>OX346249.1:1344456-2688912 GCA_947049315.1 Epistrophella euchroma | reverse complement strand
ACATCTGTCTGAAACAATCCTTTGATAAATCTTGGAAAATTCTTGATAATGATGTCATGGCAGTTTTTTATGATCCGAAAATTTTTAAACTGTTGCTTTTGATTTTCCTACAGTTTTAGAAAACTGTTAATTAATTTATTGGACCAAAATTTAACAATTATTAAAATGCCACTATGCAAATTGCCATCTGTTTAACCTGTAATTTTTTTTTGGAATAGGGCAATTGGATTATATTTTAAGTTAAAATGAAAAACTGTCAAGCGGATATTAAATTTGAAATGCAGAAATTTGTTTCCTTATCAAATTTTCATATCAAAGCAATTTCTTATTTGATAACTTTTTCATAACTTGTAAGTTGGTATTTCAGAATAATATTTTTGTATAAAACCAATTTAAATAAAATTAAAGACCATTGTTTACATGATTAATTCATAAATAATAAAAATGGAAGAATATTATGACAATTTTTCAGTCATGAAAATATGACAATTTACGTTTAAAATAATTATTCCGGTATTGACTTGGTAAGTCATTATAATATGATAACTCAATGATAACAATGCAAATGCAAATTAATAATAAATTAGAACTGAATAATGCATTAACTGCTCGCTTATGCGTAACTCTTTAATTATTTTCTTTAAAGTTACTTCATTCGAATTATGGAAAGTTTATCCACTAACAATTTTATTAAATTCACAATAAATGTGTCTCTATTGATTTATTTATATTATTTGTTTTCTATTTATCATACATTTAAATAAACAATTATATATTTGTATACATATAGATATTCTATTTAGGAAACTATATATTTCGATAAAATAAAGATGAAAAAAAAAAAATATTAAAATGTGCTCGAGGGCACAAAATAAGCATCACGCACACTTGCACATGTACAGTACAGACATGTTTTTTTTTTTTTTTTTAATTTTGTATTTAAATATTTATAAATATGAAAGAATATATATATATTTATATATACTTATTTATTTTTTATTTCTTATATAAAGACATAATGCTTTGCACTAGATCCTTTTGATCACCATTAAGAGTTTTCATTTTTGTTACACGTATTTTTATTTGTTTGTTTTCAATAAATGAAAAAGAAAATAAACTAAAGTGACAGACATTTCTTTTTTTTTTCATTTAATTAAATGATGATAAAATTATCAAAATAAAAATGATCAAAATAAAAATATAATATTTCATATTTTGCAGGCTTCAAATCAAATTTGAAGGTAACTTAAATTTAAGAAGCGATGTATATTGATTTAGATTGCAGTATAAATTATTATTGATTGCGGGTTTTATTGACCTATTTCAGAGATTTATTATAATCTTTCAAACAAATGGTTATCGACTTTATCGAGCAGATGTCCAATGGAGCTGCGAATTCTATTATCTGATCCTGGCACAATATTGAGGACTTATTAAAAACGAAATCATAAAATATCAAAAATGTAAGTCATCATGACTTATCATAATTTATTGATCTTGTCGCTTAGGCCCAAAATTCAGCCTAACAAGGCAAGATTATCGAAATTTCGGAAATAATTACTACTTGCTGCTCGAACCCATAAATTTAAACTTTTTTTTCTTTGAAAGTAAACCTTCTAGAAATATTAAAGATTTTGTTGGCATATACTTTCTTGAGAACTTTGTACATTTTGAACCGTGCCGATTGCGTTAATAGAAGCGCACAAGGAAATAATTTCATGTATACAATTTTCCCTTCCAGAACAATTCATCCCGAGTGCACTTGAAGTAAATATGAGTCCGGTTTTCTTCTCCGTTTGATTCACGCTCATTTTTGTGCTCATTATTATTATTCTTCACAGCAGCTTGACACTTATTCACTTAATCCAAAATCAAACTGTGAAAAAATGTGTCACTTAACAGTTTCACATATCGGGAATCGACCCCCCGGAAACAAAGCCAAACTGACTGGCGCCCTTTGTATCGCGAAGAAAAACTCAATTGCATCGATTAAAATGAACCGCCCAAAAGAATCCAACAATCCGTGATTTGCAAATTCATAAATTCGACAATAATCAGAAGTGCTTCATATACTTGACAACATTTCTGAGAAAGTGGGTTGATGCCACGCCCCTGAATGTCAAATATCAAATTTAAAATTTTTTTTCATTGCTTGCATTGGAAGCCCTATCGCTCTACAAAATTTCATCATCCTACAACAATCAGGCATAATTCTAAGAAAGTGGGTGGATGCCACGCCCCTGAATGATAAATCTCAGGTTTAATTTTTTTTTTCTTTACACACATTGCAAGCCCTACCTCTATACCAAATTTCATTATTCTGCAACAATCAGAAAACAATTTGGGGAAGTGGGCGGATACCACGCCCCCTATAAGGAAAACCTCAAATTTTCGATTTTGTCCATTGTAAACGTTGCAAGCCATACTGCCCTTCCGAATTTTATCATTCTACAACAATCACAAGTGCTCCAAATAATTGATAGCAATTCTGTGACAGTGGGCGGATACCACGCCCCTATAGGGAAAATATACCGTTGTGCGAAATTACAAGATTCTACGGTGTCTAGAAGTGCTCCATAATTTTGATGATCTGGTCAGTGAGTCAGTCAGTTACGGTTTTCGCGATTTTTGATGTCCTATATCTCAGGAACCACTAATGCTAGGGAGTTGAAATTTGGTGAGGCGCCTGTGCTCACCTAGCTTAGCAAATATGGCGAGTTTGAAGTTTCTGACATTATTATTTCCGAAGTTAGAGGGGGGTCGAAAAGCGTTTGAGTTTTCTAAAAAAAAAAACAACACAAACATATATATGCCAGTAAGACCTAGGGTCTTATAAATTAGGCAATGTTAGAAGGAATAGAAGGATAGGATAGATTTTTTTTTGTTCCTGTAAAAAGGGAGTAGTACCGAGAACTTGACTGGGCACTACCTTGCCCTTTGATTTGACAACTAAAAGTTAAATCTACACTTAAAAAAACTGTTTTTGAGTTAGTTTTGGCTCAATTTATTTGCAGGATGAACTAACTTTAGTTTTACAAGTTTTACTAAAAGTTAACTCCAACATTGACAAACTGGTCTTTAATTAAAGAAAATATGTATATTAAACAACCATCACAGGATATTTTTTTGAGAAAAAAAAAAAAAATAAAACAAAAAAAAAAAACAATTCTTTTGAGTAGAAAAACTCTTTTTTATTTGATTAGGACAAACTAAGAACATTTATGTTTATTATTTAAATTGTTTAAAAAATGGTCACTTAATTTAAGTTTAAGAAAAAAAAAACAAACTAAAGCCATGTGTCAGGTGGAGTAAAATATTCATTAAATTTTATCAAAAGGATAACTTTGGTCATTTCCATTTAAAAAACAATTAAGCGCGGAATCAAATTGACACACGACCTAAGTCAAACCTAAATTTCAAAATAATTTCGAAAACGTGTTGTACATCGTATCACTCAATACTTTCTTCAAAGACATAATATCGAAAGTAGCCTGCTTACCTACTTCAGTTATTAGACGACTCATAAATTTTCAAAATCGGCTAAATAATGACAAAAACAATTTTTAACTAAATACTTACGCTTATGCCGCATTTAAAATGTTATTAGTTCTTCCATAAAACTGTCAGAATAATGGACAATATCAATGGGTACGTTCAATTAAAAAAAATCCGAAGTTTCAGAATTAAGAATCTGAAAATTCAGATTTTTTCGTTGAACGCAAAAAAAAAATCTGAAATTTTAGTCAAAAGCCATTGTGTCAAATTCCCGTATTGCATTTGCATTGAAGCGAAGTAAATGAGAACTTTATATATCGTAAATTGTTAATTTAGCATGAGCTTTGTAGATGAAATTTGATGTAAAAAGATTACCAACCGGATTGTTGAGAAATAATAATCAAATCAATAATTCGATCGAGAAATGGGAATACTTTTGTAAGACAAATCATTCAAATCACAATTAACAACAAGTTCTTTTAATCAAATAAGTAACTATTACAATTTAAATATTAAAACTTATACACACAAATCATTCACTAACTACACCGAAAATCATAAAGTTCAACTTTCACTTGTAGCACTCCAGCTCTTTTTACACTTCCCCCACCACAATCATAACTGTCATCTGAATTTTCAGATGAAATTTTTGTGTCTAAAATTTCAGAATAAACGTAACTAAACGTAACTAAAAGTAACTAAAAGTCACTAAAAGTCATATAACTTTTGTTATGACAGCTGGCCAATCAGCCGCTCCAAAAATCTGAAATTTCAGATGTAAAACGTAAGGGATTGAACGCGGCCAATAAATAATGGATAAAATGAGCAGTTTCGTTCTTTATTGAGTGTTGTCAATTTTTGCAACATGGTGTCAGCACATAATTTACACGATGTCAGTTTAATGGTAATATTAAACGTCACTTCCATTTATTCATTATTTTCACGACAACATGATTTGGTTATTACTGGCAATATAATAAAAGAAATTATAATAATTTTTTACTGGTTTAAATGCGGCATTATAAGAAGTCAAAAAATGGTGCTCTGAAGTGAGAAGATATAGAAAATGTGCCACAATCAAATTCATTATTTCATGTATTTTGTCATTATTTGCGAAAAAAAAAATGACATTTGTTTAGATATTTTCGAGTGAAAGCATTGGATGACGTTTCAATGAAAAGGAATAATTTATTTTGAGCTTGATTACACGTTTCGTTTTTTAAGTTACGTATAACGTCATTTTTGTTTATAGAGAGGTTCAGAAATGTATTATCAGTTTCCTTCCTTTGAAATTTTTTATCTATCAGATTTATCGATCCAATAATTGCCACTTTTTGACGTTTGCTAATTCTTAAGGTTCCCTATGACGGTGTTCACATTGGACTTACTCCTCGGATTTTTTTCGGCGTCTATGTACTTTTTCTCGTTCCCACTTTGTAGTGAGAAAGAGACGGGCAAGTGAGGCAGGATTTTTTAATTTTTTTTAAAAATTTGTGGATTTTTTTTTTGACGTTTCCTTTTGTGACATCTGTTTTGTTAGTATGTATTTAGTTTTTGTTTGGCACTTAAATATTACAGAATCCAAGTTTTTTCAATTGGAAAACTATTTTTTTAGTGAAATATTAATTTTATGATTGAAAAATTTCTAACTAAATTCTCCAGCGAGTAAAAATATGTGTTTTATTTTAACGACTGCTGAACGTCAGAGTAAATCGGTTGTGTCTGTCTGAACACGAGCTGACTGACTTAGGCCAAAAAAAAAAAAACGTAAATCTGAGTCCAATGTGAACACCATCTATTGATGGTGCAGGATAGCTGTGTCAAAAGCACGGTATACGTTTTGGGTCTGTTTGGCAACTATAAATTTCTTACAAAAAATTTTCACAAACAGGAGTTCCATTCCTGCTGGTTTAAAAGCAAATTGTGAAAATTTGTACATTTTGGATGATGGTTCTCCACGCAAATTTGCTCACAAATTTTTTGTGTGTAGATATGAATGATGAATGAGCGAGACACCTGTACTTAGTTCATCAAGTCAAATTGAAATTACAACAATACTCAATATGCGGATCGGAAAATTTGCTTACATTGTTGTTTCTGAACAGAAAACGTGGTTAACAAAAGAATTTCTTCCATCTGATTTTATATAACAGCTTTTTTCGAACTTATATTAGTAAAAGCGAAATGACAGCCGATTATTTTTGCCATAATACTTTATTCACGTATAATAATTATGTGATATCTCGAGATATCTATTTTGACTGGACTTATAACTTTAATAACCCGATTTGAAAATCATTGAAAAAGGTCAATAAATGAAATACTTATTCATGAATTTTATATAATTCTCGATAAGAGTATTACATTCTTCTAGAATAACAAACAATGCAATATTTTTAAATTCAAATAATTTTTGCATGATTAGAAACCAAAAATTAATTTAAAAAAAAAAAAAATCAATTAAAGAAAAGTAAAGTAAAGATAGTCACAAGTTAAAAATAAAATTAAATACTGTTCTACATAATATGTAGGTATAATAAATTTTTTCTATGAATTTATATTACATATTATATTGATTGGAACGCTTTGCGCTTCATCACATGTGAGTGTTAAGTTTTTGTTAATTTTTAGCTCTGCCCTTTTGATAAATAAATATTTTTTTTATATGTATATTCACACTTATATTTTCTTTTTTTTTTAATTTATTTGTTTTATTTAGCATGTTTTTTTTTTAATTAAAGAATCACTGACCCGAGGTATACATAACTTCCAATTATGTATTTTTAATTCATTTTTTATTTTTTATTTGTATTTTTATTATAATTAGGTATTTTTAAAACCTATGTTGAAATTAGAAAAAGAGAATGTATATTTATCAGGTGTTAAGATTTGGTGTACCTATAAGGAAAGTACATATTTTCGAGATATTTTTAATAAAATATTTGTTGGATATACATTCACACAGAAGATAGATAGTTTTTTTTTTTTTCTTACGGAATTTGTCTAACTATATATGTATTAACATAAAAATAGATTTAACAACATTAAATTAAACGGTAGGTTCTCTTACTATTTTATTATGTTTTTATATTCGTTTTCCAAGTTTTTTTTTTGTTTTTATTTATTTCTTAATTAAGAGTTTATTTATGAATATACAGACACATATTTATTATTTCTCTATCTGTGCTCGTTCTATTTCTGACTGGAATAAGTTAAATATTGAACTACAAAATAAAATACAAAAAATTTATATTTCTTCACAGTAGGTATACCTAGGAAATGAGAATTGTAACGTGAACTTAAAAAAATATAAACAATAAAAAAGGTCCCAATCAAAATTTTAGTACAGCATAAAGACCACCAAAATTTCATAGACGGAATGTCCATTTGCTTATTCAAGGAGATAGGCACAAGCGAATGTGAACAACTCAAAGTTAGCAAATTTTAGCAGTTTTCTTATTTAAATTTGACTTCACTACGAGTGCTAATATGATTACTTGATATGAAAAAATTGGTGGCTTGATATAAAAATTGGAACCAAATAAAAATGAGTAATGTTGGACGTCTTTTGTTTAACTGAGAAAAAAAAAACCATTGTTGCATATTATTAAGAACAAATTTGCTTTTAATTACTGTTGATTCAGAAAAAATTAGGTAGGTAAATAAATTTCAGCTGAACATTATGTTAAGCTATTCCAACTTTCAAAATAATTAAAAAAAAATTAAATAAAAAAATACTCCTTCCCTAGAGTAACACTACTGCCCAACAAAATTTGAAAATTTTGTCTTCACAGAAACCATAGATAGAATTTTTCCGTTTTCGATGCCTTAAAACCGAAAACGATCTCAGAATCGATCCATTTATCCAGGTTTTACAGATATTCTGGCTTACCTATATAAAAATATGTTAAAAACGATATTTTTTGCCAGAAATGGTAAATAACGAATTCAATATATCGACCCCTTTCCGTCAAATTATCGTAAGCGACATTTACATATTGTTAATATTTAATTTTTTCCTGTGCGTCAAAAGCAATCGGGCCTTTTGTCATCTCTGTCAATAAGAGTATTGTTAATAATGTTCAGTGCTGGAATTTGGCCTAATTGGTTTCGTTGCTGAGCAAACAAAAAGACAAAATGTCGCTTAGGATACTTTTTATTTTTGGCGCTTACGATAATTTGGCGGAATGGGCTCGATATATTCTGTTGTGTGAAATACCTCACACCAATAATAAAGTGCTTAAATCAAACGTTAACTCATCAACAAGTACAAGGTCAACCTGACCTACCCCAAAATCCAAAACAAATACAAAAGAAGTAGCTAAAGAATTACTGCCTGAACAGAATAGAATGCTGCAACTGGAGCCGCAGACGGATAACTGAAAGAGCTGTCAAAACTTTTTGAAGAAAACAATTTTCTTGTCTACAAGCTCAGAATTCACATTTTTTCACTTCACTTTTCCATTTAATAAATATTTTTTTCGCAATAAAAATAACCACAATATTTTTTTCCGACCCAAAAAATTGTTTTTTTTTTTTCTTCATACAATTTGAAACGTCAAAAGTGTCGTACGTGAAATGTTAAAAGTTGGTGAACTCTTCCGTTTGCGGCTGCAGCTCCGTATGTGGCTACATTCCATTGTGTTCGCAACATTGAATTTGTGTGTGTTCAATATTTTGACAGCTATTCCAGCTGCGGCTCCTGTTCCGTCTCCGTCTCTATTCTGTTCTGAGTGCAAACCTACATAATTCGAATCGTGGTAGTCAGCAGACAGATTCACGATCGTTTTGTTTATTGGAAGCCAATGCACTGGTAACAGATGATAATACAAATAAAATTGTTGCATTATCATAAAATTTTTCACTAAATTTTTTATTTTGCACGTACACTTTTTTAAGTAATTGAATTTTTGTCATTTATTTTGTTGTTTCTTTATTCATTCCGAAACATTTGGAATGCATTTTTTTATTCCATGTGAAGTGTGGAATAAAAAGAATAGAAAAAGAATACTGGGCGCGTTCAGAATAATTGGCGTTAAGCTCAATTATAGAAGATTCACATTGTTCCCTTTCCAACACACAAATACTTTTAAAACAAAAAAAAAACTCCCTCTCACAAAAAAGAGAAAGAGTTTGTTCGAAGGTGTTGAGGTTCGAGCATGAGCTTTATTATTTTTCATCTTTTTCGAAGTTACCGATCTTAGAATTTGAGTTCGAACTTTTGGGTGGAGGCCTCTTAACTGTTTAAAAACAGCACAATAACGCGAATAAACGTACCAGATTATAAATTTTATGCATTTAATGTAAAATTTACTAAACTTTTGACTTTGAGAATAAATAAATGTCCAAAATAAAAACATTTATTTCTTCAATTGTTTTGACATTTCACCGAACAACTGGATTGCCATTCTTTTTGTTCTAGTTTTGTTTCTTTATTCATTCCAATCTGAATAAACATTTCCGTCTTTTCCATCCATTCTGTTTCTTATCCGGAATAAATAAAGAAACACACTCAGTATGTGACATTACAATGGTAATTCAAAAAATTCATCTCCACCTGTCAATAGTTTCCAAATTGTGCAAACACAATCTCATAATTAATTCAGATTTATTTCTCCGCTTCGTGTTGTGTTGTTTGAAGACAAATTTTTATAGAGTATCCCGTGATAACAGTATATGTGATGATTGGGCCAAGAGAGTATTGCTCGGATCAAGTTAAGAAAGAGTTCGTCTGGAAGATGGTCTATTTTCAAGACAAGAAAGAGATCGTGTGGGAGATGGTCTGTTTTCCTGCAGTTTAAAAAAGAGGGAAATTTTCTTAACAGTAGAACGTAAAGTAACTTAAAATATGAAGGGAATATCGGTTACAAGAACTTTCAGTTCGTATTATATATTTAAAAAAAAAACGGACCTAACAGATAAGTTTTGAGATCGGATTCGAATTAAGGACATCACAAAACCTTCCGAAAATGAGAATCTATAGTTTCTGAACAAGAACCATGCGTGTTGTTTATTGTTCTATATAATGTTATTGTTGTAAGGAAAATATTAGATATTTTTTTATATATGTAAGTTTTCTTATGTAACAAGAAAATATCACATTTATTTATACTAACAATTGGGATGATTTATTTTTTTTTAATTACTACTGCTATAATTCTGTTGTTTTTTTTTTTTTTTTGTTCTGTTATAATTTTTATTTTATTTTTTAACAGCACAAAATATCTTTATCGAAAAGAATAAAGCTGAGAAAGACTGAACTTACGTCATGTATTTTTTTTTTAAATTTAATTAAGAGATTACGTACGATCAATAGAAATTTTATCATATATAAAATAAAGCAAAATATTACCGGTAAAAATTATATCTCTTTCAAAATATAGTTTTCATTTTTTTTTTTTGAATTGTTTTACAATTTTTCACTATATACATAGTTAAGAAGATGCTTGAAATTTGAACTTATTGTGCTTAAACCTTGATAAAATTAAGAAACATAAATAACTGGTCAAAATCATTGCAATGAGGATGTTCCCAATTTTATGTAAATAAATAAAATCAAATTCCTAAGACAAAGGAAATCATGTTTTTTATTTTGTTTTAATTTATTTAAAACCAAATTAAATTTAGTTAATCAATAAAACGGGCTAAGGAAAAAAAAAAAAAAAAAACATGCAATAAAATGAGTGCCCAAATTAAATCAATAACAAAAGCTTAGCGTTTACATTCAATGAGTGAGAGACCTCAAATAAACTTTGGAAAGCCATCCAAAATTTAAATGAACACCTTTAAACAGTTGTGTTAGGCTTATCAAACTTAGACAACGGAATCGGTTGTGAAATTTTATTTAATAAAATATTGCATATTTGCAACAATTGTAAGGTATTAAAACTGTGACTGTCGAACTCAATTTCGCCATATTTACGATTACTGAATCTTTGAATCTGTGGACCACCAAAACGGTATGTTTTATTCATATCCAAACTAAAATTGCTGTGGATGAAAAACAGACCCATGTTTAAAGTTCTCAATTCCTCGGGATTCGATAAATTAGCATAAATATTTGAAGCCAAAAAGGAATACGTACAGCGCTTAATTTATACACAAAAATCGAAGTAAAGTACAGTAGGACCTCGGTAATTAGAACACTCGGTTATTCGAACGCCCTCGAACAGCTATTTTTTTGCATTATCTTGTAATTCGAACACTTGCCGAAATTGATACTCTGTAATCGAATTTTTAGGTCAACAGCTTCATGAACAGGACGCTAATAAATTTGTATTGACACGTCTTCTAGTACAAATCACGCCAGGAAATTAATTTATTGACAGTGAACAAAATTCGAGACTGGGTGGAGGATACAGCAAATGAAAACCTAGGCAATGAAAATTTTTCAACTGACTCTGATAGCTCAGAAAAAGTTCTAAGACCCCAAAAAACTATCAGTAGCAGCAAAGCTATTTGGATGTGAATCAACTACTGCACTTGTGGAACAAGAATTTTCAACATTTCATATCGACCAGCTCGACATTTAAAAACATAAAATCATAACAAAACTATTAAAAAAAATTAAGCAAACTACAATGTCAAATTTCTTTAAATGCTTTGAAACAACCTTGAACTTTATTTCGTCTTTTGCGAGACTTTTTTAAACAATAAATATTTTTTTCTTGTTCCGACCAACACGAATTACTTTATTATTCTTTAAACCACTTTCTCAGCCGAAATATTGACTAAGAAAAACGTATCCAATAATTCGAACACCTCCGTGGTTCGAATTTGGTCGGTCTCTAATATTTCGAATTACCGAGGTCCTACTGTACTACATTGTCTCTTGGCAAAGACTCTTCCTTCAGAGCCTAAAATCAATAAAATTGTGGTTTAGAAATTTGTTGTTGCCAAGGGTGTAGGTAGGAGAAGGCACATAGGAGCACTTCCTTCCTAATCCAAAATAATTTCGTAGATTTTTTTGTTGAGTAATTACACAATTCATACAAATTTTGAAAACTATTTCAGATGCATAACTTTTTCTTTCAATTAAGGTTGCGAAGGCTGTGAATTGAATCCAGATCCCTGGCATGAAACTCCACCGCACGAACTCATCATTAACTGAGCAACGAATTTAAAAAGTTGTACATATTTCCACTTCTGACGGAAGAAGAGTGTTTCAAAATTTGTTTTCTGGATGAGAGCTATAAGCTTAAGTGGATTAAGCTTCCGTGGGTGACTCATAAATTATTATTTTTTTATAATGTTTTTCAAATCACTTTTTCTTCTTGGTATTGGAATATCATGAAATTTTGATATTTTGTTTCTGGAACAAACTGGAAATGGTGCGCACTAGAATTAACGATATTGGGACAAAATCGATATTACTAGCAAAATTGTGAATTTGTGCCCTCCTGATTGTTGATTGCCTATCAGTTTCTAGTAGAAATTACTTTTCGTTATTAATTACATTGTAAAATGAAAAATTGCATGACCATTTTAAGTGTAGGTCTGGTCGTATACAACAGGAAACTGTGCTACAAATTAATTCGTCCTGAAATTCAATTTATTGTTTGAAAACAGTTTTTGAGTGTTTTAGCGACATTTTGATGCTGCAATAGCAATTAATAATAATCACTTTTTCATGAACTGTATGAATCTTTTTAAACATTTTTTTTTTATATGAACTTGGAAGTATTTTAGCTTAGAGCTGTGTCAATCGTTCATTTTCAAAGATCAAATCAATCAATGATTGATTGCTTCAAAGATTCGATCTTTTCAATCAATCATTATGATCAAAGATTAAATCGTTCACTATGTCGATCAGATTGATTCGGTCTTTGTGATTGTTATCTGTAGCTTCCACCAATGGATCCCAATTCCAATCGTTCAAATGAACGATTTAGGCGAACACGATTATTTTGACAGGTGTCAAATGTGCCAAAAATTTTGTACGTCGGATCGAAAAACGGAGTACGCCAATCGATTTAGGAGATGGATATAACCTAGTTTCATGGCCGACGCTCTGGGACTACTGGAACACGATTATTTTGACAGGTGTCAAATGTGCCAAAATGTGAGGTGGATACAACCTAGTTTCATGGCTTGACGCTCTGGGATAACTGGAACACTATTATTTTGACAGGTGTCAATGTGATTGAGAATGAGTCATTTATTCAAAAACTGGAATGATTGATGTTGGGATTGATTGTTTCGGTTTACTGTGATTGCAATCAATCGTTCATTTTGATGAACGAATCAATCACGATTGACACAGCCCTATTTTAGCTGAAACTCGTAATTTAATAGAAACTCGTAGTTTTGGATAGTACAAGAACAACATATTAATGTCGGTATTCTAATGCACGGTTTGCCAGCTCTGGTTTAACTTAGTACTAAAAAATTGGTGAAAACAATGTTAATAAAAATAAAAAATATATATATATTGGAAACTACCTCGTTTTGCAATATTAATTTTATGAATTATCATTGGATAAAAAGAAAACAATCTTTTTCATACAAGGTTTAAAAGCTATTGTCCATTGAATAGAGGTTTTTATTTCAAACTTTGGGTATGCAAATATAAATATCTAAAAACTCTGTTACAAACGAGTATAGGTGTACATAGAAACTCCGTTCTATTTGAACAACTTTTAGGTACAATTTTCTTATATTGCTCATGTTTTTTGCTCGATTTGCTTTTAATTTAAAATTGTATCAAAAATAATAAATCAAATTTAATTCAATGTTGTAAAGCATTAACTTGAAATTCATTTTTCCGCATCTCTGTTTTGTTTTTTTTTTTGTTTTTAAAGATTCGTTTAAGAACTTTTTTTTAGAACTAAAATTTATTTACTTTTCCGACATCCTAGGGATTTGATGCAACGAATCATTGTTTTTTTATTTTTCAATTTAACAAGCTATATTCAAAAATAATTTCTTTGTATTTTTTAACATTTTTCATGTCTTTAAGAGCAGGTATACATAATTAAAATATTAATACATATATATATATATATATATACATTATTATTTATATAAGTATAGATTTTTTCTTCTTCTGTAAATTTGATCTAGTAAATATAATATACATAGATAATGTAACTGTATTGGATCTCAACTCGATTTTGTTGTATTTTGAACAAATCTTATGTAGGTACTTTAATTTTATTTCCCTTGCTTTTCTTATATTTTTCTTTTTAATTAAATACGGTAAGTGTTTAACTGACGGAAATGTACACATATACTTTTTGCCTTCAATTTTTTAAAATGGGAATTGTCACTTTTGGAAATGCTTGAGGCAATTAGAGGTTTAAATATATTTTATATATATATATGTATATGCTTTTTTCTATGATAGCAAACTGTTTTTATAACATACCATTAGACTATAAAGAGTTTTTAACAAATAATTACATTCTATATTTATTTATTTATTTATTTATTTTTTGTCTAAAATTGAGAAACAAGGCGAAAAATCTTGCATAGACCAACAGTAACAGCAATATGTACTTGATAATCTGATGGGTAACATATTCGTTACACGGTAATGTTTTTTTAGTTGGAAATTATCATTTTCTATAAGTGTTTTTCTATTTACAATACAATTATTAATAAAATCATGTTAAATAACTTTTTGTTTTAATAAGAGCTATCTTTGTTTTTTTTTTTGATTCTTTCAAATTTGTTTATAGCTTACAATACTATTTATTTAATTATAATTAAAATTATTATTGAACTCTATTGGTTGTTCGATATATATTTATCATATATTAATGTTATCTGTCTAGATGTGTTTTAATTTTAATTTTAATTTAATTTTTTGTTGTTTGTCTTTGTAATTGAATAATCTGTTTTTTTTGTTTTTTGTTTTTTTTTTGTTTGTTGTTGTAAGCAAAAAAATTTTAATTATTAAGCTTTCATTTTAAACTGTTAGAAGGAGTTGTTTGAATATTATTTTCGGCAGTGATTGACGTATCGGACGATTTTTTCATTTTCTCACAATAATCGGTAAGAATATCACGAAAGCGAATCCAGCATTTTTCTGGAACTGTTATTGCTGTGCGAAAGTTACTTTTCACCTATAAGAAATAAGACCCAATAATTAAATTTGAATTTTAAGAAAAAAAAAAAATTTTCTCTTAAATTTTTTTATTTTATTTTACTTAATTTTTATAGTTTTTTTTTTTGTTTTGTTTTAATTAAAAGATTAAAGTAAACAAATGCTAGAATTGTATTTTGGAAAAAAATATTAGCAATACAAGTATGAGGTACATAAATATTGGAGTCCCAATATTGTACCGTATCTAGACAGTATTGGTATCAGCGTTGCCGCCTGAAATAAAATTAAAGTGCTTCTGAAAAAAAAAACGTGCCAATTTTCGTGCCACATAAAAAACCCACAAATTCTTGCATTTTCTTGAAAAACCTGTAATTAATTTTATTACGGGGTGTAATACAATAACAAGAATCATTGTCAAAAACTATGTTATTCTACCAACTTTTTACGGAATTGGGACCAATTTTCATTAAATTTTGCTTCATTTTAAGTATAATAATGGAAATACAAAAACGGGCCACATTGTACTTTTTCGTGCCAGCGTTCCACGAGGAAATTATCGTGTCAAAAAAACACGATCGTGCCACTTCGGCAACGAAAGAGATGAACGTAATGTGATTCTAACTTCATAAACAAAAAATGGTTATTTCAGCTCTTGTGTTCAGGGAAACTACACCATGGAATAAGAATTTTCTGGACTCAAATGGAGCAGTAAGAAATTGCCTTTATTTTGAGTCCGGAAAATTCTTATTCCATGGTGTGTAATTTCCCTGAACACAAGAGCTGAAATAACCAATTTTTGTTTATGAATAAGGCAGTAATACTTTGTAAAAATATCAATTGCATTATATCATTCATCTTGTTTGATTCAGTTGGTATTTTTTGACAACATAGTTTACAAATTCAACTATCAATTAATTTCTTTTCGATTTATAAATTTCTTAAACATGAAAATGTGACCAATAAAACCTTCAATTAAAATTGTAATGATAAAATTCTATCGAATTATGGGCTTCGGAATCTTGCGATTCGGGATTAATGACCATTCCCCTTGCATCTTTACATAATTTAGTCCTTTTAACACAAGCTGGATTGCAAGATAATTGTTATAAAGGAAGGAACTTATCTCAAATATTTTTACAGTACTTTATAGCTTACCTCACTTATTCGCATGTAAATGCCCCGATTATTTTGTCCAATATCAAAGTAGAAGTTTTTATTGTCAACTTTCATATGACGTTCCTCAGGAAGTTCTCCCTTAAAACTAAAAAAAAAACAAAACGATGAAAAAAAAAAAAACATATTCAATTCATAAATTAATTCTTACCCTCCATCACTTGTTCCGAATTCTTCTAGCAGATCAGTAAGTGCATCTCTGAATTCAATCATTCCTTGGGCTGGAATTGCAATTTGAGATCTAGGACCACCTCTAGTTATAGTTTGCGATACCTTTTAAAAATGATTGATTTCTTCATGAAAAATAATAATTCAAAAACGATAAGCAATTCATTACTAATCATAAAAAAACGTACTCTTAAAAAACGCCCTCTTGCGTTTTCCTTCAAATCTAAGTAATACCGTCGATTGTCCTTGATCATCATTTCAGATTTAAGTTTTCCATCTTCAGGAACATTTTCTGGATTTGGTGGTCCTGTTTGAGTGACTTATTATATGTTAATATACAAAATAAATTTTTGAAAATAAAATAACGGCATTAATTCACCTAATGATGCGTAATAATCACTGAAAGTCGACAAATGATCCCGGAACTCAGCTGCTGTTGACAATGCAAGATAAACTTGACTTCTTCTACCATCTGCACCTATCTAACGCATTCAATATAGTAATAAATAAATGAATAAAATTTTAAAACAAAGTTCGACCAAACATTGACTTTTTGTTGGTGTCGGAGTAAAATTACATTCAACCTATATACAACTAAAATCAATGAAAAATTATCAAAGCTTATGGTTTATAATTTAAAAAAAAAAAAAAACTATAAATCATATTGTTTTCCAACCGAAGTTTTTGTAATTTTTTTTTGCAATTATAGATACATAAAATGGACACTTTTTCGAAAGATTATGATAACAAAACATAGAAAAAGTTAATCTTTCTCAAATAATTCATGTGATAAATTGAAAGGGTTTCAACGAAAAATGCTTCAGGAAGGGGTTTGTTCGTAAATTATGGTTAAGGTCAGTTCACACGTAGAAACAAGTTTCTAAAGATTTTTTTTGGCGTTCTTTAATTTCTTTAAAAATCTCTTGAAAGTTTCATACGAATAAACAAAATCGTAGAAGATTTTCTGTATTTTCCTTCTAAAGTAGTGTGTGTGGTTACACGCACACATACATAGGTACGTAGTGTGAAGAAGAATGTCAAAAAAATATTTTTGAAATCGATGACCGGGGAGATTTTGTTTACCCCTCGCACACTTTCTGACCTTCTCCCCAAGATCGAAAGTAACGATGACGTCTTCGGCGATAATTTTGTTGAATACAAAACCACGATTTCTTAACTGAATTGCAGTGGTTTTCCATTTGGATATAAAAGTTGATCAAAATCTAGATTTCGAGCAAAAACCACCAAATCTCATCGAAATCAACAAGATTTCCAGATTGTGTAATCTAGCAGATTACTGCAAAATCTTCTTCAAACAGTTCGAATGTGAAACAAACACACTTAATTGCTCATTTTTCTCTTCAGAACAACATTTCGGCCATAAAAACGAAACTAAAAAGAGAGTTTATTGTGCCTACTCTACTCAGGTATTGAGTTTTTTTTTTGTCAATAGAAAAAGAGAGCGTGTTTCTTGTGACTCTTACCTAATTGTAATAGAATTTTGTTTTAATTTCTATCAACACTGAATTTCGTTTGAAATTTCAAACAAAATCTAGTTTATGTGTGAACGATTCAGTGAAATTTGGTAATCTTGGTGCGGAAAATTACTCCTGTTTAAAGAAGAGCAAAAAAAGATTAATTTTATTGGCCAATGGAAAAAAAAAAACACCATGAAAAACGCACAAATACTCTATGAACACATCCATCGAGATTCAAATGACCAAATTCCATTCGATACTCGAACAAACGTCACAAACCCATCCGCAGTTTAATTCTATTTCTCCTTTTATCGGCAGTAATCCCTATGTGGATGTTGTATTTGTAATGCGTGTAAAATGCTACTTTAATATGTATAGCTTTCCCAAAAAAACACGACTAAAGACTGAGTTTTCAGAAAAAAATTTAGATGCAAGTCTGAAAAAACTGAGCTATGTTTAGTGATATTGGGGACGTTAAATGTATTTCTTTCATGCAAAGATTTGAAAAGCTCATGAATTTCTATTCAAAATACTTATTTCAAGCTTTTCAATAAAGGTCTGCTACTATCATGTGCTACAAAAGTGTCACACAGTTCTGTTAAGTGTGGTCTTACTTAAAATCGATAGTTATGGAAATACATAGATTAGAAATTAAAATTGAAAAATTATCACAAAGGTAATATCTAAGCAATAGAGTAAGTGTCTGAATTTAAATAGCATTTTATAATTTTCCTATCAAAATTTTCATATACCATAAGCTTTGCAACCACTATATTATATAGAAAAAATATTAATATTGATAATTTAACATGAGAAAGTGTTTAATTTAAATACATAATTGGATGGCGTAACATTTATGTGTTCATTCTTGACTCGAAAGTCACAAATTTCAGAAAAACAACCAACTGAGGCTTTGATTAGAGATGAGCTACTTCTATCGATATTAGCAATCGTCGGCCATGAGCCTCAAACAACGATGCTTGAGAACGTTTAGGCCAATGACAAACGAGCGTTGTCCATGCATTTGGAATCGCGTCCAGTAGAAGACTTTCTTGATGTCGCACGAACCTCTTTTTGCACACGCGGACGGAATATTTTGCTAAGTTAGTTCTTATCCTGCTTAAATATTTTTTTTTTTAAATTGGTAATCCAGAACCACAACGGTACACATATTGAAGGTAATATATTGCGCATCTTTGAGAATCTCAGTGACCTGCCCGTCAGAATTTACAAAAACAAAACACAAGTGTATCCGAATATCAGTGACCCTCTTCTACAATTTGCATAAACAAAATACAAGTAAATAAAATAGTAACAGAATCTCGAAACGACAAAGTCTCCAAAGACAAAGTTTCGAAATTACAATTTTTTGAAAAAATGTACGATTTCTTTTCGTTTTAATTAGTATACTCGTAAAATAGAGATGAGCAAACTCAGATAAAAATACATATTTCGCTGATCCACTTTCACAATTTACATAGCGATTTCGCGCTATAGCGCAATTTTCTTTTTTCTCTGTTTAATTCAAGTCATAAGGATGATGAACTTACAAAAAAGCCTGAAGCTAATAATCTTGACTAACGAAATGTCAGAACGATTTTACTGTCGAGGGGGGTGTTCTTTTGGGTGGGGTTTTTTCGGAGGGGGGGGGGGGGTCTTTTTTGAGACGAAGTTTTATGGCAAGGGGAAATTTTGTATGGGGGTGGGGGATAAATTATTTTTTTTTAGTGTTAGTTTTTTAGGATATTTTTTTTAAGGCATTTTTAGTGGTCGACTAACTGACTGAGAAAATAATATTATTCTGAAAACAGTCCAGTTTACTTTAAGTGCCGATGAAAGCGAATACTTGGAAAAAAGGTCCGACAATTATGTACATAATAGCTTAAAATGCAGCTGAGGTAGTGTATGGTATTAAATGTTCTTTTAAGGACTAAAAAAGATTGTAAAGAGACATTAAATTTTTGGTTAATAGGTATTTTGGCCAAGAAGACTGTTGACATTGGCGCCTGTCCATTTTTTCCGTGGCCCCGCACATTTCCTTGAATTCATAAAAACGCTTAAAATGTTATTTAAAAAACCAAAACATATATATAAAACATATATGTCAAACAGATCTAAATGTACCTAGGTGTTGGTGGCAATGTGTTTGAGAAATTTTTGCAGGCCAGCGTGCTGTTGACGGTTCTGGTGCTGTTGCTGGTTAAATCTGTTTCACGCAGAAAATTTTAGTGATTTCAATTTGGTATTCACACAGCAAAAATTAAAATTTCCTCTTCTAGAATCTAGATAGCTTGGGGTGAAATATAAGAATTTATATTTAAAAAGCTTTTCACCATGCATGGTGAAGTTTTAAAATGGGTCTGTTCAAAATGAAAAGCTCGCACCGGCCGACGGAAGATTTAATTTTAAATCTAAAAACGTTTGAGAAAATGTAAACATTTGGGCAAAATTTAATAAGGGATTTTTCTTTAGTTGGGCAGAGCCTGATTCCGGTGAAGATTGATGGAAATTTACATAATTTTGAAAGAAGTAGGTATATAAATCTCCTAATACTAATTCTATAAAAATGTAGGTACTGACGAAATTAATCACCCAAGTAGAAGACTCAAAACTTTTTAATTGGACTTGTTAAATAATTGATTTAAAACAGCATTTGACAGCCTTTTGTCTACATAAATTTGCATTTCGACCACGGTAATCTCATTTGGACCCATGTTCTGTAACTCTCACATCGAAAAAATCAGTCGAGAAACGCTGAAAAATGAAACAAAACTCATAAATTTTGTTTCAGTTCCCATCGTTTCTCGACCGATTTTATGCATGCGAGAAGTTACAGAACATATAGGTCTTGGCCTCATCAGTTATCTAGAAGGAGCTAGAATATCGGCGAAATGTCTCTCTTTAATAATCCAGTAATTATACAGTAGACCTTGCGTTAGATCCGATAGATCTGAGTTTTTGCTGAGATGTTTATATTTTAATTAAAAAGAAAATTCAAGAATGAAGTCTTGACTTTAGAAAAGGTATATGACGTTGTTCCAGACGAAGAAGGAGAAAAACACAAATAAAAGGATAATTTTTGTTTTTGTTTTAGTGGACTGTATTGAATAAAATTCAATTTAAAGATTTTAGTGACCTTTAGTCGAATGCGTTTCGCCCAGGCACGACAGTTTGGGCTCATCAGTTAGATGCTGTCGTACCTTTTTTAAGCATCTTAACTGATGAGCCCAACTGTCGTACCTGGGCGAAACGCATTGTTCTAGATGTTTCGCTTAGATTTAAAATGGTGTTTTTCTATTTCAAGTAATTTTTTTTTTGGAAAATTGCCCCTCCTGATTGAACGGTTGGGACATCAGACCACCCTTGCCATATTATTTTTTTTTCTTATTTTTACCCAACCTACACGCTGTAGTATTTTTATTCATCTTGTGCCAAGCACCATATTTTTGTTATTATACTGCATAAAATATTACTTGTTGTTATAAATTTATTATAGCTAAATTTTGAATTGCTGTATTCTAAAAACACTATTAGGTCTACAAGAATTTTTAAGGGCTCAAATGAAAAAAAATTCAGTTAACTTGAAATTGTAGAGTGAAGTTATAGACGAGAAAGTAGACCTTTAGGCTTAAACTTGCCAATAACTGAAAAAATCCTGTTTTTGGAATTTTGAACATGTTGCGTTCGGCACTCGAGTTCGAAAACATGGCTTTTCATAAGGCTAATATCATAAATAACTCAGCAAAAAAAATCAGAACTTCCGGACCTAACGCAAGAGGTTTCTTTCCTATGAGACGGCAAGGTTACTGTACTTTAAGCAATTTTACGTTTTTTTTTTTTTAATCCGCCAGGAATGTCTAACTTTGGACTTGAGGTTAGGTACAGAGATTCTTTGTTAGGCCATGAAATTCTTAATCGAACTCTTGTTTGTCCTTCCCATTTCAATATCCAGACATTTAAGACAAAATGTACATGATTATTTCCCACTCAATCCTCTCTCTGCTTCCGAAACTTAATCATGCGATCATTACAATCTCAGTTTCTTTCATCAAATTGTTATTTAGTTCTGCCCAATCACAAAATTTAATTTGTTAATTTCATATGTGCCATATATGTGGCGCAATAATTAATTTAAAGTTTTACTTTAAATACTACGCCATCCAATCGATGTTAATAAAAAAAGAAGAATTTAAAGAATAATTTTAAAAAAATTTAAAAAAAACATTACCTCTGCTACTTTTATAAACCGCCCCCTTCTATTTTGTTTTACATCGAGGTAAAATCGTTTTGATTGGATTTGCAACATTTTTGTTGCTAATTCCTGTTCAATTTGTTGGCTTTGCTGTCCTTGAATTATATAAACAAAAATTAAAAAAAAAAAAATGGTTTCTTATAATACAAACGCATGGATAGCTATAAAATTAAGCATACCTTTACCCGAATCAAATTCTGCTCCGGCACCTTCCATTCCGGCAACATTGTACTCTGAAAAGGAAAACAAAAAGAAAATTAAATTTAAAGAGTTACGTTAGTTAAAAATAAAGCCAATATTTAAATGGTAAAAATTCAAAATCTTAAAAATGAAATTTTACTAATTTTCTAAAAATTAATTTTGGGGTGGGGGTATTTCAACGTAAATGACACAATGACTATTATAAGGAAAGGGCCAGTTTCACAGTCGAAGGAAGTGGCACTATAAGTGGCCAATATTGTAAGTAAAGCCTCAATATCTCAGTGCACACCAACCCAAATAAGTGGTACTTAAGTATTCCGTGTTGGGGGCCACTGTAAAATCTCGATTTCAGCCTAAGGCTAGGCATGCACTTGCGATTTAAGGTTCATGCGACTGAAAAGTCGCTCTAAAAATGGAACATGTTTCATTTTTTTCAAGCGCCGGGATTTTTTAGTCGCATGGGCACTCACATTTAAAACCATGTGCTTTATTTCTTGCGACTGAAAAATCGTGCGACACTGACAATCGCAAGTGCGTGCATGTTTATTTATTTCCGCGACTATACGATTTTTAAATCGCAGAAATTTAAATCGCAAGTGCGGTCACACACATGTAATTGCATTTGTTTCAAAATTTTTTTTTTGCGACAATCGCGTCGCTTGTAAAATGGAACAAATTTCAGTCGCGATTTCTCGGTCGCAGGTGCGGTCACTCACATTGAAACTCATTTGTTCTATCTATTTCTTGTGACTAAATAGTCGCGCGATTGAAAACGCAAGTGCGTGCTTAGCCTAAATCTTAACAATTTTCCATACGGATTTTATCAAAATGCGAGATGAATCTTGTACCTATGCAAGCTTTTTATTGTGAACAGACTAATTTTAAAACTTCAACATACATGGTAAAAAGCTTTTTCAATACAATATTATCATATTTCACCCCAGCTTTAAGCAGTGGAACGGGTTTATTGGTATAATATGCAACACAATTCAAGAGTGGACGTCAAGACAAAAACTAAATAACGTAACGTAACGAAAGAGTTATATCCCCCCCCCCCCGTTTAGGAGGGGGAGGGGGCGATTTTGCAAGGGCAAATTTTTGATTCGTGCAAAAAATCGAACTTGAGATAATAATCAAACTTGACATTACGGTAATAGAGATACCAAAAAAAGTGGGTCCGTCTGTCTGTACCTCTGCCTACAGGCTAAATCACTGACGCGATTTCTTTCAAACTTGAAGCATAAGATTTTTGGGTGAAATCGAGATTTTTTTTAAGCTCAAAAAATAACGGTACTTGCCACACATGCCATAGAACGTTTTTTTTTTTTTTTTTTATTTTCGACTTTCTTGTTAATCCCTCGACCGATGTTGATTAAAATTTTTACTCTGAAGGCCCTTTTAAGTGTTAATAATACTAAATACAAATATTTTCAAAGCAAAATATTTTTTGGATTTTAAAAAAAAAGTTAATTTTTTTTTTTGAAAAATCATTTTGTTTGTATTCTTAAAAATTGCATACCAAATTTTTTTTCTAAAAAGAATTTCTAAAAAAAAAATTATTTTTTTAAGAAAACCGACTATATTTTGAACTAGCAGACTCGTACTCGCATTCTTTCGCAAAGATTTAAGAATATTTTTTTTTAAACTATAAAACGCAATGCAGGTGCAGCATATTATAAACATTTAAATTATGTTAACGTTATGGACTTTTAATCAACACAATATTTTAAATATCGGAAGTTTGTTGGAACTATTTTTGTTTTTAAATTTTAAAAAAGGTGCAGGCGCAGGGTACAAACATTAATACAGCAGCATTAGAGTCCTGTTGAAAGACAAAAATATCACTTCGACTTACCAATCAGCAGTAATAGTGAAGTTAAATTGTTCAATAAAAAACGAACAAAAAAAATAAAAAAAAAAATAAAAGCATCAAAATAAAAAAAGCACGCATACGCCACAGTGTACCAGTGTATGTTCACATTGCGAATTCGAGATATGATGGCTTTCAAAAGTTTTGTATTTAGATAATATTAAATTATTCAAGTTCATCTAATTAGGTGTCGTTCAGGGGCGTAGACAGGTTGGTTCCAAAAGGGGCGCTGAGTTACCCAACGCCAACTGTTCGAACTATTTGCATGAAAGGGCCATGGGCATGGACATTTTGGGCTCATTTTTCAACATTGCTTAACAGTAATGAAACTTATGTCATATGAAAACTAATACACAGTACTTTGTTTTATTATATAGCGGCTTCATTGAAATCGAGTGCAAATATGGTATTTTTGCGCATTTTATAAAAAAAGTGTTTAAAATGGAAATAAAAAAAAAAACGGCAACTTTTACTAAAAAGTGTTGTGGCTTTTTTGAAAGCCCAGAAGTCTTTCATTCCTTTTTTTAATCAACTTACTTTTATTTAGAGTTTTTGAAAAATAACAAAATGTTGAAAAACAAAAAATTGAATACTGATTTTTTTCACCATTTTTTTTATTCAGATTAAACGCACACATACATATAATTTTGGCCCCAATGTATTGGTTTTTTATGTATGTTTGTTTTTTTTTTTTTACGAATCCATAAATTATCCTTGGTTTTTTATCGCAAGTAACAACCAAGATTAAGAAGTCAAATAGAAATGGAAGGGAGAGTGAATAGAAAAATGCTAAAATGAAATATGAAATGAAAAAAAAAAGAAGCAGTAATTCGCTGGAATTGTTGCCTCTTTGTACGGGAATGAACGATACAAAATTTGTGTGATAGGTGATTTTAACTTGCGTGATATAAATTGGATCTGGTCTGAGGATGATAAACTGCTTGTGCCATCTAATATAAGACATGATATAGAATTTATTCTCATTGATAACCTTCTTTCTCTTAATTTATCGCAACTAAATTATGTAAAAAATTCACTATATAGAATATTAGATCTTTTTTTTTTTTGTTTAAATGAAATTAAAGTCAATGTATCAGAATACAGGTATCCTTTTTTAAAAAAATGAAGTCCTTAAAACCTTCAGATAGTCCTGGAGCTGATGGAATACCCACAATTATTCTAAAGAATTGTGTTGAAGTCATTTTTGCGATCCTCTTCTTATAATTTTGAATTTATCTTTAAAAATTGGGTTTTTCTTAGAAGAAAAAGAAAATTTCATATTTGCCCCCGATCTTTGAATCCTGATCAAAAAATAGAATTGAAAATTATAGAGGAATTTGCAAGCAGTCAGCTTTGGTTAGTCACTACCCGAAACTTTTTTCCTTTCGCCAGCCCTGTGTATAACTAAATTAAAAAAAAAAAAATGTTATTCATACGCCATAGTGTACCAAATTATTGTTTCGTCTTAATATAATAAAAAAAAAAAACAAATATTAATAAGAACACACGTCTCGTTCGTGTATTTCCCGAAACTGCCAACCTCTAACAAAAAACCACCTAAAATATATCCCGGGACCCGACAGGTTATACCTGAAGACCAGTTTTGCTGATGTGGCATGATCGTGGACTTATAGCACCTTTGGACTTAAATAGCATTGTGGCACTCTTAGAGAGATAAGACATGTAGACAGGATCATGTTTGCGATCAGTTCTGAACACTGGCTTCTCTGGTCAAAATGAGAGCACAATCATTTTGAGAGGCAGTTTTTGACGACATTATCTATTTTTCTGAACTGAAACTCAAAATACGGATTAGCCATGGTATGATGGTAAGTGCATGATGGACTGTCATGCTGGAGGTCTAGGTTCGATCCCCAGCCTCGTCTTACTAATAATTAAAAAAAAAAAAAAAAAAAAAAAAAAAACCGCTACTACCTCTTGGGAGCAATTGACAAAACCTCTGTATTCAGCAATAAACGGTAGGTCGCCTCCATTGCTGCATAGATACGCACACAGAAATGGTTGAGAGTTGTAAGTCACTAGGCCCTAGTTCTTCATGAGCTGTTGTGCCATCAAAATTCATGGATGACCGGAAGATCATACAATGAGATTGACTTCGCTTAAGTAGGTACTATCAGTCAATTAGCTGCCTAGTATGGCACAATGTGGGTAGATGGTTTCAAAATTTGTGGATGAATTGATGCAATTAACCAAGTGTCCTAAGATTCGCCTCAGAGCTAAGATCCTAAATAGACATTTTATACCAGAGTCATAACGAGGGCTCGGATTTTTATGTGCTAAAAAATACAAAATATTCGCATAAAATATGCACATAAAATAAGAAAATATTCGTTTAAAACATGAAAATATGCATTAAAAAAGTTATAAAGAAAAAATGAAGTAAAATATGAAAATTTAAAAACTAATCAGTCTTTTATTCAAAAGTGAAAAAAAAATTATTATTAAAATAAATATACTTTACTACTCTGAGTTGAAAATAAAATTTAAAAAATCTTATTTGAATTTTGTTTGCATGTACTGTAGTTTTCCAAAATTCCTTTAATAGGTAAGCCTATTGTTAGCAAATAGCATATTTTATTTTAATTTTCAAAAACAAAACTTGGCCTATCAGGTCCACTTTCATACAAAGAAACAAGTTTTTAGAGATTTTTTGTGACACTCTCTTTTTATGTCTTTAAAATCTCAAAGAAACAAATTAGTATAAGAGATGTTCTATATAGTTCCTTTTAAGAGTATCTTTGTTAACCCCAACCTACGTAGTGTGAAGATGAATTTAAAAAAAAACTCCTCAAATTGTCGAACGACGAGATTTTATCCACCCACTTTGGGCCCATCTCACACAAGAACTTTATGTTCCTGGAAACTCAGTTTTCTCGTGTGAAAGAGAACTATAAATCTGCAAAAAAAAAAAACTCTTCCATAGACCGTAATTTGAATTTAAATTTTGATTGCATAGTTTTGTATGCACTTTCGTCAAAGTATGAAATTTAATTTTTATCCTTTTTTTAAATATTTTAAAAATATGTACCAAAAATATGCATTTATTATAAAAATATCTAAAAAATGCATTTATATTAAAAAATGCAAAAATATGCTCTAACGATTGAATGCCTTTTTTAACGAAATTTCCTGATTCAAAAAACTATCTTATTCGTTTGCTTCTACGTTATTGACCAACAAAAAATATGTATATTTACATAGAAATCCTAGCCCTGGTCATAACCTATATCGGGTAGAGCAGAGGGGAATCTTCTGTTTAGACCTTATTAAATATGCAGAGAGTAGTCGGAAGCCCACTGTCGCATGCATATTTATATATAAAATAGGCTAAAATACATTTTGTGGTACCATTTTCTCAGAAAGTATTTGACCGATTTCGATGAATTTTATATGGTTGGAAAGCCACAATTGAAAAGATGTGCAGAATATACTTAAGACATGCATTTACACACTGTGGGTCATATTTAAAAAAAAAATGAATAAAAAAAAAAAAGTTTTCTCCAACAAATTGTTTGTGAAATTGAAAGCGTCGAATTTCAACACAGGACGATACTAGTAAATATAACCGGACAATTCATTTCAGTAATTAGAACCTTCGCAAAGAAGACAGAAGGGGGAGGGGGGGATGTAACAACAAGAGGTAAGGACTGTACAGTCATAGTGACATAGTCAAAAGAATGACTGAGAAGACATATAGTTACCTGCAGCAGGTAGGCGATTTCAGTTGCAAGATTATTAGTTTAGTTTAAGTTTTAATTCAATGATTGCCTGAAACCAGTAAAAGAACATAAAGATTCCTATAAATTAGCGATAAGTTTAAGTCGCAAATCTCTGAAAAAAAAAATATTTATGTTCTTAGGAAGGAGAGGCTAGGATTTAATCCCACGACCTGCATCCAGACAGTAATGATACGCGCAATAATAACTATTTCGCCACAGGCAACTACGTTTAATACTATATTCAAATTATTCTGCCTTTATTACCCAAAGTAATTGAAGAGGTAGGTACATATATTAAAATCGTCTATACAAAACTATTGAGTTCTTAGCAACTGGTTTATATAATTCATAACCCGCATATGACCTAGTTTCTGACTGTATGTAGTTAGATATATGTACCTACCTATTAACTTTAGCTTACAATGTATTGATAGATGCACAAATACAAAAATAAATACTGAGCTTTTCTCGTTTAAACTTGCTCTCTATTATAGAACATGCATTGGTTTGGGGTTCCAAATTCTAAAAGCAAACATAATTTTGTAGGATTACGGCGAAGTACATAAAACTTTTTGTAAGGATATCTACCATCTGTATTATATTAGTATCCTCACATATGAACCTATTTTTGATTCTAATTCTATACAGATAGAGTGATATGTACATTTACCTCGAAGGAAAAATCGAATATATGGATGTATGTACAACATAATATCGGATGCCTGTTTTACTATCCATAAAATACTCTCGAAGATAGTTTTAAAGATTCTGATTAAACAAAGTTATCTGTATTTAAAGATTGTGTGGGAAAATATGTATCTTTGTCTTGATTTTATACAGCCTCATCAATTTCACATATTAAAAATTTAATGTATTGCTGAAAAAAAATCATTCTTTCAGTACCTATCTACTTTTAAAGTAGTTTCAAACTTTCTTCCCAACTTTTTTTCTAAATCAATAGATGAACTATAATCTCCACTTTAAAACCATAAGCTCAAAAACGTGCGATTCAATCATGCATTTAATATTTTTTGTCTCTATTCTAATTCAAATTCAGTTTTAATACTACCTCATAGACACGTGTGTAGAGGTATATTTTTATTAGGTTGAAAAAAAAAGCATCGCAGACTCATAACTCATAAGAACCAAACAAATATTGATTCCCAGATGTTTTATTTTATTTATTTTTTTTTTTTTTTTATTCTGTCTTTGTTTTTTTTTTTTTTTTTTTCTTTTGACATTGGACATGACTTTTCGTATAATATGGAGCTTTAAAGAATTAAAATCGAAGCCAGCTGTCAGTTGAGGAAGCTCACTCTTTCTCTTGAAATTGTATCACAGTCACGGGCAAAGAGTATGCGCGAAAATATTTTGCCTTATTTGTGTGTTGTGTCGTGTCTTCATAATAAATGGCCAATATCCCTTTATTATGTATGCGTGCAATGTACATGCAAATAACTGCAACCAGCTGATTTGGTATTTTAAGCTCAGAACAAAATAATTAATATAAAATAATTTGTATGTGTACATTTTATTTTATGTGAATATTAATTATTTTTATTTGTAGGTATTCTAGATGAGTTAATTTTTCTTTTGTAATTATTTTATAGTGCCAGTGTAAGAAGGTATTATTGGTTTCTAAAATTACGGGGTTTCAAATGTAATTAAGATTATGGAAAAGCTTGAAAAGGGGTTTGCTTAGCATAATATCTTGTACAGTTGTAGTAGATAAGTAAACTAATCCGAATTTTTACCTTAACTTAGCTGGCTTAAAATTTCTAATAATGTCGTTAGTAACGGCGCCTGGCTCTGGAATGATAGGATTTGATACAACACAGAAAAACTGAAGAAGACAAAAATATTGTACGAAATTGACATCACCTGCTGCATTTTATAACACTTAAGATGATTTAAAAAAAAAAAAATCAAAATTGAAATTGAAAAAATATATGCTTGGTTGTTTTGTAAGGATCATGTTTCAGTGCAGAATCTCGATATTTCATGCATTTTTTTTTAAATATGAAGGGTCCAGGCGAAAAACGGCACAAGTACAATTTTTTTCAAAATTAAATTAAATGATGATGACATTTTGTAGCTTTTTGTGAGTACCTACTATATATGATGTTCTATTAGCTTTTTGAAAAAAGTGGTGATTTTATAAGAAAAACCATTAAAAAGAAATGCCATACTGCGGAAGAACGGCTCAAGTCCAAAATATTGTAGGGAAGGATGGCACAACTTCATATATAGCCTTCATTTCAATTTTCTCAAAAACAAGAATACATTATTTTTATTTTATTTTTTTATTTTATTAGTCTACTAGCTGACCCGGCAGACGTTGTAAAAAAATATTTCAATATTTATTCGAATGCCTTTTATTAAACAACGTTTTTGGTTTTGCCGTTTTTGGTATACACAAAACAACGCTGATGGTTTGCCAACGTGTGAACATCAGGGGACATAAAATTGGCCGTGTGAAAAACGCGGATGTTGCCATTGCAAAAGCAAGCCAAATCGGAAATTAAAGACGTCTGAAGTTGAATGGTAAAACATTCGAGATCATGGAAATATTCGTGGTTACTTCGATGACTTTGTTCATGAGCTTTTTTACCGCTAGTCTAATGCCATTGCAAAATCGTGGTTGATTTATCTCGCCTCCGATATGTAGGAAACAACCTGGCCCGGAATCGCATTTTGAATGGCCACATTTAGATCATTGACGTTTTTGTGCAGTGAAATTGCATAAATCTTCAGGCAAAGTTATACTTCCCATTTAAATGTTCAACAATTGTTTTTAAAATGTCTCTGCATTTTGATCGCATGTTGCAAGAGAACACACATGTTTAAAGGCCCAGTTGGAGTGTCTTGACGTGCCGGCACAGATAAGAAGATTTCAGATAAGTATGCGTTGATATCGTCAGCAGCTGTTTATCTCGGAATGACGGGAAATGCTTGGTGAAAATCACCGGCCAGCAATATAAGTGTACCATCGAAAAGGTGCTGATTTCCACGTAGATTTTGCAGTGTTCGATTCAAGGCTTCCGCACTGATTTTTAATAAATAATCTAATGTTTTTGCTATGGACATTTTGCAAACCAACCAAAGTTAAATTAGTTTCTATGGATCAAGAAGAGAAATAACAAAAATAAAAGAAAAATATTTTTGTTGTTGTTTTAGTGCACTGTATAGAATCAAATTCAAATACTATTTAATATAGTTTCTTAGCAAACAGCATAGCAACAAAATACACAAACTGTTAAAATAAACATTTTGCATAGAAGAACCTATTTAGGAGTTAAATTTTTAAAAATTTCTGAGCTAAGAACCTTCCACAAAAAACACCGAACATAGTGCAAAAAAAATCAAGCAAATCCACCAGGCCGTTCGTGAGTGATGTGGTTACAAACGAAAACCATTTTATTTTTATGTATATATATAGATAACCTTGCAGCTAATAACAAAAATTCAATTTTTAAATACAAAAGAAAAAAGGATTAAATAAAGAAATAAGTAAAAAAACAAAAAAAAAAAAAAATAATAAGGAAAATGCATATTTCCCAAGAGCCAAAAACCAAAGTCAGTAGGACACACGGGCGCATAGAAGGGCCTACTGACGGGATGGTATGATGATTGACCTGTCGCAAAAGGAACTTTCGCTGTACTTATCATATAGCTGAACCTTTTTTTTTAATAATTTTATGACACTAATTTTGAAGTGGAAAATTACATACTAAGGAAACCTATGATTAAAACAATCAGTTATTTTGTATTAAATTTGATTTCAACTTCGAACCAGTGTGGAAAGTGTTCATAGATGCATTCTATTCAAAGAGTATATACGAAGAACAACTCGACATAATATGCAGTCATCAAATACAAAGCGAACAAGGAATAAATATTAACAATGTCAAGAGTTTTCCTCCGCAGACGTGGCTGGTATTTGAGAAGTATTGATTTCCAGTTCGATATTCTAATTAAGTGCCACTTAAGTTCCCAATTTGGGTGATTTCAGTGTCATTAATTTGGGTAAAACTTTGCACTGTGAAACTGGACGCAAAAGCAATATCCGTTGCACAAACTGATGGACACTAAAAAAAATTATGATATTTTGTGATAGTTTAAGAATCTTTATAAATGAATTGGAAATGAAATGAATGAATTTAAATTAAATAAAATTTTAAGCTTCCTGTATAAAAATGTTAACATAAGTTATGCATGAGTATCAGGTTGAAATGGAATTAAGTTTGCAGACACTCACTGTTGCAAAAGATACAACTCGCTATCCTTATTTAAAAGACCTAGCCAAAATCCCTTAGCTCATCCAAAGAGTTTTGATCGTATTGCTGAGGAAAACAAAGAGGTTGAGAACTCTAGCATTATTGAACAGAATTTTATTCGAAAACTTTACTCATGAAAAGAACGCCCAAACTATGACAACTTCCATTCATAATAAATAATTTTTCCCTTTTTACCCTACAAAATCAAAACCTATCAATTTTACCACCATATTATTCGGTTTGGATTTACATTGTATTTAATTAAATTTTAAATACAACCGCATTAAATTTGAATTTATGAAATTCACAAATTTTAATCAATGTCCATATTAATGCTCTAGAAGTCTAGAACATGCATTAAATCCAAATGTAAATTGTTTAAAATTGGAAAATGATTTTATTTAAATTTCAATTTTGTGAAATTTGAAAATTAATTAATTTAATTGATATAATATCTAACAAAAACAGCCTACCGAACGCACGTCTATTACCGTTAAAATCCATTAAGTTCTACAAAAAAAGGAGGTCGTGATTTCCATATCATCCAGTTCTTCAATGTCGCCTTTGCATCAACAACGACGAAAGTATTAACAATATTACTGGTATTTTACAAATAAAATTAATTTTGTCTAAAATTTTTATTACATTTTTCAATTGTATTTTTTAATTATTATTATTTTTTAATTTATCTATTTCTTGGAGCGAACAAATCATGAAAACTAGAAAAGAAGTGAGAACTAATATGAAATTGAGTTTTTTTTTTGAGTGGATGTTAGTTTGTAATTGGATAATTTTTGTTTTTCAAAATTATATTTTAAATTTCGAAGGATGAAGGTATCAGCGTTGCCACCCGAAATAAAATTAACGTGCCATGAAAAAACCAAAAATTGACAACAATTTTCATTAAGTTTTTTTGAAATTTTCTTCATTTTAAGTTAAATAATGGAAATAAAAAAACGTGCCATATTAAACTTTTTCGTGCCACCGTGCCATGAGGAAATCATCGTGTCAAAAAAGCACAATCGTGCCACTAGTAAAACAAGATTGAATGTCCTAATTTATCCCAATTAATATTTCTTGTGCCTTGTCAGTGGCATCTACTAGAGCTTCCATGTTAGTTCTCTCAAGACCCTTTGGTACTAATTTTTTTTTTTTTAATTAAAATTTAAATTAAAATAATGAGACATTTGGGAAAAACAAATTGCAACGACCATCTCTGTTGGGTCACATATAATTTCTTACAAATTAAGCAAACAAAAAACTCAACGGTGCTAAAATTTCATGTTACTAAACAGGCATACCTGCTTAAAGCTGATGACCAAAATTTAGCTTTGTCAGAATTTTGTAGAAATGAAGGTCTAATTTTCCTGGGCTAATTGCGATTTTTTTATGGTAATGTTTGGTCTCATTATATTGGAGAAGATGTGGTTATAAAAAAGCAGAATGGCTTAATAATTGATTTAGGGCCATTTGCTGAAACGAAACTTAAATAATTTATGTTCAACTTAAACGCTTATGTTCTACTTTTTCCTCAGCGTAAACTATCACAAAAGCTCTTATGTTGAACTTAAATATTTAAGTTTCGTTTCAGCAAATGGGCCTTAAACATTTAAACAATTTGGTAGTTCGAGAATACAGCACCAGGGGCCAAATTCCTAAAATGGGAATTTTCCCTGTACATTTAAATTTGCAATTATTCTAAGTCAAATGATATTTTTTAAAAGTTAATAAAAATAAAAATTAATCACACTTGCTGAATTGGTCCCAAAGAGCGTGAAGAGATTCTGTAGTAAATACAAGTAGTTGCGAAATCAATGTGAAACAATGAAAGTCTCATCTCGCTTTAAGACGATAGTTTTTAAAGAAAAAATATAATAAATTGAAATTTACAAATACTTTAATAAATAATAATCTTGCATTGAATATTACCTATTATTTTTTAAATTATATTAATTCTTGTCTTGGCAGAAAATCAGTTTTTGCCTTAGTTTAAATTAAAGTTTACTGCCTGAACACAATAGAATGCTGGAACTGGAGCCGCAGACGGAACTGGAAGAGCTGTCAAAAAGTGTCGTAAGTTATTTATTTTACGTGCCCACAATGCAGCTGTACACCTTTGAAAGTATTTTGAAGAAAAACAAAATAATATTCACATTTTTTGTTTCCAATACTTTTCCTTTTCATAAATAAATTTTTTTTGGCGATACAAATAACCACAATATTTTTTTCCGACCCAAAAAGTTTTTTTTTTTTCTTCATACAATTTGAAACGTCAAAAGTGTCGTACGTGAAAAGTTAAAAGTTGGTGAACTCATCCGTCTGCGGTTGCAGCGCCGTATGCGGCTACGTTCCGTTGTGTTCGCAACATTGAATTTGTGTGTATTCAATATTTTGACATGCTATTCCAGTTGCGGCTCCAGTTCCGTCTCCGTCGCGGTCGTCGTCATTTTGTTCAGTCAGTTAGGCTACGAGTGAGTTGGCAGAGACAGCATAATGTAAAGAGCAGATAGCAAATATAAGCTGACCCGGAAAATCTATATATGAATCCACGTGTTTTGCATGCCAGCTTGGTTGCGTACTTGCGTACATCACCTGAACCGCAGTTTTCTTATGCTGCAGTTTCTATTGTACGTTCTTGTTAGAAAGTGTTGCATGATTCATGTTTTATATTTATTTACCTTCTTATTTGAAACATTATAGTATCGTCTATTATTAAAATGTATCAATTGAACAAATACTCGTGATCTTTTTTTGATGATAAAATTTGACTAAATGTGGGATTCAAGTTAGCCGTCAAATTTTATTTTATTTATCTGTGTTCCTGTTCAACCTACTATTTATGATATTTTTAATTATGTACTATGTACTATGTGTGATAAGTTATGGGTTCGTAGAAAAAAATCGAACTCGAGATTTTGATTAAATTTGATATTAAGATGATAGGGGATAATATGCCTAAAAAAATCGATCTATCAGGATTTTTTTTAAACTTAGTACCTAGTAATTTTTGGATATTTTCCTGTCAATAATCAAAATTGAATGTCCTAAAAAAAATGATTGACCAAAAAAAAAAATTGTCTCCTAGGTCACTACCATGAGCCTCGAAAGCATTCTTATTTCATAGAAATATTTTTGAGAATTTTAAAGCTTAAATATTATAAAGGATCTTCAGTAAAACCAAAATTATTAATTTTAAAAATTGAAATATGTATAATTTAAATTAACATAGACTTTTCACACATAAAATAAAATCTTTTAAAGAGATATAATTATGTAAATCAACAATTTAATGTACTTTAGGCAAATAAAAAAAAAAAAAAAAAAAGAATTAACTAATGTAAAGGCCTGTGTCTAGCTTCGATCGTCACGTGGTTGGAATATGAATATCCTGAAGATCTAAATTCAGAACTTGCAGGGCACTCTGGACTTTTTCAGAGCACCATTTGCCTCTTTTCTTACAAAAGTTTTCCAGATTTCTTTTTTGAACTTCAAGTGGAAGAAAACTAATATACTAAAAAATTAATCCACCTTCTACTTTGAAGGTGGTCTGTAAAAAAACGCACTTCAATGTTTATGAAATAGGGCCCAGTTTATTGCCGAATCCGAAGGGCTAAGGTGAGCGGCACAAGAGACACAAGAGACACTCTTGGACGATTTGTCACTCGCAAGAGGTAGTAGCTCCGAAAAAAGGTGGAAGCGGCTGGTATTGAACCCACCCCTGGCATGACAGTCCAACGCACTAACCATTACGCCACGGGCTACTACAACCTTACCTAACTATAACTTCAAAAATTTTAAAATATCAGGTCAAATGTATAGAATTAAATCAATAAGCTTAAATTTATAATTCGATTTCTTATGGTCAGATTTTCAAGACTAAGAGGTTATTAAAGGCTAGTTTTAAACAACCATAATTTATTTTTCAGAATTTTTGTAGTTAGGAACACCCCTTATAATGTTTTAAGCGCCCTCAGACGTTCTGTGCTCGCTACGGCCCTGTATACCTGCCTTTTTCCCTTAAACAAAAAAAAAAAAACTTGGTATAGGTACGGTAACTTTAATCCTTCAAAAGTTAAAACTTTTGCAATGAGGAAAATTCATTCGGTACGGCAGCATAGTGCGACATCAGTAAGTGCTAAGCCTCAATGTCATTTTCTTGTCTGCAAAGAACACGCGCCCCGTATATCCCGTATATGTTCGGTACCTACACTACAAATTGTGTAGATATGGATAGATACATTATTTTTCACAAAAATGTTAAGACCTTGACTTACTTTGGATAAACATATGTATGTACAAGAGTACATACATATATATGTAGCTACCTTGAAATATTTTCCTTTTCATTCTTTAAATATATCTATCCCTTTTTTTGTATCTTCTAAAAATGATATTTTCTCACTTGTTTTTAGTTTTTTTGTTTAACTTGTGAGAATTAAGCCACCATTTAGCTTTTGGTTTTAAATTCTTTACTACAAAATTTCAATAAAATATTTTTAGCGACTATCTCACCTACCAACCTGCCCGCATAACCCTAAAAGATAAAGAACCTTCCTTGCATGATGTGTGTCTGCGTACTTTTGCATTTGCGTAATAACAAAAAAGGGTATAAAACTCATATTTGACCTAGTAACGTTCAGTAGTTGTTTTTTTTTTTGTTTTTACTCGTATCTATAGAAAAACCATTTAAACCCAGGCTAAGACAAGAAAACTCTCATATATATTTAAATACATCTAAGCCAATATGGGTTAGGTATTACTTAGAAAAAGGGCTATTTGTCAAATGCTTAATATTTTAAAAGTCCTGCGATAAGCTTTTAGCAAAGTTTTAAATACCTACTAACAACGGAGACGGAAAGAAGGTAGAAGAGTATAGGTATGATGTGCAAGGTCACAATTTATTGTAAGTGCTTCGTTTGCTCATTATCTACGAGCACCACTGGACCTGACTGAGACTGCATTGGACTGGAGACTGCTGACTGAGTTTTTATTAAAATTATTTAATTTTTTTTTTATTGTAGAAACTTCAATTCAACACCGACTGGTGTCTATATGCAAACTACAATATAATAAATTTATATAAATGCATAAATAATAAACTAATAACTTAACGACGATTGAGATAGATGGCATGGGTTGCACGTCGTCGTCGTCGGTCGTGTAGTTTGTTGTGTTGTCTTAGTGGTCGTAAGCCAATTAAGGGATGGTTTCGAATGTCTAATAATAAACTATATGGCTGAAAAATGTTTTTTTTTCTTTCTCTGCTTTTTGATTCTAAAGTTTATTTTATTACTTAGTTACCTTGAGTGTTAGAAACCTTTACAAAGGTTTATTAAAAGGGGATGGTTGATTAGGTTGAATAGGAATAAAATATTGAAAATATTTCCTTATTTTACTAAAAATAAACAAAAAAATTATGAAACTTACTTGGCCCACCAGAGACTCCCTCGTCGATACTTCCAACGTCCGACATGGTGTCAAGAGAGTAGTCAAACAATTAGGTATTGTGGGATTGAAGTACCTATATCAAATGCCTAGGTAGTAGGTAGTAACGAAAGTAGGTATTTTTTTTTTGTTCAATTTATTAGTAGATAGGTACCTATATATTAAAGTCCTATCTAGGTATACCCTTTATCACTGTGCCTGGGTCAACCCAATTTTATTTATCTACCTATATATCTTATGGGGATTCACGATTCGGTGGGGTTGTCAATGTTTTTCTGATGAGATATAAATGTTGTTATAAGAAAGCAATCTAAGATTAATAACAAACCAAAAAAAAATAATATGCACTCAGTTTAGTTTTTTTTTTTTTTTTTTTTTTTGTTTAACTTTTTCTCTCGAATCTGTTGTTTCTTTTGCCAAGGAACCGAAGAAAAAAAAGTTCAACCGTGCTGTCACTAACAATATTCCGATTTAGTGTTAACTTTGACAGTTGGTATAGGTACGTATGTATGTAGGTATAAGTATACCATAAAATCAGAGAAGTCAGAAGTTAAGTTTGCTTTTTTTTTTTTTTAAGTTTAAGGTTTTGTGAAGTTGTTTGTCAATGATTTTGTATATTATGTATGTAGGTACAAGGACAAAACACTATCAATATCAAATCAATCAACAAACACAACAAGAATAACACAGAACGGAGCTGATATTAACGTCGCTCGGTGGCTCTGGTTTACACTGCTGCACTTATAGCATATTCATCAGCATCAGATTGAGCATCAACATTCGCAGATTGATAGCAATAGCAAACGGAGCAAACACAGCAAACACAACACGTACCGCTACCGTCCGACCGTCCGTCCGTCTGTCTTTGCTTGTCAGCTTGTCAGTTATTTTGTTACGCCTCCTCCTTTTTACCGTACCGACCGACTGACTCACTTAAATTTTCAATAGCAACCAAGAGCTAGGTACTGCTGCGTCCACAAACCATGACCACGACGACGAGACGACTCTTGCTCTTTCACTGCGCCAGGCCAGGGCTTTTTCGTTAGTTTCTCGTTCTCGTTCGTTAGTTAATTTCTCAAGTTTAGGTCTTGAGGTTTTTAGCTCTCTAAATGGCAAACGAAAATGTATCTCGCACTCAACTCGACGTGGACGTGTGCCTGGTCGTTTCGTTTTGTTCGTCTCGTGAATCGTGACCGTACGTGCTTTTTGTTTTTGTTTTTTTTTTTTTTACTTGCACTTCTATACACTAACTAAAGCTCTACACTTTCCATGTCATTTTTGATTCCTCTCTCTTACATGAGAGTGTGATGTGACGTAAAGTTGCAACTTGCAAGCTTAATTAAAAATGATGGCCCTGAGAAAAAATGTTTTTTTTTTCTTACTTTGTATAAATTTATTTAATTCTTGTTTTTGCTTTAAAGCTTTATGGGTTTTTATGCGAATCGTACATTTTAGGAAATTTAAAATCGATGTATCAATGTGTGTACATATTTGGTTATTTTTATTTGCACTTCCTGTGGGTGTGATACAGAAAACCAAAGATAAGCTTTTTCACTTTTGCAATCGTTAGTTTTGCTTGATCTCGAAATTCTTTACAATCAAACTTATATTGCCAAGCTTTAAAAAAAAAATACACACAGATGTGTAGATACACTTCAATTTTTAGTATTTTAGTATATCGGCATCATACAAGTAATAATGAACAGAAGAAGCGATGCTGATGTCTGTCGTTGTCGTCTGTATACAGAAATTCACTTTTTTTTTTTTCTTTTCTCCATGACAGAGTGAAAGAGATTCTAAAACAACCATCAAAGCCTTGTGCAAGCTTTTGTGTTTTAGCTAAGGTTTTTTCTTTTTTTTTTAAATATAAAGTTGACCTCGAGATTTGTATCCATGTGTGACACATGGTTTAGTTTCAACAGGGGTGCATCCGGTAGAGGGGTGTGTTAGGCGAGAGATCCACGTGGGCGTCACATTATTTGTTTTATGTTTTTGACAGATAGGTATACCTAGTAGGTACCTAACATTGAATAAGTTTGAATACAGTCGTTCTGAGAAAAATCTATAGTGTTACCAATATGAACATCAGCAATCGTTTAAAATCGAATTTTAAGTTAGCAAAGAAATTGTATAAAGGTCAAAGCCACGGCTTATAAGCTTTTAAATATATTAAATACCTTTGTACCTATAATAATTATTTTGATTTTGAAATTTGTATGTAAGCACCCCACTAAGTGGGAATTTTTGAATGAAAAACGACTTTTCTTAATCGATAAACAGATAGGTACCTACCTAGGTATCTATAAAGCCTTCAAGTGAATTCTAAAAAATTCTACAAATCAAGATAGATAGGTTCCTACCTATGCTAAAACGTTTTTAAACTAAAAAAAAGATGCTTCTGAAAACCTCAAATTTATGCATATGTACAGAATGGATATTTTTACATAATAGGTAAATTATACGCAAAAAATAATGGGTACCTGCAAAACTATTAAAAAAAAACTAAATTTGAAAATTTTAATAAATATTGAATTTTTGTTTGTAAAAATTCTATAATACCTATGTACCTATTAGCATTTAAAGTCATAAAGCATTGTTAATAATGCAAAAAAATGTCCACACAAATTGAAATTTTCTATTCAGTTCCTTTATTGATTTAATTGATGTGATTTCGATCATTCGCCATGGTTTGATGAATTATTTTGAAAATTGACACTAATTTCCTTAACCATAGATAGCTAACGTTCCAAAACTACCATGAAAAGCTTATCATTCGACTTTTTGATGAACATTAAAACACTTTTTTTTATAAATAATTAACTTTATTTAAATTTATAGTATTAATAAGAAAAATAATTTATAAATTAAAGATAAATATCATAAGAATAAATATTCCTTTCATTTTTAAATGCTTCGATCATATTTTAATGGGACATCTTTTTTTGAGACTATTTTAGCACTTTAACAAAGTCAAGCGTTTGTTCGCCATAAATAGGAACTTTGCACCTATTGCAACAATTCTTCAATTCTTCAAATAACTTACAAGAAAAACACATACGCCATGCAAGACAGATCACCGGCAACTGAGTTGGCGCGAAAGCATAATTACGTTGGTAAAAAAATATAAGAGTTAGAGAAGAATGTTGGTTGGATGCTCGTCATTTTGACGAACGTTAGCTTTCAATACAATTTTAGTTTAAATTTGATGCAAACATTATATAGTATAATAATTCAATAAAAATTGTATTCTTTTTATAATTCATTTGCTTAAATTTTAGCAAAAATAGAAAAAATCTTCGTTTGGGGTTAATATGCGCAATCATTATGAGGGCAAGTCTGCGCATGGAAATCGTATGAAACTTCATATATTTCTGCTTAATTTCAATTTTAAAGAAAAATCCCCATGCGAACTTGTATGGAAATTCATTCATTGACAGTAAAATTGAATTTTATAGTTAAATTGTTAAATTAAACTGAAATGATGTGTTCTATTTATTAAAGTAGTTAGGTTTCTCTGAAATATTTTTTTTTTGGTTAATGCGAAATAATATTTATTTATGGATTATAAAAATAGTTAAATATAAAAACTGGGCCTTAAACTTTATTTAATTTTAAAAACGTTGATCTAAAACCTTGTGCGGCCTTAAGCTATAGACTGCTTACAGTCACTCAATTAATTTTTCAATATTGATTATTTTTTAACGGCCATATTATTGACTTGCTTGAAAGATAGTTTTGCGGCAAAACTAGTTGTTTTAAGTTTTAAGTTTTTCACAAATTTTTATTATTTAAATATACTTTGGCTTCTTAATCAAAATACTCATACATATTTTGACATCTCAATCATATTTCAAAAAATAATAATTATTTTTCGAAGAAGAGATAATACTAATTATTTTTGAAAATCTTAAAACTCCACACCCCTATAAATTAGGTTAGGTTTAGAGGGGTGATGATACGGCAAGCCGCATCACCTCACTCGGATCTCAGTGGATCCATTGTGCTCCCCAGGATAAAGGTATGGTAGGTATAAGGACGGGTGAGGAGAGGAGTTGGTGGAGCTTAGGGGGTTAGGGGGGCCTCCCTGAACCATTTTGAATTCTGAATGAATTTCATAATGTTCCAAACCCCTATAGAACTAGTTTTGCCGTAAAACTAGCTTGGATGCAAGTGAACAATATGGCCGTAATTGTTTAATGTTTATACATATAAGTAAACAAAACATTTCAATTAAACTTTGAATCCGGTTTCAAAGTCAAAAGTGCGCAAACTTATCCCAAACTAGATACTCTACGAGCGTACTGTATTATGATATTTGGTTACTGTTTGTCTTTACTCTTCATGAACTTCTCCGAGATGTCAGGGCAAAAAGATAAATTTAATGTCCGATGTTCGTTGAATTCCCGAAATTACCAATTTTAGTTTGGTTTGATATTTGTTTGTCAATAAGTAGGTATAGATACTTTTTTTGTCAAGGAAAAATTCCCTCAGGTGTTACTGCGAACAAGTACACAAGTTAAGTTTTGTCGATTTTTCTAGAGGGGGCATTGCTCCCCCTTACCCCCCTCTAACTACGCGCATGCTCACACTGCAAAGCAAATCAATACAACAAAAAAAAATTACTTTTGATTGTCTAAAACCAATAGGGCTTTCTGTGCACAATCGGACCGCGCAACAAAAAAGCAAGATTGATAAATCGTGAAAGGACTTGTTTCTGCGTCATCTTCTTTCAACACACATACACATGACGCGAATGGTTTGTGAGATATATGTGTTGTTTTAACCGTCTTGTGTTTCAACCGTACCCAGTCTCCCCTACTATCAAAAAAGTGACTCTTTAAAACAATGATGCACTGTCACGTACAGGGTTCACATATACGCACTTTTAATTTTTATTTATTTTTTTTTTACTCATTTTCTGTACTTTTCTTATTGAAAAAAGGAATTTTTTCTAATTCAAAACATCTGGTGTAATATTTCCTATGTATTAACACTCAACATCGCTACTATATCATTACTTGTACCTACCTCAATTGGGCAAACATACAAACAAAAATTTATTATTTCTTAAATCGTCTATTTCTTATCCTCTTAAGAGAAATCTATCTAAATTAATGAGAATATCAAAACTTATATTCATACAAAATTTCATCCAAATCGTTGGAACCGTTGGGTTACTCAGCGTTCCTTGGCATCAACCAGACTAGGGCCCTGAACGATACCTATTTAGATGTACATGAATAGTTGAGTATAAATCAAAAATTTATCAAAGGCATTCTATCTCGAATACACTGTGGCGTATACGTTCTTTTTTATTTTGTCATATTTATAATTTTACTATTACTGATGATTGAAAAATCGAAGTGATATTTTCTTTATCAAAATAGCCGTAATATTGCTGTTTAAATGTTTGTACACTACCACCTTAGAAACTTCTCATTTTCACCATTAACATACAACTATTTTTGTAATCATCAATTTTTAATCCCTTTGCCGTCTTTCCCCAGATATAGCCGCAAAATTGACATTATACATTGACTGCGTAATTTCCACCCAAATTGTTAAAGCCATTTCCAGGAAACCAGGATATTATAAGAAAAGTCTGCTTAACAGTGTTGGCGGATTCATCGCTGGTAGAGGCAGGAAAGTGTACAATTTCATTCAAATCGTAGGAGCTGTTTTTGAGAAAACAATGACATAAATTTGTAAATACAAATATATAGACACAAAGTTATAAGAATAAGATTAAATATGTATACCTTACCTACAGAAGATACATAGCTGAGAAATAAATTAATTTAAATTTAAAAATATTCAAAGTTTTTGTAATTAATGTAGCCAGGATTTGCCGTGGAATTACTGCTTTGTTTAGTTTCATATTTCATTTTGGCATTTTTGTATTTCATCTCCATGTCTATTTGACTTTTCAATTTTTCGGTTCGTAAAAAAAATCAAACATGAGAAACCAATCAAATCAGGCCGAAATCCTTTATGGTCTGTTCAACTTGAACCTTCTCAAAATGTAAGAAAAAAACTAGGCTTTAATTTTTAAAATTAAAGTCTATAACATTAACAAAATGTTAGTGTAAATAATATGTTTTCATTTGCATTGAGTTTTACAGTTAAAAAAATAATTTCATGATACCTAATTAGATAACCAAATAACCCGTACATAGCCACATTTTCGGTTTTTAGACTGAATTCTGAAAACCGAAAAAGTTCACATTGTGCATCTGTATAGTAAAATTTTAAATATTTCTGATCAAAAAAATATTTCTAAATTACTCTCGTAAAAATATCGTAACTGTGGCGTATGAGTAATTTTTTTTTTAATTTTTCTATACAGGGTGATCGGTATAAGATGCACCAAACTGCTGGAGCGAGTAGGTTGGGTTAAGACAAGAAAAAAATCGTACGGGAGGGGGGTCTATTTCCCCCCCGTTTAGGCAGGAGGGGCAATTTTCTAAAAAAAATTGACTAAAAACAGAAAAAAAATATTTTAAAACAACGGTACAATTTAAAATGCCATGCTATACCTTTTTGGAGAGCCAGAAGTCTCTTCTTTGATTTGATTCATTTTAAATTAAGTTGTGTTAGTGAATAGTTTTTGCAAAAATTAATTTCCAAACTCGAAATTTTGAAAAAAAAAATGCAAAAAAAAAGTTTCAAGTATAATTTTTGTTTTCAAAATTCAATGCTCTAATTAATTTTGAATAAAAAACAGAAAACCGGATGCTAAAATGTCTTTTAGTTTTTGAGAAAATTGAAAATAACGAAATCTACTTTACTACATATTTTGTAGAACTAGGTTCTTTTGATCAACAAAATAACGGATGGAAGCCGAATTTAAGGAAAACTTACTTTTGTTATTTTCAATTTTCTCAAAAACTAGACTACATTTTGACATCTGGTTTTCAATGTTTGACTAAAAATTGATGGGAGTATTGAATATTAAAATTAAAAATACTACTAAATAACGTAAAATTTTGAACAAAATCAGTTTGAACACAATTTAAAAATTTTTTTTTTCAAAAATTTAAGTTTGAAAATTAAGTTTTAAGAAACTGTTCACTAAACGAACTTAATTTATAAACAACATGAAAGCACATATTTTTGACTTAACTGAAAAGTATAGCAAGTCGTTTTAGCCTTTATCGAGGTTTTTAAAATATTTTTTTCTGTATTAAGTCAATTATTTTAGAAAATTGCTCCTCCTGTTATTTTCAATTTTCTCAAAAACTTAAAGACATTTTAGCATCCGGTTTTTCTTTTTTTGACTGAAAGTTAATAAGAGCATTGAATTTTGAAAACAAAAATTATACTTAATTACAAAAAAATTTGAAAAAAATTAGTTTGAAACTTTTTTTAAATTTTTTTTTTCCAAATTTCGAGTTTTGAAATTAAGTTTTCAAAAACTATTCACTAAAACAACTTAATTTAAAATGAAAATCAAAGATGAGATTTCTGACTTTGCAAACAGGTATAGCATGGCATTTTAAATTGTACCGTTATTTTTAAATATTTTTTTTTCTGTTTTAAGTCAATTTTTTAGAAAATTGCCCCTCCTGCCTAAACGGGGGGAAATAGACCACCCTTCCATACGATTTTTTTCTTGTCTCAACCAAACCTACTCGCTTCAGCAGTTTGGTGCATCTTATACCGATCACCCTGTATATTATTATTATTTAATTTTTTAATTTTGTTTTGTACGTTTCTTATTGAAAAATTAACTTTACTATTTTAAATAAGTTGGCGATTGGTAAATTGAAATGGTATTTCCTCTATCGACAGGGGTCTAATGCTGTTGTATTAATGTTTGTGCCCCGTTCGCACATTATCACGATAACAAGCATTTATCAATTTATAAATTATCAATTCCTAATCCTCTAGCATTGCCCTGGCTTCGACCTTAGGTGAATACTATCTTAATTAAAGTGGATGATAAAATCTCAGCTTAATACAAAGTTTTATCCAAATCGTTGGAACCGTTGGGTTACTCAGCGTCTCTTGGCGACATTCTGGGAACGGCCATGAACTACATCTATTAACATGATCTAGGATAGTTGAATATTATCTAAATACAAAAATTTATTAAAGACGTGCTATTTCGAATTCGCATCGGGAACATAAAATGATAGGTACACTGTGGCGTATGCGTGCTTTTTTATTATTTTATCGTATTTATTTTCCTTACTTCCCTTTTTTTGTTGGTTCCTTATTGAAAAAAAAATTAATTTTACTATTACTGATGATTAGTAAACCGAAGTTATATTTCCTCTATCAACATGGCCGTATAATATTGATGTTCAAATATTTTTAGACAACCACGTTGGAAACTTTTCATTTTCACCATAAACATACAATCATTTCTGTAATCATCAATTTCTATTCTCTTTGCCTTTCCCCGGCTACGAACGTAAATGACATTTAACATTGACTCTTGGGTGGAAATTGCACACCCAAGTTGTTGGAGCCATTTCTGAGAAACCAGGATATTATTAGAAAAGTGTGGTTAATAGTTGGTGGATGTTTCTTAAATTACATCCTAAATTTTTTCATCGCTTGCAGGAAGAAACTCATACAATTTCGTACAAATCGTAGGAACTGTTTCCGAGAAACCAATAACATCCATATACACAAAGTGAAAAGAACAAGACAAGATGCAGACCTACGTAAGATATAGCTGAGAAATAAATTAATTGAAATTTAAAAATATTCAACTTCTTGTATTTTATGTAGCCAAGAATTCTTTGAATTCTGGCTTTCTTATATTCTCTCTTCTTCCAATGTCTATTTGATTTATCAATGTCATTAATTATACTTACGTTAGAAATTGTCCTTTTTTTAGTTTTTATTATGGATTCGTCAAACAAAATCAAACCTGAAATAGCTGAATCATATAACGTACAATTTTTTTTTATATTTTGCGCGCACTCAAGGGGTTATGACTACCCTTTAATTGTTAAAACAAAGTGCGAGCGTTTAAGAAAATTGGAGAGGATTTAAAAAGAGATATCGATGTACATTAGTTTTGAATGTCTGGGATATCACAATGAGGGGAAATATTGAGTCGGGTAAAGCATTCCACATTCGTGTAGTGCGGCTGAAGAAAGAATCTCTTAACTTAACAGTACGTCCGAAGTTGGGCTCAAGGGCCAACTGATGGACATTCCTTGAAGTTCAGGTATTACGGTTGAATTGTTTTAGGGGAAGAATGGAACTGGCTATTTCACTAGAACACTGTTTGTAAAAATATCGATAAAATAACGAAAGACATGAGACATTGCGGTGGTGGTCGAGAGAATCAAATGTTTCTATTATAATTTCGTCACCTATCATTTTTAAAGCTCTTTTTTTGAATTCTGTCCAGCAAACTCAAGTGGGTTTTTGGGGCACCTGCCCAAATAAAGGCCTTATATATAATATCCAGATCAGAAGGGGAAACAAAATTCTTTTTTCTTGCATGAAAAACTTGCATGCAACTTGCATGAAAAACTTGTATGCAGCTTGCATGAAAAACTTGCATGCAACTTGCATGAAAAACTTGCATGAAAAACTTGCATGAAAAACTTGCATGCAACTTGCATGAAAAACTTGCACGAAAAACTTGCATGCAACTTGCATGAAAAACTTGCATGCAACTTGCACGAAAAACTTGCATGAAAAACTTGCATGCAACTTGCATGAAAAACTTGCATGCAACTTGCATGAAAAACTTGCATGCAACTTGCATGAAAAACTTGCATGCAACTTGCATGAAAAACTTGCATGCAACTTGCACGAAAAACTTGCATGCAACTTGCATGAAAAACTTGCATGAAAAACTTGCATGAAAAACTTGCATGAAAAACTTGCATGAAAAACTTGCATGCAACTTGCATGAAAAACTTGCATGCAACTTGCATGAAAAACTTGCATGCAACTTGCACGAAAAACTTGCATGCAACTTGCATGAAAAACTTGCGTGCAACTTGCATGCAACTTGCATGAAAAACTTGCATGCAACTTGCATGAAAAACTTGCATGCAACTTGCATGAAAAACTTGCATGCAACTTGCATGAAAAACTAGCATGCAACTTGCATGAAAAACTTGCATGCAACTTGCATGAAAAACTTGCATGCAACTTGCATGAAAAACTTGCATGCAACTTGCATGAAAAACTTGCATGAAAAACTTGCATGCAACTTGCATGAAAAACTTGCATGCAACTTGCATGAAAAACTTGCATGCAACTTGCACGAAAAACTTGCATGCAACTTGCATGAAAAACTTGCATGAAAAACTTGCATGAAAAACTTGCATGAAAAACTTGCATGCAACTTGCATGCAACTTGCATGAAAAACTTGCATGCAACTTGCATGAAAAACTTGCATGCAACTTGCACGAAAAACTTGCATGCAACTTGCATGAAAAACTTGCGTGCAACTTGCATGCAACTTGCATGAAAAACTTGCATGCAACTTGCATGAAAAACTTGCATGCAACTTGCATGAAAAACTTGCATGCAACTTGCATGAAAAACTTGCATGCAACTTGCATGAAAAACTTGCATGCAACTTGCATGAAAAACTAGCATGCAACGTGCATGAAAAACTTGCATGCAACTTGCATGAAAAACTTGCATGCAACTTGCATGAAAAACTTGCATGAAAAACTTGCATGCAACTTGCATGAAAAACTTGCATGCAACTTGCACGAAAAACTTGCATGCAACTTGCATGAAAAACTTGCATGCAACTTGCATGAAAAACTTGCATGCAACTTGCATGAAAAACTTGCATGCAACTTGCATGAAAAACTTGCATGCAACTTGCATGAAAAACTTGCATGCAACTTGCACGAAAAACTTGCATGCAACTTGCATGAAAAACTTGCATGAAAAACTTGCATGAAAAACTTGCATGCAACTTGCATGCAACTTGCATGAAAAACTTGCATGCAACTTGCATGAAAAACTTGCATGCAACTTGCACGAAAAACTTGCATGCAACTTGCATGAAAAACTAGCATGCAACTTGCATGAAAAACTTGCATGCAACTTGCATGAAAAACTTGCATGCAACTTGCATGAAAACCTTGCATGCAACTTGCATGAAAAACTTGCATGCAATTTGCACGAAAAACTTGCATGCAACTTGCATGAAAAACTTGCATGAAAAACTTGCATAAAAAACTTGCATGAAAAACTTGCATGAAAAACTTGCATGCAACTTGCATGAAAAACTTGCATGCAACTTGCACGAAAAACTTGCATGCAACTTGCATGAAAAACTTGCGTGCAACTTGCATGCAACTTGCATGAAAAACTTGCATGCAACTTGCATGAAAAACTTGCATGCAACTTGCATGAAAAACTTGCATGCAACTTGCATGAAAAACTAGCATGCAACTTGCATGCAACTTGCATGAAAAACTTGCATGCAACTTGCATGAAAACCTTGCATGCAACTTGCATGAAAAACTTGCATGCAACTTGCACGAAAAACTTGCATGCAACTTGCATGAAAAACTTCATGTGTTTGGCCCCAAATTGTTTGCATTCTACTTTGATTTAAATACGTTTTCTTTGATCTTATAATGTTTTTTGGCTCAGTTAAGTGTTGAGCAAAGTTGTAATTTTTTGAAAAAAATGTTATACCATGGAGACCACATGGCCTTCTATGACTGATTGCAAGGTTATTCATTATTAACTGGAAACTGGAAGACGTTCGTGCGATCCAGTCGTGCATTTGTTTCTAAAATGATTTCTGGAGTTAGTTTTGCCATTTTTTAATATTCATTAGACTGAATTAAGAAAAAATGTGTGTCGAATGTTTAACCACTAAAAAAGCGAGATACAGCTTTAGTTATTAAATACAAACCATTCCAAGGATTTCAGTAAATATAGGGCTCTGTGTATAATGCATGATAAATTAGCTCGCAAATTGTATACATGTACTTGTATACAGTTTACACATACTCACAAATGCTTGTTCTCCTCTTCATTCAAGCGTCTGCTTCTGTTTAGATTGTACTATAGAACCTTAGCACAAGCACTTTATCAACTTCAGGAAGGGGGTCTGTTGCCCCTTGTTTAGGCGGGAGGGGCAATTTTCTAAAAAATGACTTAAAATGAAAAAAAGAAATATTAAAAAACAACGGCAACACTTGAAATTCAAAAATTATAAGTTTTTTGAAAGCCAGAATCCCGTTCTTTAATTTTTTGTTTCATTCTAGTTTTTTGTGTTAATAGTTTTTGAAAAAAAATACTTTCAAACTCAAATTTAATTAAAAAAAAAATTAAAAAAAGTAACTATTTATGTATTCAAAATTGTGAAATTAAGTATGTATATAAAAATTGAATTAAAAAAGTACTTTTGGTAATTTTCAATTTTCTCATAAACTATAAGACATAAAACCATCTAGTTTTCAGTGTTCGATTAAGAATTTATGTGTTCATTAAATTATTAAGGCCAATTCAGCACCCAATTTTACAATTTTGAATAAATAAACAGTAAAAAAAATTTTTAATTTTTTTTCGATAAATTTTGAGTTTGAAATTATGTTTTTCAAAAACTATTAACACAAATAACTAGTTTAAATCTAATTATAAAAGAACAAGTTCCTGTCTTCAGAAAACCTATTATGTATTGTAAGTGTTGCCGTTGTTATTAAATCTTTTTTTTGTTTTTTTTTTAATTTTATTAATTTTTTTTTAGAAAATTGCCCTTCCTGCGCCTGCCTAAATGGAGGGAGATAGACCCCCCCCCCCTCAACAAAAATTCGTTATTATTTTGCGCCGCTCTATTCATCGTACTCTCCCCGGCATCATTTCTATTAAAAGCCAAATTAAATCAATTGTCCACTGCTTTGTTGTCTTTACTTATATGTTTTTCTTATTTATTACCTTTTCATTTTCTATAAGTAGGTGCATGTGCAAATCAAACAAACTACAAATAGTCCCTTATTAAATATGAATTATCATTTGTTTTTTCTTTTTTCTTCAATTTGGTTTGTTTTGTTTATAATAGTTTCTTTGAATATATATAATATATATACTTCGCACAATGCACATATAATCATATATATATATATTTATATATACATAAATATTTATTTAATTCTTACATATTAATATTTGCTTATAGTTTGTGTTGACATTTTTTTTTAATTTACTTTATTTTTTATGTAATTTGCAATTGAGTTATTATTTATATTTATTTAAGAAACTTATACATTGCATTTTTTTTTTTTGTAATAATTTCGAATTCCATTTTTCAAATATATTTAAATTTTTTTTTTTTCAATAATATTTTTCTTTAATTTGTATGATTTAGATTGAAGTTTATTTATGATCTAAGGTACTAAAATTGAAAAACTTAATTATTTAATATACAAGAAAAGAATGACGTAAGCACGTAATAAATAAATAAATTAAATTATATGTGTATTTTTCACAACAAATTATTTTGTTTAATATTCGTTCATTATATTATATTATATATTATATTACATATATAAATATATTCAATTATGGTAAATAAATTAGTTGCATTTGCTTATGTTTTTTTTTATTTTTGGTTTGTTTTGTTTTCTATTTTAGAAATATGACTAGAATATTTTATTTTTTACTTATTAATACATAGATAATTAAGCAATTTTTTGTTTTTATCATTGGTATTTATCATTGCAGTTATTTATGCATGCATATATCATTATTTTTGTTTAGCTATTTTTTTTTATAAATTAATTTGTTACTACGTTTAAATTAATTTTGGTTTTATTATATTGCCACTAAATAAATTACTTTCCTTGTCTTTTTCTTTTTCTTTTTGTTCATATTTATGCATAATAAATATTTGCTGACAATTTTCTTTTGTTTTACCTAATCTTTTGAATTATAATTTATAGTTTTCAAAAAATAATAATTTTCGTATGAAATAAAACAATTACAAAATCTTATATCAATGTTTAACTGAAAAATATATAGTTATAATAATATATATATATATATACTCGGTTTTCTTGGTTGCATAGCATATAAGAATATAATATCGGAATTGGTGCAAGAGAAAAAATCATTCGGAACCTAAGCGAAACATGAATAAGTCAAATTTGTGTGGCGAACCGGCTCTGATTTTGTGAAGCCTTCAAACTTGAGAAATCATGAAGAATTTTGAATAAATATTTATGGTTTAAATCTCGAATTGCCAGATATTTTGAAAATCGGCTAGTAAGACTGAAAAATTGATGTATCTATCTGCCTAGCATTATTTTTAGTCCAGTTACAAAAATTTGATATCCGAATGATGAATTATTTGACATCTTTTATATCAACATTAGATAGAGCGAGCCTGACATTTCCTATGACCAGACTTCATATAAGGGATCTAAATTCGAAGATTTTGCTTAAAGAAAACTGGAATTGAAATTTATTTATTCTTCGCGAATTAAAGAAAAATCCAATGACTCAATATTTTTTTTATTTAAATTTTATGCAAAATGCAAAAACTACACACGACTTGGTCGCTCTTGTAGTTCATATAATATATTTTAATAATTTAATGATTTCACAAAAAAAATCAAAAATACTACAAAAATTATTTTCTGTTTAAAAAAAAAAAAATTAATCGCTCGTGATTCAAAATTATAACAAAACAGTGAAGCTATTAAAAGAAAGACAATTTTCTCAACAAAAAAAACTAAAAACCCCATTTTCACAATGCGATGTTTTTTCAAAAATTAGAAATGCAGTTTCCAAAAATTAATTTTAATTAATTTTCCCTCTAAGGAAAATAATGTGTGCCAAATTTGAAGGGAATCGGTATACCCGTTCAGGCTCGAGCTCAAATTACAGCGGACACACGGACGCACCAGACTAACAGAGGCACAGAATTTTCAAGAAAGCAAATTGGGCTTTTCCAGAATCTGACTCTGTCTTTTCTCTTTCTAATGTTGACAGTTCTTTAATCAAGATAAAGCACTAGATAGTGCTGGTGATAGTCGGTTTGTTTTCCTCCCATCTAGAGTTATTTTTTTTTTTTGTTGCTATTTTCTTTTTGCTGTTTTTTTTTTTTTTTTTTTTTGTTTGTGACGTTTGGTAGAAGTTCAGAATACGCACCACATACCTTCCTGACTGACATTGATGTAGAGTATATGAAATTATGATTCCTGAATACAAAAGTCTTATGGAAATCACAAATTTGACTCGTTTACACTCAATTTTTTTCTCACTATGCCGCACCGTTCTGAGTGTGTTAATTAAATATTTTTTTTTTTTAATTTGTTATGTTGCAATACTCATATTTTTGTAGGTTTATATACATAATAATACACATGTACCTAATTCACAAAGAGACAAGTGCACTGTGATTAAAAAAAAAAAAAAAAACAAAAAAAAATTGTTGCACTATATTGACAAGAGGAACAATTAAAAATTTTGGTTTTTTCTACAAAATCAACATATTATATCAGAACAGGAATAAATAAAAAAATTGACTAGACTCAATTTCTAATTTACATAACAATATCAACTATTCACTTTATAATTTAAAAATAGACATTTTCTTAACTTAAAAACCTATACAAAATATTATAGATTATAATATTAATAACATAATAATTTATTATTTATTGACACAAATCTTGAGCATTTTATAAGTAATAAATAATGTATGTCATTTGCTCGTTTTGTTTTTTGAAAATTAAAAAAAAAAAAAAAACAATAATAAGAATAAATCAAAATCTAAGCTCGTATTTTTGCTTGTTTTTAAAGAAGATAAATACTATACATAGGTATATAGAAATATATATAGAATTATATAAATGTATATATATTTTTTTTTATGAATATAATATTTTTCAACTTAAATAAAAATTTAAAATATATGAAAAAAGAATTATTCAATCTTAGCCGCCGGCCGAACGGAATGGAAAAGTGAGATGGTTTTGATTAAGATTTGCATGTATTTCGTATCTTTTTTTTTTTTATGAATGAACAGATTTGAATTTGTATTTTAATGTACAAAAGTTTTAGGTATGTAGATATACTAAATTTTGTTTTTTTTTTTTTGCATTTTTTTTTTGTTAATTAATTTAAGTTTGATTATTTATTATTTATTTTTGTATCAGGGATTTATTTTTCTTTAATTGGGAAAGCTTAAGTACTTTTTACTACACGAGTTTAGTTTTTGTTTTAGTTTAGTTATGTGTATTCTATAAAGTATATATACATATTTAATTTTATAATAATTCTGTTGAATTCGGTTTTCATTTTAACAAACGGATGAATTTTTGCAATTTTTAAATTATTCCAATACAAATATTTAACTTTTAATTTGTTGGAAAAAGTATAAATACCTATGCACAGTGACGTGCCCAACCTTGGGGTAAATCAGTCAGTTGCCTTGGGCGGCACTTTTAATAGGGCGATAAAATAAAATTTTATATTAAAATCAAGAAAATTAAAAAAAAAACGCTATTTTCACATATGTAGATGTTTAAACGCTAGGGATTGGGCAAGTTCTTTATGACCAACATACAAATGATCATGTATTAGATAGCAACTGTCAATTTCTCGAAAATTTCTAAGGTTATGGCGGACATATTGATAAAGCAGTATTTGTCAAATTTACTATGAATTGTTCAGCAGTGTATAACCATATAACGTTTTACGTTTTTATTATGAAATTTTCTACACTATTCTGTCTAAGTTTAAAAATTAATATTAAAGTAACAAAAACAACCTCAAAGAATTTTTAAGATGTATTTTTAAGAGTAAAACCTAAAAACTAATTTATTCCTCTCCTTTTCTCATGGACCGGTTTTACATACACATCCGTTTGTTAAAACTTCAAATCACCACACGCATATTAAAAATGTGTTAAAGACATTATCAATATACTATCTGACAGAAGTAATTTTTTTTTTAATGTAGGTACAGTTTACATAGGTTATTATTGTATTTGGTTTTTTTTTTTTTTTTTTTTTTTTTTTAATTTTTGTATTTTTGTATTTGATTCCATGTTTTTTTCTTATTTATTTTTTTATTTATTTACAATATGCATTTTTGTTTATTTTGTGTTTCTTTTTTTATTCTGCATATAGTAAAGGGCGGGTATTCACCGCAAGGCAAATAAGTTCTCATTAAGATTCAAGTTGTATTTAAATATGTTTTTTTTTTTATGAATGTTCATGCAAAATATTCAAATAAGTGTAATATAGTTGGTAGTTTTTGTTTTTTTTTTTTGTGACATTTTTTTTTTAATAAATATTTTTAATTAGGTATATATTTATAGAGCATTAAAAATTATTTTAAGAAGATCTAAACTTTAGAAGTAAATCTAGATCAAGGCCAAATTTGTATTAAAGACGATTCATTTCTTTTAATTTAATTTTGTTTTAAGGAATCGAAAGAAATCTGTGATGTGATGATCTAAACTTTAATTATGATTAATGACATACAATAATAATTAAATAATTTGGAATTGTTTGTTTTTGTACATTTGATTTATGCATTTATTTTTGTATAATTTTTTTTTTGTCATATAAACCAATTTTGATAAAAATTATATATTTAAAAAAAAAAAATTAGCATCAGTCTGATATTGCGATGTTCAAACATGTAAAAGATGGGTCACTTACTGAGTTTATTGTTAAGAACAATATTTATTATAATCTGGTAAACTAAAAATGTATTGTAATAACATTAGTTCAGAGCAGTTCAGAGCTCAGCCCGAACTGTCAAATAAAAATGTTGTGTTTCTTTTTGAGTTCAGAGCGCTCAGAGTTTGGAGTTAATGTTTCTTTTTTCGTTCAGAGCGCGTTCAGAGCGTGCTCCATGAGCTCAGAATAAAACAACCGAGCAGATGAAGTAAAAAACTGAGCGCGGCCAACTTCATACAGTTTCCATGTAATTTGACAGATTGATGACAATTGAGTGCTCAGACGTGTTTCATAATTAAATCGGAGTGCTCTGAACATACTCTGCTATGCAGAGTTTACTCCGTTCGCTCAGAGTCTACTCAGTGCTCTGCTCTGAACAAACTCTAAACTAAAAAAGAAAAACGCGATAGTGGCAAGTTTTCCACAAATTCTCATTCAACTGCAATTCCTTGGCGATAGATAAAAAGGGGTCATCAGTCAGATATGAAGATAAGTATAAAGCAAGCTACTATAATCTGTATTTTTTTACTGAAGATCCCTTTTTTTAAAACTTTGGGTATAGCATTGAATTGAGTATGACTTTTTGCCATCGAAGAGGTTGCTCTAGGTTTATGTTTTTGATACTCATCGAAGCTGATGTTGTAGTTCAAGGTTATGAAAAAACTAAGCATTGATATTGTAAGGTACCTAATGGTTCAATATACGATTCCATACAAAAAATATGTTGAAAATAAGTTTTTTCCAAAAACTTAAAAACTATATTTCAATTTTGAGAATATTTAGCCAAAAACCTACAATGCTGTTCTGTTTTGAAAATATCAGCCGTTTTTGATACAGTTTGGACAAAATATTAATAGCGTCATATGGTCAAAATTTACATTAAAAATTCCTTGAAATACTAAGTATTCCTGGGACATGACGACCCTCCTTAGAAAAACTGATTTTATACTTGTGAAAGTACCTAATAATAATTAATGATCGACAAAAAAAAGTATTGTTCAATATCGAATTTAAAATACCGAAAATTTTTTGACCGACTAACAATATATCAAAATTTTGAAATCTCTAGAAATCTCTCTATCTATAGTTATAAGCGGTCCAAGGGTCTTAAAATGAGTTTTGTGCAAATATCTCAAAAACGGTTTGTGCTAGAGAAAAATTGTGTTGTCCAATCTTGTAGCTGAGGTGATTCCCTATAAAAATGTTTTAATCGTGTTTTTCGTAGCATTAACCGTTAAAAAGTTACAGTAAATGAAAATTTAAAAAATGTCATGAAAATGGGAGTTTTTTTTTTCAAAAATCTGAAAAACAGTTTGTGTTAAAGAAAAAATTCATGTTTCAATCTTGTAGCCCATGTAATTTTCAACTAAAACAGCTTTTCACTTTTTTCGTAACATTAACTGTTAAAAACTAAAAAGTTAGAGCAAATCGAAAAGTCAATATATCTCTAAAAAAGGGGAAACAAGTCATGAAAGTGAAAGTTTTAGGCAAATATCTCAAAAACGGGCTGTCATAGAAAAATTTTATTTTTCTATCTTGTAGCTCATGTAATTTCTAACATAAATGCATTTAAACTTTTTTCATAGCATTAACCATTTGAAAGTTACAACAAATGGAAAAGTCAAAAAATCTCTAAAAAAAAGGAGGCAAAAAGTCATGAAAATGGGTGTTTTTGGCAAATATCTCAAAAACAGTTTGTGTAGGAGAAAAATTGTCTGACAATCGCTGAAAATTCTCCCTAATAATCGGTCTGTTTGTTTACTTCCAAAAGTTCCCAAACGGGCCTTGTCTAAGGATAAAAGGCCTAATTTCTGCATGCTTCTTTAAAAGGTCAGTTAAAACTCGTGCGAACTCATACTCTGGAAATTTGGATTCATTTATTAGCACTTATTTTTCGGGATATAATCCTGGGGGGTCATTCCGTAATGTTCAAAACGATAATCATGAAAACGATTATCGCTGACTTGATCGTCAATAATTTGCTTCACGTAATTCAAACACTATCTCCGCGTCTATCGTTTTTTCAGAGATTGTCAAACCATCATTGAAATGTGATAATAACATAAATTGTGTTTGGTTTGTTTGTAAACCCAAGAAATCGGCAGAAATTTTACATTAGATGGTGGCGCAATGCCACCTTCTTAACCAAAAGGTTCGGCGTTTGATCCCTGCTGGGAAAAAGTTTTTTTTTAATTTTTCATATAAATTGTATTTTTCTCGAGTTTTCGTTGTCATTTTGCAAAATAAGTAAATTATTTCACTCATTTAACTATAGTCGCGTACAAACTTACATACAATCATGAAAACAAATGCGAAACGATACCTATTTAGGTATCGACCAAAAGCCATCGTTTTGACGATAGCGTTTCGATGATAATCGACTTACGTGAAGCAAATAATTGATCGTTAAAACGTGATCGTCCAGACGATAGTCATTTTTTGGGTTACGTTAAGCAGGGTTATCGTCGAAACGATATCGTCGGGTGATAATAGTTTTACGGAATGAGTCCCCTGATAAATATAATCTTATCTAATCAGTTGAGACATATCTTCACAAAGTGGTCGACACGATTAAGAAATTAATCCACTGCAATAAGGAATTCACATTTAACATAGTCTTGTTAATATAGTTTTGCCTAGACTTACAAAAACAGCGCTTTTTTCAAGGACAAACTGGGCAATCTCTCGAAGAATTGAAGTACATCATAAAATCTATTCAGAACTTAGGCTGTGATACTTGGAACATTTGTATCATGAGAGGTGCAGTAGAGTGAGATGATGCGGTGAAGTGAAAGTTTCAGAATAAAATGGAAGGAAGTCTATAAACTTGGAAACAGGAATTTTTAAAATAAATTGCTAGCAGGTATTTGAAAAAAAAAAAAAAAAAACTGATATGTTTTGGAACCTCTTCTTAAAACAAAAAGTCACAAATGAAAAAAAGAAAAGAAAAACCTGTCATTTTTGTTAAGGCCCTCTGTGACTATGAATGATTACAGAGATTTCTTTGAAAGATGATAAGCATAGGACACAGTAGCGGAAGGATTTCATAACATTTACCATATGTATGTGCTTAGCCGATAATAATTATAATATTATGATGTGTGCATAGGCTTGTTCACATCTCCTATCCACCGGTGCATGGTTAGCATACTATCATCACCTTAAGATCCTCCAAATCGTCATTCAAATACTCAACACAATCGTTGTGCCCACTGAGATGGTTGCTGCTGTGGTCCTTCACCAAAAGGTCGTCATGATGGTGATGGTGGTGGTGATGGTGGTGCACAACATCGTCGTCATCCATGTCTCCAATATCAATTTCGTTACTGTGATGGCCAGGGGCCGTGCGGCGACCACCCGCGATATCATCGTCATCATCGTCGAGCACGTTATTGTTACAGCCGATGAGGATCTCGTTGGCGCTGTTCTTCAAGATGAAATTGGACAAATTGCCACTGCTGGTGTAATCGTTGTCATCAACGTCATCATCCACAATGTTGTCCTCATCGATTATTGCCACCACTTGGGGGTGGTGCTGTTGGCTCATCTGTTGAGACTGGTGCCGATTCCTGCTGCTGTTTGTGTGTTCGCTCAATGTTGCATCAGATTGTGATGGTTGGTATTGATAGTGGTGTTCATCTGCAGTGATGTATTCGTTCGAGGCGTCACCATTATCAAGTTCGGACATACTATTGTGATAGTGTTTGTTTTTATTGTTTGTTGAATCTCCCCTAGCGATCACTGTGATCGGTGCCATGCGATTACTTCGGGAATTGAAGTCTTCAATGTAAACCGATGTGAGGGTTGGGGATCGAGTTTGTAAACGCCTTGCTCGCCGATTATGACTCTGATGCTGCTGATGGTGGATGGGACTGTTTGATTTTCCATTCAGAGTGAGACCATCGCTGAGATCAATCTCATGTTCATCATCGCTTAGTTGATCCTGATTGCATCGGGTATCAACGTTGCAATCTATCTTATTGGCTGAAGATATTCTTGTGAGTGTTGCACTGCTTGTGGAATTCGGAACTATTATTGTTGACTTGTAAACTTTGTTGTACTGCAGAATATTTTGCAGTTGACTTCGTTTTTGTTGCTGGTCTAGCTGCTGCTGCTGCTGCTGTTGCTGCTGCTGTTGCTGCTGCTGGTGTTGCTGATGTTGCTGGTATTGATTATTAGCACTATTATTAGCCATTATTATTGCACTCTCGTTACGTACCAAATATTGCATCTTATTATTTTGGTTATTGTTACTATTAGAACCACCTCCCCGGATAACAGTGATTGTCGCTTGCTGATTTTGTTGTTGCTGATGGTTTGAATGGAGTGATTGTTGCTGATGGCTCGATGGCTCATTCACATACATGCCATACAAGCTTAAGTCATCATCACAGATATCAGCCGATGTATTCGTCGCAGCGCTATTGATAGTTGTTCTTGCTTGCTTCACTTGTTGTTGTATATTGCTGCTGTTCAAATTGAACTCAATATCAGTATTTACACTGCTACTATTACTGCTATTCATAATTCTGCTGTTATTGCCTAAGCCAACTGTTGATGATTTCGTTAGCATATCCGGGGAGGCAGCTGGGTTATGTCACAACATATCATCGTGATCTGGATCAGTGTCATGATCTTGATCCAGATCGAAATCGTCTTGACCCAAATCCAAGTCCATATCTGGATCATCGTCCAAGTCCAATGAATGTTGATTACCAGGCGATAATAATGACTGGTTTAAGTTTTTCGGATCTTCATCTCGCCACTTGTCCATTGAACGGCGTCGAGCATTCATGAAGAAATTGCCAACCGTTGTAGGCTCAAGGCCTAACTGCCTTGCAATTGTTACTTGCATCTCTTTAGATGGGCGTTTTGTCTCCTATTACACAATTAAAACAAATTATTAAAATTCATGCTTAAATAAAATAAGCTGGTATTTTTACTTTACCTTGAATATAGCTTGAAGAGTTCTTCGCTGAAGATCAGTGAAAACAAGTCGGGGCTTCTTAGGTGTTGGCATGTGCTCAATTTGTGGTTCATCCTTTCGACGGCATCCTTAAAAAAATTATTGAATGTTTTTAGGCGAAAGGTACAAGCAAGGACAGAACATAAATTAAAGCTTTAGGTATTGTGAATTGATTACGTTTTGAGTGTTTTATAGTAACTGTATAATAAAATGATTTACCTGTTATAGCTGGTGTGTATCCAGTATTATTATTGTTACCTAAAAGAAAATAAATACTTGTTAATTAAAAAAAGTTTTTTTTTTTTTTAAATGTAAACGATACCACGTCGAGACGTTTAGACTAAAGATACTTAGTTCAGTAAGCCTATATTAGGTAAGTACAAATACCTATTCATATACAGAGTGGGGCATAAGTTATGAACCGGTTTCGACCGGCTAGCGCTCGGACTGTGGTTGTGGTGGGAAAAGGGGGGCGGTCTAGTTGTGGCAGTGAGAGAGTCTAGTTTTCAGTAGCAACCATGGTTTGGACGGGAGAGCATCGTGGGTTTGCTGTTAGGACTTTTTTTTTTTGAAAATGGCCGTTCTGTTATCGCCACGCAGAGAGCCTTCCGACAGCACTTCAATATCCCTGTTGGGGGAAACGTCCCTGGCTTTCATGAAAATCCAAGGGAAATTCACCAGAGGCCACTTCACTCCTCTAAAGTGACTGTATGGTGTGCAGTATCCCAATTTAGGATTATTGGTCCTTACTTTTTCGAGGATAATGGGCGAACCGTCACTGTCACCCGAGCTGGAAGAATTGAGTGAGGCAACTAATCTGGGAGACATCTGGTTCCAACAGGACGGAGCTACATCCCACACTGCTAGGATTTCAATGGCTAGATTGAGGCAAGTGTTCCCCCAGCGCCTCGTCTCTTTGAGGGGTGACGTGGAGTGGCCTGCGCGCTCACCAGATTTGAGCATTTGTGATTTTTTTCTTTGGGGGTACATAAAGGAAAAAGTTTTTAAACTTCATCCACATACCCTGGAAGAACTTAAGGATAGAATCAAAAAGGAAGTTACGGCAATACCCATTGAAATGTGCAGAATTCGCCTTCAAGAGTCCATCGCGGCTGACGGCCGCCACCTACGTGATATCATCTTCAAATTTTAATGTAAAAAAACTAGATTCTGTATTGAATTAAACAATATAAAAATAATTTCTATAAGTTGAATTGTTTTTGTTTTACATCCCTTTAAAACCGGTTCATACCTTTTGCCCCACCCTGTATGTATATATTTAAAATTATAAAAAATAAAAAATATGGAATTCTTCAACTGAAGATGTTCTGCAGTGGAAATATGACATATATAGAATTGGTGTACAATAAAACTATTGTAAGTACATATCTAATTAAAAAACTAGATTCCAAAAATTATTCTTCTTATTTTCACATGTCCGTTCGTGAGCATTAACGCGCTTCGCGAGATTTAAAAAAAAAACGGTGCCTTGTTATAAAAGAAAAAAACTGTTATAAATTGGCATTTCTTTAGCCACTTCCTTAAAATAAATACTAAACACGCAATATTATACATACATATATATTTTAAGTAATTAAGTATGAGAAAACTCTCCAAATTTAATGGTTTTACTCCACGTTAACTAAAGTTTAATCCTGAATATCGAATTATCTCACACACGCACTCAAAAAATAACTTTTGGACTTTAACTCTGAGCTATTTCCTGTAGTCTTAAGGTCATTGGGCCAAAATACTTAAGAAAAAAAAAAACACAACTAAAAAACAAGTAAAACAATCACCAAACATAAATAAAATATAATAATTTAACTTACCTCCTCTTTGAGGAATTTGAGCAGCTGTAATAGAAGAAAAGACGACAAAAGATTTATTACTTTAATGAAATAAGTTCATTATCTCTCACTAAAAACAGTAGATTATTTGTTTATAAAATGAAAAAAAAAAAAAAGAAACATTAGAAAATGGCTCAAATTTTATGAAATTAAGAAGGCAAAATATTTGTAGGCTCCAACAAGGAGGCACCGCTACTTTATTTGATTACAAACTGAGTGGCAAGAAAGACAGTTTTCATTCAGTAAAGCCTGCAGTGCCGTAGCTAATCGGTTTTGTTGGAGGGGGGGTTTGCAACTGCGAAAAATTCAAATTTAGTTAGTATGAAATAATTTTAAAAATTTAAAAGATTTTTTTTCAATAACCCACCTAAAATATTTCACAAGTTCTTTTTTCAAAGGTTTTATATGTTTGGGGGGTTCAGAACTTCCTAATTTGCTACGGCACTGAAAGCCTAAAACTCTTAACGCATTTTTCTGACATTTTATTTTAAGTCAATGCTTCACCTTTCAATTGGCCTTACTAATAATAAAAAAGTTAGTTTATGCCAAGCTAAGTCCACAGTTCACGTGGGAAATCGTCTTTTTTGTAGTACTGCCAGTACTAGATAGTGTACTCTTTGTTTCCACAGTGTCACACTTTGATTTCGATAGATTTTTTTCAATTGAAAATAGAAGTTTCTTCTACGCTGAAAAACTGCTTGGGTTAATAATAATTTAACTCGGGCTCAATTAATTGCAGGATTAACTTATTCTGGTTTAACTCAGAAATAAACTCAAGCATTGAAAAACGGGCATTTAATTTATTGCAATTGGAACTTTCGTCCACATAGTTTTTAAGCCTGATCCTTACTATTATGAGTTATTATCGACTGCAACTATAGGAATAGAGAAGAGACGGGCTTTGTTACAAGCCAAAGCCACATCAAAAATTATTTGGTTTGAAAAAAAAAAATAATTTTTCAAAAAAAAAACATTTAAAAAAACTTAGATATGGAAACTTAGTATTTTATGCCACGTAATGGGCGACACGCGACAAAATATTTAGCGATAGAACAAACAGCGGTTGCATTTTTTGTGAACGTTAGTAAGCAACGGAATATTCACAAATAGCTGCTCAAAAGTTTATTTTCGTTGAATATAATATGTTGTCGTTTGATCTTGTCATTTCTTCAGAAAAAAAAGTATTTATCTTGTTTTTAATTTTATCAAAAACTTAAGTATCTATTGAAAGTTAAAAAAAAAACTTTGTTGGTCGTGAAATGCCCCAAGTTTTATTATTTGGAAATTCTTATTTAGTGGGACATAACCCCCAACATTTTAATTTGGAGCTTGGGTCTAATTTGGGTGGGATTTAACGCCCAAATTTAATTTCGGCTTTATGTACCACTTAAGTGAGACATAAGCTCAAAAATCAAACTTGTGGGCTTTATGTCCCTGCGCCTAATAAATCGTGCTACAATTTTGCCGTGGCGCAATGAGACAATGCCCGCGGAAATACTTTGTATTGGCCTTAAATCGGAAATAAGGCCCACATGCATTATATGCGGGGAAATTATGTCACCCGTCGCTACAAGATCGTGTCGCACGATTTATGAAAATTAGCTTAGTAATTAGTGATAAGTTGTTGGTGCAATAGGGCCCTGATAAAAAAAGTATAAAATTGGTATCCAATCTCAGCTTCTGCCATCTAAAAACAAACAATAATCAATGATAACCTATTTATTTTGGCCGGGATCGATAAGGACGTAGACGACATGGGTTCCAACAGGTCGACGCTACTTATCACAAGGCAAACGCCACAATGGAAATCTCGCTTGAACGATTTGACGGTAGGATTATTTTTCACGGAGGTGACGTTTTTCAGACACTGTGGTCATGCGATATGACCCCGTCAGACTTTTGAGAGTGTTTTCTAAAGTCTCATGTCTATAACAGGCTTATAAGCCACGATTGACCAATGGCTTCAAAGTCAACATAACCCAGACCTTTGCTTAAATTCAGCCCGATCTATTCGTGGACCTGTCGGATCCGTGCCAACATGCGAAGCCACGGTGGATATTTAAATATTGTCATAATCGGTATATACAGAATGGCCTTTCAAATAAAAAAAGAACTGCGCTAATACTCCACCAGCTTGTTTTATTTCATTTCAATATCGACCCACCCTTATTGGTCGTCTTATTGTAACAAACATTTCACCAAAAGGATTTTAAAAAATTGTCACATAACACGATCCCCTTAATGCGAGTTGTATTACCGGTCTAATGTTTCGGGTTCTAAGACAACGATCGCCAGTGACGTCAAAATAAAAAATAGAGACCTTGTTTTACAATAAAATTTAGTTAATGCCATGAACACAAACAAAGCTCTCTTGTTATGTATCATTCACTGCGCTTTCACTTTGAATGCCTAATCGGCCCTTTAAAGGACAACATTTTTCGTTTTTCATCTATTTTATTATGAAAAAAACAAAAACGAATCTTCAACTACACTTATCGCTTTCTAGATGATTCTACCAATATTATCATCGAAAGCGAAAAGTCTATATAGATTGGATAAGCGTTAAAGTCACCTTTTGATATAGAATTCCTGTTTAATGAGTATTTCAGAAGTCTCTAGCGAATAAATAATTATTTTTTTTTATAAAGGTTGACTTACCTTCTGCATCTGAAAAGAAACAAAGGAAGCAAGAGTTATAAGAGTTCAAGGACAGATAATTCTAAAGAATCTGAAAGTTCAACGACAAAAAACTGTTAGGAATGTTGTGGTATCCTTCATAAAGCTTTAGCAAAAAAAAAAAAAGAATAATATACAAAAAATCAAACCTGTAAAGAGGGCGAGCCTGAATTAACTTCAAAGGAAAAAATTGTTAGACATAGAAATATCCCTAGACTAGGTACTCAAAAATTTTGAAATTCGAAAAATATCAAAGTCAAAACCTTTAACATTTCTCGCATTAATTCCGTGTTTCCACTGATATACAGTTTTAAATCCACAATTAAACTGTGAACTCACTTTGATAGTGGGCCAAAAGTCCACATGCAATTTTTGTCGTATCATAATGTGGTTTGACGACAAACTGTTAAGCTGTGATGTACAGATTTTTAAATCTAACTAATGGCTGATAAAAAAAAGTACGTATACGCCACAATGACTACGCTAATTATCATTTTGTATTATTTACTTTTGGAGGGTCTATTAAGTTAACATAGGTACTAAAAACAGGCAAAGACCTTTCTCTATTCCTATATGTAATAGGTAACAAATCTCCCAAAAAAAAAATTAATATATAAAAATTTATCAGTTTGTAACACGTTTGGCTACAAAAAATTTAGTTATTTCCTTCTTCATTTGATAGTAAATCCTTTAGAAGTATGTACACATTTTTTTTATTATTATCTATTATATTTAGAATGGAATATATTCACAGCTAAGATAGGACAAATAAATACCTTAATATACATATATTTTCAAAAAAATATTTTTTTGATTTTTGAAAAAAAGTTCACAATTTTTTTTTTTGTAAAATCATATTTTTGAAAACGGGTTGATGATTTTTTTTTTGAAATTTTGGTTTAAGTTGTATGTTACTATATTCTTCAAAATAAATTTTTTTTTTCTAAAAAATTTCAAGAAATTTTATATATAAAATATTATTTTTTAAGAAAACCGCTCCAACGATTTTAAAATTTTTTTCTGCAGAAACCCACATTTTTTTCAAAAATTGAGATGGCGTTCTTCATTCTGAGATTAAGACATTTTAAGCACTTATTTTATCAATTTAAAGAACGTATTTCATATTCAAATTTCCATTCTTCAATTTATTAAATGGATAAATGCATAGACACATAGTTATTAATTATGTGTTTTATATTACACTCGATCTTTAAAATTCGAAGAAACTTCTTACTACAAAAGCAAGTTCGTGCATTTTATTTATTTTTAATATTTCCACTTTTGTGAGAGTTAAGCCAAAAAAGTGAAAAATTACAAAAGTTACAATTTTCAAACTTATTTTAAATTATTTTTTCTCACTAGAAAACTTATAAAAATGATGCAGAAAGCTTGAATTTTGATTTAAAAAAAATTGTGTATATTCTTTTCCACAAAAAAACTGCGCTAGCGGGAAAAAAAATATTTTTACTTTTGTAATTTTGCAAAAAGTGGACAATGTAGTTAAGGCTTTACACAAAGAAATTTGGTAATTTGCTATAGTTGTCGCACTTGTTTGTTTGTATAATTATATGGTATACTGTATAGTTTTGTCCGTGGTCTTATAAGCCTGCCTAGTTATTAATTTACGGAGCTGAAATCTGAAAGTTTTTCAATGGAGGGGACATTTTTTAGGACACCCAATGTGCGCATTCCCATATTACTCGGAAGGTCGGGATTGTTGGTTCGTATTTGTATGCATTAACAATAATGGTACGATAACGCATCCAATGTGTGGGTGGCCTTACTCTCTCGTTGTTCTCTCTTGTTGCAACTTTCCTAAGTTATTGGATAACCTTTCTTATTAATGAACATAATGGGGCGGCAATCCAAAGCTATCCGGATAGGTTTGTTTTGTTGTAATCCCTTGTTGAAAAACTTCTGATATTAGCTAATGCAACTACAACTCAAGCTTTCTGAAATTTTTTGAGATAGGTGAATATCCTATCTGACTACCACCCCGAACGCAAGTAATAATAACAGTTTCATTCTTAAGATTAGTACAGACGATTGTCAGATCTGTCAATGGTCTGACAGTAGCGGACAATTAGCTGACAATTGACAAATTTCTTACAATGTAAAATTGTCCGTTCACACGATTGGTAGATTTTGTGCCAAGGTCTGACAACTTAATTGTCAGCTCTTGTCTGACAATTTTCGGACGATTATATATCTGACAGTATTGTCAGCTTGAAAATTTTCTGTTCACACGGTTGGCAGATCAGGATTACAAGATCAAACATCTTTTATAGAATTTCACTTTTTAAAAATGTGAATCCGTATGTAGCCACTATCAAGAAGAGGATACTTTTAAACTGATTTAAAAATCTAGTGTCATCGTGGTAATGCCAAAACAATTGGACGAGCATTTGATACAATTTTACTACAACTGGACATCGAAGGCAGGTATGACTTAACTTTCACTTTCTCGAAAAACTACATTTGTTACGTCTGCTACGATAGTTTATGTAGTTAAATAACTACGTAGTTAATGAAACAAATTGTAGTCTCAAATGTCAAATTATCTGTCAGCTGTCACTTTGAAAATTTCATGTTGAGTTGAAGTCGAAGCAAATTAAAAATTACGATAATATAAGCGACAAAAAAAAAACTTGTTCGTTTAGTTCTTAATTTTATTTTTCGACATTCCTGAGTCTTATTTATTAAAATTGTATAGTTTTTTTGTATTTACTACATATTTAACAAATTGTAGTAGACGTGTGGTATATTCAATTTACTACGCGAAGCTAATGATGTAGAAAATGTAGTGTAATTAATTCGGCCAACCCTGATCGAGGGCGACCGACGACTTTACATACGAAGAAGAAATATGCCAGAGCTCGTCAAGACGCGCTACGAAGAACAAAAGTCTATTTTCTCTCGATTTATTAAAAAAAAAAAAGAATTTAAATCATTTATTTTTTGAAAGACTTGCAAGAATGAGAAGATCTTGCAATGATTGAACTATATTGTTTAGAACAAAAAATAAACCTTTGCGTGCAAAAAACTCAGCAGGCTTACTCCAGAGAGCTCGGCTGATTTAGAAAGTGACCTTGAGACTATGTTAGATCTAAGCGAGTTGGCGGCAGGCTGTCTGCTTGAGCTGGTTTTTTGTTTCCAGGAAGTGTCCCTATCCACCCTCGTTTCTTCAAATTTATTTGATTGCTCGTTTAGTTTCTTGGCCATTTTGAAGACCAATTTTTTCAACTTGTTGAACTTTGCTGTTCACTATATTTGCATCGTATTTAATCTTTATTTGAAAAACTACAAATTTTCTACAAAAAGTTTTTTTTTTATCTCTCAACTCGGCTCCAACCGTTTGACATTTCGAACAATGAAGAAATTGTTAGCAATTGTAAGATGTTTTCAATGAAAACATCTGACAATGACTAATGAGTCTGACAATGTCCTAATTGTCTGACAATGACACACGTTGTGTCTTCAGACGATTGTTAGATACCTGACAATTTTTTTGACAATTACCTGACAATGACGTTTCTGACAATATTGTCAGACAAAATTGTGTGTTCAGACGATTGTAAGACATTTGGGACAGTATTTTCACTGACAGATCTGACAATATTGTAAGATCTGACAATCCTCTGTACTTAGCTTTATAATCAAAAGTACAGCAAGACATTTAATAGTGAAAGTATTCTAATACATAAGACCTGATTGATGACAAGAAGTCTTTTCGTAGTTGAATCGGTTATTATGAAATGTAACCATGTGTGTGTTTTAAAGTTATCTATCCTTTAAACGCCAAATTTTTTGACTGTCCTCTCATTATTATTAATAAGAATTAAAACATGGCAGATGCGTATGTCCTATTTAGCTGTTGTTTGTCTAATTAGTTGTTAATAAATGAAAGCTTATATGATGTCCATTATTTCCCAAAACTATTTTTTTTTACTCAAACAGTTAATTCAAAAGTATATGCCAATGCCATACCATAATGTATTGACCAGAAATTATTTTGTCTGATGTCATTAATCGTGTCGTGGTTCAGTTTTAGTTTAAGGCCATACTTTTCTTTTAAACATTTTTTTTGGTTATTTTGCACTTACGTTTTGTTTGTTTTTTCTCTTAAACTGTAAAAGTTTTTCTTATTTATTTATTTTTGTGTTATAAAGACCCTATTTTACTTTTACATTAACAAATTCTTAAAAAAAAATAATGGAATGTGATTTTTTAAAAATAAAAATCAACAACGAAATTATAATAGTTATTGTTGCTCGAGGGAAAAAAAATTAAACCTAAAAAACTTGAAAATTTCCCTACAAATTTGTATGGAAAATATATGATCTTAATCAAAGGTACTCGTAAGGGTGAGTGAACTGGGCTAAAATAATGTTGGGGCTCTGAATATTTAAAGAAGGTATAATATTAGTTTAGCTGGCCAGGTGCAGGTCCATTAGAATTGTAATATAAATATAACGAACAGAGATTTGCCAAAATCAATGAAAGTTATGAAACTTATTTTTCGAAAGGGGTTTGAACGTGATGGAGGAGAATCAAACGAGAAACTATCAGTCGTATTAATTAGATTTCCTTAGAACACTCTTGGGCAGTGTTGTCCAGCTAGCCACTGTCTAAATAGTTGGACAACTCATTATTAATAAACACATTCCAGCAGCTATCTAAATACGACCTCATATTGCCCGTGACATACCTGGAATAATTCATTCTCGAGTGAATTAATGAATTTAGCCGACTTTTTGGCTACGTTCAAAGGAGATTTCTTTCATTTCAACATAACTTTTCGTTTCGCAACAAAAAAAAATTGCTTTACTTTGTTCATTGAACGTGCCGACTTTAGAATAGGTTTGGACAACCAATTTCGGTGTCTAAGTTGGACAACCGATGGAAATGTTTATTAATACGATTTTGGAGTTGGACGGCTGTCTAAAGTTAGACATACTTTGGAATGGGTTTATTAATAATTTCATACTTTTCTAAGATCAAATTTCATTCCGATTTGACTTCTTAAAAATTAAACGAGCTGGTATTATTAATAGCTTAAGTCCCTGACGAAAATTGAAACAAAAAAAAAAAAAATTTTACAACTATAGTATAGGAGTTTTTTACTCACCCGCCATTCTTAATGCCGACATCCTTTGAAATTCAGGCTCTTGAAGCCACTTAAACATCCTTCGAAAAGTCTCCCGACCCGATTTCAGTTTTGACCATGGCTTTGGATTTCGCAGCAAATCGGATAACGTTCCTTGTGACCTGCACAGTACTCGCTGAGCGAAAATTGCCTGTGGTATGCTATACCGTTTCAGTTCGGCCGATATCCGCTGAGCCAGCTCTTTTGTATTAATTTCTTCGAGATCACTTGCCACTGCAGATACCGTCACTGAAGTTCCATTGCCGCAGACGTTATTGTTGTTGCTGGTGTTGTAGTTGTTACTTTGATTGCTATTGTTGTTATTGTTGCTATTAGTACTGCTATTACTACTACTATTATTATTTCCGTTGCCGTTCATTAGATGCATGCTACTCAGACCTTCGGATGCATTTGGAGAGGTGTTTATCACTACTCCATCATTATTTGTATGCTGGTCTGCTTGGGACGAAGCTGACGACGTCGAGATTGTGATTCCATCTCCATTGGACTTGTTGGAAATAATATGATGCTGGGAGTGGTGAATCGATAAGATGGGCGGCGATGGTGACTGCACCACTGAGGACTCTCGATGCACGTGGTGTGTTGAAATTTGTACTAGGCCACCGCCAGAGACATCCGATTGCGACAAGGGTGATATAACGGATGAATGCGGCGTGATTGTGGCCATTCCATTGATTGAAGGTAGATTTGAGGCGCTGGTGAAGCTGGTGACTATTGTATTGCCGCCCGGCGAGTGCAGCGACCCGGAATGCGGTGAAAGCGTTGTAGGACTGTGTTGTGTCGAGAGATTTTGCTGACCACCGAGCATGTCACGATGGCCTCCGTATGGTGAATCGTAGCCCGCTGGTGATATGCTCTTTTGCGGTGAGTGTAGTTCCGTTTGACTATAGGAGCTTTGTGGAGAGAGCGGACTATGCTGCTGGGACATTCCCATTCCGGAGAGTGTGTTCGTGGGCGACGACGAATAATTATGCGGTGGTGACATTCCCATAGAAGGAAGTTTATCGTAGGCGTACGGCGAATTCACCCCGCCCAGCCCGAGACTAATGCCTATGGACTGATGCTGCATCACTGTAAAAGAACCGCTAACATTTCCGGAGTGACCGCCATAGGCGAACTTTTCTGACATTGTAGAAATAGGTGGTAGAGGTTGCAATGGTGTAAGGGTTGCATAAGACGATGTCGGACTGAAGCCAGGTGGAGACATCCGGCCGCCATTAACAGAGGTGAGCGTCTGGTATGTTGGTTCTAGAGCACTCTCTATCATGTCCGATGAGGACGGCGTAAGTTTTCCGGGACTGAGGATCTGTGAATCACGTGATTCATCCTGCGGTTGAACAATCACAGACAAAGTTTCATGCCGTCCGACTGCCTGCTGATTCAGTGTGACCTCGTCAGACAAAGGGTCCGAAGAGACCACGATGTCGACGTTGTTCCCCTTGTGCTCCTGTTTGATTAGATCCATGTTATGCCCGTGGTGCGTGATGATGTGCGAGTGTCCACTCAATGAAGACAGCGATTCTAAGGTTACATCAGAGCCAGGATAATCGCCATTCGTTGATTGACTCGAATGATGTGAGTTGTGTCGCTGGTTGCTGTTGTTGTTACGGACTCCGTCATTATTGTTGCGTTGGTGCGTGTGATGCTGGGGGTGATGGTGTCCGTTGCTGTTCGTTTGCTGTGTTTGTTGCTGTTGATGATGACTGTTGTGGATATGATGATGGTTGACATGGTGATGCTGTTGATTGGCATTCGAATGCGAGTGTTGCTGTTGATGGTGTTGGGGTGGCGATACAGACGAAATGCCATCGATTATCGTACGGACCATAACAACTGTACCGCCACCTTCGTGATGATGGCCACTCGAGCCAGTCGTCAAATCTGATGTGTCGATAACAAGCTGATCGTTCAGTGTTTGCTGATCGATTATCTCACTTATTGAGTCCATGCTCATTTTGCACGAGACGTTTGTTGGTATCCGATATTGGTGACGAATTTTGAATTATTTACTGTTCACTTCAGTCTAGGTGTAACGAATCTATCAGCTATGCTTGAGACAATAATTATTGAATGTATTGCTTTATCCATGTGAACTTAGTTTAATATCACAATATCATGTCACATTGAGGGTCTTGAAATTGTTCAACAAGTTGAAGGTTTTATTTTTGGTTTCGCTTAAAGTGTGAATCACTGATTTTTTTTTTTTTTTAATTTTTATTTATTTACGTTTATTTTATACATCCTCTTATATTTCTAATATTGTTTAAAGCCACTGCCTCACTAATTATCTGAAAGAAAACAAAATTAAAAATTAAATAATTATAACGATCAACTATATAAGAGAAAATGTCATATAACTAAAAAAAAAATTACTGACTACTAATTTATCTATGATAACAGAAGAAAGAATATAAATGAGTGATTGAGTTAGAGCTTAGCAAATAATTTCAGTGAGTTTCTACAACATTAAAATCGATGGGGATTATCGGTATTCTAATTTCAGTGTATAGGACAAGCTAAAATGAGAAACTGAGTTGTAGCTTTAAATACAGTCTAAAATTAGTTAAAGCAAACTTAAATTATTTTATTTTATTTAAATATTCAATACTTAGTTAATGAGTTATGCTTTTGTTGGGATTAGATATAACATCGCTACTTGTGCAAAACATACAAGCAAAAAAATATTTTTTGATTTTTTTTTCAAGTTCTTATGCTTGAAAGGTTACAAAACTTCCTTCTATGACAGTAATTTCAAAATAAAAAATTGAAAAAAAAAAAAAAAAAAAAATGAAGACGACATTAGGGCCTTTAAGATGGATAAGGTAAAATAATTCTTTTTTTGAATGTTTTATATCACAAAAGATGAACCATTAATAAAATCGTTGTTTTAGATGAACATGAATACCCAACATCTGTTTTTCTCAAGCACATTCTCGAAATATGAAGAGGAATTTTTTCATAAGTTCCACCGTTACTAGCATTCTTGAAAACAACTTTTACATTTTTACAAAAAATTAATTTGAATTCAAATTTAAAACCGAAATTTCCCTAACGACTAATTTTAAAGTGCCCGCCAAAAAAAATGTCTCAAAAAAGCATTGCATATTTGCAGGTATATTATTGGGATCGTGTATTGGACATTTCACTTTCATTTCCGTTTTCGAAGATAACAACCTTAATGCTCCTAAAGGAACACAACTAAAAGATTTATAAATTTCTATTTGAGGCAGTTAGGTCAGTGACAGTGAAATCTTAAAATTTGATAAGCTATTTAAGTGATCAAATAGTGTGAGTAAAACATATTTAGTATCGTTCAATTCATTTAAGATTTCTGTTTGTTTATTTTCATCAAACAGCGTTCCTATTTTGTGACTGTGGCGAGTCACAAATTATTGAGAATATTCCTTGTCGAGAGAAAAAAAATCTTATTAGATGGTTGGGGGGGGGGGGGTATTTCTCCTCGTTTAGGCGGGAAAAGCCTGATAAGCCCGTTCTTATATTTTGGTTTTAATTAAAATTATTATTTAAGAGAATAGTTTTTGAAAGATTAAATTTAAACTCGAATGTTTTTTAAAAAAAAGGATGAAAAAAATGTGTTCAAAGCTAATTTTGTTATAAATTTTTACGTTAATGATTAATATTTTTGTTTTTAATATTCGATGCTCCTATCAATTTCTAGTCAAACACTAAAAACTGGATGCCTAAATGTCTTGTAGTTTTTGAGAAAATTAAAAATGACGAGAGAGGCATTCTTGAAAACCACTGTGTTGCTTTTGGATACTTCTTCGGTTGATGGAAAGCCTGTGGCGTCATTAGATTTTCATAAATAAAAATTAATTTTAATTCAAATTTCAAACCGAAGTTTCCTTAACGTCTAATTTCAAATTACCCGCCAAAAAAATGTTGCAAAAAAGCATTGCATATTTGTAGGTATATGATTGGGATCGTGTATTGGATATTTCGCTTTCATTTCCGTTTTCGAAGATAACAACCTTAATGCTCCTAAAAGAACACAACCAATTATCATGCCCCGGTGCTGAGGCACAATGGGCATAATATGTGGGGTATAACGGCCACAGAGCTAAATTGGATTACAATGCGAGCATGTTTGGGTCCATTCGTCAACAATAGCCTCTCCCAGCACAAGAACAATGATACCACTTGCAACAAGCTCTAATATTAAAGTGATCAGTTTCTCAAAAAATACACCTGAAAAAACCTCAAAATAATAAAAACACTATCGAAAATTTTGTTTTGTTCAAAACGAAAAGAAACTGCCATTTTTATTCAAAAAAGGGGTTCCCCCTTATAGCGAGCAATTTATCGAAACTGGTAGATTGCGTTTCGGAGCTGTCGCTTTATTCGACGTAGAAATACAAGGGGGCCCATTATACCCCAGGTTCCCCTACAAAAAAAAATATAATTAATAGAATATAAAATTGTAATATACGTACCTAATTATAACATAATTTAATCCTCGGATAATTCTTACAACGAAACTCTCGACAACAAAGGTCGATTTGTTTATTGTTATTATGGGAATATCTCACTATTGTAATTGGGCCATAAATATTTAATATTATTATAATATTTTTGAAACTGACTACATAAAAACGTTTTTTCAGGTATTTTGAAAAAGCTTTGAAAAATAATGTTTTGGAAAGCAAATGGATTATTTGTGGCTCTAGAACCTCTCAAAATTCAATATTACCAATATGATTAGATTGTAAAAAAGAGGAGTAGGTACTATTGTGAGAATTTTATTTTTCATTTCCGGATGAAATTTATCTTAAAAGATGCGCCGATATCCACTTCCGTTTATACTTTTTCTACGATATCGCACATCGAAGAAAATTGAATTTTTTCTAATAAAGTTAAAAATCAAAACCACAGAGCAATTTCTCAGTTCAGACTATTGAGGAGAATACAAAAAAGTTACATAATTAATTATTATCTTTCGTTGGCTTATGGGGTATCAGTGATGGAGAATTGGGCTGTAAGTGACTAATATAGATAATAAATATTCAAACATTTCCAAATAAAAGTCGATATAAAACAATTTGGAAAATTTTCAACGAATTTATCTCATTTAAAAATGTAACAAAAGGCTGCGTAGCGTTTGGCGTGATATTAATATAAATTCATAAAAATTCAAATAAAATCAAATTTGAAACCTAATTTTTCTTAACGAATAACTTTAAATAGCCCGCCAACAGAATTTGTTTACTAAAGTATTGCATATTCGTAGGTAAATAATAGGGATCGTGCATTGGAAATTTAGTTTTCGTTCCGTTTTCGAGGACAAAAACCTTAATGCTCCTAAAAGAGTTTAACTAAAAATGTGTGCCTTTTTACATACAATGAGCAGCTTTTTATGTTTGACCCATTGAGGGCACAGTAACTAATGAAATCTTAAAATTTGCAGTTTCAATGATCAAATAATGTGAGTATGATATTCAATATCCTTTAATTTATTAAATAAATAACGAAATGAAATTGGTTTTCACTGAGCTTCTAAGAGCCTTAATGACTTTTTAAAGACATTTTCAGGAGGTGCGGTACGGCGGGCTAAGACCCCGTAGGTAAAGTTGTCAAACCATACTTACAGGATCAGTAAATAATCCTGAGTTCAGAAAAGGGGGATTTGAAAATATGGCCGGACGAATTCCAGTTAGGGAGGTACTAGGTCGCGCTACAACGTCACCGTGACAAAGTGTTAGTCTTTGTTTTTTTTGGCATATATATATTTTTTTTGAAATAGGTGAGGAGTAGCTACGGGGGCAAGATCCCCCCCTACGTCCAACGAGCTGAGCAGAGCATCGCGAGCATGTCATCGCCTTCGTAGCGGACATTCTTTTCCTCCCTTCTCCGTTCCTACCTTACCCTAACGCTCTTCCTACTTTTAATCCTCTTTTTCTTATTTCTAACCCCCTTTCATTTTCCCGTATTCTATTCTCCCAAAACCTTCCTATTGTCTTATTTCAAATTTGATAATTTACAATCAAATTCGGAAATTTCTAACGAATTTATATCATTTGCTGTGATAAAAACGTAATACACTGGACATCCAGTAAGTATAACGAAAGATATAATGTTCAGCAAATTCGTTATATTTTGAAAGATTTGATCGGGGGGTCTAATTCTCACCGTTTGGGCGGGAAGGCAATTTTGTAAAAAATCGACTTGAAATAGAAAAAAAAAACACATACAATGCCATGCCAACTTTTTTTCATTATTTTTTCAAAGTTTTGAGTTTGAAAATTAATTTTTCAAAAAATATTCTCTCAAATAATTTGAATTAAAAAAAAATGGGCTTTTGGCTTAAAAAAAAAAAAAAAAAAACGTCTACAGTAAAGCTTCTCTATAACGAACCTTCAAGGGAACAAAAAATTGCTGCGTTATAAAGAAGTTTTATACAAAAAAAATGTAATTTTTTAACACTGCCTTTAAAATTGTGCTGACCCACGGTTTCAGATTGATAATAGAGCCCGAGAGTGGTAAGTTCCTGTTTATCTGCACCCATTTTAACATTTCATTTCAACTGAGTTTCACAAAAAAAAATTCTCCTATCAGCTAAAAAATCTCTCCTATCAGTCACAAAAAAAAGTATTTTTCACAATCAGATAATTTTTTTTAGAGAAATAATTCAGTTTCTTGTGTCTCCTGTCAAGTTTACAAAATGCGACATAGGAGGTATTCATATTTAACCGTCGTATTACTAAATTTCACGACTGTAATTATAATTCATAAAATTCAAATCAAATTTCAAACTGAAATTTCCTAAACGAATAATTTCAAATTTCCCGCCAAAAAAAAAAATTATAAAAACGTTGCATATTTGTTGGTATATTACCGGGTTCATGCATTCGAAATTTCAGTCATGTTTCCTTTTTCGAATACAAAAACCTTATTTCTCCTAAAGGAGTATAATTACAAAAAATAATCGGTAGAGCAAAAATTCAAACTTAGTGACTTATATTAGAAAAAAAAAATGTGTAAACATTTCTAGAATCAGTCGATATATTATGACTTTTCTTTTAAGCTGAACTTGAGTTCTAACCATTGAATTAATATTTTATTTATTTAATTGGCCAGTTTATATTTCAGAGATCTCGGAGGAATCCGTATTTTCAGAAATATAAACACAATTCCTCACAAAAATTTCCCCGTTTTGCTGTCAAAAAACTGAGGAAGGTTTTTTTTTAAATTCTTTCGCCGATATCAAATAGGAAAGAAAGGAAAAGCAAGTGTTTTTGAGGATGAGGAATCTTGTTTATATTTAATGCTCCTGCTCTTTCAATGTGACGGAGAAAAATTACTGAGCGCTCTGAAATATAAACTGACCAAATGGTTCTAACCGTTCAAATTTAAAATTATGGAAAAACGGTCCGCCGTTTCCCAATTCAAATACTTTGTAAGGTAAACACAAAATTTATAATTCTATATTTTAAAGTTGATACATTTTGAAATCAATAACCTTAACCTAACCTCCAGGCCGCCCAGTATTCAGTTGCCTCCATAATTATCCCCACCAAGTTGATTTATGCGCGCCACCTAAAGTGGGCCTTCCCTTACTGTGTAGTTCATCTAAGGCCTGATTCACACAGAAGTGGCTCATGGTTCTGGTGTGTCATTGGCATGCTTCGGGAGTGGAGTGGGTGTGATGTACTCAATTTACACTAAAGTGACAACGAACTGACATTTGTCAAAGTAAATTGAAAACGCAGAGTGAATTAATGAGAATTGATGCAAAGGAATGCTTTTTTTAGTATTTGGAAAATTTTCCTAATCGTTGTGATTTTTTTTAGATTTGTTTAACACAAATAAAGTGATAAAAATACTTCAAAATAAATGAAGTAGTGGTCTCATGTTCAATCTTCAAGTATTTCAATATGGCGTGCCGGTTCACGTAGGCCACTGGAGTTTTCAATATGGCGTGGCGATGACATGTCGCACCATACCATCGCCACGTCATCTGTGTGTGTATTGTCCCATAAGAGAACATGCAAATTCCACAACGTGGCATATGTATGCACCACGCCAGAACCATACCAAAACCATAAGCCAGTTCTATGTGAATTGGGCCTAAGGATGATTCGAAGATTTGATGTGCTGGTGCGTCGGTGTTAAGCTTTTCGACGAATTCGATGTCGCTGTAGAGCTCGTTGTTGAATCTTCTCTGCCCCATTCCATCGATACATAACAAAAGAATCTGAAGTCAACCATAATCAAAGTTCCAACCGTTCTTGACAAGGTTCATGCGTCTGCCCAAGACCGGGAGAGATGGATTTACTACATATATTTTGTATTGCTTTCTTTGCCGAAGATACAGCGGTGGAAATCTGCACTTATGTCACTTTGCGAAGCGAAATCCAAATGCATTCTCGGCGCCTTCGCTTTAATGCATGCAAATGTTCCATTGACACCTCGTTAAACTCCCCCAATAATGGAATTTTCTACCGCTTAGTGGAATATTGACTGTCTGGGCCACCAGTAGAAGATCTAGACAAGTCTTATTTTCGGATCCTCAGCACCGAATATGCACCTGCTACCCTTGTACCTTGTACCCTTGGGTAAATGCACCCTTTGTGGTATAACTTTCAATCATTACCTTTTCCTCAACAACTCTTAATAAAGTGGAATCTAAATTACCAATAAATTAAGTTAACAAGAAATCATTTTGAGTTTGCTCTATTTCATGTGTTTTTGGTTTATGTTTCGTCGGTCCAGGCCAATATTCAAAATTTAGTACTAGAATATCTTCTTTTTAAGTTCGTCTTTCAAAAGTTCGATAACCTTGAGTTCAAAAATGTTAGTATATTTTAAATGGGTTATATGGACTGGACAGTAACATTTAAAGGGGGAATACCTAAGACACAGAACATTTATCGATTGTATAAATAAATATTGCAATCAATTTTTGAAGAAGGTAAACCTATACATTGCATTGAATATAAATAATATACCGGAACAGTCTCCTGTGAAAAAAAAAAACAATTTAAACATTTCAACTGGAACTACTAATGGGAGGGAAGGAGAGGGGGGTGGGGGGTATATTGCTGGGTTTTAAAATCCTTTATTTCAAAATACTGTTTTCTTCGTGTTAATATGAAACTTTAGAAGCAGCAATGATCAGTAGCCTACAGTGAAAATACACAATTGTGATTGGCAATATAATAACCCCGGTCATCAAATAGATAACTGCGGTAGTCAAACTGACTACAGAAATTGTAAATATGAAAATCAAGATAAATAAAAACAAAAAAAAACTTTGTAACGAAGCGTTACACTTTCAAACCCAATACCCAAATGCAATAAAAATATATTCAACGCTGGCCGAACTGCCATCAGCACCCTACATCGTCATCTGATATGAATAAAAGCTATTCACCAGCAGCACCCTACAATCAAACCCACCTCTCACCACACACCGACCGACAGAGTATCAAATCAACAAGCTCGACGTCATCACTAAAAGTAATTATTTTCACTTTACCATCATTACAATTCATAGTGTGTCGTTACCGCAAATATAACAAGAGTAGTTTTCGAAAAAATTTAGATTTTCTGTAACGGTTTTTTAATATTTATAGGGAAAGTACCTTTAATAGTGACTATAAGAAAAATTTTTGTTCAAAATATTCTAGATAATATTAAAAAACCGCCCAATAAAAATATACTCGCAGCATCTTTAATTGGCCACAATAAAACGAAAAATGTAAAAAAACGAAAAATCACTGCTTTTCATCGTTATTTTTAAATGGGTAAAAAAATTATAAAATGTAAAAATATTTTTTTTTTTGTAGTTTCCCATGTTTTTAAGATTTTCGCCAGGTTTGATTTTTATTCATTAACAATTACAATTTAGCGGATTTTTTTTAGTAAAAGACTACAAATCTACCTGTCATTTGTACATAATGTAGGTACGTACCTCTTTGTTTAAATTTAATAATTTCTAAAATTAAAATTAAAATTAAAATTAAAATTAAAATTAAAATTAAAATTAAAATTAAAATTAAAATTAAAAATTAAAATTAAAATTAAAATTAAAATTAAAATTAAAATTAAAATTAAAATTAAAATTAAAATTAAAATTAAAATTAAAATTAAAATTAAAATTAAAATTAAAATTAAAATTAAAATTAAAATTAAAATTAAAATTAAAATTAAAATTAAAATTAAAATTAAAATTAAAATTAAAATTAAAATTAAAATTAAAATTAAAATTAAAATTAAAATTAAAATTAAAATTAAAATTAAAATTAAAATTAAAATTAAAATTAAAATTAAAATTAAAATTAAAATTAAAATTAAAATTAAAATTAAAATTAAAATTAAAATTAAAATTAAAATTAAAATTAAAATTAAAATTAAAATTAAAATTAAAATTAAAATTAAAATTAAAATTAAAATTAAAATTAAAATTAAAATTAAAATTAAAATTAAAATTAAAATTAAAATTAAAATTAAAATTAAAATTAAAATTAAAATTAAAATTAAAATTAAAACTAAAATTAAAATTAAAATTAAAAAGAATATGGCTTATAAAACTGTTTCATATTTTAAAGATTTTATAATAATTGTACATACCTACCTACGTACGAAGGCATTTATGAAGGTATATTTATGTAAATACCTATTTAATTCATCAAATTCAAAACGACGGGAAATTATTCGCAGGTATTACGCAGCTAAATTAAAACATGGCGGGAAAAAAATATGAATATATTTGGTAACGTGAAATTTTCACCAAGTTTCGCACACTTGGGTTTTTTTTTAGCTATGTGTTTTGACAGAAAAATGTGAAAATTGAATATTGTTCACTATAGGTGCCTTCACGAGATGTCTCATAAAAGTTTATGTTTTTTTTTACCTACCTACCTATTAATTCCTACTGCTCGAAGTGAAATAACAACTTTAGCATGGAAAAATGATTGGTGAACGTATACCTACTTATCATTTTTTATTTCATATGGAAGATAAATAGGTATCTCTACATCTACATACATAAAAACATAGGAATATACAAACATATAGATATATGTAATTTTGGCTTTCAAAACAATAACTTCGAAAATAAGTTTAGAAAATAAACAGTAATTGTTTTTAAAAATGTTTCAAGCCTGCAATTAGATGTTAGCAGAAAATGTAGGAATAATGTTTTATTTTTTGTACGTGAGTAAAAATTATAAACAAGTTTTTTTTTTTTGAAGATTGTTTGAATATTTTTGACGTATTATCATGACATGAACGCAGGACGAAAGTAGATGATAATCAGAGGACACAGAAGACTGCAAAACAAAAATTTCACTTTGGCACACACACAGATGTTAGCAATAAAAAAAAATACACACAGAAAAACTCTATATTAAAGGCACAGGGAACCCCATCATCATCATAATCATTTTAAAGAAATCATCAGGAACTGGCAGGATGGATTCAAATTGAGAGCTCCATTGCCGCTTAGAAGCAGTACCGCCAGTGCACACCAATTGCGTGCCTAACCTTCATATTACTATTGAAGCTAGGTACAGATGTAGGTAGGCCTAAGGTATAAATAATTTGTGGCAAAAGGACACAAAAAGTGCACGAATTATACGCAAAAGAATCTATGTAGCTTTCACACTAAAAAAAAATCTACAAAAAAAAAAAACTTTAAATCAAACAAAAGCTTATAAATCTACTTGAATCGTACTTATCCTTCTCCGCTTACATATTTTTGTTTTTTTTTTTTGTTTATCCTTGGTTTCGTTTTTTGTATTTTTTTTTTGTTTTTAATCACAATCACAAAAAAATTTTAGATATCCTTATTCTAGTCGTAGTACTCTATTTATATTTGAGAATATATCCCCCTTGTATTGTTGGGGGTTGGGATATAGAGAAGGGGTAGTTTTTTTTCTTTCCCTTTCTATGGTACACTACACTTTTTTGAAATTATTAATTATTAACACATCACTTCCGAAAAAAGGATATTTTCCTTTTTGGAAAATAAATGTTGGAATAGGTTACTTGCCTCAGCACGAGTTTTACGATGTTTTATGTGTAGTATATTCGGTTAATTAATTTATTTAGGTAGTACTCGTAGCCTTCGTATGTGATGCATAATTCCAACCCGATTTCCTGACTTTATTTTATTTTATTTTTTCTTATTATTCGGCGGAAATACAAACTCAAACGAGCTTTCTTTTCGACAAGAAGGTATTGAAAATTTTAAATTGTGGGTTGTTTATGTATTCGGAGGAAAAACATTTTGAATTTTGAATTTTTAAATTTCTTTTCATTAAAGAAAATATTTAAGCAGAGAATAAGAAGTACCCTTCGCAGTTGTACCGCACAATACGAAAAAGACCATGGGGTTGTTATGGTGATGATACCCCGTGTAACCGTGTAAGGGATGAATAATAATTAGATGACGTCTTGTTTTTTTTTTTTTTTTTTTTTTTTTTACAATCACTTTTAGACTTTAATTTATTTTTTGTTTGTTTTTTTTGTCCTTCACACACAGCAAATGTTCGTTATTGCTTAACAATATTTTTAACTTTTATAGTCCTAATCGAGTCTAGATTTGTGTTTGTTTTATTTTTGAAATAATAATAAAAGTAAATAAATAATCTTAAATATACAACGACAACCCCAAAATGTTCGTTACACAAAACGAACTAAACCAAGACTGAGGAGGATTGAGAAGTTTGCTCTTGCATTCGCTCGCTCTGTTATACAAACGAGCACGTAGAATTAGAGGAGCAAAGCAGAATAACACTAGAGCGTCCAGCATAGCACAACACATACACATATACGCAGAGACGTATACACACAAGCATTGAGAGCTAGTTTTAGTCCTCGTCCTTCCTGTTCGTTTTTTTTTTTTTGTTCTTTTTTTTTTACGTTTTTCATCGTCATACTTTTTAAAGGGTTTCTGCCACTTGCTGCCGCTACCGTGGTAATATGTTAGGAGTATAAGCATAAAGGGGATGTGTATGAAGTATTATTTGTTCATCCCTTAAATAATTTCCATAGCAGTCAGCAAGTTGGTAGAGAAGCAGCAGTATAAACATTACCCTATTTCTATGCTATCACTATCACCCTCTGCCACAAAATGAGTATCCGTTATTCTTGTTCCGTTATAGTGTATTTTCGTATCTTCGTAAATAATTTCTCCTTCAATTTTTTTTTGTATTCTAAATTCCTCCTAAAAACATAAGAAGTATGCGGAGGATTGTGTGGCATTTATTATATTTTTTTTACTACCTACGTACCTACCTACAAATAAAGGTAGGTAGGTACTTTCCATTACGAATTAAACACTAAAGACAGAAATGTTAATAAATTTCTAAGATTTCGGTCCGTATAGATATAGAGTGATTAACATATGCGACAAAGGCTAGAACATGTAGGTACCTATACCTTACGTAGTTTAAGGTCGAAATAAGAAAACAATCCCACTCACCCTTTGTCGATACCTACCTACAATAAAACAATTATTTTTTAAACAAACATACCTAGCAACTAACAGCAATAGCTTGTCTGTCTGTCCCGTTTGTAAGGTAGGTTGTCTTGGATTAAAACAACTACCTATACCTATATAATGCCTACGCATGTAGGTATTATGAGAGCAGTTATATTGCGAATTTCAGAATTCCGAACCCCGAATTTCAAGACATTTGAGATTAATCCTGAATTTTAATACTTTTTTAGCATAATTGTAATACTATTTCACTCAACGATCTTGATCTATGTAGGAAGTAGTTATGATATTTTGTTACCTGGATAAGTACCTACCAAACTAAAAAAAGAGTGGATTTTTTTTGTTCTAATGGACGTCAAATGGAATGTTTGAAAAATCAGTCATTTTTAAAAGAAAAATAATTTTTTACTATAAACAAAAAACATTACAAATTAATTAAAAGTATATTTAATTCGTCTACTTCGCTAAATTCCTTTTTTAGGTACATATTCCGGAAATAAACAAAATAAAAAAAAAAAAAAACTACAAAAAAGAAGAAAAATTGACAGTGTCCATTCAATCATTTCAAAACCAAATCAAAATATTCCTCTAAGTCCCAAATGACAATCCGGGCATTAAGGGTAATGGATTAGCGATTTCGAAACCAAAAATTTAATTACAGTAAAACCCGCTTAAGAGAAACTGGAATTTTTTTTGAGAGGACAAAGCAATTAGTTTATAAAATGGAAATATAAACGTTTATGAAATCAGAAATTCAAATGTCATTTTCGTGGTGAAAATAGTGATGGTGAAAAATAAAGAAAAAAACCAAAACATTCCGCAATTTTTTCGTTCTGTGCGATTCAATTTTTTTTTTTCACTTAAGAGATTTTTTTTCCATGAAAAATATAAAACTAAACTGGAAATATGTTTCAGGTATCCGGGTTTTTCACTTAAGCGAGTTTCACAAAAGCGGAGTGTTTTAAATGACATTGGTCGAAAAATACTCAGGGATGAAAAAAGTGTTTCAGATAAGCGGGTTTTTCTCTTAAGCGGGTTTCTCCTAAGCGGGTTTAACTGTATTAAATAGCTACTACTAAGGTACTAAAATCAAACAATTGTATGTATATATAGCCAATCACTAAAAAAATAAATAAATTTAGTGGCACAACAGCTCAAGAAGTACTAGGGCCTAGTACCATTCCTGTGTGTGTGCCTGCAGGAATGAAGGGGACCTACAGTTTATTGCCGAATCCGAACGGCTAAGGTGAACGGCACTTTTCTGTGGCAAGAGATATACTCTTGGAGGATTTGTCACTTCCTCGCAAGAGCCAGTAGCCCTGAAAAACACTTGTGTTTAGGTGACAGTAGCTGGGAATCGAACCCAGACCTCTGGCGTGACAGTCCATCGCACTAACCATAACGCTGAGGGCTACTACTATAGCCAATCAATAACTACCTACTAAAAAATTCGTTTACTGAAAACCCGTAACAACTTGAATTTTGACATATCGTTTAGGCTGATGCGTCAGATTCGACGTTTCCGAATTCTTGTTCTGCTGCGTGAAATTTGCTATATATTAAATAAGATCTTTCAAATGATCTGTGAAAATTTTTGCGTAAAACTTTACATCGTTTGCTTAAATTAAAATATCGTTTAAGTGATATCTGTATTGTGGCAAAATTTCATATTAATTAGTTAAGTTGAATCGACTGTAATGAATTGAAGTCATTATTAGATGTGTTCTACTGGGCAAAGTTGGTACTTTTAAGTACTTCCCAGTGTCTAAATGATGCATGGAACACTTTAATTCTACCAAAAATATTTTCTAAAACTCAATAAATGTAATTTTGGTTGTTTGTTGTTATATTTTATTTTTAAACAGAAAACTTCAACAATATAATAACTAGGTACCTAATACGCGATTTTATTTTACTGATAGTGTCTGGTTTTCTCCTCTTTTTTGAAGGACGAATTTATTAGCCAAAGGCCATAACTGTTACAAATTGGAATTTCTCTAGATTCGTCCTTAAAATTGAGACTTACTGCCTGGACATAATGGAGACGGAACCGGAACCGGAACCGGAGCCGGAATAGCTGTCAAAATATTGAATACACACAAATTCAATGTTGCGAACACAACGGAACGTAGCCGCATACGGAGCTGCAGCCGCAGACGGAAGAGTTCACCAACTTTTAACTTTTCCCTTACGACACTTTTGACGTTTCAATTTGTATGAAGAAAGAAAAAACAACTTTTTGGGTCGGAAAAAAATATTGTGGTTATTTTCATCGCGAAAAAAAATTATTTATTAAAAGGAAAATTATTGGAAACAAAAAATGTGAATTCTGAGCTTGTACACAAGAATATTCTTTTGTTTTTCTTCAAAATACATTCAAAGCTGTACAGCTGCATTGTGGGCAGGTAAAAAAAATAACGTACGATACTTTTTGACAGCTCTTCCAGTTCCGTCTGCGGCTCCAGTTCCAGCATTCTATTCTTTTCAGGCGCAGTAAACCTCAAATTTTTTTAGGGTCTTACTCTACTAACTTGGGTGTTTTGTTTTTTCATATATAAAAAAGAAAACATTTCAGGGGGGGGGCAAATAAAAACTTAGCATTTCAAAGGAATTTTCCTCAAAAGAAACTCATGGTTATTTCGGCGGAGTTTGGAAGTTACACGTGTGCACGTGAAAATAGTTTTTTGCTTCACGCATGCACTTGACAATAGTACACTTGTAATTAAAATTCTAGGGAGGTACATGTCAAAAACCGAGAGCTCTATTTTCCACCCTATACAAAGAGAAACAATCTGATTTTGACAGCAGGAAAAAAAAATACAGTTATGGGATACTTCAAACTTTCAAACTACCAAACAGGCAAGGTGTTTCTTTTTCCTTATGAGGTGGAAGGGAGAAAACAAGTTTAATTTGTGTCATTCGATGAAGAAATAAATCGATTATCAAATGAATGCTTTCAGCGCGATATAAATAGTTGTTGTTAATTTTTAATCTGTATAATTATCGAATGGTTTTTAGTGCAATATTGAAATAGGTTTGTTCGATTTGTAAACTATTGGAAGATTAACTTTGACAGTACTTTTCATAATAAAAATTCACAAAACAGCAAAATTTAGCGAGTTTAAGTACAATTTTATTTTTTTTTTATATGAACTTTGGACTGAAATTCTTAAGCTGACCATACACGATTGAGCCAAATAGCTCGGCCGAGCCAAATTGCATCATGTGAATGGGTTCGGCCGAGCCATTTGGACTTTCAGCAGGTTATAAAGTCATCGGTCCAATTGGCACCGAGCCATTTGGCTCGCTCGTGAATGGCCGGCTTTATAAATTGAGTTTTGTGAAGTAAAAGAACAGGTCTGTTGTTTCATTTTTTTTTCTCATGAAGTGGAAGTACATAAGATAAAAAGTTTGATTTGAGTCGAACAATGAAAAAAGATCGATTCTCGAACATTGTATAATTGGAAAAGGTTTGTTCGATTTTTTGAACTTATGAATAAGCATCACGTCGCTCGTTACTTATGCTGGATGTATTGTCAAAGATTTTGTACTAATGCATGATAACGCTCGATGCAACACTGCGCGAGGAACATAGTCGGATGCGGGCATTGGTATTGCCACGGGACTGGCTGGGGCTAAGCCCAGACTTAAACCCTATGGAGCATTTGTGAGACGAGCTTAAGCGAAGGATTAGAGCCAGAAAACCAGCTCATGAGGCAATTAAAAACTGAAAGTGGCACTGGTAGACGAATAGGAAAGAATACCACAAGAGACAGTCAAGAAACCCATCAGGTCAACGAAAAATCGTTTAGAAGCTGTAATTAGAGCTTGGGCGGGATAATACAAGATACTGAAACAATAAATTTCTCTTAATTTTGTCGTAAATGTTAAATTTTCGAGCTACTACCTGCTTTAATTTCACTTTATTTTTTCTTACATGCTTCAATTATGACCATCATCTCTTGAAATTCCGAAGTGATTGTTATGTTTTTAACCTTGATTTAAAGCTTATGGTTTCAGCGTTTTAACGATACCAAAAACATTAATACTTGTCAATTAGATTGAGAGCAATTATTGTTTTTACGTGAAGCAAGAGGGTGATTCCATTTTTTTTGCTCGCAAGTGTAGTATGAAGGTACTTCAATTCTTCTTTTTTATTGCGTAAGATATCCCAGTAGATTAAAAATTTATGTTGTGTAGGAAAAAGAAGTTATAAATTGCTGAATGCCATTTTCATCGTTCAACAGTTAACACATTTTCTGTCAATGGAAGTATTCCATCCTCTTCATCTTCGTATAACACGCATGCGTTGACTCCACTGACCAGATTTGTCTCTCCAACTGAAATTCTAAAATTTCTATAGTATATTTAGTTTTTTTTCTTTGTTAGGCAAATAATGATATGATATTTCATATCGTTATGCTACTTCAAAGGAGACTCGAAATATTAATAAAAACGATTATAAACTATTTAGAAATAAAGCATGTTTTACATGGTTACATATCCATAGAGTATATTTAGTTTATGTATGTATATAAAGTTAAAGTTTCATAATATATTATTTATTTACTTATTTTATTATTTATTTAGTTATTTATTTATTCCTTAATTTTGTTTTCACATCGATATTTTGATCAAACTTGACAAGATTGAAAAAGTGGTAGGTTCCCACAGTTCTGTTTGTCTGTATACACGGAAGTAATTTTTATGATATTTCGAACAAAAGTTTTTGAATAATTTTAGCCAGAAATATAACATTACTGCCAGTTTCCTCATGAATACTACAGAATCGGCATATAGAACAGCTTGCTAGGGAAATAATATAGATACTTATAAAGGGTGTCTCAATAAGAGTATACTATTTCATTTCAAAATAAAAACACGTATTTTTTTGAGTGAGCTGTAATATTTCGATTGCATTGTAAAGACATGGTCCGATTAAGTATGGAATAAAATATCTAGAAAATAGCCCCACAACTCTGATGACAAAAATGTGGATGTATCTCACGAATGACTTGTTGGATCTCGGTTTTGAGCTCAAGAATTATTTTTGGTTTATTCCCATAAACACGAAATTTCACAAAACGACTAGGAAAGAAATCGCAGGATCTTGGTTGGTCAGTTGACATCCGAATTAAGTAAGATGATTTGGTCTGGAAATCGTTTTCGCAATAAATGGATTATTTCATGTGTGACAGGTGGTGCCGGCCGTCCTACTGAAACACCAATGTCATATTCCTGTCACGAATACCGTTGTAGTGAATATGATAAAGTGTTCTTCTCTTGGGTAGCACTCCATTTTTAATAATCGGGACAACCGTAAGCGGCAGCTGTCAAATTTGTGAGCTGCAACTTGCATGACAAAACAAAAATGACATAAAATTTAAATTGTACACTTTTATTGAGACACCCTTTAAGTATGTTCTTAGCTAATACCAGTAGCCATAATAAGGAGAAATTTTTCTTTTTCTTAGTTTGCTCGTAATATGACACTTTTTTGGGGATAGCCACGACTAGCGAACTGCCGATGGTCGAGAATCTTGAAATATCATTCACATGAGTGGTCGTCAACAACTGTGAACTGTCATAAAACATAAAAAGTTAGATGAGAATAAATTCACGCATGAATCTTCTATTCTGCAGTTTGTGGAATGCGCGTCCTAGTCATGGATTGCGAATTATGTTATGTTCTTTTAAATTGAAAAAAAAAATTCGTGCCGACAAAAAAATACCTATAGGATAAGTATAGGCACCTGCTCAAAAAATTTGTATTCATGTGAGTACCTACAACTATGCAAAAGCTCTTCAAAACGTTGACCGATGGAATTTTGTTCAGTTCCCTAACTTCGATTACCTATACTTCTGTCCATAAAACTAAAAGATGATGGAATTACAGTTGTCTTGTGTGAAATTCGCAATATTTGCATCGATATGTGTTCATAATCAGGGTTATGTCGATGTAAAATTATGCCTATCGCTTCCTTGAATACCTATCGTATTTTTGCCGTTCGTGTCCTAATACGCGACATGGCCGGGCCAGGCTATTGAAAGTTTTAATAAAATATAACTATAGCAACAGCTAAAGTGTGCTATCACAAATTTTATTGGTTGGAGTCAGGGGTGGATTAAACCTAAGGCAAGAAAGGCAAATGCCTATGGGCCCCAGCCGTGCCTTGGGGCCCAGAATGTCTTTGAAAAAAACTTGAAATTTCTTACAAATATACACAAATTTTCAAAAATTATCACAAGTATTCCTGTTTGTTAACTCGAAAAAGTTGCAACTCCTGCGTGCAGATAGTATAACTATACTGTCAAAACCCAAACTGTCAGTGCAAAAGAAATGTAAACAAATTTATTTTGGTCTTCGCTTTCTGACTATAATGCCATTATTTCGACATATCTTTGTTAGACATTTTTGAGGACATATGAAATAATAATGTAGTCAAAAATTTAAAGTCACAAATAAAAATGATTCAAGTAACCGTTTGGCGCCATAAACAAAAAAGTGAGGTTTTGTACAAAAAGTGGTTCTGTGTGTTTGTTAAAAACTTTTTGGGAAGTTTTCCCATTTCTGAGAGAATTTTCTTTTCTTTTAAAATGACAGGTTTAATACATTTTACTGGAAAAAGATTGATACCTATCTAATAATCGGTTGCCGATTTATTGGTTCAAAAACTATTCGCAAAGGAGCGATTCTTATAAATCCAAGATATTTGAATTTTGTCTTGGTATATACAATATATACCAGAATAAAAGAAACATAAAAACATATAGCGTTCGAACCGGACAAAATTATAAATGACGGAAGAAACAAATTAAAAAAAAAAGAAAAAAACAAGGTGTTAATTTTTTTTCAAAAACTTAAATTAATTTGACAATTTTAAATAGAAATAATTTGATTTTTTTTTTTAGAGAGGAGGGGCCCCGAGGCTAGAATTGCCTAGGGCCCCCTACATGTCTTAATCCGTCCCTGGTTGGAGTTACAGCTTTTTCATGGGGCCAAAAAGATCATCAACTAGAACCAAGGATTGCGATTAGAAACAAGTTCCTGAGAACCCGTTGCCCTATATCTGCACGGAGTCTCATGATCAGGCTGACCCCGTGAAATATCTTTTACTCGAACCTATAAGCTTGTTACAGCTCAATAAACAAATTCAAACCATCCGTATTAATATGATTCTGAGAAATACTGTGCAACCTATATGGGCACTGTGATAATACCTACCACACAAAAAAAACATGAATAGGTACAATGTTTAGGTTTGAAACCAACTATGTTTGAGTACAGATAAAATTTAAATGCAAATTATAAACCCAAAAAAAAAAAAAATTACTCGATTTTATCAAATCCTCAAATTACTTAAGAGAGACGAACTTAGTTTTCCGTAAAACACTGTGCGTGCGCAATTAGGGTGCTGTGTTGTATTATTTGAAACTAAAGCTACATAATTTTCCAAAAGAAAATTCGTGCATATCTATACATACATAAAATGACATACTCTTGTGCGTGAGTGTATGTATGAGGTAGATACCAAGAAATTTTCTAAGCGCCAGTAAAGCTTTTCTCGGGGTTTTCCTCATTTAAACATTTTTTTTTTTTCCTAAAACTGATGACTGTATTTTTTACGCTCATTTTGTTATTTAGTTATTTTCCAATCGTTGTCATTGTCGTGTGTCTGCAGCAACGACAGTTGTGCGTAAGGACTTTTCTTGAAAAAGAAGTGTTGCTTTTGCTTAAACATTAATAAATAAAATGAAATTAAATAAATTAAAAATAAACAAAATTACATTATTAGTAAGACTTGACTTCTAAAAAATTTTAAACAACTTAAAAGATAAGAAACAAAATTTAAAAAGGTTTTCCAATATAAAAAGGAAATAACATAGGTACTTGCACACAAACATACATAAAACACACCAACAAAAAATAATAAAACTAATGTTAACATTGATTGTTTCGCTACAAAGCTCAGATTAAGAAGAACGCATGTCACAGTATTGTCACTGTCAATTAAATTCCAAATTAAGCATACCAAAAAAGTTCTCGTTTCTCAGTAATATCTTCCAGGAAAATCTCATAAAAGTCCTTTTCGTGCGCATATACCCTGGTTATAGGCTCGCATCGCAGGAATTGCGCGCCAACAAAAAAACCACTCTGCGAAGTTTACAAAAAAAAAAAAAACAAAAACAATATCTTCTTCAATGCCATTTTTTCGAGAAACAGCATGACGCAAGTCTTAAAACACAATTTGAGAGCTTTTGACAAGCTTATTTCAGCACGTTTTTTTTGAAGATATAAATACAGGAGGAAAAAAAAAGATACCTACCCTTTATATTATTCCGCGAAAGAAATATGCCAATTTCCTTCCTTTCGGAATTTTTTTCCCAGAAAAAACAAATCGACTTCGGTTTTTTTTTTAAATTTACTTTTTAAAGTATACAATATTATTTATTTATTTTTTTTTTATTGTTTAAATTCGGAAATTATAGTAAATACAAGCGTGCAGTGCGTCTTTATATGATAATCGAATGGTCAAATTTCTTATGTTAAATTTTGACACCATTTAGGACATACATTAAACATTTAAATCTAACTATAAATTTTTAGACATAAACATTAACATAATAAAATTAAAATTTAAAAAATAGCTTAAAGTGAAAAATTAGTTCACAAAAAAAAAAAAAAAAAGAGTGAATGCAACCTACCAAGAAGTTTCCTATACCATCAAAGAAAAAGATAACGGATTACGGAGTGAAAAATTTCTCGTTAAACAATAAAAAAAAACACACATTTATACATATAGTATAGAAAAATGAAACATTATAAAAAGTGAAATTGATTAATTACTTTTTGTTGTCCCAGTTTTGCTGTTAAGTGTTAAACCAAATTAAATTACATTTATATTATATTTATATAAAATAGTAGGTAAACAAAATGCAAACGGCATCATGAATTGAATTATATCTAGGAATATCGTGTATATGAATTTTTTGCACTATCTACTTGGTTATAATTTAAAAAATAAATAAAAAATAAACAATCTTCCTCAACTATAAAGATATCTTCCAATATTTTGTTAATATACTTTTATCGCATGTAAGTTCAAAAATCCTTAGTTTTTGTTGCCTATAATTCCTCATTTATTCATCCTTCTTACATTTTTGCCTGATTTTCCTTGTGCACATACACAAAGATTATAATTATTTGCATAATAATGTGACCTTCATGAACAACATAATTTAGTTTTATAATTTATTCTAGGACCTATAAACATAATAGCACCCTTCACCCACACATCCCCCTTCGATGAAGTTCCCAGAAAATTGTTACAAAAGTTTATGATTTATTTCAGGAGAAAATAAAAGTCGACAAATTGTCGCGTCGGTCGTCGTCCCTGTGCCGTATATTTTTTTTTTGTTTTTGTTTTTAATCTTCTAAGTGCCGAAGACAAACTTAAAACAGCTTTTCCCAGCTTCCGTACTTAAAAAAAAAAAATCGAACAAGGACCAAGAATGTTTGCAAAATAAAAAAGATATATAATGTCACAATTCTAAGGCGATGAACTAGTTTAAATGTTTCTTACATCTGCCAGTTTTTTTGTTGTGAAAGATTAGTCAATTGAAAATGACATGTAAGGTCGCATGGTGTAAATAATGTGCTGCTGGCACCATTGACTTGTACAGGGTGACTCGCATAAGATGCGACAGAAAAGCTAGGGCGTGTTGTAGGTCAGGTTAAGACAGCAACAAATCATATCCATATGAGACGGGGTGCGGGTCAATTTCCGGCTTTTAGATGGATGGAGTAGTTTCTATAATAATATATTCCCAAATGAAAAAAAAAAATTATATTTAAGTGGGTACATACATAATACATGAAATATCCAAAACTTTGCAATAAAATAAAAAGATTTTTGGGGAAAGGTTCGGGGGGAGTTAATAGCGAATTGAGTATTTCATAGTTCAGATTTGGGTTTAATTTATAGTCTGTTAAATGAAGTTGTTATTCAAGTACTTTTATCATTTCAAGGGATTTTTTTTTTATATTTTAAGTTTAACTATGTTGAAAATATGTAGGATGCAGGTACATTTAAATTTATGGATGACGGCATTAATCCTTCTGTTGAAGGCATTGAACGCTGCACGAATGTTTTCTTGTTGTCTTATTTCTTATGAAGTGCTCACTCGAATGTTTTTACATTTTCATATTTTTTGACTACGATGTAGGGCTTTGAGAGTTGTGGACTTGGGTGTTTATGAGATCTTAAAACAGCACTTGAAATTGATTCGCTTCGGCCGTAGTTTGTTCTGAGCTGCGTGAGAGCCTTGGGGCCAGTTGTACAAATATTTGATCCGTGGTTCAGGAATTTTAACTCACCAATTTCGGTGGATTAACTGAGGTTCAACGATGGTTCAGGTATGTAATTGGCTGTTAGTGCATATACTTGAACCTTGAACCATCGTTGAACCTCAGTTAACCCGCCGAAATCGGCGAGTTAAAATTCCTGAACCACGGATTAAATTTTGAACCACGTTTGTACAACTGGCCCTTAGAGATCTAACTTGGACTTGAGACAATATATAGAGACTCTTAATGTACTTAATCCGATTAGAAAGTAAATCTCTTGTGAATATAATTTCATTCACGTATCTTCTTGTTTGCGGTGAAAATAAATATTTCGTTTAATAAAACCCAATAAAAATAAGATTTGCTTTCGCGCAACAATATATAGTCCATGTGATGTAATTAGTGTCAATTTTTACACCGAGATCTTATATTTTGTCAACTTTTGTTTTCAATTATTTTTTCCCCAATAGAGCTATCATTCGTAAGGATTTGGTTTGGCACATCAGGCCTTTTCCGTCAGGCCTTTTCCGTCAGGTTGATGTTAGGTATCGTGAGGTGTAAGGCTTTTTCTTTATTTTTTTTTATATACTTTGTCCACAATTTCTGAAAACACTTCAATTGAAACCAACAAATAAGACATTGAATAAATATGATGGGCATCAGTGTCATGATTGGTCAATAGCTTGATTGTGAAGGAAATTCGGTGTAAGCAAAATCCACTCGGAAAAAGAAATAGATACAGTCAAACCCGCTTAAGTGAAACCTGCTTAACTAAAAAACCCGCTTAAGTAAACAACATAGCTAAACCCCGTGCATTTTTCGACAAATTTCCCGCGAATAACTCCGCTTTACTAAATGGAAAACCCGGATATCTGAAAATAAATATTTCCTTGAAATTTTATATTTTTGTAGTAAAAGACTCGGTTAAGTGAAAAAAAATGGACAAATTAATTTACAAAAATCAAACAAAAAAAAAATAATGAGCAGGCTTTAACCAGGCTATTTCTTCTGTATTGTTTTGTTACTAAAGAAAAATATTTTTTTTTAACAACTTATTCTTCTTGTTCAGGTTCAAAATCCTCTTAAGCGAAATTTTTTTTTTCAGTTATCAGAGGTCCGCTTAAGTGAAAACCCTGCTTAAGTGAAATAATAATTAGGATTTTTTGTCGTTTCACTTAAGTGGGTTTGACTGTAGTAGTATAGTATCTAGGTCAGATGAACAAGACTTATGGAGTGTTTTTTTTTTTTTAACGGGGAGTCCATGGTTTCTATCAAGATCTTGCAGTAGTCTTCCACAAACAAATACATTTGTGAAAGGAGATTTGCATTTGACCCATGCAATCGTTTCTAAACTCCAGTACAAGAGGAGTCATACCATGAATTATATTTTCCTATGTTTTTCTAGAACCACCACAAAAGAGTTAAGCGATGCTATGCCATACCATTCAGTAAAATTATGTAATGGGGACCAGAGCCCTACTGTATAATAAAAGAAAACGTAAAAACAAAAATTAAAAAAGAGGAGACCAAAAATTCAAAAACGGAAAAGAACTCCCTAAGCTGAGGTTTTTTAAACTAATATTTATCAGCCACAGCCTATAGGAGCAACCTATAAAAATAGTAACAGATCTCCTCCAGGGTAAACTAACTGCCTGAACACAATAGAATGCTGGAACTGGAGCTGCAGACGGAACTGGAAGAGCTGTCAAAAAGTGTCGTACGTTATTTTTTTTTACGTGCCCACAATGCTGCTGTACAGCTTTGAAAGTATTTCAAAGAAAAACAAAATAATATTTTTCCTTTTAATAAATAAATTTTTTCGCGATACAAATACCCACAATATTTTTTTCCGACCCAAAAAGTTGTTTTTTTTCCGTACGTGAAAAGTTAAAGGTTGGTGAACTCTTCCGTATGCGTCTACGTTCCGTTGTGTTCGCAACATTTAATTTGTGTGTATTCAATATTTTGACAGCTTTTCCAGCTGCTGCTCCGTCTCCGCCTCCATTCTGTTCAGGCAGTAAGAAGACATACTTTAGTATTCCTTGCATGGGAAAACAGTCCCGTATGAAGATTCGGTAATACTCATGACATGAGTCGTGCACTTATGCATCAAAGAATTTAGAGTAGCGACGTTACCAGATAGAAGAGAGTATGTTGTCCTCTCTAAAGATATTCCAAGTATGGAAATTTCCTAAAAACATACATTTTGAAGAAGAGCTGTAGGGTGAGGATTTCATGTACCTCTATAGATGGGGGCACATCTAGAGGTAGATCATTACATCTTATGCAAATCACACTGTAGGCTGATAACCTGTTTATAATTCTATCAAGTTATTTTGGTAGTCTTACAGTCAGAGGAAAGTTTTCTGGGAGTTTTGAAAATCGGTACTTTTATGGTTTTTTTTTTATAGTTTTGGCCATAAGAAAGTTTTTTTCTTTTTTTTTTTTGACATCTTCCTTTTCTATTTCTTTTCTTTTTTGTTAATCCTATATTTTATTTACATGTTTTTATTAAGATGCAAGATGTAAATTTGTATTGAAATAATAAATGTAATGAAAATCTTCCACATTTCATAATTTTATTATTTAAATTATAAACAAAAATTGGGACGTAAATGTCTAGTTTGATTTTTTACATGACCATATACAAAAACACACAACGAAAAACTGAAAGGAGATGTTTTTAAAGAAAAAAAATTTGTTAAGACCGTGGCTCGAACAGCAATAACTGAAAAATTACAATACCCAATATCTCCTCATTAAATTCCAATACGATCTCATCATTACTCCGGTCGACCAATGGTGAAGGGCCCTGGTCCCAGGACCTAAGAAGCCGCATAAACAACCAAACTTTTAGTAACCAAACTGTTGGCAATCCCATGTCACTTCGCAAAAGAAATGAAAAAAAAAAAAACTGAAATAAAGCTGGGCAGGACCATATCCCGACTTCAAGATGAGAGCCGCATTAATATTGGACCAAATGGAAACTCGACCAAGAGCAAGACCAAACTCGAGATGAAAAGATGACTTAAGCTTATTTTATTTAGCCCAAAGTTATAGACAAATTCCAAATATAATGAACTATTTGGTTGCTAGGGGGGGGGGGGGGGGGGGGAGTGAAGGCTTTTGTCAATGTTAAATAAGAAACTTTTGTTATTATGAATTTATAATTTTTATTATATGTATATTCATTTATATGTATACATCTTTGATAAAAGTGTTATTTGAAAGATAAAAAAATGTAATGTAAAATTGATTGATTTATGTATGTCTGAGGTGGATAAAAGTTTATAATAGTAATTATGTACATATACATATATCTATAGACAACTTATTAAATCATTTTCGAACTAACAGTAGTACATAGTTTATAAATTTTACTGAAAATGAAGTCATATCCTTTTTTTTTATTTTTCTTACAGAAATTTATTAATTAATAAGAAACTCGCCAAGCAATAGATGGATTCAAAAATGGCCCGAACAGGTAAGTTCGAAGCTATTTTTACCCTATTAATAAATAAAAAATCAAGCGATATATCAATCTAAGGGACCGGTTATAGCGATCAGGAAAATGCATCAGGAAAAAATTATTTTGGATTGTTTTATGTTTTATCATACGATTTGAAACATAAAAACGGATACAACTCGATGATAAGTCACTTGAAATATTTTTTTCGTCAACAAAATCAATATCGCATGTAACTGATTGCTCGTATGGACAAAAGTGTCATAAAAGTTTTTGTTGGAAATCCTATATTCTGTAAAATGAGTGTAAATTATTTTTAAAAAACTACGAAATTTCAAAGCTCAAAAGTAAAAAACCAGCATTTTTGACTTCGGACCAATTTTTAACAATGATGATATCTCTTAAACGGTTAGTTTCAGGACAAAAATGTTAATGATTTCGTAAAGAGGCTCACGTAATGAACAAACTTGACATAAATATGTTTTCAAAAAGACATACCGTTAGGAAGTTAAATTTGAAAAACAGAAAATTTCGTCATTTTACATTGTTTGAAATGGCCATATCTCCTAAACGGTAAGTCGGAAGAAAAGAAAATGTCACAATCTATTTTATAGGAAAACTTATGATCTTCAAGTTTAATGACATCTTTTTTTCTAAGTATTTTCGACATATGACCCCAAAAAAAAACTTTTTATGCAAGCCAGTTTCGACAAGGGACTTTTAGGCAGCAACATTCCTTATGCCAAAATAAAGATATGCGTTTAATAAAAATCGTTACTTGTATTTTTTCCGTATTGAAAGTACATTCTGCCTGGGCTATCATCAGTATGTTTTCATATATCTTAATGCATGTCTGCCAGAGGATTCGTCAAATAATTTTGATAAGTGTTTTGTGTAACAAATGGCATTCAAAAAAATTTTACGCAAAAGACAAGAATATCGGTTTCGGCACAAATCGAATTACCAACATTAAAAGAGATTTGTCAGGGGGTTCTTCAAAGGGTTTTGGTCTGTGTTTTTGCACTGACACTTGTGGGAGTATTATGTTACCGTTAGGATTTAACGTTAAAACATTACCCAAATGATTTGATTTTCTGATTTTTTTTACACTTTGTGTTAAATTTTACCCATGTTGGTCACACCAAAATGCAGGCAGACAAGCTGATTCTTGTACAACGCTCCAAAGACTATCTATTGGTATGCCTTTACAACATTAAATAAATGACTTAACTTCTTTCATTTTTGTCAAAATTATGTGGCAAATTTTACACATGTTGGTCACACCAAAATGCAGACAGAAAACCTGATTATTCTTGTACAACGCTCGGTATGCCTTACAACATTAAAAAAAATGACTTGACTTCTTTCATTTTTGTCACAACTTCTGTGTCAAATTTTACACATGTTGGTCACACCAAAATGCAGGCAGAAAAGCTGATTCTTGTACAACAATCGGTATGCCTTACAACATTAAATAATTGACTTGACTTCTTTCATTTTTGTCACAACTTCTGGTGTCAAATTTTACACATGTTGGTCACACCAAAATACAGGTAGACAAACTGATTTTTGTTCAATACCCTAAAAGGCTTCTATCAATACAACTTTAAATCAAAAACTTGACTTTTTTGACGTTGGCTTTCGGTCTATAAATCTATTTTGTATTTTTTAATTTTCAGATACAAAATCCAACGGAAAAAATTAACATGCAACTATTCATTTTAAAGAAACATCACAGACCATAAATCGACAAAATGTTGAAATAATACATCGAACAATAATTATTGTTTGTTAAGCCTTTTTTGATATAACAAAATTAAGATTTGCTTCCGAGAATTAAAAAAAAAATAATTATAATCATAAATAAAACAAAACCAATAATAAAATTAAGCCTGTAATCATTTTTTAAAATCTATTTGAAATTTGAAAATAAGATAAAAATAAAAACTTAATAAGTGACATAAATAAGTTATGTTGTATGACATTTAAGCTCTGTTAAATTTTTAATGTATTTAAAACTTAACAACCAACTTGCATCAAAATAGAAATACGCGCGACTTAAATTAAGAACTCTCAGTACAAACATATATATTTGAACTATAATCAACAATAATTATCGAATATATTTTTAGTTAGTGCAAACATAGAAGTATATTAAATTAAAAAAATTTAAATTAATAGAAAAAGACAAAACCAAAAGATCATCATACTAATATCTATAATAAATAAAATCATTTCTACCACAGTTCGCCTTATTAGTGATTTAAGTTTGAAAGGAAAATTAAAACAAAAAAAAACTCATCAAACAATAATTTGCAAGGGATAAATATAAACAAATTTCTTATAAGAATATAAAAATAAAATATCTAAGCAAATAAATGGGAATAAGTTTTTCAGAAAAAAACGCACGCACATACTCAAAAGCTGCAACAGCAAAATAAATAAAATGTTAACCAAATTATTTTAGGATTACAAAAATAAAATAACAAACCAAAACGAAGACCAAGAGATAATAAAACAAAAACAATAAAAAAGTTAACACCGAACCACAGTTTATCATGATTGATCCAAGCTCAAGCGAAGAGGAAGCTGATGATGATCCCGGATTAGGAAAGGGAAGCCGTTCTCAAACTGGCGGTGGTGGTGCATCGCATAAATCGAGCGGTGCTGCTCATCATGGGGGGCCCGTGTTGGTGACGACAAATTTAGAAGCAAATGGAGCGATGCAAAATGGAGATTTTACGCCACACGGATCGCCACATCATGGTGGTGGCAGTGCCTTGGAGTCGGGTGGCTCGAGTTCGATTGCATCAACGGCAATTGGTTCCGCACATCATCCAGCTGGTAAAGAGTTTGGAGCGCATCTACATTCTGGGGGCGACGCTTCTGGTAGTCTCGAGGTACCAGGTGGAGCTGTACCAAGGTATGTTTTTCGTTTTTCAAATTTGTTCCTATATACAAATTGTCGTTCTTTTCACGCATATAAAACATCTTTATACCTACTTACTCTTTTTGAGATTTTAGATTTATTTAATCTTTTGTGATTGAAATTTAAAATTAATTATTGATTACATAAAGTTTTGAGTTTTAATAATAGAAGCTTGAGCATTGCCTTCTTTATAATATTTTTTTTTTTAAGATTAATAATTTCAATTTTTTCCATAGAGTTTGAAATTTGAATATTATAAGGTTGCCGTCGAGAGGAAAAGAACTCCCTTAGTTTGGCACTTGTTTGATACAGAATAAATATGTTTTTACGAGTCTTAGGCCATCTGCACACGATTCGCCGTCTCATAGATGCGTACAAGATTCGTAATGTAGCGACGATTCAACTACGGCTAGTCTTCTGCACACGAAACGTCACGTAATAGATAAATCACTACATATCCGACGTTATACTTCAAGCTGTAAACGCCTGGTGACTAACATTGTTGTACGCCCGGCGATTTGCAGTTTCTATGCTGCGACGAAAACATGCAGCTTACGCCTCGTTTGCAGTTGTTTATTGAAACAATCGCGAGATACACACAAAGCCGCAAACATTCGTCGTACGCGATTTATGTTTTATGTAGCCACGAAAAGAATAAAAAAAAACTATTTTTCTTATTACATTTGGGCCACAGGCCTCTTACGCTTTATTAATAATAAAAAAAGAAGTTGACACTGCATTTATTGGTTGAATAAGTTGTTGACCCACGCCATATTGCTGATGTTATATTTGACACTGCATTTATTGGTTGAATAAGTTGTTGACCCTTTATGGCTGATGTTGCATTTGACACTGCATTTATTGGTTGAATAAGTTGTTGACCCAAATGTGTTGCATTTGACACTGCATTTATTGGTTGTTTGGTTGGTATGTTTGTAGTGGCTATATCATATGTAACTCGCGTCTATGACGAGACGCTTGTGCATGTGCAGAAGGCCTTAATCTTCAACAATGGGGAGTATATTGCGGTTCCAGCTCCCGTTAACTTAAGTCATACATGTAGTGTTATGATCTGCTCAGGACTTTTGTTTGAAGCCTCGGGAGTGCGTCTGATACAAAAAGAAGAAGCAAATTTTTCGCTTCAAAGAGCGAAATCAAAAATTATAAATCAATATTTTACGAAAATCTATTACTGATATGATTCCGGCTAATAGAATTTTTTATGAATTACACATGCATTTATGTGAATCGAACGTCACCGTTAAGTAACATGAAATATTTACATCGCGTGCTATTTTTTTATGATTGAGAAGTAACGGTTAAAACATTTTAAAACCTAAAGCATTCGATTTTTAGTTTATAAGCAGAGATATAGAGCTCTTCAAAAAATTCTGAATTAAAAACTGTTGTTCCTTGAATTCAGTCCATGGTTGGATTTCTCAAGAAGTGTATAGGTATATGTTTTATTTTCTTCAAGTACCTACGGCTTTTTCAATAAATTAATTGACAGCCCTGCTTGGGAGCTGCTTGCAAATTTGTTTTCCAAATTGGTCTATTTGGTGACGTGGAATTTCTTGCAAGACCACAAATCTTCACATTTTGGTGTCAAAACCCATAGGCAAAAAAAAAAACAAGTGTGGGAAACTTGGTAAAAATTTCACTTTGTCAAACAGGCATAATAAGACACAAAGCTTCAGGCCTTTAGGATACCTACGTTAATTCTATATTGCCTTTGAGGTCTGAGACGATATAACGATAAGAACTGTCAGAGTTCAGAACAACAAATTAATTTGTGTTTTGGAACAGTTAAAAAAATTTAATCACGATTGGATTAGGCATAGACGAATGGTTGGAAGGATAAGAATCTAGAAACAAATAGCAGATATTTGAAGGCTGATTTCCAATGCCGCGTTGGGCGTGCGTCGCTTTGACAGATTTTTCTTTCAACGCGAAAGCTCACACATAGCAATTTAAGCAAATTGTTTACAATGACGCGTTGGGTATTATGTTACAATTCGGCACCTATTAGCATGTACACAAACCAACTTAACATAAGCTTCCTCAACGTTAAAGTTGAAAAAAATCAACTTCAGCGTGCGTTTTGACAGTTAAACTAATGTTCGAATTCCTTTCAACAAAAAAATCGATTTAATTAGAAGAAAAAATCGGTTTTTCTGGACAAAATCCTTTTATTGAAAGAAAAAAATCGATATTATTTAAAAAATAATGGAATAGTTTGTTGAAAGGAATTCGAAATTACAGTTATGTAGGTTCATTTTGATTTTCAGGTTCTCTTCAAGTCATCTGTCATGTCGACGCGTTCGTAAAGCTTGTAAACGTATACGTAAGCGTCTCTAATGCGAACGCGCCCTTGGAAATCAGCCTTGAAGAGTTTCCCAACATCGAATATCAATAGCGGAAATGAAAATGTTAATGGTAAAGAGTTAATCAGCCATATCGGGGTATCCGTTCGGAACAAAATTTTATGTTGTGCTCTAAATATATGCGACACGAAAAATTTCAACAATAATTTACAGTTTCTTTTGCAGTTTTGTTGGCCTAGAAAAAAAAACGTAAATTGAAGTTTTTTACAAACTCTAACGATTATCAACTATAGCTTTGTGTAGCAAACAAAACTAACCTGAAGTTAATATTTTTGTGTGTTCTCAAGATATTCGATATTTTTTTAACAATTTTTAGAACTGTGGGTTGATTTTTTTTTTAAGTATTACCAATTTTTTACTACGTCATTATGCATAGAATGAAATCAGGCCGAAATCGATAGCATTGTTATTTCTAGAGATATTCGAGAAACAGAAACAAGCCATTTTACAACTTTTTTTTTTAAATTACTGTAATAAAAAAAATGCCAATTGAATTTTTCTGAAAATCCTTTATGCACTTTATGGCCTTATTATCTGTAAAATAAAATATATTTGAAGTCGATATCTCTATGCGTTCTCGAGATATCCTCGGCGAAAAAAGCTTACGAACGTACGCACGCAGACATCCCTCTAAAAACAATGTATGCCGACTCCAGAGACCTCGAAACGTCAAGAAATATCAAAATTTTCAATTTCACAAATCGGACCAATTACAACAACTTTCAATGGGAAGTTAATAAATAGATCGATATTTTTTTTTTGCATTATGGAAAATCTTTTATTGCTCCGACGACTGGCCTATTATTCAAAAGTCTTATATGAGTTAGCACTCAGCAGTCAATGATTAGATTTATTTTTTAGTTATAGGCTACAAAATGGCATAGATAATTGCCGAACTATGTAAATTGAATTTATTAGAATAATTGCTTTTTTTTTAAATTAAACACAAACTTTTATATTTTTATCAATTGTATTTTTATAATTATAAATATGTACATACCTTTATATAAATTTTTTTAACATTTTTCAAATTTCCTAGACTTATTTTATATTATTTTAAATTTATTTTTTAATTTGTATTATTTTAATTTTGTTTCTACTTTTACTTTTATAAATTATTTCCTTTATGTTAATTTTAATTTTTATATTTTTAGTTTTATTTTTGTTTTTTTTTTTTGTTATTTTCATTTTTATTTTTGTAATTTTTTTTTCTTCTCTTCTATTTACTTTTCTTTATTTATCTTTTCTGTTTCATTGCTTTTGTTCTTATTATTTTTTTTTTTTTTTTCAAAAAAAAACATTTACTATGTATTTTAATTGTTCGTAGTTTGTGATTTGACACATTTGAAAGCTTTATATACCTACTTAAAATAGCATTATTATCTTTTTATCTTTTCATATTTAAAAAAAAAATTAATAAATCGAAAATAAAAATACATGCATATATATATATTGCTTGCCCATTTGGTTTCGCCTCTGTAATTACGTACTAATCAAAAATTATATAATCCACCATCATATTTTGCAAATAAATTTGCTATTACGAAAAAAAATATTCACCATAAATTAAAAAAAAAATTAAAATTGAAAAATTGGAAATTTTAACCAACAAAACAAGTAGTATGACACATTCATCATTCAAATCGATAAATAAAAATAAATCGAATCATAGAAATAGTTTTAATAATCGAATATTGTCGCCATCTAGTGGAATGGCACAAGAAACACTTAGTCAAACTATTGGCTCTTCAAAGGTGAATTCGCTACCTCGACCCTTATCTCCTTCACCATCAGTTGTAAGCGAAAAAAATGATGGTGATGTTCAGGTAAGTTCGTTAGTTTGTTAATTACATATCTGAAATAATATAATAAACCTTATAACAGGAAAAACATGAACGAGAAGAAGAAGAAAGAAAACGGCGAATTCAACTTTATGTTTTTGTATCGCGATGTATATCATATCCATTTAATGCGAAACAACCGACGGACATGACAAAACGACAAACAAAAATAGCAAAGCACCAATTAGAATCAATAACTGCACGATTTCAGGTTTTTTAATTTTTTCGTTGCTCAAAAGAATTCCTTTATCTCGTTTTCTCTTAATCTTATAGGCTTTCCTGAAAGGCGAAACACAAATAATGGCGGATGAAGCATTTCAAAATGCCGTACAAAGCTACCACGATGTCTTTTTGAAATCGGATCGTGTTCAAAAAATGGTTCAATCAGGTGCCTGTTCTCAACATGATTTTCGTGAGGTATTTCGAAATAATATCGAAAAACGTGTGAGGTATTTAAGACTCCATTGAAAATGGTGGATTTTAAATTGATGACGTATGTTTGAAAACTTCTTTTCTAGATCCCTGCCGGAAATTGATGGCCTGAGTAAGGAAACCGTTCTGACATCATGGATGGCAAAGTTTGATATTATCCTGAAAGGAACAGGTAAGTTGGCTTAAAATAATTCTGTTGCAGTGATTAAATGTTTATATTTTTTTGTTGATAATTTGTTTGGTATGCTCTTAGGTGAAGAGGATACAAAGCGACCGTCTAGGATGCAACAATCATTAAACAGCGAATTGATTTTATCGAAGGAACAGCTTTACGATATGTTCCAACAGATACTGAGTGTGAAGAAATTTGAACACCAAATCCTTTTTAATGCATTGATGGTAAGTGGAATAGCATTTTATGTATTGTACTTTGCCAGAAGCATAGAGTACCTATATAATCAAGAGAACCGACTCGTACCCCTCTTGCCTGAAACACCCGCAAATTTTATTTGAATTGAGTAAGAGAAAACTCTCTTCATTTACACTTCAAATGCACGGGACCACTAATACATGCTCAAAATATAGGGCAAACTGTATACATATTGTGTTTGGGCTTCCATTTAAAATGCACGGGACAACTAGCTCATACAAAATCTAATGGGCAAATCCTGTCATCACAGCTTGTAGGGTGGAAGAGAACAACCACCTTAAGTCGGTTCTCTAGATAATATAGGCTATGGCCAGAACAGAAGCATGAATATGCTAAATTAAAAATATGTTTGCTTCCATGTTCGTAAATTAAGAGTTAGAGCGTCTAATGTTGCTGATCTAAAACGAATGGGGTTATTGCGAGGGTCTATTCAGAAAAAGTCTGTCGATCAAAATTCTTAAAAAGGATTGAAATTCCTTTCAAATAGAAAAAAAAAACAAAATATTCAATACAAATATTGAAACTCAAATAGAAAAATATTAACGAATAGAATTTTGAAATAACAACAGTAGACTTTAATTCTATTCGACTTTAATTCAATTGATTCGCAATAAACTCCGAAAAATCCCATACAAAAATGACACAACGCAATCACAAATGAAAAATTTCGTTCTACGGTACGCTGTTCGATGAGCGAAATTGATAGTCCCCTTTCACACGAAAATACTAGTTGCTGGAGATTTTTTTTTTGACGTTTTCTTTAAATCTCCTCAACAATCTCTTGTACCTTTCACATGCAAGCAACAAAACCCGAAGAGATTTGCTTATTTTCCTTTTAAACTACCTTGGTTGAACGCACACAAACGTAGTGTGAAGAGGAATGTCAAAAAATCTCCTTAATTTGTTGACCGGTGAGATTTTGTTTACCCCTCTTTCGTCCTGCCTTTCTCGCCTATGAAAGTATGAACTGATTGTTGCTGGAAACTCAGTTTCCTTGTGTGAAAGGGGGGGACATAATGTAGCAGATTATTTTGAGATGTCTCCGCTCATTTTTCGCACAGAATTAATTGTCTGTATAGGTACCATTAATTGGACGCGTTCTGCAGGCAATCCAAAGCTATCTCAAGCTAACCGAAAATCTTCGGTATACTAAAGTATCCGATGGGCAATTTGAGGAACAGCTGATTACGTTTGCATTTGACTTTTGATTTGCTGGTGTCGCGTCGTCGTTTATTGTTGGTTTTTCGTTGTTTGTAAAGGAATAAAATATTATAAATATGCTTTAAAATGCATTTTAGGGCTAGTTGTACAAATATTTGATCCGTGGTTCAGGAATTTTAACTCACCAATTTCGGCGGATTAACTGTGGTTCAACGATGGTTCAGGCATGTAATTGGCTTTTAGTGCATATTGGAACCTTGAACCATCGTTGAACCTCAGTTAACCCACCGAAATCGGCGAGTTAAAATTCCTGAACCACGGATCAAGATTTAAACCACGATTGTACAACTGGCACTTAGTGTAATTTGCAATGAAAATAAACAAATATTCGCGTAAAAAACTAAACTTTAATTTTCTTTTTGTCGGCTGTTTTGACCTATCTGGCTTTTTCGTTCGAAAAACATATTAGATCAGATAGGCTAACGGATTGCCAACCGAACGCGGCCATTATGTGCGGAATAGTGACATTCGGGCTCTATTCGTATTGTATTTTCTGTTTTTTTTTTTCGTTTCGCATCAGCAGCGTAAGACTGCTTCTGGCACTTATACAAAATAACAGTATTCTGCTTTGTATATTTTGTGAATTGTGATATTTATTTGATTTGAAGTCTGAAAAGGCTGATTTCCAATGGCGCGTTGGGTGTCGCTTTGACAGATTTTTCTTTCAACGCGAAAGTTCACACATAGCAATTTATGCAAAGTGCCTACAATGACGCGTTGGACAGTAATATTACGATTTGGCACCTATTAGCATGTACACAAACGAACGTAACATAAGCTACCTCAACGTTCAAGTTGAAAAAATCCAACTTCAGCGCGCGTTTTTGCAACTCAACTCATGTCAAATTCCTTTCAACAGAAAAATCGTTTTTTTTTAGAAGAAAAAGTCGATTTTTCTGGACAAATTCCTCCTGAAGCCTTAACTACATAAGCCACTTTTTGCAAAATTACAAAAGTAAAAATATTTTTTTTCCCACTAGCGCAGTTGTTTTGTGAAAAAGAATGTATACAATTCTTTTTAAACCAAAATTTAAGCTTTCTGCATCATTTTTATAAGTTTTCCAGTGAGAAAAACTATCCCAAAATGAGTTTGAAAATTTTCACTTTTGTACTTTTTCACTTTTTTGGCTTATGTAATTAAGGCTTGAAAGAAAAAAAAATCGATTTTGTTTAGAAAAAAAATCGAATTGCTTGTTGAAAGGGATTCGACATTACAGTTCTGAAGGTTCATTTTGATTTTCAGAATGACACTTCAATTGTGTTTAATCAGCTGATTCTTTTCAAGTCGTCTGTCATGTCAACGCGTTCGTAAAGCTTTTAAACGTAACGTTAGCGACTCTAACGCGAACGCGACATTGTAAATCAGCCTTAATTAATCATAAATATGAAGTATATCAATAAGTTTATAGAATTCATTACTTTATTTTAAAATTTAGTCTTTTACGAACATTTTATTTTCTCTCTGTAGCTAGATTCAGCGGACGAACAAGCAGCAGCAATTCGACGAGAGCTAGACGGTCGATTACAACGTGTCGGTGAAATGGAAAGAAATCGCAAACTTATGCCAAAATTCGTACTTAAAGAAATGGAATCTCTTTACATAGATGAGCTTAAGTCATCAATTAATTTATTAATGGCTAATCTGGAATCATTGCCAGTTTCAAAAGGTTCCATGGACTCCAAGTACGGACTGCAAAAGTTTAAGCGATACAACCACAGGTAATGTCAAATCCACTATTATAATTATTATTTCCTTTTTTTTGGTTTTTTAATCTCTTTCTCTCTGACTATATACAACATACAACATAATATCTCAAACGTTTTTTGTTTTTTCTGTATAAAGTTAATAATATGACTGAACTGAATTTTACAGAATTCCTACAGATATTCCAGATGCATGTGTGCATATGATCGAAATATACAAAATTTCCCTTTTTATTTTCTCTTTATTCTTACAAAACAACAAAAACAACAACAACAACACTCTTACTTAAATTGTTCACAATAATAATAATAATTAACGAAGCAACAAAATTGTTACTTCATTACTTTTTTGTGTGTTTTTTTTTATTTCTTTTGCTACAAAACAAAAAACATAATTAAAAACAGAAAAAACAGAAGCAATTTCCTTCTAAGGTATATTTTTTTTATTTAAAACGAAATTACAGTAAAAATATTCATTAAGTTTAGAGTGTGAGTTTGCCTAGAAACATTTTTATTTAAGTACATATTTTTTATTGCAATGAAATAAAAAAATTTCACCCAAAACAAATTCCATATTCCAAAATAAGTTAAGTTAGTAAATAAAACCATTTCCGGCTAGCGTTGCGAAAACGCAACGTCATAAATGAGAACTTCTGAAACTTAACTGATGATAAATTTAGATAAACTTAATAATGAATTTGAGAGTTAATTGAATTATCTAATCGACCTATTTTTGGATTTTTTTTCAAATATATTCTTTTCGTGTTGATTTTGCACCTTCAAAATATTAAATTTTCGAAATTTTTGAAATATTTAAAAATTTCATCAGAATTAAAAAATTTCAAAATAATGTGAACTGCAGGTTAATAAAGGTTCAAATTAGATTCTGAAACAATGTTGACGCAATTTATATGAGTTGCCTGTCTGACAGGTGAAATGTAAGCACTACGTTGCGTTTTCGCAACGCTTTCCTAATCCAGTAGCATATTTGAACCTAAAAAAATATTTCTTTTCGTTGCGCTTTCAAATCAGATTAAACGGCTTTTTCTCAAAATATTGTGTATTTAATATACTAATTGTGTTTATAATATACTAATTTCTTAAGAAACATAATTTTGACTGCATCCTATCCAACAAAACGATGATTATTTTTTTTAAGGTCATTTTTTTCAATTTTTATAAAGTTTTTGATTTTTATCTTTTTAAGGGCAAAAACTGTTTTTGCCCTCTAAAGGGTGAAGGGAATTTAGGGCTCCTTCGGGATTGGAGTACTAAATTAACCCCTAATTCCTGCATAGTTAGATTTTAGAATTTCCATTGTAGTGGACCCAGCTTGACGGACCTCAAGGGAAATCATATTGAATAGAATTTTGAGAGTTTACACCCAAAATAAAATAAAATAAAATTTAGGGTTCTGTTGGTAGTAGCCCGTGGCATAATCGTTAGTTCGATAAACTGTCATGCCAGAGGTCTGGGTTCAATACCAGCTACTTCCACCTAAAGTTTTTTTCCGGGCTACTGCCTCTTGCGAGGAATTGACAAATCCTCCAAGAGTATCTCTTGTCATAGAAAAGTGCCGCTCACCTTAGCCGTTCGGAATCGGCAATAAACTGTAGGTCCCCTCCATTTTCTGCAGAAACGCACACAGAAATGGTTGAGAGCTGTAAGTCACTAGGCCCTGGTTCTTCATGAGCCGTTGTGCCACCAAATTTATTTATTTATAGGGTTCTGTTGGAATTTGTTTTAGGTGGAATATTGAAGCCCCGTTTATTTTTTTTTATTTTAGTTTAAATATGAATTTTAGATGAATATTATAAATAATGCTAGTTCTCAAGGACAGTGTGACCAGAGTGAATTAAAAAATGTCTCCAGAATTTATTAATATTAATTTTTTTATTTGTATGTGTGTATTTATATAAATCAAGAAATTTAATTAGATAATAAAAAAACAAATAATTAGAATGTTAGATACATTATTTCATTTCTATAACCTTTCATTTGCTTTATTGTATAATCTTTAAATAATAAAAATAATTCAATATAAAGGTGACATGTAGAATTTGATAAACTTCATGTAGGTTTACATTGTGTTAGCAGAAAATTGTATTGTACGGTCGTCATTTGTTCTTTACTTCAAGGAACAAATACATCATATAGTTTGACAATAGAGAAGAAGTGTTGAGAAAGAGCGGGGTGTAAAAGTTCCATAGTGTGAAAGTGAAGAGTCAGCGTCAAGCGCAGATAGGGCTTTTAGAATTCCCTTTAGAAAAATTACACAAAAATACCTACACTTTATCTATCATATATTTTATTATTCGAGTTGAAAGCAATAAGAAGTGTCTTTTTGCCATTTAAAATGGAACTACCGTCCAGAGTTGTATTTTTGCCTCAACCAACCATTTTCTCCAGCCAGTTAGGTCCTTTACTTCTGCAGAATGGCAATTTTTTTTTATATAAAACATGTTTTTGATTGAACAGCTCACTCATTTTCAAGAACAAAAATGATTACAGATTAATTTTGACAATTATCGAATGTTAAAGCCTTAACTACATTGGCAAAAAAAGTGAAAAAGTACAAAAGTGAAAATTTTTAAACCCATTTTGGGATAGTTTTTCTCACTGGAAAACTTATAGAAATGATGCTGAAAGCTTAAATTTTAGTTTTACAAAAAAAATGTGTACATTCTTCTTCACAAAGCAACTCCGCTAGCAGGAAAAAAATTTTTACTTTTGTAATTTTGCAAAAAGTGGGCAATGTAGTTAAGGCTTAAGAAAGGTAGCTATTTAGGAAAATGGAACGATTTGTAACTTACATCACTGAAAAATAAGTGGAACACACTCTTTGCTTACAACATAATAAAGGGTTAAGCAGATTTAATAATAATCAACTTGAATTTATCACGTCACATAACAAATTTGGATTATGAGATTTTTCTATTGGTATATACATATCTATAGGTACTTCGCCAATATTTAAACATTTAAATGACTTTATAATATCATAATAAATAATTATACTCATTAAATATAAAATAAATAATATTTAAAATTTAATTTAATATTTGTTTCAGTTAATATTTAGTTTTTCATTTTTATTTTTTTTGTTTTATATAAATTCTTAGGTGATTCTTTTTAAAATGTTCTCACTTTATTTCATTAATTTTTTTATAATTATTCTTATGTATTAAAATATTATTACTATATTAATTTTTTTTTATTATCTTATACTTAATGATCTCAAAAATAATGACCAGTGGTTAACTTTGTCAATAATTATATTTTTTCGTTAATGAATTGCTAGTTATTTTATATTAAATAACTCATTCTGCATAACTATCAACAAATGTTTAATATTTAAAAATTATGAATGTATAAAAACACTTTAAAATCGAATACAAACTCAAAACATATAATGTACATACTCGTGTTGTATAGCAAGCTCATTTTTAGTGAACACCTACATAACTTATACATTTTTCGTCTATCTGCTTTTTCTCTTTTTATTTCAATAAAAAAAAAATTAAATAAAAAATAACTACATGCTATTTTAACCTTTGCAGCACACCATCCTTTTTGTAAGTATTCATAATTTTTTGATTAAATTAAAAAAAAAATAAAAAAATCATACTATTAAAACATAAATAAAACAATAAAACATAAAATATTTCAAATACAAATTTTAATGGTATAAGAAAAAAGATTAATAACTAAAAGAACAATTAAAACGTTCGTGACGAAGGCGAAGCTCCTTGAACGCTTTTGAAAGTTGACACTTGAAACTTCAGACTACTACAAAAACTACTTTTTATGTCAAATAGCCAAATCAAGTCACTTAAATTCATGTTGCCCCCACTTCAGGGTAGAAAAAGAAATTTAAGCCCGCAATTTTAAAGCTTTTCGTTTGACTTACACATATTATTTAACAATTTAAATTGGTTGTAAAAGAAATTAAAAAACCGAATTTATTGTACTTGGCAACACATGAAACAAAATAATTCAACTTTTGTTGAAGAAATGACATTTGATAGTTTTAAGTAGTTATATAATATTTTTTTTTTTTTTAAGTCAAGTCGGATTGTTAGTCCAGTCAACGAAGGCCTAGTGATGCAGTGTACAAAAGTCCCCATGAATCCGAGTCGAGCTCTAGCGACAGGAATGTGTAACATAACGTTTTTTTCGGTTTTTCAGGTTTAACTTAGAAACTATTTGTCCAATCAAAAAATAATTTGAGAAAAAAAAAAACTTATAAAATTCTCTACAATGTTGATTATAACCAAATTTTTCATATCTGTCATAGTTATAATATTATTAGGCCCTTAAAATTGTTTTTTTTTTTTAATTTCCTTAAAATCGCTAGTCAAATATATAAAAATCTCTTGACGGTGTTTGTGATCTTACGGCTGAACCGATTTTTAAGAATTTTTTTTTATATATTTGGTAGGTATAAGAATAGGTTGTAAAGTATATTTCATACCGCTAGGGATTAGGGTGACCATAAACCGGAAAAAAAATCTAATTTTTAGACGCAAATTTTTTTGTTTTTTTTTTTAGATTTGAAATAAAAAAATATCTAATCCCAATTTGATTTTAATGTTTTTGTATGAACAATATCCAAATAAACCGTCACCATTCGTTTTTCAAACAGAACCAAATTATCCGCTGAAAAAGATCAATCCACTGACACATTCTCAAAAAAATTGTTAAATAGATAACGGCGATGGAAAAGTTGCTGTCTATGAAAATATTGGCTGCATAAAATTGCCAACCGATTTCTGCACAATCTTTGATTCGCAAAATGTTCTCATTGACTACATAGTCCCTGATGATGGTACGCACACAATAAATAAAATGGCAGAAAGAGTCATTTTAGCAGCAAAAATTTTGACGTTGACGATTCAAACTTCAATATACTATAATGTACAGCAGTCATTGCCAGACGACTTGGTATCATACAAAAAAATCGATCGATACAGTTTGCGATGCCATCGAAACTGTAAATTATCCTACAGAGTTTTTGAACTCACTCGATTTGCCAGGCATACCACCACATCTTCTGCGTTTGAAAGTTGGATTTCAGGTTATTTTATTTTGGAAATTGAAGCAACCATGGCTGTCCAATGGAATGCGATGCGATTGGTCTTCATACTTGGGCTCGGGAAGACCATATCTTCCCACGGTGCAACGCCAAACACATTCAAACCTTTACGTATTTGCTCGATATCCACGTGGAATATATATCCTCAACGGCAAATAAGTTGTGTCCACTGTCGTTGTACTTGAGGTAACCGGCCCGGTACAGCTGCATCCAAAAGGGACCGAAAAATTCCTAGTATTTCACTTTCGATTCGCCTGGGTGTCCAAACGATCCGACACGAGATACGTATGAAAAGCTTGATTGCACCGATATAGGGTTGTAACATTTTTCTTCACAATAGAATACAAGAATCACGAACGTTTTCTAGTTTGTCGAATGACAATGCGCACCAATGACGGTGCCGGCGGCATAAACGTCAAACTGAACGAAAGTGCGTTTTGTTCGTTTTATTCGTTCTATTTTAACGATCAAACTTGATCAATTTTATCGATCGTTAAGATGTTAAACATTCAAACACATTTCTTCGCTTTTTTTTTATTTAACTACCAAAATATTCACTAGAAATAATTTATATGGCCTTAAAAAAAAAGAACAAATTATATTAACGACTTTTCTGTTTTCTATTACTTAGTTCTTAGGCTTCTGAAATGGGGCTTGGAGGATATAAGTATAAAGTACTGAGTGTATGTTAAAATATGGAAGCGTATGGTGAGATTCTCAAGTACTAGAACAATAAGTGCTAGTACTAGCGCCGTATTTTTTACTTAAGAACATAAAATGTAGCGTTTTTTTAAAAAATTGAAAAAAAATGTCAATTTTAGGGGCCAAATACATTTATAACTATGACAGATATGAAAAATTTGGTTATAATCAATTTTGTACAGAATTGTATAAGCTATTTGTTTGAAATTTCGATGAAGAAGACCTAGTGCCATCTGTCATTCAACAATATAAATAGTTTTGTTCTGTTTGAAAAACGAATGATGACGGTTTATTTGGATATTGCTAATACAAAAATAATAAAATCACGATTAAAAAATATGGAGTGGTGGTAGGAGGGTGAAATTTTGAGTAATAGGAATTTTTTATTTCAAATGTTAAAAAAATTGCCTAAACAATTTTGAAAAAAAAAATGTCCGTATATGGTCACCCTAATCAATAAAATGAAATATGCTTTAAACCTATTCTACTACCACCAACCAAATATACAAACCAGCCGTTTTGTAGAAGTACGACCACAAACACCTTGACACGAGATTTTTATATATTAGACTAGCGGTTTTAAGGGAATTGAAAAAAATAATAAAAAATTCTAGGGACCAAATAACTTTATAAATATGACACATACGAAAAATTTGGTTATAATTAATTTTGTAGATAATTTTATAAGCTACTTGTTTGTCTCAGATTATTTTTTGATAGGACAAATAGTTTCTAGGTTAAATACGAAAAACCGAAAGAAACGACATGTTACACATTCCTGCCGCTAGAGCCCGCCTCGGATTCATGGGGACTTTTGCGCACTTCATCACTAGGTCTTTCTTAATAAGTGTGCCAAGTTTCAAAACTGTTGACTGGACTATATTATGATTATTATTGACGAATCCCATCTGTCTTTTAATCTTTTAATACATCGCCATCAGGTGCAAATTTCGTTCGCGTTTATTATCTTAATTTTTAAAACTTCTGTGAAGATGGAGAATTTAGAGATTTTTGTTCTTTATTTTTTAAGTTTTACCGGCTTAATAAATATATGTAATACCAAATAATAAATGTATCACATTACATATTTAAATCATGATTTATAATACTAAATATCATTACAAAAACAACACGAAAAATAAAACAAACTTAAAAATAAAAACATTTAGCAAAATGATTCTCCGATCTCATGGATCCCTGTCTAAGCTCGAAGGCGATTCAGCTGATAGCGATGCACAATTATCAAAATTAGATGTAGTCTTGACGTTTCAATTGGAAGTAATTGTAATGGAAGTGAAAGGCCTTAAATCCTTAGCACCGAATCGCATAGTTTACTGTACGATGGAAGTTGAAAATGGTGAGAAGCTTCAAACGGATCAAGCTGAGGCTTCAAAACCAATGTAAGTTTCTATTAATTATATTCATTTCCCAATAGATAAGTTTTTTTTTTTTTTTTTTTCTTCAAGGTGGGATACGCAAGGTGATTTTACAACGACACATCCTCTGCCAGTAGTTAAGATAAAATTATATACGGAAAATCCTGGCATGCTAGCCTTGGAGGATAAAGAATTGGGAAAATTTATAATAAAACCCACGCCATTGTCGTCGAAGGTATAAGACAAAGAAATTTAATTTAAAAATTTTTCTAACATGTTTTTAAACTTTTTGACAGTCTCCTGAATGGCATCGAATGACAGTCCCGAAAAATCTTCCCGATCAAGATCTTCGGATAAAGATCGCATGTCGAATGGAAAGGCCTCTTAACATGAAACATTGTGGGTATGTTTGTGAATAAATGTTATGTGCTGTAAAACTGTTGTTATAATTTATTTGTTTAAGAAAATAGATTTATGCCTTTACTAATTAAACAGCCGTGATGGTATCTCAAAATATATTACATCACTTGACATAATATCCTGAAAATTTTAAAAATAAAATAAAATAAAATAAAATAAAATGAAATAAAATAAAATAAAATAAAATAAAATAAAATAAAATAAAATAAAATAAAATAAAATAAAATAAAATAAAATAAAATAAAATAAAATAAAATAAAATAAAATTAAATTAAATAAAATAAAATTAAATAAAATAAAATAAAATAAAATAAAATAAAATAAAATAAAATAAAATAAAATAAAATAAAATAAAATAAAATAAAATAAAATAAAATAAAATAAAATAAAATAAAATAAAATAAAATAAAATAAAATAAAATAAAATAAAATAAAATAAAATAAAATAAAATAAAATAAAATAAAATAAAATAAAATAAAATAAAATAAAATAAAATAAAATAAAATAAAATAAAATAAAATAAAATAAAATAAAATAAAATAAAATAAAATAAAATAAAATAAAATAAAATAAAATAAAATAAAATAAAATAAAATAAAATAAAATAAAATAAAATAAAATAAAATAAAATAAAATAAAATAAAATAAAATAAAATAAAATAAAATAAAATAAAATAAAATAAAATAAAATAAAATAAAATAAAATAAAATAAAATAAAATAAAATAAAATAAAATAAAATAAAATAAAATAAAATAAAATAAAATAAAATAAAATAAAATAAAATAAAATAAAATAAAATAAAATAAAATAAAATAAAATAAAATAAAACAAGTGCGTATACGCCAAAGTGTACCACTGTTTTTTGTTGGTTTTAGAGAAAATAAACCATTTAAAAATGCTTTGAAGCAAATCGGTCCATCCTGACCGAAGATGTGGACGGTATGACGAAGCCCACTGTTTCAGACTTCTCCATCATCTGGGGCTGATTCTGGTTCTGTGGAAAAGTAAAACGAAAACCTTTTCACCTTTTCACCAGTGATTCCGATTCTCGTTCTGTGTAAATGTGAAACCTAACATAAAAAACTTTCATAATAAATAATTTCTTTTTACGCCGTCAATGTTCGATATGAAATTCATATAGAACATTTCTTTCCCATTCAAACGTTTCTCTTTACTTTTCAAAAAATAAGAAAATGAGAGAATTGCGCAGACTTCGCAAGCGCTTCAGGGGAAATGGTAAGGTGGTCCGATAATACAGTTAGTCTGACGGTTTCACAGAACGAGATTCTCTGTTTTTGTACCAAGTGAATCGAAAAAGTGAAGGCAATGCATAAGAGCGAATGTAAAAACGATTTATTTGATTCACTTTTTCACACAACCAGAATCGGCCCCCTGTTGTATAATTTATTAATAATTTTTGTCTTTTAAGAAAATTGCTTTAATTTTTTATTCACCGAACACTTTTTAATTACTCGGTCGATTACGTTATAGTTTTTATAATCTTAGAGCTTCTAAATAATTCATATAATATGACATTTGAAAATTAAAAAAAAAAACTTTTTTATCAAAAACCGTAATGAAAAATATATTTAAAATTCTTTTTTCCTATTAATAAAAATGTTTTTACTGTTTGTTTTTTTTTCTCATATCGTTAAAGTTATCTATTCGCCATTGGAAAAACTGTGTGGAAGAAATGGAAAAAACGATACTTCGTTTTAGTGCAAGTATCCCAATATACATTTGCAATGTGTAGTTATAAAGAGAAAAAGTCTGAACCATCAGAGATGATGCAACTTGATGGATATACTGTTGATTACATTGAAGGAGCCAGTGGTAAAATAAAATTATTTCCGTAGCTATCAAATTCTAAATTAAAAAATTATATATATAAAAAAAAAAACATATAAACAACAAAAAAAAAAAAATAATTTAAAATAAAATTTTAAAAACAGCAAATCTAATGTTCGGAATCGACTTGAATGGAGGCAGATATTTTTTCAATGCTGTACGAGAAGGTGATAGCATCGCATACGCTTGTGACGACGAAAATGAATGCAGCCTTTGGGTTATGGCCATGTATCGGGCTACTGGTCAATCACATAAGCCAACACCACCAGTGACACAAGATAAAAATTCAGCTATTTCAAAAATACAAGGAGGTACCTACAAAAACAAATCCATTCAACCAAGATATAAATATATATATATATAATATACATGTATTAATTATATATATATAAATTATATATTAATATAATATCCCTGATTCCAATGATTTGATATTTAAGCAACAATTTTAGAATTTAAATTTTGAAGAAAAAACATACTTACGTCTAAATTAATAATAAAATTGATGGATGTCAAAATTATCATCAGAACTACAAAATTTAAACATATCTTTAAGCCATTTCCAATTTATTTCGGGGCTGTTTTGAAAATTATAGCTAAAACCGTAAGGATCGAATTCAGACCCCATTTTGTACTCCATCTACTTTTGAATGTTTCGAGTTAATTCAGAATAAACTATTTAAAGAGTTTACCATTCTATAATAACAGCTGATTGATTAATATTCAAGCGATATTAAAATTTTGAAAACCTTTTTTGCAACGTCTTCCATATGACACGTATGTATGTATGCAATAATTGCAAAAACTGTGGTAATATATATCTTTGGAATCATGGAAAACACACCTAACACAAGACTGAACAAATTAAGAAATAATTGTGTAACACACTTATAAAATAAATTTTAAAATAGTTTTAGCAAAATAGCAGTTATACACCGGGTGATTCACATAAGGTCTAAAAAATACAAAATTGTGTGAGTTGTTTTAAACAAAAATAAAAGTTTCTTGGGAAAAAGGGGAAAATAACGAATATTTACCAAAATTTTTCAGATTTATGTTTTTGATTTTTTTTTTCGTTGAAACAGAGGTTTATAGGAGCATTCATTTATATAATCTTTATAAAAATATTAGTTAAATACTACTCTGCCCTTAAATGTCATTTAAAATACCCTGTTTACACACATTTTACAACTACAAAGCCACTTAAATGGCTGGCCACACAGTTTAATGACTTGTAAATCCAATTCACAAAAATTCAATCAACCATCAAACCGATCAAATGACAAGACCACACAGATCGATTTGATCAATAACTAACGCTTGATTCGCATAGTAAAGTGTCAATACCGACCGATACAGTCTCAATAAGTTCAAGTTCCGAAAAAGTTCTGTCATAGTCTGATACTGTTAATCGTCCCGAAAACTGCAAAAAAAAAATGGTTGAATTTTAAATTGAATCAAGTATAGCAGTTTTGAAAATATTTTTTCATCAAACAAATGAATAAAGTCTGAAATTTTTAATTTAGAAGTTTTTTTTTTTGTTGATCCACAACAACGAAAAGGTTTTAGGCGCAATTTATAACAATGAAAATCTCATTCTCTGTTCTTGCTTAGTTACAATAATAAACAACAACAAAAGAAAAATATACAGTATGCATATACAATATAACAAAATTTCCATTTACACAAATAGATGCCGACAAAGCGAGAAAACATGGCATGGAAGATTTTATAAGTGCCGATCCTTGTACTTTTGATCATGCGACGCTATTTAAAATTCTACAAAATCTTACGCTCGAATATCGACTAAACGATCCATATGCTTCATTGGTAATTATTTGTAATATATAAAAACAAAATTTCTATTTATTTCTTTATTTTAAACATAAATTTCGTTTTAAGTACATATAAAGTTTGGGTAAGATGGTATACATACGTCATCTGACTAGGGCCAGATTAGATAAGGTTACAAGAAAGAAAACTGTACCCACTTAGACCGTTAATTGATCCACATGAATATTGGAAAACTTCCTTCCTACACATCAAATTATTTTGACGTCCTTATATTATTGATCATTGGAGTAAAAATCTCCAAGATAGATTTTTTTTCTTCCTCCTCATTCATACATGCTTACTTACTTTAGATGGCGCTCATAGCCCAGGATAAACTACGGCCTCAACCAACAAGCCCCTCCAGCCAGATCGGTCCTTAGCTAGCTGCCTCCAGTTACGCACTCCAAGTTGGTTGAGGTCGTTCTCCACTTGTGTGCGCCACCTAAGGTGGGGTCTTCCTTTGCTGCGCAGACCGTCCGGGGTAGATTCGAAGACTGGTCGGGCTGGTGCGTCGGTGTCCATACGCTCCACGTATCCCAGCCATCTCAGCCGCTATATTTTCAGCTTCTTGACCAGGTCGAAATCGCTGTAAAGCCGAAGATCACCCGAAGAATTTTTCTTTCAAAGCACCTAAGCAGATTCTCATTCGTTTTTGACAGGGCCCATGCTTCTGCCCCATATAGCAGGACCGGGATGATTAGGGTCTTATATAAAGTCTCCTTGGTTTTTCATGGCTCTCTGAGAGAGGGCTTTATTACTCAAATGCCTTCTTATGCCGAAAACAGATGTGCAGCTTTTTCCCCATGCAGCGAAATTAGAAATAGAGATATCGTGCAGAGAAGGCTGCATGAAGAGCCTGGAATATGTCAGCTCTCATAAGAACCTGTGTAAATTTATTTTCGCTGCATTGGAAAAAGCTGCACATCTGTTTGGGGCATTAGCCCGAAGAAACAGCGATTGGAAAGAATAATTCTTCGTTTGATCTCTGCGCTGATGTCATTTTGCGATGTTATAGTGGAGCCCAGATAGACAAAGTCCGTGACGACTTCGAGGTTGTATCTATCCATCGTGAGGTTTTGCCCGAGACGACGATGTTGAGATTCCTTTCTCGATGATAGCATATACTTCGTCTTGTCCTCATTAACAGTCAAACCCATTTTCGCCGCCTCCGATTCAATGCTTGCAAACGCACCGGTAACAGCTCGCTTCGTTCTTCCAATGATGTCAATATCATCTGCATAAGCAAGTAGTTGAACAGACTTTTGAAAAATTGTACCTCTATAGTTGACTTTCGGGTTGCGTACAATTGCTTCAAGAACGATGTTAAACAGGTTGCATGATAACGCGTCGCCTTGCCTCAAACCTTTCTCGACATCAAGGGGTTCGGTGGTGTTCTTGCCGACTTTGACGGAGCAGCGAGATTTCTCCATCGTCATTCTGCACAAGCGGACGAATATGGCAGGGATGCCGAGATGCGACATGGCTCTGTATAGCTCGTCTCTGTCTACGCTATCATATGCGACTTTAAAATCGGTAAAAAAAAGGGGTGTGTATCGATTTGAAACTCCTGGGTTTTTTCCAAAATCTGTCGGAGTGTGAACATTTGATCGACGGTTGATTTGCCGGGCGATCAGATCGTTGACAAAGGGTTTTATGCGATCACACAGTACAGATGACAAGATTTTGTATGCGACGTTGAGGAGACTTATACCTCTGTAGTTGGAACAGGTCAGAGCATCTCCTTTCTTGTGGATGGGGCACACTATACCGAGGTTCCATTCATCGGGCATACTTTTCTGCGACCAAATTTTGGAAATAAGTTGGTGTATACTCCCTACCAAGTCATCTCCCCCTACTTTGAATACCTCAGCTGGGAGGCCATCTATCGCTAACCGCACTTCATTTAGATCGGGTGAACGGAAATTTTGACGATTGGAATAGTTTTTTTTTTTTTTTTAGTTTCAAAGAAAATATAATTTTTGTTTCGATTTTGTGCGAACATGCAAAAAAGTGACTTTTTTGTAGAGCCTCTTAAAAACGGCTGTTACTCGATTATGAAGCCAAATATTTTTATTTTTTTCATTAAACACATCCCACTGAACTTATTTTTTTATTTCATTGATATTGGCCTAATATAATATAAAAACGAGCCCTGCGGTTTCGGTCCTACAGACCGTGCGCGGGTATATGTGTTATTTTGTCAAGTGTCAATTTTTGCAAAAAAAAAACAAACAGAAACAGAAAGCATGGCGTTATGAAAGAAACAATAAATTCGAATTAGAATAAAACTCAAGATTTATGATTCATGAGCGACATACATTTTTAAATGCGAATTTTTTTTCAGCCTTAACTCTAATTCCACAGAAAAACTGTGTTACCGACGTGAATTACTTCTTTGTTATCGATACTTTGTATGGAAAGGTCAATTAATTATTTTCTGTAATGGTGTCGCTAATTCCTGATGCAATTTTTTTTTCATCCCATTCTCTCGAAAAACGTACCCAGTTTATGAAATATCTAAATTGCAATGCTAATATAATCTGTTCAAAGATATCATCCCCGCTTTAATTTGCACCAAACACACACAAGCTCGCTTCCCATCTCCAAAAAATTGTTTAACTTAATCATTTACGGCTTAGATTTCAAGATTTACAAGAAAAATCCTTAGGTCTATTAAGCCTTATGAGTTTTCGGGGTTAAAATCCCACCCATTTGGCCGCCATTTTGGAAAAGGGGGCGTAAAAAGTTCATCGCGATATCTCTAGAACCATAAATCGCACAAACAAAATTTTACCACATTTATGTAGGAAATTAAATTTTCTAAAATTTATCTTAAAACATTTTTTATCGTAAAATTCAAAACAAAAAAGTTATAACCAAAAAAAGATGACCGTTCTAAGAAATTTATCTTAAAGAGGATATAAAATAAATTAAAGAAGATAATCATATTTTTCTCGACAATGGTCATCTTTTTTGGATTATAATTTTTTTTGTTCTCAATTTTACGATAAAAAGTGTATTAACATAAATTTTAGAGAATTTAATTCTCTACACAAATGTGGTAAAATTTTGTTTCTGCGATAAATAGTTTACATACCATTTTACCTGAATATTTTGTTTCAATTATTTCCTTTACTGCGCCACCTCTGATTAATATTAACTGATATCCTTAAAATCATAAATATCGATCCAAGTTGGCCATTTTCTTAATTTCATTTTAGTTTATTAATTTTTTAAAAATTGAAAATTGTAAAAAAAAATAAAAATAAAAAAAAATTCTCAATACACACACATAGGGTTGGTTTAGTCCTGGACAAGTGTTCGTTTTGGATGAATACTGTGCACGGTATGGCGTAAGAGGATGTTACCGACATCTTTGCTATCTGTCTGATTTATTAGATCGTGCCGAAAAACAATTTATGATTGATCCAACTTTAATTCATTATTCTTTTGCTTTTTGTGCGAGCCATGTACATGGGAATAGGTAAAGACATACTAAAAAAAAAAACAATTTTGTTAATCTTTTCGATATTCCTTTTTTTTTAAAATAATATTTAAAGAAAATCTAATGTGAAGTTTTTGTAACATTATATTTCTTAAAAAAAAAAAAAATATGTTAATTAAAACAGACCAGATGGTGTTGGGAGCATAACCCACGAAGAGAAGGAAAAATTCCAGCAAATTAAAGAGAGACTGCGTGTTCTTCTCGAATATCAAATAACAAATTTTCGATTTTGTTTTCCTTTTGGACGGCCTGAGGGTGCTCTAAAGGCAACCTTATCTTTACTGGAGAGGGTTCTTATGAAGGACATAGTGACACCAGTTCCACCAGAAGAAGTTAGACAGATGATTAAGAAGAGTCTCGAAACGGCGGCATTAGTAAACTACACAAGGTTGTCCTCAGAAGCGAAAATCGAGGGTAAGTTCAATTTATATTGGTAATGCAATGAGTGTTTATTAAAAAGCGTATCATTTACAGGATTGTTGAAACCTTAAAGTCAAACAGACTTCACAGCCACGCACTAAGTTATATGTACATTTTTCATTCTGATTATAATTTAATTTTTATTTTGTTTCTCAATCAATCTAATCTTATCCACTGTGTTGCAAGATATTCTAAGATCCAGTTTCAGTCTGAGATCATTCAAATGTTTCACCGCGTTTATACAAATAACTAACTCTGATTAAGCTTACATTAAAAATCTTCACAATTTTATAAGATTTATTCTTGATTTGTAAGAAATTTAAGAAATAAATACATACAGTGGATCACGTTTATTTGATACAATGCCTAGTTTCAAATTTAAGTTGCAATAACTTGTAAACTTAAAAAGGTTATCGGAAAATTTCAATTTTATTTATGAGGAAAACAAATTAACTTCAACAAAGAGCAATAATTTATTGAAAAATATCGGTATTTAACAACATAATAATAAAAAATGCCGGGTGACTGTGCTGGAGGTGTCATCAAATGAGGGCAATTCCAAATGAGCCATATCTGGACAATTCCCGCCTTGTGCTTCGGGTCATTATCCTGGCAAAATCACAAATTTGGAAGAATACCCAATTTGTCGGAACTTTGAAGCAAATTATTTTTCAAAAAATATTAAGGTACAATTTCTTGTCCACCGTTCCCTCAATGAAATCCAAATTTCCAACCCCGGCTGCAGACATACAGGCCCATACCATAACGCTTCTTCCGCCATGCTTCACAGTAGCTTTCAAGTTCTCTGTTTTAAGCTCTGTATTTGGCTTCCGCCACACGTAAGACATCCCGTCAGAGCGCAAAATATTAAATTTGGATTCGTCCGCAAAGATAACACTATTCCAGAATTTGGAGTCCTTGAGAACATGCTCCTTAGCAAAGGTAAGTCGGCTCCTTTGACTTTACTTGCTGATAAAGGGCTTCTTACAAGCAACTCGCCCATTAAAATCGTGTTCGAGAAGTACACGGCGAATGGTCTCAGCACACAGCACTGCATGTCTTTCCTAATTCTTGCTGAACCTCAATAGCAAGTTTGTGGGCCGATAACTATGAGGATTAATTTCAATTTTCCGACCAATATATCGTTCATCGAACGGGCTAAAAAATTTGTTCGGTGCGTTTTTTCTCTTGTTTCTAACACAATTTTCATGAACAAACCGCTCCACGATATGCTGCACTGTAGGGGCACTTTAACATTTTGCAATTTATTGCGAATATATTGTGCATTTTTATAGCGGTGAATAACCAGTTCCCGAACTTCTATTTTTGTGAGACGATCCATTTTTCAAGAAACGCGAATTGTTATTTTCGCTTACGAAATTACACTTGAAATTATAAAAAATAGATCGCAAACAAACCTAAAGTGACAGAAAAACAATATATAACAATCAACTGCCTGAAAATTTGGAGTACTGATGCACTAAGTTAGCTGTATCAAATAAGCTGGTGAGGTGATTTTTTGGCTCAAAAATACTATTTCCCATTAAAAGTGTGAATATGTTAATTTTTAAATACTCAAATTACACTATATACTCTTTGAACATAGGACTACAAGCCCACATTAAAATTTCGGACACATACTTTTTACCTTTGAAGAAACACTGTATCAAATAAGCTGGGAGCCACTGTACATACAAATATTGTAATATTGTAAACTCCATACTGGCCCTAATTAAATGCAAATTATAAAAAAATTTCATTCCCAAATCAGAATAAATTTCTTCTATACTTTACTCAATTCTTCTTTTTTCCAGAGGATCTTCGTGGTGAAATGATTGTATCACCTGCAAAAAAACTAGAAGATCTAATACATTTAGCCGAATTATGTGTGGATTTATTGCAACAAAACGAGGAACACTATGCTGAGGTAACATAACAAAAAATAAAATTCAATTTAAACTATAAATACCTTCATTCATATGTTTACATGATATAAAGCTTGCTGTATTTTCTGTATAATATTCCCAATGTATAATCTGAAAACTATCGCTATCTGAGAACTTAGAACTAAATGTTTTATGAATTTTGAATTTATTATACATAATATATGATATAAAACTAAATATTATTATTACATAATTTATGTTAAACAAAAAACAACGAAACTAGAGCAAATATGTGGACTTTGGTGTGTGCAAATGATTATAATAGGCGTGTTTTATTGAACTTCTTAATGTGCTTATTAAGAATATTAACTAATTGATAGTGATAATGAAACAGTTTTTTTTTTAAATTCAAAATGAAACTGAATATATATTTATGTATGTAAATTTATCACAAAACGTATATTTTCGGCTAGGCTGTCCTATATATCATTTTTTGTTCTGGATGTAAAGATGTGATTTCTAAGATTTTCTTAGGTTCTTTTCTTTTTAGCTTCCCTAAAGTCATTTCAAGGTACTTTTGATATCTATACAGCTTGATTGTTAATGAATATTGGAAAACATATTATTTTTCGTATTTTGTTTTTAAGTTTAATTAAGTTGATTTTATCTAAATTAATACGTCATCATTGTGTTGCTAAATTTGCTGCTGCTTGAGCCATCCTCATATTAGTATTTATTTTAATTTAATTTTATCAAATTTTTCCGTTAATGATTAGACTGGAACATAGACCGAGGATGGCACCGCGCCATCAAAGACACGTGAACGGCTCAATTTAATACAGATTTTATTGTTTACCAATAACTGCATTGAAAATCTAGCGTCTTTTTAAGCCCACATAAGTTTAATAATAATCCAGGAAAAATAGACTTTTACAAAGAAAAAATTAGTTATAGGCTGAAATTTGGCATGGACGTTGGTAATGGGACTCTTTAAAAACTGAAGAGAGTTCCTCATCGATCTGATGACCGCTAGGTCGGTTATAAGGGGTCCAAGGGTCTAAAAATGAGTTTTTTTTGCAAATATCTCAAAAACGGTTTGTGCTAGAGAAAAATTTTGTTCTTCAATCTTGTAGCTGAGGCGATTTCCTATTAAAATGGTTTTATGCGATTTTTTCGTAGCATTAACCGTTAAAAATTTACCTACAGCAATCGAAAAGTCAAAAAATCTCTAAAAAAGGGGCAAAAAGTCATGAAAGTACAAGTTTTTGGTAAATATCTCAAAAACGGATCGTCATAGAAAAATTTTATTCCTCTATCTTGTAGCTCATGTAATTTCCAATAAAAATGCATTTTCTTTTTTTTTGTAGAATTAACCATTAAATAGTTACAGCAAATGGAATAGTAAAAAAAAATCTCTAAAATAGGGGACAAAAATTCAAGAAAATGAGAGTTTTTGGCAAATATCTCAAAAACAGTTTGTGTTAGAGAAAAATTGTGCCGATTTGGAAGCTCATATAATTTCAAACAAAAATCGCTTTTCACTTTTTTTGTAGCATTAACCGTTAAATATTTACAGCAACTGGAAAAGTCCAAAAATCTATAAAAAGGGGCAAAACTGACCTAGCGGTCATCGGATAGATGAGGAACTCTCTCAGTTAAGGTTTTGTAAAAACTCCAATTGTCTGTTTTTTTTTCAAAAGTTTTAAGTCAAATTTCGGTCTTTTTGAAACCAAATTATCAAAATTTACCAAAAAATTAATCCAAAAAAAAAATTAAAGACAACCAAACAAACATTTTAAAAATTTTCGCTATAGTTTCAAAAAAATCGACAAAGAGATATTTAGGTATACTCACTTTGGATATTTTTTTTCTCTTACCGCTAAAAGAATTAATGAGAAAATTAATGAGTTTAATAAAACACGTCTAATAAATCTTATATTTAATTAATTAATAAAAACAATTTCCGGTTTAAAATTACTCAATTAATCATCTGTATATTGGTTCGGAAATTTTTAGTTTTCATTCGGATTTTGAATTTTTGGGAGATCATCCTATCTTCGGGGGTTTAAACATAGAGTACCTATATTATCTAGAGAACCGACTTAAGGTGGTTGTTCTCTTCCACCCTACAAGCTGTACTGAGAGGATTTGCCCATTAGATTTTGTATGGGCTAGTTGTCCCGTGAATTCTAAATGGAACCCCAACCACAATATGTATACAAAAATAAAAAAAAAAATAAATTTGATGGCACAACAGCTCATGAAGAACTAGGGCCTAGTGACTTACAACTCTCAACCATTCCTGTGTGCGTGTCTGCAGGAATGGAGGGGACCTACAGTTTATTGCCGAATCCGAACGGCTAACGAGTGGCACTTTTCTGTGACAGGAGATACTCTTGGAGGATTTGTCAATTCCTCGCAAGAGGCAGTAGCCGTTTTTTTTCTTTTAAATAAATAGGTGGCGAGGCTGGGGATCGAACCTTAGACCTCCGGCATGACAGTCCATCGCACTAACCATCACGCCACGGCTACTACAATATGTATACAGTTTGCCCTATATTTTGAGCATGTAAAATAAGAGAGTTTTCTCTTACTCAACTCAAATAAAATTTGCGGATGTTTCAGGCAAGAGGGGTACGAGTCGGTTCTCTAGAATCTAGATAATATAGGTACTCTATGGGTTTAAACCTGAATTAACGGCGGCGCCTGAAAAAAATTTTTCAGTTAATTTGGATCCTAAGTTAATTAAAAAAAAAATAGTGAGTTAATTTTTAGTTATGAAAAATCTATGGAATCAAAAACTGAAAAACTAAGCCTAATAAGCTTAAGAGTTGCTGAAGAGAGGGGGTAATTCATTTTTTTGTTTCTGGCAAATATTGTATACCAATGTTTTTGGTTCACAAGAGAATCACAACTTATACAGGGTGATTCACCTAAGGTGTGACAAAAATCTAGAACGTGTAGGTTGAGTCGAGACAAAGAAAAATCGTATAGGAGAGGGGGTCTATTTCCCCGTTTAGGGAGGAAATCCACTTAAAATAATAAAAAAAAAACATTAAAAAACAACGGCAACACTTACCATGTCATGCTATACTTTTTTTTTTTTAAACCAGAAATCTGTTTTATTTTTTATTATGTTTGAATTCAAATAATTTTAGAGAATATTAAAAAAAAATAATGAAACAAAATGTTGAATTTTGTGTTCAAACTTATTTTGTTCAAAATTATTTACGTTATTAAGTAAATATAATATTTTTCGATACTCCCATTAATTTCTAGTCAAACACTAAAAACTGGATACCTAAATGTCTTTTGGATTTTGAGATAATTGAAAATAATGATATCTACTTTGCTACATAGTAGAAATAGGATCTTTGGAGCAACAAAATAACGGATCGAAATCGAATTTAAGGAAAACCTACTTTCGCGTTATTTTTAACTTTCTGAAAAGTTTTTGACATCTGCTTACTGATGGGAGCATTGCATACTAAACACAAAAGTACAACCAAATTGATAACTTAACAATTTTTTTTTTTAAATTAAAGTTTTAAAATTCAATATTTTTAATTTTCTCAAAAACTAAACCACACTTGATCAATTGATCATGTACTCTTCAGTGTTTGACTTAAAATTGATAGGAGCATCAAATGTCAAAAAAGATACTATTTAATGGCGTAAAATTTAGAACAAAAATAGTTTAATGAACGCAGTTTTTTCCAGTATTTTTTAAAATTTTTAAAATTCTAACGGACTTGTGGCTTTAAAAATAAGTATAGCATGACATTGTAAGTGTTACGGTTTTTTAGTTTTTTTTAAATTGTAATTCGATTTTTTTTAGAAAATTGCCCCTCCCGCCCAAGGAGGGTTATATTTTCTTCCATTTAGTCTGGATTAAACCTATATGATCTAGCCTTTTGTGACACCTTAGGTAAATCACCCCTTAACTTGTAATTCTTATTAATAAGCGAGCGGCTAATTTTAAATAAAAATAGAAAAAAAAATAATTAAATAAAGAGAGATGCACAACCAAATCTACATACAAGCAAGTTTTAAATTTCATAGTTTATGTCGTTTAGATATCGCTTGCTCATCTAAAAAAATATCCTTTACACACCTACAAACTTCAGTGATTTTTATTTGGTTAATTTAAATTAAATATTCTGTTCATACTTGAAATATTTGTTTTACAATTACTTTTTTTATTTTTTTAATTTTTTTAGTTTTTTCGTTTTAAATAAACACATTTAAATGTTAAACGTATTTCTGGGTGAAAACGAATCGCTATGTATACATATAATTTTAATATTACTACAAGTTTTCTTGCGTTTGCTGTTTAACAAAAAAAATAAAAAGTAAAACAAATCAAATTAATTTGGAATAAACATAATGTGTTCTTTTCTATTTGAATACAAATATTATTTTATTTTCTTTAATTCTATTCTTCAATTTAAAACAAAGTCAATAATTTCATAAAACAGCCAGCAGCATGTTAAATTTGTAAAAAGCTCTTAACTCATATTTTTTAGAAATACGTATTTTTTTTTTTAACATAAAATTTGTTTTTGTTTTTGTAGAAGATGAACATATTTATTCCGTTTGAATGTCATGTAAGATTTTATCTGTTTAAATTAGATTGTTGTGAGCCGAAATTATATTATAATATATTTAAATTTATATTTAAACAAAAAATAAACAATAAATGTGTGTATAATGATATTCCATAGGAATGCTTTAATATTGCATTTTTTTATTTGAGTTTTTTGTTTTTTTGTTATTTAATTCTAATTTTTGTTTATAACATTTTAATGCTCTTTTGAAAAACATTTTTCGGCTGATAAAATCTTTAAAACTAATTTTAATAAGCAGGAAATTCTAACGATTCGTCGCGAAAATAAAAAAAAATTAAATCTTTTGTTATCATGTATTATATCTTAAGTGGGATGCGGGTCATAATTTTATTTATTTTTTTTTTTGAAATTTTGAATGCTTAAAATTCTGTCACTCAAAATGTTGTAAATTCAAAATTCAGTGATGTAGGTACTGTTACTACACTTGCGAGCAAAAAAATGGAATCACCTTCTTGCTTCACGTAAAAACAATAATTGCTCGCAATGTAATTGACATGCATGAATGTTTATGGTATCGTTAAAGCACTGGAGCCATAAGCTTTAAATCAAGGTTAAGCACATAGCAATCACTTCAGGATTTCAAGAGATAATCGTCATAATTGAAGCATGTAAAAAAAAAATAAAATTGAATTAAAACATGTAGTAGCTCGAAAATTGAACATTTACGACAAAATTAAGCGAAATTTATCGTTTCAGTATCTTGTATTACCCTGCCCAAGCTCTTATTTCAGTTTCTAAGCGATTTTTCGTTCACCTGATGGGTTTCTTGACTGTCTCTTGCGGTATTCTTTGCCGTTCATCTACCAGTGCCACTTCCAGTTTTTAATTGATTTTCTGGCTCTAATCCTTCACTTAAGCTCGTCTCACAAATGTTCCATAGGGTTTAAGTCTGGACTTAGCCCCAGTCAGTCCATCGTGGCAATACCAACGTCCCTAAGGAATCCGACTGTTCCCCGCGCAGTGTTGCATCGAGCGTTATCATGCATTAGTACGAAATATTTGGCAATACATCCAGCATAAGTAACGAGGTGATATCCCGATCCGAACTAAACCTCCCCTCGTCAAACACCACTCAGAAAAACCAGCTCATTTTTCCTTCAATTCAAATGCCTGCCTAGTATCATACAAAACCCTCGCCCGTAAGTCACGGTTTCGACAAAACAGCTGTTCAAATCGCTCCCCAGTTCGTTTGTGTATTTTGCCCCTACGATCACTTCCATGCGGACTCATTTTGCACTCATCCGAGAACATAACTCGCCTCCATTGCCCAACTTTCCAATCGTATAGTGCACCTGAGAAGTCAACCTTGTCGGTGATTTCAGTCAATTTCGCGTCCCAACTTGAGCAATATCTGCAGTTGTGGTTGGTATCCATTTATTTCCAAGATTAAAAGGCCTGTTACATCGAAAATATTGTAACAGTTCACTTTAACAGCACACCCATAAACAAAAACCAATAATGGGCGCGTATCACTGTTTCCTGCTCGAGCTTCCTTTTTTTAGTATAATTTGTTACTTTCGTTATTTTGGCGAATAACGCCTAAACTATCCAATGGATTTGTATAATTTCAACTCCAATTTAAAGTGCGAAGTTCCAGCTTTAAAATGTGACCATTAACATTTAAGCATAAATATTGTATCCATAGAGATTGTTACTTTTAAAAGGCAAAACGGTGTGATTCTATTTTTTTTTTGCTCGCAAGTGTATACAACAAAATTGTGTTTTTCGAAAGTCTGCTTATGGATGCTTTGGAACATCGAGAAATGTCGTGAAACAAAATTGCTATATTCGTTTGTTCGTAAAAGATTATGAATGAAAATACACGAAAACAGAGTAAGTTTACAGCATATAGTAAAGAGCCCCTGAAGCATTGACTTCGGAATTCAATAACTTTTGGCCAATTGACGTAAAAACTTCTGGTTCACGGTTCTTAGATGTAAAATTTAAAAGCTTAAAAAATTATTTTGGTTGCTTTTTATTTTTGAAATGTATATAAAGTCAACCACGTTTGAGAAAAATGATAAAAAGAAAAAAGTAGAATACTCAGTTAATTTTAACTATTATAAATACTTGGTAAAATTTCTCATCTATCTTGTGGAAAATATCACTAAATGTTATCTTTTTTTATTCCTCTGCCATTTGCTGCTACTTCCGTTAAAAGTTTGCTAATTTTTCGAAAAGATTGAAGACGATGTGATAAGAAAGATAATTTATTTAACAAACCAGGAAGACCAGGAAGATCACTTCTTCGTTGTATTGGACAGATTCAAGCCTGAAACCTACAACATAAATGCTGGTGTCCCCCAGGGCTACGTTTTGTCCCCGACCCTGTTTCTCAATTTTATTAATGATCTGCTATCTGCAACTTCTAATCCAATAAATTATTCCGCTGATGATAGTATACCCTTAGCTTTTCATATTCGTTTGCAGACTCACATCCCTTCTCTTCGGATGCGGAACTGCAACGGTAAAATATGATGAGTTCGTCAAATTCTGATTTATACAGCATTGTACAATGGGGAATAAAAAGTCGCGTAGAATTTAATGCTTCGCTAAATGCTGTCTTCTATCGTTAAAGCGAGACTTACTCTACCCCCCTTGCCACTGTCTATGAGTGGCACTTGCATCGAAGAAACCAAACAACTTGCGATCCTTGGAATGTGTATCACAAACCACCTCTTGTCTTGTGGAACGAGCACATACTCCACGTTGGCAAAAATTTCGTAAGATGTCTAGGTATCCTTCGGAGATGCAAAAAATTTTGTTCCCCTTCAGATCTGGCTATTTTCTATAAAAGTTATTAACGCCCAAAGCTTAAGTATAACTCCCATCTTTGGGCTGGTGCTCCAGCAACTTATTTAAGCCTCTTGGAGGGTATTCAAAGACGAGCCTTCAAATTGATTGGAGATAGGAACATTATAGATTCGTTTACCACCCTCGAATACTGTCGTAACGTTTCCTGTCTCTCTCTCTTATCTTTATTTTTATGGTCAGTGCTCTAGTGAAAGAGCCAGTTGCATTACCCCCCCCTAAACAATTTAAACGTAATACTCGCGCTTCTAGGGCGTACTGTCAAATACAAGGATTCATTTTTTAGCCGTACTACGCCAATGTGGAATGTTCTTCCAAGCTCTGTCTTTCCCTCTCATTGTGATATTCAGAAATTCAAGACCAATGTACACCTCCATCCCCCTTACCTAACACTCGCACTGTGTCTCTGACATATTAAGGGTACCGAAACCCCTTGAGTGCACGTGAATTATAAAAAAAAAAAAAACATTTTTCTGGTGCCTAAACTGGAGCTCAGAAAAAATCTTTGCAATTTTGCCAGTTCTTCGTGTTCTTCAAACACAGACATAGGCCTACTCGGCATGTGTAATCACATTATGAACTAAGAATCCTAGAATTTCTTTAAAATGCTAATTAATTTCTATTCAGCCAGGTCGGTAGTAGTTTCGCACGCCAAGTTGGTTGAGGTATCCTCTTCCAAGGTATTATTCAAAGGCTTTTAAGGCCGAAGCTTTGGTGTCCATTCGCTCTTAATGTCCCAGCCACCTTAGTCGTTGGCTTATAAGTTATAAAATAACTTATCGGGCTATGTCGGTGTTGCTGTACAGCTCATACAGTTAATTGTTGTTTCTTCTCTGAACTGGACATCGCTCTATGTATAACTCTACTTTCGATTATCCTTTATACGCCCTTGAGATCAATGGAGAGTGGAATTAGTGACTTCAGTTCAGTGCCTACGTTTCGTAACTCTCACATCGATAAAATTGGTCGAGAAACGATGAGAACTGAAACAAATTTTAGGAGTTTTGTTCCATTTTTCATCGTTTCTCGACTGATTTTTGCTATGTGAGAGTTACAGAACGTAGGCACAGGTATGTGTGGTACAGCTGAGCTGGTACAGTTGGGTTGACCAAATTGTTGGTTTCCGTTGGCAAAACTTATAAAAAAGTAAATTCTTAAAAATAATGGAAAAAAAATTAACATTAACCGCGAAAAATATACAAAAATATATAATAATTAAAAATAACAAAAACAGTGGTAAAATTATTTTTATACCTACATTATGAACCAAAATATAATTTATGAAAATTCGTTCAAAGTATCTTCCTAATTCGTTTTCGATATTTCAATATTTTAGGTACTTACAAATTCATTGCAGATAATGAAAGCTTAATCCTAAATGATTTTTGGATTTTTTTTGTCTACCTATTTACCACAATGAAACAAATCCAAATCGGCATCAAAATCGAAGAAGACCCAATTTGAAATTCGGCCGCACACATCTTTTGGCATTATTTATCATGTTATCTTAATTTTTCTTATTATATATCCTTAAGTCAGGCGCTCAGATCATCAATTTATAAAACTGAAGCTATATAAAAAAATCATACCAACATTTCATTTTGATTAATCTTTCGACATAATTAACTGATTTTTGATCAGATAAAGAAGCACCCTCAAAAAACAGAAAAAAATAACACGATAAACATTTCCTGTAGACACCTAATTCATTAAAAAAAAAAAAATGAAACAAATACCTATACTATTTTTGGGTGAATGTGTGTATACCTATGCATTTTATAGTTACGCAAAAATGATACGGATCAAAAAGATGCTGCTGCAGTTGCAGCTTCTGGCAATACAGCTGATGGTAATGATCCAGCCAACGCCGCCGCCGCCAATCAAGCTGCTGGAAACTCGTCATCAGGAGGAGCTTCTGGATCCGGACAAGTTGCCACTGCCCAAGGAGCGCAACCACCACCATTTCGATACTGCATGCCAACTCATGCGGTCTATACTGCTCCAGTACCAACGGCATGTACTAGAGTTTTATTTACAAAACAAAATCCATATATTCTTTTTTTTTTTTTAATTTCCTTTCTGTTTTTACAACCATTGTACGTAATATTGCTTTCAACCAAAAAAAAAAAATAGCAAATAGCTTTAGAAAATAGCTGGTTTATTTTTGTAGGATATGTTGATGCGCAGGGGAATTAGAGAGGGTCGGGAAAAGTGTTTTTTTTTTTTTTTGGTCTATACAAAAAAAAAAAACACTTTTGCTTTAAAAATTTGTTGTTTTGAAACATACATTTTAAGAATGCTTTTTTTTTTAACTTTTAGCACGTCAATAGGATATTTTGAAAATAGTAATTTTAAAAGTAAAAATAAAATAAAACAAATTTAAATCGAAAGATAACTTTGATGCAGCACAGTCACAAAATATGCTCTTGAAAAATTATTATGCTTCTTTTTTTTCTGTGTTTTTTTGGTTTTTGTTTATTTTTCTTATATCTATAACTGCTTTATGGAAAAAGATTAAATTTTATTTTATCATAAACTCAGAATCTCATTTTTTAACTAAAGAATTTAGGCTTTCATCTTTTTCTCGTTTTAAAATCGTTCCCCAATTCACAATGCAGCGATTTCTTCACACCGACAGCGTAGAATTATTCATGTTTGTCAGTGAATTTGGGAAATAAAATACAAAATTTGAAATGCTTTTAGTACTTTTAGGAGTATTTATTTACAAAAAAAAGCAAAAGGCAAAAAAAGACCAAGTGTGAGCAGAAGAAGACGGTGTGAATGTTAATGAAGACAAAATTAATGAGTCGCAAAATAAAAACATTTATTTGCTTGCCATTTTCGGTATTTTATTTATTTATCTACAGAATTAATAAATAAAAAAACAAATACAAATACAAATACGCTTGGTGTCCTGTTCTCAATTGTCAAAATGAAAATCGTCGTCTCGTCGCGTCTTTTTTTTCAATTTTTCAAACTGTCGGCGTGAAGGTAAAACGAGAACCGCTTTATTGTGAATACTCTGGTATATTCTCATTGCTTGAAATTGGTTTGACAGCTACGACGAGTTCTCGTCACTTTCACGTCTCGTTTCCTCGTCGCATTGTGAAACAGGCTTTATTCCATTGAACGAAGGACGACCATCGACATCGATTAAAAAACCTCAAATAAATCAAAAAAACAAAAATAAGACTGCTGTGTCAACGTACAAATGCAGTTAACGTGCTGGTAAGCAGTCTGTCGAAGTATCCTAAATGCGTTAATAGGGATATTAATACATGGTCAACGCCAGAGTTGTAAAGATTGCATTCAATTAAAAACTGAAGTCAGTTAAGTCTGAGTTAATTAACTTAAATATTTGCAAGTCAAAACTTTGATTTTTGACTGTGACTTTGAAACTAGAGTTAGCAGCCATGTACAATATTCTGACTTATAAGTCAATTAGGGCAGTGAAATTGACTTACAGTTAATTGACTGCATTACTATTTGACTGGTTGCAGACATTAAGTCACTTAAAAGTTTAAGTTTTTACATCTCTGGTCAACGCTTTGACGCTAAAATTCCTGTTGACGCGTGTGTCAACGCTGCCTTTAACGCATTGACAGTATAAAGGCTGATTTCCAACACCGCGTTGGGCGTCGCTTTGACAGATTTTTCTTTCAACGCGAAAGCTCACACATATCAATTTAAACAAATTGTTTACAATGACGCGTTGGGTATTATGTTACGATTTGGCACCTATTAGAAAAAAATCGATTTTGTTTAAAAAATGATGAAATAGTTTGTTGAAAGGAATTCGAAATTACAGTTGTGTAGGTTCATTTTAATTTTCAGGTTCTCTGCAAGTCGTCTGTCATGTCGACGCGTTCGTAAAGCTTGTAAACGTATACGTAAGCGTCTCTAACGCGAACGCGCCATTGGAAATCAGCCTTAATTCGTTGTTGACGATCACGAATTGTTAACTTTGATATTTGACGATTTGATGCGTTGGCCTTATAACTTACCGACCAACTACTTTTCATAAACTGAAATTGAGCATTTACCAAAATGCGACAATTTAATTTCTAGCCTGCCATGCTTCAAAATATCACTCATATTTAAGTTTAAGTATTCATTTAATTTTTGTTAACAGTCTATTATTTAATTAAATCCAAAATTTGAAAAGCTAATTTAAACCTTTATTTTTACTGAGCTAAAAGAAATCATAAAAAAATACTATCATAAAAATGTTTGAATGTGTTTGCAAAAAAAAAACAATTTTTTAATGCTATTAAAATTATAAACACTTATTATCTTCCTATAAAAAAATAAACCACAATAATAATTGATAATAATAAACTTTATAATATAAATTGATAGCGCACAAAAGTATGGTTACCGCTGGAAAGCTAGATGTTCCAATTTTGTTATACTTCCTATAGATTGAATTTTCGAACCTTTTTGTAAAATAAAAATTCAAATACCTACCCGTTTAAAACCTACCTACATTTTCATATGAACAAATACATATAACAACATTTATGGCTTGGTAATTTCTTCACTCCCATAATAGTCATCATCTGCTATAATTCGAACCCAAGGCTAAAAAAAAAATATTCAAATTAATAAAATTGTATTTGTTTATTTATTTTCCCTGATAATATTAAAAAAAAAATTATCTCTTTAATTTTAATCAACCCTATCAATTCGAAATCAAAAAAAAAAAAAATTAGAAAAAAAACACTATTTTACGATTAACTTAAAGACATTAAATGAATTATTAGAAAGATTCATATTTATTTTTACACATATTGATTGTTGCCGAAAAATTAAAATACAAAAAAATATATACATACTTAATTCTGTTTTATAACTAGTTTTCGCTTTGTATTTGATATTCTGTCGCATCACCTTAATATATGCATGCAGCACTGATACCTGTGTAAAAACAAGAAATAAATGTTGCAAAAACTAAACTATCTTGATATAAAAAATGCTTGAACACAAACAAAAAATTAAAAAAAAAAAATGTAATTTTGTAATTTTTCACACTTTACTTGTTTTTTTTTTTTTTTTTAATAAGCAAAATAAAAATAGCAGCTTCTTTATTTTAAATTTATTATATTTTTTTTCTTAAGTCCTGTGCTTAATTTTTAACATTTTCTCTCTTTATTTTACAATTTTTTTTTATATTTAAAAACTTCTTAAACAAAAAAAAAATACATTTTTTTTTTCGAAATGGAAGAAATTATAGTTTTTCCTTTTAACAAAATTGGTAAAAGATTCTAAAATCAGCTTTTACAATAAAATTAAAACAACAGGCATTTGCATGGTTCAGTGATCTACTTGTTGAACATGCCGAGATCTTCTGGTCCCTCTTCGCCGTCGACATGGATCGTGTGCTATCCGAACAGCCCCAAGATACATGGGACTCATTTCCATTATTTCAAATACTTAACGATTACTTAAGAACGGATGGTAAGAAAAGCAAAAAACAAACAAACAAATTTTGTGCAATGACTCGAAAAAGGAATTAGTAATAACACAAAAAAAAAAAATATTTCAAAACAAAAATAATTGCACTTACATGTTATTTATATAAAGAAAATGCACCTAAATATAACTAAAAATAAAAAATAAATATAAATTACGAGTATATATGTAAGTACCTGCATAGGCCAGAATCAAAAATGATTTCGGACAGCGTTTCGAGACAATTTAGATCACAGAATATGTTTATATGTCCGACTTGGAGCTGTCAAAAACCCTGTGTCAATAGGCTAGTCGGTAGAGATTTTTCTCCTGCAAAACTATGCCGATTAAATTAAATGATTCGAATTAGTAGGTCGTGTCTGTGTGTTCAAAACACAAAACAGTGTTTTGCTTCTTCCGGTATTAAAAAAAAAAAAACAAAAAAAGGTTTAAAAAACGCATAAAATGAAAGAAAACTTTTCTTAAGCTAAACATAAAAAAAAATGTACCTGCATATATAAACAAATTAAGATGTTTATATTTTGTACATTAAAAGTTTTCAAAATATTGGTTAAAACAAATTTTTCGCCTCATATTTTGTTTGTTTTTGTTTTGAAATACTCAGTGACGGACCCAGCTAACAATTTACATTATTAAATTTGTTCGGCATATTTCTGTATCCTAAAAAAAAACATAATTTTTGTCTTTGCGGACTTGCCTGACAAATTAATCTTACATACTGACCGCATTCGTACAAAATAAATTTAATTTTTATTTTATTTTTAAGAATAATAACACATACTTACACACAAAAGCACAAGCAAAACGAAACGAATGCGTTCAAATGTTTATTTCTGCTAAATTTGTCCAGTGGTTTATGAGAGCTTACAAAAAAAACTTGAACTTATTTTTCAATACTTTAAATTTTTTTATTATTTTAAAACTAAAAATACATTAAAGGGGAGCTGTCATTTACGAGTATTTGAGTCAAAAATTTTTACAGTCAAAAAATGAAACTTTTCTCCCAACAAAACATACATGCATAACCAGGTACCTATACAATAATCTTTTAAAGGCAAAAATTATTTCAATAAATTCCATGGTAGTAGCCCGTGGGGTAATGGTTAGTTCGTTGGACTATCACGCCAGAGGTCTTGGTTCGATTCCCAGCCTCTATCACTTAAAACACTAAAAATGATTTTCAGGGCTACTGTGACAAATCCTCCAAGAGATTTTACTACCATTGACATTGACACCTGTCTGCCAATTGAACATATATCCAGCACGAGACATTTCGGACCTTATAAAAGTCGGTAAAAATTTCAGCTGCAAATTCTAGAACTTCGATATTTCGGAATTTTACAGACTTTTTTCGCTAGTGACATTCTCACTTTGTCAGTGACAAAATAAATTTCAATGTCGCTAGATTATTTTCTAGCCACTTTTCTAGAGACTTTGAAGTTGGAATAATTTTTGAGTTCAAACATGTAAATAATATTTTTTTTTTAGTTTGCTGCCCATGATAATAGGAGTGTTTTTTTGCAAGCACGAAGGAAATCGGTCAAAAAGACGACATCGGGGATTATCGACGCCATCATAGAAAAAACATGGAGTTTTCATACAAACTATCGATAACATGAATTGAAATCATGTCGGTAACGCAGTTTCCGAAATTATTCGTGCCTAATGAAGCCAGAATGGGCTTAGTTGTTGTTGCATTTAATAAACTGTTGAGCCCCGATATCGTTTTTTTTTTCATCCAATTCCCTTCGGGCTTGCAAAATAGACTGCTAATGTTAATCCTGGCATTGGAGTAGAGTACCTAATAATTTGAAATTTGCTATTTCCAATCAGTCTGTTTGGTAACGTGAAATTTCTTGCCAATGTTTTTTTTACAAATTTTCACATTTTGCTGTCAAAATCCATAGCTAAAAAAACCAAGTGTGGGAAACTTGGTGAAAATTTTATGTTACCAAACAGAGGTATAATTGGAACGAACTTGGAATTCGAAATGCGGCTGACAGTGCGAGTGATGTCGTATATTTGTATGCAAATTACATAAAACAGTTGGTAGAACTTAAAAGTTTTCTATGAGTCTCCAAATGGAGATTATACACCATATGGTAAAATATTGATGACATCAATAAGTCTGTTTGTTAACTTTTGTTTTCTTTGCAACTTTCACCAAGTTTCTAAAACTTGGGTTTTTTTCCTCTTGGCATAATGATGAAATCTTTTTTGTGATTCAGATTAAATTATACAATATACCCATCTTTATATCGACATTACCTGAGACTGAATTACTGTTTTTTGTTTTAAATTATTTATATTAACATATACATTCCTTTAATTATAGTTCCTACTTTTTCAGAACAAAAACTAAACTAAACTAAACAAAAAAATTGTATGGGAGGAGGAGAAAATTATACTTAATTACATAAAATTTTGAAAAAAATTAGTTTGAAACTTTTTTTTTCATTTTTTTTTCAAAATTTCGAGTTTGGAAATTATTTTTTCAAAAACTATTCACAACTTAATTTAAAATAAAAATCAAAAACGAGATTTCTGGCTATCCAAAAATGTATAGCATGGCATTTTAAATTGTACCGTTGTTTTTAAATATTTTTTTTTTCTGTTTTAAGTCAATTTTTTAGAAAATTGCCCCTCCTGCCTAAACGGAGGGAAATAGACCACCCTTCCATACGATTTTTTTCTTGTCTTAACCCAGCCTACTCGCTTCAGCAGTTTGGTGCATCTAATACCGATCACCTTGTATAGCAACTTCACTGTGATTAACAGGAACAGTTCGAAAGTTGCTCTTCCAGAAGAGTTAAGCAATCTAGCCACTTGAACTTCATCTTTTTTAAGAATATATGCAATATTAAAACGTGCATAATATTAAATTTTCTGATTATCTCTTCATTCTTAATCCAAACTTAATGGATTTTGTGCGTGATGAGATCGATAATTTTATTTTTAATTGTTTTCATTTTTTTTTTCTTTGTAAGAAAGATACTTTTATTTTATTAATTCTATGTATATAAACGTTTATTGTGTTTTTTATATTTTAATCATATTTTAATTTATTCAAATTTGAACTTTTTAAATTTATTCCGAATTTCTACTGCTCCATGTGGTACATTGAAAAGAAGCACATTTAAGGCAAAATTGACATTTTATTGATCTTCATTTCAAGCTTAACCTTGTAAGACATAATTCTATATACATATGTTTTAAAAGAGATCAATCATCAGTTTGGCTTAATTCCGAAAAAAAAAATATTTCCAATTCGGCTTTCAGTGCATTAAGATCAGCATTACCATTAGCGTGCTGTTGAATGCCTAAAAATGTCGTGTTTTCGTCAGTATTGTGCAAATCTTTTTCGAACGTAAGTATGTTGAAGTGCACTTTTTCACTGTACATATATTGACAAATTTAATTGCTAGTTTAAATGTTAAATTCAAAACTTTTGGTAGAGTTTTGAATGCTAGTGCTTATATAGGTGTATACCTAACGCAAGGAGCCATGATAATGTTTGAATTTTTTTTCTTCACAAGGGTTGATGCACCAGTTTGGCAGACATAATCACAGAGCTCCATCTATAAAGAAGCCAGACATGTTTGTCCATGGAACTTGACTGATTTCAAAGTAATCGCTGATATTAGTTTAATAACTTATTTTGCTTTTGGAAGTTGTATGTAAGTTTCGTAAAAATTACAGCTTTTCTTTGATTATCTCAGAACTTTCATAACAAATCTGACGAAGACCAGCAGCAGCTGGATGACAGTGGATTCATCACATTGAAGACCACAATAATGGAGATCGTTTCAATTTATCCAGACACTGTTCCTTAACCATAGGCGGACATTTTGTAGATTCTCAATTTGACAGTATTATTTGGAGACAAAATTTCGAAAACTCTTCAGCTCAATTCTTCCTCTTAAATACTTTCAGCAAACAAAATTGTATAAACGTCTCTTAAAAATTGTTGTTGTTGTTTATGTAAAATCATATTTTATCATAATTTTATTTGATGAATATCTGATGAATGAATGAATGAATGAATATAATTTGGGGCTATAACATTGTGACCTATAGATCTATTTTGTCCCCGCCTAGAGCTGGATGGGGTTGGTCATATTACAGCTCTTCCTCCAAACCAGCGTTGCCGCCCCAAATAAAATTAACGTGCCATATTTTCTGGAAAAACGTGTCTTTTTTCGTGCCACATGAAAAAACCACAAATTTTTCTATTTTCGGCAAAAGCGTGTAATTAATTTTATTACAGGGTGTAATACAATAACAAAAATCAATGGAAATCATTTGTTCTATTCGTGCATTGTCATGGGGTTTTCCAATGGTGAAATAAAAATCAAATTTTTTTGATCCAGATCTGTCAAAACAATTTCAACAATTTTCGTCTTCCAATGAGCAAATAATTTTGATTTTTTTTTTGAGAAGAATCAATTTATCAGATCTGGATCTACCCCTCTCTTTACTAACACCACTACCAGTACAATTGACAGCTACCAGTTTGACAACAGAAGGTCCACAGACACGAATATACACTAATACTATGACAAAAAAAATTACATCTGAAATCGTACTCCATACGCCACGAATAAATCGAATTTTAGGCAGACATCTGAATTTACCAAAGGAAAACCCCATCGAAAATGGAGTGCAACTTTTTTTTGCAAAAAAAAAAAAAAACTTTCTAGCCTTTTTGTAATTCTTTTTTTATCTGATGACATTTTCGTAATTCAGTGCGTCCCACAGCTAAACATCGAACAAACCTGCTTACATCGTGTGGTGTGTTGCGGAGTGGTGTGATGTGATGTAGTGTTGTGTCGGAATCTATATTGCTGATATTGGGCTATACATACCACTATGCCGCAGACATTGGGCGCATTCGGCTGACTATTCAAAGCTATCTGCTGGATAGGTTTTTGTTGTTGTAATAAAAATAAATAAATTTGGTGGCACAACATCTCATGAAGAACTAGGGCCTAGTGACTTACAACTCTCAACCATTCCTTTGTGCGTGTCTGCAGGAATGGAGGGGACCTACAGTTTATTGCCGAATCCGAACGGCTAATGTGAGCGCGACTTTTCTATAACAGGAGATACTCTTGGAGGATTTATCAATTCCTCGCAAGAGGCGCAGTAACCCTAAAAAACATTATTAGGTGGCAGCGTCTGCGAATCGAGCCCAGACCTCTGGCGTGACAGTCCAACGCACTAACCATTACGCCACGGGCTAATAATTTTGTTTTTGTAATCCCAAAGGATTTTTTTAAAGGAATAAAATATTATAAAAATGCTTTAGAAATGATATCAGATAGTAATTTAGAATAAAATTAACCAAATGTTTGCGTAAAAATTAAACTTTAATTTTCTTTTGTAAGCTGTTCTTACTATTGTCAGAAAAGCTTGATAAGTAATGGTTCCGGCTTAAGTAAGCAGATATCATAATCTAAGTCAAGATGTGTTAAATAAAATGTCATTAGGCAATACCTCAGTTTCGCTAAAATCCAACCGACCTCAGATTTGGACTTTTGAAAACATACTGTGAAACCCGATGGTATTTGGCATGAAAAGGGTTTTTTTTTTTTAAAGATAGAAATATCATTGAGTCATACAGACAGCAAAGGAGCAAGAGTTCATTATGCTTCTGCACCGTAGAATAGGGCCGGGATAATTCGTGTTTTTCACAGTATCTCCTTGGTTCCTTTAGCTACGTATGTATATACTTTCTAAGCTCAATAAAATAAACATTAAGTACCTATGTAAGAAAATACTTTTGTAAATATATATTTATTATTTATTTTAAAATAAAACAATTTTATTAAGTCTTTCCAAAAATTAAAATAATAAGCTAAAAATGTATTTGAATAATTGATGTTTCTTATACTCTTGTACGAGTACAAAAAAATTAGGTATATATTTTGCCATGTATGTGTCTAAAGAGAAAAGTTTCAATTTTGTTGACCATCATTTTTTATTAGATATATAAAATTTTTATCAAAAGTGTTGTTATAAGTATTAAGAGGTGTTATAATGGCGGCTCTGAAATCTGCGATGCAAGGCGATAGGATTGGGACGATAAGTCGACTCTTATATTCGATTTTCACAATCTCCAAAAAAAAAAATGCCGACTGATTGAAAAACTAGTTGAATAAAATATAGAAATACAATTTACATCGATTTTTTAAAACATGTCGATTATCATAAATTCGTCATTTTAGGAATCGAGATTTTTTAAAGTTGACATTTTGATCGAATTGTCATTTGCTTCACTGACAAAATCCCGTATTTTCTGGTAGCAATGGCACAATATAAATAAAAGTAAAAGAAAATGGAAGAAATTCTGAGAATTTTCCAGCCATGTTAATGCGACATAAGCAATTCTTTTAAGCTGAACATAATACATTACATTGAACAGCATTACTACAATGTCGAGATTTGACGTGAACTGGCTTTCTTGAAAATGAGGTAAATGCCTGATTTAATTCAGTTTTTTTTGTTTTTATACCTAAACATTTTTGTTTTTTATTTTTTTTTTTTAAGTTTTTTTAAAAACGTGAAAATAGAATCAAGATTTGAATGAATAGCTGTTGTTTTGTTTTATTTTTGATCGCACTTAACAACGACAAGTCAATCGAGGTTTTGTTCAAGACAGCCATTTTGTTTTTTTTTTGTCGAGTAGAAATTTCAAGAAAGGTCAGCATTTTAAATTGAAACAAACCTTCTACAGATCAAACGCCCAAACAGTCGACATTTTGTTCGTCTATTATTCGTACGTACCCTGAGACCATGCCACTGCACCACTTTTGAATTATTATTTATTAAATGACAGCTTCTTAAACATATAAAATTAATTAATAGAAAAAAATAAAATTGAATTTGCGATACGAGTCATTGAACTTTTTTACTTTAATTGTTATATTTTTAAGTTATTCTATTTTTATTTGTTAATTTACTTTATTATATATATACATTTTTTTTTTAGTAATACAAAAACAAACATTCTTAACTCTATCTAGATAATTTAAAAAATGGTCGGTTCCATCAACATTTGCGGGATACATTTGCTCCATTAGTAGTACGTTATGTTGATTTAATGGAATCATCAATTGCACAATCTATACATAAAGGATTCGAAAAGGAAAGATGGGAAAGCAAAGGGTAAGTTTTGATATAATAATTTCCGTTTTATATTGATTTAAAAATATTTAAAAAGAAATGCCGTCAACTTAATTTTTGGAGTGGGTGTTTTATTTATCAAGATAAAATATTGTAACATGTTTGAATATTTTTATAATATGAAAAATGTAGGTAGGAGCTTCGATATTTACAATTTGTATATCAACATTATATCAGATTTCAAAAACGTAATATTTAATCTTTCAATTAAATCAGAGGGGCCCGAAAAGGGAGCATTTCTCGTCGTCACGTCACGTCTTAAAGTTCGAAAAATTGAAAAAAAGACGCAACGTGACGACGAGAAATACTTTATTATGTATTATTTTTTTCACTGATTAAAATTCTTTTTTTAAGAGAGAACAACTGCGAAGAGATCTCGTCACGCTGACGACGACGTTGCGTATTCTCGTCGTTTTAACAAACTATCGGTGAACATTTTAATGATTGCATTCTATATTTTTATAGATGCCTAAAGCCACCATCTTTATTTTATTATACTGGCTTGACAGTGGAGCTCAATATTAATTAGTTACCGATGGACAGAGCGTTTCGATTAAATGATGCGTCAGAATTTTTTGTAATTAGACGATAATAAGACTAAGATAAGAAGGCGTTAATAAGAATTAAAAATAGGGCGTGATGGATGTTCTATTAGAAGTATGACCATAGCACTAATTCCTTTTAGACTATAAAACTCAATGAAAATTGTTAAACAGCAACAGCACCGTCAACAGCAACAGCGGCCGCCATTAATTTAGAACCAACTTATTTCAATTATGCAACACAGATAAGAACAGCAACGTCGGCGCCGTTAGGCCTAAATCCTAAATTTGCTGTTGCTGGTGTGGTACCACGAAGAAAATTCTTTGATTTGAAACATCAAACAGATACAAATGTAGGTGCTGTTGCTGGTGGCAATGTGTTTGAGAAATTTTTGCTGGCGAGAGTGCTCTTTGCTATTGACGGTGCTGGTGTGGTGCTGGTGCTGGTGCTGGTGCTGGTGCTGGTGCTGGTGCTGGTGCTGGTGCTGGTGCTGGTGCTGGTGCTGGTGCTGGTGCTGGTTTAAGCTGTTTCACGCATTATACTTTGAGAATTTAGACAAAATAAATAAACGATTGAATCCTATATATAGGACGATATCATACCGAATATTCAAAACATGTTATGTCTCCACTCCGAAAATTTGATGTCGGCTGGTTATAGTCTATATTTTATAGACACTAGAAAACCAAAAAAAATACACACACACATGGAGGACTTTAAAAAATCAAATTTCTTTTTCATTAAAACTTTTCGATTGTTATTGCTCACAATTTGGCTTTAAGCATACATTTATTCATATAAAAATTTATAATAACACTTTTCTATAACTATAATATCCTTACATTAGGGTGAGTCAAAAATTAACTTAAGAGGTTCCCAACTGCAATATTTAATTTTTCCAAAAAATGTTGCTGTAGGGGAAAAATATTTTTTTAATCTTAGATAATTAATGCTATCAATTGGACTAGGTAGAAATATTTAATATCTGAAAACGTTAAAAAACTTCAAAATAAATATGTATTTAACTATTAATTATTATTTTTTTAGCTAAAAACCATCAAAAATATTTTTCGGTATAATATGAAAATTTTGGCGTATAATTTCATGAATTTCAAAAATTTTTTCCTATGTTCTTTTTTATTTTCAAAAATAAAAAGAAAAAAGTCAAAAACTTTTTCTAACATCAAAAATGAAATTTTTTTTCGTATATCTGTCCGATTGGCCTATCGGAACGGCTACAATGATAGAAAATTCATACATTTTGTAGAAATCGGAGAAAATTTCTTTCCGATCGGGTACGATGATAAGGCTGATAGTTTCTTTATCTGGTATGTAACGGGTAAAATGATTCAAGGGGCCAGTTTTTCACTGTTATGACTCTGATTTATACTAAAGTTTAATCAGAAGCAGTTTTTCGGTGTAGGTTTAACTTTAGATTTCACTTTTTAAAAATCTGTCAAAATTCGAAATGCGTTACTATGAAAATTAATGTTTTGCTATAGAAAACTAGACTATGCGCCACTAAGAAAATCTCCCTTCCCGTTGTGTCGTAAATCGATAGATTTTTGACGGAAATGCGTATTTAATTGATCCAGAGCTAACTCGGTGTATAAAAAGTCAAGGGTTTATGCGAAATGATAATTTTGCGAAACGATAGCCTAGCTAAATAATAGTCGATTAGTGTAGTAATTGTGTTTCAAAATAAAATGATAACATTTTAAATTTCACATCAGAAAATTTTTTCCTGATTTCTAAAACCCAATTTTACGAAACTTTGTATCAGGATTTCTCATAGTTTTGCTGTCAGTGAGTGCAGTAAAAAATATTTTAATAAAATTCTACAATCTGAATTTCTAAATACTTACCTGATGTGTTAAAGATTACATCAAAATTTGGGTGATACCTTGTTATCATTAATTCCAAGGGTGATTTCCGATATTTTCCAAAATACCTAATAGATTATTTCTGACGGTATGATTTCCAACAACCTATGCTCAGGTTTAAGCTCAAGAATATAACGCATTGAAGAAGAGAAATTATTATTGACGGGGAGATCGAAACAAATTAAACTGCAAGGGAAAACTAACATAAATAGCATCCAAAATTTTGCTCATTTCCTTATCTTTTGATTGTGATTTTGTGTTCACATACTCACATTATTTTATTTCAAAAAGAACCATATTTAAAGCAAAAACAAATATATATATAAATATTTAGTCCTCATAAAACACTATTCTTAACAAAACAAAAGGTTAACACATTTAATTTATGTTTCTACTTTCATAATTATTTTTCTTTGCTTACACTTTGGATCCAAAAAAAAAAAAAATAACATCATTATACCGGCTATGGCTTTAAATTAACCGACAAAAAATATATATTTATATATTTTTAGACTGAGCTTAGTCAAAAAAGAGAAAGATATTGTCTTTTACATACCCAAGCTACGAAATGTCGTGGAAGAGCCAACGAGGTTTTTGAATTTGAATAAGAAAAAAAAAAAAAACTTATCTTTAAAAATGCATTTATGCCACTTTTTTCAGTTACCCATTGTTTATTTGTTTGAATTGATTTTGTTTCCTGTTTTTTTTTTTTTTAATTTATACCTACTATACATAATATGTTATCAAATAGATTGGATCATTTTATGTAGAGTTTTCTTTGTATACGCGTTGGGCCCTCATATGCTATAATTATAATATTTGATGCTCAAAATTTCTATAAACATTATTAATAAAAAAAGTATATATATCTAACATTTTATTTTCGTTTGTTTGAGCGTTTATTAAAGTAGATGTTTTTTTTTACTAAACTGATTAACAAAAAAAAATCCCCATTGAGCATTTATTCGCATTTAACCTAAAACATTCCTTTATAACTTTAAGCTAAATCAATAATCTTTGGTTTAATTTGTTTATTGTTTCTTTATATAAATTAAATCGACAAAAGACTTGTCACTTCTCACCGCACTTCATTCACTTTATTTTCAAAATACTTTATATTTACATATGTATACAGTCTGGTTTAGAAGAATGTGTACGCTATTTGTTTTAAATTATACAAAAGGCAATTATTTGGTAGGTATTTTCTTATATTCAAATTCTAAAGTAAAAGGTACCTATACATAACCTTCAAGGACCCCATAAGCTAATGTTTTCCCTTTGCTTAGAACTCAAATTTTTAGTGAAATGTTTTTGTTTTTAATTGGGTTTCAAATTGTAAAATTATAAGAAAATGTTGTTATTCTCCGTAAATTAAATTTTAAATTTGGACAACCCATTTCTGCAGAGAACTGTCATTTCGACAAAATTCATCCAAGCATTGATGTGCTGGATGATATAACTGGTCGAATAACATGGACAGACTGTCTCTGAAAAAAAGAATGATTTGTTATGGAGGTCAGAAATTGATCTTTGCTCATGGAAAAAGTTAAGATCGAAATGAAATTGGTCTCTCTCTGTAATCACATCTGAGGCAGCTTTTATTCAATAGCGTTTCCAGACGTTCCACTTTACCCGGGACGTCACAGACTTGAGACATAAAATCAGCTTTCTTTCTCATTTCAGTAAAAACTCACAGAAAAATATCCAGAAGATACCTACTTACTTTAAGCAGATCACATTGGGACAAACTCAACGTGACTCATTTTGACGTCTCTTATATAGTAATATTTTATTTTGTCCCAGGGAAAAAAATAAAATCTGAACTGAGCTTTAAAAAAAATCTGACAACCTTAGTTATCTAATAAATATCAGTTTTACTATTTATAGGCGTTTTTCTTTTTTAGTTCAGAGCAGCTCAGAGCTTTGCAAGGAATTGAAAAATCCTCGAAGTAACTTTTGTTATGAGTAAGTGCATCTAACCCTAGCCGTTAGGTTTCATCTATTTCTGCTAATAACACGCACATCAGATGAATGTTTGAGAGTTGAAACTCACTAGCAGGGTTAGCGGAATTGTCACTTTTTCGAAGTTTGAAATTTTTCACTTTAGTATTTTTTCACTTTTTTGGCCAATTCAGTTAAGGCTTAAGACTCAAGAATGTTAAAAAAATATAATAAAAAACAGTGAATAAATCCGATTTCAAAATTAAGAATTCAAGAAACAACTTTTTCCTTCATTTCTATTATCGTAATTTTCATTTTGCTTCGACTTCAAATCAAAATTCAATTTTCAAAGTGACAGCTGACAGATAATTTGACATTTGAGACTACAATTTGTTTCATTAACTACATTTAACTATATTAATTACGTTCAACTACATAAACTACGAGGCCGACGTAACAAATGTAATTTTTTCGAAATAGTGACAGTTCGGCCAACCCTGGTCATTGGCTATGACAACTATCAGCAATTCTCCAATGAAATTTACTGCTTGACAGCACTGATCTCTATGATACACTGGATAGCGCATCCATACAAGAAAGTTGAAGCCATTTGTAAATTGTTATAATGTTAGTTGCCTATTTTTTTGTATAACAGTATAACTGTATAACATAATGAAATGCAAAATTTTTTACAAAATTGCAACTAAAATATTTTAAATTCACTTTTACAATTATTTTAAATTACAAAAATCAAATTTACAAACAAGTGATGGTTGTTTTGCTTTTTTTTTCTTAGAAATTCCACTTTGGTTTTTGGCCCTCGTCGGTTGTAGTAGAATTTTTGAGATCTCAGCAACTTGAACTAGCCTTCTCAGCCTCACTGAACATACCTAAAGTGTTGAGTTGCCTCACTGAACATACCTAAAGTGTGGAATCAGAAAAACTGTTATACTTTGTAGGGAATCCACTATCCAGTGTATTATAGAGATCAGTGCTTGACAGATATGGAACGAGCTTTATTTTGACGTAGGTATATGAAGCATTTAGTGAAAAATTTCAGCGGAAAATACTTAAATCATTTTTTCTCTAGTTAAAATAATTGACGAACTTTTAGTCGGAAATACTAGTGACTTGTGGAACGCGCTTCTGTTTTTCTAAATTACAAATATTAATACCGTTGTCTATTAATACTCTTTGTCTACTTTTATACTCAGTAATTTACTGGGATTTTGTTTTTTATTATTTTTTATTGCGGGAAATTTTACTGCGCTAGCTATAAATTATCCAATTAAAAACGCCTTATATTAAATCTTCTGAAAACCCAAAAAAAAAAATATTTTCCTTATTTAATTAATTAATTTTCAATTTTAACAAAAACTTTCTGGCTTTGTATTTGAGTTTTAATTATTTGTCTGTTTCTGTTTGATTAAAATTTCAATTCTATCTAGAAAATCTGATCGACTTTTTTCGAAAAACTTTCGCAAATAAAAGACTGTACAAGTTATTCAATACGAGGTTGACCCGTTAATAAGGAACAAACAAAACTGACCGCTTTCTTGGCTGAATTACTTTTCATCAAAACCTAAAGTCTAATATTTTAGGATGTGTTATTGCCGTTGCTTTTAATAATACCTAATTTGAGGAAAGTATAGAAATTTCCTCTTGCGTGCATTGCATAAATTCAAAATTGACTTTCAGAAATATCGATGTTTTTTTTTTTTTCAAATTAATTGAGGTTTGGTGGGTCATTTTTGATGACACTTTATTAGGTTGTATAAAACCTTACACTTTTGCATCCCTTCCTGCCTACGAATACGGCCTTAATACTGCTCAAGGATGAAGTGGTTTTATAACACTTGTAATATCTTCTTGTAGTAGGAAACAAGCGATTCTATCGTCCCGCTACGGGCTTTACCTTTTTCGTGCAACCCCGACACAAGTGAGAATTTGCCACTGAGTAGCCGACATGCAGCTTTTTTTACGTGGTTTGGACACACTTGAGACCCTAGACGTTTCACAAAATGATACAATTGCCTCCATCAAGGCTCAACTGACCCAATTGAAAGGAATCACTGAAGATTTCGTCCTCAGTTGTCGTCTTTCCAATTGGATGTCACTGTACCACTTCTTGGAGGTAAAGTGCACGGTTCTTTAGCTCGTTCCGGTAGTCAAGGGTCAGACTCCCAAAGTAGAGAAACAAGAAAAGAAGAAGAAGAAGAAGACTGGTCGCGCAAAGAGGAGGATCCATAGTACAACAGACGTTTCGTCAACTTTGTCCACCGATTCGGTCGTCGTCGTGGTCCAAATGCTAACTCTTCTTAAAAAAAATTTTCTTAAATTTATCAATACTTTTATGTGAATAAAAAACAAATGTCAGTAATATGACTTTTTAATATTGTCCCTGAGCGTTTCTTAGCGTTTAAAACTTTCCGGACGAAAAATGGAAGAAACACCGAGTATTTTCAAGTATTTGAAGGGATTTCGTGAAGTTCAGCAGTGATTATGAGCTGCAAGTATAGTAGTCGTCATAGTAAAGTTCATTGACAAAACTTTAGAAACCTCTTTAGAAATAACAATAACATCAAGTACTAATATTATGCATCTTCATCTTATAGCCTTTGTCCAACCCATGCATTAAAAAAAAATATTCGCAAATATTTATTTTGTATGTTGTTTACAATATTTTGAAATCAAAATTAATATTTTAGACAAACACACAAATTTTTTTTACATTACATCATTCAAAACACATACACATACATATCTATTAAAAGAACCAAAATACATTAATTTGGAACTCTCCATCATTTACGAAGACTAAACAGCTTTAGATTTGAATAAAGTTTTTGTTATTTTTACATTTATTAAATTTTAAAATAATATAGATAACATATAGCTAAAGTTTTAATATATTTATTTCAAAATTTTAAGTTTTTTTTTTTTTTTTTTTTTTTTTTAATAAATTTGAAACGAAAAGCCTTAAAATTTATTTATCATAAAGGGTTTTTCAATTAGAACGACACAATTTTTAATCGAAATGCGATTCCGATTTTTTGACTATGTTTGACTTGTAAAAGACTTTTTCCATTTTTTGTGCAAATAGAAAAATGGCCCATGTGACCCCTCGATGCAGTCAATTTTTGTGGATGTATATAATGGAATAATGTGAAATTTTTTGGGGTTACTCTTTCTTTGCACAAATGTAACAGTTGTTGTACGGTTATTTACAAAACCCTTCGGCCGAAAATGACCCTAATTTTTCAGAATTATCTAAAAAAAAAAACGATAGTCGCCATCCTCGTCCAAATGCAATTTCATACTTCCCTTCTGTCCAAGGTTATGGAAATGCTTTATTTCACAAATAAGAATCGGTCATGTATTCAAATTTCTCAATTTAAAGACCTTAACCTACTAATTCATACAGTAGAACGTAAGCGGTAAGCCTTTAAATTGAACTATTTGAATGGCGCATTTCCGTCGCTGGCTGTGGCAAAATTAGTTCTATCAAATTCCATATAAATTCCGAGAGCTCAGATGTTTACAGATAGAAATAAAATTTATTTAAAATTTTAAAATTTCAAAGCACAGAGAGCGACACAAGCTAAATAATCTAGTACAAAAATAATTCGTCACTATTGAAAAACCCTTTAGATGAGATTTAAAAAAAAAAAAAAACACGAAATGAAATGAGAAATATTAAATTGATATTTTTAAATTATTTTTATTTATTTTATTCTTTATATACCACGCTCGTTTAAAAAAAAAAAAATATTTTTATTTATGTATATACAACAAAATAAATTAAAAAAAAAAAAAAATTAAAATATCTGAATACATAATATAGCAATGGTTGTGCGACTTCGGAAGATCTATTTTGGAAACTAGATGCCTTACAATCGTTCATACGTGATCTTCATTGGCCTGATGCAGAATTTAGGCAGCACCTGGAGCAGCGTCTTAAACTGATGGCATGTGATATGGTGGAGCAGTGTTTGCAGCGTTCGGATGCTGCATTTCAGTCGTGGCTTAAAAAGAACGTGGCCTTTATATCGACAGACTATATTATACCATCAGAGATGTGCGCAATGGTTAATGTGATATTAGATGCTAAAAACCAAAGCTTTAAACTATGCACAATCGATGGTGTAGACTTGGTATGTTTTTCTTTATAATATTTTTTTTTTTATTTTTAACTTATTGTAATTTAAGATCCCTGTCCTTTTTGTTTATAATATTTTATACAGGATGGCTGGTAAATTTTTTTTTTGTGCAATTTAGGCACAGTTTTTGGTTTAAACTTGGATTTATTTCTGAAACATGTTCTCAGCAGATTTAACGTCCCAAGTTTTTTGAGTTAGCTCTGTTTTAACTGATCCGTTATCAACGGTTCAAGAAAGCTTAAATTTTACAAAATCTTTCTGACCCTAGAGCATAATTTGATGCAATTAAAAAACAATGTAAATTAAAACGATGAAAAAAAATTAATTAACTTACTAAAGTTCTATAGAAATCAATCAATTTGAACTTTATTTAAAACAATTACAGCCAAATTAATAAACGTGGAATAGCAATGGTTTAGACTTTATTCCGTGGACTAAGTAAAAAATGTTATCAATAAAACAAAACTTCTACTAAGCGACGTTTACTAAACTAACTGGCTAAACAGAATGATGACGGAGACGGTACTGGAGCCGGAGCTGGAATAGCTGTCAAAATATTGAATACACGCAAATTCAATGTTGCGAACATAACGGAACGTAGCCGCATACGGAGCTGCAGCCGCAGACGGAAGAGTTCACCAACTTTTAAATTTTCACATACGACACTTTTGACGTTTCAATTTGTATGAAGAAAAAAAAATCAACTTTTTGGATCGGAAAAAAATATTGTGGTTATTTGTATCACGAAAAAAAATTATTTATTAAAAGCAAAATTATTGGAAACAAAAAATGTGAATTCTGAGCTTGTACACAAGAATATTCTTTTGTTTTTCTTCAAAATACATTCAAAGCTTTACAGCTGCATTGTGGACAGGTAAAAAAAATAACGTACGACACTTTTTGACAGCTCTTCCAGTTCCGTCTGCGGCTCCAGTTCCGTCATTCTATTCTTTTCAGGCAGTATGTGTGAATTTGAAATTATTGGACAATCAGCCAACAACGACAAGAAAAAGTAAAGTATGCAGAACCATATAAATCCAAAATAAAGGTTTTTCAAGGAATATATGAGGAAACTCATAGCAATTGTTTTTCACTTTTAAAATAAAAACAAAACAAAAGCAACAGATACAGATACAACACACACAATTATTGAAAAAGATGATAATAATTTTGACAGATATATGTATACAAGAGAATTGTTAGGTGTGTTTGGTAACTTGAGCTTTATTTTGTTGTTTTTTTTTTTTTTACAGATTATCACAATTCGCTGCCAGAACCCATACGGAGTTTGCGAAACTTTGTGAAAATTTCAAGTTACCAAACAGGCATCTCACTTATTGTAGTAGATTTTCTTAGGGGATTTTCAGTAAACGTCACATTGCTATTCCACGAACATTTTGTTTTTATTAATGGAAATTATATTAACGTGTTATATTTTATTTTATATATTTAAAACATTTTATATATATATTATATAGATATTTTAAAATAATATTTACTTACCATATACACTTTTATATTTTTATCTTTTTTTCAGTACAAATATCATTCAAAAATCGACGATCAAATTGACAAGGCCAATGTTGCAATGACACAAGGCCTTATTGGTAAACTTATGTCTGTCTTAGAATCAACATTGTCTAAACTGTCGCGTTACGATGAAGGTAGCTTAATCGGATCTATTCTTAGTTTTACAAATGTCTCAAGTTCGGGTAAGGATCTTGGTCAAGGTTATGTGAACTTTTTTCGCAATAACATGGATCAAATACGTGGAAAAATAAGTGACGATCTATGGACACTTAATTTCTTCGAACAATGGTACACGCAGCAAATTAATATGCTTTGTAATTGGCTATCTGAACGACTAGATCATGCCTTACACTATGCTCAATGTACATCGTTATCACATATAGTCAAAGTAAGTTATAACAGAATTGAAATTCAAACGATATATTTAATAAATTTATTAAAATAAGAAAAAATAGATAGTGTACGATGCTAGGGCTATTTTTTTTCACATCTGATTAGCTTAATCAATTTTGGCCAATCTGAACTCATGTATTCATTATGATATAAGCAGTATTTTTTAGCCATTTCCTAAGTTATTATATCCTAGTTTTGAATTGAGATGTACTAAAAAAAATTCAACCGCATTTAAATAACAAAAAATTAGATAGACAGGAGATTTTTTCGTTAGAATTAAAAATTATATAGTTTTTGGGGTTATTTCCCTATTGGCCGCCATGTAGACTTTACATACTCCCAACCAGTGTCCCTATAAAAGAGGAAATAATTTTTTTCTTAGGTGTCAAACGTTGGAACTCTATCCAAGATTTATCTTTATTTCATTTTCATTGAGTTCGGCACACAAAAATATTCAAAAATTAAGTGAAATACATAAATAGATCCTGTTTTCACAAGATAAATTTTAGTAAAATTTAATTTTGTCTTTTATATTTAACGAATTTAGAAAATATACTCTGACTTCGAGCTACAAGGTGTAATGGAAGATAAACTTAATTCCAAAGCCTATCAAACTGTTGCGCAACGAATGGCTACCGAAGAAGCTACATGCGCGCTTACAATGCCAGAAGTTGCCGAAGGTGAAGAGTAAGTATTTTTCTATTTTAATACAAAATATGTACAAAGTTTATATAAAATTATTAAATTATTAAATATATATAAAAATTTTTCTTATTTCTTATATGAATAATTATATAGAATGCTTGACGAAGTGGAAGGTGAAGAAGGCGAACCGGGGACAGGAAATCCAGGCGGAGGTGGTGCTGGTGGTGGTGGAGGTGGTGGGGCACAAAAACCAAAAATTGCTGCTGCAACAGCTGCTTTACCACAAATCGGTGAAGATGGAAATGTGGTTACAAATATTAGTAATGTCACTAATATGGTTGCAGGGCGAGTTGGAAACATCCTAGGAAAAGGCATTGGTGGGCTTAGCTCAAAGCTGGGAGGCGGTGGCTGGTTTTAGAAAGAAAAAAATAACACCAAAAAACAACAACAACAACAAAAAAATCACCATTACATACATAAATATACTCTATCTCTCTCTCTCTGCATACACATTTTCATACATATATTTATACTTATATGTATACCTATATTCTATATATATATACATTTATTATTATTGGTATATTTTAACAAAAAAAAAATAATTTAAAACAAAAACTATATTTATTCCGATTTTCTGCTAGCTTCAACATTATTAACGAAATATTGGTTAAAATTTAAATTAAATTAAAAAAAAGCTAAACTAAATTTTCAAAAATTTCAAGGTTTTCAATATTATACATATTATGTATCACAATCACCACACACAAAAAGTATCTAAAAGTATATAGAGCCCATCAATCTCTCCAACCTACCCTTACGATTCCTTCTTTAGTAATATATATGCATATATATATATTTAAATTGTGACACAAAAAATTTTGGCCCCAAAAAAAAATCAAAACCTTAACAAACTAACCAATCAAATTTATTCTTCTAAAATGTTATATAAAAAATAACGATTTCCAATTATATACATTGTTACTTATTAAGCACTCTGTTCGCTTTGAAAGTAAAAAAAATAAAAAAAAATAAATTAATTAAAAAAAAAAACTATATATTCTTAACATTTCAAGTTTGTTGATTCAATCAAAGCTAACAGAAATTTACAAATTATATCAAATACCTACAGTTACCTTCCTCCTATCATCCAATCATCCGATCACCCTGCACTATTCTGTAAATTTGATAAAAATGTTAAACCATCGAAATAGTACATCAACAGCAAATTCAAATTCAAAAAAAAAAAATAATAACCATAGAAAATCTCATCATGCGGCAGACAACACACACACACATACACAAGACATACACGCCATCTATTTTGCCGTCACAACACAGATACATCTTTTAAATGGAAACAGGAAATGATTTATGAATGAACATAAACTAAAGGTTAATTTTAAAGTACCTATACAGTTGCATTTGTCTTTTTAACCAAAACATTTAACTTAATTTTGTTTGGTAGTTTAATATAAATTTTAACAGTACCTTAAATTTTAATTGTAAAATATAATTTTTATTAGAATACATATTTATCATCATTTTATTTATTATTACACAAACAGTCCGTCCTCATCAACAGGAGTTAAAAAAAAATTAGCTTTTAAATTTTAAAACACGAATACCGTTTCAAAAGAAAATGTACTTATAGGTATTGTGTCAATATAACATGGGAAATGAGATGACATTTGTGTCGATATTAGGTCTCTTTGGTTACTTTTGTAGCACAAGAAAATCTGTAAAATTTTTCTCTCATAGAGTAAAACTAGTTTGTATGAGAAACGTCAAACTTAAGTTGCCAGCAGCCCACGATAAACAAGACAGAGCATAGAAGGTATGCTCATATTTCATACACCCTAGTCGCTATCTTTGGATTTTTGTGACGTCATATTCATCGTTTTGTATTATTTTCTTTCTTCAAATGAAGAATATTATCTACAATTCAGTATTTAATAAAATTACTTTTCATAAAACAATATAAATTTATAAAAACTTTGTCCGCCATATTGCAATTTTAAATTAAAAAAAAAACACAGCTACTTCTTGCAACTTTCTGCAAAATTCTTGAAATAACAAACAGGAATTTGTGAAAAGTTGTGCCATGTGTCGTACGAATTCGTACAAAGTTTCAGTAACCAAACAGAACTGATAGTTACTGTTGGATAAGCAACACTAGCCAATCGTTGTTTTCTGTTTTTGTCTAGGTCAAGACAAAAATTATCTTTACTTCTGTTTCTATCACCAATCTCATGAATATTGCCTCAGATACAGAGTGCCTAAGAAGGATGAGAAGTACTGGATCAAAGGCTTAACTTTATTTAAGACTTTTTACAAAAAAATTAAAAAAAAAAATGAGATGCGTGTCTGCGAAAAAATTATGTTTGATCTGTCAAATCAATCTGAAATGACAAAAATATCAAGCATATTTTTTTACACTTTTTCGCACATAGCGTCTCTAGCGAATGTTTTTTTTTTTTTTTCATTTTCTACTTTTTGTCACTTTTTTTTGCAAAAAGTCTTGAATTTAGTTAAGGCCTTAAGAACAAAATACAAAGGCATCTTTTTCGGCCGGCAGCATCAGCCCTAAGTTCGGATTCGCACTTCTTCTTGATTTGATTGATGGAAATTTTATCATCGTCCGAACTAAATCAAGAGTTCTGATATACAGAATTCTGTCTGTCTTCGCTGTTTAGCATTTTAGAAATTGGTTCATTTCAGATCCTCAGCATTTACAGAATTAAAATCTTGAATGACTTAAATGAGAAAAATTATGTAAATGCAGAAAAGTCTAAGTATTTTTTTTTTTTTAAATGGTCAATGGTCTCATGTATTATTATCGAAAATTCCACCTTATTAGATTTGATCGAACTGTATAATCCTGGCCAAGAAAATACCAACACCTAAACCTGATTAAAATAAAATACGCCCAACCTTTTTTTTATAGTTGGGAAAATTTATATAAAAACCCAACTCTTTATTAGCTCATTCCTGGCTGACGCTGAGATTTCGTTTGTAACTAACTACTTTTTACATAGGATACAATGGTTCGTTAAGCTTGCATTAAAAATATATTCCATTCGTTAAGCTGTCATCCAATACAGGGTGAGACAAATTTAGGTTGAATATTTAAGCTGCGCATGCACTCGTACGATCTTTTGGATATCGTACGATACACGAACGTTACTATCACGAACATGATCAGCAAACAAGGTGGGGACTTTTTCTTGTAGGCAGAAATGGAAACAGGATTCGATCAAAGATGAAAACTTATAAATTTGTCATTAAAAATAATTAATATTCTGTCAGAAACTTATATACAAGACACTTTATAAGCTTCTCACATTTCCATAACTCCTATACTACACAAAGTAGTTTTTAAATACATACCATTTTCATTTGACCTATTTTTCTTGTTAAATATACTTAAATATAATTCGATCTTTGGAAGTAAAAAAAAAACAAAAAAAGAACAAAGTAATATATTTAAAAATTTGAAGTATTATTTTATTTTGTAGATTAGAATGGGTAGATAGTTTTTAATACAAAAAATCAAAACAAATATTTATTTGGTTTTATTTAAGGCAAACATATACATATATATTAACACTGAGAGAAGAAATCCAGAATGGACCTCTGAAGCATAACAGAATTCAACGAAAGCTTCTTCCTCTTCCTAAAAACAAACAAACAAACAAATAAATAAATTAATTATTATATTAATAATAATTAAAACAAAAAATACTTACAGCAAAAATAAATCACTCACAAAAAAGAAAAAAAAATCATATCGGTTCGATACAAATTTTTTTTTTATTGTTACTTAGATTATTTTTCTAAGAAAGCTAATAATTAAATTTAACATATCTCTGCCTTACTTTAATTAAGTGGAATTATTCAATAATAAAAATATCATATTAATTGTAAAATTGCATCATAATATCCTTAACACAAAAAAAATTACATTTTAAGTTCTCGATAAAATAACATTCCGATTTAGACGTAGGAGATTGTTTTCGTAGCTCAAGTAAACTCTATGCAAAATTTGAAACACTAACTGTTTTTATTAGATTTTTTACTACTTAGACAGTGTCTAAGTATTTTGAAACGGTCGGAAACATGCTTTATTTAATAAATAAAATAATACATTTGTCAAGTTATAGTTTTAGACATTGGATTCCATTGTTCAATAAGTTAGATCACTTTAGCAACAATTAAAAATGTTTATTTATGACTTGGACGGTTGTCTAAAGTTAGACAATGTTTATAAATATGACTGTTAATATTGAAGGGGAGAGCTTTAGAGCTTTGTTGCGTAGATCGTGAAGAGCTGTGCAGAGTTCATGTAGATAAAAGTTCGTACAAAAAAGGTTTAAAGTTTTAAATTCATCCGACTAATGGCCGATTGCACCAATATTTAACAGGGCTTTTAAATCTTTAAATGACGTTTTTTTCATACAAAATAAGTCATTTAAAAATTTAAAAGCCCTATTAAATATTGGTGCAATCGGCCATAAGTATATATTTTGTGTGCTTTTTTGTTGACTTTTTATATAATACCCAGACAAGTTAAGCCCAAAACAGATGTGCAGCTTTTTCCCATGCAGCGAAATTAGAAATAGAGATATCTTGCAGCAAAGGCTGCATGCAGAGCCTGGAATATATCAGCTCTCATAAGAACCTGTGTAAATTTATTTTCGCTGCATTGGAAAAAGCTGCACATCTATTTTGGGCTTTAGAGTTTGGAGGCAGAAGTGAGATATCAACATACATATATCGTGATAAGTTTTGACTAATATTTGAAGTGCGGTGAATCATTAGTTCGTGCGTGTCGCGCTTTTTGTACTCCAAACTGTCGTTTTTAAACGTTTTTGATGGAGTTCTCTAGGCTTGTTGGGGCACAAGTATCGCATATTTTGTTTGTGAACATATCCATCAATATGGAAATGTGCTTCGTCACTGAATAAATTGTTTCCAAGCCTATAAGTGCCGTCCCAAAACGTTCCAGCATTGTTCTTGCGAAGGATTCTCACAAAGGATAGTCACTTTTGTTGAGCTAAACTGAACAATTTGCATTTTGTACGGGTGGAGCTTTAGTTTCTTTTTCAAAATAACATGCACTGTTAATTTTTTTTATTCCTGTGGAGGCCGCAATCTTCTTTATCGATTTACGACGTGGATTTCGAATAATTTTATTTCGAACTTGAGACACATGTTCTGGCGTTGATGGTCCAGAAATAGGTCTATTATTGACCATTGTGCCTTCTTGTCTGAATCTTTGTACCCACGACTAGATAAGTTGCGTGCTCGGCCCATCACTTAGTCGTCGAATATTAAAATGAGTACAAAAAGCGCGACGTGCAGGTAATTACTCCACCGCAAACGCGCTCCCAACCAGTGACTCATGGCGACTTACAATTCCGCAAATCCTGCGCTTTGAATGATACCCCTCCTGATGCTTACCTCAACCCTCTAGTATTTCGATAATCGCAATTTAAAGTTGAAAAATTCCCGCTGGACACCCTTTAGATGTATAGTCGTAAATTCGAACAATCTTTTGGGTAAAAATGCAAAACAATATTGGTCCTAAAATGGAAATTTGCGGAACACCAATCTGCAAATACAAATATGTACTCTCAATATCTACTAACTCCTTGGCTTTGGTTACAGAGATAATTTTTAACTAGACCCACAGCCCTCTCATTAAACCCAAAATAGTTAATTTATCTGGTTCCATATTGGACCATTTTAATGTCTAACAGAATAATGAAATTCAATTTGAAGTTTTTTGTGAACTGTAGTTCAATGCGTTTCGCGTTATGAATTCGAAACATATGCGAGTCCGTCTGTGGCAATTTCAAAGCTAAGTCTTATCACTGCAAAATATTTTTTTAACTTTAGAAAAGGCTCTGTAAGTTTAATGAACAAAATTCGAATTTTGTACTGAATTTCCATGATTTGTAAACGTTGTTTGGTAAAGCTTATAGGATTTGGTAATTTGTATATGTATAGGCATCTACTGAAGGGTGAACATATATAAATTTCAAAGATAAATTGCCCATGTCTTAAGAAGTAAGTAGATAAGTAGATTTAAATATCATAAAAATTAGATTTTTTTTCCATTTTCTTTTCCACTATGAAATAAAGCCAAGATATCGAAAATAAGTTTCCAATTTGGCCTTAAAATACCACCCAATTAAAGTAAAGCAATTACATAATTATTTCCTATAACAGATACAAAAAAATTACAGAATTTATTTGTTTTTTATTAATTTATTTAAGTACTTTTTTGCAAATAACAAATAACAACAAACAACAGCTCATATACTTTGTATAACAAGTTTTAAGAAAAAAAAAACAACGATTTGGTGGTTGACAGATTTAAAATGTTAAATTAAAATTTTAATTTTTTAATATTGGTATTTGAAAATTTTTGAAATACATGTACATATATATATCGATTGAATGTATTATAATTTTTGTATTAATTTTTAGATGTCAAACAAAATTTCAAAGATTCAAATTCAAACACAAAACACACTCGCAACAAAATGTTTAATTATATTTTCTATCGCCATTTTTACTTCTTTACAAAAAAGAAAAAAATTATTAATGTAATAAAAAATTCAATAAAAAGAAAATTTAAACACTTCAATAAAACAAAAACACACGTAAGGTCAAAAATAAAACAACAATAACAAAACACCATAAAACACATATAAACCAAAAAAAGGAGTACAACGCTCGTTATTATTAAAGAACACAATCAACTATAAAAGAGAAATAGAAAATAGTTTTATTTTGATAATTATTACATTTTACTAACATCATAATAACCACAGAACGTATACTTTTCGCTGAAGCCGACATATAGGAGTACATAAAACAAAAAATGGTTTGGATACGATCGGCTTCATTAACGTTTACTTGAAAATATCACCTTATTTCGTTATCGATCGAAAACTTGAAAACTATAATCTCGTATCTATAATGATAAATTACTAGCACCTCTCAAAAGATGACCGAGGTATTAGTTAAATTTGTTTGAAAATTTCCTTACTGACAAAAAAAAAAAATACAAAAATGCTCGTTTTCCAAAAACAAAAATAATCTTCCTTAACGGTATAATGTATACCGATGTTCTTAGCGCCATGTTCAACATTTTATATAAGAACTCACCTGAATTCTCATCGAAATTTTGGTTGAAATTTAGGTTTAAAAAAAAAATAACTTAGTAGTCGTTTTGAAATAAATACATATTGGCGCAAAATTTTAGACGATTTAGTATGATGTTAAAGCATTTTTAGTATGATGTAACATAGCATCATACAGGCTTTTCCAAATTTTAAACGAGTTAGGATCATATTATCTTTTTAACACTTTACCAAAGTTAAAATCGCCAAATGCCTATTTTATCTTTTTAGTATCATACTAAATGCAAGTGTCACTTTGGCAGCTAAAATTGCAAAAATGGGTTAAACTGTCACTGTTTTAGGCGTGTTCAGCGAGAAAAATAGGTTAAGTATGATACTAGATAGAAAATGTTTAAAACTAAGAATATTTTAGTAAAGAGTTTTAAAGTTAGAAAATTGTTAAGTAGTATCGTGCTAATACATTAACATCAGGCTGTTTAAAATTTGGCGCCATTGAATTTAAAAACAAAAATCATATTCAAATTAAAATGCCGCAAATTTAAAACTTTCTTCAAAATGGTCAAATTATCCTAGAAAAAATCAATGATTAAGAATTATGGGGCGTACCTTCTTACCTTTACCAAAAATTAGCTCATGCTTAAAATTTTAGACTGAATTTATCAAAATCGCAGGAACCGTTTTCGAGAAAAGTTAAATATTCTTTATAATTTTGAACGGCAGATACTGTTAGTGTTGATCCTATAGAAGAAACTAAATGAAGGATTTTCAAAAAAAATTCAGGTAAGTGCCAGGTTTTAGAAGAATTTCGGAACTAAGAATTTAGGCTGTAGCTCAGCAGACAGACAGAACTGTCTTCAGTAATTCCCATTACCTATAACTATCTATTTTGTTAGTGTACAATTTGGCGTTTAATTTATTTAGTGTCAGAAGTCTTACTAATGAGAGTGTGGGAGAGAAATCATTTTCAATTTAACTTTTTAAAATGCTTAAGTTGGTAAAAAAATATAAGGACTTTAAAAACAGAAAACATATTGGCACAACTTTCCTCTACAAAAATATAGATAATTTTGTGTAGAAAAAAAAAAATGAAATTTAAATTTAAAAAAAAAGTGCGACATGATCTTGATTTCTTAAGATCAAAGCTTCAAGATCTGTAAATTCAGATCAAATATAAAGTGTACTTTGTAATATGGTTGTATAACTTCCGGTATTTGCTAAATTTTTATCAGTTAATGGGATATTTTGATAATAAGAGAATTTAAAGTGCAAGATTTTATCAAAATGATTTTATTTTTTTTTAATGCTGTATTTCGTTGTCACAGATTTAGGTATGCGCGGTTAATATTACCATTTCAAGACAATTTATTTTTGACTACTTTTAATACAAATAAAAAAAAATATCATTTTTAAAAATTTATTTACAGAATTCACACACAAACGTTTTTCTAAAATACATCTATATTAGAATAAATTCTATTTCTTATAAAACCCAAATTCAGAAAATATTTACATACTTCCGATGAATAAGAAAAGAAAAAACAAATTAATATTATATAATCAATCACACAACATATTAACAAAAATTTAAGGGAACGTACCTCAGAAGAGGGGGAATAGCTATAAAAATAATTATCTATTTACTATGTTATGCTATATTACATGAATTATGAACATATGTATATGAATTACTTACAAAATGTTAATGTTTATTTTTTAAGGCACTTAATTATTATATTTGCCTCTATTTCTTAATGCATATTAATAAAAAAACAAACTTTAACTTTCACTTAAAAATAGTTTATTTGTAAAGAAACAAAGAAAATAAGTAAATAAATTTATTAAAAATCAAACAGAAAAGTTTCGTGAAAATTGTTATTTATTTTCCATATATATATAAAAAAAAAAAAACAACAAAAATAAAACAAATTTAAAGGAATACAAAATATACAATATCAAGTTGAGATAATAATAAATAAAAAAAGATAACTTTTGTATAGCGAACCGTTTGTTTATTAGATTTTTTTTCAATATTTTTAAAGTTAAATAAAAATCTTAAATTATATTATAATTATGATTTTGTGTTTTATTATTTAAAATGTAACTCGCGGAAAGATGAGGATTAAAATTGATGAAAATTGCTCATATTTAATGAAGGTTCTGTATTCTGTTCTTTTTTATTTAGTGTTATGATGAGTATTTTTCTTCGTTTCGTTTTGGGCGACATTGCGTCAGTTTTCTCAGCTCTTCAACCGAAAATATTGCTGTATGGAACCGAAGAAGCACTACGTGTTTTTGTTCCAATGCTTACCGCGACATTTACAGATCTAACCGATAACAACAGTATCTTATTGGAAATCTGGCGAATACGGTAGCTGCAACAATAAATTTAAAAGGTGAAGAAATTTGGACAGCAATTGAATTTTCAAGCTTCATTCTTAAGTGGGACTTTTTAGGTTCGTCACCGAGTCTGTCATTGTTGTGGAGAATTTATTTAACAATTATTTGCGCCTAAGTGGCATCGTGTGATCGAAGCTTTTCAAAATTAAAATTAATTGATAATTATCAATTATGTTTTTTATATTACACTCAATCTTTAAAATTCGAAGAAACTTTTACTACAAGAGCAAGTTCGTGCGAACCAGTCGTGCATTTTATTTACTAACCAATCTTCCTCTTTCGGCGAATAAATAACTTCGGGAACTTTAAGATCTCGGTTGTTTTTTTTTCAGCCATTTTTACCAATGATTTGTTTGTAATTTAACACAAGATAGCGCACATAATACACGAAACACACGAAACAAAACTACGATTTTATTGACAGATTGCAAATTGAAAGGCCTTTCCACCCATGTACGAAGTTTAACAAAACTCGACAAAAAAAAATTTGATGAAATTTCATCAAAATCGTGACCCCGGCAGTGTCAAAATTGATTTTGGAAGTATATTTCCTAAACCCGATATTTCCACAACCGTACATCTTAAATGACTATGGTTTTCAGTATTCAATTGCAAATTGAAAGGCCTTTCCAGCCATATACGAAGTTTAACAAAACTCGGCAAAAAAAAATTTGATGAAATTTCATCAAAATCGTGACCCTGGCAGTGTCAAAATTGATTTTGGAAGTAAAAAAACAACTCAAACATATATATGCCAGTAAGACCTAGGGTCTTATAAATTAGGCAATGTTAGAAGGAATAGAGGGATAGGATAGATTGTTGTTGGCACAGTGGATTGAGAAATAAGGTTTTGATTATCTCATTAAATCCCAGGGGTGGCGTTCAGTTGAGGGAATATAGAAAAGAATGCTGCCTAGACTGGGGCTCGAACCCACACATCCATGTTAGCAGTCAAGCACTACTTCCACTGCGCCGGGGCCACCCCCGTGAATTGGCATCTTGTCACAAATCCAAGAGCATGACTGCATTCCTGAAAGAAAAAGAGAATTCACTTAAACTTCAAAATTAAGAAAAATAATTATGTCCCTATTAATATGGCAACCCACTGTCTATGTACTAAAAAAAAAATATTGGCAGATACCTGGTGTAGGACCTACCTTTTTAACGGAATTTTAAAAAAAAAAGTTATGGGGACGGTTGAAACAAATCGACTTTTTAAAAAAAAATTAATGAAACACTTAAAATAAGTCACGGGTCACTAAAAAAAACACTTCCCATTCATAGTTGGAATCACGACCTTTTATTTCACATAACTCTTTTGTGGCTATTCTTTCAAATAGCAATGCCCTGGTAAATGCAAGACAAATTGTTTCAACCGTACCCAGTCTCCCCTACTCCTTCGCCTCGGCAGTTTAAACGATAACGGAATTAATGCAATTTTGTCGTAAAATCAACATTACTAGCCGTGTTTTATTATCTACTGATCTGAATCGGGATCATCGCTTGAAAATAAAACGATACGGATCATATTGATAGCAGTGTTATATGCACATCTCTTTTTTACTTGTCTTTGTTAATTATCAATTATCTCGTCTGTTTTTTTTTTAAAAACTGCAATAAACACTACCGCCGCCGACCGAGTAAGAAAACTAATTTTTTGATTTTTGAAATAGATCAAGATAGAGAGCAGGATCCAAAATTGTTTTTGTATTACGTGCTTAAGAAATGATCCTGATCCGTAGATAAATAAATCGCAGATGCTGTAATGGAAGTGGTACAAACCAATACTAAATTTTTGTTTGCAATCAGTGTCCCACAAACATTGCTTTTCTTCAACACGTGCACGTGGTACAAACCAATTCTCTCAAAAAAAAAAAATACAGAAAATTGTATGAAAGATCTGTCCCAAACGTCAAAAAATGGTTTATGGGACAAAACAATGCTACAAACCGTTGATTTTCCTGGATATGGAACAAAATCAATGCTTGATATCTCAGGATTGGTAGTACATAGCGCAAATGAGATCACAGATTTAGAAACAGAATACCAAATTATGTACCATAGAATTCGTCCCTAACTCAAAAACCACAAAAGTGGCGTATGGGAAAAAACAATTCTCAGGCGACGATATGTTAAACTGTGTGAGATAGGCTGTCAAGTCGTGTTTCCACACTATTATACATGATTTACTTCCCACTTTTTTTTATATGTATTAATACTCAGTGGGATAGTTTGGAAGAGCTTTAAGTTGTTAGTTTGTTTTCGAAAAATAGGTGTGCTGGCCCCTGACGGTCGATTCAACTATCAACGCTTTGACGATTACTCTATCTACATAGAGTTCCGCGAGCAACTCTGAGCAAGTAAAAGTTGCCTAGTGGGCGCTCTATTTTCAAAATTAAAGATAAACGATCCGATATTGAAGTTCTTTAACAAAGAAAACAAAATTCTGTAGTTCATTTCGTTTTTATATAATATATTTAACATTTAAGGACAATTTACACAAAATTATTATTTAACTATTCAAAATTATTCAAATTTTGTCGTTTTCATTTTTTGTTTCGATTTGTATCCCTTTTCTTGCTTAAGCTTAAAGTTAGGTGCTTAGTTAAATCATTCCATTTCTATTATTTTTTTTTCTGATCTTGCTGAATAATTTTGTGTTTCAATTTTCCAGAGACTTTTTGTTCTACTTAGTAGTAAATTATTATTATGTTTTATTATTAAAAGAGAGACTAGATAATAAAAAAATACCGAATATTTTTAATTGATATTTTGTTTTAGGTTTTTTATTAATAAATAAGAGGAATTGGATGTAATAGGTAATAAGTTTTATAACTTCAAGACTCTGAGTTGTTTTAACATGTTCTATTTTGTGTTCATCTTTTAATTTATCGGCTACTTATGGACCATCATCCATGTACTTAATAAATGCTGTTCGCTTAGATAGAATGATCATTTACATATATAATTAATAATTTTTTTAAGGTAATTATGTATAGACATACGTATTTTTTTATAATTCTTTATATTTATAACATTAACCCTTGATACTTTTTTCTCTTCTCTTCGGATAGTTAACTACAAGTACAATTATATATTTTTACCAATATTGAATTAGGTTGTAAACAATTGTTAATGTTTCATATATTTATATTTTTAATTTTAAATGTTTGCCCTCTGTTCGAACATATTCCTTTTGTTCTCTTGTTGACTGCATAAGATTGCGCCTCCATTGGATCAGTCAGTCAAACAAAAGTAAAAAATTGGTAAATCTACCAGTCCACATTAGTACAAAATTTATTCATTTGGGTCTGTTATTAGCCAAATGTTCCTGAGTATTCTTGCTTGTGCTTGACTGGCTAAGCCATTCTGGACGCAGCCTAAGAATGAGCGCATACTAGTGCGAGGATGTATGCGTTGGGAAGTTGAAAAGTGTTCACTGCATTTTAAGTTACGGCCGCACACTCACTCAGTAAAATGCGAAACTTGCGAGATTCTGGCAACTTTATCTCATAGTGCTCACACTGCTACGACCGCTTTTTAAGCAATTAGTTGCTAGAAGCAATAATTAGTTATTAATATTGCATATCTCACAAGTACCTTGCGAGTAAATAAAGCAAAGAATTATAAAGTATCAATTAAGAGGGATAAGAGATATCTGACAAGAGAAAACTCTACTCAGTTACGTTTTCCTCCATAATAGGCACATAAATGTACACATATAGGAGCTCATTCCACCTAAGTTTTAATATTACGGAATTTTCCTAATTCTTTTCATTTAAAATCTGTTTCTATACAGCAAAAGCCTCAAATTTAAACAAAAACTTATGTTCTGATGACAAACATTGAAGATTGAAAACGCCTTGATCAAGCAGAAGAACAATAACATCAATGATATGCTTCTCTTTGCTTAACATGTTTCATTTCGGATAGCATCTTGCACTACTTTTCGACTCACTTCTCGCATATCATTCTCACACTAATATACGTCCAACCTAACAAACAAAAACAAATAAAAATTTCACATCAAAAATCTTAATATTCATGAGAAATTAAATATTATTTTGTATTTATACTTGCAAGGTCTTATTGTTATAAATTAGTTATTTTTTTAAACATTTATTTTGCAACAGAAAATTAAAAATCAAAAATTTGAAAAGAGATGCCAATGATTGATTTGAAGAATAAATATATGAAAAACAACAAATAATCATTATTTAAAAATATCTTATCTTTATGACAAAATTTTAAATAAAAAGATTTTTCAAAACTAAAGTAATTATAATATACAAAATAAAAATAAAAATAAAACAAATATTGTTACAATTCATATACAATGATTCATTTTATAGAGAATGGTGCTCTTTAATTAAATTTCTTAGTTTATTTTTACATATACATCAATTTTTTTAAATTATTGTTCGTGTATGCTTTCACAAAATACACAGACAGTTTATTAAAAGTTTCATTTATATTTATATATATATTCATATAAATGTATTTTGAATTTTGTAGCTTTCTTTCAGTTTTTTTTTTTTTTTTTTTTATGTATATTTATGGCCTTGTCTACTCAATAGCTTTATCAATGAATTCTATAAATCGTTTAGCATATTGGTCTGGATCGCAAGTAGAGATACCATCCACATTACTGCCATATTTTACAGTCTTTGCTGCTTTTGCCGCCTTGAACAAAAAAAAAAGAAAAATATTACATACACAAAATTCACGAGAAATTCAACAAAACAAAAATTACTTGTTTTTTGACTCCATACTGGGTAAGTACATCAATAATTGCAATGAAGTAGATTTCTCTTCGCTCTAAAAAAAAAAAAATGAAAGATTGGTTAGTATACAATGTTGCCTATAATCTAATCCTATACATTCTATAGACTGACTTAAACGTTCAGACTTACACGTTTTGATTTCACGTTGTTTGCACATTGAATTCTAAAATTCGGTCGGAAATTAGAACACCCGTGACAAAATGGCGTGTTTTCTAGGGCTGTGTCAATCATGAACGATTCGATTTTTTGATCCGATCATCGAAAAGTATTGATATTTGAGATCACAAATTTTCATTTCAATCTATCCCAATCTGAATCATTTCGACGATTCTCGATTTTCCATTCCACTCTCAAACATTTCAATACTCGATTTTCGATATCAATCTCTAGTCCAGTAAGAATAGACGAAAAAATGCCAAAGGAATGAAAAAATTAGTTAGAGGCTGAAATTTGGCATGGACGTTGGTAATGGGACTCTTTAAAAACTGGGAAAGTTCCTCAACGATCCGATGACCGCTAGGTCAATTATGAGGGATCAAACGTTATAAAAATAAGTTTTTTGCAAGTATCTCAGAAACGGTTTGAGCTAGAGAAAAAAGTTACAGCACATTTTCATGACCTTTGGCCCCTTTTAAGATTTTTTGACTTTTCGATTTGCTGTAACTTTTTAACGGTAAATGCTACGAAAAAAATAATAAGGACCATTTTTGTGGGAAATTCCCTACAAAATTGTAAAATAAAATTTTTCTCTAGCACAAACCGTTTCTGAGATATTTGCAAAAAAAACTCATGTTTACTACTTTTGACCCCTTATACTGACCCAGCGGTCATCGGATGGTTGAGGAACTCTCTCATTGGATTCGATCAAAATCGGTACAGTATTGAATTAAATTCGTTAGATTCAGAGATGGAATTTCATCGAAATCGAAATGAAAAATCGAATCGGAACAGTATGAAATAATGAATTGAGTTAAATGAAAATGATCGATTGATTTAAATGATGGGATCATTTTGTGTAATCGATTCTTGACCGATTCGATCATTTGAAATTTGAAGGATTTACACAGCTCTAGCGTTTTCATAGTCATTTGTTAAACTCATGCTTTACTCAAATACAGTTTAAGACTTATCGGATCAATGACCATAGGTCCTATCTATAATCAAATTCGATTTTATATTTATCAAAATAGAATTTAAATATTGAAACATATACAAATTAATATAAATGTTATAAAATTCAATTATGTTTTATTTTAGCAAATGGTTAGAAGTGACTATTCATAGTTCAATATTATTAAGGTTTTCTGTCTATTTCTCTTGAAAAGTTTACAAAAAATCGCATGGGGGATATTTATTCTTAACCATTTTTTTAGGTTTTTTTGCGTTCCTGCACAATTTACGGTAGATTTACATATTTATCCGATGATACAGAATCAAACCTATACAGTTTTGTTTTCAATATTCGGTCTTTCGAATACAAAACATTTTTGCTGATTATTTTTTAAATTCTCAAGACTATGTAATTCTTTAAACAATATTTTGATAGCACGATTATATTTTTTTAGCAATAGTTTCTTTACGACGGATAACAGAGCACAAACATTTACGCAGCCAAAACAGAATAGGTCTTGGATTTGGCTTTTGTTGTTCTGTGCGTATTTCAGGGATTAATTTCTTTGAGTTAAATACAATGAACAAATATGTATACATATGTTTTATGACTTAGGCTCACAACCATAACCATTAAGTTCAAAATGAGGCCTGTTTTTTTTTTTTTTTAATCTAAAATTACATTACGCCGATTGAAAAACCTACCTTCTATACTTGGAATCGCATATATGTCAATTTCATAGACTACTTCATTATATTGAGCTCCACCCCTTGGTGAGTCTGGTGGAGTATTATAAGTCCACCTGTGAAAGAAAAAAAAACATTAATTTAAAAAAAAATTTAAACACTTAAGAATAGAGAGAATATACATAAATGTATGCTGGAATATCATCATTAATAGAAAAAAAAAATTAAAAATAAATTTAAGCTTAGGATCATCATCAATATATACATAAGTTCATTAGTCTTGTTTTGCCAAGAAAATGCGTTAATAATTCAATAATGGCCAAACTTATTTTTTGCATTTTTTTTTTAACTTTTATTTTAATTGGCATTGCTTAAAACACTGCAAATAGTTTTTTTTGTATCACTCTTTGTAGCACTTAAAACATGTGCCAATATTTGTTTTCAACTTTTGTACTTTTACGTGAACAAATATAAAAAAAACATTTGCATTATTTCTATTTCAACTGATTGGTGGCACTTGTTTAAGTTAATTTTTGAATGTACCTCAATATCTGGAAACGATACACAAATAAGCGCCACCCTAATAGATAGCTACGTAGTGAACTAAGCGCCACTTGCTCCAAACGAACGGATAAATATATAAAACTCAGGATAACTATCCCAGTTAAAAAAAAAATAAATAAAAACCTCTCGTTTTTTAATTGCACGAATGGAAATAAAATAACAAGCGGATAAGAATATTTTCTCAGAATCACCAACACAACAAACACAAAACACACTGAAAAACAAACAAACTCTAATGTTTTGAATTGCTTTCTCGTAAGATATTCTAAAATTTGACGTGAGAGCTATTCAGAGTTTAAATATTTATCTAAAGAACGAGGAGTAGATAACTTCTTAAACTTAGATAGAGAACAAATATTTTGCTACAACGTGATTTTATTGAAATCAGTCAGACAGCTACTGCTGTCAAATAAACTTATGTGCAAGTGGACCTAAGTCAGAAAAGGCTTAAGCCGAAGATATTTACAGGGTAAGCAAATACACTGCCATTAATTACGAAACTAATATTTTTCTCGTATTGCAGGCAAATTGATAGTTTATTCTCTAAATTTTCTTCTGATTTAAAAATAAAGTGAACGAAATACGCAACATTTAATATTAGTTTTAAACGTTTTTTTTTGTATGAATTGGTTCGGTACAGCTGTGAACCCTCCATATGACGTAATGTCATAAAAAGTTCTCATTGAAAAATATATTAGAAGAAAGTTCTGTGCGAGCTTTATGTATGTATGTATGTATGTAAATTAGGGTGTCCCTTATTTCCCAAATTCTTTTTTACTTGCGATATAGGTATCTACTATAGGGCAAGTTATGAATTAGTGCAAAAAATTGAACTCGAGATAACAATCAAACTTGACATTACAATAATGGAGAACACGAAAAATGTTGGTCCCGCAATTCCATCTGTCTGTCGGTCTGTATCTCGGCCTACAGCCTAAACCAATGAAACGATTGACTTCAAACTTGGAGCATGAGATTTTTAAGTGATTCCCTAAAGGGGAAATCGAGATTTTTATTAGCTCAAAAAAAATAACGGTACTTGCCATATAACCGTTTTAAAAAATTTTAATTATGTCAAAAACGGCTCATTTTTTTTTAATTTTTGTGGGTAATAATGGTGGTATGGTCTGCATTTTGGTTAAAAAAAAATTACAAAGAACATTTATTAACGGTACCTGTTATAGAGCCGTTTTTTTGATTTTCCATTTTCTCGTTAACGGCTCAACCGATTTTGATCAAAATTTTTACTTTGAAGCTCCTATCAAGTGTGAATAATACTGCATACAAATATTTTCAAAAAAAATGTTTTTTGGAATTTAAAATAATTTTTTTGAAAACAGGTTGATAAATTTTTTTGAAATTATTGTTTTGGCAGTATATTATAATATTCTTAAAAATGGCAAACCAATTGTTTTATAAAAAATTTCAAGAAATTTTATATAGTATGTATGTATAAAAAAATATTTTTTAAGAAAACCGCTCCAACGATTTTGAAATTTTTTTTCTGCATAAATTCACATTTTTTCAAGAATTAAGATGGAGTTCTTCATTCTGAGATTAAAACATTTTAAGTACTAGTTTTATCGATTTAAAGAACGTTTTTTATGCAATTTCCATTCTTCAATTTATTAAATGGATAATTATATAAATTTGGTGGCACAACGGCTCATGAAGAACCAGGGCCTAGTGACTTACAACTCTCAATCATTCATGTGTGCGTGTCTGCAGGAATGGAGGGGGCCTACAGTTTATTGCCGAATCTGAACGGCTGGTGAGCGGCACTTTTTATGACAGGAGATACTCTTGGAGGCTTTGTCACTTCCTCGCAGCTGGTATTGAACCCAGACCTCTGACATGACAGTCCAACGCACTAACCATTACGCCACGGGCTAATCCCTTGACAAATGCAATATTTTTTTTAAATAAAGCATATTTCCGACCATTTCAAAATACTTAAGACACTGTTTAAACAGTCAAAAATCTAATAAATACCACTAAAAGAGTTTGGGAAATAACGGACACCCTAATGTACATATGAAAATCAAAAGTTATGGTTGCGGTTCCATCTAAATTTTTTTCCTTGCGTTTGATTCAAATTCGGCTTAGAAGCCCAACGAGCTACATATTACACAATTGAAATTTCTCTTTAACATCCATGCAGGTTTTCAAATTACATCAGAAACACCCAGAGTTTTCAAATTTTGAACTAATATAACATAGGAATTAATTAGAGTCCGGATGCTGTATTAGTTTCTGTTTCAAATAAACTGCAAAATATTTGACAGGAAAGCATTCACTCACCTTTCTCCGCTATCACATTCTTCACTTTCGCTGTTGTCACTTCGCCCACCAACATCACGCGAATTTTCACCCTGAAGAGCTTCCTCTTCGGCTCTGACGCAATCATGTATACCAACTAGAAGTGAGTAATCCATGATGTGTAATTTTGTTAATAACTAAAAATAAAAAAACACAAGTTATTTAAAAAAAGAAACATGAAGGAATACGAATAAATAAAACATTAAAATATACATCAACATCATTGTTAAGAGTTTCCAACAGTTTCCTTTTGGCATCTTCACCAATTTCAAGTTTCATTTTTTGTTTCATAAAATCGTTGTCTTTGTAGGTTGGTAGTTGTTTTTCTAATTCCTTTTCTGAGGCTTCTCGATCAACTGTGCTACCTTTTAGATCGAATTTTCTACAAAAATAAAAAAAAAAAACACAATATTTAATTGAACGTGCATATAAGGGGAAACATACTTGTGTATAGTTAAATGTGAGCTGAATACGTTTCGCATTACCACAAAGTAATATTGTACACTCTCAACAGTAATTCGATACATGCCTAGGTATTGTGGTAAAAGTGTTTTTCCATGCCTTTCGACAACATACTGTGAACAAAAATTTTAATATTTTTAGTATTTTATTAGAAAATGATTGATTGTTGTTTTCGATTTGAGATTGAAGTAAATATTCTGCCTAAATCCTCGATAAATATGTTATACAGAGGCAGTTAGCAGTAAGCGACAAAACGAATTCACTCTTCTTTGAAATCTTTTGTTGGTCACTCAACGACTACGTGGCCGTGGCGTTTTTAAGCTTACCGCGCGGCTTTAGTTTTATGATGAATCAGGTTTACACTATTATAATAACTTATAACAGTTTAATCAAAAACGCAGACTTACGAGTGCTACTGGAAGAATTAAGGGACATTTCGTATCGTTGGATCACACCGCGTCTTCAGTCAATGAAAGCAGCGAAAAATTAACACGAAATTTTGCCTGATATTTTTCATTCTGGCTGCAGAACCTGAGCAAACGGAGAAAGCTCTGGGCAAACTATGATCCAGAACTCTCTTATTAAATTAGGAAACATACCTGCCACTTGTATTATCACATCTGTCAAATAACTCGGTGCTTTATTCTGAGCTCATGAAGCACACTCCGAGCTACTTCTGAATTAAAAACACAAATTCGAAGCTCTAAACGCTCAATTAAAAAAAAAAAACAAAAATCTTTTTTGACAGTCTCTGCTCTGAACGAAAAAAAAAAACGCATTTTGGATGAAAATCTCATGGATCAAATAACTTTGACAGCATTTGTGTGTCTCAAAAAGAAATTGTTGTGTCATTGGTCTTCAGTCTGTTTGGTAACATGAAATTTCTTGCAAATTTTCACATTTTGCTGCCAAAACCCATAGCTAAAATAACCGAAGTGTGGGAAACTTGGTGAAAATTTCACGTTACCAAACAGAGGTCTTATGAACTAGAAAATCAGCAAAATAGTTTAATTTGAGAAAATACTTTGTTTTGCTTTAACTACAAATCGATGAATATTGGATTTTTAATTAATAAACATATCTTTTATCACCGCAAATACATTTTATCCATTATGAAAGCTTAACTATTGTTATTATGAAGGGTTTAAATAATTTTCCACTAACTGACTGTAATCCTAACGTAATTGCAAATTACTAAAAAGTATTTAAAGAAATCTTAACTTACCGGATGATAGTGTTTTAGGAACGCATGCATTCTTTCAATTTCTTCTGATGTCAGGCTCTTGATTATAAAAAACTTATCATAGCTCTGATAAAATTGTGCACCTGATTTACCCGATGAATCAATTTGAATAGGTTGTGATCGTGTTAACGATTCACGATAATCAACATCGTCTACATTAAAACGTTCGCGTAGATTTCGAAATACAAGCGGGCAGTATTCTTTGACTTTAAAGTGTGATGGCATATTTTCTCTGCAAAGAGGAAGATTTTTTGTTTGCTTGTATATTTTACACAAAAATATGATAAACTTACTTGTTGAACAAATGATTGTCAACTTTTATTTTCGAATATGCTCGAAAATCATCTGGCAATAGCATAACTGGTATATTGACATGACTCAATTCGTTAATCTTAAATTAAATAAAAAAAATATATATAAAAGTAAAATAATAACGATAAACAAAGAAATAATGATTATTGTGAAATTATATATATATATACCGTATGATTAATACCCCACATGAAAACACTTAGGATTGGTTCATTTGCACGAAAGAGCTTCACCTTCTGATGCTTCACTCGAAAGTGCTTCTTTTTGAGGATTCTTGGTTGGGCCATTGATATTTTTTTCTCCATTCTTTTTTGTTGATTTTTTTTGATTTTGTATTTTAACACTGTTGAAAGAAAAGAAAAGAAGTAGAAGGAATTCACACTCTTTTTGAGAAAAAAAAAATCAATAAAATGTATTTAATATTATGTAGTTATTGTAGTTTTATTTTTTTTTTTAATGTTATATTGTTTTTATTAAATAAAAATTTCACATAGAGGACGAATTTAGATTAATTATTTTTTGACGCATTTAGTTTTTAATTTTAAGTATTTTGGTTTGTAGGGAGTTTTTGATCGTATCGCACTCGATTAAAAGATTGTCGTTTTGGCGATTGATCTCCCCACCTTTGCACTTTAAAAAGGATAGGCAAACAAAAAAATTACAATCAATTATCACCTTAGACGATTCCACCCATGAGTTTTGAGTTTAACAACGAACAAAGCCTTAAGCAGGCCATGCACGATCGAGCCATTTGGCCTCGAAGATTTATAAGTTCCTGAAATCCAAATGGCTTGGCCAAACCCAAACACACGGTGTAATTTGGCTCTATCGCGTGTAGTCAGCTTTAAATAAAAGTAAAGTTTTAACTTTTAAATCTAGCTTAATACATAAGAATGTGTCCACTTTTAAAACGTCAAAAATGCAAGGGTCTTTCAATAATGACCCTCTATTTTTAACTCTTATTAAATAAGCTGTGTATGAAAGGGTTGTGAAAGAATGCATTCATTGACTTCACTTTGAGACTTCAATTCATGCAATCCCCATTCATTTGAATCAAGATGATTTCAATCGTTTTTTTCTCCATCCATTTTATAGCAATCAATTGAATACAATCTTTTAATAAATAATGCATTCTTTTTTTTTACATTCTTTTCATTATTTACACTTTGTTTAATTTGTTCTTCTTATTCGTTTTACTGATCATGATAATATGCGATGAACTTAATAAATCTCTCAAATTATAAGGAATCATGTAAATGAGAACATTTAATGTGATTTACAAGATTTTTAACTATAACACATTTTTTAGGGATATGAAAGGTAAGTATTTGTATGCTGCACAGATTCACAGGAGCAGTAATCATAAAATATTGAAAAAGTACGTCTTACAGATCGCCGCGGCGCACGCTTATGCTATCGAAATATAAAGTGGTAGCAGCACTCTGGCAACCCAATCGTTCGAACAATAGGTTTTAATCGCAAAAAATTATGATGACGAAGAGGAGAGAAATACTGGCCCTTTAAAACTTTTTTGTTTATAAATATACACACACACACACGAAAATGCAACTAAAATATCTCAAACAAGTAACGATCTACTAAAATCCAATCACTTATAAGATGTTGTAGCAAACGCAATTTTATTCGTCACCTACAAGCTTTAAACTACATTTTTCTCGATAAATTTAGTCTTCGAACAAATACTTTTACAATTTACGGAACGATTTAAGCGACTTTAAATGCACCTGGGATGTCAAATTTTTTTTTTTACCTCAGAATTGTATTTCGTTAATAATCAAAATGCAAAAACAACAAATTAAACAAAAAAGAAAAATGTTTTTAAGTACTTTTCATAAATTGTATTACTCATTTCCTCTCAGGAGCCAAATCGTTTGTTCATTCGTTGGTTGGTTCGGGGGAAGGTACGTTTTATTCTTATACCCACTGCCGGCAGTTTTCTTTTAAATTTTTTTTTTTTTCGATTTCTATTAAAAAAATTGATGTCTTTTATGTGATGCCTTTTTTTTTTTTTTAATGTTGAAATTATTATGTTTCTCTTGGGTTCTAACACTTTTTGTAACAAATATTGCTATAAACGTTAAGTCGTGCAGTATGACAAAACAAATGTAAATAATTCTTCATTTGTTTATCTAATTTTTATTCTTCCTCCTTATCTATTGAATGATAGTCGATTAGATGAAATTTTACAAGCGCAATAATAATAAAAAAAAAAAACAAAAACACAACAAAAAAAAAAGGGACAACATTTAAGCCAAAGTCGGAGTAGATAAAAATTAATTCGAAAAGCTTAAATATAAAATATACGACTGGGTCGCACATACTTGTCCTTATATACTTCAATAATAGCATGTAATAATAATATATCAATAATAAACAGGGTGTCTGAAAAGTATTATTCCAACTAGAATAAAGGACCATGGGTCTCAAGTCTTACTTGTCAGCGAGCGGATTTGCTACTTGGTAATACAGTTCCAAGCTGTTCGCACATCGATTGACGACACTGTCTGTACATAAACCATGGTTCTCCGTGAGATGTCATGACACCAAATTTATTTATTTATACATACAAGTTGTTATTAAAAAAAAAAACAGAAACAGTTAAACAGGTGTAGTAAAAAAAAAGTACAGTTCATATTGTCAACATTTTTAGACTTACAATTTTGTTTATTTTTTTTTTTATAAGTGAAATACAATATTCCTCTCCTAAATCAATTCGACCGTTATACTAACTTTTCCAGGAATGCTCAATGAACATTGCTCATTAGTTTGCCCTTGAGCACATTTTCCGACAATGTACCTATAAAGATATATTCTTTAACCGGATAATATAAATGTTGAACGCTTAACCTGGCTTTTATTTAAGGATAGTAAAGACCACTATAGTACGCGTAAAGTTATATTATGTATGTACAACTGTATTGAATTGCAGAGAACCAGGTTTTTTTTGTTCATGTTCTCTATTATCTTGATATAAAGATTTAATTTATTATTATTTAATAATATACATCTAAAACCGTAGTTCCTAAAAATTCACTAACCCGTTTTCCAAATACTCATTTTTCGCAAAAAAAAAAAAAAAAAAACATTTAATCCAAAAAAACTATTTTTTTTTTAAATTTAAAACTTAAAAGGAATGTCCTAAGTAAAAATCTGTAAAGCCGTAAGCGGTCGAAAATTTTTACGAATCCAAAACTGGCTCTATAGTGACACCTTTATCACAATATAAGGAATACTAAGAATAAATGACTCAACCGGTTCTAGACTAGACCGGAAAAAAAACAAACATTTGGATGTTATCGCAGATTTTATTAAAGCAACCTGATGAAACGCATTCTCAGAAAATTTTCATATAATGTTTTCGATTTTAATATTTTGGAATTGTACTAAACACACCGTTGCTATTTTCAAAAAAATAAAAACCTATAATTTGTTCACTGCCTCCGGCAATGAATTAGCAAATCATCCCAGACAAGCACACAGGAATTTTTGAGACTTGTAAATTAATAGGCTCCGGTACTAGATAGACAGATAGATCAATAGATATGATTTTATTTCTTAAAATCCAAATACAAAAAATAACTATGATTTACTGTGCATATGAAATAAAGAAATATGAGTGACAATTGTCACAACTTAGGCAAATAATTTCAAAATATTTAATTGCAATGGGTGGGCGGATCCATACGATTTGAAAGTTTATATATTTGTGAAAATATTAATACATTAGAAAATTAATCAACGACAACATATTGGCCATTTTTTTTAAATAAACGTAGACATAATTCGGTTCACTATTTGTTGAATCATTGAACAGACCAGAGTATTGTTACCACTTTTGATTGGGAAGAAAATTGGCATAATATCGGGATATTAAAATGCTAAGAAAGTATTCATATTATTTGGTGTGATTGAATGTTATTGGGTTAGTTACTTAATCGGGTAATTTTCGAGTCGCTATACTTAATCTTTTTTTGTTCATTTCATTTGGTTTTTGTTTCCTTAAAATTTCGGAAAAAAAAAGGCGGAAGTCATGACCCTTCCACAATATGTTAATTAGTCAATTGGAAGGACTTTTACCAAATTTCACAAAGTCTTTGTTCTCGATTGAGTCTTACTTCCACCCACGCCCGCCGAAAAGATTCCCAAATAAAACATTATCTTATTCAAACAAAATGTTAGTCATTCTAATTGCATTAGTATTGGTTTAAATGGGTTAATTTTTTTTTATTCATTCAACATCGCTTCCGCTTCGGAAGATTTGTGATTTCCTTTATAACAAAAAAAAAAATCGGTGGCGCCCCATTTTTGTATTATTTTGCCCTAAGTACGTCAGTGTTGCGATACCGAATCGAAATATGTAATTCAATCAATAAATTAATAAAATTGCAATAGTCGAGTCGCAGATTTTGTTTTGCGCAGAAAAAAGGAATGGTGATCGAATTCATATTGACTGGGTGAAAATAATAGACGCACGTCATGATGCGCGTTCGCAAAGGGTTGATTGTTAAAAACTTATTTAATTCCATATTCGTATACAGGGTGATTAACCTAAGGTGTAACAAAAAGCTAGAGCGTTTGGGTTGAATTGAGGCAAGAAAAAAATCGTATGGGAGGGGGGTCTATTTCCCCCCGTTTATCATTAAAAAAACAACGGCAACACTTACAATGTTGTGCTATACTTTTATTAAGAGCTTTTATTTTGTTTTTAATTCAAAGTATTTGAGAGAATAGTTTAATTTTGAAAAAAAAATTATGAACAAAATTGTGTTCCAAGTAATTTTGTTCAAAATTTTACATTATTAAGTACTATTTTTGTTTTTAATATTCGATGCTTCTATCAATATTAATTCAAACATTAAAAACCAGACTTTTGGATTTTATTTTCAATTTTCTCAAAAACTAGAATACATTTGTACATTTGGTTTTTATGTTTGACTAAAAATTGACGGGAGCATTGAATATTAAACAGAAAAATACTAATTAATAACTTAAACGTAATTTTGAACAAAATTAGTTCGAATACAATTTTTAATTTTTTATCAAGAATTTAAGTTTGAAAATATTTTTTTAAAAACTGTTCATTAAAAAAACATAATTTAAAAATAAAATAAAAGAAGAGAGGCTTTACAAAAAGGTATAGTATGCCGTTGTTTTTTAATAATTTTTTTTTTTCTATTTTAAGTCAATTTTTTTTAGAAAATTGCCTCTCCCATTATTTTAAATTTTTTAAAAATTTAAAAGATATTTATGCATCGTTTTTAATATTTGAAATTAAAGGGAGTACCTATCGAGTATTAAAAACAAAAATATTACTTAATAACGTAAATTTTGAACAAAAATTGTTTGAATACAATTTTTTTCATTATTTTTTCAAAGTTTTGAGTTTGAAAATTAATTTTTCAAATACTAACTCAAATAATTTTAACTAAAAACGAAATAAGAGAACGGACTTCAAAAAAAAGTATAACATGTCATTGTATGTATTTCCGTTGTTTTTTTTAATGATTTTTTTCTATTTTAAGTGGTTTTTTTTTTTTGAAAATTGCCCGTCCTGCCTAAACGGGGGGAAATAGACCCCCCTCCCATACAATTTTATTCTTGTCTTGACTCAATCTGCACGCTCTAGGTGAATCACCCTGTATTAATGGAGTGCTTGTTTGTTCCTATAACTAATGCATTGTAGTGCATAAAGCCTTGATAGGGAGCGCTGTAACCACTTCGAATTTATTTTTATTTATAAAATATTAATAATTTGCATAATCAAAAAATAAATTTTATTTTGCTATGGTGTACTAAAAGTTGATTAGCGCCCCCCCCCCCCCCCCCCCATTGAAAGCTTAAATTTGGAATGGAAACGAGCACTCCATGTAATAGGTATATCCTCTAAGTTTAATTCCTGGAGTCACGCCTGGGGGTCGATAGTATTCAGTTTACTGGCTGAATACAATACGCGTGCCATCAAACAGGCAGTCTTACCTGTCAGAGCTATAATACATCAAATCTCGTTTAAGTGAATACAATGGCCGCGTTCATCACCACGTTTTTGACAGATCTAAAAATTTAAGTTCTGAAAAACGTAACACTGAACGCACAAAAAAGTCTGAAAAGGTCTGTTTTTATTGTTTTTTGCACTTTAAAATCAAAATTCGAAAAGCGATACGAGACCCAGACGATCAGACCACACACCAAAAAAAAACTGGATCAAGAACTGTTTTTTTTTTGTTGCTTTTAGCTGTCATCTGAATTTTCAGATAGAATTTTTCATCTGAAAATTCAGAAAAAAATGTAAGAAACTTAACTAAATGTCAATCGACGTCAACTGAATTTTTATGACTGCTGGCCAATCAGAAGCTCTAAAAATGACAGTTCAGAACTGCCAAATGTGCTGATGAACGCGGCCGATGGATTTGTAGCCGCAGACGGGAATTTTGGAGTATGGCTTCGATCATACCTTTGTTGCTAACATAAAAGTAGCTTTAATTGAATTTTACGTTTGTCAATGTCAATATTTGAATGAAGTCGAATATACTACTATCACAGATAATAGAGTTATGTACATAGATGTCGCATCCCGTACGTACAAACAAAAATGATAACTTTTTCAATCATTTTTGTCTTTAAGCCCTTTTTCTTCTTCCTCAAAAATCCAATCGGTTAACCGAAATACTTTTTTGTTTTTCTATCTATGTATCTTTTAAAACATCATATATAGTATATATGTATGTATGTAGGTCCCACAAATTTAATCAAACTGGAAAGTAGTTTACGTCCCAGTGATCAGATTTGTTTCTTCTGCATGCGATATCTATGGAACTATAGTATGTGTGATATGTTCGTAGGTAGAATATGCATTTTTATTTTAGCGGAATCCGCACTAGTGCATCCACAGTGATTCGCAGTACATTGTTCTATTTTTTTTTTTCTACGGGAAATCGATAAAGAGAAAAGAAAGCACTACACACACTGCTATTCGCTGCGGATGCAGTTTCGCGGATTCCATAATCGGCATGAATATATTGGCGAATTTTTCATAAGAATATTCGAATCTTTAAAATTACCAAAGAAGAAAACAACCCTCATGTTGTGACATTCTTTTAAAATAGTACAAGTTTCAATGGGTGGAACGATTTACTGCAATTATATGATATAGATATATAGGTACCATCATGTCTCATGCCTTATACTTTCCGTAGCATTAAACAGAATCTTACTGAATCACTCAGGAGCCTCAGCATGGAAAACAAAAACGATCATACGATTTTGTTTCTACCTTGATATCTCTATTATATAGGTATCTGTAAAGAAAAATAAATATAGTTATCTTCAAAACAATAGCGTGGGATTGTTTTTGTTTTATGCGATGAAGCCAACAATTTTACTGATTTCATACAACTTAAACCACTCACTAGAGATGACTGTGAGTTTCTGTGTACTGTGACTGTAACGAATTACAGTCCTAATTCATAATTTTTTCTAAAAAAGAATGGTCTCCCGAGAATTTTTAGGAGAATTTCATGAAAATGTGACAATTTTTTGGGTTTCTGTCTAAAAGTGATGAAACAAGCCTACTGTAACTGTGAGTCGTGGTCACACCCACAGACAATAGCAACAAAAGTAGTTGGAAGACAAGGAAAAAAAGAAGAGAAAAAACCATACTTATCATTGTTTTTGTTGTTGTTTGGTACCTATTTGTTTATAAGATTTTTCTTGCATTTACGACACAGAAAAATAAACAAAACTATAAAAAGAATTGGGTAGACAGTAAAAAAACCCTTTCTTTAAGGTACACAAACATAGATTTTACGAGTAGGTAATAGGTATGAAAAAAATACCTTTTTTATTTCCGACTCAATTTCCAATTTCCCTGGATGTGACACACTTTGCCAACAACTGTGGGTTGTGGGATGCTGAAAATGAAAAACTTCTTCACCACACGTCCTTTTGTTTTTTTTTGTCTATTTCTTCTGGAAACTGGATTGTGTATTGCTTGAATTCGCAGAGTGTAGAGATCAATGTGTATAAATGTGTCGAATTTCGAATATTTTTTAAGAAAAATCTATTTGCTGCATATGGATGGTGTTATGAAGTCTCAAATATGAATCAAATAAATTTTATTTCGAAGAACTTATACCACACACCCGCTTATTAGTTTTATCATTTTATACAAAAGTCTAGGATTTTCGTCTTTTTTGTCGATTGCTAGAAGAGCGAGATAAAGGCTTTTGACTGACTTCTAAAACGTTTTTTTTTTTTCTATATTAATCGAAGTAAAAAAATTCATACAAGAGGGAACAAAAATCAACAAAGCTAACGTTTCACGCAAAAAAGAAAAACAATAAATGCACCGTTTTGAAATTAGAAAAGCCAAGACGATACAAATTGCGATACATCATCGCAGTTTCTGCGTTTGGATTGTTTTTTTTTTTTTACTTTTTTTCCGTAAACTATTTTTTTTTCAAATCAAAATTAGTTGCTACTTTTGTGTATTTACATAATTTTTTCTCGGAATCTGGAAGTTATTTAGGAAAAACACGCACGAAAGAGTAGGTACTTTATTTCATAGCGAAAACATTTTGTATAAAACCGATCAGGGTGGATATGGCGGCGAGGGAAAATCTAGCAGGTCATTGTGTTTAAGCTCCCGTTTAAAATCCCCTTAGCCCTGGCGATTGAGGTGAAATCTTTTTATTTATTATCTGTTTTAATTTTTTATTTTTTCTTGGTTTAATGAATTAATTACGAACAAATGTGAACTAACGACATACACAACGGCACTTAAAAAAGTTGTTTTTTGTGATTTGAAGTTGGTTGTAGTTCAATTAATTTTGCCAAACGAACAAGACTCGAATTTTCAATAAGTGATGCCAAAGGCTATCGAAACAATAAAGTTAATGTGGTATATGCATTACGATATGTTTCAATACGCTAAGAAAAAAATAGCCAAAGATTTTTTACATTTTCTTTTATTTCTTTCTAAAATCAATTGTACCTTTCACTAGAAAGAATAAAAATCGTAACATATTTGCTGTAGTTTTCTTTTAAAGTATGTTAGTTGAAAGCACACTTATGTACGAAGTGTGAAGAGGAAGGTCAAAAAATCTCCTCAAATCGTTTACCGAGGTTATTAATAATCTCCTCCTAAATCCCGTGATTTATACTACGTTTTCACCGCAAGTTAATCTTGTTTAGATTTAATAAATCCTGGATAGTGTTTTCACCAGCCAAAAAGATTAAAAAGTAGATTCTTTGACAGAATCTTTCAAGATTCAGATGGTTGGTCATTTTTCTTATGAAGAGGAAGTGAGATGGCAAATTTGCTTTGTGTCAAAAAAATCGATTCTCGCAGGTTGCTCTCTCAATTCTCGAATATTGTATTGCGCTGAATAGGGGAATAGGTCTGTTTGGTTTGTAAAACTATTGGTCCTATGAAGTGTTAAATGAGATTTTTTTTTAAAATCTTGATTTGAGGAGATTAAAATTTGTATGGTAAATCACGGGATTTCTCAGATTTGTGGTAAATCTACCTAAATCTCGGTTTCTTTCTTCATGTGCTTCTGAAGAAGAACTGAAAGTTGCTAGCAACTCGATTTCTTTGTCTGAAAGGGCACATAAATCTAGTGGTTATTACACGGAGACTTTTTTCAAATTTTGCCACTTAGTAGGCAACTTCCTGGCAACTACTCAAGATATTAATAGTTGCGTTCCGCACCTAGTTTCAAACAGTTTCAGACTGCCAGATTAGTCATTCTTAAGGCCTGGTCAGACAGAACGCGGTCTGGCGGTCTTTGTATAAACAAAATTTAACCGCCACGTTCTTTCTCTCTATAGTAAAGTATTGACCGTCCCGTGCGTCGGCCCGCGTTCTGTCTGGCCAGGCCACTGATCTCTATAATACACTGGATAGCGCATCCATACAAGAAAGTTGATGCCATTTGAGAATTGTTATAATGTTGAGTTGCCTATTTTTTTGTATAACGGTATAACTGTATAACATAATGAAATGCAAATTTTTTTATAAAACTGCAACTAAAATATTTTAAATTCACTTTTACAATTATTTTAAGTTACAAAAAATCAAATTTACAAACAAGTGACGTTTCTTTTGCTTTTTTTTCTTAAAAATTCCACTTTGGTTTTTGCCAAAGCCTCACTGAACATACCTAAAGTGTTGAGTTGCCTCACTGAACATACCTAAAGTGTTGAGTTGCCTTCGTACTTGTCATCTTCAATTGGAAGTAGAAAAGCTGTTATACTTTGTAGGGAATCCACTATCCAGTGTATTATAGAGATCAGTGGGCCAGGCCAGTTCTTTTGAATGAAAAAAAAACTTTTGTGGTGAAAAAAAAAAATTCGGGAAAAAAAATATCTGTGGTGCAACAAATTTCTTTTAGTTCTCATGTTTTGTCTCTTTCACACTCATAGGTTCATAAAAGGTCATTACTTTTGAGGCACCGTGCAAGTACAAACTCGATTTTTTTGGACAAAACAATGTCGCCCCTCGCGTTCAAGAACCTATCCAAGGCAGTGCCAACCTGTCGAAAAATTTTCAGATACAACGACACAAAGCTATCCATATCGCTTTGGATACAATCCTGAACAAGGCCACTGACATTGTTTTGCGCGAAAAAGAATCGTGGTGAGTATAATTTTCTTTTTCTGCTGTTATGCCGGATTTACACGAGTGACAAAATGTCATTAAATTTGTCATTTTATACCAATAAATTGTCATTATCCAGGTTTATGACAGTTAAATGACCAATTTAATGACATTTTGTCACTCGTGTAAATCCGGCGTCAGTTCATATTGGAAATAAACCATTATTAGTCGACCACAGTGCGAGATTTCTTCTACGTCTTCGTTAATTGTGTAAACACAGTTTTCAATAAGCCCGAAAGCACAGCTTTTGTAAGTTGTACATCGTTGACATATATGTAAATTTGGATTATGGATCTCGTTATGTTAAGTCTGTTTGGTAACGTGGAATTTATTGCAAATTTTCACGAATTTACCTTTAAAAATGCAAATGGTGTTTCATCTTTTCTTATGAAGTGGAATTGAGAAAGACAGTCAGACTCAGACAGAAAATGGTATTTCATTTTTCTTATTCGCTTCCAATTCTTCTCATTTCTTACTTTAAAAAAAAACTATAAATACATATTTTTAGTATTTCATATATTTATTTTTTCTTTTCAATTTGTTCAATTTTTTGTAATTTTATGTTTTTTTTTTTTTAATTTCTTTTTCATGAAAAAGAATGTCCCTTATAAATGTAATAATTATAATTTAACTAAACAAGATGGTATGTGTGTACTATAATACTGTTTCATATATAGTTAATAAGAATTTTGTTAAACAAAATAAAGTATTGTATACGAGTATTAAGGAACAAAAATAATCACTTATAAGGATACAGGGATATATGGCTTTGTTTTTTACTTTGCTTTGATTTTTTTATAGTTTTTTCGTACTATATCTAATATTTTTCTCATTCATCATAATAGCCATCCACAATTCCTTTATTTATATATAATTTTTTTTCATACAAGCTTGTCTACATTTCTATTTCTTGTATTATTATGTTTTTTTTTTTTGTTTTAAAGAAGTGCTCACATACAATAAAAGTGTTAAGACTTTTTACACGTCTTGATAATATTCTTAAGTAATTTTTTAAGTAAATTTATAACAATCGTTTTTTTGATTTTTGTTTTTACGTACAGTTTTTAAATATTGCCATATAGTACCTATTTAATTTTTTTTTATTTGTTTAGCATTTAAAGTAAGACTAGTTTAAAAATATTATATTATAACGTAAATACGAAGCACCACTATCAAAAAAGGATCCAGTATTTTCTTTTTTGTTTATGTTAACTAAAAAACAAAAAGCTTTTAAGCTCTTGTTTTATTCTTTTAGTTTTAAATTTTATTCTAAATTACTGCTGTATATGATAGAGTTCATTTTCCTAGATTTAATATATTACTTCTAATGGAATACACATATTTAATGATAAATTTAGTTTTTCTTAAATTATTTATATACAACTGGATTTTTGAATGTCAGTTTAAGACTTTTGATTAGATTTGTTTATCATTTTTTATCGGTGGTTGGACCTATAAGAATTTAAAATTAAATTTAAAAAAAAAATTTACTCCTTTTTTTATTTTTGTTAAAATTAATTTTCGATATTTTTATTGCTTTATACACGACAAATATACTGTGAAATTTTGTCTTTCGAAACAAATTATTAAGACCGTTTGTGACGATTGCGTTAAAATTTGGTTAAATTTCATCTTTAGATCAATTTTTAACGGTTCTGTATACAACCAACTCAATTGATCTCAGTCATTAAATTTAACACAGTCTTTAAAGCATGTTTTTCTCAAGCATTTATCGTTTTGACAAGAAGTGATCCGACAAAAAACACTTAATAACCTATATGTAAAGGTGCATTTCTACCTAAATGAAATTGAAACGGAATATAACGGAGTGTAATTCCGAAAAGCCAATGGAAGGCTATTTGCTATTTGAGTGTTGGGAATGAAGAAACATCAGCGCTATGAGTTACTGAAGGAAAGCGACATTATTCATGTTTTTTTTTCGAAACTTGTATTGCTATTTTCACACTTCTAATGGAATGAAAAGAATGCATTTCAAATATTCTAGAATGAATAAAGAAACAACAGAATGGTTTATTTGGAATATACCGCCGAATAAAGAAACGCAAAACTGGTATTCTGAATATTTTGAATATCCAGAATGAATAATTGGCTGAACAGAATGGTGACGCAGACGGAGACTGAGACGGAGCCGGAATAGCTGTCAAAATATTGATTACACGCAAATTCAATGTTGCGAACACAACGGAACGTAGACGCATACGGAACTGCAGACGCAGACGGAAGAGTTCACCAACTTTTAACTTTTCACGTACGGCACTTTTGACGTTTCAAATTGTATGGAAAATAAAAACAACTTTTTGGGTCGGAAAAAAATATTGTGGTTATTTGTATCGCGAAAAAAATTGTTTATTAAAAGGAAAATTATTGGAAACAAAAAATGTGAATTCTGAGCTTGTACACAGGAATATTCTTTTGTTTTTTTTCAAAATACTTTCAAAGCTGTACAGCTCCATTGTGGACATGTAAAAAAAATAACGTACGGCACTTTTTGACAGCTCTTCCAGTTCCGTCTGCGGCTTCAGTTCCGTCATTCTATTCTGTTCAGCCAGTAAAGAAACACACTATTAATTGGCGTCGTTCAGGATTGTATCCAAAGCGATCTTGATATCTTTGGGTTGTTGTTGTAATCCCTTATGACAAAAAAAACTGATCCAACAACAATTAAACGTATCTGAAAATTTTTTGATAGGTTGACACCGCCTTGGATAGGGAACGCGAGGATTTCCTAGCTGTAGTGTACTCAAAGAGAGAGCTTCTAGAAGTATAATAATGACAGATAATTTAATGTCATTTATTTTATTCTTATGGATATTGATATGATAGGTACTTTCGTCTACTTAAAATCCGCCGTCAAAAAGTCTAAAAGTTCAGTGGAAGACAAAGGGGTTTCATCAGAAGCTGCTAAAGTTGTCGAAATTTTTTGAAAATTAACCTGACGCGGAAACTTCTGGCGACTTGTCAGTGTATTCGTGTATATATTTAGTGACAAAATTCCAAATTTCAGAAGTCAGACTGGAAGACTTTACTCGTACCCCTCTTGCCTAAAACACCCGCAAAATTTATTTGAGATGAGTAAGAGAAAATTCTCTTATTTTACTCTTTTTTTTCTATTCGTGAATCAGTGTGAATCGTGGATTCAAACACAAAATGGCCGCTTTAGCTCAGTTATTTTTTTTATAGAGTTGCGTTTTCAACATAAATATAAATGAATATTAATAGATTTGAATGCTAAAAGCAAGAAAACACTAAAAAAATTTGTTTCGGCCTATTAAACATTTGTTTAAAGTAATTTTATTGAAATTTTGTTTTTAAATTTCAATTTTTGAATTTAACGTATTCTTATTTTAAATATCTGAGCGCAGGAACCCATCATAATTGAGCAAAAACGTGTATACTATTTGTTACAGCAGTGGTGGATGGGGTTGCATTTAAAATGAACGGGATCACTAATACGTGCTCAACGAATAGTCGACAAAATGGTCCCTCTCTCACTACAGCTTGTAGGGTGAAAGAGAACGAACCCCTAAGTCGGTTCTCTAGATAATATAGAGACTCTATGGTCAAGATTAAAGGTCGAACTATAATAGGTGGAAGCTGTCGGAAACTAATGTCATAAACGAACGAAAAATTTCTTTCCGAAACGTCAAATGCACACGTAAACCATAATGGACGAGAGATTCGAGACTAGTTTACTACAACAATAATTTACATGTAGCTGTCAATTTTCTTCCGTAAGGTGCGCTCGAGAAGCGCTCTTCCCCTCCGAAAGCAAAAATTAACGAAAATAAACGAAACGTAACAAAACGCAATTATGTGTGCGTTTATTGAATTACTTGTATTCGTGTGGTTTCGTACGGCTGCGTACGCTGCGTTCCAACAATTATAGTTCTACCTTAAGACTGCCTCAAATACTTTTCAAAATTTTTGTAAAATGTGATGTATAAATTTATCTTTATAACAACCAGGTATAGTTGCAAACGAAAAGTAATTTTCATTCTACGTCCATAGAAAACATAGTTGCGTTCATCAATCGCAAAAGACGGAAGGTGAACTATTAAATTTTTAGCGTGATTTTAGTATCCAGACTCAAGTCTGGATCCGCCCTTGCTTAGACTAAAAGTAAAGCAATGCATATTATGACGAACGAAATCTTCTATATTAGGCGTTTTTCTTTTTTAATTCAGAGCAAAGCACTGAGCTGTCAAAAAAACTCTATGTTTCTTTTTCAACTCGGACATATGAGAGCACTCAACTTGTGTTTCTATTTTCAATCAGAGCTACCTCGGAGCTTGCTCCATTAGCTCAGAATAAACTGACTGAGCAAACGGAGCAAATAGCTGAGCGCAGCCAACTTCATACAATTTTCATATGATTTGACAGCAATGACAATTCAGTGCTCGTGTTTCATTAATCTGAGAGCTCTGATCATACTCTGCTCAGAGCTTACTCGGATCGCTCAAGCTCTGCTTAGTGCTCTGATCAGAGCTAAAAAAGAAAAACGCCTATTGTCAAAGTCTGGTCTGGGTACGTGTTGCATGCAGTTTGATTCGATACCCCTAACCTAATAGAATAGGCCGATAGTATAGCTTGCAGTCTAAATAGTAAAAAAAAAAGAGAGAAATAAAAACAAAAATTCATATTCGCCTGCTTATTGCTTATAAAATAAAATTTGGGTTGTGTCTTAAAAATTCAAAAACCTTACATCTATAAACTATTTCATAGCCTCTATAGAATTTGTAGATAGATCTTCTGGGGCAGTTTTGATGTCAAGTCCACTCCGCTCCATGTCTTTGCTTAGACTTTTAGTTGCATGTTCTATTAAAATATCTGATTCAGACTGTTGGTTGTGAAGCTGTTGCTGCAATTGATGGTGTTGTTCTAAGTTTTTTGCTAATGCAAAGATGCTGTTCGAGCTATTATTTATCGCACTGCGACATCTTCGTTCTAAATTCGATAAAAGAATTTTATCGGATGTTGATATAAATTGGTTGCAATGTGCGCTACTTTGTTGGAGTTGTAGCGACCTGGAAAAAATATTTCATAAATTATTTTTATTTTATTTACAAATATCTGCGTTCTATTACAACACTAGTTTACAAATTCTTATGGTTTGGTTGCACCTATAATAAAATATGTTTACGACATTTAATATAAAATGACAGAAATAATCATCACTAGCCATACAAAAATATAAACGGCTGACGCTGACAAATAAAAAAAAAGAGTAGTAGCCCGTGGCGTAATGGTAAGTGCGTTGGACTGTTGCGCCAGAGGTCTGGGTTCGATTCCCAGCTACACAAGTGTTTTTCAGGCCTACTGCCTCTTGCGAGGAAGTCGTGGCAAAGCCTTCAAGAATATCTCCTGTCAACGGCAACACTGATGCCGACCTAGACACACTTTGACACACGATGAAAGTAGAGAGTAGTATCCGCCGAGATTTCAAGAAAAACAGATAGTCCCCTTTCACACGAAGACACTAGTTGCTGGAGATTTTTTTGACGTTTTCTTTAAATCTCCTTAACAATCTCTTGTACCTTTTACACGAAGATACAAAATCAGAGGAGAGATGCTGTATTTTCCTTTTAAACTACCTTGGTTGAACGTCTGAACGAACACAAACGTAGTGTGAAGAGGAACGTCCAAAAAATCTCCTGAATTTGTTGACAGGGGAGATTTTGTTTACCCCTCTATTTACCTGCCCTTCTAGCCTTTGAACTGATTGTTGCTGGCAACTCAGTTGCCTTGTGTGAAGTCTTAATTAAGAATTAACTAACTTTATGTTTTATTTTATACTCGGTTTGTCTTCTTTTTCTCTTTTTACACTCCTGTCATAGAAAAGTGCCGCTCACCTTAGCCGTTCGGATTCTGCAGTAAACTGTAGGTCCCTTCCATTCCTGCAAACACGCACACAGGAATGGTTGAGAGCTGTAAGTCACTAGGCCCTGGTTCTTCATGAGCTGTTGTGCCACCAAATTTAATTTAAAAAAAAAAATAACAAAAAGCAACCTTCTCTATTACCTTGGATCGTTGTTGTTTTCGTGCGGTGATCTCTGTAAGTTTAGATTTCGATAGTTTTCATGATTTTGACGGAGGAGCTGTGCATTTACAGTCAATGCAGCTGCTTCTTCTAATGACACTGGTGGACATGCCCAGATATTCTGAAATTCAAAAATATAAATTAATATGTAATGATTATACAATTTTGAAGTATGTATATGAAAAGTCTTTTATATTCAACCTGATGGCATTGGAATAAGAAAACATTTAATGTTAACAGTAAATTTAAAATAAGTTAGTGAAATCGCACTACTGAAGTTGGGCAAAATATATCAAAGTATGCTAACACAGACATACTTATCGATGGCTCGGCTATCCTATAACTATGCAACACTAGCGCCAAGTTCTGTTCTATCAGAAAACAAAGACATAATTCGATAAACAAATCGCCCGGGACCGGCTTTAATTATCGGCCGAAAAATCGAAATAAATAAATTGTCACCAGTTTATTTTTTTTTCCTGTAAAAAAGTCCAATCTTTCTATACTTACGTACAAACATAGATATGGGGGCCTAAACATTCGTAACAAACAAAATAATTTCCTAAAATGTTTGTGTGAAAAAAAAGAAAGTTGGCACGAGTTATTATGAGAGGGGGGGGGTGTGTCTATCTCGCCCCGTTTAAGAGGGGCAATTGTAGAAAAAAAATGACTTAAAATGAAAAAACAAATATTAAAAAACAACGGGAACACTTACAATAAAGTACTATACCGGGTTTGAAAGCCAGAAATCTGTACTTAAATCTCTTTGGGAGACTGTTGTGCGCAACGATATAAGAATGGTAGCATTATGAAAAGACGATGTTGCACAGAATGCGATAATTTGAATGTAAGCTTTTGTCTGCGAGATTCGTAGCCAACGCATCAAACAGACCCATAGGTGAAAAATAAAAAGGGAAGTACTGTACTCATAACCGTCATATTATTTATGTACATATATTTACCTGTAAACTTGGTGAAAAATTTCCATTTCCATAAGTCGGAGAACTCGACATTGATTCGTGAGACGCACTCCTATATGATTGAAGATGAAAAAATTTTTTGTTTAGGTATCAATAATAAACATTTAAATCACATTGCATCATTCGAAGAATCATCTTTATTTTTTAGTTTTACTCTACCGTAAAAATATAGAATTAAAAAATAATATTAAGTCTGAGTTGAAAGTTAAGTGTTGTAAGACAAAATTTTCCTTTTTAAAGTCAGAATTATCAAAATTATAGTTTTAATAATTCTGACTTTAATAAAAGAAACTAAAATTAAAATTAAAATTTTATAAATTAAGCGATCAACATTTTTTTAAGTTTCAAAACTTCATTATATATATTTTTTTAAAATTAAAATTTCAATTGGTAAGATATTCCCAGAAAACAGAAAATTCGTTGATGATTCTTGAATAACAATGTTGTTTTAATTTAATATAATTTAATTTAATTTTTAAATTAAGGAATTTGTAGGTAGGTATATTTAAAAAAATTATTGATTAAGAAATTTGAATAAAGAGGTTTTTTTTTAAAGAAAAATAGAGCTCAAAAGTTTATAAGAAAATTGTAAAAATTGTGTTGAAAATAGTATAGAAAAGGAACGAATAATATTACAAAATATTATATACGAATTAGGATTTGAATTAGTTTTAATTTTTGTTAGAAACATTAAGCAATCTTTATTATTACAAACATAAAATGAAAACGAAAGTAAAAGTCTTACCTTGTTATTAATATATGTTCCGAACAATATTGACCATTGATTTTCAGTTAAATGTATTATATGACATAGTATATAAGAACATCAAAAATAAATGGTTGCTTTATTTTCATTATCGTTTAGCCACAACTAGGCTTTTTGCTGTCAATTTTCTGTTTTGTTTATATTTATTTATTTTATATTCTACTTAATTCTAACTCGCCTCAAATTATGAATATAATTTTTTTTTCATTAATATTTTTTACATTCTCTAGAAAAAAACCAGCGTGCGTCGTTGGTCGGTTAAAAAATGACATAACGTTGATTGAAAGGGCATAAATTGTAGATAAGAAATATGAAATTATTTTCTTTAAAAGTTATCCCCGAAACTGGCTATGACGATTTTAAAATCGTCATAAAAACATGCATGCAAACAAAGTAAAATTTTACGAAATAAGAACGGTATATTGCTGAAACTTTTTACACACGTTTAATTTGTTATCGAAATTGTATACCATTTTTATCGACATATGTTTTTTTTATTCGATTCTGATGGGTATTCTACTTTTATAAAAAAAAAGAAAAATTTCAGAAAAATTAGATAATGATGTTCTTAAAGGTTCTTTTTTTAATGATAAAAACATCTTTTTTCAGCAATGTTTATGCTCTGAGACTGTCTGGTGTAGGTACGAGTAACACTATATTTTAACGAACAGGCTTTTCTTCGTCGGTTTACCACCGAAAACCAAAGACGTCTGCAGGACTTCGTTGATTAGTTTTCGATACATATTTGTACATCTAAAAATATTTGTCTAGGAATTCGATTCGACGACCACATTTAATGCATCATCCAATTGTCACATTTAAATGAAAAACAAACACTGACAACTGACAGTCTAAAGTCTAAACTAAATGATCGCATGCATAGAAATAACTTTTTTTTTTGTTTCTATAAAATATTGAGAAAAAAGAACATTGTTTCATCGCACTTCCGTGTCATTTTTTATTTGTATTTACAGACTTGTTATGAAAATATTTTCTTCTATATCTACCGTTGTTTTGATTTTTGTAAACAATATGTCATCATCATCATGCAGCCAGCTAGCTCTACACACAATAATTTGTTATTGTTATTGCAATTTTGATGCAAATAAGTTTTCCAAGAAGAACCCCAATATGTTTGTGTAGGCTGTAGAGTAATGTTATTTCAAAAGCCAAAACAAAAATGTGAGCAATGAATGATACGGCAACAGGAGCGGCGCAACGAAATTCAAGTGGTATTAAGGCTCTCCCGAAAATGGGGCAGGTGACGCAGCGTGACATTTGGCATTTGGAGGTACCTCTTGTACACAATAGGTTCGTTCATGTACTTTCCGGACTAAAACTCTGGCAAATTATCAAATTTTGAGGAGTGCGGATGAAATTCTCTCAAAGAGAATGGAAACAGTCTAAAAGTACACGAACGATTTGAACCAAAAATGTCTGCCAGATTTTAAACCTCACCAAAAAGTAAACAAAAGAAAATGTAAACAAAACCACAACATTGGAATACATTTACTGAAAGTCTTAAGTAAGCAAATTAAATTGAACTTAAAACACTTCCTTTCAACTTTGTTCATTGGTTTATCAAAAAATTTAAGATGAAAACAAAGAAAATTATTCACTTCTAACAAACTAAAACTAAAAGTAAACAAACAGCAGCCATTTTGTATTTTTGTTGTGTTTTTTTCTTTCCACTAGCTTTTTGACAGGACACCGAACTTACCATTTTCTGCCGGAAGAAATTTCTCTGTTAAAATCATGCAAGAAGGGGAAATAATTTACTCTCTCGCGAGCGCTCTATTCTACCCAAAACTACCCGAAATGTGCATACGCGAACAGGTTTGGACTAAATCTGGTAGAAAATGGTAGTTTTGGGTAGTTTCGGACTTGTACGCGAACGCACCTAATGAATGTAGCTATGCTGCTACACCTTAAGTTTTGTGTTGTAGCGCAAAATATAATACAGCCTTTAAAAATTCTGTTTATTCTGTTATTTTTTTGTCTAATTATCGTTCCTTCTTTCCAAGTTCAGGGAAACGCTGATATCAGCTCAAGAAATGTCTTGAACGAAAGCTACTAATTGACCGGCAGTATGGCTTTTTTGGCAAATAGGTCCGCTGATGGTAATCTGATGATTTATATCACCGAACAGTGGCACAAACATCGTTTTGAAGAAAGTAAAATTATTGATCTTGATATTTCAAAAGCGTTTGATAGAGCTTGGCATCAAGCTCTTATAGAAAATGCGTGCATTTGGTATTGACGGACTGATTGTATTTGACGGTTTCAAAAGTTCGCAAACTAGGTAAATGTTGGTGTTCCCCAGGCAGCGTTGCCGAAGTGGCACGATCGTGCTTTTTTGATACAATAATTTCCTCGTGGCACGGTCGGTGGCACGAAAAATTTGAATATGGCACGATTTTTTATATTAATAATTTTACTTAAAATTAAGTAAATTTCAACAAAATTTAATGAAAATTAGTCCGAATCCACAAACACATATTTGTTGACAATGCCAAAAAATCAAATTTAATTTTTAATTAATTAATTATCGTGGTAAAGTCCGTTAAGTGTTCGTTTATTTGTTAGTGTTCTTTGAAAAGCTTTATTGGTCAAATCAAATGTTTAAAACTTGAGATTGTTTGCCATTTTCGCAACGTTTAAAAAAAGCACGTGAAAAAAAAATTAATTTGTTTTTGAAAAGTCCACGGGATCAGGAAAAATGATGTCAGTCGAACCGATTAATTAGTTAACACTTGTTTTTCAACTTAAATTTAATATTTTTTGAAGAGTCAAGATTTCGATTCTTTACCTTTGTAAATTCCTTACATTGGTACTTTGACCTTTCCTTTTGATTATCAATATTTTAGAAATTAATTTCATCGTTTTCATTTCATCGTTTATTTGAACAAAATCGTTTATTTGAACAAAATACAAAAAAAAAATTTTTTTTTAGTTTTTTAAAAATATTGGTTTCAACATGAGCCATGTTGAAATGCAAAAAAGGCAAATGCCTAGGGGCCCCGCGGCTCTTGAGACAATTTTTTGGATTGGTGATTTGCTTCTTAATTATTTTTTTTTATTATAAACTGAATTCGACAATAATTGTGACTTAATTTCATAATTTCCATTTAGTCCCCGAACACAAGAGAAGCGACTACACTTTGCAAAGCTATAGTGATAAAAATTAACTATTAAAACATATAACCAAATGAAGTACTTTAGAAAAAAATTGTAAAAATTTAATAATAATTGATCCTATTGATTTTTTATCTCAAAAACTTAATTTTAAACTGATTTTTTTTTTTCAATTATTCATTAAGAAAATGAATTGTTTTTGGAGAGGAAGGAGGTCGAGGCTAGTATTGCCTAGGGACATCTCTTAATCCGCCCCTGCAGAGAAATATACAACCAATTCCCGTAAATTTTCAAATTATTTTTGATTGAAGTTTTACAAAAAAAAAAAAACAAAATTAAAGGAACAAATTGTGATGCTTCCAAATACAAACATTGTGTGAGTTCAAGTACATACCCTACATCATAATCAAAATCAGGCAAGAGTTTTTTTTAAAATGCATTTGAAAGATTTAAATATCTAAGTACTTATTTCTCTAAGCCAACATTTTATGAATTCAAAATGGAAATTTTCCAAACGGACACTCTACCTGTGTCGGTTGGTTTTTTTTTTTTAAATCGTTTTTAGTATATTGTGAGTTTCACCCGAACAAAATTTCACCTTAAAATTTTCTGTTCGCCCGGAATTTTAAAAGCTATTGTGAGTTTCGCTTGTACAAAATGTACGTTTTCCGCCTAATTGCTTCCTCTTTCGCCTACTAAAGATATAGGTGAAAACTCACAATAAGGCTGAAGAACGCCTCCGTCAGTACCTGCGACTTGAAAAAATTCGAAAATTGTACAAACGGGTATCTGAACCTTTGGAAATCGAAAGTTAGAAAAAATGAATATTGGGAAATAAATTTACTAAAGATAATGTAAAGCAACAATTTATTTAAGAATCTACAAGTAAATACATCATAAGTATGTATTAGTAAAACTTACCTCACTACTTGTTGTCCAAAATTACAAAATATATATTTAAGTATACATAACATTATAAGTTAATAGATGACATATGTATTTATAAATAAAAAAAAAAAAACTAGAGAGATAAAAAACATTCCATTCTTACTGCGACTGATAGTTGCATGGTAAAAATCCACCACCAATCATATTATATCTACTTCCTGTCCTACCGATTCCACTGCCATTGTCATTATTACATCCACTACCACCAGTACCAATATCGCTGATATTTTTTCGACACAAATCCCGATCGCGATCACTTGCTGAAGAGGAAGATCTGCCATCAATTCTACTGCTGCTTCCGCCGCCGCCAATGTCAGTCATGTCGCTATTGTCATTGCCCATTGCCTGTGGGTGGTAGTTGCTTTCATTATTATTGCCAATGTTGTCTCCAATGTTGGTTGTTAAATTTGCACCAACACCGCCGCCGCCACTGCTACCACCACTAGATGGTGCGCCTGTAGCACCATTTTGTGAATTCGGCGGCGATGATGGCTCATATTTTCGGGGTCTACCTCTTGACAGATGACGTCGCTTAACAAACTCATTGTCATCGACCATCCAAAATGATCCAAAATCGTCCTCGTAACGCACAAAACATTTATGCAATGATAAATTTGTTCGAATGGCATTCTTTGAAAGTCGTTGTTATAAGGAAAATGTGTGGTTTCGATTTTTTGGTTTTTGTTGGTGGTAAGGTTTTTCGGTTGTTTTTTTTTTTTTTGTTTTAGGGAAGTATTATTTTTAACACATTATACGTATTATACAAGTAGGAGGGCACAGTAAAAAAGAACAAAGATGAAAGTATTGAAAGTATTGAAATAAGCAGACTAAATATGTAACTTTTGTAAAAAAAAAAAAAAAAAACAAAAAAACAAACAAAACAAAAAAAGTACAAACAAATATTTAAGAATATTAGTATCTATTTATTTTTTAATATAGAAAATATTAATTCAAAATTTATTGTGTTAAAATGTAGGATATTATAAAAGTTATAAAATTTTAGTAGAAGATGTTAATTTTATGATCGAAAAATATATAAATTATTTATAATATATTAATAAGAGAATATTAATAGAAGTATTTTAAAACATCCGGAAAGCTGGATTTTTTGTGTGTATGGAATTAGCTCGAAAAATATTAGTTTGTAGTAAGGACAATTTTCGCTGGATTTTAGAAAATTCCCTATAGGCTATTGACTATAAGATAATCTTTTGCAACAATAGAAAAATCCAGCTTTGCGAAATTTAAATGAATAAGTTTATATAAAAATATTAGTTTATAAGAAAATATTAGATAGCTTAGAGATAAAAGCATGCAGAGAAAGAAATTCAAAACACTTTATTATCAAGAAAAAGATTTGAAAGAATTATTTTTAAAAAGAGATCGAAAAGAAGTAATTTTTTTAAATATTAAATTTTTTTTGTTGAAAATTAAGTTAGAAAAAGATTTTAAAAGATAATTAAATGTTTAAAAAGAGAAGCAAGCGAGAAAAAATCAAAAATATTAAAGAGAAAAGTATTTTTTAAGTAGTCTTAAAATTTAAATATTATAAAACAAAGAAACACCATCAAAAACGTGCATGTAAATGTAAGATGCTAATATTTTATTTAATAGGAAATCAAGGATTGAAAAAACAAATTTGCGGCATAAATAGGCTCCGTGAAATAACTCCCCGAATGAAAAAAATCCCCCAATCCAAAAATTAAATAACTCCCCAAAAGTTTTTTTTTAAGTCCCCAAATTCAAAGATGAAATAAATTCCCAAAAAATGAAATAATACCCCACAATTTGGGGTAGGTTCGAGGTTGGTTGTATGCAAAGTTTCTTTAAATCCAGATTCCTTAAATGCAAAAGAAACTTTGCATACACCCAACCTCGCACCTAACCCAAATCCTATAGTGGGCCAAGCAGGGGGGTTGTAGGGGGGGGCACCATGCCCCCCCTACATATTTCACTGTTTATACGCCGTAATTTTGTTATTTCTTCAAATAAATAAGCACACAAATTTGGGGACTTATTTGATAGTTTAGTTTGGGGATTTAACTCCCAATTTAAAACTGAAATAAGTCCCCAAAAATCGATGACATAAATCCCCAATTTTGGGGAGTTTTTTCATATGAAAAAACTTCCGATTTTCATATAAATTTTGGGGATTTATTTCATTTTTGTTTTGGGGAGTTATTTCATTGGGGAGTTATTTCACGGAGCCGCATAATAGCACAATTTAGGAACATTATAGCACAACCTTTATTTTTATTGAAAATCGAAAATGGCGGTACCAACTTCACGCTAAGGTGCTTCGCAATATTTGCGTTCGGTCGTAAAAGTTGCAAATATGCGATTTTTTTTGTATCTCTTCGGTTTATAGTATCATTTTTTGAGCACAAAACAGCAGAACTTTAAGTTTTTAGAAAAAATTATTTTTTAAAAATATTTCATCCGTAAAATTTGCAAATCTGCGAATTTGAAAAATATACCTATTTACGGCACAATGCACCATTTTTTTTACGAAAATCCAAAATGGCGGTGCTACTTCACGCCCATAGAAAATTATATTTTCTAATGTATAGCTGTTTTTTTTTTTTGTATTACACCGAACGATACGAGATATTTTGTTTGCTATGCTTTAATTGTTTATAACAATGTGTACTGAAGATATTGTGTTACTGTGTAGTCGTATTATGAAATTTACATAATGGCGATTGTGCATGCAGAATTTGAAAATATTAATAAGAGATTAAAATAAGAAGAAAATTAATATTAAGTACGTGTGTCGATTGCGTTTAAAGTGTTGTTTAAATTCGATCCTTATGTATATATCCACATAGATATAGGGTCAACATTATTTAAACTTTAGGCAGAAAATTTCACATTGGGCTTGTTTGTTAACTTGAAAATTCTTCAACGAATTTCATGATTTGCTATCAAAACCCGTGGAAAAAAAACGCAGTTTGTGAAAAATTGTAATAATTTCAAAGTCATCATACAGACCTGCCTTTTAACGCAATTCGACACATGACATGAAGCGAGCTAAAAAACTACATACATAGAAAATATTTCATTTAAGAAAAATTTATTTGAATTAAAAATATTTAAAAGTATATAGTAATCAAAACTGGAAATATATGTAAAAAAAAAACTTCACACACATCAACGCTTTGTTTTCATCACTTTCATGTTTTCATATAAATTGTAAGTTTACTTTTAAAGGTGTTTGTTTTTCTTATTTTGGAATTTTAGTTTTTTTTTTCGTTCTGATCGTAACCCTAAATTTTTGAACATAGCTATGGAAATTAATTAATACCTAATTAAAGTTAATATGGGTTTAACATGAATCAGAGAATATATGATTCAGAGACCCAGACCACTGGATCCGAAGCAATAGCAAATTTCAGTGAGGGTATTTTACATTCACCAATAGTTTTATGATAAACCTACTTGCAATAGTAGTGTTTTCTATGTAAAAAAAAATTTCAAGTTAGCAAAAATTTTCTCAATTCCAATAATTAATTTTTGAAAACTGCCATTTATGATTTTTCCTCCTGCATAGTTTTACTTTCAATTTTATCATAAAAGCTCGCAAGAACTAGTTCAATATTGTGAAAATCTCTTTCGAAATTTTTGATTTATTTTGGATTCAAGACCTACATATATGTTAAATATTTTGCATGTTCAGCGATTAAGCTCATTTTTTCTAGGTCATCAAGCTAAATTTTCGCATTAATCATTACTGAACCGCTTAACTGGCTGAACAGAATGGTGACGCAGACGGAACCGGAGACGGAGCCGGAATAGCTGTCAAAATATTGAATACACGCAAATTCAATGTTGCGAACACAACGGAACGTAGACGCATACGGAGATGCAGACGCAGACGGAAGAGTTCACCAACTTTTAACTTTTGACGTACGGCACTTTTGACGTTTCAATTTGTATGAAGAAAAAAAAACAACTTTTTGGGTCGGAAAAAATATTGTGGTTATTTGTATCGCGAAAAAAATTATTTATTAAAAGGAAAATTATTGGAAACAAAAAATGTGAATTCTGAGCTTGTACACAATAATATTCTTTTGTTTTTCTTCAAAATACTTTCAAAGCTGTACAGCTCCATTGTGGACATGTAAAAAAAATAACGTACGACACTTTTTGACAGCTCTTCCAGTTCCGTCTGCGTCTTCAGTTCCGTCATTCTATTCTGTTCAGCCAGTAAAGTATTCATCATTGTCTACTTTTAACTAGCAAGATGGGCAGACAAGAGATATCAATCAAACGACTTAATTATAACATAAATTAGACCATTATTTTTTGTTAATATCAACATTTGCTGTTAGTTTATTAAAAAAAAAACAAACATTTAAAGCAAAACTTAGCACACGAGTAATCAATCACAACACTCATAAATGTACACACATACACAGGCACTGATTGACACAAAACTCGCACCACCACACCATTAAGCCCAGTTGGCAGGAACAAAAATTTTCTGGGATGGAAGAATCGGCTACGCTAAGGTGAGATGTTGATTGTCAATCTTTTGAGTATCGCTTTGACGATAGCTCTCTCTAGCGACAATAACTTAATCGAGCGATCGCATTTATCTTACGCGATACGAGCCCAGGATACAAGAAATTCTAGCCCAGGAAACAAAAACTTGGCTATAGAAATGCACCCAACTGTGGGTGTTGACGAAAAAATATAACGGGATTTTTGTGTACATTTTTTTTTTTTTCGAAAATTTCATTTTATTAAAATGGCCATATCTTTGGATAAAATTTGTCTAGAAAAAAATTTGTTACACCAAATAATTGTAGCAGAGGCTTCTTAAAAATAAACAAAAATTCAAATAATTGAAGGAAAATTGTAATGTTCAGTAAATTCCGAGTAAACCCGCCGAGTTTTGTGAGTTAACTCTGGTTTAACTTTAACCTCGCACTGAAAAACTAGGCCTATGTCTTGCCACACTATCCCATTAAGTATCAATAAAAATCAATAAATTTGGTGGCACAACAGCTCATGAAGAACCAGTAAGTGTACCGCGCGCCGCCTCCGCGCCGGCCGCCCTGCCTGAGTATTGTGCTTTAGCAACACATTAGAAAAATGACGAGAACGACTCATCGTAGGTACACAGTATTTGTTTAGGTAAAGGTTTTCTGGTCTTCTAATCTTGTTAAAAGTTGATCTCAACTGGATGGTGCAGTATGGCACTCTTGATTTGAGCCTGTGAGCCTTTTTTTTGTTTGTGGGAGCTTTTCATTGCATTCGGTTCAAAATTTTAAACCGCCTGAGCTTCTAAAATAAAATAAATTAAATCGCCGAATTCCATGACAAATGACAATTACTCACTAAAATAAAATACAAATTTGGTAATTTAAAGTTTGATGATTGATTGTTTCATTTTATCGTTCAACGAGATACTTAATAAGTCGTATAAAATTTTGCGCCAAAGTGCACTAAAACTTCGGAGAGTGCATTTTCGCCGTCACCTTAATTCAAACAATATAAAATAAAATTCTCAAGGTTGTACAAAAAGAAAAATGATTTTCTCATCCAACAAAGCCATCTGTCTGCCGCAATCCCAAAAATGTTTTTTAATAATTTTTGTTTTTAATTTCATGTTAAAACAATTTAAAAAAAATTATTTTAAAATTAAAGATTTTGATAAACCACACAGATATCAAGCTCTTTCCGTTTTTTTTTTTTTTTTTTTTTTTGTTTCACACTTAGGATATTTTAAAAACTGGTTTTATTTAAAATATGATTTAAAAAAAAAAAAAAAACTCTGCCGACTGGGCTAACAATCACACAAAAAAGGAAAAATATTTAAATACAAGAAGTTGTGAAAAATATGTTTATTTTTTTTTTTTAATTTATTGAAAAATTATGATTTTTAAAAAGGAGATGAAAAGTAAAAAGTAATGAATGGAAAAAAATTTCAAAAGTAGATAGGTACTTATTTTAGCATTATTTTCTATATATGATTTGCTTTCGTTGTGCCTATTCTCTTGAACGTACCCAAAATTTGGATTTCCAGTCATAGCTGCTGCAGCTGCAACCGACCTTTGAGGTCGTCTCTTATAAAATTCTATCTCGTCGACTGTCCAAACAGCACCCTTTACATTTTCAACTCGCATGAAACATTTATGTAGCGATAAATTATGTCGGACTGCATTCTATTTTAATATTCGTTCATGTTTGTTTGTTTTTAAGATTCATTTTTATAGGTTAAATATAATATATATATATATATAATTTAATATAATTTAATAAAAATATTTTATAAAATAATTATGAAATAAAAAATAAAAAATCTTTAAATCCATTCAAACAATCATTCTTTCTACCAGGCGCTCTGGCTGGATATAAAATATATTTTAGTACAACAATCTCGCTAATTAAAAAAAAATTAAAAATTAATTATTTACAAATTAAATAATTAATTAATTATTCCATATTATTATTAGATTGCGAGCTCAATTTGCATAAGCGCGTCGCACCGTCCTTAGCATATGAGGTTGATTTATTTTATTTTTTTTATTAATGTTTTAATAATAAAATATTTTGTTTATTTTTGTATTATAAAGCAAATAATTTTTTATATTTTTTATATTTGTACATGTAAGACAAATAAAAAATAATAATAATAAAAAGATAAAGCCATAGCAAATAACTCACCTTCCATGTTGCTGCATTACGTCGAAAATAGCAAAATGTATTTTGAAACCAATTGTATATTTCATTGAGAGTAAGTTGCTTATCGGGTGATTCAATTATAGACTGAAAGATAAATCAAATAAAAAATGAAATCACTTTTAAATTGCTCTTATTTATATATACTAAAAAATTTAAAATAGGTGGGTCAAATAATGTCAATTTGTTTGGTGATAAAAATTAAGGCCATTTTATTTTGAATATTTCCACCAAATCTTAGCCTGTTAATATGCAAATGTTTTGGTATTATATCAAACATTACTGTCCGTGATCGTTTTATATGAACACAAGCGTCACAATCATTATTGCAAAAAGTTGCTTATCCTACTGAGTATATGTATAATACGTTATACTGTAAAACTCAAACATGTAGACATTTGTTACCGTTAAGACTCAGAATTTTTCAGAAACATTTGTTTACATAAATATTTCTGGACTTTTGTTTGGGAACACTTTTCTTGGTGAACTACTTCGCGGGTTTTGAAGATTTTAAATTTTAACTCCCTCTTGGAGTCCTCTGTCCCGCTCATGCAAATCCCTTGTTCCGCTTTTGACAAATACTTATCTCGAAAACGGTTAATAAGGTTTTTTTTATAGGAAATTAAATTACATTATATTTTTCTTTTGTCTTAACTTTCATTTTTTTTGTGAATTTTTACTTTAATCCTACTATACAGTTCTTTTGAATAAAAAAAAAATATTGTGGTAAAATAAAAAATCTTTTTTTCCGAAAAAAAAAATATCTGTGCGGTGAAACAAAATTGTTTTTAGTCGAATATTACACGGTGCCTCAAGAGTCATGACTATCTGATATTTTGTCTCTTTTATACTCATTTATGTTCATAAAGAGTCATAACTCTTGAGGCACAAACTATATTTTTTTTGCACAAAACAATGTCATTGACATTTTTTGCGCGAAAAAGAATCGTGGTGAGTATAATTTTTTATTTCTGGGGATAGTTCACAGTTCATTAAAAAAAACTTTTCAGCAGAAATTTTTTTTTTTTGCGATAAAATCGCTCCCATAAGAAGTACGTGTATTTTTTTTTTCGAGGAGGAACCGTATACTAGGCTTTAGGAGTAAATTTTTATGTTAAGTAATTTGTTTTTCTCAGTTTTTTTACCACTTAACTCCGAAACTGTTGCACTTGCTTTATTTAATTTTTTGTTAATCAAATTGGGTTTTTCTTTTTTTTTTTTTTATTTAAAACATAATTTTTTTTTTTTAAATAGCATAAAGACAAAACAAACTTACTTACTTGTCTTATTAAAGATGCATATGTAAAAGGAGGACGAACATCTGCATTTTTATAAAATTCACGATTTCGTTGTATTTCTGCAAATAAAATAAAAAAATTAAACTATATTTTTTTTAATATGGAAAAATCGCTAACGCAGCTAACTTTAATGGTGTAATAAATAAATAAATTGGAGACGCCACACCACAGTGCATTGAAAACCAGGGCCGAGATTAGCTGGAAAGCCTGCAACGTAGGGGGACTAGCAAGAAAAGTAAACAGAAGGGCATACCCCTCCTCAAAAATTTTAAATCACAATTATGGCCTGACATTTTATCTTTGTTTTAAGATTTGAACCTTGACAATCGGATCATTAGAACGAAAGATATAATTTAAAAAAAAAAGCTTGACTTTAAAAATTTCCATAATTTTGCGCCTAAACAGACCTTTCTCCACTGTTAGAGTACCGAGAGCAATGAACCAAACACACTTTTTCTATGCAATTTTTCCGATTTCTCGAATAATTTCAAATTAAGATTGTGAGGCTTGTGTGGTTCACGCAAAGTATCAAATGAAATATCAAAATAATCGTTGTTTTCATGCATTGATAAGATATGAGCTCCTAGAACAAGCGTTCTAATATTGCCGTTATTGCTCAACGGTACTTTAGGATCTCAATTTTTTTAATTTAATTTTGGATACATTATTTCTATTATCTGTGAAAATTTCAGCAAAATATATTAACCCACTAAAAAGATAAAAATAAAAAACACAATAAAAGGCATCTGAAAATTATCTGGAAGCGCGTCCATTTGGACGCTCGTGTGACCATACTAATTTAATTTACGACAGTACCCCTCATGCCGTTTAACAATCTGCGCGTCATCTGAGAGTCAAACATTCGACAAAGTTGGACGCGTGGACGAAACCAAAAACGGACGCTCGTGTGTCCATTCCTATAAGTTTTCTTGGATCTCAGGACGTACTTCCAAATCAAAGCGCAGACAAAGACGCTCGTGTGACATTAGCCTTAAACTTAAGTCGTCCACAATAACCTCATCTAAAATTATTTCTCATACAATAATTCATGGTATTAAAACGGCAAACTCCAGCATTCACTGATCAGATTTATGGTGGCCGCCATTTCTACCTCCTGCATTTATAGGACATCAATAAAATTAAAATTCTGACAAATTTTTTTTTCGAACTGAGGAAATACTTTTTTTTTGTAAAAATTATTTTGTTGGCTTTTATGAGACTATTTAAAAAGTTTTTTTAAAGTATTGAGATAGAAATCAAAAACTTATAAACAAATTTTAATACAGACACTTATTTGCTCCATAAATTAGGAAAATAAAGCAAACAAAATGTGTTTGTTTTTAATTTAACCAAAATGATGCAAAGTATGGAAGTCTTTTATTAGAAATTTATTTAGCTTTTGCTTCTTCTATTCTGCCTAACGTCAAATGTTACAACTCTCTTCACAGCCAATTTATGATTTATAGCCACAATAATATTTCGTATAAATGTTTGGCAAAACAAGCAATGACAGATTAATTATATCTCATGCCGCTCAGTCAGTGTGAAGTGTGATGTTAGGGAAAGTATTAATATGATTTAAGAAAACGATACAAAAAAATAATTAAACAAACAATGGGCATCATATTTTCATTTTCACACAGCGTCCATCAATTCTGAATGCACAGTATTTTGTCTATTTATTTAAAGGTCAGTCCACACGAGATGTGACAAATGAGCTAAAATTTTGATCGTAGTAGTCGTGGCATGATGGTTATTGCGAAGCGTAGTACTCTCACGCCCGCAGTCTAGTTTCGATTCCCAAACTCGTCCACCTAATTTGCGGACTGACACGTTTTGTCATTTTCCCAAAATGCTTTAAGAAATTATTTATTAAGTAATAATTTTAACTTTATTGGTTATTTTTAGTTTTTACCGCGGTGTTGAGTGGCAAAAACTGAATGAAACAAAAAACTTTTTAGAAATTACTTACCAATAAAAAAGCGGGTACGAATGATCGACAAAAATTTCGAATGGTCAAAATGTGAATTTAAAGTTAAAATGGCGACGTTATTTTTACAGACTTATAAAATAAAAAATAAAAAGCCGAGGTAAATATCGACTTGTCCATATTTTTTGCCCAAGGAAATTAAGAACAAAACACCTTTTTTCAATGGCCTAATTTCCTAATAGCAGTTGAATGAAAATCGTTATTGTGGAGTCGATATTTTTAAAATCGACACATTAGCGTATCCAGTCCTGAGAAATTTGGCTCGTGAAGAACCCAGGGCTTATTGACTTACAACTCTCGAACCATTAATGTGTGCGTTTTGTTTTTGTTAGGCATAAATGGAGGGGATATATAATTTTCTGTAAATTCCGAACGGCGAAGGAGAGATGCAACTTTCAGGCAGTAGCTCTGAGAAAATATTTTTAGGTGGATGAGGCTGGGATACAAATTTCAAACCGCAGACCTCAAGCATGACAGTCCAACGCCCTAAACATTATATACGCTACATGCTATTACTAAAACAAAAACCGAATGAAATAATAAATTCTATTTAACTTTATGAATTTGTCTATCCTTAAACATAAATAAATTATATCTAGATGAAAATGTAGATACAAATATTATATTAAATTACAGATTTTATTTTTATATCATTTCGTCTTTCTAAATGGACCTTAAGACCTCACAATATGATATAAACTAAGAAAGAATCTGTGTTGTATAAATTGTATATACAACAATCGCATCTCTATCAATAAAAATTTCGAATATGAGACTTTAAATTCTATACGAAAAGACAAACCGACAAAACGAAAAATCCACAAAACCACAAAACATTTCCCATCTTAAAAATTAACAAATCAATATTGCAAGATAAATAAACATTCAATTTTTGATTTATATTTTGTAAATTTTATTTGTATGTTGTGTTTTGTGTTTATATAAGTATGTATCTTTCTTTTTGTATCTTTCTACAAATATTCTATTGTTGAAAAAATGGCAATCAGCCTGGGTGCAGGGTGTACAGTGTACATTCACAATGTAGAAAGACCAATGTGGTTGAGAATATTTTTTTTTTTTTTGTTCTTTTCGTCTTTTTCCTGGAATTATGTTTCCCTGTAGCAAATAATGCTCAATTCTACGGATACAATGTCATAATTGTTGGAAAAAGAAAGTGCATGAGCCGGTACCGGAGCCTACATTTTGAAAAATCTCGAGAAGGGTTAAACTTACGAAAATTTTTTTGACGATATTTTGTATAAAAAGTTATAAAGGTTTAAAAATTAAACAATTTTTCTGTTCACTTAAAATTAATAAATCTAGATTCTCACCTTGCTGTACATCAAGGCCTGCTCGTTCCAACATGTAAGGAAGACCTGTTTTAAATAAAAGTACAAGAGTAAATTAAAAAAAATAGAAGAAATTTACAAAAATTGGATAATCATTTTTCATAATAAACTTAAATAAAATTATTAAAAAAAAAATATTTCAAAAATAATAAGTAGATAACTGTAAGCCCTAATCTTATGTCGTTTTCGAATCTTTGGATTTTGGGAGTGATTGCAGTGAAAAAATTTCCATATTCAATATGAATAAATCACTTTCAAAATCAAATCGAAAACGGCATCAAATAAGAGTCTTCTAGCGTCACAGACATAAGAAATTGTCTATCTCAATTTAATTTTCAACCCGCTGAGCTTATAAATCGCATAGAATAAGTTTTGTATTTAAGGTTTTCAAAATATGAATTTAATTTTTCGAAATAAAAATTAAAACCAACTCAACTTGCTCCCGCCTAAATGTAACAAAAAATATAACTTCAATAGGTATATACATAATTAAACAATATTGTTTTTTTTTAGCAACTCACATTAAAAATCTTTAATAAAGCTTTCTCTGCAACCAACCGAGTTGCCAAACAGACATAATTAGTTAGTCTGTTTACTAATGTTTTGCTGCTAAAGCCAATAGAAAAAAAAACAAGTGTGGGAAACTTGGTTTAAATTTCACGTTATCAAACAGGCATAGTCTGTTTGTTAACTTGCAAGTTTCGCCAAGTTTCCTAAAATTGGTGTTTTCTTATTGGTTCTGACAGTACGAGCGCGACGTCGTACGTACCGTACCGTATTAATATTCAGCCCTATTCTGCTAAATATTCACGTGGAAGTTTGTATTCTGCTATCCGTCGGAGGGAAATAATTGCTCCCAATTTTGTATACATTTCGATAAATATAGGATTTAAACAATTAGATTCTTTTAAGAATTTCAAAACTAAATATCAGTTAAGATTTGGACTCTAAAGATTTGAAGATTAAAAAAAAAAAATAATTTAAGTCAAATTGAAAGAAACTTTCACGTGAATCGAAAGTTTCGATCGGATCGAATAGCAGAATAGGGCTGATTGTATCGTGTTCTTTTTTTTGAGCGAAGATAAAAATTCACTATAAAAACACGGCTACTTATCTACTTAATAATTTTCTAACTTTAAAGCTCTTTGTTGTGACCTTTTGAATTATGTTGAAGTAAATTTAGAACTAAATAAATTTTTTTTGAATTGTAAAACTTTAACATCTGTCAACTTACCACCCGCTATTGATAATGGATTTTTGTCGCTAATTCTTTTTCTAATCGATGATATGTTTGAGTTATTTAACATTGGTGAACTGATTGATACGGGCAAGACTGAATTTTGTAAATTTGGCGGACATGGTATATTGTATGGCCCATCAGTTTCCTGCTGAAAAAAGTTTAAAAAAAAAAGAAATAAAAGCAAACAAAGACTGCTTTTCCGCGGTGACTTTTTCATTGGGACTATTTTTTTTTTCGAATTATTCTTTAAAAATCAACCCTCTGTTTGACGACTTTATGCGCTGCTGTGACGACGCCTCTTGAGACTTGTAAATTTTCCAATATAGTCACGGAAATTTACCTACGACTCACTGAGCAGCTGTATTTTGTCTCAGAAAGTTGCAAGCTTCAAGCTAGGCATCGTCTCTAGTACAACTCTATAAGCCATGAAAAGAAATTATTTGATGTTGGCAAATAACAGTTTCAATGTGATTGACCGCACTAGCTTCAAAGATTGAAATTTATCTTCATTTTTCGAGCGACGCGATTGCCGCAAAATAAAATAAATGCAATTAGGCTAAGCACGCATCTGCAATTTAAAGTCGTTGCGATTAAAAAATCGCGATCGCATCAATTTCTTGCTGTGCACGCACTTGCGATTTGTAGTCGAGCGATTTTTAATCGCTATCTAATGTAACATACATCTTTTAATGGATGTGCACGCACTTGCGATTTCAAGTCGTTGCGACTTAAAAGTCGCTCTAAAAATGGAACCTGTTTCATTTTTTTTAAGCGCCGCGATTTTTCAGTCACATGTGCGTGCACTCACATTTAAAACCATGTGTTTCATTTCTTGCGATTGAAAAATCGTGCGACTGAAAATCGCAAGTGCGTGCATGTTTATTTCTTTCCGCGACTACGATTTTTAAATCGCAGAAATTTCAATCGCAAGTGCGGTCACAAACATGTAATTGCATTTGTTTCATTTTATTTTGCGACAATCGCGTGTCGTTCGAAAAATGGAACAAATTTCAGTCGTGATTTCTCGGTCGCAAGTGCGGTCACTCACATTGAAACTTATGTGTTCTATTTTTTGCGACTAAATAATCGCGCGATCGAAATCGCAAGTGCGTACTTAGGCCAGGCGCGCACATGCAACTAAACAGTTTGGTTTCGATTTTGAGTACTATAGAATTATATGAGAGTCCGCGCACATAAACCGGCGCGCACTCCCATATAATCCCATTGTGCTCAAAATCGAAACCAAACTGTTTAGTTTCATGTGCGCGCCTGGCCTTAGCCTTAATCTTTAATCTGTTCTTCGCGCTCATTATAATTCAAAAAGAGTCATCATTTCATTACAATAAAAGAGTCACCGTGTAATAGCAATCAAATAGAACACGAGTGTGGATTACAGATATCAATTCTTCATCGTACAAGTGACTCTTTCTACCTTATAAATTGAATTGTACCTTGCAGTCCCGTTTGTCAGGTGATAAAAATTGTTTTGCCATGTATAAATGATGCATCATAGCTTGCAAGCGATCGCGTTCTTTTTGTAAATGGATTTCAAGCTGGGAGACAACTTGCATTTGAACACGTGCCTGTGCCGTTGAGCGATCGTCCAAACTATGTTCAGTATTAAGATGTCTACGATAAAAAATAATTAAATAGTTTCTAGGTTTGATATATATTTTTTTTAAAGTGCGAGGTTCCAAAAAGAAAGAGATAATATTAGAACTGATTTTTACTTTCAACAATAAACTGCAAAATAAATATTGTTTTAGTTATTTCTTTTTCTATTTGTGCGAATGTCAAGCCAGAGACTGGGTGGTCGTTGCAAGGAACCAACCTTTAAGATAATCAGCCCTATCATAGTATCCGATCGGAACGGAATTTTCTCCGAATTTTAAGAAATATTAGAAATATAAGAAATATCACTTTAATTTTTCCTTTTCAACCGCACGTTGAAATAATTTTCCGGATGTGTAACCGATTTATGAGAAATTTGTATCATTAAAATGAAAAATAAAAAAACATTTTGTATGAGTCGGAGAAATTTCCCTTCCGCTCGGATGCTATGGTAGGGCTGAATATGATAATAATGCAAATCCAACGTGAAAAATCACCTAAAGCTAGTTTGATCAAAATTTACTAAAATTGTTTAATTCACGAGCCAGTAAACCGAAAAAATTAAAACAATAGGTAAAATAGAGGTGTTAAATAAATAAATAATGCACGACTGGATCGCACGAACTTGCTCTTGTAGTAAAAGTTTAATCGAATTTTAAAGATTGAGTTTAAATAAAACACATAATTAATAATGTTATATGTCTATATAATTATATGTATTTTAGCCATTTAATAAATTGAAGAACGGAAATTCGAATATGGAAAAAAAAGCATGAAATACGTTTTTAAAATTGATAAGATAAGTACTTAAAATGTTTTAATCTCAGAATGAAGAACGCCATCAAAATTCTTGTAAAAATGTGAATTTTTGCAAAAAAAAAATTTAAAATCGTTGGAGCGGTTTTCTTAAAAAATAATTTTGTATATATAAAATTTCTTGATATTTAAAAAAAAAATTGGTATGCCACTTTTAAGAATATAATAATATACAGCTAAAACCATAATTTCAAAAATATTCATTAACCCGTTTTCAAAAAAATGATTTTTCAAAAAAAAATATTTGTATGCAGTATTATTCACACTTCATAGGACATCCTAAGTAAAAATTTTGATCAAAATCGGTTAACGAGAAAATCGAAAATAAAATAAAACGGTTCTATGGCAGGTACCGTTGATAACGGTTTTTGGTAATTTTTTTTTCATTGAAATATAGACTACACACTACCAGTACCTACACACTAAAAATTAAAAAAAAAATCGTTAGAGCCGTTTTTGAGATAAATAACTATTTTAAAAACAATTGTATGGTAAGTACCGTTATTTTTTGAGCTAAAAATAAATCTGAATTTCCCCTCTAATGGGGAATCACCAAAAATCTTATGCTCCAAGTTTGAAGAAAATCCCTTCAGGGGTTTAGGCTGTAGGCCGAGGTACAGGAACTCGTACAGACATACAGACAGACAGACGGAATTGAGGGACCCACTTTTTTCTCTCTATCATCGTAATGTCAAGTTTGATTGTTATCTCGAGTTCGATTTTTTTCACGAATCCATAACTTGCCCTATAATACCTATATATATAGCAAGTAAAAACGAACTTTTCGGAGGCCATCTTTGTCAGTGCTTCTTAATTGTTTCAATTTTAACGCCGTTTTTTTTTAGCATTTTATGACTATTGAGTAACGAATGTGTCGCTCAGTCCCAAAAATGCGCTGCGATTTTTCTCAACAATGCTTATTAGTCCCCTTTCACACGAAGATACTAGTTGCTGGTGATTTTTTTGACGTTTTCTTTAAATCTCCTTAACAGTCTCCTGTACCTTTCACACGCAGATACAAAGTTGGAGGAGACTTGCTGTATTTTCCTTTTAAACTACCTTGGTTGAACGCACACAAACGTAGTGTGAAGAGAAACGTCAAAAAAGTTTCCTGAATTTGTTGACCGGGGAGATTTCATTTCCCCCTCTTTCTTCCTGCCCTTCTCGCCTATGAACTATTTGTTGCCGGCAACTCAGTTGCCCTGTGTGAAAGGGGACTTAGGCGTTTTTCTTTTCTTACTCACATCCAGAGCAAAGCACCGAGCTATAAAAAACGGTTTCTTTTTAAGCTCAGACACATCAGTGCGGTTAACTTGTTTCTTTTTTTAATTAGAGTTATGTAGCTCGGAGCGTGCACCATGATCTAAAAAATAAATTGATCGACCAAATAGAGCAAAAGCTGAGCGCGGCGAATATTATATAAAATGTATATATAAAAAAAAATATAACAGGGTTTCACCATTAACGGGGTCAAGATTAAAAAGATTTGATTTAATGTTTTAAACATATTTTATTAATTTTAAGTTTTTTTTTCAAGTATTGATAGCATTTTTTTTTTAAATTGGGTATTTATATAAATAACGTCGCTTCGGAAGAAAAACGACACTACTCAACAAATCTCGTTATTCCAAATAGGCAACCGGAAATTGAATGCAAATATGAATTTCAATTAATCTGTGGACCCTGTGGACCACGCAATAGCTCATTAAGTAGTATGAGTCTAGTATTCTTCATATTGATAGTTTTTTTTTTTTTATTCACAGAAAATGCAATGCTAGTTAAAAAATTTCACTAGTTGAGTTGTGTCGTTTTTCAACGATATACATATACGTAGACCGTGGCGCAATGGTTAGTGCGTTGGACTGTCATGCCCGAGGTCTGGGTTCAATACTAGCCACTTCCACCTTAAGTTTTTTTCACGGCTACTACCTCTTGCGAGGAATTGACAAATCCCCCGAGAGTATCTCCGTCATAGAAAAGTGCCGCTCACCAGCCGTTCGGATTCGGCAACATTCCTTCAGCCACGCACACAGAAATGGTTGAGTGTTGTAGGTCACTAGGCCCTGGTTCTTCATGAGCCGTTGTGTTTATGTATAAACATTTTCAAATTAACAAACTCTTATTCCATAAGAGTCACGAAAGGAAGTAGACGAAAATATCCCTGTTGGTAACCCTAATTCTGTCTCACAGGAAGCACAGGGAAGCTGTCATTTAGAAGATATCGGGGTTTTAAAACAGACCAAGTGTCGAAAATATCGATTTTTCGCATGTAACTCTTAAACGGTAAGGCCCATCGCCCACTAAGTAACTTTTAGTTGCGCAACTAAAAGTTGCTCGGAGTTGCTTGCCATCGCTCACTAGGCAATTTCCGAGCAACTTTTGGGTTCAGTATTTTTACTTGGAATGTAAAATTGACCTTGTATTTTGGATCAGTGACGATTCAAAAGTCGTTCAGTATGAAAATAAAACTTGTTTTTCGGGTTAAAAGCCCTCATTTGACAAAAATTTAGGAAAATTCCCAAAAGTTGCTGGAAGTTGCTCTGAAATTGCCTAGTGGGCGAGGGAAAGCAACAAAAAGTTGCCGGGAAAAAAGTTCCGCGAGCAACTCCGAGCAACAAAAAGTTGCGCAACTAAAAGTTACCTAGTGGGCGCTCTCTCATATAAGCTAATGTAATTGGATTGGGAGCAACAAAAAGTTGCTGGGGCTAGCAACAAAAAGTTGCCTAGTGGGCGATGGGCCTAAATGTTATCAAAAAGTATCCTATGCAAAGTAGAGTTACTTGTAGAGTTCTTCCACAAAGCTACATTCAACTTTTTTTCCCAAAAGCGATGTCTTTAAAAATATCATCATTTTAAACAAATTGGTAAAAGGTCAAAAATATTGGTTTTCCATTATTCCTGAACTCATACGTGTAGCTAATGAGCTCTATCGGGAATCTCGAGGCAATTTTGTTTCCCTGGGAATATTTTAATCCCTCGAATATTTTTCGGTTATCGTGAATCTCCCTAGGAATAAATTTCACTAAACCAAAAAATCAATGCAATGACAGCCAAATTCTCTCGATATTCCCGATACCATCATTCACGTTCCCAATGTTTGAAGGAGGTGTTGCGGAGCATGACTAGTATTTAGGAAACAATTAAGGCCGTGTGCGAATTGGTTTAAAATTTCGATTAATAACTTTTATCTGAGATTAAAATTTGACATTTCTACGTACAGATTCACCTCACTAGTGTCAAAAATTAATCTTTGTGTATCGACGCTCAGGGAATTTAAATAAATATACAAACCCGGCACTCCTGCTCTAAAGAAAATAAACCGTCAGAATTAAATAAAACAAAGCGATTATAGTGGAAAAATGTTATAAAAAACCACTCTTTATTTATATGTGCACACGCTGCTCTGAGTCGACCTGCTTATATGCCTGCTCGTAAACGACTGAAAAACTTACAATAAAATGCCCAGAACGTTCTCGTTCTTTCGTTAAGTTTTCATATTAAAAAGCTCTTATATAATTTGATATTTATAAAATACATCGACTGCGGAGTTGCCACTCTGACGCAGTTCGATACACTTTGTATAAAATTTAACGCGATTTTAACCAAATTCGTACACGGCTTAAACCGATCAAAATAATACTTAACTAGATTTTTATTTAGAGAAATCTTCACGGTAAAAAAACTCAACTTTATTATTTGCTGTCCGATTGCTAAATTACTCAAAATAAAATGCTTGCCAATAATGCTGGCTTTCATACTTAAGGCTGTTTCGCAATGCGATGAGAAAACGAGATGTCAGCGTGACGAGATCTCTTCGCAGTCGTCTCTCTTAAAAAAGAATTTTAAATACTGAAATAATGCATACTCAAATTATATCCACCAAATGCAAACTAATCTTATCGCCAAATCCAAGAAAGTTTCACCAGTTCATAAATTGCAAATAAAAAAATCGGACGGATATCCCTCTACCTTTAAGCTCAGGGACTGTTTGCAGATGTTTTTAGCGAGGCGTTTTCTTTTAACAATACTGAGGACCATCCGAACTATTTTAGCAATTTGAACAACTGTCCTCCGACCTCATTAACGTATATCGCCCTATCTTTAGTGATCAATAAAATCACTGAGCTAAAGAACGATTTCTCCCCTGGCCCAGGAAACAGTCTGCATAGCGTTAGAAAATGGTAGAGAAGTAGATGCCATTTCAACAGATTTTAGTAAGGCTTTCGATAAAATGTCCCACAAAATCATTCTCTTAAAACTAAAAAAGCTTGGTTTCCCTTGTTTGTTTGTATCTTGGATTCAGTCTTATTTAGTTGATCGTCAATATCGTGTACTTTTCAGATCTAGTGCCTCCAAACCTATTCACGCACTGTCTGGAGTACCTCAGGGAAGCCATTTAGGTCCTATTTTATTTATTCTGACTTGGCTATAAATGATATTGAACTGATTTTACTTAATTCTGATTTGGAAATCTATGCTGACGATATGAGGATTTCGAAACAAATTTCATCCCCTGAAGATATGCTTTTATTACAAACAGACAAAGTCCCCTTTCACACAGGGCAACTGAGTTGCCGGCAACAATTAGTTCATAGGCGAGAAGGGCAGGAAGAAAGAGGGGGAAATGAAATCTCCCCGGTCAACAAATTCAGGAGATTTTTTTGACGTTTCTCTTCACACTACGTTTGTGTGCGTTCAACCAAGGTAGTTTAAAAGGAAAATAAAGAAAATCTCCGGGTTTTTGTTGCTTGCGTGTGAAAGGTACAAGAGATTGTTAAGGAGATTTAAAGAAAACGTCAAAAAAATCACCAGCAACTAGTATCTTCGTGTGAAAGGGGACTTAATAACATTTTATATTTGGTGTCAAAAAAAACTTTCTTGGACTTAACATTATGAAATGTCAAGACATAACATTCTGTAAAGCGTCCTCCTCTACCACAAAGGCAATACTCGGTTAATGGTAAGCCTTTTCTTGTGGTAACCTCTATTCGTGACCTGGGTGTCATTTGTAACACTCAAACTCAACTCAATTTTCGCTCCCACTACAACAGCATTATAAGCAAAGCCAATTCCGCTCTTGGTTTTATATAACGCTGGGCCCGTATTACAAATTTTGAAACGAAAGGCAAAACAAACGATACCCAAAGACAGGATAGTCATTTCATTACATGGACCAATTATGATTTAGGAAAATGGATGCATTAACATATTGCTAGATAAAATCAAAAAACCCATTTTTTTTAAAATAAATATGCGACAGATACATAAGGCGTGTTTTTTTGCAAGCACGGAAGAATTTGGTCGAAAAAATTAACATCGGGGATTACTGACGCCATAACAGAAAAAACATGGAGTTTCCATACAAACTATCGATAACATGTATGGAATTCATGTCGGTGACGGTAACACAGTTTTACTTCGTGCTTAAGTTAAGCAACGAGCTTAGCTAAGACCGAATGGGCTTAGTTGTTGTTGTATTTAACACGTAAACTGTTCAGCCCCGACATCGTTTTTTTTTTATCCAATTCCCTTCGGGCTTGCAAAAAAACACGGCTATAATAAACCTAAGTCAGAAATGTCAAAACTATAAAATACTACCGCCATAAGCAGTCGTAAAAAAAAAACGAGTATCGTTTTGAAAAAACGACTATCGTAAAATATAATCGCAATTTAACAATAACGAGGGATTTTGAACGATAATCGTTACTCGTAATACGAGCTCTGGTCAAAAGAATTCTCTTTTCCTTACGTTACAAAATCCCTTTATTTGACTTTTGTAAGACCACTCCTTGAATATGCCTCCCAGGCCTGGGCACCCTATCATCAAGTTCACATTGAAGCCGTCAAGCGCAGATTTTTACGCTTCGCTTTGCGGTTTCTTCGCTGGGATGATCCTTAGAACCTTCCGTCTTATGCTGACCGACTAACTTTTAAACCTTCAAAGCCTCAATCTGCACGCGCCGTGACATTGCTGACATTATTGAATGGCGTAATAGTTTGCCCTGGTTTCCGAAAAATCTCTGTTTCCGAACCCTCGTCAGCTGAGATCTGTTCCTTTTTACTTGCGATTTATAGGTACTATATGGCAAGTTTTGGATTCGTAAAAAAAAATGAACTCGATGTTTTGATCAAACTTGACATTACGATGATAGGGAAGACGAAAAAAGTGGGCCTCGCAATTCTGTCCGTCTGTCTGTCTATCTGTGCACTCGCCTACAGCCTAAGCCCATTGACCGATTTTTTTAAACTTGGTATAAAGTGTTTTTGGGATATTATCCCGATACGTTTTTTTCATTTTCTTTTAAGGACCGAAAATAACGGTACCTGCCACACAATTTTTTTTGGTATTTTTGGAAGTTTTAAAAAAAAAAAAAAATGGCTCGACAGTTTTTTTTATAAAAATAATTCAATAGATTTTATTAAGGCTACCCTAAAGTGTAAATGAAATTTCCAAGAAATGGTTTAAATGGTACCTCCCATACAACCATTTTTTTATTTTCGATTTTCCTGAAAATTTCGATTTTCTCGAAAAGGAATAAAATGATTTTGATAATTTTTTTTATGGAGAATCCTTTGAAAAATTAATATATTATTGCATACCAAAATTTTCAAAAAAAAAAAAAATATTTTTTTGGATTCTTATAAAAAGTTTCAATTTTTTTTTTTGAAAACCAAATATATCGAAAACGACTAAATTGATTTATACGAAACTTGGTACAGAGCTGTTTTTTAACATGTTCTAGAACATTTTGAACATAAATTTTTCTTATAGTCCAAATTATCGTTACTTTCCGTTTCCATATACAAAAAAAATCCGTCACAGAAAATCTAAATTTTGTCGAAAACGACTCCTACGATTTCGCTTAAATTTTTTCTTAATACTTAAATTAGTACGGTCTATGATTTATCATAAACAAAATTTACAGTTAGCCATTATTAACAGTACCTCTCATAGAACCATTTTCTAAATTTTGGATTATCTGCTTATCTGTATAATCGATTTAAATTAAATTTTGTATACAAAAGCTTCTAGAAAGTTGAAATCATACTGCATATCAAAATTTTCAAAAGAAATAAATTTTGTATTTTTAAAAAATGTTGAAATTTTTTTTTTGAAAATTCGATATTTCAAAAACGGGTTGATGATTAATTCGAAATTTTATTTTCAATTCAACATTAATAAATACTAAAAAATTGTGCACTATTTTTTTTAATGTTCACAAAATTTCATATATAAATAATTAATTTAAAAAAAAAACCGCTGCTACGATTTTGAATTTTTTTCTCAAAAACTAAGATTAGTTAAAGAAATCAGATGATGACCTTCAAACTCAGCATAAGTAAGTAAACCCTCTCTAAAACAAGCCATATTTAACTCCACCCTTTCTTAGCACTTTACTTCCCTTATCTTCTTTTTGACGATGTATATTTGATTCAAACTCGCGCACTCTTACACCATCTTATAATTAAGTAGATTTAAGAAGTACCTACTATGTTAAGTTCTAAGTTTTGCTTGTATTAAGCTTTAAGTAAAATAAAAATATTCATACTAAGGTTCAATATAGCTTTTAACGGCCTTTAGTCCATGAAAATTTTTGGCGTTTCGTCCCGCCGATCTCACTTGGACTCATCAGTTGACTAGTGAGGGCCTTGTCAATACGCAATTTCCATTAAGTAAGGTTTTCTTCTGGACTATACGTACTAGGTTTGCTCTCTCTCCCAAAAACATAAAGGCTCCATAAGAGGTAAATTTTTACAATTCATGATAATACGGGCGCTAGCAACGTCGAAAAAAAGTTGATTTTAACAGTCCTGTTTTTTAAATATTTTGTTCCTCTCACTACCATGGTTCTAATGAGGGGAGTCTGGCTGGTGGGGGAGGTGTTGCGTTTTCCTGGGAGCGCACCTTTTCTAACGCTAAAAAAATTGTTTTCAAAGTCATTTTAACCCTAGAACACTAAGGTGACCTGTACCAAACATTATTACTAAGGCGTAAACAGACGACTTTTGCTTAAAATTGAAAAAAAAAATCTTATAAACAACAAAAACTGTATTTAATAGATTAAACATATATGTTATGAATTACAAACTAAATTTCAATGAGTTTTATAAACATTTCCTATGACCTTATGGACTCAAAGCCAAGCTTTCCACAAATGGCTTGTGAGCAGAGACTGCCAAAAAAACTCATCTTGCACCTTAGTCTTTGAGAGCAGAAGGGACATATTTGTTTTCCTTGTTGGGTTTGTCCTTGGTTCATATTTGGGATCTTCTGTGAGGATAGACTTAAGTTAAGATTTAGTCCACACAACTACACAAACAAATCTACAAGAACGTTAACAATAAGGCGTAGTCCACCTGACGACGTGATAAAAAATAACGTTAAAATGGCGTATAAGTAAAGCTTCTACGAAGGCATCGATCTGTCTACTTTACTGGTTAACAACAAACAGAAGGAACATAGAGTCTAAGAAACTTGGAGTAAGGGGAAGTGGGTGAAAGTAGATTTCATTGAGTTCTAAAAACTGTTCATAATATGAATATACATGCCTGGCAGGTGTCTGACGTTGCAAAATCCTCACCAGACGCTATTTTATATTTAAAAAAAAAATTATATGAGCTTTCGAACCAGGAAAAAAATTATTAAAAAACAATGGCAACATTTACAGTTATGTAGTATAGCTTTTTAAAAACTTTGGAATGTATTCTTTGATTATGTTGTTACATTATTAAATTTAAAAGAATAGTTTTTAAATATTCAGTTTCAAACTCGGAATTAAAAAAAAAAAAAAAACAAAAAAAAAATGCTACACTTAATATTTTTTTCTCAAACATTTTACGTAAATAAGTACCAGTTTCGCTTTCAGTATTCAATACTCTTATCAATTTTTAGTCAAAAGTTAAAAGCTAGATGATTCTAAATCTTATGATTTTTGAGAAAATTGAAAACTACTTTTGTCAATGACAAAATCTTTCCACCAAAGCTAGCCCAAAATATTTTCTTTTAACCGTCTTAATTTTTATCTCATCCGGTTCTACAAACCATTTGCAATATTTATTAATCCGTCTGACAGGTGAGTGACGTTGCTAAAACCTTGCTGGACACTATTTTGTAACCTAAAAAAACATATTATATGATATTTCAGTTATAAGGATATAAAATAAATTCGGTCGGATGAGAAATTTAAAGCCAGTTCTGAATATTAATTAATATTAGAATAAAAGTAAAGAATACAAGTAAGACAAAATTTTTTGAGAAAAATTTACAAAATAAATGACCATGGACAATTTTGTACTGACTTTGGGCCCACTTCCAAATTTGCTCAATAGTGATGAAAGTTGTGTCATATGAACCCTTAATGAGAGAACCTTTTTTAATTCAAACAAGCGAACAAAATAACTTGGTCAAAAACGCCCCAAAAGTAGGCGTAACAAAATTTTCATTGAACACAACCCTATTCTTTATCAATTTCGGAGATTATATATATTAATTTTTTTTTTAAAGTGGGTGTGTCAGTGGATTGAAATTTATTGTAAAGATGTCTTTTGCTAACTCTTATAACACCTGCAAATTTTATCTAATTCGATGGAGTGGTTCAGATTTTATCAATCTAGATATAACGTTTTTTTCCTTACAACCAACCGCTTTACGCTGCGCTTGTATCTTTTTCAATATTTGTCTTACAAAAAAAAGCATAAGACATAAAATGTAGGGAATTTTTTCAGCTTTAATTTATCTTTTGACAATTTTAGTCGTAATATTAGTCCGAAAGCAGATATTGGCCGAAAACCATTTTTTTTAAATGGCGGCGCGAGTGGCAAAGTTACGAGGTGGCAAAGTAAAAATTCAAAAAGGGCACCTCAAAATCTATAAAAATGCCAATTTTCAAAACTCCTCCAAAACTTTCCAGGCAAACCCCTTTTTTCGAACCAAATGACTGGACTATAACTAAATACACAGGAAACTCTTTTATTATATTCACTTTAAAAATTACAGGTTCCATTAAAAAACTTTTAAGCCGTTTTCTAGAAAATTTGAACATAACAAAATCTTTGCTTGTCAGTTTCCGACTCTAGATGCGCTTAAAAAAAATTCAAAACTTATAGCTTTGGGCAATTGCGAAAAAATCTTGTTCAAAGAATTTTTTTAAGGAGCCCAAAATTCTTTTCCTTGCACCTTAATGGAAGAAAATAAGCTCAAATATTTGATTGTTACAAAATTGCATTACACTATAGTAAATTTGTTGCTTCTGAAATTTTCTTTTTGTCCTTGCCCATGCAATGAAAAAAAATGTCACTCCCCTTAAAAGAGGTCATAGACGAAAGCGTGAAAATAATCAATTTTATTAATTCACGGCCTAAGAATACAAGGCTATTCAAAATCAACCCAAACTTTTTTTTGTTGCGCTTCCTTTGGGTCATATCTTTTTCGTACCAAAATCTGACGGAAAAAAGAATTTTTGAAGTTAAGTTGTTGGCAGAGTTACCGAAGTGGCACGATCGTGCTTTTTTGACACGATAATTTCCTCGTCTTCGTGGTTCGAAAAAGTTCAATATGGCACGTTTTTTTATTTCCATTATTTTACTTAAAATGAAGCAAATTTCAACAAAATTTAATGAAAATTAGTCCCAATTCCATAAAAAGATGGATAGAAACACAATGACAATGCACGAATAGAGCAAATGATTTCCATATTGATTTTTGTTATTGTATTGTTACGAAAATTGGCACGTTTTTTTTAGAAAATATAACACGTAAATTTTATTTCGGGCGGCAACGCTGGTTATAAGTTATGATATGAACTCAGTTCAAAGTCAGACGTCCTGCCGGAAAGTTCTTTTCGTCAGTTAAATAAAAATTTTGCATAGCCATTAATCTTTAAAGTTAATATTAACAGGTTGCAGAGTGAACTAATATAAATATGGAAAGAAAAGAAAGTGAATGCAAAGAAGACGGACATTGGCAACATCATTGTTTTACCATTTCTGCCAAAAAAAAGACTTGAAGTGCTACAGAAATATGAATTTTGGAAAGAGAATCGCTTCAAGATTCTGAAGAAGAAAATTTTTGTGATTTCATTGAAAAAATTCCATACAACCATTGAATAAATACAAATAGAAGTAGACACCGGGAAAATCGGCCACTAAGGTTTGCATATAGGGCTGCTATCGCATGGTAGGTTGATGTATTCAATAAAAAAAAACTTCCTTAATCATAAAAGGGTTATGAATTCGAATGGGAATTTTTTCTAATTACTATGGAAACGAATGTTTAATTTGTTTTGTTTTCATTATTTTTGTATATTTCTATGGAAACGAAAGAGGTTGTGCTTAGTCTGAAATTTAGAATTTGTATAGAATTATTTATGTGTGTACGCATTTGAATTCCTAACTTAATATCAAAACACTATCAGCCATATTTATTAGATTTTCTTAAAACGTTTCTTAAAGGCAAATTAGTTAAGTTCGCTTAAATATTTAATTTGAATTTAAGCAACGTTGCTTAAATTCTCATCTATAATCAATTATGCATGGGTACTTAACTAATCAATGGTTGTGTCACGTAACGTAAAGGAATTTACGAATCTAGTACAATCAAAACAAGATATTACTACATTTTTGTATCAAACAGCAGTTTCGTAACAGATTTAATAAAGAAAAAAAAATTGGAAAACAATAAACAACTTCGCCATGTTCTCCAATAAGAGAAAAAGGTCAACAAATTAGGACTCTGCCGACAAGGTAACGTAAAACATTTTCAAATATATCATTTTATGTGAATTAAAATATCATTTATAAATGAAATTAAATTTTGGGATCCATTTTTAAATTCATATTTTAAGAAAAATTACACACAAAATACAAATTTACAATAACAAATATAAAAAAAATGCTTCACAAATGTCAAACTACACTAAGATAGCTTTAAGCAACCTCTAAACGCGATGGATGGCGTTTAAGTTAAGAGACCTTTAAGCAACGTTGCTTAAATGTGAAAATTGATTATAGATACCGATTTCACGCTTAAGTGCTGTTTAAAGGCATTTTAAAGTTAAGAAGCCTTTAAGATTCTATTATAGATACGGCTGTATATTGATATTTACTATAGGGCAATCAAAAATATGCTAGATAAGAGTATTTTTGCTAGCAACACTTTTAAAAAAAGGCTGTTAGAAATACGTGTTATGAAAAATACTGTTTTTCAAGCGCATATTTCTTCGAAAAAGTATGGCATGGCATATTTTTGGTTGCTCTATTCATTACTATCTGCATTGTTTAGGTATACCTTACACCTAACTCTACTCAGCTCTACTCATCTGATATTTAAAGTGAAAGTAGCAGGAAATATTTCAATGTGTGTACTTACATTTTGGTAGGTAACAAAATTAGTTTTAGGTCAAGGATAGTGGGTAGGATAGGGGTGTTGTATACCTATAGGTGCACATAATTTCGAAACATTTCGAACTGCATACGGGAAAACCAAAGCATAATGAAACACCTTCCAACACTTCCTCGGTGCTTATCTGCAGGAATGGAGGGAACCGAAAATAACTTCCATTATGACGCCGCCGTGGCATGGTGGTAAGTGCAATGGACTGTCATGCCGGAGGTCTAGGTTTGATCCCCAGCCTCGCCACCTAAATTTTTTTGTTTAAAATAAAAACAACGGCTAATGTCTCTTGCGAGGAATTGACAAAACCTCCAAGAGTATCTCTTGTCGTAGGCAAGTGCCGCTTACATTAGCCGTTCGGATTCGGCAATAAACTGTAGGTCCCCTCCATTTCTGCAGCCACGCACACAGGAATGGTTGAGAGTTGTAAGTCACTAGGTCCTAGTTCTTCATGAGCTGTTGTGCTATCATATTCATTTATTTTTATCATTAATAAATATTGCCGTGTTAACTGAAAAAACGTATCTGACATTTTTCGTTTTTTTTTGGTCAAGACAAAGTTTGAAATCCTTGGGATGTTTTTTTATCATGATTTGTTTTCTTTTCTTAGACTCAACCTACACGCTCTAGCTCTATGTCACACCTTAGGTGAATCATCTAGTAAATAAAATTTTGTACATTAAAACAAAATTGGTACACCATTTTTTATTATTTATTAATGTTGAATTAAAAATTAAATTTCGGTAAAAAATCGTCATTAAAAATAAATGTGTACATTTTTTTAAAATTCCAAAATTTGTTTTCTTTGTAATTTTAATCGGTTATACAAAAATGAGATAGTCCAAAATAAAACAAATGGTTGTATGTGATGCAGTGTTAATGATTTTCTGTAACGGATTTTTAACATTTATATGGAAGGCAACGTTAATTTTAACTACCTAAAAAATGTTTGTTAAAAATATTTTAGATCATGTTTAAAAACCGCTCGGTGCCAAGTTTCGTAAAAATCAACCGAGTCGTTTTCGAAATATTTAGATTATTTAAAAATCCAAAAAAATACTATTCAATACTATTTCAATACTATTTGAATTTTTCATAAAAAAAAATTATCAAAATCAGCTACTAATTGCTTTCGAAAAAAATAACGAAAATAAAAAACAATAGTTTATAATGGGAGGTACCATAGCAAGCTGAGAAAAAATCTTCGAAAATTTGTTGTCACCTCTTTGAGACTTCCAAAGTTTTTCTCTAAAAAATTTAAAAAATTTCAAAGTATCGACATTTAAAATTTCAGCAATTTTGAGTTCTGGACAACATTTTTGGAAACAGTATAGTACCATCGTACTCGGTATTAATATGTCCTTGCACTGATACTGTTTTTAATGAAAATACCTATGCGCGGATAATTGAAGAAAATCAAAAACCGCCAAACATTTATGGAAACAATTTAGATTATTCAAAAATTCATTTAGCCAAAAATTGAGGTTAGCTCGAAAATTTGGAAAATATAATTTCTTATTTGCTTTTTAAAAATATAAAATTTATTTCCAGAAAACATAATTTGCTTTCAAACAACCATATCTCGAGTTTTAGATTTTTCACAGTTGTTGTATATATCCATGAATTTTGTATATTTAAAATTAATTACAAAAACAACCACCTCCCTATCATTTTTCGTTTAGAAAATAGATTCTGATATTTATCTTTGTTTATCCTTGTTTACCCTATTGAAATTGCGATTTTTAAAAGACCATCTGAATAGTTAAGTGCATACTAATGCATGGCACTTATAGTAGCTCAATAGCTATTTCACATAATAAAATTGATAAAAGTACGAAAAAAGCGAGGCCGCCAAAGAATTTTATGCTTCAATTTTCAGTCTAGTATTTTACTAAATAAAGTGATACACTAAGTGACTATTCATTATAGCCTGTGTCTGTTTTTTTTTTTTTTAAGAACCCCGGGACTTAGAACCTTTCTAGGGTTTATAAATATGTATGTAGGTACAGACAGAGTTGATTTTCAATAGATTTTACCTTTATAAATTAAGATTTTAAATTTGAAAATAAAAAATATCTTTCTATGAAATGTTACAAAAAATAGGAAAAATTAATTCTTATTTTACTAAGAAATCAGAATCAAGAAAATAATTCAAGTCTGAATAGCAAATAAAATAATCAAAATATTCTCATCCTCATATAATTTTGTTCTGTATTTCAATATGAGAAATATAATCTTCAGCGTAGCATGTAAAAATCATCGTCATATAAACAAAAACATAAAAAAACAACCAATGCCTCTAAATGACAATACATACATACAAACATTCTTCACATGCCTTTGTAAACTAATTTCAAAATTAAACAGAAAATTAAAAATCGTCGTTATGGATACCGATACAAAAAGGAACAATTTAATAAATAAAAATCCCTTTTGAATCGGTTTGTGTACAGAAAAATTTTACATCATCAATTTGTTTCTACAAAACGCCACAGGACGAGCATATAGAGCTTTGAGTTATTCGGTGTCACTTCTATTTGTATTTATTCAATGATACAACGCTTAAAAACTATGATCACTTACTACAATGTGTTCACTGTAAACTATAGTTCTTTCAAAACTGTGTTATTGAAATTACTTTCTTTTAAATAAAAAAAATACTTTCAAAGTATTTATTAAAGAATTTATATATGCATTTCACTTTTTTAAGTTTCTTTAATATAAAAAAAAAAAACTTTTAATACCTACTTACTCGTTTTTCAATATCTATGCATTTCAGAATCAAAACGGTTTTTTGGTATTTTGATTCAAAAAGGTCTATTTTAATTTTTCACGAGGCCTTAAAAAAAATTCTTTTTTGTATGTCCTGACGAGGTCTTTATATTTCATTTCTTGTTTTACCCTATTAAAAAATTTCTACCAGATTAAAAGAAATTTACTATGCATAATTATCTCCAATTACATTCTATATCAATTCAAAAAGCATATATGTGGACATTTTTTTAATAACTTTTAAGAAATTATTCTTTTATTTGAAACTTATTTTTTGTATGATTTTTTATTAATTTAATTTTTAAATACTTTTTTTTCCTTAATTACCATTTTCCTTTGGATCCTTTTTTAATATACTTAATTGATGAAGCATGAAAATTTAATTCAATTAAAACATATTTTTAAAAGAATATTTATGATTTGTCAAAGAACTTCATAAACTATATAAGCTAACTGATCTCAGGGTTGGCTCTTCGCCTATAAGTGGTGGTCGCCAAATATCTTAAAGAATCCTCAAATAATTTTACTTTTTTCGATAGTCAAGCCTTTTGCAAAATTTTGTTCGCTTTTCCGGTATGATTGTTAGATAAATAAATTATTGACGTTTCTAAAATTAATTTCTTATGATTTTATATATAATTCTATGTACTTATAAAAGATTTTATAAACTCACCACCATTACTAGCTTCATTCGACATCAGAATAAAAAACTTACCTTTACGTCGTTTTTTTTTTTCAATTCCGCTTTCCAACAGAAATTCTCTTTAAGGGAGTTTAATTTTATCAAAGAATGTAATTCTCTTGGTTTTTTTTTTAATTCGTTTATTAAAAATCTTGCAAATATTAAAAAAAAAATTCCATTAAATTCACGTGGCAGTAATTCAATAGAATTTTTGTGTGTGACTCGCCTCAAATTACATGTCTTTCATAAAATTAAACAATTAAAAAAATAATCAAATGTAAATAATAAAAATAAAAAATAATATAGGTATAAAGTTAGTAAAACACACGTTAAAAGCCCCACAAGCAATTATTGTTTCTTTATTATTTTTGTTTTTTATCAAAAAGCCTTAATTTTTATGTTAGTAATAGGTACAAAGACTTAAAATATTTTTTGTTATGAAAAAAAAGCACCACCAACCAAATTCCATATGGCTTCGTATTAATAAACTGAAAATATGAGTTAAAAAATGTTATTTGTCAAAATTATGTAGTTGGGATTGACAGCTTCCAGATGAGCATCATGAGTTATGCTAAACTTAAGTTGATATAAAAATTTAAATTTATTAAAAAAAATTCATTAAAGAAAAAACTAACTAATTTAAATTATCTCTTTCTTTGTTTGGAATTTTTAAATTTTATTTTATTAAAAAGAAGAAATTACCTCTCCGAAAACAACACATACTTACTTAATAAAGGAGGCCACATCATCTAGAACTAATTCACAACCAGGCCAGCGACAGACTCCGTGTGCGTAGAGCGGATGGTAGTACTTTTTTGTATTGTAATCGTCGATAACGTGATTTCTTGGAGCAGGATTTCCACCGGCACCCATGTGGCCAATGGCATCAATAATTCCACCCAATCCTACCATACATCCCACACTGCCGCCACCCAAATGATTTCCATCTACATGCGGATGTTGATGTTGCTGCTGATGTTGTTGATGTTGTTGCAGGGGAGATGCGACGAACCCTGGAATATTAATAATAAGACCAAAAATAGATAAGAATGTAGCGTTCTAAGAAACTTTTGATCCTATGTATATGTTTTTTTTTGTATAATAAATTACTTGATGCAATAATATCGCTATTTAGTGTCTCTGTAGACCACGTAGAGTCACCATTTCCGGGAACAGTTGAGTTAACATGTCCGTTACTAGATGGCGTATGTTGCTGATCGCGATCGATGTCAGATTTTATGTCTGGAGGACTACTGCAACGAACAAAATCATCACTAACGTTGCTTTTGCATTTTGTGATATTGTCGGAATCGTCGGTGATGTTGCCAACATTACTAATGTTGTTGTTGGGAGTAGTTTGACAGTTGTTGTTGATAGTAACGGGGCTCCTCACCTCATTGGCGGGTGGTGATAATCTTTGTTCATCTTCATGAGAATTTATTATCATCATACTCAAATCATCGATGGAATTATTTTGTTGAGTTGATGATGTTGATGATTTCGGTGAGAGTTGTTGCTGATTGCGATGTTGATGATGATGATGATGGTGAAGTTGATGATTTGCAAGATGCGAGGAATGCGGATGATTTGTATTGTGTACTACATGACTAGGATGTTGTTGTAGAAGATGCGACGCCACTTGTTGATGTTGCTGCTGATGTTGTTGCTGAAGTTGCTGTTGCTGCTGCTGTTGTTGTTGTTGATGATGTTGTTGATGTTGTTGCTGTTGGTGATGGTGGTGATTAGTGTGCTGATTGTGTGAGCTATTTTGATTGCTGTGATGGTTTTGAACAACTGCTGACATAGGATTAATTGGTGACATTGATCGGTGGATTTGTGATTGCAAATCGAGTTGCAAAGGTTTGCCAAAGCCTTTTGTTGTTGATTATATAAAGAAAGTAAAACAAAAAGAGCGAAACCAGAAAATGTGCTTATGTTGATAGGTATAGATGCTTTTAATATTATGACTCACCTTGATGTATTAAATACTGCCTCTGTACCAGCTGTAGTTGCTGAATCAGCTCCTGTTGCTGTATGCTTAAATGATGTTGCAATTGCATGGTGGAATGACTTGTTGTTGTCCGCGACTGTGATAGATGATGGTGATGATTGTGTACCAGAGTTTGAAAGGGTAACTGATTTTGCTGTTGGTAATATAAATTACTATTTAAATTTTTTTCAAAATCCTTAAATTCATTATCATAATCCATAAGGCTTCTATGATAAAAAGTTTCAATTTCAGTTCCAATTGCAGAATTTGGGCTGTAGTCGGCATCATTATCATATTGCACTTCTTCGTTCTTAATTGTTGTTAAGAAATTCGTTGATTTTAATGATACAACATCTGAATCTATTTCGGTTTTAATAAAACATTGATTATTGTTTTCTTTTTGGTCTTCCAGATTTGATTGATTTTTGTTGACCGACAAAGCCGTGTTCGGTGATTTTAGTTCAATTTTTACTTGTTGCTTTTCAAAATGGTTGTGTCGCTGCTTAAGCAAATGGGCTTGTTGCAAAAGATTTAATTGCAAACGTTCTTGTAATTGATGCAATGTAATTTCGAATGTTTCACCGTTTGAACAGAAATAAAACGGCGACAATATTGATGGAAATATTATTGATGCTGCCGATTGTGCTGCTGATGATAATGATGATAGTATTTTATAATTTTCCACAAAGAATTGTTGTTGAAGATGGAAATTATGTTTATTATGATATCGATATGATGGATAATTTTCAATAAGTAAAGATTTCAATTGAAAATTCTTCTTTTGTGATCTTTTGGAATATTTTGAATGAATTTGTTGTTGTTGTGCCGAATGCATACGTTTCATTCCGTGTTCTGAAATAAAAATAAACCCAAGAAACACAAAAAAAAAAAAAAACAACAAAACATTAATTTTAGTAAGTACTATTTTTAATCAATTCTTAATTTAAATACAAGAACATTTGTAAATATGTATGTATTATTAAAATGTACGACTGGATGACTTAAAGTTCAAGGTTTTTATAAAGCGGTTACGCATTAAAGGGTTATGTTTGATATAGGAAAATGGTTAGCAAGAAAGTGTTAACAAATATTAAACTATACTAAACACAGACTTATTGCAAGTATGGCATTACAAATACTAAAGTTAATCCAAATTTATGCAACTGTTTTCAAGAAAATTAAAAAAAAAATTGTGGAAAAAATTAAAAAAACTCCAATACATATTTTAATAAATGCAGTAGAAATTGAAATGCATGAAGCTTGCCATCGTAATTTTCGTCGAAAACGAGTCCTCCAATTTTTATTAAAATTTCCTACCATCTTAATTCTGACAGCAGATACCAACCTCTCATAAAACTATTTTCTTTTTATTTTGGACTATCTCATGAACATTATTTTTAAGCTATAAATTCTTAATACAAACAGTCATATGAGCTCACGTTAGGCTGTGACAAAAAAGGAATTCCAGCATTTACAAAAAAACACCACCCTACTATCTATACGTTTTTTATTACTGTGTGCGAGTGCTGTTTTTTTGGGATTTTATATGTGGTATAGTAAAGTTCCAGTTGTACAATCGTGGTTTAAATCAATAATCCGTGGTTCAGAAATTTTTATTCGTTGATTTTGGTGGATTAACTAAAGTTTGGCGATGGTTCAGGAATTTAATTGGCTTTTATCACATACTTCAATTTTGTACCATCGTTGAACATAGGTAATCCAACGAAATCGGCGAATTAAAATTTCTAAACTACGGCCCTAAGAAATTTCCAAAAAAAAAAAAATACACCATCCTAAGTAGGATTCTTCTTCTGCTTTTATCGGCAGTAATTCTATTGTGGATGTTGTATAGGTATTTTATTCGTGTAAAATCCTACTGTACTATTAACAGCTTTCCTAAAAAAAATACGACTAATGCCTCTATAGCCCATATGAAAATTAAACTTTCACTTCGAAAAAATTCCGACAAAGCTGAATTTTGGTGCAAAGATGTTCATTTTTGTATCTTAAGCATTTTTAAAAAAGTACCCTAAATTTGGACCGTGGCTAAAATTTTTACGGGGGTGAAAGGGGTTGAATTTCAGTTTTTTATTGCTAATTTCTCAAAAAATATCAGTGTTTTAAGGCAAAAGTTATAGATTATGTAAATTTACATTAAAAATGTTACGACACTTTTTTTTCGTACTCAATAGGTTTTGAGGAAAACGTGCACAAACTTTATAGTGTACTGAATTTAATCAAAAAAATTTATTGAAGTTGCATGTATCGACAAGCAAATGTTTTTGTATCGTATGTGTTTAAATATTTCCACATAAAAAAATAAAAAATACGGGATGGTAGGGGTTACTGGCCGCCATATTGAAACAACTGGTAATTTCGTTTTCATTAGTAACTCGCTTAGATTTTATTTTGTAACAAAATGGTCAGTTTAAAACTTTTACACACAAACTAACGATCTCTGGAACTTTTTTATCTTTAAGTTATAGCTTGTCAAAGTTTACCTATGTATGTATCTAATAAAGTTGAATGGAATGTTTAGCTTTAAGACACCCCTCCTGCCTCTCCTGTGGCATTTACTCCACCAAAACCTATGAAAACTTTGTAGAGGAGAGTTGGTGAAATATCTTTGTCTCGTACTATTTTTCAAAATTGTAAACATTTTCATCAACTTTTGCATTTTAAAAATCGAAAATCACATTGATGGCGAATTCAATCTAGTACGAAATTTTTTCCCCTATCTCAAAAAAATGTATACAAGAATTTAGCCTGATATTCTGGCTTCATTTAAAGACATCAACCTTGAAGATCCGTGCCGCTTGGATTCGGCAATAAACTGTAGGTCCCCTCCATTCAAGATGTGCAATCAAGTAAATACCGAAATTGGGGCTCGTTTGCTCTAAATATATGCGAGACAAAAAACATTTTTCAACAATTTGTAGCAGTTTCTTTTGCAGTTTCTTATTTTTTTTTTGTCTTAGAAAAAAAACATGCCAATCAATTAGTTGTCCATTCTCTAGCAGTAATCAGTTAAATCATTGTGTAAAATTCATTTTGATTTGATTTTTTTTCAAGTCTTACCAATTCTTCACTACGTCATTATGTATAGAATGAAATTAGGCCACTAATGGAATTTTTCTGAAAACCCTTTCTGCACATAATGTGTAAAAAATTTTTATTCAAAATCGATGTCGCTATTCGTTCTCGAGATATTATCGACGATAAAAAAGCTCACGAACGCACGAACGTACACACGCACACTACAAAGTCGATGTATTCGAGCAGTTCAGAGCTGGGCCCGAACTGTCAAACAAAAATGTTGTGTTTCTTTTTGAGTTCAGAGCGCTCAGGGCTTGGAATTTGTTTCTTTTTTCGATCAGAGCGTGCTTCATGAGCTCAGAATAAAAAAACCGAGCAGACGGATTAGAAAATTGTGCGCGGCCAACTTCATACAGTTTTCACGTAATTTGACAGATATAACAATTGAGTGCTCAGGTGTGTTTCATAATTAAATCGGATAAATAAATAAATGAATTCAATTTATTCTAATTATGCACTTTTTTTAAGTGCTAATAATAATGTTTCCAATAAATTTGATGCAATCACAAATTTTCTTTTATTTTCATTCATGTATTTCGCATTTTTTATTTGGCAATCATTTCGTTTGACAGATCAACATTATTTTTAACAATGACCGGTCCTAAATAAAATGTTACACAGTGTAACATTTTTAACATATGGCACTTCAACATTTTTTTTTTGACACATCAACAATAGTTAGCAATATTTTGTAGAAAAGGAACGGTCCACTGATGTAATTATGTATGTATACCTAGATGTAACAATTTTAAATTATAACTTAATGGGTGCGTTCGGGCGGCAATCCAAACCTATCCGGATAGGTTGTGTGTTGTTGTTATCCCATAGGAAAATTAAGCTGATGGACCAAACAAATCTAAAGCTATCCTAAAATTTTCGGTATACTAAACTAGCCGATGGGCAATTTAAAGAACAGCTGATTACGCTTGCAGCTGATTTTTAGTTTGATGTGGTGCGTTCTTTTATGTTACTGTGGTTAACTATGGTTAATGTGGTCAAAAATAAAATTTGTTGTGGAATGAATAACCAAGAACAAAAATGTGATTGCATTAAATTTATTTCAAAAATAATTATTAGGAATTCAAAATTACATGTGTACATTTTCCAAATTAAATTTCTTTTCACTCAGTTTTCGTACAAATCGAACAGAAATAAGTGCAATTTGGTTTGATTGCTTATGGCACAGAATTTTTGATGAAAAATCGATAAAATGAAAAGAATAAAATGCCTACCGAAAGAAAATAAGTCATAAAATAAAAGAAAACTATTCCAAAAATAAGATTCGACAAAAAAAAAATTCAAAGAAATTGATAAAAACATTGAAAACAATTCCAAATCAAAAGGACAAAAAGTAAACAAAAGATCAACACAATAAAAACATTGCACTTCAGCTGTGTTTGACAGATCAACCATTTCAACTCATATCAAGGAGATTAGTTGGAAAAAGTTACTTTTTGACACTTTTACTTTTACTTTAGGAACAACTTTATGACGTCATAAAGTTAACTCGAAGTAACTTCTTTGAATTAAAGGAACGACCAAAGTTAAACTACAGTTAACTTTCGCTAGAAAAAGAACGCACCACTGGCGTCGCGTCGTTTTTTTTTGTCGTTTGCAAAGGAATAAAATATTATAAAAATGCCTTAAAATGCATATCAGTGTAATTTGGAATGCAATTAACCAAATATTCGCACAAAAATTGAAACTTTACTTTTCCTTTTTTCAGGTGTTTCGATTTTTGACAGAAAATGTTACCTATCCCGGATATGTTCGTTCGAAAACATATCCGATACTAACCTATCTCAGATAGCCTATCTGACTGCCAACCGAACGCGAGGAATGAAATTAAACATCTTAACATAACATTTAGCAACAAACAAACGAAATTCCATATTCCCATAGCCTTTTCTTAAACATATTTAGGTACAACCTTTGAAATTAAATAATACATAGAAACCTATAGATATGTGTATGTACATAGGTATTAAAAAAAAAAACTTAAACTTACCAACAAAATACTAAAGTTATTAAATAACGAATAATCCAATCCAATAATCTGAGTATCAGCATTTAATAAAGAATTATTATCTTTAACTTCCAAATAATTAGTAAATTCATTTAATGATTACGAATTTTCCATCACTTGCAACAAAGTAGTTTTAAGTTTGCATTAACTTTCATTTAACCACTTTTAAGCTTTAAAGCAACTTTAGCTCCTTTACAAAAAAAAAAAATAAAAACCCATCTATGTAGATAGGAATTTCGTCGTATAATAAATTTATCTTTGAATTATCGCACTGGTTTCAGACAACACACACTGTTTCTTTATTTTGTATCGATATAGAGGTATCTTTATTCTTTATTTACAAGAGACTAACAAGTGTCTAGACGCATTTCAAAAAAAGGACGAGACAAATGATATTGATATTTATCCCACACTTAAAAATAAAGAAAAGAAGAAAAATCTGTTTTAAAGTAGGTAGGTTCAAGGAAGGTAGCTTAGTTTGGGTTATATGGGCTCCGACCCTTCGACGACAAAGAAGCAACGGCCACGAACGACGAGGATGATGATTATACGGCAATAACAAGGACGAGGATTGAAACAAGGGCCACTTTAAGTAAGTTAGCACTGCCTATGATGCGAAGCACAAAAACATAAAACCAAACCTTAAAGAATGATTTTTTGTGCATACCTACACTTTATTTTGAAGAGGGTTATAAACTAAAGCTAGCAGAACTGTTACTGTTATTAAGTAAGCTACCTATACCTATGGAAAAATCAAGCTTTAAAAATTGGGAACGTTCGTCTAGCGATGATGATGAACAACAAACTTGAATTTAAAATTTCCCAATAAGAACAAAAAATATTTTTACGTGGCTTCAAGCCTTAAGTTTGTCAAAATCCTTGTTACTAAATAAAAACTATTTGAAAAATTTTTTTCTCACATAAATCACTTAAAACGCACCGGTTTATTTTTCTGTTTGAATCGGACAAACAAAATGATGTTTTAATTAAAACTGTAGACACGATTTTCTGTGGGTTTGTTATGGTTGAAGCCAAAGTAAACTGTATAGAGCTCCGAGCCCCGACCTAGCGAATAGGTATGACTAAAATTTGGATAAATTTGAATAGTTTCAAAAGATGCCCAAAAACTATGGACTCCTCAGATATAAACATAAATAAAACTTAATTCGCACAAATAGGATGTTGATTTCGACACCTACACTGTTTACTTTAAGAGTTTTATGCTAACTTTAAACCCAACCCAGCTCTATATACACTCTCAAAAGCACACATACCCCCAACTCCAAGGGTATTATTTATTTATTTTCATGAAATAACTAAAACGAAAAAAAACAAACAACAAATCGTGCCACGACGACGAACAGAATATGTTGTACTCCATATCCTGTGCGATTGTATTATATTTCGCATTCCAAGAAAACCACAATTTTTTGAAATCCATAAAGCTCCTTTTTCAACAAGCCGAGCGACAGACGACGACGCGACGAAGTAATGCGAGCATCCCTTTTTGTAGAACCAATAATGGTTTTAGCAGACAAAACGGCGAAACGTTAAGGGAAGGAAGAATTCGACACGATATAAACAAGAATAACCTTTTAATAGGAAAATGGAGTTCGAGTCCTAGAATTGGGGAGATGATTAAAAGGGGGTTAACTAAGGCTGTGTTGAGGGAATGCCACCGCGTGTCCGTGTCAATATCCTTTCTAGCAGCGCGATAAGACGAGATGCGGTGGACGGGTAATATAAGGCTGGCGCGGCGTTTCGTATAGAAATTATACTAAATTAAAACACCCATTCGGTGGGCTGGTGATTGGCGGTTTCGAGGGGCGACAACGACAACAAAACTTTTTCTTTTGGTATGGACATTAACGCGATTTTCCGGGAATGCTCAAACCGCCGACACAAAATTTACAAAAATATTGTTGTACCTACAACAAGTGCGATACGGTAAACCAATGTGTTGTCGCTTCGGTCATCACTTGTTCGTAAGTCACCCGATCGTGAAATAAACTGAAATTTTATTTGTGTGTTGTTCTTACTCCGCGTGGTATTTTGTTTATGTGCATGTTCCTATGTGTGGGTGGGAATGTGTGTGTGTAAACAAAACGACGACGATACAACCAAAAACTATGGTATGGGTGGGATTTTAGAGGAGAAATTCCCAGTTGCAGCAACAACAGAGCAACAACAGAAGAAACACTACATAACCACGACTGCCACCACTCAATTAAAAGTTAATTAAATCTTTAGGTATAAATTGAAATGAAATAAAATTTAATAAAATAAAATAAATTAAATTAAAAAAAATATAGGTATAATAAATTAAAATAATATAAAATAAAGTCTAAAGTTACTTTAAATTATCCAAAATTCTGTAAACCTATCTGAAAGTATCTAAAATCGAGCTTATTATTCAATTATCTTAAACAATCTAATATTTATTATTATTATACCTACCTATCTTAAATTCTTCAAAAATAATTAAATTATGTAGTTAATAGGTAGATGTGTATTAAGTTCTCTTCTTATATAAAATTATATACAAAATAGGTAGGTATATAAAAATTATTTTTTAATAATAGAGATTAAAATCTATTTATTTATTAACAATTTTATCAACTGATTTGTGTTGAAAATAGTTGACATTAAAATCAAGATAAAAATCATAACATAAATAAAAGTTTCTTAATTTTTAACACTAATTTTTTCCTTAAATTTTTTCAAGACTCAACTTTTTTCGTATGCAAAATGAACAAATAACAGTTTATGTTCTTCGGGATGATGATAATTGTGGTAAGTATTTATGTAGACGGCGTGTCCCAAACATTAATGTCAATTAGCCACTTTCGCCAAACTTTTTTTGCGAGGCGCGAAAGGTGGGTATATTGTATATATGGAATCATAATCATTATTTAAATTACTTACTTTCGAAATTTGAAAAAAAAAATTGACAACAAATTATCATTTGTTTGATTTTTACAACAGCATTAGTTATAAACAAACAACTTTCAATGGATTCAGTTTGAAAAACGAAAGTAAACTAAGAAGTAAATTTTGAGAAACAAAATTGAAAAAAAACATAATTTTAGTCCCCAATCAATTCGATAGTCACAAATTTGATTATTTACTCTTCGAAAACAGATATTTTGTTCGAAATAGGTACTCTTTAAAAACTTTGTCTTTCGAATCTGTCTCGAAGTTCTGCTTTTAAAAGGGTTGGAGTCAAAATTCTGCCTGGGTCAAAATTCTTTTGTCAAAATTCTGCTTCCAAAATAGGTACTGTTTTTGAAAATTCTGCTTTTCAAAATTCTGTTTTACAAAATTCTGTAAATAATAAAAAAAAAGTTTCAAAAATTTAAAAAAGCACGCGCGAAATAAGAAAATAGCTAAAAATATCTTCTAGCTTTGCTCAGATTAGCTATCATTTATTTTTATTTTGTTAAAAATCGACATTTTTTGTTGTTAATCTTCAAATTTTTTAGTAAATATTGTTTGTAAATTTTTGTTAGAAAAGCAGAAATGAGCAGAATGTTATTTTACTAAATATTAACTGTCGGTATTTTGAAAAGCAGAATTTTAAAAACAGAATTTTGTTAAACCGATTCGAAAAAAAACTGAATTTTGAAAAGCAAAATTTTTACAGGGTAAGGCAGAATTATGAAAAGCTGAATTTCGAAATCAAAATTGTGACCCGCTCCCTTTTAAAATTCTGTATTTTTAGGAAGACAACTGGAAAAATATTCCAAAAAAAATAAATAAATAATAAATAAAATATAAATGCTATGGCAAGGTTAACTTATGTAGTTGTCTTCAGTACATAATTCTGCATTTGATTACATTTTAACTTTAAATTTTTGTCCTTCTTATTACACATTTGTTTGATATTTATTTTATAACAAAACAATATAAATTAATTCAAACTGCTTTGCTCTATCGTCTATCTGTTTTTGAATAGTATGTATGCCTTGCCTGTGGAATGCAACAGACAAATTAGAAGCAAATTGTATCAGAAAGATTTTTCTGAGGTATGCTGTATTCATATATGGTTGCCAATTGTGTAGCATATTTGTGTTTTAAATTCATAAATAAAATGATGATTTTGAAAAATAAATTTTTTACAATATCGTTTGCATTAAGTGTTGCTAAAAATCGTATATTTGGGTAGATTTGGGCACAAATTTAACCCAAAGCTACCCAAATATAAGATTTTTATAATTTCACTGTATTATTTTATAAATTAAAAAAATTAATAAAAATTATAAGAAACTGATAGAGTTTTTTATGGGCTTAATGTAAAATGTAATTATTATAGTTGCGATGTTGTTCTCTCCGTAATAATACAAATAAATAGGTATGTTCGTAACCCTTTTCTTAAAAAAAAAAAAACAGTTTTTTGTGACCTCAAACAAGTGATTCGCGGTGTATCCCGAAAGCGATTCTTTTGAAAATGAAATTAGTCATGTTATTTTCAGTGACCCAAAATCAGTTTGTCGAGTTACAACTACGACGAACAAGCCTTTACTTAAAAAAAAGCAACAAACATTATTATGAAAAACAATTGTTAATGACAAAATCTCTGTCAATAGTTTTTGAAATAGCTACAAGGTGGTCGTAGTCCTAGTCCCATACAATAGATATTTTAACCTACAACTTTAAAGATTAAATTATTGCTTAGCAACAATGATTCTCACAAGTAGGTATTTTTTTTTTAAAGAATTTCCTTTCTCACATTGCAACTGTGTTTACCAACTTCGGTTAAAAATCAATAAAAAAAAAGACAACACAAAAACAAACTCCAATCCAGCATGTAAACACAAATAAACAAATAACCTGGCATATACGGCATCTTAATGGGGAAGACAACGCGATACTTAAACTCAGTATTAGACAAAATAAAAACAACAAAAAAAAAATTAAATAAAAGTTTAAATAAACATTGAAACCAGTGGAAGGCGGACCTGCCTCATACAAATTTGTATATCCAAGGGTCAATAAATAAAAACCATAGGTGTTATTATCTCTGTAACATTCTGCGCGGATTGGGATTCGGTTCCAATGAGGCATTAGAATATTTTGTCTCGACAACAAATGCCGACCACTGAAACACAGTGAGGCCATGATGATAAAAAGGTACTTTGCAAATCAACAGAAAAAAAAGTGTCCTTGTCAAACTATACAGTACATTTTTCTAACTATATATAAAGCTTTAAGTAGGTATAGTAGTCCAGGAAAAATAGACTTTTACAAGGAAAACATTAGAGACTGAAATTTGGCATGGACTCTTTAAAAACTGATAGAGTTCCTCATCGATCCGATGACCGCTAGGTCAGTTATAAGTGGTCCAAGGGTTTAAAAATGATTTTTTTGCAAATATCTCAAAAACGGTTTGTGCTAGAGGAAATTTTTATTCCTCAATCTTATAGCACATACCGTTTTTGAGCTATTTTCCAAAAACTTCCACTTTCATGACTTTTTGCCCTTTTTTTAGAGATTTTTCGAATTTTCGATTTGCTGTAACTTTTAAACGGTTAATGTAACAAAAAAAATGCAGAGCTATTTTTGTTGGAAATTATATGAGCTTTAAGACTGGCTAATACAATTTTTCTTTAACACAAACTGTTTTTGAGATATTTGCCAAAAACTCCCATTTTCATGACTTTTTGTCCACTTTTTTAGAGATTTTTTGACTTTTCCATTTGAAAAAGTGAAAATGCATTTTTGTTGCAAATTACATGAGCTATAATACAGATGAATAAAATTTTTCTATGACAACCCGTTTTTAAGATATTTGCCAAAAACTTCCACTTTCATGATTTTTTGCCCCTTTTTTAGAGATTTTTTTTACTTTTCGATTTGCTGTAATTTTTTTAACTTTTACGAAAAAAACGAAAAAAATCCATTTTTATAGGAAATCGCTTCAGCTACAAGATTAAAGAGCAAAACAAACAAAAACAAACTCATTTTTAGACCCTTGGACCCCTTATAACTGAACTGGCGGTCATCGGATCGATAAGGACCTCTTTCAGTTTTTAAAAGAATCCCATAACCAACGTCCATGCCGAATTTCAGCCTCTAACTAATATATTTTTCTAAAAAATTAAAACAGAAAAAAAATATTTAAAAACAACGGTACAATTTACAATGCCATGCAATATCTTTTTGGAACGCCAAGAACCTCTTCTTTGATTTTCGTTTTAAATTAAGTTGTATTAGTGAATAGTTTTTGAAAAATTAATTTTCAAATTTTGAAAGAAAAATAAAAAAAAACTTTCAAATTAATTTTTTTAAGAATTTTATGTAATTAAATATAATTTTTGTTTTCAAAATTCAATGCTCTTATTGATTTTCAATACAAAAACAGAATACCGGATGGTAAAATGTCTTTTAGTTTTTGAGAAAATTGAAAATAACGAAATCTACTTTACTACAAAATTTGTTTTTTTTTTTTCAAAAATTTAAGTTTGAAAATTAATTTTTAAAAAACTATAGAATATAAGAACTTAATTTATAAACAAAATGGAAGCACATATTTCTGGCTTAACAAAAAAAGAATAGAGCATCGTTTTAACCGTTACCGTTGTTTTTTAATAATTTTTTTTCTGTATTAAGTCAATTAATTTAGAAAATTGCTCCCCCTGTTATTTTCACTTTTATTAAAAACTAAGACATTTTTGCATCCGGTTTTCTGTTTTTGACTAAAAACTAATAAGAGCATTAAATTTTGAAAACAAAAATTAAACTTAATAACATAAACTTTAAAAAAAAATTAGTTTGAAACTTTTTTTTTCATTTTTTTTTTCAAAATTTCGAGTTTGAAAATTAATTTTTCAAAAACTATTCACTAACACAACTTAATTTAAAATCAAAATCAAAGAAGAGATTTCTGGCTTTCCAAAAAGGTATAGCATGGCATTATAGATTGTACCGTTGTTTTTAAATACAGTATTTTAAAAACATTATTTTGACGCTACAGTATTTCGACCCTAACCCCATTCCTATATGTGTTTGTTGTGGACTTGAGCTGATTCATCATTCTCTTATTCGTTCAAAAATTGTTCATAACTTTCTGGTATCACATTTGTTCATGAAGAACTAGGGGCTAGTGATTTACAACTACTTTCAACTATTCCTGTGTGCGTGTCTGTAGGAATGGAAGGGACCTACAGTTTATTGCCGAATCCGAACGGCTAATGTGAGCGGCACTTTGCTATGACAAGAAATTCTCTTGGAGGTTTTATCAGTTCCTCGCAAAAGGCAGTAGCCGTTATTATTTTATTATTATTATTAGAGCGACGATAGGCTGGGAAACGAAACACACCAAGAAAGCTCTCGGTATCCCGTATGAGCACCACGTGCCTGCGTCTGGTCTCTATTTCAGGACCAGTCGACACAGGTTTTTTTTTACGAAACTATGTTCATACAATTTTTTACATATTCTTAAATAATTCGTCCCTCAATAAAAATGTTTAGTGTTACGCTTTTGCATTTGAACACATAGCAATGAAAAGCCAAAAACTGCAGTTTCTAAAATTAAAATCCAGCGTAAAATCCTGCTGAAGAATCCAAAGAGGAAAACTTAAGTTGAGTATTCCGATGCGATGCCGATGTTCGCTGATTTCCGATGTAACGTAAGCCTGGGTGTGCTTCCACGATAACCACAATATGGTTTGTACGTGTAACCCATAGTTGGTTCTTCGTGTAAATTAATTTTATAACATTTCTAAATACTTCTGGACATAAAATTACTTAAATATTTATTCGAAAATAATTATGAAGTTTAGCCCATAAAAATATTTTTCTTAAATGTGATCTGATGTAACATGTAAGGTGTGTTTTTTTCAAGAATATTAAAAAAGTTATACGGTCTCTTAAGACGTTGTCCCACTGTGTTGCGAAGGTAATGGATGTACAGCAAACGAACAGTGTTTTTTTTTTTATCCGCATACACAAATATGTAAATTTTTGTTTCTGTTGACGAGTTGTAATAATTATTTTCATTATTGTTTGTCTACTAAGCCACATACACAATATATCGTCTTAAGAGATTTTTTATTTGTTTTCCATAATAATGATGATAATTCTTTTGAAAAATGTTCCTTCATTTGTTTACTTTGCGCCGCATCTGGTTTTCCCCAAGCCCCGGTCGGTTTGGGTCGGGCGGATACGCGATCATCTATCACTTAAGTATTTATCGCTGTTTATTTAATGGTTAAATATTTTCAAATATCCACCTAACAGCCGCACGCAGATGTTGGTTGCATTTTAACTCTTGCAATTATTTATTCGTCGATATATAGATAATTATTTGGTAGGCTAAACATAATGACAACATCTGATTGACCCGTTGCAAATGACGAGACAATATTCTTTTTACTGTCATAACGATTAAAACTGGAAGTTTCGGAAAGTAAACGATAGAACATATAAATTTCAGTAAGATAGAACTTTTTTCGCATGAAAATTTTGTTTGCTGTCGTACAAATCTGTAACTGTCAGATCTTGACAGCTTAGTCCTGACAATTTTATTATATTAGGATTTTAATAAATTTAGCATCATAACGTTATGTAGCTTGCAAATTTGAAATTTCAAAGTTATGAAAAAGAAGTGCTTAATAAAAATAAATAATTATCTATAAAATTAGTGTTGTATTTGTCATTGAAAAATGCTTTTCCCAATGATTGTGATCTCGTTTTGGCCAAAGCGGGACATTTGCAGAGGAAATGAATGACTGTTTCCTTTTCCTGCTGGTCCCCACAGCTACGACAGTGAGTATTGTAAGGAATGCCCAGCCTTGCCGCATGTTCTCCGATTTGCCAGTGACCGGAAAAAGTTGCAACAACCCTGGCTATGTCTCGCCTGGGTCTGCCTATCAAGTCTTTTGTTCGAGCTTTATTGTAGGTGGGCCAAATCTTTCTAGATATGACGCATATTTTAATACTGTGCCACCTACGATTTATTTTTTGACATAATATGTATGCAAATTAAAAAATGTATCGATTACAAAAAAAAAGCTTCTACATCTTCTCGTTAAAAAAATACTGAACAGTATTCGATCTCCAAATCAAGATGGGGTCGATGGCAGAATACGCAAACCAAATCTTCCTCTAACAATGGCAACGTTCAATAAAATGTTAAGCTCTTACGATTACAAAAATTTTGGTACTATTTGGTCCTTTTCAGTACTATTTTTTTCAGCTTTCAGTACTATCGACAAAAGTCGATTTCCATTAATGTTGGAACTCTTCTTCAAAATCTAGTGTTATATAGGTACAAAGAAGTTGAGTTTAAGAATTTAAGAATAATTGTGTCGTTGATTATTATCAAACAGAAGCTACAATATTGGAAACATTAAACCGAGCAAAAGGGCGAAAACCTATAGTTTCTAAAATATTCAAGATAATTCAATGCAGTAAATTTTGTTTGATTTGTGGAAGGTATTTGCACAAGACTGACTAAAAAAAAAATAATAAAAGGACATTTTATATTCGCCCTGTAGTGAAATGAATTTTTTTAGGCAGTTTTGTTAGTTAAAAACATATTTAGCGCATTTTGATTCTAAAATGCCTGTAAAATAAAATAAAGAAAAAAATATTTAGCTCTCTTTTGAAAATCGCGCCTATAAATAGCCTTGTTTTGATCCCAAACTCACAATTAAAACCATATAACTTCTTAATTATTTCGTTTTTATACGCAAATTTTGGTATATCACACTCAATATATCGAAAAAAGTGCCTTTAGCACCGTTTTGATAATCAACGACACAATCTCTTTTTTTTTGTGGGATGTTGAAAATATACTCCCATTTTGTATAAAATATATTCCGCGGCTTTTTTTTTAATCATTTTTTGCATCATTTTCATTAAATAAAATTATTATTAAACATTTAAATTCATTGCCCACATCTGACCTAAGCTAACTAAATCAACTATAAACTGAAAAGTATGTAAAATTGTATACTTTTGTTGTCATAAAAAAAATTGTTGGCACAAATTTGTGATTCAAAGACAAGAACAACCCGAAAGGGACTCATCTATAGTAAAAAAAAAATTAAAATATGTAAACGATATATTTAATAGAATTAAGAACAAATTGTACTTATCTATTTCAGTTCAATAAATAAATTATTAATAAAATTAAATTAAAAATTTGTCAGAGACTTCATGACAATTGTCGGAAAATTTTTGACAGCTAGTTTTTAAAACAAGATTTTATATGAACTGAAAACTTAGCATTTTTCGCATATTTTCCTACAATTTTATTAAAATTGTGAAGTAATTTACTGGTCGGAAATGTCACCGTTGCAAAATTGTCACCTAACACATACATATATGTCAATCTTTAAGTTTTTGAAGCAATGAAAATAGTACCTTAACGTTTTGATCAAACTTTCCGTCGGTTGTGACGTCAGCAATCTGCGTTTAGTCGGTTTGTGTGCGCCTATCTGCACATGGAGTCTTAGCACATTGACCGACTTGTTTTAAATTTGGAGCATTTTTAAATAACTTCCTTGAAGGATAATTCTATAGTTTTTATTTAACTCAACTCGAATGGAGACCAACCTATCCTTCCAATAAAAAGAGCTGCGTTTGACGTGTTTTTTTTTATATTTTTATATTTTTATGTTTTTTAAAGTTAACTGAACATAGGCATAGTTAAAGTTGAAAAAAACTCATCGAAAATTATCTAAAAATTTTGTATTTCTAGGTCGACGTAATTGTGGTTCAAATGTTCGAAACCGCGGTATATTAAATAATTTTATCCTAACGTTATTTTTTTTTGTAAAAAAAAAAAAAAAAAAGAGAAATCCAGTAGTACCTACAATTCTGAAGTTTTAACACTTTTTTTTTTTAATTTTCTATTAAACCGCTCAAACGTATTTGATAAAACTTTACACAATGCCTTTTAAGATTTTGACTTTGTTTTTGCTTTATTTTTGTGTACAATTTCCGTATTTATCGCAAATAGGTTTACCGACTAAGGCAGTAATACATGCAAAGAAAATCCTTATGTACTTCCGACGGAAGTGCAAAATCGGTCCATAAATTGCCATTTTCTTCAATACAAAATATGTTCAAACACCATTTTTCTATTACAAACTAATTTTTTTTACAATCAATTTGGATGTTACAGAATTGTTGCAAATGTTAGAGTCGTTTTCGAGAAATTAAAACAAGTTTTTATTGAATGTCCACACACGTTACACGTATAGACGAAAAGACCGACGGCAACGACTGGGGTGTTTTTTTTTTTTTTTTATGTTTTTTTAAATCATTATAAATACAAATATTTGTATTAATTCAAAGATTTATTAAAATAAATAATAATTAAATCCACTGCACGATTTTAAAACTCACCTCTGTTCGGGGTCGGCTTATTATCATTTCCATTGAGAAAACTTTTTCCACACAAGATTTACAATCAAAATTTATTTTTGAGAAAGTTCGAGATTTCTTTTGTCGAAATTTTGCAGGTAAGGTTCTTCAATGATTTAATTTTTGCTCAACAACACTAGAAGCACAGTTAAATTTAAAATATGGTTCAAGTAATAATAAATCACCAACCAACTAATCAAAATAAAATAACGTAAAATAAAATAAAATTAAAAAAAAAAAAAAAAAAAAAAAAAAATTGAAATTGAAATTGAAATTTAGGTAGATGTTTTTTCCTGTTGGTTTTAGTTTTTTTTTTTTTTTGTATTTATTTGCTTGGTATTTGTATACACTATTTTGAATGCATCAGCAATGGCGATGGCGATAAAGCAGCGACAATAAACGAAACTTTGCTTACAAATATCCACGTAAAAGCATTGTCACATAGCAAGGAGCAATAAAGAAATGGTTAGGGAGGGGAGGGGGCGTTGTGAAGAGGGGGTTTATAGGTAAGGATTCAAAGGGATTTATGACAACGGAGACTTTTTTAACAACGGATGTAGTGTAGTCCTTTTTTTGGTGAAAATAACTGTATGGTTTAATTGTGAAATGCAACTAAAATTTATGTATACTTTTTATTTTTATTTATATAAATATTGTTTTAATTTTGTTTATAAATTGATGTCCTTATTGGAAAGCTGTTAAGCAATAAACTAAACTACACGCCGAGGCAACTCGTTGCGCGATAAAAGGGGATTCGTTACCGTTTTCACTATACCGAAGCAATAACACAATGCAGTAGTGTTGTAGTTTTCCGTGACTATAGAAATGCACAATTTTCCAGTATACGAATACAAAAAAAAAAAAAAAAATGAAAATATAGGAAAACATAGTTCACAACAAAAATGGCAATAAAAAAAGGAAAATAGAATCACATAAAAAAAGCAAGAAACAAAGAGGAAAAACAGACACGAAGAAGTTAAGAAAGGACTATGGACTATGGGACCCTGCACAAATAGGGTTTTCAGTAGAAGTTCCGTTGCATAGTATGTGCAGATTCCTACACCAGCACCAAACACACAACATTCAACCCAACATTGCCTTGTCGTTGTCGTTGCTGACGTTACAACTTGTTGTCTCCTTCAGTGCAGCCTTAACTGTTTTTTTTCTTCTATGCACCCTGCTGACTCCTTCTTCTATCGTCCTCGGTTATTTTTGATCCTCCTCTTCTGTGCCTTTGCCTGCAATCTTGCATCAGTTTCAGCTTCAGCCAGTGTTGTCGTGTCGTTCCTTGCATCCATGTCGTTGTCGTTTTTCCATGTTTCTCTGCCTCACCATCCTTGTTTTATTATGTTGTTTCAGCATACACAGAGCATTTAACTTATATCCATCCACCATCATCATGCACCATCAGCCTCCTTTTGCAACCCTGTACACATTAAAATTGCCATCCTGTTGGGACGTAGCGTAGGTACAGATGTAGTAGCTTCTATATAACTCCACCAACCCAACCCATTGTCGCTTCATACTCTTGCCGCCACATAGCAGTTTGCAATATCTGTAGCAGCAACATAAACAGGACTGGCTGTGGCTCCTACTAAAATACTAACAATTCCCAAACACAAAGTACCCCATCCCCATTCCTCATATCACCATTACCATCAAGCTGAATTGCATTTAAATTTTAAAGGCGATGGGGTGGCCGATGGGGGGTTGTTTTGTGCTGATGGGATTGGGACGAGCGGCAGAGTTTTGCAATATACACACAATTTGCACTTGCAAACACAGCAAGCAAAGCAACCAACTACCTCCCTACCAACACCATACCAACCTCAATGATCAGTGGAGAAAACTAATAGTGGAAACACAATTGCATAGGTATGATAGTAGTATAGACAGAGCAGAGAGAAGGACGACGATGAGGCTGGGGTGCCAAAGGGAAAGGACTCCCGAAATTTCAAAGTTTGAACAGTAAAAGGGGGGGGGGGGGGGGAGCGAATCGAATGAAGAAAACAATGAAAATAAAAACCCAGTAAGACATAACACAACGAAAAGCAATAAAGAAAATAGTGTATGCATAAATATGTAGGTAGGTATATCGAAGTTTCGGAACCAGGCAAACCCAAATGATTTGTTGTCTTAGTTTTAAATTTTTCGAGATTATGTTCCTTTCGCGGTATAAAGTAGATATTTATTTTTTGAACCCGCACAGGATGCAAACCCAAGCGCGAAATCCCGCTTTTCTTTTCAAAAATCTCGAAAAAACGAAAACTGAAAAATTAATAGGTAGGTATATACCTATCCGTTTTTCATAACATCGCAATTACAAAATCTTACTTTTAACAATTTCGCATTTTTATTTCGCACCCCGTAATCTCTCAAATACACTTGTCAAAACAATTAAGGGAACAAAAAACAAATCTTTTTTTAAGTGTTTTTTGAAGAGCTGTATCTCTGTAAAAAAGTGGTCATATTGAGATGAAACAAAAAGCATTCTGGAGCTTTATGCTTTTCGTACTGAGAAGTTTTACAAAATAATTTTTTAGGTACCGTTCTTTGCGCAATCATAAGAAGCAGCACGACCCAAAAATTTTAATTTATTTTTTGTATTTTTTAAACATTGTCATATTCTTTGAATTTTTTTTGAGTCAATTTAATGTTTCATTTTGATAACTTGTTTATTCAGCCTTAAGGTCGTCTTTTTTCATTATTCTACAGTTTGTTTTTTTAGAAGAATATCTGGCTTTGAATGAAAAAAACAGACTTTTGCCTTTGACTACCAATATCTTCGCAAGGAATAACGACACGGAAAATTTAAGGGTAGTTTTCAAAACTGGAATTTATTTTCTACAAGATTTTTTCAAAACTTTATAACGGTTATTTTTTTTTTGGCTCCTCACCGTTACATACAGAAAAGGTCAAAAAACGACTTTTTAAAGACTTTTTGTAAATCTTTTACTGCTTTACAAATATTAAGTGCAGGACTTAATTTGGTAAGACATTTTAAAGAACAATAGACTATCAATATTTATGTAAAATTTCAAATTGATCCATTGAACAGTTTTCCCGTACCGAATGATCCAATTCGTACAAACCAATTAAAGGAACAAATTTTATTGTTCATAAACATTGTAATGTTCTCATCAAAATGGAAACGGAAAGAAAAAATTCTGCCCACTTTTTCTCAGTTTTGTGTTAGTTACAATACAATCTACATTGGATTCGGCAATAAACTTAAGGTGCACTCCATTCCTGCAGACACGCACACAGGAATGGTTGAGAGTTGTAAGTCACTAGGCCCTAGTTCTTCATGAGCTGTTGTGCCATTAAATTTTTTTTTTTTTATTTATAGGTCTTACTGGCATATATATGCTTGTGTTGTTTAAAAAAAAAAAAAAAGAAAGAATTAAAAACATCTCTTTAAAAAAAATTGATTCTTTCACTAAATTTTAAGCAAAATTTACAATCAGCCCTATTCTGCTATTCGTTTCGATAGAAACTTTCGATTTACGTAAAAGTTTCATTCAATTTGCCTTAAATTATTTTTTTAAATCTTCAATATTTAAAGTGCAAATTTTAACTGATATTTAATTTTGAAATTCATAAAAGAATCCAATTGTTTAAATTCTGTTTTTATCGAAATTTAAATAAAATTTGGAGCAATTATTTCCCCCCCCCACGACGGATAGCAGAATACAAACTTTCAAGCGAATGTTTAGCAGAATAGGGCTGAATATTAAATACCATAGGTGAACATGAAAATTGTCATTTTTACCAAAAGAAACAAGCCATACAAAAAGTGACAAACAAAGTGCTATCAAAATTGTTTGAGTTGTTTTCGAGTAAATTTAAATGAAAGAAACATCGTTATAGGTATTGGGGCTAAACTTCTTTAGGCGCTCTGTATATAAATTTTAAACAAAGCCATTGATCTGTCTCAAGCTCAATGTAGATATGGACACAAAGATTAACACCGATGGCAGTGGAGAGTATTGATTAAGATCTCGAGACAAATAGGTACTTCTCTCTTGGGCAGGTTCTATAAGTGCAATGCAAAATGAAAAAATACTAAACTAAATAAATTAAGAATAAGAAAAATATAAAATAAAATATAAAACAAAAGTACCAACATCATAGCTATATATATGCATATAGTTTTGCATCTATCGATTGTTTCTTATTACTCTGCAACCATCAAATCCATTTGCACCCTGCACTTCCAGCTATGCGGTAAGTGTGGCAAATTTTGAACCCAAGCCCCAAAACAACACCCTCTCACACACATTTACATTCTATTCTCTTTGCTTTTATTCTATTTTCAATTGGCAACAAATACAAAAAAAAAAATAATATTATGTAGAACTTCATCGCTCTAAACACAAAAACACAGATGCAGATATAAACAATAAAAAGAAATAACAGACTACACACAACATTGCAGAAGCTTTTACATAAGCAAAACCCCGCACACATGTTAGAGTTAATAAGAAGTGTTTTTATATGCGGGGTTTTATCAGAATAAAGTTGCATTTTCCCATCCATCCAAAATGCCACCCCCATCCATTCATCCCTTTAAAAAAAAAAAAATAAAAAAGGTATATATCTTGCAACCATTTCTTTACAAGTGATTTTACACCGGAAAGATTTATAGAAAAAAATTTATGAGAGAAAATGTTATTTTTAATGGAATTTAACTTTTGATCAGTAAAAAAAACTAAAAATAAAATTCTTCCTCAAATTCAATTTCGTCATTTAATTTTTTTCTGGGCTATGACAATTTTAAAGAAAAAAAAAAAACAAAAAATATAAACCAAATTAAGGTCTAGTACCTACTTGCAATTAGATAACATTTATGTAAAAACTAATCCATTCATAATAGGAACGGATATTTTTTTTTTTGCAATTGAGTTTCGCTTTTTAGCCACTCAACCGATTTTTATCATGACTTTTATAATTTACAGGTCAGTCAGAAGTCAACGCTAATCAATCAATACAAATATGCAGCAAAGAATACATGAAATCAGGCTAAAAACTGTAGTCTGTTATTCGCAAGTGGCAGTAATCCCAAATAAAATTTAAGACGGGATTTGAACCCAGGACCTCTAGAGGCCAGATAGAGGATCAGTTGCTCTAGCTTTAGGTTCTCTTACTTATAGCAAACGAAAAAGAAAGTTTAAACTGAATAAAATTTAATAAAAGAAAAGAACACTACCTAACAACCGCGAACCCTTCTTTACAGTTTATCCTCCGGTGACATTCTGACATGATTTGGACAGTTAAGTTAGTAGCAAACACTAAACACTAGATTTGTCCTACGACTAAAATCTGTGAACGGACAGAGATTTTTAAGAAGGCTCTTCCTTGGGCACTTAGTAGTTTTTTTTCTGAGATTTCTGAAACGAAAATTTTTTTAATTATTTTTTTCAGCAGTTTTAATCTGAAGTTGGTAGCGGATAATATGTATGTCCCGTACTTCTGGAGTCTTACAGATTTTGACGTTGCTCAAAATCAAGATATGTGCCATCGTTTAGAGATGGTATCGTCACTTTTTCTGAAAGTTCTTGAAAAAAAGAACAAAACTTGTTGGAATTACATGTTTATGGAGTTTGTCAAAATTGTATGATGAATTATTTCTACTTATGTATTTGCTATGAGCGTAAAATTTGTTCAGGGCCGGATCTATGGGGGGGGTAAACCGGGCGCACGTGCACTGGGCGGCAGCTTCAGGGGGCGCTAAATTCGAGAAGACACTCTCTTCAATAGACCATCAACACGAAACAAATTTTGAAAAAAAAAAGTGTAGACCTACCCAGGCTGTTAAAATTAAAAAATGAAATACCTACAGCCATATTATTCAGTCACTTAAATCCAGTTTTAAATGTACATCTGGGTTAAAAGTAAGTTAAACCCAAATATCAAAACCAAGCTCATCATATTCACTCGTTATACCCGGAAATAAAAATAGTTTTAAACCTTGTCAAGTTTGATTTGATTTATTTAAAACTTCGGTGTAAAATCAAAATATAAAATACAAAAGCAAGCGACATAAAAGGAGAAACATAATTACAAATGTCAAATTATTGATATTACGCAGCTTTTAAATAGTTTTCAATTAAGTTCAAATAGTTTAACATCCGTTTTACTCATTTTTATTCCACCGAGTTTGATGCTTCTTTTGTTAGTGAATATTATGGACAGAAGTGAAAATTTTCGGGTTTGGAAAATGCAGATTAAATGGACGGGTATAAAATTCATTTAAACCTAAATTATACCTGAAGTGAATAATATGGCTGCTATTTATCTCAAAACAAGTAAAAAGGATTGTAATTCAAATGTAAATAAAAATGAAATGTAATTCAAACCATTTATTTACATTATACTGATTTTAAAAAAATTAAAATGTCTCCGATTTTTAATGCCAATAGCTTTTTAGTTAGAGTTAAATTAAAATGGCGCATATACTTATTGTTATTTTCGGTTCATTAAGCAATCAATTTGAAGGAATTGTATTCATAAAAATTGATTTGACAAGCAGTGGTAGGTATTGTGTTTTTAAAAATATTTTTATCTCATGAAACTTATATTATAGCTAAGGCGGGAGGGGCAATTTTCTAAAAAATCTACTTTTAAAAAAATATCATTGAAAAATAACGGCAACGATTACAAAAGTCATGCTAAAACTGTTAATAAAGCCATCAGAAATCTATTATCTTATTAAGTTTTTAATTAATTAATAATAGTGAATAATTTTTGAAAAAATTATTTTCAAAATGAAAATTTTGATTAATTTTATTTAAAATTTAGATTTAAAAAAATAATTTTTGAAAAACTATTTACTAAAATAAATAAAACGATTTCTGTAAAAGAATGGATTTACCATTGTAATTGATGCCATTGTTTTTTAATGACTTTTTCATTTCAAGCCGATTTTTAAAAAAAATTTCCCCTCCCGGGTAAACAGGTGGAAATAAACCTACCTCCCATACGATTTTTTTCTTTTCTCTACCAAAACTACAAGCCTAAAAATTTTGACGCATCTTATGCGGTCTGTTATTTATTTTAATATTTTTGACATACGTAAATAAAAGTTGCTAAATAAAAAGTTTTCTCCTTGTTTCAAAAAATCCAACCAACAAGTATAAATAGGTACCTATTATTCAGTTTTTTTTTTTTTTTTGTATAATCATTTACCTTAAATGCTGAAGGGCGCCATATCAGGTTTTTGCCCTTGTTCGGAAAAGTCGTAGATCCGGCACTGCATTTGTTCCACGAACAGCTGGAAATTTTAAATAAAAATTAAATAAATTTGTATTTGGGATATTAATTAAAATATATTTTCGTTTGGGTTAAATCTATTTGGTTTGGGTTAGTTCTATTTGCTTTTGGGTTAATTCTATTTACGTTTGAGTTAATTCAATGTGCGAATGCTATACATAAAAATGGATCGTGTTTTTTTCGAATGCTTAAAACACTTGAAAACAACTGGACCAAATTGGATACTTCCTTCTGCGAGTTTGTTTGTATGTAATTACTACACGAAGGTTTAGAAAAAAAGAAAAGTCGGAAAATTTTCAACAGATGGCTTGTAGGTGCATATTTAGTTTTTCAATTCAATAAATGGTGTCCCGTGTCCGGCGGCACCACCAAACTGATTGAGCACAAAATTTCAGTCAATCCTACGTGAAAGTCTAAGTCTGTGCGTGTTTAGTCAACGTGCGTCGGTCTAACAGGTTTCCAACAAGGTGCAGCAGCGCATGTATTTTCGGAATAATTTCAGAAAACACGGTTCGATTTTGCACAAACTTCAAGAAAATCTTATGTGCCAAAGATGCTCCTGAGTGTTTTTGGTCAAAATTTATTTAGGAATTCGCAAACAATGCAGCAGCGCATGGATTTTCGAATTAATTTCAAAAGACAAGGTCAGATTTTTCTAAAAATTAAATTAAATCTTAGGTAATACTTCAAGATGTGTTGTTAGTTCAAAATGGGTTGAGTGCGAAATCCCGAATGTGCCAAAAATCCCGAATGCTAAAATCCTGAAAGACAAAATCCCGAATGACAAAATCCCGAATGGACAAAATCCCGAATGGCTGAAATCCCGAATGACTGAATCTCGAATGCCAAAATCCCGAATGCGATTTTAAATACCAAAAAAAGTACTTAGTTTTTTTTATTGTTATGTTTGTATTTTTTTTTTTGTCATTCTTAGATACTACTTTGTTGATTTCTATATTTAAGATTGGTTGAAGAAGTTCGTGCCTAAAAACTATAATTTTTTTTAATATTTTTTTTTTTTTAAATAATTGATTTTTTGATATGGAAAAAGTAGATTTTTAAAAATGCGAATTTGAATTTTAATTTCTTGCGTTAAATGTAAATAGTTTATATTGAATTTTTAAGTTTTGTTTCGTTTATTCGTTCTTTTAAGAACGAAAATGATTCTCAAAGAGATTATCTTTAATTTTAAAGCAGCAAAAATTAAGGAAAGTCAAGCCATACAAAACAGTTTGATTTCTTTAAAAGTACCGAAATAGTACTAAAAATAGTATTGAAATTCGGGATTCAATTCCGAATGCATTCGGGATTTTTTGGCATTCGGGATACTTGCATTCGGGATTTCGGCATTCAGGATTTTGTCCATTCTGGATTTTGGCATTCGGGATTTTGGGCATTGGGGTTTATAGCATTCGGGATTCTCATTTTCTGCCATTCGGGATTTTGGGATTCAAGATTTTGCCCCCTTCCCGTTCAAAATAGGTCTTATAGTTTGCAGGAGTACAGATGTATTTTCGGACTAATCTCAGAAACCTAGCCCAATTTGGATAATTATACTTAGAGTATGGCTTTAAAGATATACATAATTTTTGAAAATTAGTTATTTATAAAATGATGGTGGGAACGAAGAACGCCATGCAAGCATGAATAGCACCTGAAACAAATACGTCAACTACTTTATTTTGACGGCGGCGATACAACGTGCGCCGGGCTCCGCTAGTTAAGAATGAAAATTCATTTCTAACATGAATATTCCGAAAACATCAGCCAATTATAAAAAAAAGAGATCACGTATTTGAGTTCAGCACTAGAAAATTCCTTTAGAACAATGAGTTTAAACCAGCTTAAACCTTAAAAAAACCTGTGAACCAAACAGAGAATTTGACCTTTTCGTATTTTTTGACAAAAACTTAAAATTCAAAGAAAATATTATGCTATGATATTTTGAACGATGTTCGGGAATGATGGTGGTGTAGATGTATGAATTGGAAAATTCATAACAATCCAGACATTAATTATCAAATAATTAAAATTGTCCTAATTTTCGTAGCCATCAATTCATTGGGCTATTATTTCCTCAAATAAAAGTACACTGTGGCGTATGAGGAATATTTTTTTATCAATCATTTGCCTAAATTTACTTTAACTTAAAAAAAAAAATACACTGTGGCGTATGAGTAATATTATTTTTGTCAATCAATAAACAAAAAAAAATACAAAATAAATCTAGACGGTAGTAGCCGTATAGAAACTTTTTGAGTTGCCAGGAAAAGAGAACCGTTAAACTTCAAATTAATATAGTCTCCTCTAAATCTGTACCGGTGTGTGTGTGTGTGTTTGAATTTTTGAAATTGCAAAGTATAGACAAACAAAAGTATGAGAAATCCCCTGCCCTATACCTATACCAATACCTGATACTTGTTTCTTGTATTTTCTCTGTTATGTTTTATGTTAGTATTTAGTATTTATTTTAATTGTTGTTGCCGTGTGCATACATTTTGGTACATATGTACACACGTTCATGCGCATACTCTATATAACATCTTCTTTCCTCTGGTTCATGGGTGCATCATCACTGATGGTGAGGGCATGGGATTAGCAGTGCTCCCTCTGCGGGAGCTATGAGAAACTACTATTTATTCATTTTGTAGTTTATTTATGAACGTACACAAGAAAGAAGATGCACATTAATAGGGTGATTCCAATTTAAACCAACGAAAGATAGAATGTCAAGCGATAACAAGAAAATAATTATATGTACCGTGGGATAAGGAGAGCTACGTTTAGTTCCTTTAACCATTTTTTTAAATATTTAATTTTTTTAATGAGACCCATAACTATCAGAAGGTGCAAAAGAGTTTCTAGAAAGTTTTTAACAGAAGTTCAGTAATGCGATTACTCTATTTTGGCAGAGGAGGAATTCTTCGGGTTCTTCGCAGAAAAGATAGGAGTAAGGGAAGTGTGCGATCAAGAGAGTATATATAGCATCCGCACATTGAGTTAACCTAAACGCAAATAGAATTAACCCAAACACATATAGATTTAACCCCAACGCAAATAGAATTAACCCAAACGCAAATAGAATTATTCCGTCTTATAACTTCATCAGACTTGACCTTAGATTACCCCACGCCTCCACAAGTAATTGATATTTCTTTCCTAATTTCATTACTCATTTTAGAAATTATTTCATAAAATTTCATTTGCAATGAACCCGACTCGCTAAAAAGAGAACAGCTTGACGTCTACGCTTCAATTTGATAATTGAGTATAGAGACGAACAAAATACACCACCCAAAATTTCGACTCAACTCCTCAACCCACATGTAAAGGTGAAAAGCAGCACATGTGTCAGTTCGACTAAAGTAAACGTCAAATTATTTCTTCATTCATTTCTTCTGCGATGGTAAGAAAAAAACGAAGTAATTGATTTCATGAAATCTGAAATTTTATGAAATACGGGGTCTCCATTGGAAAAATCCATTTCTTGTTCAATTTTATGAAATTAATTATTTCCTGTGGAGGCCCAGGGTTAAGTTAGGTTAGGTTGCCTTGCCAAACCCTGGTTCTTTGAGCTTGAGCAAATAAGGATCTTCTTTAAAAAACACTATTCATCCCAAAGTAATCTTTTGTATTAAAAAAATGTTGGTGGGATTTAGTATGATGTTAAGTATTTATAGTATGATGCTAGGCTAAAAACAGGACTTTACAAATTTAAAAGAGTTATAGTATCGTATTATCTTTTTAACATTTTACTAAAGTTTAAATCGCCAAATGCCTATTTTATCTTTTTAGTATCATACTAACTCCAAATGTCACTTTGACAATTACAAATGTGAAAATAGGATGAACTGTCACAGTTTTAGGCGTGTTCAGCTAGAATTAAATAAGAAAATAGGTTTGGTATAATACTAGTTAAAAAATATTTAAAATTAAGAACATTTTAGTAAAATGCTTTAAAATTAGAAAATTTTAAGGTAGTATCATGCTAATACCTTAATATTAAGCCGTTTAAAATTTTGCGCCATTGTTGTTGATTTGTAAATTTTGTGGCGTTTAATTCTAATCACCCTTTAAATATAGATACATATTTAAATCTATACATTCAATGTATCACAAAAAAAAAAAAAAAAAAAAAATACAAATAAAACAAAATAAGTTCAACACACACAGAAACATGAAGAAACCCATACAACCAAACACCGAATTGTATTACTATAAGTTTACATCCAAAGGAAATGCCTAGAATATCAAAAAAGGAATCCTTGGTTTATTTTGTGCTTTTGCATAAGTGTGGGTGTTTGGTTTGCGCTTTGTATTCAAGTAAACGACGGATGTTTTGTTTGCATTTTGTATACACTAACTGATGAAGAGAAGGAAGGGAGGCGGAGGCGGAGGGTGGTACAAGGATACCTTCATTACTTTCGTGTTTAGGGCTTGATCCTAGGTTCTGTTGGTTTTGTTGTCTCATTGGTTTTGTTCGTTTTGTGATGGTGTATGTTTGTAGGTGAAATGGTAAAATGTTTGATAAACAAAAAAAAAAAAAAACAAAAGATAAACATTTATACAGACGTGTGGGTTTTGCATCCCCATTTTATAAATTTGAATTTAAAATTTAGAAAACCGATTTGTTAGCTAAATTTGTATAGGTATTGATGAGGAATTAATTTTTCATAAACTTTTGAACTTTGATTATTGAAAATAAAAGATTTACAAATTATTATACACATATAGGTACATAGGTAGGTACCTAGGTATTACTTCATCTCGATTATAACAAAGGGGGATTTTTTTTTTTTTTAAATTTTTGTGGTAGGAAGCTAGGTAGGTAGGTACATAGTTCTCGCAAATCTTTGCTAGAAAACAAAAATGTAATAGGAGTTTTAAACCCCATTACACGACCCAAGACTCTTTCTCCCGACTCTTCGAAATATAATGAGTTTGAGGGGAAAAAGTTATGATTTCACCTTCGCAATCATTAAATGTCTAAGAAAAAGAATGAGGCAAAGAATCATCATCCACTGTGGTTACCGAACAAAATATGTTTTGGAGTAGGTAGAGCTTATAGGAAAATACTTTCAAATTGTAAAGTATCCTTTTCTTAATTTCTCCAAATTGACCACAGGATTATTTTTGGGATGTTTTTAAATTTTTCTTTTTTATTTATTCCAATGTTTAAGAAATTAAAAAAAAAAAAAAAAACACCTTAGGTGCATGTATATGTAAGTGAATTGTGATTTATTTTTGATATTTTTCAAAACAGAAGGAAAAAATTCCAATACTGGGGAAGTACCTACCTAAATCTTTGATAAAGCTTAAGATATTGCATTCTACACACAGACAAGCATCAGACAAACACAAACAAAAATAACAAGAGCAAAAATACGAATTTCATCCAGACCCGGTCCCCTTTCCCAACTAAAATATTAGAAACACCAGACAGTCAGAACAAATGCACTCAACAAAGTGTACCACCCACATCAGAACACGCGTCCCACCGAAAGGCACAGTGGGTTGCTTAACTTTCTCATTGTTGTTCAGAACTTCAAGTCATCAGCCTTTACCTCTATATTGCATCTGCCTGCATTAACTTGTATGCGTTAGGGTAGGTGTTGTTATTGATGTACATTTTAAGGATACACTCCATGTACTAAGGCACCTTTCTCTCTCTCTCTCTCTCTCTCTCTCTCTCTCTCACTTAGAAAACAAAAATTAACATTGTGCTAGTATGAGTATGAGTATGACTTTGTTTGGTTTGAACGGTTCTGTATCTGTTCTGTATCGTTGTTTTGTGTTTTATTGAAGTTTTGTTTTTTTTGGGGGAATATTCCCACCAAACTGCATCCTTATAAAGCCGGAACCAGATTTGTTTCTTGGGGAATGGTGGGTGCACAGTGGTGCATTATCTGTAAAAGAGTGGTCAAAAACTCCATAAAAACTAAAATATGAAAACAGAGAATGGTGAAATCCACTCATATTGTAGGTATATGTTTTTAAAATATTTCTTTTTTAACATAAACAGTTATATTATTTCTATAGGTAGGTATACGTTTTTTTTCAAATATTAACCACCTATACATATGCCCGTTGGACCTTAGCGTTTTTAAATGCAACCTGAATTGCACTGTTGGCACAGTGAACTGAGAGGTGTTAATAATCTAGGAATCTACAATTTTTGTGTACCATGAGTCGTTCTCAAGATATTGGTTACAACGCGTTTTTTAAAATAGCGACCGACGCACAGCACTTCCCGCCACGCCACTTTATAGACGAAAAAATTCCAAAGGAAGAAAAAAAGAATTAGTTAGTGACAGAAATTTGAGAAAGTTCTTCACCGATCTGATGACTGCTAGGTCAGTTAGAAGAGGTCAAATGTCATGAAAATAGGTTTTTCACAAATATCTCAAAAACAGTTTATTTTAGAGACATATTTTATTCTGCAATCTTGTAGTAGCTGAGCCAAATTTCCACAAAAATTGTCTTTTCGGTTTTTACGTAGCATTACCTAACTGTTTAAAAGTTACATCAATTTGTCAACAAAAATAAAAGCATATGACACATGAATTTTGGAACTTTTTCCGTCTTACAAGTAAAACGTTGCGAAATAATAACGGTATAATGATAAAACTTGGAAAACATGTTCAAATATTGGGAAATTTTCATGGTTGCTAATAGAAATATTTTTTAATTGTTGAATTTTTTCTCACAACCAAAAATTAAAAAAGTTTGTTTAAAGTTTCATCAACTTACCAGTTTTGGGAGGGGGTTTTCTGGTAATTTTCCCTCCCCTCACAAAAACTTAAGGAAAATAATTTCATATTTAAAAGTTACAATTATTATTTATACAAAGTTCAATCGACATTTATGTTTGTTTTTTAATCGACTCTGTATTTTTTGCGCATACATTTTTGGCCATTTCCTTTTCACTTGTTTTAAGTATTCGAAAGAGCGAAATTGTAAATTTCCTTCGGGCGAAACTCACAATCAGCGCTTTTATCGTATCCGTTCGGAGAAATGCACGATCGGAGAAAACTTCAGATCGGACGATTTTTTCTCTTCATGGTATACGAATCGTATCGAATGGTTAGGGGAAATTTTCCACTTCTAATTTTCTGTTGGGGAAATCGGAAAGCAATTATCTTCACACATCGCATGAATTCGTGATGCGTTGCTGTCATTTTGACATTTTATCGGCACGCAACGCATGAATTTGATATTTTCAACTTACATTAAATTTTTTTTTTTCGTAGATCTGTCCGATTGGCCTATCGGAACGGCTACAGTTATACAAAATTCGTACATTTTGTAGAAATCGGAGAAAATTTCGTTCCGATCGGGTACGAGGATAGCTTTTAAAATTCCAGACGAACAAAACATTTAAAGGTGAATTATTTTTCAGGTGAAACTCACAATAAGGCTGAACATGTTTTTTTTTGTAATCGAAAAGTCCTTCTAAAGTAACCACAGCATAAGCACTTCTTAATTTTACAATCCAAAAATATGCTTGTAAATGGAGAGTGTAGAAAATTTCACTCACTACACAAATGGGCGGGGTTCAATATTTTGCAAAACTTTTCCATCCTTAATCCTTAAATTGGAAATATATTAGAGGCGCGGTCTTCGAAACTAGTATATCTTCCTATACTACATTTTGGGTTGATTTAAGAAAAAAAAAAAAAAACCCATTCCTCGTATAATCTCTCCAAACTTATCCAACTCCACCTCATCCTTCAATCACACACACCCCCATATATTTCTTCCCCAAAATGGAAAATATAAAAACGCAAAAAAAAAAAAAAAAAATGTGTGCAGTTTTGTTGTGCTGCACACAAAATATTGTTGTAGTGGTTTTCTTCTAAAATAGTTTTCCAAAAACTGCGCCCTCTGTTTTGTGTTTTGCGCATAATATTACATAGACAGAGATAGAAAAAGGCAATAGAAATAAACACAAATTCGGTGGGTTTGGGGACTGTGGGTGTTAGTGTAGCTTTCATCCCCGCTTTGTGACCAAGTTTCTAGAATAACTTCTTCAGTTTTCTGTTAGTAATCAGCACCTAAACATTTCTAGCATTATTGTTTTGGTTTATTGTAAATGGAATCTATTGAAGTTGTGATGTGCGTTACGGATTAAAGGATTCAGCCATTGTCATACCATCACAACCGCTATAGACTGGGTTTTTGAAATATTTCGGGTTAAAAAAAAATATAATTTATATAAAAGTGTTTCTGGAGTATTTATGCATATAGTTTTAATGAAGGAAAATATTTTAAGAAAATAAAATTGAAGATTATTTTATATTAAACAGTGGAGATGCTTCTTTGTTTCTATTTTAAATAATTGTTAAATTGTAATATCCGTAGTTAGCTATTGTGATTGATGAACCACCGATTGCTTTATATATGGACTTATATGTTGTGCTTGATGAACCATTTAATAATTCCAGCCTTTAAAAGTTAAAGTAACAAATATAGCAAGTTGTTTTATTGATGCACTAACAGCAACTACATACGAGGTTAATTTTAATTTTTGATTTTTTTCGAAAATCTTTAGCCAAAATATTTAAAATATTTGTACAGCTAATGTTTATTCTTCTTTTAACAAATAGGAACCGCCAACTATTACGAGCTTCGGAAATACTGCCAACCAAATACATATATACGAATATAATTGGTAACGAGATTTTGTTTTGCAAATTTCTCTCGTACAGTATTTTATTGCATCTTTAAGCGTAGGTTTTTAATGTACATATATCTAATTGCAAATGTGATTTAGAGAGGAAAATTAAAACATTGATTTGTACGCAGAATGTGATAAATTTACTTACCTAAAATATCGAAAGCAAAATTATTTAAGATAGTAAAAAAATTAAATGCAAAATAATATTTACCTAACGAGATATAATGCGAAATATTAAAAGCGATTAATTCGCCAATATAACGCCAGATAATGAAATGCGAAATATAAATTGCGATCAGAAATTTGTGAAATGGTTTTGTGGAACAATGGGCCCTATCGGGAATCTACCGGGGAATTTTGTTTCCCATACGGAATATTTTATTCCCATGAAATTTTTTCTGCTATCGTAAATCTCCCACGGCAAAAATTTCCCTCGAACAAAAATCCAATGCAATGACAGCCCCCTGGAAAATTTATTCACGTTCCCAATGTTCGAACGAGGGAAATATTCCCTGGCAAATGACTTTCTCATTTGTGCTCTCTCGCTGCAACTTTTTTGAGTTAGCTAAAAGGTTTTTGTGAATATTTTCAAAATACGTACTGTGAATGAGTGGATGAATTATTAAGTTACCAGCTAGATCTACTCTTTACATTTTGAGCGCTTGATTGTCAGCCATAGAAAAAAAGCATAGGTACCTACATGCCGACGTTTTTCTTGAACATCAGTCAAAACATTTTGTTTTCATCCCTGTTGTAGCAATTAGAGTATAGGTGTCACCATAGTCTCCGTGACTTATGTCGTTTTTCTTTCAGCCAAAAAAAATTGATCCCTGTGAGGGATTTTGATCCCGGACAAGTTTTTGCATTTCATTCAATCAAAAAAAAATCAATCCCTGACAATTCGGGATCAAATTCTCTGATCCCGAATTAAAGAGAGATTTACCCCTACATGAAACACGCACTTGCACACACACTATTTATAAAACGTCATTTTGTGCTTTTGTGTGATTCTGTGATTTTCTTTTTCATTTGCATTTCGTTTTCGATTCTTTGCCTATCAAAATTATTTTTTGCTTTATTAAATTTGACATCCCACACACACATTTGCAAACAAAAAACAAATCCAATCTGCGTTTCTTTTGCCAAGAAAATTCGTGATCCGGGATCAAAATCCCTATTTGCAAAAGAAAAACATTTTACTTTTCTACTAGGTCACTGGGTCGTTGGGGGTACAAAATTTATCAGGAATCTGACCGGAAACCAGAAATGTCATAGTCATTAGAACATGACACTTTCGGTAATGGTATTATTGAAGTGCTACCAAAGCATATGAGCTAATGTAATTGGATTGACCGCGTTCGGGCGGCACTCAGATAGGCTATCTGAGATACTTTAGTAGGTATCTGATATATTTTCGAATGAACCAGATAGGTAACCTATCAAAAATCAAACCAGCTAACAAAAGTGTAAGTACGTACCAGAAATTATTTTTTCGCGGATTTATGCTGTGTAAAATGAAGATATCTGTCAATTGGAAGGACACAACATACGTTACTGAAGACGTATGTTGTGTCCTTCCAATTCATTCATTTTGTTTATTTTTGCAACAATTGTTATAGGTATTTTTATGTTTAAATTCCAAAAAACAAAAAATAATAACAAACAATTACTCAAGCGACACCCAAAAACCAAAAGTCAGCTGTAATCAGCTGTTCCTCAAATTGCGCATCGGATAGTTTAGTATCCCGAAAATTTTAGGATAGCTTTAGATTTGTTTTTGACAACCGCTGTTTGGTTCATCAGCTGAATTGAATTTTCCTATGGGATTACAACAACAACACAAACCCATCCGGATAGGTTTGGATTGCCGCCCGAACGCGCCCATTGTTTTTTGAAAAAAAAACCTAGTTTGTACTTACACGGTGCCTGAAGTGTAATGACTCTTTATGAACAAAAATAAGTATAAAAAAGACAAAACATCGGAAAGTCATGACTCTTGAGGCACCGTGTAATAGTTGAACTACAAAAAATTTGTGTCAACACAGATATTTTTTTTCACCACAATACTTTTTTTTTATTCAAAAGAAAAGTGTAATAGGCTTAAGCAGTAAAAGAATATAAAAACCAAATGTTTTTCATAAACGTGTCTGTGCACAAAGCTTTGCCCGAAACAAAAGTTTTTTTTTTTTTAATTATCCGGGAATCCGATTCTTAAGCCATGTGCGAATTCGTTTGAAATTTCGATTAAATTTTATCCGAGATTAAATTTTTATATTTCTACGTACAGATTCACCTCGCTTGTGTCAAAAATTAATCTTCGGATAAAATTTAACGCGATTTTAACTCAATTCACACACGGCCTTAGCTCGTGCGCTATTACGAAGTGAATCTTGAGTCTTGGGACAAATTTGACAGTTCTGTTTCAGTTTTGTGTATGTGTGTTGCAAAGCATATAAGTATAAAGTGGGGTACACATTAGGTTCGTTCGTGTACTTTCCGGACTAAAACTGGCAAAATATCAAATTTTGAGGACTGGGAATGAAATTCTCTCAAAGAGAATGGAAACAGTCAAAAAATACACGAACGATTTGAACCAAAAATGTCTGCCAGGTTTTAAGCGTCACCAAAAAGTAAATAAAAGAAAAAGTGAACAAAACCACAACATTTGAATACATTTACTGAAAGTCTTAATTAAAATTGAAGTAAGCAAATTAAATTGAACTTAAAACACTTCCTTTCAATTTTGTTCAGTGGTTTATCAAAAAATTTAAGATGAAAACAAAGAAAAATATTCACTTTTAACAAAAAACAAACTAAAAGTAAACAAACAGCAGCCATTTTGTATTTTTGTTGTGTTTTTTTCTTCCCACTAGCTTTTTGACAGGTCACCAAACTTACCATTTTCTGCCGGAAGAAATTTCTCTGGTAAAATCTGGCAAGAAGGGGAAATAATTTACTCTTTCGCGAGTGCTCTATTCTACCCAAAACTACACGAAATGTGCATACGCGAACAGGTTTGGACTAAATCTGGTAGAAAATGGTAGTTTTGGGTAGTTTCGGACTTGTACGCGAACGCACCTATTATCAATCACGTATGAGAGTCGGCTGAATGTCAGTCAATATCAAAAAATTTTGTGAGCATGAGTTTGCCCGACACACCATTAAACAGAGTGTACACACTATCAGTCGCGAGCAAAACTGTCATACGTGATCGATAATGTGTACCCCGCTAAACATGTGCTCTCGACAAGAAACGAAATGAAGCAATCAGCCTATTCTGCTAAACGATTCGTTCGAATCTTTCGATTCACGTAAATGTTTCATTCAATTTGTCTCAAATTATTTTTTTAAATCTTCTGTCTACAGTGCAAATCTTAAAACATATATTTATTTTCGAAGTTTTTAAGGAAATCTAACTGTTAAAATTTTATTTTTGATCGCCATTTATACGAAAATTGGAACATTCCTTTCCCTCTTACGGATAGCAGAACACAAACGTTCACGCGAACATTTGGCAGAATAGGGCTGAATATTGCAAAATAACGAACAAAAGGAAAGGTACACGTCAAAAAGTCGGCGAAAATTTAGTCGACGACTCACAGATGCACAGGTTCTCCATCTCATTCTTTTTCTCTTTTGCACTCATTACGTTCAAAAAGAGTCATCAGGACTCTTGAGGCATAGCTTCTCTTTGGGTTTGGCACAAATTTGGAAGTTCCTTCTTTTTATGTTAATGCTCAGTGTTTTCGACAAGAAACAAAAAGAAATTAAGCGATGTGATAAAATAAGGTGGTTATTACACGTTCACTCAAGAGTCATAACGAACAAGAAGAAGGCAAACGTCAAAAAGGGTCGTCGAAAAGTGCCCGCGACACAGGTTAAAAGATTTTCCAACTCATTTATACTCACGATAAACAGATACGAAGTACGTTCATTAGATAGGTACATCCCAGTCGCCATGTTGGCATTTTTATGACGTCATTATCCTCTCGAGTATTATTTTCATTTTGAAATGAAATCCATAATTTAATATTCAGTATTAAAACAAATTATTTTTAAGTGATAAGAACTAAAAAAAACAACAATTGAAAAGAATCAGACGAAATGGAATTTTGTTTTTCTTTTCTGAACAAAAACAGATGCTTGTGACGTCATGTCATACTGCTGTCGTAATCGCTACTATAGTAGCAATTGCCTACTATAGTAGTGATTTTGCCTGTCACTCCGTGACACCATCTGTCACTTTCATAGCTTACTACTTCACTTGTCTCTAAAATTTCACAATGCAAAGTTATGAAGTCAAAAAAATTAAAAGAATTGATTTATTGTTAATTTTGTTTAAATCCAAAAGAAAAAGACCAACATTTTCTTTTGGCACCTACATACAATTAATAAAATAAATTCGAAAGAAACACAAAACAACAAATAATTGAAACAAACCCACAAATGTCAAAAAATCGACTTATTGCAAGTCTTGCACCATTTTTTTGTTGATCTATTTTGGGCGCTACGTTTTTGACCATATTTGGACATTTTAAGTTCTTGTTATCCTATCATTCAATTCTTCGAGAAGAACATTATTTTATTCCGAGAAGTCGTCTGAGTCATTCAATCCAGATTGATGCGTTTCGGCTTCCTGAGCTTCCACCTCACGAACTAGGCCTTCAAAACCCAGTTACGATGCATCTTCATCACTCTCAATTGGATCATCGAATACATTATTATCAGTCCCCATCTCCAAAGGCCATCTCTCCAGGTTTGAATAACTCGTTATAAAAAACGTTTTTATCTTAAAAAACATCAAAAAAGTAGCTTTGTAAACTTGAAAAAGAATAAAACTATATTACCTTAAGGCTGTTTCACAATGCTACGAGAAAACGAGACGTCATTGTGACGAGATCTCTTCAGTTTCTCTTTCTTAAAAAAAGAATTTTAAACAGTGAAATAATACATAATCAAGCATTTCTCGTCGTCACGTCACGTCATAAAGTTCGAAAAATTGAAAAAAAGACGCAACGTGATGACGAAAAATAATTTATTATGTATTATTTCGTTTTTTGAAACTCGTTTTAAAGAGAGAACAACTTCGAAGAGATCGCTTCACGCTGACGTCTAGTTTTCTCGTCGCATTGTGAAACAGCCTTTATGCAGTGTTACCGCTGGGCGACTTTAGTCGCACTTTGCGACTAAGCGACGACCTTTTTACTAGTGCGACTTTTTTATCAGTGCGACTTTTTTTTAAATACCAAAAACAAAGAAACAAAAAATCAATCGTTATTTTCGATTTTTTTAAAAACTGACGGGTATTTAGGCATCCGGTTTATTATTTGACTAAAAATTGATGGGAGTATCGAATACTGAAAACAAAACTATTACTAAATAAAGTAAAATTTTGAAAACAAAAAATTAGTTTGAACACATTTTTTTTTTATTATTTTTCCATAATTTTGAATTTGAAAATAAATTTTTCACAAACTATTCTCTGAAACTATTTGAATTAAAGTAAATTAATAAAGAACGGACTTGCAGCTTTAAAAAAAGTATAGCGTGACCGTTTTTTTTTTTAATGATTTGATCTCTTTTCTATTTCTAGTCAATTTATTTTAGAAAATTGCTCCTCCCACCATAACGGGGGGGAAATAGACCCCCTCCTACACGACCTCACGAATATTATGCTCGTTGGCATACGCACATGATGTGGTGATAATGGCGAAAAATAAAGAAGAGATCAAAGTATGATAAGATTGGAGAAGTATTTCGAGAGGCAAAGGCTGGAAGAAAACGTTGGAATAACGAAAGTTCGGGAAAAGAGGAGGAAGAAATACAGCAGTAGACTTGGGATGGAGGGGAAAGAAGATAAATACCTGGGGTATGTGTACAAAGAGAATGGTGGACAGGAGGCACATATAAGGGACAGGATAAAAAAGGCAGCGGTCATGGAGGAAGCATGGGGGATCAAAAGGAGGAAATTAGAGAAGGTATGGGAGAGGAAGATGTGGCTTTATGACACTCTGGTGTGGACAGTGATGGGATATGGGTAGAAATATGTGGATGGGAGAAGAGACAAGAAATGGAGAGAATGCCAGGGAGGTACCTCAAATGGTTGCTAGGCGTAGAATGGCAAACTCCAGGAAACATGGTGAGAGAGGAAACAAAACGAGATAAGATAACGATAAGAGCAGGGGGCATGGAATTATGAAGAGAAATTAATAGGTGGATAAGGAAGCGAAATAGCAAGGGAATGTTTAGAGGAGATGAAAAAGAGAGAGAGAGGGATGGACGAGAGAGAGAGGATCACGATTGGAGCAAGGGAGAAAATAATTGAAGGGAAAGAAGGGAAGGAAGAGAGGACAGTGCAACTGGTAACGAGGGAATGGAAAACGAAGACAGAAGAGAGCAGGAGAAGGAAAGACGGGAACTAATAAAGGAATCCAGATACAACATCATCAGGTGGTATAAAGAAGTAATGACAGAGGGGATACCGCAATATTTGAAAGCAGGATGAAAGACAAAACTAACAAGGAGAATAGCGAGGGTCAGGCTAGGGAATAAGGTGAGAGAAAGTGCCTGTTTACATTGTATTTTTGACGAACGGCGCATCCAGTGAGATGGGTATATTTTGTGTGAGTAAGAAAGAGAAGGGTTAATTCCACCCAAATTACGCCGATGCGCCAGTTTCATTAAATGTTTTCGGATTGAGCAGGAAGAGTTTTTTTTGTGTGAGTGAGAGATACATGGTTGTTAAGGATGTGAGATAGGGATGGGTAGATTGAAATGAAAGAATTTTGTCTCTATAATGTAAACACGAGGAACATTTTGATGAAAGAAAATATGCTTTGTCAAAAATACAATGTAAACAGGCACAAAGATGGTACTGGAAACGATAAGAAGAAAGAATGTGCAGAATGTGTGAGGGTGAACAAGAGACATGGGGACTTGTGATAGAAAGATGCAGATCAGGTGGAGATGAAGGAAAACCAATAGGGAAAAAAATGAAGGAAATTACTGACGAAAAAGGGAGAGGAGAAGAAGTGAGGAAGTGAGAAAAGATAAGGACAGGGAGAGAGAGAGGAAGTGAAGAGGGAGAGTACGATCAGGGGCTAAAAAAGCGATGCTTGGAAACAATACAATACTAACCTTTTGACAAATTCAGTTAGGAGTGCTTTTTTAAAATGACACAGCTCTTACATAAAAAACCGTTAAGTTATGAACAAAACTGTTGCTGACATTGCAGCGAAATTACCGTTGCCAATTAATCTTTTAGAACAAGGCTAAAAATATTTTTCAAAGTTTTTTTGTGTTTATTTACATCGCCTTTATACTGCGTTATTTTAATTAAATGTTTACTTAAATTTACATGCATGAATTCTTACACAAAATTCAAAATTATTGCATACTAGCAAGTCCGTACTCGCCTTGCTTCGCATGTGTAAATTAAATAACTTAATGATTGTAAAATACTTTTGTATTTATTTTCATATTTGAATATCTGAGTAGTAGCCGTGGCGTGATGGTTAGTGCGATGGACTGTCATGCCGGAGGTCTAAGGTTCGATCCCCAGCCTCGCCACCTATTTATTTAAAAAGAAAAAACGGCTACTGCCTCTTGCGAGGAATTGACAAATCCTCCAAGAGTATCTCCTGTCACAGAAAAGTGCCGCTCGTTAGCCGTTCGGATTCGGCAATAAACTGTAGGTCCCCTCCATTCCTGCAAACACGCACACAGGAATGGTTGAGAGTTGTAAGTCACTAGGCCCTAGTTCTTCATGAGCTGTTGTGCCATCAAATTTAATTTATTTTTTTTTTTTTTGAATATCTGACATTTAAAACAATTTATCACTTCGTTTCATATTTTTACTATTTTTAGGTAAACTGTTGTAAATTTTGAAAATAAAAGTATAACCTCTGTCCATCCTTCTACATATACCAATCAATTGAGTATTTTCGGAGTTTAAGAGGATCAGACAGACAAACAAACTCTTAAATTTATAATAGCCCAGTCCCACGAAGAAAAAATCTTTGAGCGCTCAGATATTTTTTTGAAATCGAGAAGCGAAATTCTCTTCTCAGAATTGTCGGTTGACCGTTTTTTGGTTTTAGCCAATGGAATGGTTTAAGATGAGTTCTTTTTGATTCCGGTCGTCAAATGGAAAAGACATAACACTTAAATTTCTTTTTTTTTAAGAGAAAAAAATTGAGCTTTCAAAATAAAAAAAAAAAATCCAGAATCGGTTACAGTTTGGCAAAAATAGAGCCGGCTAGACAAAAAATCATAGAAACCGTTATAAGTCAATAAGGAAGCGGCGCAAACGATGCCTCTCACCGATACCTATAGTTTTCGTTTGCATCGTTGACTATGGAACACTTTGTAATCACCCTTATTACGGTTGTCGTTTTACGAAAACGAAAGTAATACGACACGACTCTAGAAGTGACTCTTGGAGTTTCAGTAAAACGAATAAAGTTTTAATGGCTAGAAGGGAGATGAACGGAAATAAAGCTAAAGTTTAGTTTCACTTAAGCGCCTATTATCGCTTCTAGAGGCGTGCCGTTTTACTGTCGTTTTCGTAAAACGACAACCGTAATAAGGGTGTATTTGTAAATTTGTAGCTATATGAATAAATACATACATAAATAAACTTACTGGCACCCGCCTGGAAAAAGAATCAAGTTTTCAATGAGGCCCTGAAAAGTTTTTCATAGTTACTAACAAGGGTCTAGCAAGGGTTACAATAGGCATTCGCTAGGCTCTCACTAGTTATGAACCTTTTTGCCTCGACAGTTAAATCCTGTCTAAGCCCTGACCAGTTCCAATTAATCCCAGAAAATAAATAAAATGATTGGTATGAGAATTGGTAACATGACGATGGACATAGCCTATATTATAAAGTTATAAACTTTGTTGGTTTGTATATGTAGGGGGTATAGTCTTGAACTACTGAACCGACTATATACATATCTTTGGGGTGTTGTCTCCATGTTGTGTGTATATAATGAAATAAAAATAAAAATTAGATTATTAAAATATAATTTAATTTTATTATTATAAAGTAAACTTTGAAATTATCACAACATTAATTATTAATTATATAAATTATAAAAGCGACGCGTTTCTGATATGTTAATCCATCTTCGGGCTTCAATTTGTTGAACTATGGTGTTAATTAGCCAAGTATATTTGTCTATACATTCCAAAAACATGAAATTCTTGGACTTGATAGAGATAGAGTCCTTTTTCTTATAATAAAATAACTAAAGAATTATAATGAGAGCTTGTGGAGCGAAAGCTTGGAAAACGACGAAGGACAATAAGGTTAATTTACGAAAAAATGAATATTGTTATTAGAGTTTAAAACGATACTTATTTTATTAATTTTCATAAAATGTTTTCACTAGTTAGTTACTAGCTAGATCCTCATCAGCACTTAACTTAATAAATATTTTAAGCGAGGCACTAAAGGGGGTCTGTCATGTTTCCTCGTCTAGATTTTCCTTACCGAAAACCACCCAGGGCCTTGTCTAAACTAGCCAAAAACTTGCCATTTTTCCAGCCGGGCAGTGTCGAATTAGCTGTGCAAGTGGATCGGCTTTTTCTTGTAAGCTGTAAGCAGGGGTATCCTAGAAAACGAGTGCTGGAACCAAAGACAATCGACGTGCTTTTTGTATGTTTCTTAGAATTGACCAAACATATTTTAACTATCTTTGGGAAATTATAGTTTTTTTTTGTATTTCGGTCTGATTGTTTTTAACCTATTGGAAAAATTTGTCATTCCGTAAAGAATTAAGGCCGAGTCACACAGAACGCGGGCCGACGGGCCGGTCAATACTTCACCATGGAAGGAAAGAACGCGACGGGCAAATTTTGTTTGTAATTTTTTACAAAGACCGCCGGACCGCGTTCTGTGTGACAAGGCCTTTAATGTGGTTTTCGATTCAACCATTTCGGATTGGGGGTTCAAAACAAAGATCAAACGTGGTGAATCGAACGAATCTGGAGTGCTTTGTGTGGAGATTGGAAGGTAGGCAAAACACGTTTTTCCGTAATAAAGATGAAAAAACTTTACTATTTGCACTAATTAATCGACTCCATTTTATTTTAATTTTTATTTTGATTTTATTTTATTATTTACATGACAAAGAAGTTCTTGCGTATGAAAAATTGAATACCTATTCAAACTGACGTTTAGTTATGCCATTTATTTTGGTATGTGCGAGAGTACGTGTGTAAATCTGCCATAAAATCGAGATTTAAAAGATCAATCAAAAAAAATAATATAGACACCGCCAAAAGTGATCTTTTTTGGTTGAATCGAAGGCGAAATCTGAAAAAGATCAACTTAACCCCATAAAAGTCAAATTTTTTTGGTTGAATCGAAAACCACATAAAATTATCATATCTGCGTTGGAGTTGGTTTGTCAATAAGCTGAGTTAGGTCGTTTAACTTAGCTAAACTAACGACACTGCACTTTAGGTAGATTTATGGTGTATATGATGTATAAAGTATTTTTTTGGGCGCGACGGAAATTTTGTTGTGGGATTTTCGTTGATTATTATTCTTTATTATTATTTGATTTTTTTTGCTGATTGGGGGATGGAGATGGTCTTTAGACACTGCCCGTAACAATATGGGTGCAATTTTTTTGGATGCAACTTTCACTAGACCACATCAGTAGATGTGTTTCTTTTGAATTTTTAGATACAACAGATGAAACTTGGGCCCTTTTTCCATAAAATTTGACAGATAACAATTCTACAAATCTGTTGAATTTGTCTGATAAATTTTCATTTTATAAAATATTGACAGGTGATAAAATTTTCAGTTAAATACAACGACAAATTTGTCATGACAATTTTGCCATTGTCAGATAATGATAAATTTATCATTGTAAATTTTAACAAATTTGTTCTGATAATTTTGTCGTAGGGTTTTGACAAATTTGTTCTCATTCATCGAATTAGGCGGAGCGTAAATTCTTTTTAAAGAACCATCTTCTGTAATGCCAGAGCACGAGCACTCCAAAGGGTGTTCTACCTTCAGACTGCAAAAACTTTGGAAGGAGCATTCAATCGAACTTATTGAATTACCCTGTGCCATCGGTAATTATATTATATTGTAATCCAACCAACTTCAAAAAGATGTTGAGATTTCGTATCTAGAGGATTCCTATTTTTGGGATGCTGTAAACGTCAACTTATTTCGATAAAATATATTTGGCGGCCGATTTTCCGAAAGAATTTTTTTTTTTTTTGAATTGATACGTCTCTAAATGCTCTTTACTATCAATTCTCCGAAAATCGCCTTCACTTTCACTTGAAAAAAAAAAAAAAATACCTCGTAAACTTGTCACTTTGCTACCAACTCATGACCTAAACTAAATTGCCTGTCACAAATGTCAACTAAATACTGAAAAATAAGTAAAAGGTAGGTATATTATTTTGTTCGTCTCACAAACAAATTATCAGTACAAATTTGTCAAACAATTAATGAAAATTCTAGAAAAATTCTTTTTATTTGTTATGATATGACATTCCATGATGACAATTGGGTATTATTTTTAATGCATAAAGCAACGATTAAACGGTCAATGCAAATCGTCAACGCGTTGACTCTGTGACGTCAAAATGTCGTCAAATTTTGTCCCAATGCTATCAAGTCGTGTAATCGTCATTGCAAAACGCCTTCAACGCGTTGACGCTAGCATTGACACTTACGATGACACACTTTTAAGAGTCAACGCGTTAAATGTTTTCGTTAACCGTGTAATCACACTATCAGAACGTTTAGGACACATCGACAAATTTGTTCGGACTGTCCGTCAACGCGTTGAACATGTCTCAACGTTGACACAGCATATTTTTCTGCCGTGTCAACGTAGTTGGCGTTGACTTTCTTTACTTCATTGTATTTATAAAAAGCAGCAACAGAATCTCGCTTTTCCTCGGTGAAAAATTATTTTTATTATATAATATATTTTATATAAAATTATTATTATTATTAATTATTATTAGTGACGAGAAACGCTTTCATCTTTTTCTCGTTATAAAATCGTTCCTCAATTCACAATGCAGCGAGTTATTCACAGAGACAGCGTAAAATTATTTGTGTTTGTCAGTGAATTTAGGAAATAAAACACAAAATTTGAAAAAAAAAAGGAAAATTTAAACGTCAAAAAAATGCTTTTAGTACTTTTGGGAGTGTTTATTTATAAAAAGCAAAAGGCAGACACGCACACAGGAATGGTTGAGAGTTGTAAGTCACTAGGCCCTAGTTCTTCATGAGCTGTTGTGCCATCAAATTTATTTATAAAAGGCAAAAAAAGACCAAGAATAAGCAGAAAAATGTATAAAAAACACAAACCGGAATAAAATACATTTATCTTATCTATGTCAACGACAACACCGTTTGAACGTCAACTCGAAAAATGACAGATTTTTTCATTTGTCAACGAGCAAAGTACGCGGACGTGGTCAAGTCGTGTGATCGTCAACGATTGCGTGTCAACGCGTTGAAACTAATTGCAACTAATTTCGTTGACAAATATTACTTGTCAACGCATTTTGGGACAACATTGACGAACCTGTGTCAAGTCGTGGTCAAGTCGTGTGATCGTCAATATTTTGTGCGTTGACATGGTAAACGTTGACGGTGTACTGTCAGTGTTTTGACGGTACTATTGGTGACATCAGAGAGTCAACGCGTTGACTATTTGCGTTGACTGTCTAATCGTAGCTTAAGACCTTGTTTAGATTGTGAGTTTTCACTACGTAGTGACGACAGTTTGTGGGCGAAATCGGTGAGGTGGAAAGGGGGGCGATAGTCAGGAGAAAAACATACAGATTGTAGTGAGCAGTCACGTTTCATATCCGAAATGTTCCATTTTTTCATTTTTGGCTTGTTCGTTGAAGGGTAAGATGGTAACAATAAAAATAGAAATATAAAAAAATAGACGAGGGTAGAAGTAGAAAATGGTTATGCAATTGTTGATTTGACAATTGCAAAAATTTTGAATCAGATTTAATTGCTCTTCCTTTCTTGTATTCACACTATCAGCCCTATCATGGTATCCGATCGGAACGAAAATTTCTCCGACTCATAAAAAAAAAAATAAATAAATTTTATGGCACAACAGCTCATGAAGAACTTGGGCCTAGTGACTTACAACTCTCAACCATTCCTGTGTGCGTGTCTGCAGGAATGGAGGGGACCTACAGTTTATTGCCGAATCCGAACGGCTAATGAGCGGCACTTTTCTGTGACAGGAGATACTCTTGGAGGATTTGTCAATTCCTCGCAAGAGGCAGTAGCCGTTTTTTCTTTTTTAAATAAATAGGTGGCGGAGGCTGGGGCTCGAACCTTAGACCTCCGGCATGACAGTCCATCGCACTAACCATCAGGCCACGGCTACTACTCATACAAAATGTTTTTTTATTTTTCATTTTAATGATACAAATTTCTCATAAATCGGTTACACCTCCGGAAAATTATTTCAACGTGCGGTTGAAAGGGAAAAATTAAAGTGATATTTCTTATATTTCTAATATTTCTTAAAATTCGTAGACAATTCCGTTCCGATCGGATACTATGATAGGGCTGTATTTATTTATTGAAAGTTCAAACTTAAGGTTCACGGTGCTCAAAATAAAACATTTCAATTCACAGAGATGCACATGAGTGAAATCTTTTAAATGTAGACACGCAGTGACTGTTCACTACGTAGTAAAAATTCACAATCTAAACAGGCTCTAAAACACTACACCTAGCATGCCAAAAAAATATTTTGTATTCACTTCCATTTTTGCATAGGTTTTTTCCGAACGAGAATTGTAAATTAGGCTTTATGCAAAGTTCTCTCAAAATGCCTTTGACGACTTCATCACCATATATGCAAAGACTTTCACCACTGCATTTCAATTCTTCAAAAACAAGTTTTGATTGTAGATCTATAATTGCGAATTAAGAGGATACCTTTCCATCGTAACAAGATATGTAGTATTTTTCCATCGTTAAAAAAAAATCGAAAAAGCCATAGAAATCCATTCCAAAAACGACCGAGGACCATTGTTGGTTGGAGCTAGTTGCTTCTTTTTGCTCGATATATAGATACTATAAAAAAGTCCCGTTTTCCATAAAAAAAACCTTTCGTCTATTTAAAAATTTCTACAATCAAACTGATAAATCTACTGTTGTTTTTTTTTTTTATAATATTGTTGTCAATGCCTGCACATTGCAGTTTTTTATTTAATGATAAGTGTTTATAAATTAGATTAAAAAACTAAAATACATTAAGGCTTAAAAAATATTGTGATAATGGCTTTTTTTTTTTGTTGTTTTCTTTGTTTTATTTTTTTCTAAACGAATTCGTACTTCGCCTGTTTTTTATTCGAGAGAGAAAAAGAACGAAAGTTAAGAGTTTTAATTTTTTTACAGAGATGTTCTTTTTTGTTATATTTTATTGTTCTTTATATTTCGTTATTTATTTTTTTTTTTATTTTAGAGGAATACTATCGTTTTGTGTTTTAATGTTTTCTCTTAACAAAAATTTAATTTTTTTTCTTCATGTAATTTTTTGTTCTTAAAAAGTAAATTAGTTTAACTTCGATCACGACACAACAATTTTTTCTTTTTGTTCTGTTTCAACACTTTTTTACGTTTAGTTTTTAAACGTATATATATATATGTATAACACATGGTACATATATATTTATATAAATTTAAGTTGATTCATCCGTTACTCATGTTTGTGTTTTATTTTTTTTTCTTATTTGCTTATTAAAAAGAATCTTGTTCTCCTCATTGCAATAAAATACATCTTTATCGCTTTAGTTTTTTTTTTTTTATATTTTTAGTGTCTTAATTATTAAATTTATTTATATATAGATATTTTTTATATCAATCACTTTCTAGTTTCAGTCAAAAAACGGGTTTTTCCTAGACCTTAAGATAATTTAAAACAATTAAAAAATAAGTTTTTTTTTTTGTTTCCTCAATCGAAATAGTAGTTTTTTTTTTTTAGTTTTCGTAAGTTTTTTTTTGTTTTATTTTTATTTTCTTTTTGCTTAAATTACATATTTTTCTTCATAATTTTAATTTTATATTTATCTATTTTACACAGACGCAAGGGACACAAGTTAACGTGCTTAAATCATAGGTTGATCGTGTGAGATGAGTTAATTTTTTGTATTGTTTGTTTTTTTTACAAGTTTTATGTTTTTTTTTTCGATTTTATGTTTTTTCATATACAGTGCGGTTCATTGTGATTTGGATGCACTTTAAAGGGATTTTTTTTAATCTTTAAATTTCAATATTTTGTGTGTGTCGTTTAAAGAATTGAATAAACAGAAATCTTATATTATATCACGAAGCATGTGGCCTAATTATGGTATTCGAAACGAATTGTCTTATCATTTCCTACTCGCTTCGATTTATCCCATTATCCAATATAAAAGTAAATAATTGCACTATTTCAAATCAAGTGACATCGATGTGTGAAATCTCACATCAAAATCCCTATCATCTTGATGCTAAACCAAAAACTGGAATATCAAAAATTAAATACTTCCCTACCAAATACGACGACTCGCTTTGAATTCCATAGTCGAGTCCCTTGATTTAGTTATTGGACGAAACTAGGACATGCCGATTTATAACAGTTATAGTAAAGTTTTCCCCCATAAAAGTTATGATAAACAGACTTCATGCTGAACGTGCGAAATAAGCCTCGGCGGAAGGGCCATGCCGGGTCCGCTTAAGAAGTACCTTTGTAAAAAGAACTGTTATAAATTGGTCCAGAGTCACTTCCATACTTATTATCTAAAATAATAATAATACAAAAAAAAAATCACTTGATAAGACTACCATCGGCCAATTTGGACAAGTTTTTAATGAAGTACAATGTATCTTCACCAACTTGGACACACTCCAGTAAACTCGAAACCTAAATGGTTCGGACATTTTCAAAATTGTACCTCTTCTAACGAAATGCGGCTATATTGCCAGTGAAAATTAAAAAAAAAAAAAAAAAAAAAAGGAGCGAGATTGATTAAAGGGTACATTCTTTTTTTTTTTAGGAATAGACTTCGCTTTAGTTTGACAAAGTTATAATCCTACATGGAATACTTTCTAAAAGTATGTTGTTTGTGTCCCCGTAGGGCCAAGTTCCTGCGACGGTGGGCATACTTCAAGCCAGCACCCAGTTAATACAGAGCTCATTAAATCTTAAATTTATCTAAAAAAATTGAATAGTTAAAGTTTGGACGGTCATCTTAATAATTATGACTTTGCAGTTAACTAGCGCAGTCAACTAAATAAAAGTTAGTTGACAACAGTATTTTTGACTATTTCCAGACTTTTTTAAGTCACTTTAAAAGTCAACTTTATATATTCAGGCCTATTCGGCGAGATCTTTTATTCTGTTATTCTGCTATTCCGTTATGAATTTCCATACAAAATTTTACGCTGTCAAAAAATCTTTTATGAATAATTATTTTGGTATTCGGCATGCCAAAATCTGCTAATTATTCAATTTCAAAAGTCAGTAAGTCATTTAAATGCAGTCTTTTAACGTATGTAAGTCAATTGGGTTGTTTTAAGTCTTTCGAATTAAAAAATGTAATATTCACAAAAAATCTTCCATTTGAATTTTATTCAATTCAGTCCACTATAATAACAAAAAAAAAATAATTAAGTAATTATTTATTGTTAAATGACGTCTTTTTCGTGATATCTACATTATCTTCAATGTTAATTTAATGGTGCATTCGTTTTGGTTTTTCAGACGCGAAAAATACATCAATTGACTTAAAAATATTACATTCTTAAGTCAAGAGACTAAAAAGAACCTAATTCACTAAAGGTAAAAGATTGCAGTTTTACTGACTTTAAGTCCGAGATGTAAAAACTTAAGTCAGTTGATGACTTAAGTCAATCGACTTAAAAGACTGCAACTTTAAGTGACTTAAAGACTGCAACCCGTCAAAAAGCAATGCAGTCAATTGGCTGCCATAAATTGACTTATAAGTCAGAATACTTTATATGACTGCTGACTGTAATTTTAAAGTTAAAGTAATTTTGAAAGTTCCCTCTAACTATCCGACACATAAATTATTCGCAACTTAAATCCTCTCATTAAAAAACTTTGCGTTTTACAATCATAAATTTATGTGCCACTTAGCTAGTTGTCAGCTATTCCAGTTTTCCAAAGAATTTGACTGATTGAAAATAATTTATTAATTTATTCTTAAGTTGTAAATTTCAAAGCCTCTAAACTTTTTGGACCCAGAACTGGGAACAAACAACATTACTATGGTGTTTTAAGGTCCCTTGCTGCAATTTTATAAAATCCAGTTAGAAATTGTGTGTTGATTTGATATGTGAATGTGAGTGATTTAAAATACTTTAGTGCGTTTTGAAATTGCATTTTTATGGTGTTAAGGTGTGGAATTTTTTTCGTGAAGTAAGTATTTAGGTAATTGGGTTAACGCATACAAATATCCGTCACTAGTCCAAACTATTGATGTATTTATTGACTGAGTCACATTGACAGCTGTACATATTTTATTTGCCAGTTTAATTTTTTAATCAGCACTTCAACTTGCCTGTAAAATATTCAGAACTTTAAGTGCCACTTAGACCTATTCAGATATTGTGAAACGTAAATGAGGTTTTTAAGTGACGAATAAGTTCCATGTAGCTTAATTGTAACTTTAATCAGACATTGTGAAACAGACCCTAAGTCTTTTAAGTCGATCGACTATTGTATATGACTGCTGACTCTAGTTTCAAAGTTACAGTCAAAAATTGAAGTTTTGACTTAACTAACTGCAGTCTTCAATTGAATGCAGTCTTTACAACTCTGCTTTAAGTAAATTAACTAACTGCGCTAGCTACCTTCAAAGTCAGAATATTGAAAATGAATATTGACTGTAATTTTTAAGTTTAATAGGTTTTTGGAAGTCAAAATACTTTATTCAATTGACTGTAATCATGAAATATCTTAAGAGGCAGTGCCCCTGACAAAAACCTCTTTTGATTTGTAAGTGAAATAGGCTGGTATTAGATCTCCAAACCTCCAGCGCGGCGTGTCAGTCCAACGCATTAACCATTACACCACATAAAATAAATTTATTTAGTCAGTTCTGCGAGTAGAATCAAATGTCGGTGAACGTTAATGATGTGGAAAATCATGAACACGGAAGATTTCAACCAATGAGGTGAGTAGGTTGTTTTTCATAGGCATTCAGTAAGTAGTGTGAAAGAAGGCGTTCTAATTATGAAGCGGATGCGTGTAAAAACTGAAGATGTGATAATTTGAAGGGGGTCATCAAGACGAAAATAAATACCCCAATGAATAAAGAAACGGAAAATGCTTATTACGAATTAATTGATATCACACTTAATATGTGGTAGGTATAAACTCCAAACAAAAAAAAAAAGAGTTTGGATTTAAATTCTTACAAATCAGGGGTCAAAACATCACATCAGTTAGCTCTTGAGGTCACTGAATTATTTCAATTGGCACTACTGTTTACAATGAATTTTAAATGGAGCATTAATGCCAATATAAAATATTTCAGTAACATATGGCCCTATCAGTACCACAGAAGTGTCATTGAATTTGAGCAATTATCAAACAAAAAAGCGAACATCGACAAGCCAAAGGGAACCTAGAATCATGGCGCGTATTACGAATTAAAAAACGAAAGGCAAAACAAACGATACCAAAAAAAAAAAAAAAAAAAAAATATAGTCATGACATAGACCGATTATGATTTACGAAAATCGATGTATGAACTGAACATATTGCAAGATTGAATAAAAAAATCTATTTTTTAAAAATAAATATGCGATAGATACATAATAAACCTAAGTCAAAAGTGTCAAAACTATACGGGCCTAGAGGCATACATCAACGAGGTTCCGTGAGCACTTAGAGGGAGATTTCTTATAACCCACGAGTTAGAGACCGTGTAGGCTGGGGAGATCTGTTGGGCCAACTAAGTTTTAGAATCAAGTAAGGTAACCAAGTCCGTTGATATTTATTTCATATTTTTCGTTAAACAAAAAAGACCTCCAATTTTTAAGTAAATATCTCTAAATCAGCCGCTTATAGTTTGTAAAATTCGGAAGTTCAACCCGATGTCTTTGCTTAGTTTGTTGTTTCCACTTATTTAAACCAGATGGAACAAGTGAGGATTCAATTTAGCAAAAATTGACACGAATAAAACTATTTTTCGTGAAAGTTATTTCCCGTCGCAAAAAATTATACAACCCAATTCTAAATATTCCCCGGGAAAAAAACTTCCCGGGAGACGCATTCTTTCGGGTGTAAAATACTCCGATTTCGAATTCCCCGGTTGAATTTTGTTTGCCCTTGATAGTGGGAATGAGAGTACTGAATGATACAAACAGCTTTTTTTTTTTCAGTATTTGACACATAAATCAAACTGTAGAAGAAAAATAATTTATTCCCGGGGAAACATTTCCCCGGGAATTTTCATTTAGAATTGGGCTGATAATTTTTCCCCCAGTTCAGGGAGAAAAGGCCTAGTAAAATATATCCAAGGAAAATCTAGATGAAGAATTCATTCTCTTTAGGTATTTTTGCTAGCTAAAACTTATTAAACGGTTAAAATTGAAATTGTAAAATGTACTTTGTAAATCTCATAAAGCAAAGTTATTTATTCCCCTTACGTTTTGGTATAGTGGCTTGAAATTTAATATATTACCCCTAGGCCAGAGCCTTGTTAGTATTGATAGTAGTTTGAAAAGTACATAAATTGCTTTTTTTCAGGTGAGGAGCTAAGACAAAAGTTCAGTTATTTTTAGTATTATCTATCCATAATTTATAAAATAACAATAGATCCTAAGTATATAAAAACTTTTCGCTCTAATCGTTATTTTTGTTTAAAACATTTTTTTTTTTTTCATTTTTCCGAAAACTTCTTCAAATTGGAATAGTTCTTTTAATTAAAATTATTTTACTTTATAACCTTATTTATCTTCATGATTATTATTAACTATACATAATTCAATTTTTTTTTGTTTTGAAGAGATAAACATACAAAAAATAAGAAGTAATTTAGTTTAAGTGCGTCTGAGAACTAAGTGAACCGCACTGTGCACTCGCTTAGAATTTTTTTTGTCAGCATCTGTTACAACTTAAATGCATTTTCTTATACACATTCGTTTCTTTTTAAATCAAATATATATCGAAATATTAGTGTGGGTACATAACAAAAACAGCTACTCTTTGTCTTGTATGCGGTGAAATGATCACTTGACTTGAGCCTTTAAATATATATGCATTAATGTTAACAGTAATAGAATGTAATTTGTAATTCTTTTAAAACATGGAGAAATTGTTTTTTTTTTTTTTATTTTTTCTTTGCAAAAATTTTAGTTTCATAATTCAATAACAAATGTTTGTATTTTGTATGAGAATTTGGATTGTTCTTCAAAAAAGGCCTTACTGGCTTCACAAAATGGTGTAGCTGGAGCATGTAACGCTGCAATATAAAGCTATAGGTGCAGCAAAAGTTGAATCAACTTTACATTTTTAACTCGCTAGAAGCTGCAACTTGTGCTATGGGGATTTTTTTACCAGCAGCTACATCCCATTGTGTTCAAGGGGTTCTGTCTAATCGATAAAAGTAAACGCTTAAGCGATATCACTCAGTACTAAAATGCTTAACAAAAAAGAGGTTATGAATTATGAAATGTTTCTTTACAACATGCTTGACGTTGCACACCATTATTTGAATTAAAAACGAATAAGTTATAAAGATGATGGAAGGTATTTAAGAATTTATTACACAGCAATGAGTTAAAATATTTGTTTTTTTTTGTTCAGAGCTTCTTCTTGAGCTCTCATTGTGTTTCTTTCTAAAAACAGTTGATAACGGAAAACGTACCAACTTTGTACCAACTGTTTTTACAAATGTGTCGCTTGCTCTCCTGTAACCAAATCTTGTGATAACTTTGAACATTATGAAGGAAATCTTCTGTACGTGAACCTCTAGATAAGAGCGTCGGTAAAATCAAATAAGGATATGTGCCTTTCGAGCTAATTTGATTCTTTACTTGACGTTTGATTAAGTAATTTTCCAACAAAACAAAGTAAAATTTGACAAAGATTTATAGAATATTCAATAAAATTTAAAGAATCAATGAGGAATTTTTGCTATGTCGAGTCGATGCATTCTATTATTGCTTAATTGTTTCAGTCTTTTCAGATACATAATATTCTTCTTTCGAAAAAAAAAAACAATCTAAATCCACACTTCATAAATCAGAATGCACTAATCTGAACAAGTTTGATGACAGAATAAAGAAAGAAAATGTCAAAAATACTATAAGCTGCAAAAATTCATTGCAATTCATTGAAGACAACAAGGCGTTTAAGTCTTCAAGTCTAATGACTACTTCCTGATGACTGTTTTACTACAGACTTCAAAACAAAAAAACTAGGAATTCATTTTTGAATTTAGGAGACACATTGAAAAAAAAAAAAAAAAAAAAACATTTAAATAGACAACAGTGCCGATCGAAATGATTTCTTTTAAAATTTCTTTACCAACATGAAGGATCTCTTAATGATAATAATATTAAGTTTAATATATCAAGTTTAGACTTCTCTTAGCGTGTCAAGCAATCAGTTTTCACTATATACAAATGCAAACCAAATAGTTTAATTTTTTCTTTACCCACGCCAATATAAGCATATATACATACTCTATACACAACATCATGTATACATATATAAAGTATATATACATAACATTATATGTAAAATTTATGTGTGTATATATAAATTGTGTTCCTTAATTTTACGGTAATATTTATAATATTATTAATGATAAGAAATTTTAGTTTTATTAATAAAAATTTGTTCATGTTCATTTTTTATTATTTTTTTGTTTTTTGTTTTTCATTTCCTCAAAAACTGTGTATTGGTTTCTTTTTTTTAAATTAAATTAATTTAAATTTAAAACAAAAAACATTATTTTAAATGTTTGCCTTTTGAAGTTTTTCTTATTTTGTTGTTTTGTTTTTGTTTTTTAATTAAATGATTAAATAAAAAAAAAATTAATTTATAGTTCACCGTAGGGCTTCTTCCATAATGCGACAATCTACAGGTGAAAAGAGTATTTTTTTTGGTGGAGATGAGGACGAAAATTTGGGCGTAAGCTTATTAGACGACGTCCTCGTTGGTGGTGGCACTTTCGATGATGATGATGATGATGACGATGATGAATTACATAGCCGCATCACACTCCACGATGATGATAATTTATATTGAAATAAGTTTATTAAAGTAACTAGGACTGTTGTTGTTAGAATAATAGGATTACAATTAGAAACAAAATTCATAAAGGTATTGATTGTATTAATACGATTACGATGGTTGCTTGTGAATAGCAATAGTTGCAGCAATGATTTGAATTTCTGATAAATGCTCTTGCTTGTGGAGGATTTCGTTTTAAAACGCAAGCTATATTTGCTGCTGCTTCGCGTCGTCGTCAATGGTGGTGTTGTAATTGCTGCTGATTCATTTGGAAGTTGTTGTTGTTGTTCGGGTGCCCTTCGCCGTCGCATTTTATACAAAGATGGTGCTGCACTGTTGTATGTGAGTTCTTCATTTTTGACCACTTCATTGGGATGTTTATCGTAATCATCTAATACACGAGTGAAATTGTGGATTTTTTTTTTCGGAAAAAGAGAAAAAGGAACAAAAAAAAAAAAGAATTGGAAGAAAATTTAAGGATTATTTTTTTTTTTTTTTAATTAAGAATAAAATATTATGTATATTTTTTTAAAGTATTGTTGTTGGTGACAAATATTAAATCAAGTTGTGCAAGTTACGTTGTTTTTTTTTTTTTATAATTTTTTATTTATATTACGGCGATAATAATTGTAGAAAATTCATGGCAAATTTCAAGCTATATTTTGTATTTTATAAAGAAAAAGATCTATAAGGTCAAAGAAACAATAACAAATATAAATAGATAAAAAACAAACCATGGAAGAGGAGAGTAATCGACTGAATCATTAGCACCTACAGGGAAAGGAAGTCTGCTTTACCAGTCCAACATTGTTTTGTTTAAAAAAAAATTAATATAATACCTACGGGGATCGCATTGGATAAAGTTTTACTGCCAAGATTGTCGGTCTTACCAATTATTGCTTAGTTTTCTTATTATTAAATTTGATTTGAGTAAAACTACAGCTTTCTTCAGGATCCATTTGATAAGATCAATATTAAAAAAAAACATAAAAAATACATAGAACAATGAATAAAAACAAATTCAAAGTGAGTTTTTCCTGAATCAACAAATATGCTATGTAGATATTTATTACGATGATTTTTCACTAACATAAAAATTACCAAAATTAGAAAGTTACAATATATTAAGCTAACTACATACACATGACATGACATTAGATCTTTTCTGCTGGCACTTGAAAGCCACAGTATACACATACATATAGAAGGTAATATCTTCCGAGTTTTCATTTTAGTTCAGTTCTGCGCATGTCCTGTATTTTGTTTTTGTAAATCGTGGTTTTGTTTTTGTAGATTCTGACGGGCAGGTCACTGTAATTTTAGAAGATGCTTGAAAGCAATTTGCGACACTTTATTTCTAGGCAAACAAATTTGTTTTAAATTTGATAATAAATATTTGAATTTCTGATAAATGCTCGAATCGAAATTTTGCATGGGTCAAAAAAAAAAAACAAACACAAACGCATAAAAATCACAAAAAGCAATGTTGTGATGCAAGAAACAACAAACACGACTACAGCCCAAATGTAGCTTTTCCGCACACAATTAATTGCAAAGGCAATTAACTCTGTGCGAAAAAAGAGCGGAGAGCTCTCCAAATAATCTGCTTCAATTATCCATTTCGCTCGTCGAATAGTGTACTGCAAAATGAAAAGCAGAACGAATTTTTTTTTTGTTTATGATTTCGTTGTCATTTTTGTACGGGATTTCTCGTTTCGAATCAGCAACGTTATAGGCTTAACGGAAAACAATATTATTACATTTTTGATGGCATTGGAAGACTGAAAGTAAGAATGAAAATATTTTAAATACTCATGTAAATGAAAAACTGAAAGGATTCTTTTGGATCATATTTGCTTTTGGAAGTAACCAAATAAAAACCAATGCTAGTGAAAATTTAGTATTTGACTTCAATACGATTCAGTGCTTTTTCTAGAGTAGACCACAGATTTGCTATCTGATTTTGCTATTTCTGATATCATTTAGTTCCAATGAGTCCAAGTGAAAAGTCTTTGGAGAAAAAATAAAATATCATCTATTAAAAAAAAAAAAAAATAACAATGAAATCACATACTGAAAATAATATGGTCCGTTTAAATTAAGAGCAGGGCTAATTTTACTAAACTAAGTGACTACCAAAACTACTGCAAAATAATAAAAATGATATGTTTGCATACGTACATATTTCCTTATTCAAAATATTAACAGGGGAATTTCAATTTAACCCGACAAACATTAAGGACAAGAAAAAAAAAGACAGATTAAGACAAAAACAAAATTGAAATGATCTTAGATCAGTAAAATCTAGATTTCCACCATGTACTCGACGACAGACCAAGTGTATTTACTTATAACCTTTTTCTATGCTGGTCAACTTTAAGCATTGACATTTTTCAAGAATGTCCTCTGAAACAATGGGTATGTTTAGGACTCTCATGCAAAGAATTTTAAAGGTATTTGGTTCAAATCAAACATAATACCAGTATTGATAAAAATATGGGTATAGCGTCTCTGTCCTTATAAACACAGTATTAAGATTACAGCTGTTTGGAGTGAATGGCATGAATAGCTTTCAATAAAGAGACCGATTATTATGTACTGTGTAAACAACTTTTATAGAAAGATTCATATCTATCTGAGCATTCATAAAACTCATTTAAATAGTCATTTATATTTTGAAGAGCAAGACTAAGTTGCGCGATATGTCCTGCAGCAAAAAAAAAATAACTTTGTACTGTTTTCAAAACGAGTTTCTGACAGATCACAGGAGTGCCACCAATGTGACTGATCTCTCATTACCTGAATTGATCGATGCAACTGAATACGGACGTTCTAACGACTTTTGAATAAAATCTTAACTCGATTTTTCTCGAATTGGACGATAATAAGCTAAATAGGCATCGAATGAATTTCATCGATAAAACCAAAAGCACCGCAGTGAAGGGAAACTTTCGCTTGCCCATGACAGGGCAAATACATAAAAAGCGTTTATGTCCGATTCTCTAAGAAATGCGATGGAAGCAATCTTATAATTTAAGTTTTGTAGGTTCGTAATTTTTAATAAATAAAATTTTTATCACTGGTGTCTGTCATCTACTCAAAAAAATGTTTCTCGTCACGAGCTAAATTGAAATCATTCTGTATTATTGTAAGTCTACATCTATACTATACAAAGAAAATTATATAAAAAAAATAAAAATAAAATTTAAAATATACATATATGTTTAAAAATGTATAGTTAAATAATGTTTTACTGTAAAACCCCAACTGCGAGGAAAACAGTAAAAATAATGGCTCTCCTCTCTTTTCGTTTAATAATAATTAAGTGCGTTTCGACATAATGTACATAGCACCAATATGGAACACGGTTTAGAATATCAAATCTTTGTTTTTTTTCAAGACGGCAGTGATGCAGTATAATTGAGTATTTTTTTTTAAAGTAACTTACCATAAGTTTTTATTATTGTTATTATTATTATTATTTATTACTGTTATTGTTTTATATATATATATATATTTTTTTTGTTTTTTTTTTGAAGAACCAGTAGTGACAATTGGTTAGCGCGAAAAGTATTAAAACTTTCGCGATATGAAACAAAATTAAAGTCAATATTTTTTGTTTGTAAATCATAAATGTTTTTAAGCCAATGCAAATATTACCCATCCCATAGCGCACCCACTGTCGGAAAAAGAGTTAACAATAAAAGAAAAAAAAACAAAAGTTTTTTTTTTAAATGTATGTAATTTTTTTAGTTTAGTTTCATCAAAAATGTCAAATCGAACAGAGCCAAAATAGGTTTATTTTTTTTATAAAATAAAATTACAAAAAAAAAAAGAAATCAAAAAGAAGATGCATTCAAAATTCATAGCCACAAATGCTGTCCAAAAGCAATTTAATCAAAATTTATTAAAATAGATCTGCATGGAGGAGGATGTTCAAAGAGGAATAATGAGAGAGAAAGATAGAGTGAGAGAGCAAGAGAGATATACAAACTGAAGTTTGTGAAAAATTTAACTCGCATTTAAAAAAAAAAATATATATTTTAAGGAACTCGAAATATTTAATTTCAATTTGCTTTCTTACATCTCTCTCACTCATTTTCTCGGTCTCTCAAATACTCCTTCTAACTTTTTCCTACATGCGTTTAATTTTTTTTTTTTTTTTTTTTTTTTTTTTAACCAAAGTTAGGGAGTGAAAATATTTTTTTGAGAAAACTCAGTAGGAAAAACTAAATGAAAGGAAAATATTTTTGATTTTTTTTTTTTTAGGTTTAGTTTTTTGTTTTGTTTTGATTTTGTTTTTTTTTTCTTTTTTGTATTTTTTTTCTGTTACTACTCTACTTACTTGTTTTCTTAGATGGCTTATGGGACGGTGAATAATTGCTACTACTGTTATTAACAGTGGCACTATTTATATTATGAGGACGTGGTGAAGTTTTATGAGGTGGATAAAAATGCGGGTGTATACCAATTGTTGTAACTGGCCCATTAATAATACCGCCCGGGTCGCTGCCGCCTTGGTTGTCATTATTATTATTATTATGATTGCCCCAGTCGGGCCAATTTATAGTGCTTTGCACAACGTTACTGCTATTTGTATTAATATTTGCCATTGGCGCAATATAACCCCCATGCATACCATTCTTTTGTGATGGATGTTGTTGCGATGACGGCACATTATTGATTCTAATACCAGTCGGATGTTGTCCATTTATGCCATTGATTCCACCGCTGCCGCCGCCAATTCCGATACCGTTCATGCCCATGTTACCATTACCAATATTATTGGGCTGTTGCATTGGTATTCGATTGTATTGGTCGATATTGGTGTTGATAGATGTGCCACTGTTACCGTTGATCATCAGGCCACTTCCACCGCCGTTATTCATGCCAATAACACCACCACCACCCATGCCAGGTAATTTAGGTAATGGCAATTGGCCACCACCATTTACATTGATATTGTTATTGTGCTGTTGTTGTTGTATTGCCGTATTGCTATTAATGCTACCACTATTGCCCCCGTTAACGCCATTGTTACCAATTCCACCTCCGCCGCCGCCATTACCGCCACCACTACTGCCATTCCCTCCACCCATGTTGCCATTCGTTCGATTGTTTTTATCTTCTGGCGCACAACAAACTTTGAAAACCACTTTCATGTTATTCGTTGTACACCGACCTCCTATCCGACGATAGAGATCGTCTTTTGATGATGTCGCTGAAAAACAAGTGTAAAAAAATATTAAATCAAAAGCTTTCAATAAATATTTATTTATAATTCTATGATGCTTAAATACAAAAATTCTATAGCAGAAAATGATAATTTATAAACATTCCACGTAGTTAGGGGGGCACGGATGGGCAACAAATTGTCACTCTAACCTCAAGGGGAGGGGGGAGGGGTATTGTTTCCCTCATACATTTTTTTTTCGTAGAATGATCCCAAGAATCATCCCCCAAAATATAGTCAGCCAAATTCTATATATTCCCCGGGACAAAAAAAAAAAAACTAGTAGATGCGGGTGCTAAACACCCCCGGTGAGAACGAAGTCCCTATATACATACATGCGTGTCAGCCGCCATCTGACATCAAACAATATTATAACCATCAAAGCTGTGTGCAAAATTTCAGCGTGATCCGATACACCGAATATTTTTTAACATACGGTTCGTTTTAAAACGCAATTTTTTCTCGTTTTGACTCTCGATAAATACTTTAGAATGATTAAAATAAAATGTAAATCACATTAAAAGAACTAATGTACCCCCTCGAAGCAGCTGAAAAATGTTTGATGCGCAGCCTGTCGAATCTTATATAAACCGAGTGAACTTTTTTCATTTCAATCTTGCCCTGTTCAAAATGCTATAGGATTCAATAGATTAATACGTGCATGTGACGAAATGAAAATAATACGATTCACAATGCACATTGTGCATGTGACGGAATAAAAAAAAGTATAAAAAAAGAAATTGTCACCAGCAGGATTCGAACGCCGAACCCTTCGGTTAAGAATTAACCTACTATCCCATTGCGCCAGCATGGGTCGAAAACGATCTGTCTCGTTTTATGGATTTACCCCCAACCCTGGGCTAAAGAGCTTCGTTCTAAAAACTCCCCGGGGGGCGTATTATTTTGGGAGTAAAATACTCCTAATCCCGGTACAATATGTATTTTTACCTTGGATAGCGGGAATGAGAGTTCTGAATGATACAAACAGTTTTTTTTCTCAGTATTTGACATATAAATCAAATTGTAGAAGAAAAATAATTTATTCCCGGGGAATTTGACCGGGGAATTCGGAATCGGAGTATTTTACTCCCGAAAGAATGCGTCTCCCGGGGAGTTTTTTTCCCGTGGAATATTTAGCATTCGGTTGAATATAATTTCCAATATTCTTTTTGTAATGCTTAATAAAATGTATAAAACACTTTTTGAACGCAAAATTAAATGATTTCCTACAAAATACCACGGAAATTAAACTGGTTCTTTGGATCATAAATTCTCATTATAATTAGTTCTCGAACTCAAATCAAAACTAAAGAAACATACAGCCTCATCATCGATCGGAACGAAATTTTCTCCGATTTTTACGAAATGTACGAATTTTGTATCATTGTAGCCGATTGGCCTATGGGAAAGATCTACGAAACAAAATTTAATGTGCTTTGAAAATGTTAAATTCTTGGCGTTGCATATGCCGATGAAATGTCAAAATGGCAGCGACGCATCACAAATTCATGCGATGTGTGAAGATAATTGCTTTCCGATTTCCCCGACAGAAAATTAGAAGTGGAAAATTTCCCGTAACCATTCGATACGATTCGTATACCATGAATAGAAAAAATCGTCCGATCGAAAGTTTTCTCCGAACGGATACGATAATGGGGCTGATAATAACAATAGTATAAAATAAATGATAAAATAATATTTTTGCGTTTACTTACAAATGAAATAGTAATCATTTCCAGGAAGGAACTCCAAACCCCCTGGCTGTGGGGTAAATGGCCGGAACGTTATTGTAAAAAACATAAGTCTTTGTGGCTTATCACAAATGGCTATGACACGCGGATCAGCATTTGTTATTCGACATGTTTCGTATTCAACTTTCGATACATTATATATGATGTATTTTTCAGTTTCATTTTCAAATGCGCCAGGCTCATAAACAGGACAAATTATGTGCACTTGATCGAATTCAAAGGCCAGATTGCCTTTATTCACATCGATAATATGGTCTGTGTTGTCTATGCGAAATCTGTAAAGGAAACAATATTTTTGGATAGAGTTGATTAATGTTCTTTTTTTTTTTAAATATTTTTAAAACTTCTTAAATAAATCTTATATAACATAATATAAATATTGAATATTGAAATCGGCGAGTTAAAATTGCTGAACCACGATTGTACAATTCAAAATTTGAACCGTGATTCCATAAATTCAACTCGCTGATTTCGGCGAATTAACTGAGGTTCAAAGATTGTTCAAGGTTCAAGTATGTGATATTAAATTCCTGAATTAACGCTGAACTTTAGTCTGCCGAAATTAACGAATTAAAATTACTGAACTACGGATTAATATTTAAACCCCGATTGTACAACTGGCAATAAGCTGCTAAAATTTCTACAGGTTTATTATTTCACTAAACTCTTTTTGAAAATTTGGTGGCACAACAGCTCATGAAGGGCCTAGTGACTTAGCGGCCCATACCCACAACACTTGTGTCGGTGTACTCAAATGTGGTGTGTGTATGGGCAAGTGTCGGTGTTGCTAAGTGTGTTGCGTGTATGGCGGAAGGCCACACTGGTGTTATGACACCGGTGCACACACTTGTGTTGTGTGTATGGGCCGCTTTACAACTCTCAACCATTACTGTGCGCGTGTTTTCAGAAATAGAGGGGCTTACAGTTTATTGACGAATCCGAACTGCTAAGGTCTATGACAAGAGATACTCTTGGAGGATTTGTGAATTCCTCGCAAGAGGCAGTAGCCCTGAAAAAATATTTGTTTTTAAGTGGGCTGGGAATCGAACCTAGGCCCCTGGACTGGCAGTCCAACGAAATCCACATCACGCCACAGGCTACTACAATAAAAAGCTAGTGACATTTAAAATCGAAACAATTTTTATTTTTTGAATCAGCTATCGAATTTTCTTTCGCTCCGTTGCATTAAAACGGAACATATGAAAATTGATCGAAAAAGTATTGACTTGAATAAGAACTGCAAATTTGAGCTTAATAAATGCATAAATTACTATTTTATTAATTTTTACTTGCTCAATATGGTAAGTATTGGTTTCGTGAAAAAAGAAATTTCGAAAATAAGCACTAAGAAACTACGATAATAGAGAAATCTGACTGTAATCTGAACTAGAGCATAAACGTGTTGATCGATTTGCTTCAAATTTGGTACATGGCATTTTTATGTGATTCCGTAGTGGGAGAATTTTAGATTTAGCTCATATAGAACAGGTAACTCCTGCCATACAATTATTTCGGTTATTTTTACAATTTAAAAAACAAAAAATGCTCCAACGATTTTGATTTAACTTAGAACCTGCAGCGACAAATATTATTTTAAGAAAACAGCAATTTAGGTTTTTGTCAAAAAATTCGAATAACCTATAAATTAAATGTTGATTTTTTTGAGAAAAAATATCAATGACTTGGCCGTTTTTATTATAATTTTACAGTCCGGTGCTTCTAAATAGTAGGTACAAATTCTTTTTCTTTTTTTTTAAGCAAAAAAAAAAAAGTTCATGGAACCACCCAGTTGCACATATTTTGTATAAATTAGGTAATTCCTGCAGACAATGGGCACACAGGTATAGTTGAAAAGTGACCAAATTATTTTTTTATTTATTTAAGTGGCTTTAAACTTATGCTATATGAAATGCATGAAACAACTGCAAACTAAAATAGGCTCCCCGCTAGGAAAAATGGAAAGTTTTTGGTAAACTCTTTAGAAGGGAAAACCAATATTAGGAAAACTTGTCATACTCATAGGGTCCTTTCTAGTAAAAACTTGTTAAGACAAGTATGACTATTCCATCAGAAATACCTCATATAACAAAAACAAAAAAATTATTGAAGGTTTGAACGAAACAACAACTTGAGTGAGCTACCACAAAGATTTATAGGCTGGAGTTATAGCTATTTCACGGTCGCCAGGCCGATCATCAGACTCCTTTAGTAGTGGTGGGGTGAAAATTTGTATTCAAAATTAAAGTATAAAGTTATTCATTCATCGGATCTAGAATACCTAGACCACTTTTTTTTCGTCGAGACAAAATAGTAGTTATAGTATTTGTGATGACGCGTGCACATGGACTAGATCAAAAATGTCTTTACTTTTACCAACTCTATAAGAATGGCACTATAATACTCATAAAAATCAATCAAGGGGTAGGAAGGAGGGAGTAGGTGAAAACTTCTATTTCTTTTCTATTTTATTTTATTTTATTTTTCACAGACATAATAAATTGGTCCAATTCATATAGCGATACTTGTTATGATGAAACCTTTTTTGATATATACATAAATTCCAAATTGTCAAGTCTTCTTGTGTCAAGGGAAGAGATAAAGAAAGAGATTCAAGGGAGCCATAGTGCGTGGTCGGTTTTTCCAACAATGAATAATATTTCCACAAAACCCTACGTTCAAGCATAAAAAATCGAAATACAGAATCAACTACCTTTCTTCTTCCAAATTTAGGCGGAACGAATTACTATCTGTACATCTACACATATTGTACTGTCCGTATATCTGTATTTATCAATCTCTCTCTCTGTCTTGTTGGGCATTTTTTACTTATATGTATCTCTTATTACGAGTCCTTCAGCCCACAGGAATATTTTTACCTACTGTCACCCCTGGAAAGAAATTACAAAAATTAAAAAAAAAAAAAAAAAAAGGATACTACGCGACGGAATTCTTTGAAAATTAGGTTAATGAGATGCGAGAGCAAAGAGCCAACGAATCCATACATCAAGGCAAAAATATCCCTACAGCAGCGCCCAACCAACAAAACCAACACCACCATGTTTGGTGGGTGGGTTGGTTCTATACTCCACCCTAATGTCATATACTAGACATACCAGATACACCACCATACAAATACACGAAATATAGGTATATTCAAATCAGAGTACTAGTGGGTACTCTTTGCTTCCTCATTCCAACGCCACCGTTCTCTTTTTTACTCTATACTCGCATTGCCGTTGTCTGTTATACAAGTAGGCAGGCTATAGGCATTTTTTTTCTATTAAAGCAAGATTTGGACTCACAGTTTTCATCTCGAGATTTTAATCGAAAATGACAATATAATTCTTATCACAGTGAAACTTCTTTACGCTTGGAAAAGTAAAGTCGTTACAAAACGTAGGTAGCATTGAAGGATTCGATTCATTCAATTCTATTTAGGAAAATTGGACTTTCACTTCGAAAAAATTTTGAGAAAGCTGAGGGCTCATTCCGTAATTTTCAAAACGATAATCATCAAAACGATTATCGCTGACGTGATCGTCAATAATTTGCTTCACGTAATTCAAACACTATCTCCTCGTCTATCGTTTTTTCAGAGATTGTCAAAGCATCATTGAAATGTCATAATAACAATTTGCGTTATTAGAACGAAGTTCTTTAGTGCACGGTTTGTTTGTAAGCCCAAGAAATCGCCAGAAATGTACGTTAGATGGTGGGGCTTGCTTATTAACCGATCGACGTTCGATCCCTGCTGGCAAAAAGTTTTTTTTTTTAAATTTTTCATATAAATTGTATTTTACTCGAATTTTTGTTGTCATTTTGCAAAATAAGTCGCGTACAAACTTACATACAATCATGAAAACAAATGCGAAACGATACCTATCGTTTTGACGATAGCGTTTTGATGATAATCGACTTACGTGAAGCAAATATTTGATCGTCAAAACGTGATCGTCCAGACGATAGTCATTTTTTGGGTTACGTGAAGTAGGACCATCGTCGAAACGTTATCGTCGGGTGATAATCGTTTTACGGAATGAGTCCCCTGAATTTTGATGTAAAACTTTATGTCTATGCGCTATGCATAACCTTTGTGAGGTGAAGGGCACAAAATGTAAATTCTTTTGTAAATTGACCCAAAAATTAAAGTTTAAAAAAATTCTACAAAACAGAGTGCAATACTTCTTTTGGTAAAAGCAATAGATTTTGAGAAAAAAAAAAAAAAACAACGTACTCAAACCCGCCCAGTCCTTTCCCGCAGTGATGTGGAAAAAGTACATTAAAACAATCAACTGATATTCCAACCTTAACTTGGTTTCTCTTGATATTATAATATGTAATTCTTATGAAAAAGAGCAATGCAATAGTTTTTTTTTTTTTAATCTTTGTTTGACTGTCCTTAAAGAAAAGTTAATGGATTTTCGAGATATTTATTAATGAACTTTATTCCAACCCCTTTTTTCTCCTTTAAAGGCCGGGTCACACAGAACGCGGGCCGACGGGCCGACGGGCCGGTCAATACTTCACCATGGAATGAAAGAACCCGACGGGCAAATTTTGTTTGTAATTTTTAATGAAGACCGCCGGACCGCGCTCTGTGTGACCCGGCCTTAATAGATTCAATTCATGGTTTGAAACTTCAGTTCTGCAATGACATTTCCAATTTAAATGTGACAAATGTCAACAAATAAAGATGGATCAAAAAGCCTAAACTATTTAAATTTTCAATAAGGACAATCTATTTTAAAATATGAACAGAACAAAATAGTAACAGAATATCGAAAGACAAAGTCTCGAAAGGCAAAGGTTCGAAGGACAAGCGTTCGAAAGTTTCGAAAAGACAAATTATCGAAAGACAGAGGTTCGAAAAAAAAAACAAGTTTCGAAAAGACAAAGTTCCGGAAGACAAAGTATCGAGAGACAAAGGTTCGAAAAACAAAAGATTCGAAATTTCAAATAAAAAAAAAAAATTATTTAAAAATGCTGCAGACGATATTTTTTCATTTGAATTAGAATAAAATAGAGATGAGCAAACTCAGGTAAAAATACTGCGCTGATACACTTACTCAAGAGCAATGCATTATCGACTTTGCGCCATAGCGCAATTTTTATTTCTTCACCGTTTAATGAAGAAATAGGCTGAGAACTTACAAAAAGTCGTGAAGCTGACTAGCCGTTCTTATAATTTTAGTGGGGTTTAAGAACCCCCACCGTAAATAATTTCTAGTGCAATTTTGTATACGGGAAAAGGCCCCCAAACGATTTCTCATGAATATAGCCGAAAATCCCAGTATACCTATATCTTCAGAAAGTTTGCAATTTCCACGGGTTTTCCCTAGTACTAGTGTGCACCAGTTTATTACGTTCTTTATTTTAAATAAAATATAATTAAAAAAACAAAAGTTTTTCGGCCCTTGCTCTAATTTTCCATACACAACGGCAACGTAATGACGTAAAAAAAAAGAGGAAAACATGTAGGTAGGTATAAGACCGACACAAAACAAAAACAGGACATCAAAAACAGAACCCAAAACGCACTTTTTTCCCACTCTCTCTTCTTTGCTCTTTCTTCTTCCTCCCTGTCTAGCTTTTTTTTTCAAACAGAAACACACCCAAACCATAGCTTTTTTTCAGTGAAAGAGTAGATCGAGTGGAGTGTTTGAAGAGGCGTCAACACATTTCTTCTAAATTATGTTGTTGTTTTTCCCTTCCTTACTTTTTAAAATTTTTTTTTTTTTTTTTTTTATCAAATGGCAAGTGCCAACCATCAAAGCAAAACTCTTCATAAATGTTCAGTAAGGTTTATATATATGTATATATGCACACAACGAATATGGGAGAGAAGTGTGTTTATGTTTCTGACAGAAGCAATCATCAATGTAGACATCACAATCACATACACATTTACGATGATATGGTGATGATAGCCGTGTTATTTTTTACGTGTATACACGCTTAAAATAAAACTACAAAAAAACGCACAGCAAACGAAAACCGTTTTAAAACATCTACAGCCTTATTTATTAGATTGCGCTAAATAGATGTATTATAGTTATGCACTGCATATAAAGTTTTATATAGTCTCTATGCAACGTTGCATAAATCCCTATTTATAAAACATTTTCCAACCATATATAGATTATGTCAAATAAAGGACCAAAAATGGGAAATCTACTACGTTTAACTTTCACAACTGACAACCAAATTCAGCTGTTCGTAAAAAATGGGTAAAGCCCAAAAAATATGTGCAGCTTTTTCCCATGCAGCGAAATTAGAAATAGAGATATCGTGCAGTAAAGGATGCATGCAGAGCCTGGAATATGTCAGCTCTCATAAGAACCTTTGTAAATTTATTTTCGCTGCATTGGAAAAAGCTGCACATCTGTTTTCGGCATAAAGCCCAAAACAGATGTGCAGCTTTTTCCCATGCAGAGAAATTAGAAATAGATATCGTGCAGCAAAGGCTGCATGCAGACCCTGGAATATGTCAGCTCTAATAAGAACCTGTGTAAATTTATTTTCGCTGCATTGGAAAAAGCTGCACATCTGTTTTCGGCATAAGGGTCATCTGGCGGATTATGTTTGGCTGTTTTTCATTTCGCAATTTCTTGTTTTAAAATTTAGTCATTTCGCATTTCATTGTTTGGCAAGTTTTTATATCGTTATCCATACAATTTGTATGGAAAAAAATAACTTAGCGATGAGCGACCTCTAAATATTAATCTAAACGGTTGAAATTTTACCAGGCTTATTATTTCACTAAACTCAAACTAAAAAGCTAGTGGCATTAAAAATCGGACACATTTTAATTTTTTTGAATCAGTCTAATGTACAAACCCTACCTATATCCTGGGGAGCACAATGGATCCACTGAGATCCGAGTGGGATGATGCAGTCTGCCGTATCATCACTCCTTCAAACCTAATCTAACCTACGTTGGTGCGGCAAGTTTTTTTTTTAGAAAAAGCAGGAAATAAAATTAAATGTTATAGAAACGATTTATGTATATCTGCTATGTATGTATGGGGTCTGAAGGTAAAAACTGTAATGCATGTTTTTAGATTGAATTTTGTTATTTTTTTTATTGTTATTTTAATACTACGGCCTAAAGACTTCCCGCCTGGAAAAATGGCAAGTTTAGGCAAGGGCCTGGCAAGTTTTCGGTAAGGAAAACATGACACACCACTTTAAGTGCCTCGCTGACAACATTTATTTAATAAAATACTGGTGAGGCTCTTGATGGCAACTAACTATATGTATATATATAGTGAAATCATTTTACGAACATTAATAAAAGCAGGATCTTATTATATCCTATATCGTAATAAAAATCTTTGTGTGTTTATTAACTGTGCAAATTTCAAATAATAATTGTGAATCAGTGTGTCAAATAGTAAAATCGCAATAGGGCTTAGGCAGCATTAAACTGACGAGGCAAAAAGGTTCATAACTGGCGAGGGCCTATCGAATGCCTATAGTAACCCTTGCTAGGCCCTTGTTAGTACCTATGAAAAACTTGCCAGGGCCTTATTGAAAACTAAATTCTTTTTTCAGGTGGGTTACATAGGAAAAGTCACAACCATTTCATCTTTTGTCTTAAATGCAATTCAACATCAAAAACTTGGCAGGGAAGTAAAGTTAGGTAATACTAGCCGTGTTTTTTTGCGCATTTTTATATTCGCTTAAAAAAAATCCATGTTAAATACAACAACAATTTGGTATAATTTCGTAGTATTGTTGTATTTAGCATGGACTTCTTTTTTAAGCGAAGATATGTGCTGTGCAAAAAGACACGGTTATTATAAAAAAAAATTAGAGATAAAATTTGGTTTGTCTCAGCACAAAACAAATAACGAAAGTTGTTCAATTGACATTCGACATTGTGTCGACATTCAATTATTTAACTGGCCACCGCGTTCGCCCGATTTAACGGCTCCAGATTTTTTTCTTTGGGGTGACCTAAAAAGTGAGGTGGATCCAATAAGCCAAGAACCGTGAACAGCTAAGAAAAGTACTGGAAAATGCTGTAGAAATATGATGTCAGGTCGATGCATAACTGTGAACAATTTAAAAACCATAATCTAAATTTTAATAAAAATGCCAAAGTTAAATACCTATAATCAGAAAGAAAAATGTCATTCATCAAATAAATCATAACGTTTTTTATGCGCCACCCTGTATATTCTATTTAAGTGAATACAATTATTAAATCTGTTTTTTTTTTTTTTTTTTTTTTTTTCATGAAATAAAAATTGAATTATGTTTTAGGTCTTAGAAAATTATGTGCCACAGATACATATGTTATGTATGTCTTAGAACGATAACTTGTATTTTAATTTTTTTCGGAATCATTTTGATTGGACTTAGGCTGTTCGTCCTTTGGACCCTTCATATACATATATTATTAGTATCACCAATAAAAATCAAAAGATCAAAAAAGATTTTTGTGGGGTACTTGGATACTCGCGCTTAGCGCATACTGGTAATAATTGTTGTGTTGGGATGTGCAGTAAATATAAAGACACCTCTCTTGGGGGTATGTATATACATATGTATATTCCCAGATTTAATAATATTGAAAAATATTCTCCCCATGACCGGAAACTGATGTACGCACCTGACGCGGATACTTACACCCAATGTTTAAGCCGCCGCTGCTACCACCGCCACTTTTCCCAAAGCTCGCTCGAAAACGAGGGAGGAAAAACTGTGTCTTGCAGAAGGTACTGCTGCGGCTGCAGTTTTTTTTCCATTTGGTTTTATTGAAATGAATAAAACAAGAACATGATGGGTGGTTGGTTAAAATATCAACAACTTTCTAATTAATACCGCGGTGGCTGCTACTACCACAACGACTATGAAAAGAAGTGCCTCACAGATTCAGACTCATCCTCACCATCGGCCTCAGTTTTCCATATATATGTATGTAGGTATTATGCTTCCCCCGTAAAAGATTCTATTAAAATAACAGTGACTGTGAGGAGTGAAAAATTGAAAATAAAAACAAGAACACATCATCATCATCGTCATCTTTGGTCGTCCACATTTCTGCCAGTCACAAAAGTATGGCAAACCTACGAGGTCGAGGGATTGTAGTTTTTGTGCTGTCATCGTCGGTGTCTCGGCAGTCTCGGGGTGCATATATGAATGTAGGATAGGGATATAGGAGCTATATTGATGAAGTTGCTGATGCTTTTATGCAAAAGCTTCTCACATACTAAGCCGGTCGTAAATGCATATGGGAATGTTTTGGTTTAAACTATTTGAAATAGAAAGACAAAGCAGAAGTAAAACAAAAAAAAAAAAAAAATAGGAAAAACTTACCTAAACCTCTTGATGGCTCCCTGACGCAGGGTGAAGAATTTAGAAATACCACCCCTGAGGATAGAGTACGATGGCGGTGTGATCAGGCGTAGAGTAGGAAATGTGTCACGCATTAAATTTTTTTTTTTTTTTTTTTTCTATAAAACTCGAAGAAAAACAAAAACAAACAACGGAAAAACTTGAGCTTTCCCACTCTAGTTATATGTACACGTGTGAATCATTTGTGTATACATAATGTACATATATACATACATACATCGGTATATATGCTCAGGGCAGAGGGTTCTGTTTCCAGAGGTGGGCAGTAGAAGACACAAAAAAATAGATCTTCAAATATGCATTTCGTTTGTGTATCCTGCTTAATTCTGGGACTAATAACGGAAGTAATAATAAACCAAAGTACATATATAGTGCCGCACTATCTATTGGATTCTATTTGACTTTAAAGCGACTTTGCAAATTTGAAAATATTAGGGATCATCTGCAATTTATGTATGTGATGGACGAAAACAAAAAAGCAGTCTCAAGCGTTCATCGGATTACCTAATTACACTACTCAACACTAAAAAATTATCTGATTTGGCTTATATTGTTTCATATTCAGGTTGACTAATAAAAAATTTCTGTAAACATTTTAATATCATAGCAAATCATAGTGAAAAACTTCAAGATTTATTGTTTTAACAGGCCCCGCCTGGAAAAATGGCAAGTTTTTGGCAAGCTTAGGCAAGGCCCTGGCAAGATTTCGGTAAGGAAAACATGACAGACCCCTATCAGTGCCTCGCTTAGAACATTTATTTAAAAAATCACTGGCGAGGCTCTTGATAGTAACTAACTATGTAAGTATAGTGAAGTTGAAGTCATTTTATGAGAATTATAATAAAAGCGGTATCTTTTTATAACGTTAATATTTAACAAGGAAATTGAATCGGTGTGTCAGATAGTAAAATCTTAGCTGCAGACAAATACGAAAATCGTCTTTTAATAATGCTGTGAAGTATTTTTTCTTTTAAATTAAATGACAAATAGAGACAGTAGAAGCCAATTAGATACGGGACCAGACGTCCCGATCGGCCTAATCAAAAAGAAAATAGACCTAATAATGAAAGAGCAAATCAATAACTCCTGGATATCCAGGAACGATTGCGCCATCTCTAGAACTTTATGGCCTAGAATTAATGAAAAGGAAGCTCAGTATATTTTATCGCTAAGTAAAAAGACCATTAGAACCCTGATAGGTGTACTGACGGGACATTGTGCCATTGGCATAATGACCACTAGATTGGGTGTTTACGCACCCGATTTCTGTAGGAGCTGTCAGGATGTTGAAGAAATAGAAAGCATTAAACACCTGCTCTGCGACTGCCCAAACCTCTAAACAAACCGCCTCCGTTACTTTGGAAACAGGTTTGTTGGAGAACTGGACGATCTAGCGCAGGTCTCAATGGCAAACATGAGAAAATACATAGAAAGCACAGGCTGGTTCGTAAATGAACCAGTCTATGTCAACCGATAGTTTAGGTTTTATCTCTGTTATAGGGGATCACAATGGACCAATAGGCCCCCGTGTACGCAACAGCCTCAGAGCTGGGCACGCCCCTCCTAACCTAACCTAACCTAACCTAACCGACTTGTTCTTTTTCGTTCTAAACTGATCCGAACAGCCTCACTGAAGAACCATAAATATGATGATACTACCGGGCACTGTACGCGTTTAAACCGACGTAAATGCACACAAACGGCATGAATATTGAGACTATGAGTACATACTATGTAGTAGACAGGACCAACATGACGACCATCAGATTATCGGCAAGCTGGAACGTGGTAAATATTTTGAAGTCTTAGAAGCAATCAACGAGAAGTGCCTCTTGAAATAAAAACCATGTAGAATTTTCGTGGAGGCACCAACTGCATCATCCTGCTGGCCGTCATCAAGGAATTGTCTCCCGTCAACAATACAGACTACAAGCAACTGTAGGTACCAGACACTAAATGAAATATTTGGCACAAATCTAGTTTTTACTAGTCAGGGCTTAGGCAGAACTTAACTGACGACGCAAAAAGGTACATAACTGGCGAGGGCCTAGCAAATGCCTATATAGTAACCCTTGCTAGATCCTTGTTAGTAACTATAAAAAACTTTATAGAAAAATATTAATTTTTAATTTTTGGTTTTTCTCAAAACTGAGATGTTCTGGTACTAAAAACAATCCCTGAGTATCAAAAATGTCTAGACGTTAAAGATGCGAAAAAAATGTTTTTCATGATGGTAAGCTAAATTGAATTAATCAAGCGGCACTCATAATCAGATAAAAACAGCTTAGTTTCAGTGCTATAAAACGTGCTGTGAAAAATCACCATCGAGATCCGAATGCCGCACAATTTATTCTTTCACGAGATGAAAGGTCAAAGTCGAAACACACACAGCGAAGGTGTGTTACAAACAGACCGTCCAAAAATATGCAAATATTTTATTTACATTTATTTTTAACGGTTTAGGAGCCCTTCTAAGCTCACGGAGGTACCATCTTGCTCTCGGACAAGTTATACGACGAAAAATTTTATAAACAAAATACATATAGCTCTTTCAATTCGATGTTTGGGAAGAATAATTTCTTGAAAATCACAGAAACATGAGACACTATATACTTTCCACTCTGGTAGGGAGAAGCGTGCGCAATTCCAATTGATCCGTTCTACTGCCTGGTCAAGGTCTTGGAATTTTGAAAAAAATTCAATCTAAAGTTGCCCGATTAAAAATTAGATGTTACATCATTTGCAACAACTTGATGACTCTCTCGCTTTATTTTGAAACTTATTTTACTTTAAACTAGACTCTACACATTTAATATATATGTACATATATAAATATTTAATATAAATGTAGTTAAAAAGAAGACTTTTGTGTTCTTTAAATTTGAATACACCTAAGATTTTTTTTCTTTGCTTTTTATGATGCGGCATGAATATATAAAACAACACCTACAAAAGGATTTGAGTCCTCTTGGTGTCATTTTCAGTTTAAATCCTAAGCTAACCTTCCAACCCCAACACACCACTCATCAACTGATACACCAACATTATTGTGAGAGCAAATGACGAAGATGCGAGGTGATGATGATGACGGGCGACAGTCACAACGTAATAAACGCAGGACACCAACAAATAATTTTTTTGTATTAAATGGGCGTAAGTCAATAACCTTAGACAACACAAAAAAATAGGAACAGACACCTCTCTAGTGGTTTAAATTGTTGAAGACTACCACCTACCTACCTTATCGTTTCTTCTATCGCACAGTGGGGCAAAGTAGTCGTGACAATTGGAATTAATTGTATACCTATCTAAAAAAAAGATCTTGAAATTTTCGAGTTATTGAATGCGTTTATGCCTAACCATGCTAAAGCGTTTAGTTTAATTAGGAAGATTGCTAAATAAGTCAAAACAATTTTAAGGTGTAAATGCTTTAGAATTTTAATAGCCCGATTCTCCCCTTGTGAGGAGTCATAAGTCACAAGCTCTTGTGACTATTTCTTGTGAGGATTCTTCTGAATCGATAACATTTTTGGAATTCTCCCCCAATCCTTACAAGACAATTCACAACGAAACTCACCACACCAAAGTTGAATTTTGTAGTGTCATTTTTGGAACAGCTGATGATCAAAAATATAAAAAAAATGTTAATTGGACCATATAAATTTATTTAAAACTTATAAAATGCAAAGTTCCATCTATTTTTAGCAATAAAGTGAGTGAATAAATACGTTTACATAGTATATTTTTCCAAAATAGAAGTGAAAAATCTTTTTAGAAATTGTTTGGGTAGCTATTTGCGTCCCTTGAAGTTCTCAATAGCTGTCGGACGGCCGGCGGCGGCGATGGCTGTGCAATGATTCGTTTTAAAAAAAAAAAATATTGTGCAATTGTGAAAACTTTTTGATTAATTTGCGGATAAATCGAATCGATTCCCATTTTACTTTATTTTAGCACTCGAAAGTTGCAAATTTTTAGCAAAATATATAGAATTTCAGGTCAAAATGACAAAACACATGTAATTTGTGAGTTGTGACCTGCTCTGAAGGAGGAGATCACAATTTCGATTGTTTTTGTGACTCTCACAAGTTGTGACTTTGGGGGAGAATACGAAAAAGTCACAAAATTAATTTCACCACACCTCTTGTGACTTGTGAGGTATCAGTGATGGCGGGGAGAATCGGGCTGTAAATTAAATTAACAAAACGTTAAAAAAGTTACAAGCCTATTTTTGGAACAACCCTTAAATTTTCAATTGCTGATGAAAGATTGCCACCACCCTATCAATGATTATTGACAATAATTCAATAAATTCTTTGGAATTAATAGAATTAAGGCGAATTTTTTTATTATTATTTGTATTTGCTCGGTCAATTTATTCTGAGCTAATGGAACAAGCTCCGTGCTAGCTCTGATTGAAAAATGAAACACAAGTTGAGCTAAAAAAGAAACACAGATTTTTTATTGACAGCTCAATGCTTTCCTCTGAGTTAAAAAAGAAAAACGCCTATAGTATTGACAGGAAAAAAATGTATGTACATATATTCAATGAAAATTGACAACATACACTGACCGTGTGTAAGGGTCTTAAAGGAATTTTTGTGTAAAATTTTTATCTTTATCCGTTTAGCCGGTAAAGAGATAATTGAAAAAAAAAATGGTTCTACAGCAGATACCGTTAATAAAATATTTTGGTAAATTTTGTTTACCAAAGTGCATAAAGGTCTTTAAATCATTACACACCAAATTTCATTAAATTTCGTCAAAAATTGGCAAAAATTCAACAAAACTACCACTGTACGAAGGATACGCCGTCAGGGCTGGCCAAAGCATACGCGACAAGACAAAGCATTTTTTGACTGAAATTTACGTAGAGTGGTCTAGGTGGTCTCAAAAGAAACGATTAAAAAATTGAATTTTTAAGTTAAGGTAAAAAAAAAAAAAAACAAAAACGATAAATTTTTTAGTACTTTTGACACTTTTTTCAGACTCTCTTAAAATGTCTCATATATGTAGCTTTGATCTACTAGATCAAGTTCCACTTTTTGGCGGGCAGTTCGATCAAAATTAAACAATGAGGGCTACCCTAGTGAATGAGCCATGAATGAATAAACACATGAATACCAGACTTGACCACACGTTGTAACGTAATTGGGGAAGAGAAATAATCACGTCTCATTTAATTTGCATGAGATATAGTGGCGCGAAAAGCTAGTAATTTGAATTTAATTTTGAAATAAGTTTTTTTTTTTTTAAATGTCGTATGTTGTTATTGTAAATAACAACAATAAAACTAATAATAAATAAAAAAAAATTAAAATAAAAATTAATATAAAATAAAAATTAATATAAAATAAAAATTAATATAAAATAAAAATAATAATAAATAAAAATAATAAAAAATAATAATAATTATAAATAAAATAATAAAAGTAAAAACAAATACGAATAACAATTAAAGAAGGAGGAGATGTGTCTCATATTTTTGTTCTCCAACCACACTCTGTGCGTTGTTTGCCTTTTTGACGATGAATATAATTTAAAACGATTCAATTTCAATTTACAAATATTTTGATTACATATGAAGCTATTTTGGAACATATTTTTAAAATGAAAAACTTTTTTTGATCATTTAATTATCCACGCACGAAAAAAATCTCCACTAAAATATTCTTGGCTGTCATATTTGTTGTTTTTGTTTCTTCACCAATGACGTAGACATTGTCTTTACTGCCTGAAGAGAATACAATGCTGATGGAACCGGAGCTGTAGACGGAACTCCTACACTGCCCACAATGCAGCAGTACAGCTTTGAAAGTATTTTGAAGAAAAACAAAACAATATTCTTGTGTACAAGCTCAGAATTCACATTTTTTGTTTCCAATGCTTTTCATTTTAATAAATAATTTTTTTTGTGACACAAATAACCACAATATTTTTTTCCGACCCAAAAAGTTGTTTTTTTTTTTTCTTCTGTGTACGTGAAAAGTTAAAAGTTGGTGAACTCTTCCGTCTGCGGCTACGTTCCGTTGTGTTTTCAACATTGAATTTGTGTGTATTCAATATTTTGACAGCTAATCCAGCTCCGGCTCTGGTTTCGTCTCCATCACCATTCTGTTCAGGCAGTTAATCTGCAAACTGCAGTGTGTTATTTAGGTATTCCAGGCACCTGGCAAGAATAACATTATGCTAGAAATTCCCACAAGAGATTTTTTTTAAGATTAGAGAAACTGACAATATGTATAATCTTAGGTAATCAATCATTGAAGGCAAAACTTAACCTATGCTTACATTCAGAATCTCAGAATGAACAATTAAAATTAATTTAAAGAGTTTTGCTTATTGTCGGGATAAAGCAATAGAGAGTTATGTATATCTCAGACCTCAATTAAGACAGCTCTCTGCTTAGAGTTAGGAAAAAACCCGCGAAATGATTTTTTTTTCATAGACCAAATCGTATCAAGTGTTTTTAGATCCTCATTAGTTCGCACTACATCATCTTCCATCAGTCAACATGAACAATTGATGTAGTTTAAAACACCATCTGCATACACATGAATTTAAACAATTTTCAACTTTAGAAAGTTCGTTCATTAAAAGTACATAGGTAATGGACCTTTTGGTACCTCTTGAGGTCACTAAAAATGGTGCAAGAGCCATTTTGTGAAACTCCAATCGTTTTGTCTTTTTTTTTCAAATACAGTAATTCTCGAATATATTCGAATATTTCTTGTGAAAGTTAGAACTCTTTTTTGTATGATAATAACCCCTGATATTTGAATTACTTGCATAATTGATTTAAAAAAAAACTGCAGCTAACAAACTATTTATTATTCGATTGATAAGGAATAGAATGGATTATTCCGGATAAGGAATAGAATGGATGGAAATAATATCCAGAATGGAATTAATAAAGAAACAAAACTAGAACAAAATAATTTTTCGGAGGTGTAACCGATTTATGAGAAATTTGTATCATTAAAATGAAAAATAAAAAAACATTTTGTATGAGTCCGAGAATTTTCCGTTCCGATCGGATACTATGATTGGGCTGGATGTTTTTAAATAATTAACACCAATGTGAATCTGCCATAATAGAGAATAAGAACGTGAATTATACTGAACGCGACAGTATTCAAGTTGGTTTTAGTTTATTTAACACCACATTAATTGATCAAACAAATTAAACAAAGCTGGGTATACTGGTAAATAAATTTCAGTCACTGTCAAATATGGACTTTGATACCGTTTTTCAGATACGCAGATATGTGGAAATTAGCCTTTACACAAAACGTGTGTTTTCCGACCAACTTTGCTGCACTTTTCAATGATAGCAATAACTAACTTTTGAGTCAAATTTTTGATAGAACTGCAAGAAATGCTTTGAGTACCGGCATCCATTTCAGTGCGTCGATAGAATTTATAATTAGGACGAGACTAGAGATATGCGAATTTATCTTTAACTTTAAGAACAGGTTTTGGAGCATTAAAAGCTTGTGTGCGTTAGCATGGTTTGTGCGAATCAAAAAAAAAAAAATACTCTGAGTGCCTGAGGTATGCCCACCGGAGGAGGGGATCTGATTTTGATTAAAGGATGCGCAGTGACAAGACTTCATTCTTCATTGATATAACACTACTTATCAGTATTTCTAACTAGAAAAATCATTTGAAAAAAATAAGCATAACATAATTTAAGTTTGATAACTGTAATAAAAAAAAAAAAAAATTATGTGCTCTCCACATTAAAGTATTAGGCTAGACACGCACTAGCGATTTAAAATTGTTGCGACTGAAAAATCGCTCTATAAATAGAACCCGTTTCATTTTTTTAAAGCGCCACCGCCGCGATTTTTCAGTTGCATGTGCATGCACTCACATTTAAAACCATGACTTGCGACTGAAAATCGCAAGTGCGTGCATGTTTATTTCTTTCCGCGCCTACGATTTTTAAATCGCAGAAAACAAAATCGCAAGTACGTTCACAAACATGTACAGTAAAACCCGCGTAAGAGGAACCCGCGAAAGAGAAAAACCCGCTTAAGAGAAAAACCCTCTTATCTGAAACACTTTTTTCATCCCCGAGTATTTATCCACCAATTAACTTTAAAACACTCCGCTTGAAGCCTAGTATGCTGCTGATGCGAAACGAAAAATCCCATATAAAAATGACACAAAGAAATCATAAACGAAAAATTTCGTTCTATTTGCGTTCTGAGGTACGCTGTTCGATGAGCGAAATCGATAATTGTAGCAGATTATTTATCTCCCCTCCGTTTTCGCACATACTATTAATTGTGTGCGGAAAAGTGACATTTGGTCTCTATTCTTGTTTGCATTTGTTGTTTCTTTCATCACGACATTGCTTTCTGTGATTTTTATGCGTAAATTTTCATTATAGTTTTCGTAAGCATTTCGTTGTCATACTGTAGACCAAGTAAAAATTTCGTTTCGTACCAGCAGCGTACTAGACTTAAGCAAAACTCGCTTAAGTGAAAACCCGTTTACTTGAAAAATATTTTCAGTTAAATTTTATATTTTTCATTGAAAAAAAAAAAAAACTCTCTTAAGTGAAAAAAAAAATTGAATCGCACACAATGAAAAATCTGCTGAATGCTTTCGTTTCTTCTTTATTTTTCACCTTCACCATTTTCACCACGAATGAAATGACATTTGAATTTCTGATTATTTCACAAACGTTTATATTTACATTTTATAAACAAATTGCTTTGTTCTCTAAAACAAAAATCCGAAACAACATTTCAAACGGCTCAAGAGGTATACTTGTTTTGACATTTATTAAAAAGAAAATATCATTTTCATAATTCAAAGATAAATAGAATTGTTTCTAGCATTAATTCTCCGCTTAATGGAATTTTTAAATCGTTCGTTTAAGTGAAAAACCCGCTTAGGTGAAAAAAAGACTGTGACATTTTGCAGTTCCTCTTAAGCGTAATTGTATTTGTTTTATTTTCTTTGCCACAATCGCGTCGCTCGAAAAATGGAACAAATATCAGTCGCGATTTTTCGGTCGCAAATGCGGTCACTCACATCGAGACTCATTTGTTCTCTTTCTTGCGACTAAAGGCCGGGTCACACTGAGCGCGGTCCGGCGGTCTTTGTAAAAAATTACAAACAAAATTTGCCCGTCGCCTTTTTTATGGTGAAGTATTCACCGGTCCATCGGCCCGCGTTCTGTGTGACCCGGTCTTAAATAGTCGGGCGATCGAAATCGCAAGTGCGTGTTTAGCCTTAGGATTGGAAATCCTCGCGTTCAAGAACATATCCAAGGCGGTGTCACCCTATCCAAAAATTTTCAGATACGTTTAGTTGTTGTTGCATCAGCTGTTTTTTCACAAGGGATTACAACAACACAAAGCTATCCAGATCGCTTTGGATACAATCCTGAACGAGGCCAATTGTAACAAAAAAGTGAGCGGTGGACCAAGTTTCTTAAACTAATGTGCAATGTGTTAACCTTACTACAATTTGTTTATTTGGAAATTAATTTTTTTTACTTACATGCTATTTGATGTATTCCAATGCATGTAGAATGTCTTGGCACAATTCGATACAGTTGACAAGAGCACCGTTTCTAAGCATACTAATGTCAAAATGGTAAAAAACGATGTGGCTTTAAGTCCAGGTAAAATTCGAAAACGAAATTGTGGTGTATGGTGATGATGGTGGTGGAGGTGATGGTATTGCTGCTGTTGCTGTTGTATCTGGCGGTGGCGCGAACGCTGTTGTAATAATTTTGTTCGTCCTGATAACAGACTTGATGCTGTAACAGCTGATATTTGCTCTGCAGATCTACCGTCCATTGCCGTTGATTGCGCCGCCGCCGTTGGTAATGATGACGACACAATTCGTGATGCTAACGGTTCAGATACCGATTTACTAGTTATTGTTGTGGTAATAGCAATGCATGGTAATGCTGCTGCTGCTCTAGTTAAGGGGAATAGTTTTGTTATAATTGGTGCTTTTGTTGAAGTTGTTGTTGTTGTTTCTGTTAGTGGTTGTGGTGATGGTGATGTTGATGAAGGAAAAGGTGGTGGTAAAAACGTTCTAGATAATAGGTATTGTGATCTCTGTTCCGTTATGCCTAGCAATTGTGGTGCTGTTGTTGATGATGACGATGATAGTGATCGCAGTGGAGATGTTGATGAAGATGATGGGGGTGGACGCTTTTTACTACCACCAAACATAATATCATTATTTTTCACTATCATTTTATTTATATTTTGAATATTTTTTGTTGACATAGTTTTATGCTTTCTTGTGTGTTTTTGTCGTTGTTTTTAAATTGTATATATAAATGTATATATATATTAATTAAACTATATATAATTCCTTATTTAATTTATTATTTGTATTTACATAGCTTAATTAAAATCATCATTAAACTGTCTTCTTTTTTTTTTTACTTGTTATCTTTATTTGTATAATGTGTTTCTCGATCTTTTCAATTTTTCATCCAGCAAGTATCCTTTTCTGAAATAAAAATATAAAAAAAAAAACTATATTAGATCAAAATGTATGTGTATGTTAGTAATCTAAAATACCAAGAAGCAGAAATTATGAATAAGAAATTTTAAATTATTTAAACCTAGATAATGGTAAGCGATATAAGTTTTTGTTTTATAAGTATGGATAATTCTTCTATCCTAAAAATATGTGATGGGGCACTCAAATTGAACAGTTTTTTTTTTTTTTATCGATAAATTGAATCATTTATCCAGCAGGATTCCTAGACAATAGAAGGACCTGACTAAAAGAGTAATAGTGAATCAATAATTAAGTGATTAACAGGTTTATAGATTAAAATCTTTTTTATAATTTCTTCATTTCAAGTCTGCAACGTTTGAAGAAAAATTTTGAAGGTATTTTTTTTGAACAAAAAATTGGACGGCAATATTAAGCTAGTTACATACATATATATTTAAACGAAAACATGTTAAAGGGTTTATACACTTGTCCAAACAATTAAGGGAACAAAAAAAATGGCTTTTTTTAGTGTTTTTTGAAGAGCTGTATCACTGTGAAAAGTGGTCGTATTGAGATGAAGCAGAAAGCATTCTGAAGCTTTATATTTTTTGTATTGAGTAATTTTAGCAAATGATTTATTTAAGGTACCGTTATTGCGCAATCATAAGAAGCAGCACGACCCAAAAATTTTAATTTTTTTTCTTTTTTTTTTAACATTGTCATTTTCTGTGGAAATTTTTTTTTTAAGCAAATTTAATGTTTTGTTTCAATAACTTTTTTATTCAGCTTCAAGGTCATCTTTTTTCATCATTCTACAATTTTTTTTCAGAAGAATATCTGACTTTGAATGAAAAAACAGACTTTTGACTTTGACTACAAATATCTTTGCAAGGAATATCAACACCGAAAATTTAAGGGTAGTTTTAAGAACTGAAATTGATATTCTACAAGATTTTTTCAAAACTTTATAACGATTGTTTTTTGTTTTTGGCTCCTCATCGTTACATTCAGAAAAGGTAAAAAAAAAACGACTTTTTAAAGACTTTTTTACTGCTTTACAAATATTGAAACAACAAAAAACGTCAAACCCCTATTTCCGTTATGTGAATTTTTTTAATTTTTTTTGGAAAAAACATGAAACACTGTTTTTATCACTTTGATCAATACATTCGTACCTATAGTGATGAAATCATTTGAGCCGTTTTTGAGAGAATAAAAAAAAAAAAAATGGAAATCACTTAAAGACCTACCTGTTTCTGACTGATGAGCTAAAACAAAAAAACAAATGTCTCTCCTAGAGAATCACATAAAAATAATGCTCTTCTATACCATTTAAAACAAATCGGTCCACCCGTTTGAGATCAAATTATATCGAACGCATGAACGCACAGGCAGGCGGCGGCCGGCGGCGGGAGGGACTGTGTTGCGAAATCCACTTTTTCGGACTTTTTCTATCATCGTAGTGTCATTTTTGATTACAATCTTAAACATTATTTTTTTTACACGAAAACCTCCCTATAGAGCAAGGGCTTTACTCGAAAAGGGGTTAAATCTTTTTATGTTGAATGGTTTGTTTATTTAGCGTTAATTAGTTGTTGATTCAAAAAAGCCTTAAGTCCATACAAATTGGCGTTTCATCCCGGCGCGGCGGTCTCACTATTAATTAGTTGTGACAATTTGAATATTGTCGTGCAATGTTTTCGGTTTTTTTTTTTTTGCAGTTTTGCAGTTTTGCTAACTTGATATTCAGGTTATTGAAGAACTCGGCTTCGAAAAAGAGGATAAAACTTCCTAATTTCTTATATTGAATGGTTGTCAGTATTGATAAATACAATTTTCGTACCTAAAATGTTTTCTATACCTATATATTTTTTCTGGTTACATTAAAATATTTTGTGTAGGGAAATTTTCAATTTTGTCATGTAATGTCAATGAATTTAAAAACAAAATAACATAAAAAGCAATAAACATTCCATTATAATAAATAAATAATAAATAAAAAAAAAAAACCATAGAAAACATTTAAGCGACAAATTCGAAATTTTCAAAACTAATTAACGACTAACTAATGGCAAACTATCCACCTTGCCACTTTTCAAATAACAAAAAGGCCTATTTTCGGATTTATGTAAGTCACAAGCATAATTACTGGACTTAGGGGCCATTTATAGCTATCATTGAAAACCATAATTGAAAATTTTGGGACATTTTGAAAGTCAAATCGGTGAATATTTTGATGCCAAAATATAGGCCATGACTTGAACTATTATTCTAGTCAAAAAAAAAAAAATAATTCCAGGCTCAAACTTCGACGTAAAATGGCTTTGAATGGCTTTCAATGACCATTGGTAAAGTAGTTCAATCATTGAAATAATAAAAGTCATTTTAAGTGGAAAGTTTGGCCAAAATTAAATATTTTTTGGCTAGAATAATAATTCAAGTCATTGCCTATATTTTGGCATCAAAATAATTACCGATTTGACTTTCTAAATATCCCATAATAAACAGTTAAAATTTTTAATGATGATTTTCAATGATAGCTTTAACTGGCCCCTTAGACGATGTCATTCCTCACGAGGTTCATACTGGTTCAACTGGCAATGCATCCACAGAAAATCACGGATAGATAGATATATAGATAATTGATTTATTATTTCTTTCATATGATACAAAATGTTTTTTTTTTTTTTTAACATAAATCTTTAAAGCATGGCTTTTGCTGTCTGCTTGCTTAACTCTTCATAAAAAAAGTAAAAAAAAAGGAACTTAAAAAAATACTTTGTTTTTTATTGATCAAACAATACAGTTATAAAATACTAAAAATTTTCATTTATTATGTTATTTCTTTAAATATTGCCGTTTTATAATAGCCTATCAATTTCACAGTTAAGTAGTGCTAGCCCAGTAAAATTTCCCTTATTGAACAATAACAGAACCAAAAGTGCGGATAAATAAGCCAGTAAATGAGTGAATATAAAAGTGGACAAAGAGTGTGGACTTGAACCCTGAATGTCGGTAAGGTAGTTTGTTTTTCACTCACAAAAGGATATGAACACAGCCAAATAAAAAGAGTGGACATACAAGTGGATATAGCGTTTTATTGAACTTGTATTGCTGCGCTAGCTTTGAATTACTAATAAAACACACCTAATATTTTAGTTTCTGATTTTACATTGCTGCCCAGATAGAATCATCCAGTTTCCTTTTAACAGGACATCTACCAATAAAATTTACAACATCTTTTCGCTCCGAGAGATTGCAAATCCTATAATAAATCGGCAAATCCGAACGGTTTGGAATTAAGTTAAGCTTTAAGATTTCTGCCCACATTTTTCAGTTGGAAGATACTTATTCTTGACTGTATGTACGTGTTGTTGAAATAAAACCTTTCACATAAATTATGGTTCAGACAGCTATTCATATATCGATCGATGTACTGAGGATGTAGCCATATTTATACAATCAATCCTGTATTATCCTTTGGTTGTCTTCCGTTGGCTAACACAAAAATTAAGTTCCAATCGACAGTAACTCGCAAGCTCCTCAAGTTTTCGGTACCATACATTTCTTTTTTGTATAGCTTTCATGGCAACGATTTTGGGAAGCCTTTCGTCGGGCATCTCGAGCACTTTTAGTATATAAACTACATGTATTTTCAAAGCAAAACATTTTGTAGACGAACATTCTATCATCTCGGGCCAAAACTTTTACCTGTGGGCTGATTTCATAAAGACTGTTTCGTATCTTCAAGAGTTTATTTCGTTTCTGACGTATTGACACAGGAAGATCTTTTGAAATGGTTACTCCTGAACCCCGCAGTGTCGATGATGATTTTAGTGCTGCTATCACTTGATGCTTCGATTCTAATTTCACGACAAAATTCTTAATATTCTAAATGATTTAATTTCTCGAATATGAAGATTTTAAGTGCATGGTGTTGGTTGAATGAAGTTTGAGCAAATATTTTGTATGACTTCTTTCTCTTTTTAACCTTCTTGCGGTGTAACTAGCAGCATAATATTTTTTTTTTTTTTGTATTTCTCCTATTTGACTCTCTAGCAGTTCGTATTTTTTTTTCTACGGCACATCATTTGGTGGACAATTATAAATTGATCTCCATATTTTTTTTTTTTTGTTTTATTTGTGATTGCTTGGACGTCGATCTTTTTGGCAGCATCTTCATTTTTCGTCAAGAAGAATCACAAAATAAATTGTATTGATCAGATTTTGTCATAGATCCAACCAATTCGTCTGTCATTGTTTGTGGGGATTGTAGTTTTGTATGTGCACTAAAAGCGTCGGGGAATGTTTCAAATAGTATCCTTTTAATATCCGTAGACATAGAGTGAGATTATGTAAATGGCCATGTTTAACACTCAGATATAAAGCTAATTACAATTCTTATATGTATGAAACTCACTTTAATTTATATTAGGCGGTTTTGTTTTCATCTTCGATGTACTTTTACAACTTTTCAGCATTTGATAAAGTATTATAAATTAACAATATGTCACCTTTTCTAGGAATAACTTGGCAAAAAACTTCTTTTAAGTATGACAGAAGTGTCAACCCAATCAAAATCACTGTGTTTTGTGGATTGTGCTTCAATGACGTAGCCATCACCATCAACGGAGAGCCCTACCAATCGATGCTAGGTGCAACACAGCTGATCCCTCCACGACATTCAATCCTCGATCGATTTGAAGGCATGGTCATCTCACGCAGAGGCGACGTGCGTTTAAGGGTTATGCCAATAATTTTTATATTCCACACCTTTCAAATAAGACAAAAATTCGTTGATATATCGTAGGTAGAACACATAACTTCCCGCCTAAATTTTTTTTTTGACAAGTATAGCCAAGGCCCTAGAAAGATATCAGTAGGAGAAATCTAGACAAACCTAAATTCACAAACATTTTCTTTATGTACATATATAAATTGTCAGTTTGAATTCATCTGCCTTGTTACTCAGCAAACTTTGAACCGAAAACTAAATTAAAATTGATTTCAATTTCCAAGTGTGTGTTTTAATCCAATAAAAACAAAAAAAAAAAAACAAAAATCTTATAAATATTTAATGTCTGATTATGTACAGACGGACCGGACCGGACCTTTCAAAAAGAACTTTTAATTTAGAGTTAAACTGATTAAATAACAATTAAACACAATCAGGTAGGTGCATCTTTATTTATCTAAATGCGAAACAGAAATTAGCTTTAGTTTATTTTGTTTTGAAGCTCCTTTAATTCTACTTCAATTATTTACAACCAGTGTTAGGATTTTGCTGACATAACAACTAAAAAAAAAGGCAAAATGGAAAATAGCTAAAAGGGCATTATTATTAAAGTAGCATTGGCTTAATATTATCTTACAGTTAAACATCGAAATGAGGAAATGATTTAGTAGGGAAATTTTTAGATGTTAGGTTTCCTGTGGTAGTTTTCATACATTTAAAATGCCCAGTCTTTTGTAAAAGATATAACCAATATTGATTGAATTTAACTCACAACGCCTTTGCTAGTAAGAACCTAAGAACATCATCCTACCATCGTAGTGTGTTAAAAATAACACTATGTAAGCTGAAAATCACAATGTTGTACAATTTAATCATTTGAACGTTCTCAGTTTCATTACAATTTTTCTATTAAATCAAAAATTAGAATGGCAATTTTATCAAATTTTTTAAGGTATGTTTTTGAGGTGCACAAAGCGCAGTGTTGTAAAGTATTTATGAGTTGACTTGGTAGCCTTCATTATGTTGAATGTTCATCCTGATTCTGAAATGCAAATCTAAAATTCGTTATCTTGGAATTATTTTTGATGCAAAGTTGACATTTAATTCACATGACAGCCGATTCATTTTTAAAAAAATAGCTCGTTCACTTTCAATGGTATTTCATTCGTTCCAAAATTTTAATACAACCCTGTTTCTCTATGAATACACGGCGTTGAATTTTATTAAAAAAAAAAAACTTACCGCATCAGATAATGTAGCTAAATATTTAATACCTACGAGATAAGTTCCGGAAAGATTAAGCAGAAATATTATTCTTTCAATTTTCAAAAATCAACCGATTTTAACGATCCAAACAACTATCAAAACATATCTTTTAAGAACTATGTAATGAAAATATTCACTGACGTCTTTCTTAACAGGCTCACAACCTGGGTCGTACAGTAAAATTAAAATTACTGAGCGAATTTCAAGCAGGCTCTTATAAATCTTACAAAGTCTTTACAAAAATAATGCATCTGCAGTATTGGAGGGCTCCAAACTGTCCGATTGGTTTCGTACGACAACTAGACTTAAATTGTTTACTTAGTCTGCTTATTTTCTCACTCTTTTTGGATGACATCAAATCGACTTTGCCCTGAGGAATTAGTTTTTTGCTCTTCACATCAAAGCAATACTATATGCGGACGATATCTTCATTAACCTAGTCCTTCAAATGATGCAAATAATGTTAAACAAAATGCAACCGTACTGTCAGCCCTTGGAGTCTCATGGTTAACCCCACCAAAATAGTGCTCTTTCGAAATGGAAAAGTCAGATTTCCAAGAGAAGAGAAGTACGTAGACCTCGACAAATGAACCACTTGAGATTGTATATACCTCAGAGTAATTATAACGCCACAACTTTCATTCAAAGAGCACATACAGGGAAAACTCAGATTTGAAAGTTTTTGGCAAATAAAAAACACGTTGCCTTAAGTGCTAAATATAAGCTTTTGAAGAGTTGATTCCATCAATTATGTGCTATGCCGAGCAAGTTTGGGGATTTCATCAATATGATGACGTAGAATAGTAGTTGACAAGGTACATCAAGTATATAGGGTATCCTTTAAAGGGTCATTAATTTTCTAATGGGGTTATAATAATCGAAGGTACATCATCAACAAAAATCTTTCGACTTCCGGAAAATACTCCTACATACATGTATGATGCGCTTCCAAATCGTTGCAAGGCATCAGTTGCAGAAAAATATACAGTTATTTCCCAGGAAGATCACGCCTGGAACTGCAGCATAAAATTCAACTTGTGGAGAATTGGAATATGTATAATCAAAATCGGAGATGTATACTTTGAGCAATTTGCGGAGAATGCACAACGGAGGGAAACTAGAAGCTGGTTCAAAATTCTGCAACATAAACTTGGTATCAGCAATTCTTTTAACGATCGATATACAGGGTGTCCCACCCTGTACTATTGATACGATCTCTACAATTATTTTTAAATCTCGAAGCGAGCTGCATCGAATAAATGACAAGCCACATGCACCATCAGCGGAGAGAAACGCGGAATATTTTACATTGGAAAAGAACTTCCTTAACTTAGAGAGAAGCCCTTAGATGTCGCAATCAAATTTTAAATGAATTATTTGAATTATAACCGGGAAAATTACAAAATTTTAAGGAAGAGACTAGAGAAATACCAATTATAACAGTTTATCACCATTAAACGTGGATGGTGCATTAACGCGCCAATTGAAAAGAAATATTCTGGGTGCCTAAAGTATTCCCACAGGCCGGCGGCGCAGGGGATAAACAGTACCTTTTTGGACAAAATTATTACAGATTGGCGTTGTCACTTCCAACCTTTGCATGTACATATATCAACTTTTGTTCTTCATGTTTTTTGTTTCTCTATTGTACATTGCAAAGTACTAAATATTTGTGAAATAATTTAAATTGTAAAAATAGCAAAGTCAGCTAAATAAACATATTCTAATCTAGGTAATTTGTTCTGGATGACAGCAAAAGCCAATGCTATAATATAATCTGCGAAATTGTAAACAAGATCAGAACTTCTTTGTTAAATAAAATCACATTTCCACTACCACTAATACAACTATTGAAAAAAAAATTATTGCAAAAATGAGGTGGATCAAATTCCTAAGCAGCATTGAAGAAAAAGACGCTGAATAATCATTTGGTTGACAAAGAAAAACCATTTCCGTGCTTTATTATAACAAGAGATTCATTCAAATCTTCAAGGCGACACCACAGTGAAGAATATGTTTACATAAAAGATAGTTATTTATATGTGTTTATCTATGGTAGGTTAATCATTTTCATGCATCGTAGAATTGGTAAAATAATCAATGCCCAAGCAACATGTAATGGAGCATTTGCTCCATTAAAAACGTGGTATTCGTTATATTTCTTGAATTTTAAAAGAGCATTTCTTGTTTTTTTTAAGGAATTCGACATATTATGTACATAATAAGTACCGAAATATAGTATGTAATCAGAGTGAAACGCAAAACATTATTTTGGATATAAAAAATATATGAGAAGCTAATTAAGTGCAAGATTAGGTAGGTATATAAGATTAAAGTTAAAGTTAATGAAAAACAGCTTTTTGATTTAACTTTAGTTCAGCTAGAATTTAGTTTTTTAGAGATTTAACTTTAAAAATGCACACAATTTATAAATTGAATTCGTTTATTTATTTACTTTTGCACAAAATTTAATAGAATCATCAAGCTAAATAGACAAAATTTTTGCAACTTCTTTCCATTCCAAATACCTACCTAGATACCGACGAATTTTTTTTTTTAAGAAATCTACCTTATCGAAAAATTAAACAGTCGGAAAAAAGAAAATTAATTAGTAAATAAAAAAAGACAATATTATAAAAGTCAAAATCAACAGTAAAAATAAAATAAAAAAATACCGAAATTTAAGTAATCGAAAGGAGAAAAAGTAAACAAAAGATAACCGCAAAATGAAAATCCAAATTTCTTCTTTTGACAGATTAACATTTTCAATTCATATCGACGAGTTGAATTGGAAAATGTTAAAAAGTGTAACATTCTGACACATCAACATTGGAGTTTAGGAACGATTTTATGACGTCATAGTGTTGATAAATGTTACACTTCTCGTTGTTAAACCGAAAGAACATATTTCACGTCATTGCCGATAAAACTCACTTCAGATTCATCTTAATAAATGAAGGCAGGTTCTTTCTACCTACCAAGTTTGAAAACGGTTGTCATTATTCTGAAATGTAAAATTTTTATTGAACGGACCATCAAAGATCCTTGAACTTTGTCAGGTTGCTATCTTTTTCAAAATAATAATTTACAAATCGAGTGCCAGGAAAAATGAATGAAGGACATGTCTTTGACCATATTAAGAATAAAATTAGTTGATTTTTTTTAATTATATTCCTTTTTCATTATTTTGCTTTTCAAAATATGGGCACCGTACAACTGTATGTATATGAGACTTTGACTGTTTAACACGAAAATTTCTTGCCATATATTTCTAAGGACAGCCGCCACCAGCACTAACCAACCGGTTTTGCTGGACATATCTATCTACCTGGTTTCCTATGCTGCACTAACGCTAAGAAGCTTTTTAAAGTGCTTTATTATTTGATAAAAGGTATTTTGATGTGATAGGAACCGATGTAAATTTTATTATCATAATATTTTTTTATATTACAATTTAGTTTTTTTTTTCCAAACTTTAAACTTGGTTGTCGTTTCTTGTTGGGAATTTTGTTGGGGATATTTCTTTTATTTTTTTTTTTTTATTTTGGTGTTCGCTCATTCCTGTTTGGTTTGTTAACATATAGGAATAGGTATTATTATGTACCTCGACATTTTCTACCGTTTGCTTTTCTGCGAACACAAAAAAAAAACTGCACAGAATGGAGAATCGTTAAAATATTATGTATTCCTGTATTATCGTCAATTATATTGTGCTTTTCTCAAACATGCCTATATATGTATGTACGTATGCACACATAAATAGGATATAACTACCTACCTATGAACCTTTAAAATAAAGGTAGGTATATCTACTATACCAACATTTCAAACTTTTCTTCTTCAAATGTGAATTAAAATACAAAAAAGAACACAAATTACCAAATAAACATGAAAAATACTAGGTAATAGTTTTGTATACGAAAATAAAGAGTTAAAATACCACCGCTAGATGGCATCAAAGCTGTAGGTGTCTAGGTAAAAAAAGATAAAAGACAGCCTACCTATCTAAAATTATTACAACTTCTTTGTTTTTTGTTTAATAAAAAAAACACTGTGATACATAAAATCCAACAGAAAAGGTTTCTTTGGGAATATGAGATACTTATAGAACGGTTTGAGCTAAACTTGGTTTTTCTCATTTTTCAGAGGAATTTCTGAGTTTCATTTCGTTTCTTACTCAAACACTGAATAATGCTATAGAATTCCTCAACACATCAAAAAGAAAAATCCAGTTCTGAATTTTAGTTTTTTTTTTTTTTTTAAGCCAGAAGAAATTAAGTGCATTTAAAAGAAAAAAATACTTTTATTTTTTATGTGGAGCGCACGCACCAAAACTTAACACAAACACATTTAAATCAACTAAAGAAATCCCCATAAAAATACCATCTCCATCATCATTGACTGTGGTGGTGGCGGCGGCGGCGGTGGTGACGACGGCGACTACAACGACGATGAATACGACCACGACACAGCTAAAGTGACAGAACAAACAGCAAAAATGAAGAAAGAAACAAAATTATAAAAGAATGGGTTGATTGGTTGGGAAGTTGGGAAAAAGAAAATAAATAAAGGTAAAATCCAGTTCTAAGTTTGGATTTAAAATTCTTCGTTCTTTTTTTTATTTAGTTTAAATACCAAGCATAATCTACAGAAAATAAAACTTAATTAAAAATAAATAAATACAAGTTGAATGATAGCCTACCTTGTTTTATTCCAATTATACTGTTCTAAAATACAGCAAATTCGACAAATAATAGTTATTTTTGTTTGTTGTTGTTGAATTGAAAGATTTGAATGGGATCCGACTTGAGGCTGAGGGCGAGCATCAAACAAATCAAAAAGAAAAAAATATTTAGTTTCTTTCTCTCTCCGGGTTGCTTCATCCAGAAATCAAACGTTTTTTATTTATTTATTGTCGTTTTTCTTTTGCTTAATTTTTTTGTTTTTGTTTATTGGTTCGTTTGTCTTATCCAAAATTTGACCACAAGAATACGAAGACGACACAAGACACGGTACGACGACGGTAGGTGGATGTGGATGACGATTGAAAAATGGAAAAACAACAAAAATTACATATTTTCCAATAAGCATACACACATTTACACACCATACAGCTACACACACATATGCGAAAATAAATACAAAACAAAAACTCCGGTAGCGCTCAAAATGAAAATTTCAACGAAGGCAAAGATGGACGATGGTGATGGGGGAGGACAAAGCAATTAAAATAACACATTCAGGAACCATAATTAAGGAAGGAATTTAGAAAAAACAGCACTAGACACTTTTCTTTTTTTTTTCTTTATTATTATTGTTTTGGTTGAAAAGAAGAAAATCAACCAATTCTTCGTGGTAATTTGTACGATGATGGCACCGAATAAAAATTAATCGAGTCTTTGGAGCAGCAGCAGTAGACACAAAGGACGAGACATTTTTCATACAAAAAAAAAAAACAACAATAAAAAAACAAACTTGACGAAACAAACTAGAAAGAGATAAATGTAAGTTTTGTTGCGACTGTCACAATATAGTCGTATCGTATTGTTATATGAACAAAATTTTTCACACACAAACTCAGTCCTTACGGTCCTTTTCTGTTTTGTGTATTTATGGAGTTTTTCATGACTTTTTGTTTTACTTAAGCAGTTTTTTTACTTTAAAATTTTTAATAATTTAAATTGTAGTTTTGAATTTGTATAGTATAATTAATCCATTTTCCATGTCAATTTTCACATATACATCCCCACATGTGTATGCACTGACACTGCCACGCGCGAACCACCATATAAAATATAACGAAGAACGGATCGAAGACACAAAATAATTCACTTCTTTTTCTTATATCTTCATTCGTTTTCTTTTGTTTTATTGGAAAAAATTGTTTCTTTTAAGAAATTTCAAAAAAAAATTAAATAACTGTTACCGATGTTTGTTTATTATCACTTTAATTTATTTACAATTATTTGTTTAATTTTTTTAATCATAAGCTCGCAATAAGTCGTTTTTATTTCACCCTAATGTCGCATTTTTCTTCCTTTTTTGAGTTCTGTCCAGTGTGATTTTACCTATTTCTCTTCTTTTTTTAGTGTTCTTCCGGGAACAGCTTACACAGACAGACAACCAGGCACGCGAATATCGAGTTTTCTTTTTATTTAAAACGAAATAGTAGTAACAAGATTTTTAACATCAAAATATAAGATACAAACAGAAAAATGATTGTAAGGAGATTAAACAAGCACACGATTTTTTGTTATTTTTTTTTCTCATACAAATGCACGCGACAAACAACACGACGTGGAGCTCTGTAACCGTCCTATACGGTAACTAAATTACATCTGATTTAATGGAGTCCTTTGAGTTCATTGGAGTGGAGTTTTTTCTCTTTCTCTATCTGTCTCGCTCTTAGACGGGTATCTCTTGCTCATGGGTTAACTAGTCTTCTTGTCCCTTTTTTTCAAAAACAGGCTTACCATATTTCGCTAATAAGCCTTTTTTGAAAAATTACAAAAGTAAAGCCTTTACATTGGCCACTTTTTGCAAAATTACATAAGTAAAAATATTTTTTTTCCCGCTAGCGCAGTTTTTTTTTTTGTGAAAAAGAATATACACAATTATTTTTAAACCAAAATCATCATTTTTATAAGTTTTCCAGTGAGAAAAACTATCCCAAAATGAGTTTGAAAATTTTCACTTATGTAATTTTTCACTTTTTTGGCTTATGTAGTTAAGACTTATCCGGAATTGTTTAAATGCCGATAAGGAAATCTTAATTAAAAAACTGTTTTTACAAATAGAAAAGTATACTGCTTTCGAAAAACGTAGGCGATGGACTTATGTGGCGGCCGGTGTAGAAAGGAGAAGGAATTATTAAACATCGCTGTAGTGTAAAAGCAGTATAAGTAGTATTTCAATTTAATTTTTTGTGTCTTAATATCAGCTTGCATCAATCTAAGAACTAATTTCCTTTTTAAATTGCTTTGAGACTTCAAACTAAATTTGCATATGGCTCGAAATTAGTGCAAACGTCTAAAATTTTTGAACGGTACAACATTATCAAAATAAAATAATATTAAATAAATGTCAAATATTGGAATATTTACCCCAATGGAGGCACAAAAATCCACGACTGCCTGTAGAGAGGATAGCAAATATTGGAAATGAATTCTGAAGTTCATTTTCAGTATTCTTTGAAGCCACAGAAGCATTAACACGAGATAAATGTTATTTATTTGTATTTTCAATCTGAAAAAACGTCAAATAGAAGTTTTCATTTTAAAATTAGTTCTACACTTATAGCTAGAACACTTCAAAGAATACTGAAAATGAACTTCAGAATTCATTTTCAATATTTGCGATCCTTTCTACAGACAGTCGTCAAAAATCCATGTCCACGTCTAAAAATACGAATATAAAGATATGAATCCTTCGTACGTTTTACCCTCCAAAACCCATTTGTTTACATTAGGCCTGTTCTTTTACTTCTCAAAACTGCCAATTTCTATGAATTTCAATCCAAAGTTCATTTAAATTTCATATACAAAAAAATAAAAGTGTACTAAAATTCGCAGAAATTGTCAGTTTTGGGAAGTAAAAGAACAGACCTATTGTTGTATTTGTAATTCAATTTTGTGTCGATGAGTAGATGTGAAATCAAACAACAATATAGCAGGGTGGTGTGAAGATAAATACCGTGAATGTATGAGTTGTGAAGATAAATGCTGTGAGTGTGTGAGTTTTATACCGCCATTTTTACACATGCTTTCTCATTTTTTATCTGATAGAGTTTGTAGGCAAACTCAGACAGCCGAGGATTCATATCTTTTTATTAAGTATTTTTGTCCATGTCAACGACATATTGAAGAAAACTAATTTTTGAACAGGACATGAGCGCTGTTCAAAGCTTGGCATGATATTTGACGTTTCATATGTGTGAGAGAGGTAGAAGTAGTGCTGGAAGGAATTTCCGTGTGTTTCTCTTGCTCTAACAGATTAAGATTTGGTTGTCGTCATTTACATTGACCGATTTTTCAAGTACTAATTATAAAAATCGTGTAAAATTGAGAGGAAAATGTTTTTAACTTCCTTGAAATTTCACACGATTACCATAGCCACACGATTCCTTTGGAGGTGCCGAACTACTCATAAGTACTTTGCTAGATATTCTCAATGGAACGTTCAGAAATGACTTTGCTAGTCGAATCTATTACTGTTTCATTTGACTGTCAATTGTTCATATTCTGAGAATTCTATACAAACAAATACATTCTACAGAGAAATTATAAAAAAAGATAAAAGTTCCCTTGAAATTATTCTTCATTTGTTAACAAATTGGGCCCTATCAATAATCAAATTTATTTACAACTTAAATATTTCAGTAAAATGGACCATAATGAAATAGGCTCTAAATAACAAACTGTGCATGGTACCTAAATATCTACGTGGACTATAAATAATGTACCATTTATATATCGAATTGACTCCAAAAAATTGAGAATACCTATGGTTAATTATTGAGGATCCATAACGTTATCGATAATTTTCACTGCAATTTTTAAGTAACTAAATTTGATTATTGGTAAGGCCCATGGAATTTCGCATGAAAAGTTTACATTTAATCAGGTGTCATCTAGCGGTTGATAGGTGCGTAACTACTTTGCTCATCTACTCGCGCATGAGAGCATGAGTAGATTGTGTAGTACGATACTGGTTGTGATGTTAGGCATCGTTCATGCCGAGTGGAGGCAGTATTTTAAAAACAAATCTTGGCGAAAAGAACAAATTGTTATAAGTACAGTTTCCAGAAACAATTTAACGAGTTTTGTCTTTTATAATTTTTACATTTTTAAAATTTTGTATTTAAAGTTGTTACAAATTCTTAAAAGACAAACGGCAATACTGCTATTGCTGGTTAAATAATTGTTTTTATGCCTTTATGGTTTCATGCTTCTGCGCTGTGCTCTCTGTTTGTGTTGTGTGCCAGGCATGCCAGATTTGTAAGGTTATATCGCAAAATCTGAGAAAAATATCGCAAAAATAGCTACTTTTTTATCGCGAAAACTGCAAAAGAAAAAAAAAATGGTATAGTTAATAGTAGAAAAAAGAGTGAAATCATTTTTCTTGATTTCTCCTTTGTTAAACAATGAATTCGCAATAAATTCACTTTTTAGGAAAAAATCTTGTATTGAAATTTCTCACGCAATCATTGCTCTGTTTAAGTTTATATTTGCTAAAAAAAATCACCACACCTTTCAAAAAGTATGTAAATTGAAAAGTGTCTTCATTCAAACTGGCTAGTTTTAAATAAATTTAATATCGCAAAAACCGCAAAAACATAACAATAACGCAAAATCAAACTTTAAACAGCAAAGTTTAAAAAAATATCTCACGTTTCGCGATATATCGCGCAATATGGCAAGCCTGTTGTGTGCATATAATCTTTTGATTTACTAATGGTACTTTATTCTCTGGTTGTTTCATGTTCCTTTCCTTCTTGTGCTGCTACTGCGCATAGTTTGGATTTGGACCACAACTTTTTTTCAAAAACTGAACATGGTTACCGCATATATGTCATTGAAAATTAATACACACTAGGGTTACCTCATTCGTCTTTGTAGAAATACATAATCTACACATAAAAGTCCTTCCACACTCCCATTATTAGGTAATTACCTAATTACCTTTGGTAAATTCAGATTTCTGCCTGAAATGGGGTTTTTTTTTGTGTCTTGGCGGATGGATTACGATTTTACTGGACCTATGTTCTGTAACTTTTCGCATGCATAAAATCGGTCAAGAAACGATGGAAACTTAAACAAATTACATGAGTTTTGTTCCATTTTTCAACGTTTCTCGACTGATTTTTTCAATGTGAGAGTTACAGAACATGGGTCCAGGTTGATTTTTTTTTGTTTTCATAACCAAAGATACTGAACATAAAGATATGAATCCTCGGCTGTCATTTGAGTTTGTCTACAAGCTATTGTTGTTGTATTTCACAACTATTCATCGACACAAAATTTAATTACAAATACAACAATGTAAACAAATGGGTTTTGGAGGGTGAAACGTACGAAAGATTCATATCTTTATATTCAGTATCTTCGGTCATAGCCTCTGGTAACTCGAAATTCTCACCAAGTTTCCAACACGGGTTTTTTAGCTATGGATTTTGACAGTAAAATGTGAAAATTTGTGAAAATTTTCAGGAAATTTCACGTTACCAAACAGACTGATAGTGTATATTCGTATCTGTTGATCAACTAGTGGTGAAACTAATATCTGTCAAATGCGCTACTGGTATATAGTGGTGTTAATAAAAGGTCAAATTTGACAAATCGATGTTTTCAAAGATCTGGATAAAAAAAATTAATAGTTAACCATTGAAAACCCCTAAAACACAAACTGAGATAGAAAGTGTGTGATGGTTTTAGAGTTTTTACCAAATAGCAATCTATTCCTCTCTCGTTTATTCATAAACGTTAAAATCATCACCTTGTGCGAACTGACTATGTTTATCTATTTTTGAAAGGAAATAACAATGTGTGAGATATATTTATTTAAATAGCAAGATTATTGTTGTTGATAGGTACTTAAAATACAAAAAACATAAATCAAACTGATTTTAAAGATAAAAACCGGCTTTTATTTTCGTCTGTCATCTGTCAGTTTCCGCTAAATTTTAGTTGTCATTTCTGACGTCGACACTTTTATAAAGTTCCTCATCATAAAAATGTTCATGTAGGTATTTAAAACTTGTCAAATACTGAATATTTTACAGTTCTGTACTATTGTAATGAAAATAACTGTATCAACAAAGATGATATTTCCTACACCAAATGGCAACAAACTTCCGCGGCAAAAACTAGACTAATTAGTAATCAGTTTACCTACTTTTGATGTTCTGATGTTTAATGTTCTGAAATTAAGCCCGAAGTCAGAATTACAAAGGTACAAGAGCAAGAGCCCGACCAATATAATCCGTTGTATACGTTACGTCCGCGTCGTCGGCGTATACAACTGACAGCTAGGTTAAATACAAGCAAACCATGCAATGGACGCAACGGAAAAAGGAGCTTAACTTTTCTCCACGGCAGATCCAATGACATTTAAGTTCGCATTAGTACATAGGTACAGTTAGCGGTTTTCCTGTTTTTTTTTTTTAATTTTTTCATGAGTTTTTGTGTTGCTTTTTGCCAATACTTTGTTCTGGCCAAACATAAAATAAATCACAAAGGAAAGTACTTAGACATTTGTTTCTGTAATTTTACTAATAGACATTAATGTTTTCCAATATTAGTGTGTTGTTTCACAATTCGTCCCATCCTTTAACGTCAACGGATCCGTTGTTGTGTCGCAATACATTCAACGGATTGTATGCATCGGCTTTAAAGTTGTCAAAAGTGCAAAAAACCGGGTTGGATTCAGAATCCCGAAACTCGATATCCCGAAAACCCAGAACCCCGAAAATCCAAAATCCAGAAAATCCAAAATCCAGAAAAAGCAAAATCCAGAAAACCGAGAATCCCGAAAAGAATTTTGGGTTATCGGGATTTTGGGTTTTTCGAGATTCTAGATTTCGGGATTCTGTCCAGTTCCCGAAAAAAACCGTTTCGATCGCTGTTTTAGGTTATGTTACACCTATCCCAAATAATTTTGTTGAAGTGTCCAAAGTATGTGCAGCGGAGGAGGGTTTTCGCTCTGCGGAGCCTTTTATAAACAAAACTGTTCAAAATTTCTTAAGACATACTTACGTACATAGATATATCAAATATCAGCTTTTATTCTTCTTCGAAATTGAAATCGAGTCAAGCCAAATTGCATATGAAACAAACAACAATTATCAACTGTTATTGTGCAGTGTATGTACCTTTTATATGTACATACTTACTTACATATGCTGACAAAATTTAATCGTTTATTTTTTTATTTTGTAAAAAAGGATGAGTCCATTTTATGAAATTTGAATATTTAAATTTGAGAAGGATGTCATGGGCTTATCACCTTTTGAAAATTACAAAAAAAAAATAGTTTTTTTTGAAGAAATAAGTTGACTGAGTATAACTTTTAGTTAAGCTGCAGAGAGCACATTATGCAAGCATCAATCAATAAGTTGGGGTAGCAACTTCTTAACATATTATTTTTCAAAAATGTTTCATCAACTTTTTCCATTTATGCATGTAGAATAGAAATGAATTTAGCATTGAAGCAAAAATTGGAGGAAGATATCAAGTATCAAGTTTTATAATTTAAAAAAAAAAAAATTATGATCGATGTAACTGGAGATGTTTTTTTTTTTTTTTTTTTTTTTTGTTTACTGGGGGTTGAAAAAATCAGGCTAAATCATATAACACCATAATATAAAATAAAGAAGTATTTTTTTAGTGTCGAATGCAACGAACTAACTTAACGTGCGCTCCTTACGCTGTGGTGCATTTTTCACGCATCAAAAGAACTTTAACACGATCGAGTGCAGAATTAGAAAGCTTGCACTTCTGAATTGTTCTTTATTGGTCCTGGGGTTCGCTTGTGCATAAGATAACTTGGTCCTCCTGCTGTTCAGTCCAGGCCAGAGCCAATAATTAACTGACTTCTGGTCCTGCTTGGCTAAAAATAACGACATGCTGCTGATCAATTCAAGTGGCAAATATTTAAGAAAGAGTATGTATTATGAGAGATAAAACGAGTCTTGTCGAGATGTCGAAGGTATTGAAGTGTTACGATCGGAAATTGGCAGATACTTCTTTTTTATTTATCTTTTTTTTATACCTATTTACAAAAAAAAATATACATTATGTTGCGTGGATGACACGGGGCATATGTATGTACATATTTTTGACTTTTAACAATTTATCCAGACATAGAAATAAGTAGAAAGTCAATTTATTAACAAGTTAGTATTATTTACCATTTTGATCACTTCTATGGACTTGCAGTATCTGAAAGAGTGACGGATCCAGATGGGAGTGGGGCTTAAAGGTGACTAAGCCCCCACATCTCTCCTTAGCCAATTTCTTCGTTGGACTTTATGGGAGATTGGTGTAGGGTCCTAAAATCTTAAATATTTCAAGGCACTCTATAATTTTAAACTGAGAAAGACAGAATGAGAAAACGATCAAAATGGGGTTTTGCCAATTACTTCTCGCGGGTACCATGTTAACACTATGTCTTGAACATTTCGAAAGCAAAACGTTTCAAAAATAACTCTTGGCTAGTTTTGAGCTATTCAATCGTTTACTTGTTCCCCTAATTTACATCCAAGGTACATTTTATGCCAATATTTATCTCTTGTAGGTAGCTTTTGGATCGGCTTGCGATTCGAGACAAGAAAAAAATCGTATAGGAGTGTTAAAAGAAAGAACCGTCTGCTTTGGTGGTTACGATTTGACTCACCAGTTCTGGCGACCTAGCTGGGACTTCTGGGTTTAACTTCCAGAATGCATTACTCAGCTTTGACCTACTGAGTTGCATTGTGGAAGTGATCCACTGAGCTATTGCGTAACATTAAGTGTAAATTGAAACTGCAGTTATGCATTATATGCATAGTTGTCATGCAGTGCAATTGGCTAAGTGGGTTGATGAGGAAATATTTTTTTTTGGATCGTTAGATCCAGATGTGAGAATCGGCTTTTCGTGTTGGCAAACAGCAGTGCTGTTGGAGGAACCTCCTGTTACCACAAAAGTACACTCTTTCGCTTATGATAACGAAGCAATTGTGGTTCTCAGATTCTGCGATGTACTCGTGGTTGGTATCAAAAACCAGGTCCCAGTGTTCATCTATAATGGTCTTGGTAAGGGGTATATCTTCTGGATTTTGTAACGAAGATTTTCCGGTAGGGGGAGCGTTAATTCAATCAACAGCTTTTCTCCGTTAAAGAATATGGATGTTTTGGCCGCTTGGTGTATTATAACTGGATTCTCAAACGCAAATCTCCCTTTTGTGGTGATGTTACTCAAAAGACCAGTAAAATTCCCTTCATCAAGAATGAACGGATGTAGTCGTCCCTAGTAAAAGTCATTTATAATGGAAAGCTCCATCGCTTGTTGATTTTGAAATTCCATTATTTTTGCCATCATCCCTGATATTAGCGTATGGAAATCGCTCCTCATTTTAAGCTTAGCAATTTCGCGGTTCGTGTTTTTAGCAAACGAAAGAAATGCTTCGCTTATAAATTCCTTGCCCCAGCGGTGACTGCTTCGATTTCTTCCGTCAGCTCAATGTGTTATAATTCGAGCTCATGACCTGATAGTTTTTTATGCATCAGTTGTAGGGATTCCATATCCCGTTTGTGGAGAAATTCGAGCTGATGGTAAAATTTTCTTGCGTCTTCGCTGCCCATTGTACCAAAGGCCCATTTCAAAAAACCTCCGATGAACTCTAAAGCGCGTTTTGGTCGTTTTGAAGGTTTTCCCAAGGTTCAATACATTATTCATGGTTTCTCGACTGGTCAAATTGCAATGCCGGTGGAAATCGTCATCTAGAACATTAGTACACATTGTTTCCAGGGCTGTAACACCTTCTTTCATCGTCTGGATAACCACTCCGTAATCCATGGGAATTTAGTAAAGACAGGCCATGTAGTAGCCGTGGTGTGTTAGTGCGATGGACTGTCATGCCGGAGGTCTAAGGTTCGATCCCCAGCCTCGCCACCTATTTATTTAAAAGAAAAAACGGCTACTGCCTCTTGCGAGGAATTGACAAATCCTCTAAGAGTATCTCCTGTCACAGAAAAGTGCCGCTCGTTAGCCGTTCGGATTCGGCAATAAACTGTAGGTCCCCTCCATTCATGCAGACATGCACATAGGAATGGTTGGGTTGGGAGTTGTAAGTCATCACTAGACCCTAGCCTAGTTCTTTTTGAGATGTTGTGCCATCAAATTTATTTTATTTTTTATAACACGATGGTTGGATCGACTACATCCAAGTTTGCACATTTTTCATCATTTGTCCTACAATCCCAAACGATATAGGAAAAGTCTATAAATTTTGGTTCTACTCGTAAAAAACAAGTATAATATGGCAGTCAACGAAAAATTTCTCCTCTAATGGCATCCTGTGACTCATTCAGAATTTAGAAAAATGATTCACAGAGGCACCCAAAACTATTCTTCCTTGTTTTTTACCTTTCTACATATAACTGGTATCCTCTTGAGCGCAATGGATCCATTTAGATTCGAGTGAGATGATGCGGCTTAACGTATCATCATCCATTCCAACCTAACCTAACCTAACCTAACATTAATTAGCCTTAGCCGTGTGCTATTTACCTACGACGTAATTAAGCTCTTCCCTAGTAAACTTATACCCAAAATACAACTGCATCCACTCGTACTATTATACACCCGCCCATCCATTTTCTTTATAGAAAGCGGAAAGTTTTTCCAATACACCCTTCCAGCAGCACCACTATCTTTTTTAGTATTTTTTGTTTACCTATTATTTATTGTGTGTGTGTAGCTTTTTTTTTTTTTCATTTTTATAATTATAGAAAATTAAAGACGCTCTATATTATAAGGAGTGTATAATAACGAATATATACGAGGCTAAGTGCCCTACTTTCGGATGAACCCTCTCTGTTCCGTTTGACTATGTCGTATATGGACGAGGCTTGATAGGTGCTGACAATGTGAAACATTTTCAATTGGTGAATGAAAGCCACGCCGGTTACCTGAATATGTGTTAGGCGCTGGTAAACGCAAACATGCAACAATGAGGATAGAAAACTCATCTTCACGCAAACAATTGACGAGGTCAAAATCTATGGAGCTATGTATACGTGGCAACGACGACACGGCGAAAGGAATCTTTGATGATGTGGAGCACAACTTGATAAAGCAATGTTGGACACTCCATGATGGACTATGACCAAGATGATAATGAAGACGACAAAGGCGACGACGGACGTTCATCAGCAATGAGCACGGCTCCGCCCACTTGCCATCAACAAGGTTTGTAAAGAACATTATATATTCAAAGATTTATAAAAACAAAAAAAATATGCACGGGTACGGATCGTACGAACATGCTCTTGGTGGTAACAACTATAATTTAGCATCAGATTGAAGATGTATAAGACTTTTGAAAATAATGCATTATTTTGCAAAATTAAACCAAAATCCGTCGAACCATTACAATTACAAGTGCCGTTTTTGAGATATTTGCCAAAAAATCACATTTTCATGACATTTTGCCACCTTTTTTAGAGATTTTTTTTGACTTTTCCATTTGCTGTAACTTTTTAACGGTTAATTCTACGAAAAAAGTGACAATGCATTTTTGTTGGAAATTACATGAGCTACAAGATAGAGGAATTAATTTTTTTCTATGAAATTCTATGAAAACCCGTTTTTGAGAAACTTCCACTTTCATGACTTTTTACCCCCTTTTTTTTTTTTTTTAGAGATTTTTTGACTTTTCGATTTGCTGTAACTTTTTAATTTTTAAGGCTACGAGAAAACCGAAAAGATTATTTATATAGCAAATCGCCTCAGCTAAAAGATTGGGGAACAAAATTTTTCTATAGCACAAACAGTTTTTGAGATATTTGCAAAAAAAAAAAAAACTCATTTTTATACCCTTGGACCCCTTATAACTGACCTAGCGGTCATCGGATCGATGAGGAACTCTGTCAGTTTTTTAAGAGTCCCATGACCAACAGTCATGCCAAATTTCAGCTTCTAACTAATTATTTTCTTTTTTTGGCATTTTTTCGTCTATTCTTACTGGACTATAGGAAGTTTAACTAAAATCGTTCGAGCTGTTTTCGAAAATCATTAAAAGAAATAAAATGGCAGCTACTACAATTACTACCCGTTTTTGTTGATCTCCATAATGTTCACATTAAGCCAAAGCAATCAAGCCAAATTTTCACAGAAGAAATTTTCATAGAAGAGTTGGTGATTTAGCATTAAAGGGGGGGGGGGGGGGGGGGTAGGCTAGGGTGGTACTTGGTACACGTGACACGAATACACGTGTAGCTAAATACACGCTTAAAATTGAGAGCTCTAGTTTGAACACAGCCACAGAAATAAAGATTGGACATGAAAGTGGATATAGCGTTTTATTTAGCTTGTCTTGCAGCGCATCTAATATTGTCAGATCTGTCAGTGCTCTGACAACAGTTGCCAATGAGTTTACAATAATTGCCAAATATCATTTAATGATAAATCGTCTGTTCACACATTTGGCAGATATTGTCCCAAAGTCTTACAATTTCATTGTCACGGTGCACGGTGGTTGGCTTACAATGTCATTTCTGGAAATGTGGTCTTGGTTAAAATTTTCAGTTCACACAAATATCTTATATATATCAATTGGAATCAATGATAAATCAAGAAATTTTCAGCAATTTTCAGATGTCTTAAACAATGACATCTGACAATTCAAATGAATCTGAAATAATAAAAATTGTATGTTCAGATGATTTTCAGATACCTCACAAATATTGTTTGAAAAAAATTTAAATTCACACGGTTAGAAGACATTTGGGACAATTTATTTATGGGGTTTTTCCATTGGTAAAATAAATCAATTTATTATTGATTTGGATCTGTCAAAAAGATAATTTCCCCTCTCTTTGCGTTTCATTATGGGCAAAATAAATTAATTTATTTTTGATTTTAAATCAAATTGACAAATCTAAATTTTTCGGCAGATTTACCCCTCCCTGGGTTGGTATTAGTACCTACATAAATCCAGCTGTCAGTTTGAAAATGTTTTTCGCTGATATTTCGGTTGTGAAAATTATGTTGAAAAATGTGGAAAATAATTGCTAATAAATAAATGGTAGCAGTTTAAAATGAACCGACAACTTTATCAAGTTCATATTTCTCTTCTAAAAGTAAATCGAGGAATGAAGATTTTTTTTTTTTTTAAATGTTGACATAGAAGCTGTAATGCACAAATACAGTGACAAAAATAAATCAATTTGAAATTGTGTTCCATTCGCCACAAAATAAATCAACTTTTTCATTGAAATCTAAATTTACCAATGGAAAACCCCATTACTGATAGATCTGACAAAATTGTCAGAAAGCCTGTACTTAGCTTTAGCTGCAAAACGATTCAAAGATTCGATGTGTTAATGCGTCCCCGCAGGTCGAGGGCCCCCTACCCCTACCGATAGGCATAATACTTTGCGCACCTAGTCTGATTTCAAGTGAAGCGAAGCGCGTTTATGCACGCGAATTTAAGATTCTTGTCAAATTTATGGTAACAAAGATTCCTCTTATGTCAACTTGCTTCCAGACAATTTTTCGTTCATTCTATATCCCCGTAATATAATATTCCAATTTCTATTGGGCGAAAATTTGAAGATATAGACTTCTTAAAAGCTGTCCTTTCTTATCGCTTATTGGCGATAACTGAAATGTCCTTTTAAAGTTATTTAGACTTTGAGTTATTAATACTTTCGTATTAATAAAAAATAGAACGAACGTCACTTTGCGGTAGCTTTTGCAGCTCCAGTTCCAATTGCAGCATTCTATTCAGTTTTGGCATGCGAAACTGGAGACAGCTGGCTGGAAGAATATTCTTTTTTAGGCCCTGATATGATGGTCTCTGAACCAGACAGTAGCGCCACCTTATGGAAATGCTTTAGTAGAATGATAGTGTAACATTTGATATTCAGTATCTTCTTACTCAAATTTATAAATACAATAAAATAAATACAAATAATTAATTTTCAATTTCAACGAATCAATTAAAATCAGAATAAAATTTATTCGTTCTCGTGACGAATTTATCTTAATTCCAATTGCATACATTCGAATAATGAATCTTTCACTAATTTCTTCTTCAGGTCGATGTTTGGTTTGGTTTGGTTTGGTTTGGTTTGGTTTGGTTTGGTGAAGTGAAGTGAAGGAGCCTGTACAAACCCTTCTCAGTAGGTCGGCTTCTGTAAAAATTCGAAAAACTTAACTTGTAAAAGCGATTACCTACCTTTATTTTGCACACTTTAAGCGAAGTTATTTTCCTAATCATCGTCCTAATGATGATAGACATGTGAAATTATATATGTATGCACTGCCTTAACGAACTGGACACACGGTCGGTCGGTCGTGTAGAATCCTATCGGTAGTTCTTTATGAAAGGAACACTTTTGTATACAAACTTGCTTTATAGGGCAAAAGTAGAACAGTACTGATTTCGTGTGAAAACAAATTTTGAAGCTTTAACCCTTAAGCTAATAAAAATAATATTACGACGATGAAGAAATTGAAAAAAAGTTGTTTTCGTCATATACTCGTGCTAATTTGGGGTTACTCCTCTGTTATTTTGCTATGATAAAATAAATCAAGGGAAGTAATGTTAATAATTATAATGCAATGCATATAGGAACTCATACTAAACATAAAAAAAATATATATATTTTATAGAAAAAAGTAATTTATGAAATCCATGAATTTTCTCGTCGCGTCTTTTTGGGTCTATACTCTAGTCTATACCATCGGTCACTAAACTTTTTAAGCTGTGATGGAACCCCAACACTTGACTAAAGCAAATAATTTGCACGACTGGATCACACGAAGTTGCTCTTGTAGTAAAAGTTTGTTCGAATTTTAAGGATTGAGTGTATTATAAGTACATACAGTAAAACCCGCTTAAGAGAAAATACCGCTTATCTGAAACAATTTTTTCGTCCCCGTGTATTTTTCGACCAATAACGTTTAAAACACTCCGCTTAAGTAAATCTCGCTTAAGAGAAAAACCCGCATCTGAAACATATTTTGAGTTCATTTTTAAATTTTTATTTTCAGGTTCTTTAAATAGGGCTCTTTACCAAATAGCAATATATCTCTCTCTCTCGTTCACTCATAAACGTCAAAATCATCACATTGTGGGCTTGAAATGTTTTCACTTCGGAACAAAATACTAAACTTCTAGTATAAAAAAAAACCGCCTTTTTTTAGTTTTGCTTTCGTTCTTCGTTCGCATCTGTCAAGCCCACAAAGTTATGGCTGTCACTTTTGATATTGGCAGATTCGTAAAGTTCCCTATTGATAAAACAAGTACTAAAAATGTTTTTTAAAAAAAAAAAATTCGTATGCTATTTTTAAGAAATAACATACAGCTAAAATCATAATTTCAAAAATATTCAGCAACCCGTTTTTAAAAAAATGATTTTTAAAAAAAAAATTTTCCACTTTTTTAAAAAAAATGTTTTTTGAAAATATTTGTATGCAGTATTATTTAAACTTGATAGGACCTCCTAAGTAAAAATTTTGATCAAAATGGGTTAACCCGTTAACGAGAAAATCAAAAATAAAAAAAAAAAAAAAAACGGTTCTATGGCAGGTACCGTTAATAACGGTTTTTGGTACATTTTTTTTTTCACTGAAATATAGACCATATCACTACTATTACACACAAAAAATATAAAAAAAAATCGTTAAAGGCGTTTTTGAGATAAATAACTTTTTTTAAAACGATTGTATGGCAAGTACCGTTATTTTTCGAGCTAAAAAAGAAATCTCGATTTCCCCTTTATTGAATCACCAAAAAATCTTATGCTCCAAGTTTGAAGAAAATCGCTTCAGTGGTTTAGACTGTAGGACGAGGTACAGACGGACATACACACAGACAGACAGACGGAATTGAGGGACCCACTTTTTTCGTGTTCTCTATCATCGTAATGTCAAATTTGATTGTTATCTCGAGTTCGATTTTTTGCACGAATCCATAACTTCTATAGTATACCTATATCGCAACTCGCAAGTAAAAATACAAACGTCAAAAATTTCTTTTGAGCAAAAATGTTTGTAATTACATATTTACCCGGGCCAAGTGAATTTTACAGAGTTCTCAATTATTCCATGTCCGTCATATTGGAACCGCGTCCAGTATAAAACTATCTTGATGTCCACAAGAAGATCTTTTTGTACGCACGCACGGAATATTTCTCTAAAGTTTGTTCCTTTTCTTTGGTTGTTAAATCAAATTAAAATTGAATTAGTGGGTAAAATTTAAAAAAAAATTAAAAAACGGCTCCTACCGGCTTACCTGTTGTAATAACCCCTATAAAATGTATGAAAAAAAGCTTAACTTTGAAGATTGCCACAATTTTGCAATTAGATTTTGTAGATAGACAAACAATTTCGACGCAATTTTTCCGATTTCTTGAATAATTTTGAAATTAAGATTGTGAGACTTAAGTGTAGCGCGTAAAATAGCAAATGATGTATCAAAATAATCGTTGTTTTATTGGCATTCGGAATAAGAAAAACCCTAAGTAAACTGGGAAAGAACGCTGCGGTCAAATTTTGTTTGTAAATTTTTACAAAGACCGCCGTACCGCGCTCTCATTGACCAGGCCTTAGTCGCAAGAAATTATGTTGTTTTTTTTTCAAAACCTACAGCTTTCGAAAAATTAGTAAGTCGTGAAGTCAGCAGTCAAAAACGTTGTTTAACGAAAAATTTGAAAAATCAGGTTTTAGATCTTTTTCAAATAAATCAAACTTTCGTCAAGTATTCGACCAAACCAAAACCATCATTATGTCACTTAAAAAGTGCAATTTTTTCGTCAGTGCTGTCAGAGACATTATAGTGAACCAATACCTACGTGCATTTTATATTTTATTTGGGTTTTACATTTTTTATATATTTTTTTTATAGAATTCCAGTAAAAACTCTCTTTGTTTTTTTTTTGTTTGCATCGAAACAGAAATTGAATACATTTTTACTTTAACGTTTATTTAGTATATAAACGAGCATTAAGCATAAAGAGAATAAAAACAAAACAAAAAATAATGTCGAGTAAGTCATTATAATATAGATGAATGTTATATTCAGCAGGACTATAAGCCAACTGTTTCCTTAGTAAACCTCCTATATTGTTTTTATTTATTTTTTATTGCATCTCAATGCGTTTTCTGACAGGATGTGGGTATTTGTATGTTAGTATGCCTATAACTACTCTTGATTTTTTTTTTTGTTCATTTTCAATTATGCGTATAGCATTGCGTATTTTCTGCTTTTTTATAAAGCGAACTGCGATGCATTTGAGGAGCTCTTGTTCTTGTTCTTATTTTTTTTTTTTTAATTTTTCTTAGGGGAGGAACCCATATCCACCCCATACGTGTTTGAGAGGTTATGTTGTCCATTGTGTTGCTGTTTAATGGACAATATTTTAATATATTGGGTTTCTATACCTTTTGCATAACAAGCAGAAACATAAGACAATTGAAGAAATAAAAATGTCCACCACTGGGCGGTTGTAGATATGCTTGTGACATAAGTTTAATAGAGTTATGAGAAACTGATGTAGGGTTTGTAGAATGCGTCAAACTGAAGTACCCAATGGAAGCAAAAGGATAATTTAACACTTAGTAGAAGGTATTTACTTCATTTGGCGGACATGTAAAAATTAAGTTTACAGTTGCTAGCATATACTTCCAGTAACTACTAAATTCATTTAGAAATACTAAAATTCGTCGCAGATATGTTTTTATCGTGCAATTCAAAGTAATAAGTTAAGAGATAAAAATAAGATAAATTAATATCTGGCTCAGGCGTGTTTTTATTTCCAATTTCGGAGGCACCTGGGTGAAAAAAAACGATATCGGGAATTAGCAACGACATCAAACGGCATTTGAAATTTCAATACAATTACAATTTATCGAAAACTAAGAAGTAATTCCCGCCGTTAACACAGTTTTCTCCGAGATAAGAGCTAAGTCCCGAAAATCGTCTACGCCTATTAAAAAAAATTTTTTGATCTCAAAACACGACTATCAACGGATCTTGTTGAAGAGTATCTCTTAAATACAGGGTGTTCTGAAACTCAACGTCAAGCGGGTACCGGGGGATAGGGGAGGTTGTACCTGTTCTGGGAAAAGTAAGAAAAAAAAAGTCCATCTCGCTTGGTTATGGAATAATTGTAATATTAAAAAAAAAATAATGAAAATCGATACCCTCTAGCTCATATTTTTAGATACAGTGGTCACAAATGTTTAAATTTTGCGGTGTTCTCTTTTTTTTCGTAATCTTTAATAACCATGCATGTTATTGATCGCAATCATAAAAACAAGAATAAATATTTTCAGTTTCGTAAGAAAAATAAAGTTTTTTCTGAGTCATGATTCAAAAAATGTACTACACTACCCTCGGCAAGTTATTAAAAAAAAATGGCCCATTTCATAAAGATTTTAAAATGGTACAACACTTGCTACTTATTTATTCGTAAAAAAATATGATTGCTTTTTTTATTTGCAAAAGGACCTCAGTTCACTTTATGTCACTTTTACGTAAATAATACTTTTTTGTTCTTGAATACCGATTTTACCGAGCTGTATGAAAAATAAGCAAAGGCACTTGAATAAAACACTGTTTGCCGTTAATTAGAGTGAGACAGATCAACAATACATACAGTACGCTAAGGTCTACGTTCGGTACGCTACGTTCCTGATTTTACTTGCAACTTCTTGTAATTTCGCGCCTTTGTCTCTATACAGGGTGATTCAACTAAGGTATGACAAAAAGGTAGAGCGTGTAGGTTGGGTCAAGATAAGAAAAAAAATCGTATGGGAGCGGCGTCTTTAGTCAAAAACAGAAAACCGGAAATTTTTGAAAAAATTAAAAATAACGGGAGGGTAAATTTTTTAAAAGAATTTACTTAATACAAATAAAAAAATATTAAAAAAAAACAACTGTAACCATGTTGATTTTCGGATACGTGTTCCTTAATTTGAAATAATAATTAAGTTTTAAAAATGGATTCCAAAACCTTTGGAATTGACGAAAGTTTGCAGATACCTCTATAATTTTTAATATTATTTTTGGATCCAGACTTAAAAATAGGAATTAAAAAGGATAATTTCTATTCCTTAAAGAAAACTCCTGAACTGAGTGATTTATTGAAAATGATTAAAGCTTGATTCACATTATAGTGCTAATACCGATACAGTCTCGAAACGTTCTCGCTCCGATAGAATCCCTTTCTGTTCACATTACCGCTCCAATTATTTATATTCAATTGTTCTCTTTTCTATTAATATAAGATAGATATATCTAACTATACGTATACATGTATTGTATATTTTTTACTTTTTTTCCATAGAAACTATATCAATAACGTTCTCGCTCCGATAAAATATACTTTCCAATTAATCGAAACTGGAGCGAGACTCTGTCGGTATCGGAGCGGTATCGATGGTGTGAATATACTCATTGTTTTTTTGTGTAAGAATATTTTATCGGAGTAAAAACGTATTAAGACTGTTTCGGTATCGGCACTATAGTGTGAATCGAGCTGAATAATGGTTTAGAGATTGTCTGAATACATTCTTTTATAGGATTACCGCAGGTATTCCACCTGTACCAGGCTTGGTATAAGGTTTCAAATTAAAGCGGGCATTTTCAACATCGAGAAGTTGAAGTTCCATTACTTCGATATTGATCCTTAATTCTTTTTTAACCTTTTATGCACTTTATAATATTATTATATGTAAAATATAAATCTTCCTAAGACGATATCTTTATTCGTTACTCGAGATGTGGTCGACGAAAATATAGATATCACTTTGGTACGGATGTAGGTACATACATCACACAGATATCTCTCTAAAAACGATGTATTCGGAGCCTAGGGACCTCAAAACGTGGAGTATTAGCCATTCTCTACTTAACAATTCGATCGAAAATTTTGATTCACTTGAATATTTTATTCAATTTGTCTTAAATAATTTTTTTAAATCCTTTGTCTTTAAAGTGCAAGTCTTCTTCAGAAAATCAATTACAATTACAATTACAAAAAAAAGAAGCCAAAAGCAGATTATGAGTCTTTCCATATTCCTATAGACCAAATAGGTTTGTTAGTTATTTCTTGACCTCCAAAAATGAAGAAAGTGTAATGGAGATTTTATATATTATATATTTACTTAGTTAGTCAAACAAAACAAGAAATTAGTCAACATAAATTTATCGAAAAGGAGAGCCATCATCATTTTCTTTTACCACCAGAATTCTGGTGCTTTCGATTTTACTTTGCCTCATCGGTCCCGATCAGGTAGGGGAAGGTGGTCTAAAATGGTCCAAAAACTACACTGAGGAGACAAGATTTTGAATGGCTTACAGAAGGGTCCACCTTTTCCAAGCAAATGGAAAAGGAGCTCGTTGACTATATTTTGCTTTTGGAGTTACGTATTTTTGGCCTCACTCATGCTTTTCGTTAACTTGCCTGGTTGGTTTACTTGCAAGGGTAAAATGACATACCAGTATGTCATTTTACCCGGCCAATTTTGATCATTTGAATTTAAAGACGTTTTGAAAATTAAATAAATAAATTAAATTAAATACTTTTTGGAACTTTTTAAACTCGTAAGGAAAAAAAATATAAGCGTTATTGATTAAGCTTTGAAAAGAATATAAAATTTAAATTTAAATGTCACTTTTTTCCGAGACTTAAGAAATTTTCCTTAGGGGGGCCATTTTAGGCCACCTTCTCCTACAACTATGTACAAGTACATATATCTTGAACAGAATGCACTTTGCTCTCCTTTGTTTACAAGGACTTCGGACAGGTTCTCGTTCTGGATTAGAAAAGATTGCACTATTCTCTCCTGACAGAACGTCTACGAGTATAAAGGAATGCAGGATATATCAATTTAAGCTTAAATCAACTTAAATCAATAATTATACCTACTTAATAACCTTGAACGACAAAAGATATGTTCCAGTGATTCGTCTGTGGATTCTACCTATTTATGTATTTCATCATCTATTTCATCCACGGCAACAAAAGCCAACTGGAATAGATCTGACCTTGAAAGTGAGATATTTTCAATACAAAATTTACTTCAAAATTCCGCTCAATTATTCTGTATGTAATGTAAGAGTCGGCTTTGCGAAAAGCAGTGAACAGCTTTACGCAAAGCTGACTATTACATTTATAATGAAAAAGAATACCATCATCCATGCATCGCCACGCCACTTCCAAGTCCAAGACTATTGTCCAAACCAGAGAATACATTATTTCATACTCTTGCAAAATCAAGTATCCTCAATTGATAACAAATATACAAAATTTTACGATTTTTTTGGTATTTCGATTTTTGTTTGAGAATATTATTAGCTCTCGTCTTCAGCTTCGCTACATAACGCATTGTGTTTCTACCTAACCGTGAACGTGGTATCGATTTCAATGAAGGGTTGCTGGATGAATCTGACTCCCTTGTTGGCTAGATGACCGATGATGTTGGGAAACCTATATCTACATACGGAGGAGTTCCAGGTCAATCACATCGTCTATGTTTATTTTTTTTCTGTCTGATTTTTTTTTTTTTTTTGACAACATGTTATCTCTTGCCCTGGGTACACGATAAGGTCGTGCCATGCGTTCGCAAAAAAAAAAAAAAAAAAACATTATTTAGTTTACATAGTTCAAGTGCAAGGGGCCAGTCCGTTATGCAAAATATAAAATTAAATTTAAATTGAAATAAAATTTTTGACACTAGGCATCGAAACGTCAAAATTTACCCTAGTAATCATAGTAATCAACACTAATGGAGATTTCATAAAAATGTTGGATATTATTTTTATATTGTTTTATTATTATTGTTTAAATATCTTGAAGTAATCGAAATATATAAATGAATTAAGCCCTTAGGTTAAACCTAATACGCCGCCGCTAATGCGAAACGAAATTTTTTGCTTACGACAACGAATTTGACTATGCAAACGTGGTTGATTTTGACTATGCAAACGTAGTTGATTTTGACTATGCAAACGTAGTTGATTTTGACTATGCAAACGTAGTTGATTTTAACTATGCAAACGTAGTTGATTTTAACTATGCAAACGTAGTTGATGTTAACTATGCAAACGTAGTTGATTTTGACTATGCAAACGTAGTTGATTTTGACTATGCAAACGTAGTTGATTTTAACTATGCAAACGTAGTTGATTTTGACTATGCAAACGTAGTTGATTTTAACTATGCAAACGTAGTTGATTTGACTATGCAAACGTAGTTGATTTTAACTATGCAAACGTAGTTGATTTTAACTATGCAAACGTAGTTGATTTTGACTATGCAAACGTAGTTGATTTTGACTATGCAAACGTAGTTGATTTTGACTATGCAAACGTAGTTGATTTTAACTATGCAAACGTAGTTGATTTTAACTATGCAAACGTAGTTGATGTTAACTATGCAAACGTAGTTGATTTTGACTATGCAAACGTAGTTGATTTTGACTATGCAAACGTAGTTGATTTTAACTATGCAAACGTAGTTGATTTTGACTATGCAAACGTAGTTGATTTTAACTATGCAAACGTAGTTGATTTGACTATGCAAACGTAGTTGATTTTAACTATGCAAACGTAGTTGATTTTAACTATGCAAACGTAGTTGATTTTGACTATGCAAACGTAGTTGATTTTGACTATGCAAACGTAGTTGATTTTAACTATGCAAACGTAGTTGATTTTGACTATGCAAACGTAGTTGATTTTAACTATGCAAACGTAGTTGATTTTGACTATGCAAACGTAGTTGATTTTGACTATGCAAACGTAGTTGATTTTAACTATGCAAACGTAGTGGATTTTGACTATGCAAACGTAGTTGATTTTAACTATGCAAACGTAGTTGATTTTGACTATGCAAACGTAGTTGATTTTAACTATGGAAACGTAGTTGATTTTGACTATGCAAACGTAGTTGATTTCAACTATGCAAACGTAGTTGATTTTAACTATGCAAACGTAGTTGATTTTAACTATGCAAACGTGGTTGATTTGACTATGCAAACGTGGTTGATTTTGACTATGCAAACGTAGTTGATTTTAACTATGCAAACGTAGTTGATTTGACTATGCAAACGTGGTTGATTTTGACTATGCAAACGTAGTTGATTTTGACTATGCAAACGTAGTTGATTTTAACTATGCAAACGTAGTTGATTTTGACTATGCAAACGTAGTTGATTTTGACTATGCAAACGTAGTTGATTTTGACTATGCAAACGTAGTTGATTTTAACTATGCAAACGTAGTTGATTTTAACTATGCAAACGTAGTTGATTTTAACTATGCAAACGTAGTTGATTTTGACTATGCAAACGTAGTTGATTTTAACTATGCAAACGTAGTTGATTTTGACTATGCAAACGTAGTTGATTTTGACTATGCAAACGTAGTTGATTTTGACTATGCAAACGTAGTTGATTTTAACTATGCAAACGTAGTTGATTTTGACTAGTTGATTTTAACTATGCAAACGTAGTTGATTTTAACTATGCAAACGTAGTTGATTTTAACTATGCAAACGTAGTTGATTTTGACTATGCAAACGTAGTTGATTTTAACTATGCAAACGTAGTTGATTTTGACTATGCAAACGTAGTTGATTTTGACTATGCAAACGTAGTTGATTTTAACTATGCAAACGTAGTTGATTTTAACTATGCAAACGTAGTTGATTTTGACTATGCAAACGTTGTTGATTTTGACTATGCAAACGTAGTTGATTTTAACTATGCAAACGTAGTTGATTTTAACTATGCAAACGTAGTTGATTTTAACTATGCAAACGTAGTTGATTTTGACTATGCAAACGTAGTTGATTTTAACTATGCAAACGTAGTTGATTTTAACTATGCAAACGTAGTTGATTTTAACTATGCAAACGTAGTTGATTTTAACGTAGTTGATTTTAACTATGCAAACGTAGTTGATTTTAACTATGCAAACGTAGTTGATTTTAACTATGCAAACGTAGTTGATTTTGACTATGCAAACGTAGTTGATTTTAACTATACAAACGTAGTTGATTTTAACTATGCAAACGTAGTTGATTTTAACTATGCAAACGTAGTTGATTTTAACTATGCAAACGTAGTTGATTTTAACTATGCAAACGTAGTTGATTTTGACTATGCAAACGTAGTTGATTTTGACTATGCAAACATAGTTGATTTTAACTATGCAAACGTAGTTGATTTTGACTATGCAAACGTAGTTGATTTTGACTATGCAAACGTAGTTGATTTTAACTATGCAAACGTAGTTGATTTTAACTATGCAAACGTAGTTAATTTTAACTATGCAAACGTAGTTGATTTTAACTATGCAAACATAGTTGATTTTAACTATGCAAACGTAGTTGATTTTGACTATGCAAACGTAGTTGATTTTAACTATGCAAACGTAGTTGATTTTAACTATGCAAACGTAGTTGATTTTAACTATGCAAACGTAGTTGATTTGTTGATTTTGACTATGCAAACGTAGTTGATTTTAACTATGCAAACGTAGTTGATTTTAACTATGCAAACGTAGTTGATTTTGACTATGCAAACGTAGTTGATTTTAACTATGCAAACGTAGTTGATTTTGACTATGCAAACGTAGTTGATTTTTACTATGCAAACGTAGTTGATTTTGACTATGCAAACGTAGTTGATTTTGACTATGCAAACGTAGTTGATTTTGACTATGCAAACGTAGTTGATTTTAACTATGCAAACGTAGTTGATTTTAACTATGCAAACGTAGTTGATTTTGACTATGCAAACGTAGTTGATTTTAACTATGCAAACGTAGTTGATTTTGACTATGCAAACGTAGTTGATTTTGACTATGCAAACGTAGTTGATTTTAACTATGCAAACGTAGTTGATTTTAACTATGCAAACGTAGTTGATTTTGACTATGCAAACGTAGTTGATTTTGACTATACAAACGTAGTTGATTTTAACTATGCAAACGTAGTTGATTTTGACTATGCAAACGTAGTTGATTTTGACTATGCAAACGTTGTTGATTTTAACTATGCAAACGTAGTTGATTTTAACTATGCAAACGTAGTTGATTTTGACTATGCAAACGTAGTTGATTTTAACTATGCAAACGTAGTTGATTTTGACTATGCAAACGTAGTTGATTTTAACTATGCAAACGTAGTTGATTTTAACTATGCAAACGTAGTTGATTTTAACTATGCAAACGTAGTTGATTTTAACTATGCAAACGTAGTTGATTTTAACTATGCAAACGTAGTTGATTTTAACTATGCAAACGTAGTTGATTTTGACTAGGCAAACGTAGTTGATTTTGACTATGCAAACGTAGTTGATTTTAACTATGCAAACGTAGTTGATTTTGACTATGCAAACGAAGTTGATTTTAACTATGCAAACGTAGTTGATTTTGACTATGCAAACGTAGTTGATTTTGACTATGCAAACGTAGTTGATTTTAACTATGCAAACGTAGTTGATTTTAACTATGCAAACGTAGTTGATTTTGACTATGCAAACGTAGTTGATTTTGACTATGCAAACGTAGTTGATTTTAACTATGCAAACGTAGTTGATTTTAACTATGCAAACGTAGTTGATTTTAACTATGCAAACGTAGTTGATTTTGACTATGCAAACGTAGTTGATTTTAACTATACAAACGTAGTTGATTTTAACTATGCAAACGTAGTTGATTTTGACTATGCAAACGTAGTTGATTTTGACTATGCAAACGTAGTTGATTTAAACTATGCAAACGTAGTTGATTTTAACTATGCAAACGTAGTTGATTTTGACTATGCAAACGTAGTTGATTTTGACTATGCAAACGTAGTTGATTTTGACTATGCAAACGTAGTTGATTTTAACTATGCAAACGTAGTTGATTTTGACTATGCAAACGTAGTTGATTTTGACTATGCAAACGTAGTTGATTTTAACGTAGTTGATTTTAACTATGCAAACGTAGTTGATTTTAACTATGCAAACGTAGTTGATTTTAACTATGCAAACGTAGTTGATTTTGACTATGCAAACGTAGTTAATTTTAACTATGCAAACGTAGTTGATTTTGACTATGCAAACGTAGTTGATTTTAACGATGCAAACGTAGTTGATTTTGACTATGCAAACGTAGTTGATTTTGACTATGCAAACGTAGTTGATTTTAACTATGCAAACGTAGTTGATTTTGACTATGCAAACGTAGTTGATTTTGACTATGCAAACGTAGTTGATTTTAACTATGCAAACGTAGTTGATTTTGACTATGCAAACGTAGTTGATTTTAACTATGCAAACGTAGTTGATTTTGACTATGCAAACGTAGTTGATTTTGACTATGCAAACGTAGTTGATTTTAACTATGCAAACGTAGTTGATTTTGACTATGCAAACGTAGTTGATTTTAACTATGCAAACGTAGTTGATTTTGACTATGCAAACGTAGTTGATTTTGACTATGCAAACGTAGTTGATTTTAACTATGCAAACGTAGTTGATTTTGACTATGCAAACGTAGTTGATTTTAACTATGCAAACGTAGTTGATTTTAACTATGCAAACGTAGTTGATTTTGACTATGCAAACGTAGTTGATTTTGACTATGCAAACGTAGTTGATTTTAACTATGCAAACATAGTTGATTTTAACTATGCAAACGTAGTTGATTTTAACTATGCAAACGTAGTTGATTTTAACTATGCAAACGTAGTTGATTTTGACTATGCAAACGTAGTTGATTTTAACTATGCAAACGTAGTTGATTTTAACTATGCAAACGTAGTTGATTTTGACTATGCAAACGTAGTTGATTTTAACTATGCAAACGTAGTTGATTTTAACTATGCAAACGTAGTTGATTTTAACTATGCAAACGTAGTTGATTTTAACTATGCAAACGTAGTTGATTTTGACTATGCAAACGTAGTTGATTTTGACTATGCCAACGTAGTTGATTTTAACTATGCAAACGTAGTTGATTTTAACTATGCAAACGTAGTTGATTTTAACTATGCAAACGTAGTTGGTTTTGACTATGCAAACGTAGTTGATTTTAACTATGCAAACGTAGTTGATTTTGACTATGCAAACGTAGTTGATTTTAACTATGCAAACGTAGTTGATTTTAACTATGCAAACGTAGTTGATTTTGACTATGCAAACGTAGTTGATTTTGACTATGCAAACGTAGTTGATTTTGACTATGCAAACGTAGTTGATTTTAACTATGCAAACGTAGTTGATTTTGACTATGCAAACGTAGTTGATTTTAACTATGCAAACGTAGTTGATTTTGACTATGCAAACGTAGTTGATTTTGACTATGCAAACGTAGTTGATTTTGACTATGCAAACGTAGTTGATTTTGACTATGCAAACGTAGTTGATTTTAACTATGCAAACGTAGTTGATTTTAACTATGCAAACGTAGTTGATTTTGACTATGCAAACGTAGTTGATTTTAACTATGCAAACGTAGTTGATTTTAACTATGCAAACGTAGTTGATTTTGACTATGCAAACGTAGTTGATTTTGACTATGCAAACGTAGTTGATTTTAACTATGCAAACGTAGTTGATTTTGACTATGCAAACGTAGTTGATTTTAACTATGCAAACGTAGTTGATTTTGACTATGCAAACGTAGTTGATTTTAACTATGCAAACGTAGTTGATTTTAACTATGCAAACGTAGTTAATTTTAACTATGCAAACGTAGTTAATTTTAACTATGCAAACGTAGTTGATTTTAACTATGCAAACGTAGTTGATTTTAACTATGCAAACATAGTTGATTTTAACTATGCAAACGTAGTTGATTTGACTATGCAAACGTGGTTGATTTTGACTATGCAAACGTAGTTGATTTTGACTATGCAAACATGTCAACAGCAAAAAAAAAACCAAACACAAAAGCATCAAAATCGCAGAACGCCGCGCCCTAGGTACCGTAAAAAACTCAAATGTCACTTTTCCGCGCACAATGGTCCGTGCAGTTAATTCTCTGCGAAAAAAGAGCGGAGACCTCGCCAAGTATTCTGCTACAATTCTGCCGTGTTAACTGAAGATATCTACATTTTTTTATGATTAAAGGAGTTTTTTTGCCAATTTTTTAATAGTTATAAAACTATTTTTAATAAAAAAAAGGATGTATTTTGATTGTTTAACCGCTCAAAAAGCGATAAACAGTTTTAGTTGTCAATAAAAACGATCCCAAGGATTTCAAACTTGGCCTGAACTGAAAAAATCGACGAATATTTGATAAGTCAATTTCAGTTAACACGGCAGAATTATTATCAATTTCGTTCACTCAACAGCCTACTGTAAAATACAAGGCAGAACGAAATGTTTCGCCTTGTTTTGTCGTTTTTGTATGATTTTTCATTTCACATCAGCAGCCCACTAGGCTTAAATTGTCAAAAACTAAGTTAAGACTATGTGTGAATTGGATTATAATAATCGCCTTATATTTAATCTTCGACTCCAGTGAGGTGGATACGTCTCCACTTGGAAATGTCAAAAATGAATCTACAGATCAAACTTTAACAAAATTTTAATAAAAAAGACAAACGGCCGGCCTAAGAATTAAAATCAACGCAACTTTTACTTCACACGCTAATAGTTGCCATATTAAAACGGTAAATTCTATCTAATTTTCAGCCCAACCAGCAAATCCATGCGACAGAGGAGTATGTTTAATTTTTTTTCCGAAATATAATTGATAGAGAATGGAACATGATGATGATGATGATGGTATAGGGCTTTGATGTTAGCGAATTACCAAATAATGGAGTTGCATTTGTTTTTTTCTTTAAGTGCACCAACCAGCCAGCCTGACACCAGACATCATATTTTTTTTTTTTTGGTGCTTTATAGTGGCGACGAATTTAATTGATAGGTCTATACTGATCAATTTCAACGCACAGAGGTTGGAAAAAAATGATTTGTTTGTCCATATTGCAGACTTTCCAAACAATCGGCGAGCTGTCAATAGAAAATCCATTCAATCCAGCAAGCTTATTTCATATTCGAGGATTATGATTCCTTTAGTGAAACTATACGGTCATTGTACATACCGTTACCATATGATGCTTAATTTTAGAAGAATTTTTAATTTTGAAGTTAAAGTTCTATATAGCTTTGGCATGGGATAGGTATACCTTTAAAATTGCGAATATAAACGATTCGTTGCCCCCCGTGCTACAATTGTAGCGTTTTTGCTACATTTTTTTTTTTTTTTTTGCAAAAAAGAAGTCACTACGTACAATCGTAAAATATTCCAAAACACTACAATTTCAAAAAATAAAATTTCAATTTAGAAACATGATTTTGATAATTTTTACTTTCCATTCGGAAAAATATTTTTTTATTTCTCAATAGCCGTGTTTTTTTTGCAGGTCTGAAGAGAATTGGATGAAAAAAAAAATGTCGGGGCTAAACAGTTAACGTTTTAAATGCAATAACTTGAATTCTCGTTGCTTAACTTACGCACGGCAAAAATCTGTGTTTCTGGCATGAATTACAAACATGATATCAATAGTTTGTATGGAAAGTCCATGTGTTTTCTGTGATGGCGTCGATGATTCCCGAAACCGTTTTTTTTTTCGACCAATTTCTTTCGGGCTTTGCAAAAGAACACGCAATTTTACAAATAATTATATTTTTGGTAGTACCACCGCAAATAAAATTTTCAGTCAATTGTCAGTTTGCAGTTTTTAAGAAGTTATTATCGCTTTGTGTGTTTAAAAAATATAAAAAATAATTGCTTATAAAAATCGAAAGAGTTAAAAACGAATCGTTCAAGTCACAAGTCAATTTATTTTTCGTTTCTGAAAATGGACAATGTGATAGACTTTTTTTTTTTTTTGACAGACATATATTACACGAATACAATTACAAATAAATCAATCAATATATTCGACAAGAAAAAATCAATTTTAATAATATAAATTTACCAATGCAAGTGACATTAAAAGAAAGATTTGTAATGCTCTAATTATGTTGTGTGTTCAATTTGATTTTGGAATTTTTGCAGGACATTTGTAAATGTTTTTGTAATCCAGATATTTTTGCTGTGTAAATATGCATGATATACTGAACTTTAAAATGCAGAATCAGGCATACAAATTTCTGTTTACCTTGTGAACGTGCTCTCGAAGCCGTGTGGAGAAAAACATGGAAAGTTTTCGTTCACGACCGGTGAACCAGTTCACGTTCGGAATGTACGGGAACGCCCCGTCAGAAGTCTTTACCAGCGATAAATGTCTAACATTCACTTTCTCCACTGTCAATTTGTTCACTTCACGAGCATAGGCTGAAAGCTTGTATATATCGAGTATTTTTTTTAGAGGCAACAAAAAAAGTTGCTAGGGCTAGCAACAAAAAGTTGCCTAGTGGGCGATGGGCCTAAATCGAAATTAAAAACACATTTTTTAAACATCCATAAAATAAGCTTTATTTGACAGATAATTTCATGACATTAATGTTTGAATATGATTTCGGGCATGTGAACGCATTTGCATGTGTTGAAGCGGCGGTGAAGAGAATCGGGGTTGGCTGTTAATAATGACAACACGAAGTATAGGCCGTTTTCGAAAACGTCAAATCAAAATCAAATTTGACCGGCAGATTATCTTTATCTATGACGCAAAAGTTGCAATCGTCAATATGCTTGGCAGATATGCTTTTTGCAAATAATGCTTTTTAAAAGCGCATTTGACGTTTTCGAAAAAATAGATAAACAAAACAAAAAATTTTAATAAAAAAGCAATAAATTTCCGTCACCTCGATTTGCTGTAGCGGAGATGATGTTTTCGAACATGTGACTTTAGCAGTCGAATTTTTATTTTCGTTTTCGAACAAAAGACTTTTGCTGTTTGCGTTAAAGAACATTCTGCAAATGCATTTTTGATGCAGATGACGTTTTCGAAAACGTCGGCCTGTTGCGGACTTTTGTCTACCTGGGCTTCAATATAACATTGCAAAATGATATCAGTACAGAGATCCACAGTACACATATTGAAGGTAATATATTGCGCATCTTCGAAAATTACAGTGCCTGTCAGAATTTACAAAAACAAAACACAAGTATTTCCGAATCGCAGTGACCCTGATCCACAATTTACAAAAACAAAATACAAGACAAGCGCGCACTACGGTAGAATGACCTCAACCAACTTGGTGTGCGTAACTGGACACATTGCTAGGGACAAACGAATAGAAAATGTGTCCACAATAAGCTCGAAGTGCCTTTGAAGAATCTTTTTACGGGAGGTTTCATTGATCTCGCGAGTAACGATCAATGACCTTTCAACCTTGAATGATGAGTCGCCAAAAACAAATAACTTTCTCTTATGATAGGTATAGGTAGGTAGAAATGGCGGCCTAGGCCAACCTAGCTCGGAACCCAATTAGCGCTGAAGGGCGCCATTTTGATACCATAACTCATTTATTAAGTGATATTATGATAGGGATTTGCGGGTCAAAATGCCAGGCTAGGCAGATTGTTGGCTTTAGAAATCCGTTTTCCACCTGCTTGTGGTCTAGGGAGTCTGGCGGGAGACATGGTAGAGGAGCTACCAAGTTTGTCGCGTTGAGGAAAGAGATCAAGTCTTTGATCTTCAATTCGAAAAGTTCATTGAGATTGTCAAAAAAGGCCTTTCCAAATGACTATGCTCTTATTCTGGCTAGAGCGGGATATTTACAGAGGAAATGAAAGACAGTTTCCCTTTCCTGCTGGTCCCCACAGCTATACGACAGTGAGTATTGTGAGGGATGCGCAGCCTCGCCGCATGTTCTCCGATCGACCAATGTCCAAAAAAGGTCGCAACATGAGATCCATAGTGTTTTATAAATCATCTTGAAAGAGCGCATGAAGGGCGCCATTTAACAGACGCATTATTTAAAAACTAAGATTCCAAATATTGTAAAATACGAATCAAAAGTTTTATCAGTCACCCGTAGGTACTAAGATTCATTCCAATTTAAAACCAATGCGTTCTCGTAAAATTTCTTAACAAACTTTTTGTTACTAGCCTAAATGTGTAAAACCTAGTGGTAATATGCAAATTTGATAAAAATTGATTAAGTCTTTTAGACTACAAATGCCTATGTATCTCTACTTACAAACTGATAGAATAGTGCGTGAATCACATCCACGTCTCCTTTATCATCATAAAATGTCATATTTGATTAAATTCTCGAGTTTTTACAAATGCAAAACTTGCCCTATTGTACCTACCTATCTACATACGTTCTACTTCTACATACCATACCTACATATGTATAATATATCGCAAGTAAAAAATTTTCAGTTAATAGGTAACTCAAGTGTGCTATAGCGTATTGTTCAAGTACCCCTCTTGTCACCGATTCATGAAAACTTTTATACCTTTTATAGAGAAAATGCATCGATAACCTTTGCTGGCATCGTGCGTCGTCAGTCGCATCGTCGACATGTGCATGTGCACCCGTAATTCTAGCTAAAATGGAGGACATGCTTTCTTGTCCTTATCATCAATTGTGTATGTTCACTTTTTTTTCAAAGATTTTTTTTGCAGTATTTTTGCTTTTAACAAAAAAAAAAAAAAAATAATAATAAGTATTCTACCTACCTACATAGGTAGGATTTTTTGTTTGCTAAATATCATACTCGTCGCATGCATATAAACTTCCCTGCCTGCAACAGTACAACCCCTTTATTTTAAAAAGTGCGTAACGCATATTTTTTTTTTCATTTTTTTTTTTTTTTTTTGTAATTGAATGCAATTCACACCTTAAATTGGCACACACACTGCACATGCACGATGCACATACCACAATGCAGTTGAAGGAAGCAATGTACAGGACTGGGGCATCAATGTGTAGCTTTACCAGGCTATCAAGCTACCACACCGCAATAACAAAAAATGAAACCGAGGGAAGCATTATAAGAAACAAGGATAAATAATCCAGTTGTAGCTGCATACTGAGTTTTGCACATATATTATATTCGGTAAAAAAAAAAAGAAAAACAAAAACAAAAGAAAACTCAGCAAAAACTCAAAGGATAATGCTTAACAGAAACCAGAATGCTGGATCCAAGTCCATGCAGAAAAAAAGCAGCAAGAAAAAAATTCAAAGAATTAATATATTATAAGCATGGCCACCCCTAGTCTGATTGCGTTCTTACTGCACCAACCGAGCACCACACCATGGTTACCGCTTTGGTTAATGCTGCACTAACTAGACTGACTAAATTTCTGTCGTATAAATAATTCGTGCGCAAAAGATATGATGATTTCTTCGTGTAAATTCAGTATAACTGGAAGAAATATTATTAATTTGTAAACTAAAAACGTCGGCCTTAGTCCCCTTTTACACAGGGCAACTAAGTTGCCGGCAACAATTAGTTCATAGGCGAGAAGGGCAGGAAGAAAGAGGGGGAAATGAAATCTCCCCGGTCAACAAATTCAGGAGATTTTTTTTGACGTTTCTCTTTACACTACGTTTGTGTGCGTTCAACCAAGGTAGTTTAAAAGGGAAATAAAGAAAATCTCCGGGTTTTTGTTGCTTGCGTGTGAAAGGTACAAGAGATTGTTAAGGAGATTTAAAGAAAACGTCAAAAAAATCACCAGCAACTAGTATCTTCGTGTGAAAGGGGACTTACCTACCTGTATGAGCCTGATTACACGATTCTTTTTTTCGGTTGTTTCGTCTTTCGTCTTTTTGACAGATCGGGTGAGAGGTGTAAAAATGTAAGGGGAATTCATCTACGTTTCTACACCCCTCACCCTATCTGTCAAAATGACAAAAGAAGAAACGAATGAAAATATGAGTCGTGTAATCAGGCTCTATCACACATTACGTGTCAGATAAAAACTTTATATCCCATCCACTCTATCCCATCGAGTATAATACATGTCAAAAAAGTGTAATAGAATTACTTACCACTGCCAAATTTGTGTGAAGACAACGATTTTCATATTTTGCTTCCACACTTGCATTCAAAAAATCAATTCACCATAACCTCAAACCCCCAAGTGCAAGTGAGATAGAATGTGTGATGGTTTTAGAACAAATCCTAAAAATTTTCATGTATTAACACATGTCAAATTGTGTGAGATGGACTGTCAAGTCGTGTGGGATGAAATTTCATATTTTGTTTCCACACTATTATATCTGTGCCTACGTTCTGTAATTCTCACATGCATAAAATTGTTCGAAAAACGATGAAAACTGAAACAAAATACATGAGTTTTGTTCCATTTTTCAGCGTTTCTCAACTGATTTTATCGATGTGAGAGTTACAGAACGTAGGCACTGATTTACTTCCCACTTATTTGACATGTGTTAATACTCAGTTGGATAGTGTGGAAGGCCTTTTACTTTCAATACAAAAAAATCTACGTTTATAGGTATATTGGATCGAAAGAGTTAATTGAGTTAAATTTAATTATTAGTTATTGGTTCCAGTCGGACTTACGTTGACGTCAAACATGAAACGGTTTTCCCACAATACCTTTTTTTTTTAATTCTCTTTTGTGTTGGGATGAAATGTTTACACGATACGATTTTTCCAATCATCACTATTCTTGAATCTTAAATCTAATGAATTTCCAGGATGCTGCTCCTCGTCCCTTACCACTTTTTAGCCATTCCCCCCCCCCCCCCCCCCCCCCAAACAGAGAGAACTTCGTTTGCGGCAATGAAGATTTCATTTCTGTCCCAGAAGTTAATTATAAGTCCATTTTGAAGTCGCCACTTCACTTTGTAGTTAATTTTTCAGTTTTCGGCGCTGGGACATACTTTCACATCCAAATCCACATTAAGGTCGTGTGCGAATTCATTTAAAATTTCGATTAAATTTTATCCGAGATTAAATTTTGACATTTCTACGTACAGATTCACCTCACTAGTGTCAAAAATTAATCTTCGGATAAAATTTAACGCGATTTTAACTCAATTCACACACAGCCTAATATTTACGTCCCAGACAAATTAAATATGCAATGAGGAATTCAGCGGGGTTCGGGGACCGTCACTACGCGAATTGGGAGGGGTTTAGCAGGACACTTCGCCGCTTAGACAATAACCAACGTACGAAAAAAAAATGTCATGCTTAAAATAAATAGAGAATCTCTACTAAATTAATATTGGATGTCTGCCTCGTTTTTTGCCGACTTATTCCGAATTTAAAAATTGGATTAAGATTTCGCTTAAATTTTATCCAAGATTAAATTTGGCATTTCCATGAACAGATTCACCTCATAAGTGTCAAATATAATTTTCAGATATAATTTAACGCGATTTTAAACCAATTCGCACACGCCCTAAGTTAATTTCAAATCTTTAACAGAGTTTTAAAGGAAACATTATCGGTTACTTATATTTAAAATAATTCTAAATCATAGGAATATATTTTCAGGGACATATTTCTTTAGCTGCAAATTTGTCAAAAAAAATCTTTTTCTAAATAAAAATCATTTTTCAAGAAAATTCCGTTTACATGACCTTTGACCTATTGTTACTGTAGTAGCGAGCATATAGGATTGTATGTAAGAGCAAGTACGTGCAACCCAAACGTGCACATTTGTTTTTTAAATTTTAAATTCCTATTGTGCCCCCGTTGGTTGCCTTGTCGGAGTATATTTGTGTCGTTAGGCAAAAAGAAAATATATGAAGGTAGGTTAGGGCGAAGTGTTAAGAAAAAAAAAAAATTAACCCACACGTCCAGAACTTTTAAAGTTTACCCTCAAGTGGATATTTTTTGCTCAAAGGTAAAGGGTGCGTTGCAAAAATTTTGCATCTACGCACTTTTCATTTGTTGTTGTTGTTGTTATTATTAATATTAAAGCCCCCAGATCAGTTCAGTGTTGGGTTATGCGTTAGCTTGAATTTGTTTTATATTTATTTTCTTTTTGTATATTTATTCTCCCCCTAGGCACTATTTCCCACCCCCATAATTCTTTTTTTTTATGACTGTGTTCCATATAATATAGATATATAAAATATAAATGTATATAAATTCTTTACGCTTCTACACACGGGGTGTTCTTGTTCTTTGACAACCCAAATGGCATAAATATCATGTAGGCTTGTGCCAGATGGATCTGAGTTCTGAGGGTACAAAATGCAAGAAACAGCAACAATGCAGCGTTAAATAAAGAAAAAAAAAATTATGAAAAAAAAAAAAAAATAAGGAAAAAAAAGGAGGCACATAAGTTGAAAAAGTACACTTTATAAGCCCATACAAGTAGGAGGCAAATAGTCCAATTACAAGAGCCCATACTATATGTATGTATGTTCATGAAATAAGAAAGTGGTAGAAGTGGACCAACCATCTGGAGGTTCTTATTACGGTTACCAATCGAAAAGAAAATCACTAATGCTTGTTTTGCTCCCTGAATTTCCTCCGAATCCCGACCTGAACCGCAGAATGAACTAACCTCAATAGTCCAGAAAAAGCGTGATAAAACTAATTTCAGAATTTTCACATCAAATTTGAGCGCCCCGTAATGAGGAAGGCTATAAAGCTGAAAATATATCACCGACGCACGCACTATGCCGACAAGTCTATAAATCTACCCCTTACGGAAGACACCACCTACGCCTTGATGGGCTTAGGTGGTGAGAGGTACTCCAAATCAATGGTTTACTGGCTAAACAAAATAATGACGGAACTGGAGCCGCAGACAGAACTGGGAGAGCTGTCAAAAAGTGTCGTACGTTACTTTTTTAACATGTCCACAATGGAGCTGTACAGCTTTGAAAGTATTTTGAAGAAAAACACAAGAATATTCTTATGTACAAGCTCAGGATTCACATTTTTTGTTTGCAATAATTTTCCTTTTAATAAATAATTTTTTTCGCGATACAAATAACCACAATATTTTTTTCCGACCCAAAAAGTTGTGTTTTTTTTTCTTCATACAAATTGAAACGTCAAAAGTGTCGTACGTGAAAAGTTAAAAGTTGGTGAACTCTTCCGTCTGCGTCTGCAGCTCCGTATGCGGCTACGTTCCGTTGTGTTCGCAACATTGAATTTGCGTGTATTCAATATTTTGACAGCTATTCCAGCTCCGGCTCCAGTTCCGTCTCCTTCACCATTCTGTTCGGCCAGTTATGCTGATAAATAAGCTTGACGTTTTAAAAGCCGAAAAGCGGTTCATTACTCCCGAGATAAAGACGCAGACGCAATTAATACAATTTATGCGTAATTTTTTTTTTTTTTATTTTTTTTTATTTTGTTCCTGGGTTCTACTCTACATAATATGGTCTTCCTTTTATTTTAGAAAAAACAAAAAAAATTCCACATGTCTATTAACTTCAACTGTGAGAGCTTAAAATTACTTTCATAGACTTAAGCTTGAGATTTTGATCAAACTTGACATTAAAAAAGTGGGCCTTAATGGATAGATCAATATGCGTTTTTAGAACAATCCCTGACAGGCTTTTTCACTCAATTTTATGGGCTTAAAATGACAGCATCTGTCATATATTTTTTTTTTTTTGTATTTTTTGAAAATCTTATTTTTCTCAAAAATGGTTCCACAGATTTTTCAGGCTACCTTTTGGTGAAAAAATTTTCAAAATATGTAAAGTTATTAATGACACCTCCAATAGTACTATTTTGTTGAATTCCGCTTTTTGGGACGTAACAACAACTACTTCTACTACTACTTTTTATTTCTTACCAGGGACTTTTGACAAATACGATTGTTTTCTTGTCTTTTTTCTGTCGGAGGTCATGGTTTGTCCACTCTCGCCTTGAGCCATCAAAATTAATACATCAGACCAGAGCTTAAAAAATAATTAAATATATTGTGACTTAAGTACACGTTAAGTATACAATTACCTTGTATTTTAAAATTTTAGGCCGTGTGCGAATTCGGTTAAAATCGCGTTAAATTTTATCCAAAGATTAATTTTTGACACTAGTGAGGTGAATCTGTACGTAGAAATGTCAAATTTTAATCTCGGATAAAATTTAATCGAAATTTTAAACCAATTCGCACACGGCCTTAAGTACAATTACAATTCCTTGCTAATTGTACTTAAAATTTCCAAGTACCAGTCAGTGCTGTCGTTTTCTGAATTCCGAGGGTAGCACTTGTCAGAAAATTTGGGGAGCATTTTGGAAAAAAAATTTCCAAAAATTCAAAATAATTCATTTATTAAATGATAACAATTTTTAATATTCATTTTTGCAAATGAGTTTGAACAATCCACAAAGAAACAAATACAGCTCTTACAAAACAAAAAAAAAACACTAAAAAAAACTGTATAAAATTATGTTATATAATAAATAAACATAATAGAAAACGAAAGACTTTTTTTGGGAATTATTTTAATAAATTAATACATAACATCACTTTGTTAAATACTTTCATTAAGTTTTTGGTTAGGTACGAAGCTCGTAGTTTAATATATTTCATAAATAGTAACATCAGATTGGTTGCCCTATGTTATTTTTTCTCAGTGTACCAAAAACATAATATAAGCTACAACTAAGACCCGAATACTTTCAATAATTTTTTTTTGTTCTGTTGTTTTCCATTTAAATGAAAATAAGGCACCCCCAACCAGTCCGTTGCGTTGTTAGTTATAAGGCCCAGTGCCTGCGGCCCTTGGCATTAAACACTTCCTTTGCCTATATCAGGTTATTTTAATATACAGGGTGATTAACCTAAGGTGTGACAGAAAGATAGAGCGTGTGGATTGAGTCGAGAAAAGTAAAAAAAAAATCCTATGTGAGTGGGGGTCTATTTCCTCCCTTTTGGGTAGGAGAGGAAATTTTCTAAAAAATCGACTTAAATGAGAAAAAAATCATTGAAAAAAATCATTAAAAAACAACGGCAACACTTACAATGTCATGCTATACTTTTGAGTTTAAAAATTAATTTTTCCAAAAACTATTCTCTCAAATAATTTGAATTAAAAACATAACAGAAGAAACGGACTTGTGACTTTAAAAAAAAAAGTATAGCATGACATTGTAAGTGTTGCCGTTGTTTTTAAATGATTTTTTTTTCTACCTAATTTTTTTTCGGCCTAAACGGTGGGAAATAGAGCCCTCTGCCCACCCATACGATTTTTTTTGTCTCGACTCAACTTACACGCTCTACGTTTTTGTTACACATTAGGGGAATCACCCTGTATACACATGCATATATTTTTGTGAATAAAAAACACCAAATAGATGCGAGTGACACTGATTTGAGTAAGGTGTGAAAGAACTTCTATTAGGGCAAAATCCGTAAAAAAAAAATTTAAAACAATAAAGAAATAACAACCGAGGTGTCATTATGTGCATTCAAAGAACGCCGATTGCGTTACGCACTTCCCCTTAAAAGCAAGGGTTTTCGTTGAGCTATAGGGTTTAAATGCACCATACTGATATATTCAAGATAGTGTTTGTCATTTTTTTTTCGCACCATGTACTACAGTGCTAATGACTTTTTTATGCACACGACGACAACACCTCTTTTCCTATAATCCCTAGGATTAATTCTGAATAGAAAAAAAATTATAGATACATTGAATTTCCGATCAATTAAGAACACGGAAAAATTGTAGGATTTTAGTGTGTTCAATCTCTCATCAATAAAATAAGCTTAAATAAAAGGTAAATACTTTTTTAACTTTGAAAAGCTGCCGCCGCCGCTTTTTAATCAATTTGAGGAAGTTTCGCGCCCCCTTCCACGCCCAGTGTTGGTATAAAATTGGTTGCATGAGAACTTCTCGTACGATAGTGATTTCACGTATTAATATTCTGGTCAGCTTAATAATAATGAATTAAAAAAGCGCGAAGTTCGCCCACTTCCACGCCCACTTTAGCTTTTTGAAACTTCTAGTACGATATTGAAAAAAGTGTTCAAAATTGATGTGTGATAAATAAAATTAATTTAAACCAAAATCCACCCACTGCTAACGCCCACAATTGTGTTATTAGTTAGAAGCCAGACATTTCTTTATATTTTTATAAAGTAGCTCTGTATTTGCTAAATTTTCAAGACCTAATCCTCAAGACCATAATCTTGATTATCCGATAAATAAAACGGAAGATATAAAGCTTTCAAAGCGAATTATATGGGCTTCGTTGGAAATTTGGTATAAAACAAACAACTGAAACAAAATCAACAAAAAGGAGGCCATATAGTTCGCTTAAAATCCTTATATCTTAAGTTCTATTGATCGGATGGTCAAAGTTGAGGTCTTAAGAATTAGGTAAAATTACAGTCCACCATTTCGTGTTTTTAATGTATAAATATAAGTGGTTATGTTCCTGACAAAATAATTGGAAAAATCACCATTTTCAACTCCCCATATCCACCACAAGCTTCGAAAAAAAAAAAACCTCCAAATTGTTGCATTAAATATCATGACTCTACTCTACCTACTAACCCACGTACTAACATTTTTGTTATACTTTACTTCCCCAAATTTGCTGTCACATTTGTGAGATTATCAAAGTTTTTTCCTTTAACACATTAAGAAATTTCAAAATATCGATCGTTAAAAGTTCGGCAATTTTCAGTTTTTGGCAATTGTTTTGAAAAAGTATGGTAATAAATGTGTCCTTGCGATGATGCTACTTTTAATGCAAATACCTATGCGAGTAAAATAGAAAAAAATCAAAAACCGCCCAAAAATTGATGAAAAAAAAATTATATTATTTAAAAATTCACTTACCAAAAAAGTGAGGTTAAATCGAAAATTTGGCAAATACGGATCAATCAATTTTTTGTCTACTTTATAAAAATATAAAAATTATTTCCAGAAAACATAACCCTGATTTACGGTAATTTTTTTCTTCAACGTCTATTTTTCACATTTTTTGCAAAATTTTTGTTTGGGCACTACCTACAAAACTGTATACTTATTATCTGGTACCTTGATGAGGGTAGGTCGTTCTATGGCGGGATCTTAGACTATTCGGTAAAGTGCTATTTTAACTAATTGTAAGTTAAAAGAAATTTAAATCGGTAACGGCTTCTTCGAGAAACAAGATTTTAATTTGTGTATGTCCTTCGTATTATAAAAATTATCCCATACTATAATAACTTGTAACCCTGTCGAAACGTCGGGCAAACTTAAAATTATATTTAACAACAATTTTAATTTTTAACGGACTTAAAAATTTAGTCTATATTACATTGCAATGTCCCAGAACCGCGATAAAAATAATCTAAAATCAAAAAAAGCTTTAAAGCTGTTAAGAGCTTCAAAACATGGTTAGTTTTTCAACACAATTCAATGCCCAAAATTATAAAATACTATGGCAACGATTTGTTTGTCTTTAGTTTTTTTTTTCTTTCGAGTAGTTTATTCAGCAGAATAAAAAAAAATTAAGTACATACGTAATCAATCTAACATCGAACAGTGTTAGAACAATTGTTGATTTCATCAAAAAAAAAACTATTCTTAAATCTAAGATCAATTCTAAAACAAACAAGTAACAACACAATAAGAAAAACATGATACAAAAAAAACTAAGCCTTCTCAAATGTCTTTGTTATTGTTGTGTTTGCTGGAAAAAGCGAAACACCATCGATTCAGACAGGTTACTGTGGTCTTTTAGTTAGATATTTTGTATACTGTAGTACTGTAGTGCCCAAAGTTTTTTTCGAAGTAAACTTTTTTCTTTAATTTTAGTCGAGAGTTGAAGATTCTTCTTTTGGGCATGGAGAATGTTGGCAAAACTGAAATTGGTCATATACTTGCTGGAACGAAGAGAACCCTACACGAAACAACAAATGGCGTTCAATACTTTAAAGTGAAATTGCCAAAGTGTTCACTGTCTATTACTGAAATCGGTGGCAGTAGAAAAATTCAAAAATTATGGCATCATTATTATTCTAGAGTAAGTTGAAAACACTCGTAAGAAGGGATTTAGGTAGATACATATTAAGTTTTCTAGAACACCGCATAATATAACACAAAAAAGTGACGTCTAAGAAAATACACATCGTCGGTTCGGAAGAAAAACACATAACTCAACAAATCACATTAAAAAAAAAAAGAATTGCCATTAATTTGTTCAAATATCACGACTACACAATAGTTATAAATTATTTAAAAGGATTGGTTTTTTGTTTCTACAAAAATTTTGAAAAATAGCCAAAAAAATTTAATTTGTTGAGTTGTGTCGTTTTTCTTTCGAACCGAGGACATAACAACAAAATTACGGTGGCCATTAACATCATAACAAAGCCCGCGAAAGTCATTCCATGTGAAAACGTTTGAAAAATATTCTTTTAATTTTTGTTTTTTTTTTGTTTATATTCTGGTGAAAATTTGTTAGAATCTTATTTGGGGTTCCAAAGAATGCAATCCACTGCTTTAAATTTTTTTAATTTCGAATACCGTGTGTCTGTTTTTTTTTTTTTATTATATGAAGATAAAAATTGTTAATATTGGTGATTGATTCTCTGCCAACTGTGATTTTTCAATTAAAATATTACTAACACTAAAATTGAAGCTCAATGGAAACAATTTTTTTTATTTTTGTTTTGTTTTTACGTATCTAAACTTTTATAATATGTATAGAAAAAAAAAAATATTGTGAGAGAAAAAAGCATGATGTGTTTTATAATTCTTAGAACTTTTCAAAGTAAGTGTGTTAAATTACAAACTTGTTATAGACCAAGAGCCAGCATCCCAAAAAGCAAATCCGTTCGTCAAAGCTGATTTTTTGAAAATAGGTTGGACTTAGTGTGAAAAACAAAATTTTCGCGGTCAGTCAAATGAGAGTGGGGGCCGGCCGTCGCCCGCAACTCGTCACCAAACATGTAAAAAAAAATCGAAAATTTAAATTCGTTCGTCAAAGCTGAAAATTTGTACAAATATTCTCTATCTTTTATAGAAGAAGAAAACATTGGTCAGTCAAGTCAAGTGTATCCGGGGGCCATCTTAGGTCAGTCACTCGAAATAGCACTACACTTCATTTTTCCCATTTAAAAAAAAAAAAAAAACTCATTTATTGCGATTCCTATAACTGGCTGAACAGAATGGTGACGAAGACGGAACCGGAGACGGAGCTGGAACAGCTGTCAAAATATTGAATACACGCAAATTCAATGTTGCGAACACAACGGAACGTAGACGCAGACGGAGACGGAAGAGTTCACCAACTTTTAACTTTTGACGTACGGCACTTTTGACGTTTCAATTTGTATGAAGAAAAAAAACAACTTTTTGGGTCGGAAAAAAATATTGTGGTTATTTGTATGGCGAAAAAAATTATTTATTAAAAGGAAAATTATTGGAAACAAAAAATGTGAATTCTGAGCTTGTACACAAGAATATTCTTTTTTTTTTCTTCAAAATACTTTCAAAGCTGTACAGCTCCATTGTGGACATGTAAAAAAAATAACGTACGACACTTTTTGACAGCTCTTCCAGTTCCGTCTGCGGCTTCAGTTCCGTCATTCTATTCTGTTCAGCCAGTTATTCAGAGATAAGATAGAGAGCGGCAAAAGCAAACTTAAGTCATTTTTTTTTTTATTTCCTCCATGTTTTTATATTTATAAAAATCGTTTCATTTCGATACCTGTATGTCGGAGTGAAAAAGTGTGAAGGCGAAAAATCTTACACTCAAAATTCTAAACAATTCTTGTTAGAGAACCAACTCCCTTAAGTTAAACCCCTCAAAGATATACATAGAGCGGTAAATTCCTTTCTCATTTTTTTTTTTTTTATTTTTTTATGTGTTACATATTTTTGTTTTTGATCTTAAAAAGTTTAATAGCTTTTTTAGCAATGAACTTCATATGGGAAAATTGTAGAGCTTAGAAAATAAGATAGTGTACAGCCTACACCCCTCCCTCGTCACATTCAAACCTTTTTTTCCGTCTTCTCTTTCAGTTAAAGCGTTAAAGCTACGCCCCTATTTTACGACATCGATAATAAGGGTATATGTTCGTTCAAATAAATTTAAAAAAAAATTATGATCGCGCAGCTCGCACATAATCTAGCTTTTTTATTGACAGACTCCTTTAAGAAATATTAAAGTTGCTATCGAGCAACTTAAAAAATATTTTAAAGTTGCAATGGAGCAACTTAAAAAATCAAAAGTAGGTAATTGCTTAAAAAAATATTATTATTTATTAATCTTAACACCGAAGTACTTACTTAGAAATGTTTTAGTAAAAGCTTTAACTTTGTTCTATGAACAGCACCCATTGTAAAGGTATTTCACAAATTCGGTTCTCCTGAAATTTAGTATATTTTTTACTATTGTGTCCATTCTAACCTAAAATATTTTTTTTTTTTAATAAACCTAAAAAAAACCTTGGCGTATTTTTTACTATTGTGTCCATTCTTAACATGAGATATTTTTTTTTTTTTAGACTATGGGATTAATATTTTGCTACGATATGTCTATCGACATTCAAAAACTCCATACAACATTTCAGCTATTCAATAAAATTGCTTCCCATCAATTTATTCAAGGAAAAGTGATTCTTTTAATTGGCACAAAATCAGATTTGGCAAGTAATACAATTCAGTTATATGATATTGAAAATCGATTTGGTCTCGAAAATCTGGCAAATCGATACTTTATCAATATAAAATCAATTCACTTCAATCCGACTGAATTGGAAAATCTTTGGATTGGCATCGAATGGTTAAGCGATAATATAATTATGAATTATAGAAATTTAAAACAACGAATAGAGAATGATAATAAAATTGAAAAGATACTAAAAAAACAACAATGTGGTACCATGTTTAATGTAAGTTTAATATGTTTTTTGCTTGTATTTTTATTTTGTTTACAAAATTATATTATTTAGCTTTCACATCGAAGACCAAAAACAGCCCCAGCTAGCATAAGTCTATCAGAACACAAAAGTGTTCCCTTCATTTTGTCCCACAGTACGTACCAAACTGCAAATGTTTTTCGAATAGCCGATCAAGTGCCAACTTCCTCCAAAAACATCAGTTAAAAAATGTAATTTTTTTATTTATAGATTTTGTTGAACTATTTTTTTTTTTCTTTTTTGTATTTACTTTAAAACTTAATAACTAACATTAATTCATAGATTTCGTCTTTAATTAAATTTGTCTTTTGGCAATGAAATTGCGATACATTTCAGCTTCAGCAATCATATCAGTGATATTACGATCCTCACTTTCACATATTTTTTCAAGTTGAGTGTAAATCTGATCGTTGTGGCCAAAGTCTCCTGGACGCCGTGGCATGACATGGAAGTGAACGTGCTGGTAAAAATGATCAATAGGTTTTTTTCTTAATAAATTCATGTAAAAATAAACAAATAAAAAAAAAAAACACAAATTGTAACAATTAAAAAATTAAAATATGTTAACTTTCATACTATCTGACCATAAGATAAGATAAAATAAAAAAATAACAGTTGTCAATGTTTATTTAACGATGTTGAGTCAATGCAATGACAAAAAAAAAATTCAGATTCAAACAATAGAACAAGACAGTACAGATTCGTAATAAAAAACAGAACAAAATAAAAACTGAAAGAAATATTTGCTTATACATATTACGCATAAACAAAATTACAATGGATCATTTCAGCTAAACCTAAGCTTGTGTTAAAACTATCAAAAGACTAAAAGCATTGTTGAAATAAAAATGCTTTCATTTTAACAGTCATATTATTCAGTCACTTAAATCTGGTTTTAAATGTACACCAGGATAAAGTAAGTTAAACCCAAATGCAAAACCTATTTGCTGTAATAGATACTTCGCAAGTATGAGATATTGCTGAAGTAATACCTACTCTTAGGAGAGCAAAAGTGAACGAACATTACTAGTTTCACGTATATAGGTGCCAGTTATAGCTTTTATTGAAACTCATCATTGAAAATTTTTAATTTAAGATTTAGAGCACTTAAAAAGCAAAATCAGTGATTATTTTGATACCAATATGAAGCTAATAAATAAAAAAATAAATTTGGTGGCACGACATGAAGAACCAGGGCCTAGTGACTTACAACTCTCAACCATTCCTGTGTGCGTGTCTGCAGGAATGGAGGGGGCCTACAGTTTATTGCCGAATCCTGAGCGGCACTTTTCTATGACAGGAGATACTCTTGGAAGATTTGTCACTTCCTCGCAAAAGGCAGTAGCCCTGAAAAAACTTAAGGTGGAAGCGGCTGGTATTGAAACCAGACCTCTGGCATGACAGTCAAACGCACTAACCATTACGCCAAGGGCTACTACCAATATGAAGCTGGCAACTTAATTAATATTTATTGACAAAAAATAAATTGGTTTGGGCTCAACCATTGAACATAGATTGTTTCTTTATTTCAGTGTTTGCACTACCTTATCAATGATCATTTCATGAGAAACAAATTTTTCAATTCTTTTGTGTAATTTTACCGGTACTGGTACTTTAAAATTGTAAGTACAATTAACATGGAATTGTACTGGTACCTACTTAAAAAGTTAAGGTACAAGGTAATTGTACTTATGTAAGTAACAATATATTTAACTATTTTACAGCTCTGATAGCAACTAGTTATTTGACAAAAATCAACCATCGACAAAATGGCGGCGTGTTTGATATAATGGAAGTCGGTTAAGTCTTATTCCAGTCGTCAAAAATATACATACAAATAAAATAACTGTTACTTGTTACTTGTGTAGTACATTTGTTAATCAAAAAAGTATTATTTTTAGTGTAAATCTGAAAAAAATGTTACCCAAATAAAAAAGATTTTTTTTTATAGCTTTTAAAGTTTTTATCTTTTAATTCCATTTAGCATTGAAAGAAACTAGAGAACAGTTATAAAAGTTTATTTTCATAAAAAGTGGGTGTGCGTTAGAGTGCTTCGCACAACTTGAAAAAAAAAAAAAAACTCTGGGAGCCCGAAATTCACACACTAGAGGGAATTTATGAATATTCACAAATGAGTACCCATTCTTTGTGTTTGTTTGAAAATGAATATTCAACAGTAATGCACTCATTCACATATTAAGCAGTGAGTGCAATAGGTTGGGTGCAGAAAATGTTAAGGCATGCCTTAAAACTAGATTCAAAACATTAATGCAGCCCTATATGATTTACGTTGGTAGTTTTTATTTTGTCTAGTGTGTGCCAAATTGAAGGAGCTTTCATTGTTCATCATTCATCGAACAAAATATCAACGCTGCTTTCTATTGTTAATTATTGTATATTTTTCACCCTTCTTTACATTAGTTGACCTGTGGTTGAGTTGAGGAACATAAGGTTCAACCAGAATCCCAAATTCTAAAATGTATTCATAACATGATAATCACAAACTCGAACCAAGTCAGTCGTAATCGCCATTAGAAATAATGTTTTGGTATAAATATTTGTGGAGAATGCCAAATAAAAAAAATACTTGAGGCAGGAAATTATAATGCAAATAAAAAACAAACAAAAAAACTTACATTAATGGTTTGTCCGGCATCGGGACCATCTTGCACTGTTACCGTTGCAGCTGACGTACCGTAAATCTCCTCTAACATTTTTTGAATTTTACACACCATAGTGAATAAATCACTTATCTCGTCACGTTTAAGATCTTGCAATCTAGGTACCTGACGCTTCGTCGATACTAAAACATCTGAAAACAAAACAAACAATGAGTAACATTTTGTAGTAATAAATCTATGACATGATTTTAAAGTCCATCAAACAGAATATCACATTGACCTATTATATATATAATATAATAAGTCAATGGAATATCATTTTATGTTTTTTTTTTATTGGAGATTCTCTGATAACTGTCATTTTTGTGTTTCCAATGCTATATCTTTTCATCTCCGAACAGAATCAATCAACTGACACCTAAAACGTCATTCAAATACACTGGTCAGCAAAATTATTTTTTTTTGTTGCCGAAGAAACAAAGTACAATTTTCCAATGTTTTTTTTTGGTGTGCTGAACTCGAATCAGAAGTCAGAAATATTCTATCACATCACGTTAAAAATTCTAAAATAAAAAACGTTTTTTCGCTGTTTCCGAGCTTATTAGTAATTCTTATTATTAGGTAATTAGTTTCAACATAATTTGTAATGGTTTCTGAAATTTCTAATTTTCAAATCTTTCCTCAGTCATCTAACTAAATCTAAAAAGTTAAAAAATTTATCAATATGATTTTTTTTTACACATAAGATGTTTTTTGATTGATCCTAACCTAAATTCCATTTCTGAAAACCGTAAGTTTTTGTTTGATCACCTTAAGTGTTTTTATAGCCAGTAAACATCAAATACACGTTACAATTCCGATTTAATTGATACATTTTATTGCACTAAAGTCTGTATTTAACTGTAAATACTCTTGGGAAGAACTTAAGAAATCCCTAGCTGCACAAACTAATAAAGTAAGATACTTAGCATCAAATAAAAGCTATGTACATATTAACACCCTTTCATACATAACCAAAACTTTAGTTCTTAATAAAATTGATTATGGGTTGTATAAATATGGTATGTTTTAAATATCATAAAACCCATCTGCCACACAGCAGCTAGAAGAAGCATAAACGCCTTTCCAACAACGCCAACATAAAAGCAGGACTCCCCAGCATTGAAGAATGAAGATAAATACTAACATTAAGAATGCTCGCAAAACTTGTATTCTTCAAGAACTCTATCATCGACAACGACATCAAAAAAAACAACAAATCAATAATTAACAAAACGAATTCCATCCGCCATCGCTACAATTCTTAAAGAATCAAGGTTTAACAATCTGCCAACCAAAAGAGAACGGCTCATCGCCCCAAACTACCCACCATAGTCTATCAAACCTGAATCGCTGATTTTGGATCTAACCAAATAAATACAAAAAACTAAAAACAGCCAACAGCAAATATCGCTAACTATATTAATGCTATATACTATATTCTGACTAAAGATCTGACGGATGGAGATTTATCTTCACCGATGGCTCTAAAACTCCGGACACCACATCCTACGCAGTGACCGATGAAAACGGATCAACCATAAGCATTGGTATTCTCCCAGTTTTTACCTCGGTCTTTACAGCTGAAGCATTTGCCATACTTCAAGCGACTAAAGCTGCAGCCAATCTTTCTGTAAAATGCATTATATGCTCCGACAGCATTTCAGTAATCAATGCAATTCACAACGCAAACAACAACACCGAAATCATATCAGCAATAAGATATCAATTCATAAAATTGAAAAACATTAAACTGATGTGGACCCCTGGCGATGTTGAAATATGCGGAAATTAATATGCCGACAGTGCAGCGAACTCAGCCAAAAACGCACCTGTATTCACCTTCAACACCTTCACCAAAACCGATCTCCTGAAGCATACCGGTAAGATATCTTTTGCAAAAAATAGCCACGACTGGAGCCTATATTACCATCACTACAAGGACATAAACCCCTTAAAATCCACGCCGATGTACCCTACTACATGTTCGAAACAAAAAATAACTTATTTCGCTAGACTTCGACTTGGACATACCACTACATCCCATTAACACCTCTTCAACAAAAACTACCCCCAACCTGCTCCACTTGCCACACCCGCCTTGACCTAAAACATATTTTGGAACATTGCACGTTGTCGCAGCCTATAATTACCAAAATTTTCAAAAATAATTCCATATGTGAAATTCTCAAATAACCCAGCCTAACAAATATAAATAATATCACTGAGTTTCTCAAAAAAGCAAAAACTTTAACTTGAATTCAAAAACGAAAAAGCCAATAGTCTCTGCAGCTAGGCTTGTAAAATTTTATATTAGCTTGCAATTTAATTTTAATTGCTTGTTAATAAATATTAATAATAATAATAACTTTTAAATTACTATTTTTTTTATTTTAAGAATATAGAATAGAATGAATTATTTGAAACAGAAAAAACCTGAAGTTTTGTTGAACAATAAATTTTTGTTGTAATTTACTAAACATCTTTACTTCAACTTAAGATCGGAAAAGAAAAAAGATTTCGCAAAGATTTAATTAAACAGAATTTTAAAGAAGAAAATTTGAAAGTTTAGTAAACGTTACAAATTATATTGAAACTAAAAAATATTTTTTATGATTTTCAAACGGAAATATATCAAAAACGTGATGTGAATATTTCTGACTCCGGATTCGAGTTCAGGACACAAAAAAACTTTTTTTTTAAGCGGCGATATGCGTTTTTTAGAGAACTTTTATTTTTATACTGAAAAAAAAAACACCCAATGTTTAAATTTTCTATGCTCAAAATACCAGTACCGAGGCATATCCGTTACTTTTTTCCATTACTTATTTTTTTCTAAAAAAAAAAACTAACTGTTCAAAAAATTATTCCACTCGAAGAGGTTAAATGTACAACAAGAAATCCTGACTTTATTTTTCCGGAAGGTTTTTAAGACGATCTAAATTTGAGTCCCGCCTTAGAACCGCTCTGTCTTGTTCTCTTTTATTTTGTCTCTATATCTTAACCTCTGTCCCGTTGATGTACGAGAAAAAATATGGCTCTAACTCTATGTATGATACTGTTTTTCAGGTACACTATTTTCGTTTTTCAATCCAATTTTGTTTTAATTTTCTTTTAGGAAACGATCTTAAATTCAATTTATATTGAACATACAAATTTATTAAGAGGTTCAGAATGAATTTTAGAAAATTGTAAATTCTTCAAATAAAACAAAAACCTGTTATTTTGATATATTAGATTTTCCCTTAAATGAAAAAAAATCTGGATAAAATCTTTATTTGTTTTGTTAAATTTACTGCACAGTTATTCTTTTACAACCATTATCGGTTTGCTAGTAATTAAATATCGCCTATCTAAAAAAAAAGCCCAGTGTACCTACGCAATTCATGTAAATCTTAGGTCTAATTAGGCGAATTAGATTATCTCGTCTAAAATTTTATCTGAAGATTAATTTTTGACACTAATCAGGTTGCATGGAAACTTCAAAATTTAATCTCCGCCGAAACTAAAATAAAAAAAAAAAAATTAGTGACTTACCATTTTAGAAAAATTGTTATGTTCAAAAATCATAGTTGTCAGAGAATTACAATATCATCAAAATTTAAGATTAAAATAGCCACAAGACGAAAGTGACAAAGTACATTTACATAATTAAACATTTGATTGTATTAAATTTTTCTGCTTACGTCCTTTCACAACACAGCGCAAATTCGTGAATGCATAACAATATGGGCTCTCAAGAAAAATAGTAGATTTCGGAATAATATGCAAACCAAAATTTCGATCGATATTTTCCAATTCGGCAGTCTCAATTGCAGTTAAAGTATAGACATCGTTTCGACGATGTTCAAAACATGGCATATTCTGTCGAATTTTACTTAACTTGTCGAGGTCTATATGGGCGGTTATTATGTCTAGTTCTTTTTCTTCACTGCACGCAAGAACCTCCCCCCAGGGATCAACAATCTTTAAAAATTAAAATTAAAATCATATTTTTCATATAAAAGGAAGACCACACCACATGGAACTGCGCGATACAACATAACTACCCGCGGCATAAATAATCTTTCTTTTTTTATTATTGTAACTGTGTGAGATTTCGAGGCAAAACCTTTTAATTTTAAACGATTTTTCTATTCTATCCAGGCAAAGAACTGCACTGTCAATTTTTTAAATTTTCCTGACTCTGTAGTTCCGTTGCCGCTTATTTATATATATTATAGCTTATACAATTTAATACAAATAGCATTTTGCGGCGATGCACGGTAGCATGCAGTTCCGTTGTAGTGCGTAATTATAATATTCGTAATTTTGGTTTTTTAAGGACTCACCATTGCATGTCCATAGCTTTGCCTTTTGGAATTATGAAATCCTATTTGTGCTGGTGCGACAACATAACATTGATTCTCAATAGCTCTAGCTCGCAACAATACTTCCCAGTGGGCTTGACCAGTTGAAAAGGCAAATGCCGAGGGATATGAGAGAATTTCAGCACCAAGCTTTCTGAGCGATATTGATGGCTCCGCAAAACGAACATCATAGCACTAGCAAGAAAACAAAAGTACACATAAGGAAACATGGGATAATTTGTATTAATTTGAATTCTTACAATTTGCATTCCCAATTTACCTATAGGCGTGTCTACTGGCGGAACTATGCGGTTTCCCATTGAAACAACATCAGATTCGCGAAAACGAAATGCTGGGGTAACAACATCAAATAAGTGTAGTTTATGGTAAACTTTGACAGTTTCACCATTCGAATTGATTATAACGTGAGTGTTGTAGATCTTATCGATCTTCTCGCAAGACTAAAATACAAAAACAAATTTTTAAAAAATCGCAAATTAGGTCATCAGAAATATTGGAAATGGAAATTTTTTTTTGAAATAATGAAATGCGGAAATGGTTTAATTGCCACCTGCTCTTTTGCAGCCTCACAAAGAATTGCAAGCACACATCCACTGCTGCAGAAATTTAAAAGCTTAATTGATCTTTATATGAAAAAAAAAGTTGACTAAAAAGATCCCTGACCCACCACTAAAATCTATCTTGGAAGTGTTCGTAGAGTGGAAATGAATTTTACTTTTATGATTAGGTTTTTTCCTTTAAGAAAAAAAGTAAGGTAAATAACTAACAAAATTTATTGAAATATTTAAATAAATATTTACATTATTTTTAAATTTATTTGATACTAGCAGGCCCATGCTCGCCTTGCTTCGCATGTTAAAATAACCTTATCATTGTGAAATGCTTTTGTATTTGTTTTTAGATATTATTTTTACATTTGAATAACTGACATTTCAAACAATTTTTCACAATACTTTTATATTTTAATTGTTTTCTGGTAAACTGTTGCAAATTTTGAAAACAAAAGTAGCCTATGTCTATCCTCATTTTTCAAGCTCCTGCTCTACCAATTCTTATTACAATCAATTAGGTATTTTTGGAGATTAAGAGGAACAAACAGACAGACAAAGAAATTTTCACATTTATAATATTAATAATAATAGAAAATAATACGAAATAAACGGATGAGAATCTACCTGCGTGCTTTGAAAGGAAGATTCTTCGGGTGATTTGGCTGGGACACGTGGAGCGTATGGACACGGACGCACCAGCCCGTCTTCGAATCTACCCCGGACGGTCTGCGCAGCAAAGGAAGACCCCACCTTAGGTGGCGCACACAAGTGGAGAACGACCTCAACCAACTTAGAGTGCGTAACTGGAGGCAGCTAGCTAGGGACCGAACTGGCTGGAGGGGCTTGTTGGTTGAGGCCGTAGTTTATCCTGGGCTGTGAGCGCCATCTAAAGTAAATAAGTAATAGGATTTGTCGGTGTTTGATTTTTTAGGTTTCTTGCTTTTGCTCAAAGTGGTGTATTCAGTGCATAATTTTAGAAAACTTAGACAAATTGATTCAAAAAATTTATAAATATATCTTGTATGTTCAAATTGACATACGTAATTTATAATGAAAATACATTGTATAGTTTTCTTAAATGTTTGTATTCACTGTTAGTAAGTAAAAAGTAAGTAAAGTCCTCTTTACATCAGTGAATTTTGTGTGCTACTTCTGTTCCCAGTCTTAAGTTTTTAAAACTTATAAGATTGTATGGCTGAACGTTAGCAAGAGCAACAGCAAGAGCAGGTCCTAGTGACTTACAACTCTCAACCATTCCTGTGTGCTCGACTGCAGGAATTGAGGGGACCTACAGTTTATTGCCGAATTCATACGGCTAATGTAAGCAACACTACTTTTCTATGACAAGAGATACTCTTGGATGTTTTTGTCAATTCCTCCCAAGAGGCAGTAGCCGTTTTTTTTTTTAAACTATTAGCCTCACTTCAAACTAGACCTCCGGCATGACAGTCCATCGCACTAACCATCACTGTCCTGTTTTTTTTTTCAATATTGTTGAAAAACTTTTGATTTCTTCAACTTACCGCATCTGAAATGGATTCATGGATGCCGCCAAGCGAAAGCCACATGTTGTATTCCTTAGCGATATCTGCAAACTCCGAAACGGCTGCGATTAAAGGTTTTGATAAGGCGAGAGTCTCTTGGCGATTTTCGCCAACAAAGTCACAGCATTCGGGTAAAAAAAGGAACTGTAAAAGACTTGAGAATACAAACGTCAAAATAAAATGATGAATACAAAAAAACCAACCTTAACGCCCAAGCTTTTAGCCTTTTGGACAAGCTGCTTTACCTGGGCGAGATTTGCATTCTTGTCGTTAGTTGAACGCATTTGCGAAACACCAACGATATTATTGAATTTTTCATTATTTGATGTAATTTCATTTGACATTGTTCTTAGAAGAAATACTATAAAATGTAGCAATAGAAAAAAAATACAAAAATGGTTATAATTTGTATTATCGGAAAAACATTACGGCGTTTTTGTTATTGTTGTTTTCTTGTTGCTTACCTTTATGTACTGACAAAGAAATAAATTTTTTACATGAAATTCGAAAGATGCTGTTATTGAACTGATGAACAAACATTGAAATTTCAGGGATAGAAGAACACCACTTTGTAATATTCAATTAATTTGTAAAGTCAATTAAATTAAATTAAATGGATGATAACAAAATATAAAAAACAAAGTTATGAGCAGAAAACTTCAAAGTCAAGATACCGCACAAAACGTCATCTAGATCAAATTTGCTGTGTAAACAGAATTACTAGCCCAACACAATAGACGCGCGAATTTATAATACCTCGAACGTGCGATCGATCGCGCGTGTTGGTTGAAAACAAAACTCAAAAGATTTTTCCAGTATGTTTCGGTTCTCTTTCACCTCCTTTCCAGTTTTTTGTGTGTGTTCTTTATAAATACGTGCCGTTTATTGGGTGGTGTTAGTAAATCTTTATGAAAAATGAAGAGGAAAGCAGTAAAAATGAAGAGTGCAACGACAGAAATTTTAATTAGAAAAATCGGTCAATATAAACATTTCACCCGACATCTGGAAAAATCTTCGTGGAAATGTTGAGCAATGTAAATTAATAGGGGTATTCATGCAACGTCGGAAAACCATATTAATCATCGTAAATGTAGGAATTCCCATACAACTTTCCAAGTTTAAGATGTAAGACTTTTACGATGGTTTTCCATAGTTATGCATGAATACCCCTGATATAAAATTTAAGTGCCATTTATTCCGGTAAGTATATGCACTGTGAAACTGGACCGTTAAATTCTTCACAAATGCTAATCAAGATCGTAGAAATAATATTATGTTATAATGTTTAGATAGATAGTAAAATTTGCTCTTTATTTCCTAAAATAAGATAGGTACATTTGAGAAAACCAATTGGTCGTCGCGAATTGCATTGTGATTGATACGAACTGTCAAACTCTATTCGCGTTCCACATGCGACCACTGATGATCTCTATAATATACTGGATAGCGCATCCATACAATAAATTTGAAGCCATTTGAGAATTGTTATAATTACTACGTTTATATTTAGGACCGAGAGCTCGAGTTGGATTTGTGTCGGATTTTCGACCCAGGTTTTTCGTTCACAGATTTGAGAGCTCAATATTGAGTTGAATTGAAATGGTGTCGAGATGACATATGGTGTTTCTCAAGTTAACTCCTCAAACCAGGTTTTTTAGCACAAATTTCGACTCGACTCCGCTCCTGAAGTGCAGTCGAGTCGGTTCAAGCTCATTTCAACTCGATGCAGGTATACAAAGGGTCTAAGTGAGCTTCAAGCTCGCTTAAATACCACATGGAAACGTAGTAAATGTTGAGTTCCCTATTTATTTGTATAACAGTATAACTGTATAACATAATGAAATGCAAATTTTTTTTACAAAATTGCAACTAAAATATTTTAAATTCACTTTTACAATTATTTTAAATTACAAAAAATCAAATTTACAAACAAGTGATGGTTCTTTTGCTTTTTTTTTTAGAAATTCCACTTTGAAGAATTTTTGAGATCTCAGCAACTTGAACTGGCCTTCTCAGCCTCACTAATTATACCTAAAGTGTTGAGTTGCCTTACTGAACATACCATCTACAATAAGTGTAGACTAATTTTAAAATGAACACGTCTATCTGACGCTTTGTCAGATAATCACGTACTGACTATCGATTCATGACTCAAATTTGACAATTCACTTTTAGTTTTGTTGTCTGTGTTAAGGCTCTCCCAAACCAACGCGATTAATCGCCGCGACAAAAGAAAACAACAATAACAACACGTGGATGTCAAACAAAACAACACGTTGTTGTTATTGTTTTCTATTGTCAAGGCGATTAATCGCGTTGGTTTGGGATTACAATTATAGTAAATAATATTTAAAACTAAAATCAAATGAATAAAAGCCACTATCGAAAATTTAAATCTTTTTTGACGTATTCAACAGTTGATTGTCATTTATGTTTTTTTTCTATGCCGGATATTATTTTTATTTCTATATTCATTCCAATCTGGATATTCCATCCATTCTATTCCTTATCCGGAATAAGAAAAGAAACACACTTAGTAACAAGCTCAGCAAAACACGCCTACTACCGTCATAAATTTTGAAATAATAAAAATAGATGTTCAAATGTAAAAGATTCCACAATCTTTATAAAGTGACAACACTGCCTTAGATTTATCAAAATTAACAAATTCTGAGTACGGGGTCGGAACGGACCCAATAGTAGATTATCCTCTTGTTCTCATCTCCTCGCACAAGAAAACAAAACCAAATAAACAGAATACAAATGATATCTCTATTTTCCTCTTGCATACGCAAAAGAATTCACATAAGAGAGAAAGACAAAAAAGAAATTCATCATCGCACTGCATCGCATAGCATTTATCCACGGCGGTAGCACAAAGTTGTTGGAAAACAAAAAAAAAAAAAAAACAGAAGAAGAAATGTTGCAATGAACTCTTCGTGTGCTTTTCGACTTTTCGTCCGTTCGTCGTGTCTCCGGCGCTCAACGACGCTTTTTTTTGTCTTTCAAGCAATAAATTAACGTGATTTTTTATATACTGAAAAAAAATGCAAATATTCAACTAAATAATATATTTAATAAAAAAAAAACTGTTCTCCATCACTTAAACAGCTTGGATATTAATTGAAATTATCGTTATTTAGTGTAACTAACATTTTGCCATTCGAAGAAAAATCAAATACAATCAAGGGCGCTTATATACAACAAAAAAGAAGAAACAGTCGTCTCGTCAAGAGATATTTTTTTTTGGCTAAAATTCACCCTAAACAACGTCGTTTCGTTCGGGTATCTGTAGCTGTTTTTTTTAGACTGTGCTTGAGTTCCTTTCCATCAATAAATATATTAAACAAAGATTTAAAAAAGTTTTTAACAAAAAAGTTGCAATTTTATTCTTCAGTGATCTTAAATTGATTTATTTTTGGTTCTACTTGGTTTTTTCATTCGGATTCGATCTTGTATCTTCATCTTCATACTCCATCTCCGATTCCTCTTGTGCTACCGCTGCTGCTGCTGGGGCTGGTGAGTTGCCTATTTGTGTGGATGGTGGTGGTAAACTCTTGTTGATAAAACAAGAACAAAAAACAGCAAGAAAAAAGGTAAGGAAACGTAAAACACGGGGGAAACATAAAGTGTGTTTGTGTGCAATGGTTTGGTATTTGGATATATTTTTTTCATTGTTTTTTATATGAAAAAGGTATTTATTTTTTATTTTTTGATTTGCAGCAGGATAAGGATATAGAAGAAGAAACACCTCCATTTTTGTTCTCTTTTTTTTTTTACGAACGGTGTGCTTTTTGGGGAGCTTGGTGTACCTTGTGTCTTGTCTCCTGTTATCCTTTTGGGAACAAAATATTTGCAGCTAGTTTTTTTTTTTTTTTTTTAATAAGTCGTTCTTTTTCTTTCTTTTTTTCTTCTCGTTTTTTGCTCACCTGCATTTCTAAGGTTCCTGAAAATTATAAAAAAAAAAATTTTAGGTATTTTTTGTTCTTTATTTTATTATTATTGTTTGTTGTTTTTTTCAACTGTTTATTTGGTTTAAAAATATGAAACCAAGTAGCATATTTAAAACATTAATAAACGGCAGTCATTCATTCATGAAACAAATCAGTTTTGTAGGGGATCAGAGCAACTTTAAAAGTAGGTACATATAGGTACTGCACTTTTTTTATATTTTGTGGGAATTGACTAAATAAAGCAAATAAATTTGTTTTTTACTAAAACAAGGCTAGGAATATGTAGGTGCTAGAAGTTAAACATGCTTGTTCGTCGATCATGTTTGCATTTAAAATTTGTTAGTGTGTTTTTAATTATTATTATTTTTTTTTATGTTTGTAGGTACCTTCTTACATTTTACAAGGTTTATAGTTAAGAATAATTAATAACAAATTCAACTAGGCAGTTTTCAAAAACCTAGACTCTAAAACGTATTGAAAATCAACGAAACGTACCAAATTTCCACATTTTGCTATCAAAAGGTTTTACTTGCATCATGAAAAACTGATCAAAAGTTTATTTTGGTATAAATTTATTTAGTATAAAATTTGCTCTATTGAATAATAGTTTTCTTTTACAAAATAAATAATCGAGTGCTTAGATTTAGTTTAAGTGAATACGCAAAGAAGTTTTTAGAGGATTGGATTAAGCTTAGATAGAATGCAGTATTTACAAAATATAGGTTACATTATGTACATACATAATGTATAATGTATATCATTGTGTTTCTATACGCAAACAATAACGTATATAACTTGAGTAAAGCTAGGACATAAATTGAGTAGGTTACTTGTTAATTCCCGTGCTCAACATGATCTTGAATTTCCATATGAACATATTTAAGCTTGATTTAAGTTTTTTTTTTATCATAATGATTAGTTTAGTTTAGTTTGTTTATTTCATCGAACAGAGAATACATTATTAATATATTTCCTTAAGATTACTAGATACAATTTAAGGACCATTAAGGCCACCTATAATGATAAATTCTTTCTTTGGAATGGTCTATAGAACATTTATACAATTGTCACTCCTCCGTCTACGTTCACAGCACAAATTCAGTAAGTTAACTAACTAAACTAAGTCAGTACCTATATTGAAACAAAAAATGTTTGTTTTAAATATTAACAAAAAAAAACTCATTAAAATTTCGGAGGTCGCAGGAAAATGTATCCATGGTGATGTCTGATATGTTTTAAAAATGTGTTTCTGAAGATGTTTTTACAAATTTCTTTAATATTATCATCTTGAAACCATACCTTATCATCTTTGTCTTCGTGTTAGGGGCCAGTTATAGCGATCAGGAAAATGAATCAGGAAAAGTTGAAACATTATAAATTAAATATTTTTTCCTGATGGTCGGTTATAGCAAACAAGAAAATAACGTCAATAGACAGGCCTACTGTCAAATTTTCCGTATTGAAAAACACACGAAAAACTTTTTCGTTTGTAATCTTATCAGTAGAACGAGTAGAAATTGGCACTCAAATCATTGACACGATTTGTTCCATTTTGTTTGAATTAGCACACAGCTGGCTGAATTAGCATCAGGAAAATGATTAAATTTGTTCTTTTTAGAAAAAGAATTGTGAATATCTCCAATCCCGTATACCATCCAGAAGAAGTTTGCAATATAATCTGAGAAACGTCCATGAGTTCAATATCATTTGAACCAGAAATTAAGAGCACAGGCCAGCGTACTATACCTACATGGGATAGGCTTACAACAACCTTCCATCTAACATTAAACCAATTTAAAAATCAAATGTAAAATCATTTATTAACTAAATTTCCGGAGCAATTACAATTGAATGTGGTACAAAAGGAGGCGAAACAAGACAGCATACTTAAAGGAGCTTATAAAAATGCTGATGCTCCAAATGCGTTTGATAAACAAACAGCACATCTCGATCTGTGACGTCAGTGGTCATAAGTAATGGAATGCGTAGTGCATACGACTTCGAGGACTGAGCAAACGTGATATGCGGGGGTTCAAATCTCATGGTGTGCATGTAGAAAGTTTTTTATTTTTTTTTTAAACAATACAAACATATATATGCCAGTAAGACCTAGGGTCTTATAAATTAGGCAATGTTAGAAGGAATAGAAGGATAAGACAGATTTTTTGCTAGCACAGTGGTCAGAAAAATAAGGTTTTGATTATCTCATTTAAATCACAATAAAGTTGGATTAAAGCTCAGCACCACTAAAAGGGGACTGAAGAGGGCTTGGCACCCCTTGAAATAGCCATATCTCCAGCCAAACAAAAATAAAACGAATTAAAATACCTAAAATTAATTCGTAAACAATTGGTGGTAGAGCCTTTAAGTTGTTGTTGTTCAAAAATTCAACGTTATACCTACAACCAATTACAATTATGTAAAATAACATTAATATTTTAATGGCAAATGAGCCAAATAAATTAATAAATTAAATTAAATCAGTCAAATTCCTTTCAAAACCCATTCCATTTCCAACACTTATTTTGTTTGTATTTAAAAAGTGCTGTAAAAAAGGATTAAGAACACGCTGAAAATGATTTGATAGATTGTTTGGAATGTATAACAAATAACATCTCTGTTTAAAAAAAAACAATATGCTGGTATTTGTATTCTAATATTGAAACAAGATTTCTGTTAGATTTCTACCTCGACTTCTATTGCAAATAGTCAGGCTTTGAGCGCTTTTATTATTTGAGAATCATATCCTAAAAGAAAGAATGATAATGCTAATAATGCACAAACAAACCCAAGCGTTCAAGGACAGTATCAAAACTGTTATTCGTTAGATCGATTCGTCTTCGGGCCAAAAATTTATACAAAATTTCATGTGAGCAAAAGAAATATTGTTCCTCGCTTAATATAGGATGTGCACTTAAGTATTCGAATGAAAATACCAGCACTTTATTGAAAACAAACCCTTCTTCGGACAAATTATATAAACAAGCTCGAAACTTCATCTGTATAAAATAACAAACAAATTATTGACCTACAGCCCACAACAAGTTTTAACATTTTACCAAAAAGGTTATGAAAATAGGAAATAATTCATAAGTTTCGACCCTTTAACTTTTTGATTGTAAATTAGTTTTTTTGTTTTTTTTTTTGAGAAGCAGTCAGCAGTGTTGTCTAATCAGTGTCTAGGTTAATTTACGGGCTACGTTATCTTGTCTGTGAATGTTCTGAATTCATGAGTCATAGCAAATTTCAGCCGAAAATATGGAGTTAGAATATAAATCATAATAAATCACGAGATCAGATGCAAAATTTTAATGAATATTATGTATGTATGCTCACGATGTTCTTATAAAAACTGCATTTTGTGACGCTTAATAATTGGAATTGATGGGAAGAATTTCTTACATATATACTATACATATATGTAAGTAATTACGAAAGCAAACTTCTCTGGCACAACAACTAAGTCGGCCGAAACCTCCTCATCTATTTGTGAGCGACGGTTTTCGAATTAGCAGTTGACATATCAATTAGTAGCCCGTGGCGTAATGTTTAGTGCATTTGGACTGTCACGCCAGAGCCAGAGGTCTGGGTTCGATTCCCAGCCGCTGCCACCTAAAAATGTTTTTCAGGGGTACTGCCTCTTGCAGACAAGAACACAAAAATGGTTGAGAGTTGTAATTCACTAGGCTTCATGAGCTGCTGTGCCATCAAATTTATTTATTTTTTAGTTGACATATCAAATTCCCTTTATGGCGTAAAAAACTAGAAACTAGAAGTTATATGTACACTGTACAGGGTAGGGCAAAAGGTATGAACTTAAACCGGTTCATACCTTTTGGGATGTAAAACAAAAACAATTCAACTTACAGAAATAATGTTTATATTGTTGAATTCAGTACAGAATCTAGTTTTATACATTAAGTTTTAAAGATGATATCACGTAGGTGGCGGCCGTCAGCCGCGATGCACTCTTGAAGGCGAAATTTGAAGTTTTCAACCGCTCTTCTGCACATTTGGATTTCAAAGTCATGTCGGAACGGCAATTTTATCACCACAACCACAGGCCGAGCGCCAGCCGATTAAAACCCGTTCATACCTTTTGCCCCACCCTGTATCTTCCTACTTTATACAATTTTTCCAAACCAATATTTCTTATATTATTTTCCAGTCTTTATTTTCTGCGACTATATTTAATTTCTAACACTGAGTTTTAAATTAATTACATTAGATAACTTTTAAAAGTTCAACTTTCTGAGATTTCATTATTTTGTCCAACAAAACAACAAGAAGTATTTTTCTTCAGCGAATGATAGGCGGAATATTTCTTAAACTCATCTAACAAGTGTAAAGGGAAATTTTACTAGTTAATAAAAGTTTGCTGGTACAGAAATTAACTTTCTTGTTAGTTTCGCAAGTTAAGAAATTATTTGATAGAAAGTTTGATTGTTGTTGTGTGATACAGGCCCCAGGAATTCAGTATATTAGCATCCGTTTTAAAACAGTTAAAACCACATTTAGATTAGTTAATTTATCCCAAAAAATTAAATTATTGTTCTTATTTCCGTTTAAATCTTTAGCGGAAATATTTATCACCGCCATCTAAATCCCATACGTTACCATTATCGGTAGTTATATTCTCTGTAAGGAAGAAAATACCGAGTGCAGAAATCGTATCGACCAGTGTCATTTGTCACTCACTACATATCACGTTTTCTTTGCGCTGAGGACTATTTCTCAGGATAATAACACATATGGTGAGTTCATAATTGCAACATTAGGAGTGTTCAGTGAGTCTGTTCCGAACAGTTTGTAGTCAGAACAGTTAAGAACAGAAAATTTCTCACTGAACAGCTGTTTTTGCTGTTCAGTGAGAAATTTTCTGTTCTAAACTGTTCTGACTTGCTGTTCAGTGAGTCTGTTTGGAACAGTTTGGAAAATTTTAGAGCAGGATTTTCTTGACTTACTTTTGAGGTAGAATAACTTAAAACAGATTAGAACAGAGATTTGTGAGAAATGTCAAAATCAGTTGTTGTTCTGTTCTGTTCTGTTCTGTTCTGTTCTGACTATTTCTTCACTGAACAAAGCTATTATTGCACATGCCATGGTATATGCACAAAAAAATTGCCGCATTGTCAAAAAACCAAACAAACAAACAAACAAAAATATGTAAGAAATTAAAATTATTCTTCCTGCAACGCGGCAACAAAACAAAAACTACTGCAAACTTGATCGTTTTTTGACTGTCATGTTGCTTTTATGAACTTAATTGTCACAACTACTCTCATGCAAAGATAATGCAGTTTATTTAAATTTATAAACGCAGATCTATTCAGCTAAGACTAATTTAAACCTATCGGAGCGCACTCAAATTTTAAATCGTTTTACTAAAACAAAGCCCTCTAGTCATGTTATTTCTTAATTTTTTACTTATTCTCCCGTAAAATTCGATCTATTACAATTCCAGTTTAAATGGCAACACTAACCTACATCATAATTTGCAAACATATAAGTATAATATGTACGAGAATGAATGGAGTCGAGTTGTACCCCTATGTCTGATAATTCAATGTGCGACAAAGTGAAACACAACATCCAATTGGGGATGAAAATTCTTCTTTGAAAGTTTGGGAGACAAAGATTATGATTGAAGCGCGCCGTAGTGGTTGTAATAGCAGCGCAGCATTAGCAGTAGCACCATCTGTATCACTTGCACTAGCGCCAGCAGTCTTCTTATACCCATTAACACCCAACGGATGCAGCCAGCACACGGATGCCTTGCAAAAATGTTGTCGCAAGTCGTTTGTCGTCTTATTTTTGTTTTATCATGTGCAATGAGAGATATTCGTTAGTGTGACATAAAAATAAAAGTGATGTTGTTTTTGAATTGATCCTTAAATTCTTTAAACTAAAAATGTTAATTTTTCTACACAGAAAGGTGCAATATCGAAGAAATAAAAATAAGTGAGATAAAGAAAAAAGTACAAAGCAAAAAACAAAAAAAAAAAACAAAAACGACATCAACAACAAGTCAAATAAAGCGCAAACATTATGCAGTATGTTTTATGCATACGCATGGCTACGTACCTGATGTTAAAGTTGAGTGTCCTTTTTTGCTTCAAGCATCTTTTTTGTGATATTATGACATTTGTAGCCTGCTGTCAAAAAAAAAAAGTTATTCTGAAGTAATTATTTATTATTGTTAGTAGTTTTTTTTTGTTTTTGTTTGCAAAGCTTAAACTTATCCGTATAAACTTAGGCAAATTGGTCTCGATTGAATCCGACTTTTCTCTCTGGGACAGTGACTATCATCTTTGCCACAAGTCTCCATACCCGTAATCTTTCAAAGAAGTCTTATTTAAAAATATCTCAGCTGTTATTGGATATGAACACAGGTTTGTGACAAAATTTCAAGTCGAGGTGGGTAACTAACTTTGTAATAATAATTGCAGTGTTTCAAAAGCTGCAAAGTTATGTTTGGAAGAACTTCTATTTTATTTTTTTAATATTTATATAATTGTTGCATGTTTTTTTAGAAATTTGGGACATTTTTGTTAAAAACTGTAGATGGTCCATGTGTAAATATGTATTTAAGGTAAAAATACATATTTATGATTGTTTCTTTAAATTAAATATTTTATTTGAACATTACATACAAAGGGTCTTTCAATTTCGAAATTTTGTCGGCTATGTTGTATAGCAAATTTTTTGTGAATATTTTAAATTGTATGACAATCCACCATGGAAAGTTGCGTTAAACAATGTGTGCAAATCTTCATTTTTTTTTTTTTAAATCATAATCGTTCTGCATATTACGTTATTTTTATCCTGGCCTTTAGCGACAAGGCTCATTTTTGGTTGAACAGTGGTATGAACAAACAACACTATCGCGTTAGGTGCGAATCCAATCCACACAAGATACACCAGCACCAAATGCATCACTATTTGGTGCAGATTTTGTAATTATCGGTCTGTAATTCCTCCAGCATGAAACTATGGCATTATCAAGTCATAACCGTCAACGGCGAGCGCTACAAATCGATGATAAAATACTTCTTTTGGCGTAAACAGGATGATATGGATACCGATGGCATTAACTTCAAATCCTGTTAAGATCGTTTTGGATCGGTATATGGACAAAATAATTCAGTTATTCAGGCTGATAATTTTTTAAAAGCTTGACTTTTGACAACTTTTGCAATTTTCCAAACTCTCCACTAATTTTAAATTAAGATTTTGAAACAAAGTAATCTATGCATGCACTGTTTAGTTTAGTATTTTTTATTTTTGTGAACTTATAGTGCTAGCGCTCTTACATGGTGTCCACTAAACTGGAAAATCAGGGCAAATTAATTTGTTCAAGGAAAGTGGGAATTCGGGAAGCGGTCAGGGGTATTTGTTTGTATCAATTTTTGCACGTTTTCATTTCTTTTGATGACATAAAGTTTAAGGTTTTTTTTTATTGAACAGTTATTATTGATAATTGCTTAACATTAGTTATTTTAAGATACATACATATACATATAATTGGGGATAAAAAAGGATTAAGCTGGCACAAAAGAAAGGCCTGGCTTTTAAAATTGTATTTTTTTTTTTATTAAATTGAATTACATTAATTTGGGATTGTCATTGTTATCTATTAGTTCAGTAATGTTAGTAAAAATAAGGTATCCACTCCGGAAAAAATCCTATATCAAGCTGAATTTTGGCATACACCTTCTTTATAACACCTCTTTTTAAAAAACCCATCGATAGATGGCGTGCCTCCTAAGGTTTATAACGGTAAAAATACAAAAAACTTGTTTTTTTTTTTTTTAAGTTTGTTCGTCTAGCCCTGAAGTCACTCTGTGGTCGCTCCAAAGCATTTTTTTTTTAAACCCTGAACTTAAATCAAATCTAATTCTCTTTTCTTAGACCTAGGGTCGCCGTGAAATCGACCTGAAGTAGATCTAGATTTTTTACTGGGGCAAGTTGAGGTAACGATAAAAAACTGACAAAGTGACATTAGATGTGAAGCATTAATTTTGTTGAAGATTCTAGATTGTTTATTATTAAAATGGAACCGAAATTCATTTTTGCTTAACACAATGAGAGCCCAAGTGTGTGTTTTGAGAATTGAAAAACCCATTTTTTTTTACAACTCTTGGGACTGTCAGAAAAACTTGGGTCAACCCTGGGTAAAGTTCAACGAACAAAACTTTTAATAAAAATCGATTTATCTCAATGGCAATTAAAAAGATTTCCATTTGAAAAGGTTTGATAATATAAATACAACCAAAACAAACAAACAAAGCACTTATTATTTTTAATTTTATTAATTTCTAATAATTGCCGTGTTCGGTCTTTTCAGTTCTCTTTTCTTGTTGTTAGTGAATTTGAATTTCTTTTTCAATGATCAGTTGGTATTTTTTTAAAATACAACAAGCAATCTGATTGGACGATAGAACGAGCGATGCTATTGGCTATCTGCTCTTCTTTTACATCCCGACTCCACAGGAGATAATTCATCTCAGAATGTTCATCTTTACATGAAATATCTTGTGGAGTCGCAATATTTAATATTATGATATGATGTCAGCGATCTATTTAGTAGTGAGTTGGATTCCCAACCATGTCTTTCGGGAATTAAAACTGAAAATTTTTCCTAAAATCTATTCTGGGTGGTACGTAGTCAGTGGTCACGTCAAGTTCGGAGTATGTTTGGCAGATAGACCCATGACCGTAGGTGCTGTGCTTCCAAGAGTCCATTTTCTTAAGTCGAAATGCATTCTTGGCTGCTGTACACCTTATGTACTCGTCCAGGGCTGGAAGGTTGCGAATAATCTCCAGCCCTGCTTGTGGAGTGGACCTCCTTGCCTCCGTTATTCCTATACAGGCTAATCTCTGTACCTTGTTCAGGTTTTCGAGATAGCTATCCTTTTCTACGGCCTTCCAACACACAATCGAATCGTAGGTAAGTATGGGACGAATGATCGCCGTGTACATCCACTGGATGACTTTTGGTCGCATTGCCCATTGCGTCCCCAAAGGTTTTTTCGCATGTGTAGAAAGGACAAAGTGCTTTTTTCATTCTTTCCTCCGTATTCCGTTTCCAGGTTAGCTTTGAATCAAGGATTACGCCAAGATATTTAGCTTCTATGGAAAGTTTTAGAGGAATTTCATTTAACTTAGGAGGGATAAGGTCCTCCAATTTCCTTTTCTTCGTGAACAGAACTAGTTCGGTCTTTGCAGGGTTAACCCCAAGACCGTTTTGTGCCGCCCAAGAGGATAGTTCTTTAAGCGCAGATTCCATTATCTCCTTGATAGTGGTAAGATATTTACCCGATATCAAAATTTCTATGTCGTCTGCATAGGCAACAACTTTTATGCCCTTATTCATAAATCTTGTCAGAATTTTGTTAACAACGAGGATCCAGAGGAGAGGTGAGATTACTCCTCCCTGTGATGTGCCTCTTGTAACCGTTTTCTCGACATTAGTGTCTCCAAGTTGCGAGTTTAAGACTTTTAAGTTATTCCCGTATTTAACCTCATGATTTATTTTAAAATTTGATTTCGAGAAAATTCTTTTTCATCAATTCAGTTGATAAACTTCAAATATAGAACCGAATATTTTATGTATTTTATATATTAAACATTATATGTTCATATATATTATTCTTAAATAATGTTTTTTGTTTATTGTTCTTCCAGAAACCCGCAAAATAACAAACAATTTGACACCAATCATGAGAAAAAACATTTGAGGAGCCAGCCATAAACAAAAACTAAATCGAAAAAAATGTTCTTAATATCTAAAACCCAAAAACGTTCCAACAGCACAATGAAAATAATATTGTCAGCTTTTATAAAAATTCTTTAATAATAAAATCAAACACGTGGCTAGTAAAATTTTAATAATTAAAACAAAAAAAAAAAAAACAAAAAAGAATCAAAAACAAAATCAAAAACAGAAAAATGTTTCTCAAAATAAAATTTGCTGATACATCGGGATGGTGTTATTAAAAACAAAAATGACGTTTGAAATAAAAAAAAAGTAAAACCAAATGGAATTTTGGTATTAAAATTAAGAAATACAAATAAAAAACAAAAAATAGTTTTTTTTTTTAAGTATTAAAAAAATGTGTTAGTTTATGAGTATTTTGTTTATATTTATGTTTTTTTTTTGTTAAAAAAAAAAATAACTTAAAAAGTGTTCAAAAAATAAGCCCCCTCTAATACAAAAAAAAAAAAACAAAAATACAGATAACCCAGCCAGAAAAATTTTGCGCAAAAAAGATAGAAAATGGAAAGCAACGTTAGATTGCGGATACTAGTAACCAGTGTTTGTCTATTAATAACTATTCATTACTTAAATGCCGATCAGGGTAAGTAATTTATAATTATTTTTTTTTAAAGTACTTTTTTTTTTTAGTTTATAGTTCGAAGGATTTAAACCCCGGATTTAGTAATTTATTAATTTGCGAGATTTTGTTTTTGGAGATTTAAACAAAAATGTGAGATTTTGCTATTCGAGATTTTGATTTGGGGGTATCGTAGCAATCCAGTTATGTTTGTATCTTGACATTGTTATTAACAAATGCTTTTTCACTTTTTTCACTTCCAGGGATGTGAGACATACTCAATTTTAACTAAAATTCCCCTTTTGATATACATACACTCACAAGCACAATTATCCACCCACCTGCATTTTTCGGCACCCTAACTCTTTAAGTTCATTATAATTCATCTGCTGATGATTTGCTTTTTGTTTAGCGGATATTTTTGCAAGAAACAAAAAACTAAAACCCTTATTTCGCCCGATAAAATTGTCATCGAAGCATTTTTTGCAATTTAAGCGATTTTAATATTGTTTCAGTTATTTAAACAACGTGCTGAGAAATCGGTTTTGCATCGCTACTGAAGCTCGTACACGTCTTTTTAAGGTGAGGAATGTTAGTGTGAGTGAACATGCCATCAGAAAAATGTTGGCAGAATATCAATTTCAGAGCTTTCCGACTAGCGCGCCCCCCAAATTGCTCCCACAGCACCGTACAGCAAGACTTCGTTTTGCGCGAGAATGTGTTAACTGGACTGCAGAGGAAGGAAGGGACGTCTTAACCTCAGACGAAAGCAGAATAGGTCTACAATGTCCAGATGGACGTCAGCGTGTCTACAGGCGAAAAAACGAAAGGTTAGCTTAATGCACTATAACCGAAACAGTGGGTTACCAAGGAGGGTCTATAATGGTTTGGGAAGGCATCAGTTAAGAAGCTCGCACGGACCTTGTTGTGCTCGATAGAGGCAGTGTGAGCTCAGATATACGTGGAAAACGTTTTGCAAGACCCTCATGTGATGCCTTTCGCAACAATTTTTGGTGAACATTTTCGGTTAATGCATGACAACCGCAAATTCTGGAACTAACTACCTAAATGAGGTTGGGATTCCAGTTTTGCCATGTCCATCTTGCGGTCCAGATCTCAAACCTATCGATCAACTTTAGGACAACTTTAAAAGACGTGTCCGAGCGAGAACACATGTCCCTACCAATCTAGGAGAGCTTTTAAGATAGCTGCAGTAGAGGAGTGGCACAACATCCCTCAGTCGGATGTTCAGGACATCATTGACGGATTGTCAAACCGTCGCAACACCCATTATTTAAAATTAAGTTTTTCAATAATTTTACCACTTTTCTAACAACAAAAGATAACATCTTTTTCAGTATTTTGTGTTTTTGTTTGTTTTTTGTGTTAATTCTTTAATAAACGTGGTTTTTTCTCTGATTTTTTTTTTTTTTTTTTTTTTTTATTACTTACACCCAATGTGGTGTAAGGTTTCTTTAATTTTACAGAAATACGAGGTGGGTGGTTAAATGTGCCTGTGAGTGTATTTTAATGGTTTTATAAAGGTGATTTAAGTGCATATTTATGAAATTGGCTATTTATTAACCAAATGATCAATTTATCCAATCCTAAATTAAATATTGCTAAGCCGTCTACTTGACTGATTAATTTCAGTTGTACCTGCCTACCAAAAAAAAAACTGGGTAGGCAGATAATTGTGCCTGTTACAATGATCCGCCCACACAGTAATGCTTTAGTAATAAAGACAACCTTTTAAAGAGCACGCACAATGGATTTAATCATCAGTTTCTGTCCATTATGCGATGTCAAACAGTAGCTCATATTGGCAAAATAAAACACGGCTTTTAAATAAAAAAATGTACGAAGAAAAAACAAACTTGGATTACTATCCGTCGAATTTGAATTCATTCGCTGTCATGGGGTTTGTTCATCCTCTTTGCTGCCGCCTTTTCCTAAGCTGCTTCACATCGAAAAATGACTTTTGTTCATAAAGGTGTTGTGAGTGAAATAGGTAATAAAGATGAGACAGTAAATATAATTTTAAAATTGTTCTCTTAATTAATTTAAAATTCTTGTATGATAGGTCTTGTTAATAAAAAAAATGTAAACGCTTTTTTTTTTTTTGGAAGAAACCAAAGCTAGTCACAGCTTTTAATAGCAGCTAAAGCTAGATAGGTCTAGTTTAAGCATTGACTTATTATATATACATATACTAGGTCAATGAGTTTAAGCTGCTGCCAGTCCATATATAATAGGTCAATGCGTTTAAGCTTTGTTTTTGTGAATAAAAAAGGAATATACTTAACAGAAATATATTTAACAGCTTGAAATTTAAGCTTAAGCTTCATATTTTTACATCTTGGTTGTTTATTCAAACTAAAGGTAAAAGATGGATTGGATAAGTCCAAAATTGTATGTTTTACCCGTCAGTATAAAAAAAAAAAAGAAACTGTACGTTCGGGGTAAACGTTTCGCTACAAATTACATTGAGCGTGGTCACCGGGAAATTGCCTGAAAAATGTTATGATCGATTTTGGCTACTCAAGGTGTAACGGTGCGTTGGAGGTTCTATCTCTTGTTGTTGATGAGGTGTAGGGGGTTGGGAGCAAACCGTACTCACTACATCACAGGGTGTTCGCAGCGGCAACTGGATCGACCGTTTATTATTTAAAATGGGATCCCAAGCACGCGATAATTTAAAACTATCGTCCCGATTGAAGTTTTTGTGTTGTTTTATTTCGATAGCTTCGCGAACATGATGAGGAATGTAATGAGGCTCGTGAACCAGAACCTTAGCCTGTTCAAAATGGTGTTCGTGGTGGATGGTCTAAGATGTGCTTACATATTGCTGATTTTTGCCGTTGTTTTTTTGCTTACAGCACTTATATGCTCTTTTAAACAGGTAGCAATGCTTCTTTGGGTTTGTCGTACATTTGATAACCCACAGCTACAAGGGACAGCGTACACACCAGGCGTTTGGAGCGGAAAATGATCTTTTGGTGATTGAAGGTAGCTAATCATCTTTTTGGGTGGTAAGAAGATCGATTTAATGCTGTGTTTTTTGAGTAATTTTTCTACTCTGTCCGTGACGCCTTTGAAATACGTACGACACTTTTTGACAGCTCTTTCAGTTTTGTCTGCGGCTCGAGATCCAGCATTCTATTCTGTTCAGGCAGTAAGGCTAAATGAATCGACCGTTAGCTATTTTAAAAGATTTAGCTAGAAAATATCTTTTAGTACCTATAGCTTAAGCAAATTTTTATTCAAGAAAAATCTGGATTTTACTTAAAAATCCAAGTTTAGCTTTTTGTCTTTTTTTTCTAATCACAAGACCCTATATTTGACAGATATTTTTTTACAATTGCAGCAAGAATATTTTTACTATCAAATTTAAGATTATAAAAAACCACAGCATCCCTTAAAAAGAAAACAACAGCCTTGTATGTATGAGAGTGCTAATATATTGAAAATGGAAAACAAAAACATATTCTCAAAAACCTTTGGACAAGAAAACCTCTTATCACGATAAAAGTATCAGTTCGAAACTTAGGTAACCTTAAGAGTATGGTGTTATGTGTATGACTTGGAACCCTCATAATGTTACAATGCAGTGCGGGCTAAGTGGGACCGTTGTGTTGATGAAAATTTAAGGAGGAATGAGATTTTTAAAACAAATCAGACATTAATCTTGATCTCATAAATTCAAATCAAGTTTTTTTTTTTTTTTAATCCAAACCGCTTCTTTTCAAAGGCTCTGTGAAATTCTAAATTCTTATACATATAACTCAACGGTTTTTACCCTTTTTATATGTAGGTATATATTGTAAATAAAAAAGACCTTGAAATAGGGGGAGATTTAAAGATAGGTCACACTTCTATTTTTTGCCTTGTTCCTCTAATGCATATTTTCTCTAATGATCTCACGATGTGCATGTAATAATGAGATTTTTTTTTTTAAGGGATAAATGGGATTGCTTTTATTAACGTCGGCAAATTAATTTATATATATTTACTTGCGTCTGCTTTGTTAATTTTCTTCAATGGATTTGCCGTATGTGGTTTGCCTGATAGAAAATTACGAAAATCATACATAAGTACATACACATCGAATATAAAATTGTGCACTTAAAATTTGGCTTCGATATTGAGTTAATGCAATTTTACAGAAAATCGCAAAAACCTGTAACTTACTTACTTCGTCGAACATACTTTTTTCCGTCACTTCCAAATACATGGAGCTCTAATTCGTTGGTAAAAAGAACAGTTGGTTAACTGCTTCGGAATCCAGTGGTGATATTTTCATTCCAATAGCAATTGGACCTTTCACATTTTTTTTTCTGACCAAAGGTTTTTTAATACTAACGCACCCAAATAGTCATGTACCTTACAAACGACGTGTCACACTGTGGGATGAAATGTCATTCTTGCACACCAAAAGTGGTCAGAAAAAATGTCTCAAATTTGCATGAAATTTCAAGGAATCACTCTCAATACTTGACTACGAATAACCCCATTATTGTTTTGGAAATAGTTCATGTACATTTCTGTTATTCATCTCTTTCTGGACGTTTATAAACCAAAACTAAATTATGAAGACTAATTTGCCTCTTTTTCAACTTGTCGTTACTAATCCTATAAATGGATGAAAATTGTAAGAATCCTTTTTTCTCGTCCACTGATATGATAATTATTGAAAACGATCAAAATCAGTAATATTTTTTTATTGGTTGCATAAATTTTTTTTATAATTTTACTGAAACAAATTTTTTACAGCTATATTTATTTTAAACATCCCGCAAAAAACCCACAATCTCTCGCAACCTCAAATTTCTGCCACTATTAAGTTCGTCAATCTATATATTACCATTATCAGAAAAAAAATCGTTGAAAAATTTGACAGAAATAAAAAAATATTCGACTTTTTGTGAAAACAAACGTTAACCACGAATATGACAATGCAATCACAAAGGTGATTCAAGAATGCAGTTGGATATGAGTTTGTCCAGTGCCTAATTTACTCTAGTTTGGTTATTATTCTGCGATTGGTATTTAACATTTTTATAAAAAACAACGTATTCATACATAAATTGTTTTTTTTTTCTTCACTTTTTTTTTTTTTTCAAAAATTAGAAAAAATGTGAAAAAGTTCAAAATAGATTTCAAAGTTACAGTTAATAACGTATTTTATGTGTTAGATTTCTAGATACAAAAATAACTTTATAATCTAATATCATGTAATCATTCATTAAAAATTAAATTCAAAAGAAAAAATTTAGTTTTCTTAATTTTTAATTATCTTAAAAACTAAAAAGTGTAATCTAGCTTTTAATTCAATATAGCTTTTAACAGCCTTTTGTCCATGAACATTTTTGGCGTTTCGTCCCGGCGATCTCACTTGGACTAGTGAGGGCCTTGCTCGACAAAGATCGATATAAGCGTATTAAATATTTAAATTCAAACGAGTACTAAAAATACGTATGAATACTTTTTTTTTTTTAAATAAAAACATATTTTAATTTTGTTTTAATTTTGAGTTTGAAAATCATTTTTTATTCAATTTTTCATAAAATGAAAATTAAGATTTCTGGCTTTAAAAAAAGCTGCGACACAAGTTTTTTTTTTAAATATTTTTTTTTTATTGAAGTCAATTTATTTTTTTAGAAAATCGCCACTCCTGCCCATACGGAGAAAAATAGATCCCCCTCCCATGTATTTTTTTTTCTTGTCTTGACACAACCTACACAAATATCCACATCCACATTCCAGACTTTTGGCGCGCTAAAATGCCATTTCATCCCATAGTGTGTCATAGTGCTCCTACTTACACTGGTGATGTTTTCATGTTGAGCAATTTCAGATGCAGTTTGTAGACTAAACTTGCATTTGATTGTTTTATCAAGCTAACCGTCGTTTTTCATGTTCAACCATATTGTTGGAGGTCCAATAGAGTCTGCGGATAGTGTTTTTTTTTTTTTTTTTTTTTTTCAAAAATTAGAGTTTGAAAATTAATTTTTCCAAAAATATTTACTGAACCAATTTGAATTAAAAACAGAACATAAGAATGAGTTGTTGGCTTAAAAAAAAAGGCATAGCATGACATTTTAGGTCTTGCTGTTGTTTTTAAATAATTTTTTAAGTCAATTTTTCAAGATAGCGGGAGCTGCACAAGCCCGAATTTTCCGCAAACTCTGATTTATGCTCAAAATCAATCAAAACCCTCTTCAATACTGTTTTCATAGTTGGACCACTTCAAAATTTTTTTCAGATGATTCTTTATTGCCTGTACTATTAGGCTGCAAACAAATATAAATAAACCAAGTAAAATACTCTTAGAAGTATAAACACACATATTTACATAGTATTACCGATAAAATCGCAGTTAAATTTTTTTCAAAACCTTTTACAAACCTATTATTGAGTATACAAAGATAGTACACTTAGTAAACGCATAAAGAGATTTATTCTTGATTGAGCCTTTTAGGAAATAGTTAAAAAAAAAAACCTATGTGGCCCAAAACGTTTGCACACCACTGTATGACAACAATTTATCAAATCGTGGAAGTATCCTAATACATGAATCACACACAGGCACTGATATTGATGACAAGTATATCTATGCTTGTAGTTGAAGTGGTTATTACGAAATGTATGCATGTGTTTGTTATGAAGTTATCCACCCTTAAACACTACATTTCGTGAGATAAAGTTATGCACTCGCTATCACATGTCACAGACCATTACATAAATTGTTTAATTAGAATTACAAGTTGATAGATGTGTAAGGCTTGTATTGCCTTTGTTTGTCGTTTATTAATAGGGGCCTAATATTTTAAATATTTATGTTTTTATTTTAACTAGATGTAGGTTCGGGGTATTTCTGCAAAAGCAATATTTGTTTGTTACCAAAAACTGTTATTAACGGTACTTGCCATATAACAGTTTTTTTTTTGTTTTTTTACTATCGACTTTTTTATCAAAAGTTTAACTAATAGATGTGCTTTCAAGTCTGAATGGTACTACATTTATAAATATTTTCAAAAAGATACTTTTGGATTTAAAAAAAAAATTCAATTTTTTTTTTGAAAAAAAAAATACCGCTCCAACGATTTTTGAAATTTTTTCTGCATAAATTAATTTTTTTTTAAAACTTAGATGGCGTTCTTCATTCTGAGACTAAAAAATTTTTAGTACTTGTTTATCGATTTAAAGAACTTTTTCATGCTTTTTTTCCATATATTTCTCAATTTACTATATGAAAATAAATACATATACAATCCAAAAAACGACAGATCGTTTTCGACCCATCGCATCGTGGCGCAATGGTATAGTTGCTTGCTTCTTAACCGAAAGGTTCGGCGTTCGAATCCTGCTGGTGACATTTTTTTTTAATATTTTTTTTTTTTTTTTTCTTTCACATGCACAATATGCATTGCAACTCATATTATTTTGATTTTGTCACATGTACATCATTAATTCCATTGAATCCTATAGCATTTCCAACATGGCAAGAAGCAAATGAAAAAAGTTCACCCGGTATATTTGAGATTCGAACCCACGACCTTCTCGTTACCAGCCGTCTATGCTTACGCTATACTAAATCGTGATTTAGAATTTCCATCTTGAAAATTAATAACTCGTCTGTTTAAAAATAATCGGTATATCGGATCACGCTGAAATTTTACACAGCTTTGATTCTGATGATTGTTTATTCAATATTGTGATAGACCAATGCCCCAGATGGCGGCTGACACGCATGTACATAATAGGAACTTCGTTTTTACCGGGGGTTCTTAGGACCCGCATCTACTAGCTTTTTGTCTCTACATATTATTAAAATTTGACGTAAAAATTTAACGGATTTAAAAATATAAAACTAGTATTTATGGCAAAAATCTACATTTTAAACTGGAAGAATGCAAGAAAATAAGGAGCAATTGTTTAAGCAATTATAAAACCGCCAATCTATCAATTATCTTTTGCCAATCAAAAGGCCATATTGTAGTTAAAATTACTTTACATAATTTTATTTCGAGTTAGTAAATTAAATATCTTAACTTCATTTATTTTATTTAAGTTAGACTAGTTTCAGCCATTTATAATTTTATATCAGAATTTCGGTGGTTTCAACAAATATGAATGAGTTTCATGAACTTGCTTAACAACAATCACTCTTAAATCATAATAATCAAGAATCCCCTCATCATAACGTGGTTTCCCTTTTTTGTAACTATTTTTTAAAAAGTGTTCCCCCTTTGATTTTACTTGTCCTCATGACATTTTTTCTTTTGAATTTTTTTTTTGCCATGGGTGGAGCAAAAATATATTTATCATTTTTTTTTTTTTTTTTTTGTAATAAAATTTTTCACTACACACCACTGTGTTACTCTAGCTTATATGTTGATGTGATAAACTGGGATATGCGCGCTTTAATTCTCACAACCCCACTATACAACATGTCACTTCAAAAAAGCATTCACCTCTACGATCGTTGAACTAGGATTTTGGTTTTATTTTCATTTTTTTTTTTTTTTTAAGTATATGTTAGGTACATCTTTTCAAATGAAGTGCTTTCCAAATTGTTTTCATTTTTAATCGGTGAATAATAATGTGCCTGGTGATGCTCTTGTCCTATTGTTGGACGAAAAAATAAATAAAATGAAACCTTAAGCATTAAGTGGTCTTTGATTCAAAGTAAGAAAGAAGAAGAAGAAGTAATGCTCTTAAAATTTTACCCGCCCTCGGCCCTCATCATTATTACCTATTTTTTTAATTAAAAAAAGTTTGTTAATAGCTGAGAGTGGAAATAGGGAGTCAATAACATTTTAAAATATGATTTATGGTATATGTACTTGGAATATAGTTACATATGAGTACAGTGAAAGCTCCCTTAGCCGGACAGCGACGACGGTCGAAACACTTTTGTCCGTCCGTCCAAGGGAAAAAATAAATAATTATGTAAGGAAATGTATAGTATACATATAGTGGCATCATGAAACAGTTTTGCACCTACAGGCCTCGAAATTCATTCAAACTAAAAATGAACTTGGAGATACATACAAGAAACAAGATAAAAAAAACAGACTTTAGCTGCAGAATGCATTTTATCACAGACAATGATTTGGTGACATCGCATCTGTTACCGCTGTGAACCAGGGGGAACGTTTTTAATGCAAAAAAAATTATGTATCAAAGAGTATTTCTGAAAATAAGGGTTAAAATTTATAAACTAAACAAAGGTTTTTTTCCGCCTTAGGGAATTAAATTTAACAAATCACGGCTAATATTCTTGTACGTGTCCGGGTAAGGGATCATAAAATGTATTGAATTTAGATCCAAGATCCACGGTCGTGAAACTTTGTTCGCCTAAGGGGATTTTCCGCTTAAGAGAGCTGTCCGCAAAAGGAGCTTTCACTGTATATGGTTTTATGTTTATTAGGCATCTCTACAATCGCCTGAGCAATTTTCAATAAAATATCACATCGATTCGAGTTCGTGGTTGGTTCTGAATTCTGTGTGGGGATAGGGTAGGGTGTCCAATTTCATTTACACAATCTGAACTTGTCCTTAAAAATTATGTATTGATGAAGCGATAGTATTATGGAAAAATTATGATTGGTATTCGATTGTATGGACTCTTAAAGTAGGTATCAACATTCTAGAAGGTATCGTTTATAAATATTCCTTGTCTACCTCCGACCATTCTTTTCAGCTTAAATTGGGAAGATTAACTGACTGAACAGAATTAAATGCTGGAACTGCAGCTCGTTATGCGGCTACGTTCCGTTGTGTTTGCAACATTGAATTTGCGTGTATTTAATATTTTGACAGCTATTCCAGCTCCGGCTTCATAGTTCCGTCTCCGTCAACATTCTGTTCAGCCAGTAAGTCCGATACCAGGGCAGTTTTAGGGTAAGAGAAGTGCTGAGTGTAAAATCTCGTCAGGCTATAAGAAAACCTAAAAACTGGACTATATTGAGTTTTTTGAGCGAAATGTATACAGGGTGTTTTGCATAACATGCGACAAAAGAGTAGGGCTGGTATCTTGGGTCACATTACCATTTGATTACTAAAAAAAAGAGGTAAAGAAAGGTATAACATAACACTCGTGAGTGCTGTTGTTTTTAATTATTATTCTTCCATGTCGATGAAAAAATTGACCTTCCCGCCAAAAGAGGGACGATTTTTTCAGCCCTTTCTAGAATCATATGCAAAATACCCTATTTTCTTTCCAGTGGGCTTACATACATACATACATACACACATGAGATTTGTGGCCAATTTGTGTTTACAATCGAAAATGAATAGCTTTTTTTTTACAATACAAATACTGAAATAAATAAGCCATAATTAGAAGACTTAGTACTATTTAATTGAACTTATTGAATTATTGATTCAAAATAGCTTTTAACTGCCTTAAGTCCACAAAAATTGGTGTCACGTCCTTGTACTCATCAATTCACTAGTCAATTCACAAGGGCCTTGTCAATATGCAATTTTTGTTTTAGTTCAACTTGTATGAATTTCGTGCCAGCAATCCAATGTGAACTTTTTTTAACAAGATTAAAATTCTTAATCATTAAGCTGGCTGTTAAAAGCTATTATGAATCAATAATTCAACAAGTCAAATTAAATAATGCTAAGTCTTCCTACTTGACTGATTTATTTCAGTAGTATATAGAATTTGTATTATTAAAACCAAGTCTGGCCCTGGGTAAATTTCCAGCTTTTTCACATTGGATTTTTGTCACAAAGTTCACGTAAGTTAAGCTTAACAACAATTGTGTATTTACAAGGCTCTTACTATATCGTTCCCCCTTGCTAACTCTAATATTTCACAATGCGTGCATTTGGGAATCCCAAGCTGGTTAAATTTTTTTGCATTTGAAAGAGAGATCTGGTAATGGAAAGTCGCCTTGCTAAACATATTCTTCTCATCTCACATATCGACGCATCATTTCTAGTGCTGTAGAGAAAAATGTTTGTAAGCGCTACCGCTGACAACACAAAATGCCCTTTTTTGGCCCCCGCGTGCAACCAATGGAAATAGGAAAAAAATTCATATCATTTAATTTATTAATTTTACTTCATATAAAACTCTTAAACAAACAAGAGTAAGTAAAATCAAGAGCTAATAAATAAAAGAAAAGAACTTCATTAAATAAAATATATTAATAAATAAATTAATAAATAATAAGAATTATGCATACAGGTTGATTCACCTAAGGCGTGACAAAAAGCTAGACCATGTAGTTTGGGTCGAGATAAGAAAAAATCTTAGCCGGAAAGGAAATTTTTCTAAAAAATTGACTTAAAACAGAAAAAAAATTATTAAAAAACAACGGATACACTTACAATGCCACGGTATACTTTTTTGTAAATTCAGAAATCACTTTTATTTTATTTTTAAAAAATAAATCGGTTTTAAGGAATAATTTTTGAAATATTAATTTTCGAACTCAAAATTTTAAAATCGAACTGATTTTTTTCAAAATTTTACGTTATTAAGTACTTAATTTTTCTGTTTTTGACCAAAAACTAATAAAAGTATTAAATTTTGAAAACAAAATAAATACTTAATAACGTAAAATTTTAAAAAATAAATCAGCTTGAAATTTTTTTTTTCAGTTTGAAAATTAAAATTTCAGAAACTATTCCTTAAAACAGATTTATTTAAAAGTAAAATAAAAGAAATGATTTCTGGCTTTACAAAAAGGTATATCGTGGCATGTAAGTTTAACCGTTGTTTTTTAATATTTATTTTTCTGTTTTAATTCAATTTTTTTTTTTTTTTTTTAAATTGCCCCTCCCGGCAAAACGGGGGGAAATAGACCCCCTCCCACACGATTTTTTTCTTAACTAGACCCAACCTACATGCTCTAGCTTCTTGTCACACCTTAGGTGAATCACTCTGTATAATATAAGAAAAGCAATTTTTTAATTACCAATATGAGTCCTTAGCTGGTATGAAATATTGGCAAGTTTCAGTCTCTATTATTTCGTTATGAGGCAAATGCTATTTTATTACCATGTTAATTTTATTTTATCATCTTGTAATTAATTCTAAGAAACATAAGAGCCCAAAAACTGGTTCTAATCCTAGCATTACAAATGGGGTCCTAAAAACCTCTAATGACCTTTAAAAACTTTTTCTTTGGTTGACAAATTTCTAAAAATAGTTGACCTTTGTTTGACCAATTACTGACCGTTAAGAAGGCATCCTTTTTTTTGCGAATATCCCAAATATGGGGTGCTTATATCACAAAGTCCTTAATTTCATTGAAAATATAATTTGTCGTCAAATTTTCATTAATTTTTCGTCGGAAAAGGGTTTTCCGAGGTTGCTTTAGGAACCCTCTTCCGCCTTTTCATCCAGACACCCTCTGCATAAGTCAGATGTGTTTTTCTCAAAATCCAATGGTCTTACGAAAAAAGTGTCTCCAATATTTTTGTCCTCTAGGACGCTAATTTTCTTATTTTGGGCAAAATAGATCTTAATTTCGTAGTGAACTTACACCCAAAAATTTTCACTTGATAGTTTTACTTAAATTCGATAATGAATATCATAGAGGTATGTGGATTTTAAAATCAAATCAAGAGGGGACACTGTTAACTTTCAAAATGTTCCTCTGAGAGGAAAAACTTTCATCCCTCCAAGAACATGTATCCTTACGTCAACACGTTGTCCGGATACCTAAATATATATTATTCTTTAAAAAGTGCACATTTATTCTCATTGGGAAAAGATAACTTATTTCAGCGAGGTTCTTAACCGCTTTAATGTCAATAATGTACATATGTACATACATACCTATACTCCCAAAATAATAATAACAAAAAAAAAACAATCCAAATAAGCCTAAGTAAATATACTTATTTTTTTATTTTAAATTTGTATTCTCTGTAGCGGCGCATTCTTGGAAGTTCATTCAACGCTTAAGTTTTTGTTTTTTTGGTCGTTTTTACTCTTTTTTTTCAGAAAAAAAAAATAAAAAAAAAAAAACAATAAACCTAAAAAGGACCCCTTTCTATTTCGCTATCATCCAAACTCATTCAGAGCCAAAGACCAATCAGCTCAGCAGTACACATTTTTGTGACGTATCCCTCACATCCACTTTTCGAAGAAGAAGAACTGTGTAACTATGTGTCTGTGTTTTATTTTTCATACGAGGAGGGACGTGAGAGTGGTTTTTGTTATATTTTTGTTTTCTTTTTAGATGTCATTCCGTTATTCGGTTCTTCGCGGTCCCCCACCTCACTCTTGTAAATGGAGATTTAATTTGAAAAAATCGTCCCAGTCCTACATATAGTTCCAGTTTCAGTTCCCAGTCCCAGTCAACTTGTAATGAATCCTCATTGCTGCTGTCACTTGACTCACCACCAGTACTCCACCTACTAATATGCTAAAGCGTATCCTTTTTGTCGCCTTAATCCTTTTTTTTATCTTTTTTTTTTGGTGTCAGGGATGGAAATTGAAAGTAGGCACAAAAAAATAGTATTTTTTTTTATTTTCTAGTCTTTTCCTATTCTTTTAAATAATTATTTTTCAATTCGAAAATTGCAATTTCGAGGGATTCAGTAATATTGCTCAACAAAACTAATTTTTTGTGTTGCTGAAGAAACAACGTTCACTTTTCCGAAGTTTTTTTTTGTTATGCTGAACTCGAATCCGAAATCAGTAATATTCAATCAAATCAGATTTTGGAAATACCCGTTTGAAAGTTAAAAAAAAATATTTTTTTTAAATGTTTTCGAGAGCATGGTCATCTGTTTCAACAAAATTTCTAACGGTTTCTGATATTTATAATTTTGTTCTTTAAAATTCTGTTTACACAACACTGGGGCAGAATGACCCTATCGGTGGCAATAAATTAGCCAGGAATCTAAAGCTGGCCATACACGATAGAACCAAATGGCTCGACCGAGCCAAATTGCATCATGTAAATGGGTTCGGCAGAGCCATTTGGACTTTCAGCGGGGTAAAAATTAATCAGTCCAATTGGCACCGAGCCATTTGGCTCGATCGTGAGTGGCCGGCTTAAAAATGTCTGGAAAAGTTTATAAATCCAATCTATTGATATTTCTTAACCCAACAATTTCCACGCCCATCCAAACGCCCATTTTTGTTTGTACTAAGAAAATTGAAGCCATAAAGACTACTATAACCAAATAAGTACTTACATATACATATTTGTATTCATATGCCCTCTGTAAAAAATTACTTCACTTAATTTTTTTTTCTGTAAAAACAGAACAACAAAAATAATTTAGGGTAAATTAACATAACTAATTTTTAATTAATTTAAAACAAAATCATATCGTTTTCTTCACAACTACTTTCTTCCTCAAAATCATTAATTTGTTTAACAGGGGGAGCTTTAAGCAAAGCCAGTGCTTTAATGGGCAGGTCTTGTTCCTTTTTTTTTCGGGTAGTTTTCGCATGCTTGTGATTACAGGATCAAAAAAGAGTTAAACATATCTCCGTTAGTATTTTATCTACTAGATTTTCGAGAATGATGCTCTCTATATAGTTTTTGAGAAGTCCTTGTGTCTTGATTCCTGAGATTTCTCAGTAAGTTGACCAATCGGTATTAGAGAATTGGCTATTCCGGTCAATGAATGAAATATTTATGAATAGTTGGGTAAAATGTAATGCCAGGGATTGTTTTCCTTTGTGTTATAAAAATTATATTTAAACTTTTACCTAAAGGTTAAAACAAATCTTAGAAATTCTCAAAAAAAACTAATTTTTTTTTTTGTTCAGAAAGCAGATTTTTTTCAAAAAGACTTTGGGAAGAAAACTAAGTCTATCAATGTTTGTATGAAGAAGTAAAAAAAAAAGAAAACAGGCATCAAAAAGGTTTTTTTTTTTCTTACAAAAAAGCACTTTCTCACAAAAAAAAAAAAAAAAACTCAAATAGCTTAACACATACCAGAACTTAAAGTCTGCATATCAGGAATTTTAATTTTTTACAACCGTAATTTTTTATAATTGCATAAAAAAAACTACAACGCTTCACAAATTTCTTCACAATAAACTGCAGTTAACTGTGAAGAAAAATTGCTTGCGCCGATGCATGTTATGCAAAATGTGTTTAAAAAAACGGTTTAAAACTTGTACAATACTAACGGCCATATTATTCACTTAATACATCCAGATTAAAACTTAAATCTGGATGTAAATCATACAAATTCAATGTAAATTCATCTGGATTTAAGTTTAAATCTGGATGTATCGAGTGAATAATATGGCGGTAACAGTCGGGTATTTGACTTAAAAAAAAAAAAACAACAATGGTCCCATACAGGCAACTTCATTTTTTGATTAATTGCCATCGATTGGGCCATTCTGCCCCAATGTGTGTCGTTTCGATTTCTTAAGGGAACTATACCGTTGTTTTTCTAACATTTTGACAATTATGCCTCTCTCTCTCTCTTTTAGATGTTTTTACCCTTTGCAAGGTAATAATTTTCATAAGATTAGGGTACCTTTAGGAATTAAGTAAGGTTAGCGATTTCTAAAAAAAAGTATGTCAAAACACCAAATGAAGCACTCTGAAATATCGTGGTTTTCAACCTCTACTGTGTTCTGGTAAAGTTCTCTTAACAGTTAAAATTTCCAGAATGTTTGAAATATTGTTTTAAGAGTTTAAGTTTCAGGCTGAATTTCGTGAAAATAGTTTTTTAAGTGTATATGTGCTTGCAAAAAAAAAAAAACAGACATAAGATGTACATATATAGCATAGCAGTCAATTCAATCTAACCTGAGTAATCTTAATTCATTTGGCATAATAATATACCATATCTAATGGTCTAAGTGTGCCGATATTCTTGCTATCAGCCAATTCCAACTAACCTGATCTTACCATCATTATTTGTCTAGCACTGTTTTTTGTGTTTGTATTATGTATTATTTTACTTTTCATTAAAAGTTTAAATACCATCATTTATTTTTAATGAATTATTTCAATTACAGTGATCCTATTAGACACAACGAGAGAGGCAACATTGGAATGGACGAGATACCCTTATGGTCCTCAAGCACAAACACCAGGCGTAAGTTTAATTTTCGAAATAATACCACAAAAAAGGAAGACATTTATAATTAAAAAATTTCCATACACAGTGGGTGGAAGAATCGTTTACAGATTTCGTTAAAGGTATCAACTGGAGGAGCTATGTTGTCTGTGATGTTGCCTATCATAATGTTAACAATTGGCTATGGTCACCGTTTATTGATCGTGGTCCAGCCAATCGCTTATATATAGAAATTCAATTTACAATAAGAGACTGTTCATTGTTTCCAGGTAATTAAAAAAAAATTACATAAATTTGGAGAAACTAATAAAATTTGTTTGTTTAAGGAAATGCGTTATCATGCAAGGAAACATTTAGTTTGCTTTTTTATGAATTCGATGCTGCCACAAGAGAACCGCCTCCATGGCAGCCTGAAAGCTATAAACTAATCGGTGTGTAAATACTTTGTACTCACTCATATATGGAATAAAGCCCGATAATAATATTTTTTTTTTTAATCTATAAACAGCTCGTATTGCGGCTGGTGAAGGGCGATTTAATCAAAATTCTGATGTTGATATCAATACGGAAGTGAAGAGTATTGCAGTTACGAAAAAGGGTGTTTATTTTGCGTTTCGCGATCAGGGCGCTTGTATAAGTGTACTGGCTGTTAAAGTCTATTACATAACGTGTCCAAGTGTAACAGAGAATTTCGCTCATTTCAATGAAACTCCAACTGGTCGAGAGATTACAATTATCGAAAAACAAAATGGTACTTGTGTAAATAATGCAGAACCATATGAACCACCAACGTACCTGTGTAAAGGTGATGGCAAATGGACCATTCTTACCGGTGGATGCCGATGTAAAGTTGGCTTTGAACCAGATTATACCAATAAGACCTGTAATGGTAAGTGAAACCTTAATGATAACATTGTTGCATCAGTGTTTTTCGAAAGTGAATTTGGCTTAGGTTTTTTAGCTCGAAATATAAATAAAAATAAATATGTAGATAAATATTTTAACAATAATAGTTCATTTTTGTACGTATGTATGTATGTATTTTGTATTTCTTTTTGTTTTATAGAATGTTCAGCTGGAACGTTCCGTTCATTAGAAGTAAGCAAATGCACACCTTGTCCACTTAATTCGAAATCTTCGAAAATAGGGGTGGCGTTTTGCCCATGCCAATCGGGCTATTATCGTCACCCCCGAGACGGAAAACAAATGCCTTGCTATAAGCCACCAGGCCCACCAACGAATCTAACACTCTTATTTGTTGATCAAACAAGTGCAATTTTATCGTGGAACACCCCACAACGGGCCCCCGATGAACAACTCGACACCAAATTCCGAAGTGATATAGTTTTTAAAGTAAAATGCGCCTCCTGTTCGTCTAATGTCGTTTTCAATCCATCTACCGAAACATTCAACGAAACTAAATTAACACTTACAAATCTAGAACCAGTTACTCCATATACTATTCAAATTCATTCCATGAATGGGATATCTTACGCAGTTAGTCCGGACAACGATACTTCAGATGGTGATAATGGAACTTCGAATGCCAGCGATTCAATACCCGATAAGACTACATCATCATCGTCTTCGTCGTCGTCGTCGTCTGACGATAGTTCGACAAATATTAAAACAGAATACACAGAAATAATTTTCACAACTGAATCGGCCATATTGAGTACGGTTTTTAATGTTCGTATCGTATCGATAACCAATAAGGAAGCTGATTTAGTTTGGGACAAACCAATCCATAGTGATTCACCTATTGAATTCTATGAGGTCAGGTGGTTCCCAAAGCCAGAACTCGACGCTATTAATAAGACAGCTCTTAATACAAAAGAAACCAAAGCCCATATTGAAGGATTGCAGGAAAATATTGAATATGGATTTCAAGTGCGTTGTAAGACTTTAAATGGATATGGAACCTATAGTAATATAGTTTATGCACAAACTCATCAAAGTGTTAGTCCAGGTATGAGTGCTACATCTGTCATTCTTTATTAAGTGAAAAAATTAAATTTTTTTTCAAATTATCATTTCTCAGTCTATTACGATTCAATGCAAATGCGAATAGTTGCTGGCGCAACAGTGGCTGTGGTGTTTATTCTTGTATTGGTAATAGTAGCGACAGTGTTATTCCTGCGGTCGAAAAACCAAGATGAATTGGACAAAAAGACCAATAATCATTTACCATTACCATTAGATTATGCCAGCAATGAAGGTAAGATTTATCTAGACATTTCAGTTTTGTTTATTTTAAAATGCCATATACATATTCTACGCACATGTATGATACATAATGTTTATTTTTTTGTTTGAAAATTCACATATTCCCAAGTAAACCTAGTAAAATAAGACCTTAAATTCAAAAAAAAAAAAAAAAAAACGTATCTGCCCAAGTTTGGTTTTTGCAACTTTTTTATGTCTCAATGATAATTATATCCGAAAACTTCTACTTGAACTAAGATTTTATTAAATGGTCACATTATTAAAAGGAGTGAAATGGAGAGGATTCTAGTTTTTTTTTAGTTCTTGAAAAATGTTTCCATTTTTGAAGAAAATGGACTGATTTTTGAATTTTCCCAATAATCTCAAACTTTTTTTTTGGAGAATCAATCGACTCAGTAAACAGGGGGAATAGAAAAAATAGCGCAAAGTATTCTGATACTTAAATATACGCCATCAACAGAAATTCATTAAATCAACAGAAACGCCGGATAAAATTTAATGATTCACTGCCCTCCATTTTAAATTTGAAATATAGATTTTAATCGTATTGCACGTTTATTATTTATATATATTAATTAATAATGAACTAATACAGAGCAAAAATTGGAAAAACCAGTTCTATTTATGTATCTTCAGTACATGTGAAATAGTTTTTTTTTAAACACAAATATTACAAGCGTGCAAAAATACAACTTAACGTTTCCGCGAAAATTCAGCTTGGGCGATTTTTTTTTTCGAAATTAGGACATCTTGCTGCCTAATTTTAATGGGATGAGTGTATTTGTAAACAAAACGTAAGCAAATTTTAAAGGATTTTTATGTTTTAATTTTTATTTAAAATTTAGTTAAAAAAAAAAAAACTAAGAAATATATTTCAACGTCATCTTTTTTCTCTTCTCCCATATCCCGAAAATATTGAAATACATATATTTATATATAAACCACAAACAATGACATATGTATATGTATATGTATATTCATATATATATATATATATATATATTTATTATATATCCAGGACTCGTCGTAACCTATAGTAAGTGTTATTTATCTATATAAACATAAACAAAATTTAAAAATTCAAAATTCTTTGTTATTGAAACACATTTGTTTCGCTTTTTATGGTTAATTTGTTTGGGCTTTAAAACTTGTTTGCTTTTGGATATTTAAAAATAATACAAGTACAAAAATATTAGACATAACACACTTACGGTGGGGTATAAACATGACTTCAATTATATAAATTAATTACTTTTTTTTTTATCGTAGTGTATAACATTTCTGTTATAATTTTAATATTTTGAGTGTACAAAACTTTAAAAATTTAGAGAAAGATATGTTTATGTATTTTTATTTTTGCATGTTTCAATTTAATAAATCAATTAAAGTATTAGTAAGAATAATTTACCTGATTTGTTATTCTAGCATTGTTGACGTACAATAGAAACTTATTCCTTTTTTAGTAACAAATTTCAAAGACCTTAAGCTGGAAGATCCACAAAGAAATAACTTTTTTTTTCGCTATGTGACCAAGGTATTCTCATCATTATACCGTTGAGTCTAATTCTGGACGTACGGTTAAGTGTAGAGGTTCTTTCCTTAGCCGCACGCCCGAATGTGGAATTCATTACCCAACTCTGTTTTTCCTTCCAATTTCAATATCCAGACATTCAAGAAAATGTACATCGTTATCTCCTTCTTAGTTCTCGCTCTTTTTCCTAAACGCTCGCACTTTGTTAAAAAAAAAAAAAAACAACATTTAAAGAGCATTCATAACGTTACCCTTCAGTGCAAGCTAATAATACAGCCCAATTCTAAATGAATATTTCCGGGAAAATGTATTCCCGGTAATACAATTTTTTATACAATTTATCAAATACTGAACTCTCATTCCGCTCTATCCATGGTAAAATTATTCAACCGGTGAATTCGGAATACAATGTTAGGTTAAGTTTTATTTAGTTTAATTAAAACTATTTACATTTACAATGATTCATATTTTGCTTACGTAATTAATTTTTTTAGTTTTTTTTTTTTATACTAATACTGTGGTTTTACAAAATCTATAACATTTCTTTTTTGATATTTAAATTGGATTGGAAAGACTACGTCTCCTGGGGAGTTTTTTTCCGGGATTTTTAGAATTGGGCTGATAAAAAAGATTGGTGTGACCAAAATCCTAATTTATTTGTTTTTATTTGTTCGGAATAGGAATAGATTTGATTAAATAATTATTGAATTCAAGAAATTTAAAATAAGTACATAATGTAATGAAATTATATAATAGCAAAACTGTATCTTATATAAAAAAAATAGGGGGGGGCATAATAGATGAAGTGCTCTCGAAGCTTAAGCTGTCCACAGTGATGTCCCTTCTCATTGAAATATATATTTTATTGCTTTACTCATTTGGGCCGCTTTAATTGCTCATGGAGGCTACTTATAGTATTCTATAAAAAATTTCTTGTCACATATTGCTGTGCTCATAGAAAGCTATGAACAGTATTCTATGAAGAGCAATTTTACTTTTTACATTTGTGGGTTTGTTTCAATTTTTTTTCGAATGTAAATAATTGTAGGTGCCAAAAGGAAGTTAATTTAAACACAATTAACAATAAATCAATTCTTTTAATTTTTTTAACTTCATAACTTTGCCCTGTGAAAGCTAGGAAAATGCCCAACTAACATTTTATTGGATACTATCGCTCTTTCTTACACGGTGTTAGCTCAGAATAAAATGACTGAGAAAACCGATTGAAAAGCTAAGAGCAGCCAACTTCAACAATTTTTCATGTAATTTGACAAACAATTCTGTGCTGAGTGTTTCGTAATTTAATCAGGCTCGTCTGGTAAGGCTCGTCTGGCAAGCACTTTTGACAGCCAAACCCGTCTGTTGAAAGCCATGCAATTTTTTTTTAATTATGCACAAATAAAGTATAGACGTTAGTCGTAGCCTTACATCTAGTAGGTTAGCCCAAATGAACTCTAGATCTTCTATGGTTACTTTTTATTTGATCGAATTATAGACGCGTTTTATTATAATTTGGGAGAATTTATTCCTGGAATGTAAACGTTCACGCGGACAAATAGCAGAAAGCAAGGCTGATAGCGTTAACCTATATAGTTTTAGTTTTTATATCGATAGACGATTCCTACTGTTCCGTGTTCATTACAACCCCTCTTCCTACCCTATCCAGATATTACTTATTGTTCTTTGCCAGTTGTTTAATTTATTATTATTTAAACATTATTTGTATGTATTTATTATGATTTTATTTTAAATTTTTAGTTCATGCCATGGATACTACACCAATTGTTAAGACTATCCAATCGAACGGTAAATTTAATTATTATTTTTTTTGTTTTTTGTTTTACATATTGTTTTCTTTAAAAAAAAAAAAAAAAAACTAAAATCAATAAAAGAACAAAAACTATTTTCATCTTCAGCATCTCTTATAATCTGCTTGGTTAAAAATTAAATTTTATATAACAGTTTTTTTTTTTGTTTTCTTAATGTTGTCTTTCAATATTACTAAAAAAAATAAATTATTTTCTTTAAATAATTCTTGGTTTGGTGTTCTTGGTACTTAATGAATATAATAAATGCTATGTAAAAAGCTTTTATAATTTTGTATTTCCAAAATGGATATTATAATATGGTTTTTAATGTTTTCTACAACAACAATAAATATAGAAAAACATAAAAATACGTTTATCGGAAAATACCAAATATTTTTTGTTTTAGTGACTACACCCCTATTCGGAACAAGTCGAAGCTATGTGGATCCGCATACTTACGAAGATCCAAATCAAGCAATACGTGAATTTGCTCGAGAAATTGATGCCAGTTACATAACTATCGAAGCTATCATCGGTTAGTAGATTGTTAAGTTTTTTTTTTTTTTATCTTAATTTTAATATGGTTTTATTTGTTTCTTCTTTCCAAAGGTGGAGGGGAATTCGGAGATGTGTGTAGAGGTCGTCTCAAAATACCACCAAACTTTGTGCAAGACATTGATGTTGCAATAAAAACTCTGAAGCCAGGTGAGAAACAAACAATATTTCTTTGAAATAGATATGGCTGAATTCCTAAATGTCAAATGTTTGTGTTGAAAAGTTTGCTTTTATTATTTGGGAAAAATGTGTTTAAACTGCATTTTGAAAAGTCATTTCATTAATGATATGTCTCGCTTGACATTGCAATACTTAGCAGTACTGCATTAAGGAATTTAGTTTATATCTATAAAAAATTTTGGACGTCTGTTCTTATTTTTTACTAAATGAAAAAAGATAGCACGTAACTTCTGTTCTAATAATAAATTTTTTATATCCATGATTAACACAGGACTAGTTTTGATAATTTGCGGACATATTTTACGCAGTCTAAATTCCATTACCCATTGGTGTGTATGCGTTTAAACGTTGCTTGTAATTGCGATTTATGAGATTCGATCTCAGATTAGTGCACTTGATTTTGACCGGGAAATAGCCACAGTACCCGGATACTCGGGTACCCGACTTCCACGGGTATTACCCGGGTAGACGGGTACTCTGGTACCCGTGCATTTCGGATATTACATGTGTGTACGGGTACCTGGAAATACCTGGTATTGGCTGTTCATTATGTACTAGATAATATAAAGTAATAAGATAAGATGTATTATGTACGTAAAATGCCGAACAAGTCATGGTTTTAATTTGCTGTTATGTTTCAAACGAGTTAGTGGTTCGTTGAGAACATAATTTAAAAAAATACCCCGGTATCCGACACCTTATTGATACCCGGTCATTTTTCGGGTGCCCAACTATGTTTCGGGTACCCGGGTACTCGACACCTTATGTCTTACCGGTTATTTGGTACCCGGGTAATACCCGGAAATTACGGGTACCCGGGTATTATACCGGTTATCTGGGTATCAAGAGCTCTATCTCAGATTGTTTGATTTTTCTGCCCCATTGAAAAAAAAGTGTATGTTGTGTGGATTGATATCATAATCCTCAAATGATTTTTTTTCAGACGATTTCATTTATTGTAGATTGTAGAACAGAAGGGAACATTTACCAGATAATAAAAATAAAAACAGACGTCAAAATTTGGTGCAAAATTTTAAACATTTAAGCATGCTTGCCTTTCATCTTATTTACAATAAAGCCAATTACAGAAGAGATGCTGGGGCATTTAATTTCTTAAATGTTTAAATGTTGTGCCATTAATAAGTATAATTTTTAAATCATACCACATTACTATAATTTTATTGATTAGTATTTAACGGTTATTTTTGATAATAGAAACAATAAAAGCTGTATCTCAAACAGGTTCATCAGAAAAAGCTCGCTGTGACTTTCTAACCGAAGCCTCGATAATGGGGCAATTCGATCATCCCAATGTTATTTACCTTCAAGGTGTTGTAACACGATCAAATCCTGTAATGATTATAACCGAATATATGGAAAATGGCAGCTTGGATACTTTTCTCCGTGCTAACGATGGAAAATTTCAAACTTTACAACTTATCGGAATGCTACGTGGCATTGCTAGCGGCATGTCTTACCTGAGTGATATGAATTATGTGCATCGTGATTTAGCAGCACGAAATGTTCTCGTCAATGCACAATTGGTGTGCAAAATCGCTGACTTTGGTTTGTCACGTGAAATTGAAAATGCTAGCGATGCATATACAACAAGAGTAAATAGCTTAAAAAACTTTAGGGTTAAATTAATAAGTTATCAATTAAATATATTTTTTTTTTTTTTAATTTTTATAGGGAGGTAAAATTCCGGTCCGCTGGACGGCACCTGAAGCAATAGCTTTTAGAAAATTCACATCAGCTTCTGATGTGTGGTCATATGGTGTAGTTTTGTGGGAAGTTATGTCATATGGTGAACGTCCTTACTGGAATTGGTCGAATCAAGTACGTAAATATGAGTTTTCTGTGGTTTATGTGAACGTTTTTTTTTTTTAAATTTATTTTTGTGCAGGATGTTATAAAGAGTATAGAAAAAGGATACAGGCTACCAGCACCAATGGACTGTCCGGAGGCGCTCTATCAGCTTATGTTAGACTGTTGGCAAAAGCAACGCACGCATAGACCAACCTTTGCCAGTATAGTATCAACATTAGATAATTTAGCGCGCCAGCCACAGGCCCTTCTAACAACAAGAAATTCACCTGATAATGATGGAACACATATCATCGATACACAACGTGGTCATAATATATTTATTAGTACAGATCTATGGCTAGAGAGCATTAAAATGTCGCGCTATTCTCAGCATTTTAAAGAAGCTAATTTAGTGACAGCGCAACAGGTAAAAATATTTTTTTTTTTTTTTTTAATTCAGAATTTGTTATATTTTTATTTTATTTCAGATTTCAAGACTTACTGCTCAACAGTTATCTGATATGGGCATCACCTTAGTAGGACATCAAAAGAAAATTTTACATCAAGCCAGACAGTTAGACACCATAATTTAGCATTTGTATTGAAAATATATTTTATATGTATATAAATATATTTATAAATATATATGTATATGTGAATATATATATAAATATACATTATGTATATATAAGTATATATATAAATACATTTATGTATATTAATATATATATACAAATAAATATATATAAATAATATATATTTATATATTCTAAATTAAGTAGACTTATAATTAAAGCAACAAAATGTATATATTTCCATATATTTAACATTTATTCAAGTATGTCTTAATTATGAAATAAATTATATGAACTAAGTTAATTAAAATTACACAAAAGGTAAAATAATTGAGAACAAAAAAAAATAAATAAATAAAACAACAAAAAAGACAACAAAAACGTTTCAAGTAGATTTAAGTAATTTAAATCTGGAATTCATTAGTTTCTTTTTTATATATATAGGTACATACATTTTTTAATTTTTTTTTATTTTCTGTCGACAAAGAAAAGGAAAGGAAAAAAGACATATTATATTTATAAAAAAAAACAACAAAAGAGAAACATTTATAAACTGCAATCTATAAATAATATTAATAAAAGAAAAGCGGATTTATAAAAATAAAATTATGATTATTAACACGATGAAAAGCAAAACGAACAAATAAAACAAAATCAAACAGAAAATAGTTATTTTGTGTTTTTAAAGCCTTCCAATAAATGAAAAACAAAAAGCAAAAAAAAGATGAAAATTTAAACTTTGTATAAAAATGATATAACATGATATGATACTCATAACTGCAGATAACAAATCTTGTTTTACCTTAGCATTTTTTAAATTAAAAGAAATTAAAATAATAGTTAAACTACTTCGTTGTTTTTTTTTTTTTCTTGTGTTGCCAGGCTAAAGGTGGTAAGAAAAAACTTTTGTGTTGAATTATTTCTGCAAACAGAATTTGTGAAAGCTTTTGATTTTAAGCGTAGATGAGGCTTTATTGTTTTATTTATTTATTTATTTATGCGTGTGTTTCGGAGATGCGTCAGCTTTTAACTTCTGATTTGCATTACGAATATTTAAAAAAAAAAAGTTGTGAGTTCAGACTCAGGGGTTAAAATGCGTAAACATCAATCTTTGTACGGAACGTGACCGTACTGTGCTACACGCAACGTGTAACCGTAACGTGTTACACGTAAGACCAATATACGTTTTTAGCAGGGTAACAGCTGGTCTAAATGCTTCAATTGGCCGCGTTCGGGGGGCAAGCCAAACCTATCCGGATGAAAATTTTCCGTATACTAAACTATCTGATTGCTTGCGTTCGGACGGTAGTGAGATAGGATACCTTGAGTTGTTGTTGCATCAGCTGAAATCAGAAGTTTTTCAACAAGGGATTACAACAACACAAACCTATCCGGATAGGTTTAGCTTGCCCCCCGAACGCGGCCATTGGCAATTTGGGGAACAACTGATTACGTTTGCAGTTGACTTTTGGTTTGCTGGTGTTGCGTTGTTTGTAAAGGAATAAAATAATATAAATATGCCTTAAAATGCATTTCAGTGTAATTTGGAATAAAATTAACAAAATATTCGTGTAAAAAACTAAACTTCAATTTTCCTTTTGTCAGCTGTTTTGACCTATCCTGCTTTTTCGTTTGAAAACATATCAGATACTAACCTATCTCAGATAGGCTATCTGAGTGCCACCCGAACGCGGCCATTAAAAACAGCGGGAATCGTCCTGCTTGCCAACTAGACATATGTAACGCAGCGCTGAGTTGACGCAATGTATTTTATTTAGTTACAGAAATCATCGGCCCTATCGAGGTAACCGTCGGAGCGGAATTCTCTGCGATTTCCTACGAATCGGAGACATTTTGCTGATCGGAGAACTACATGGAAGCAAAATGTCTCCGATTCGTAGGAAACCGGAGAGAATTCCGCTCCGACGGTTACCTCGATAGGGCCGCATATATACAAATTGGATACCTAGATTCCGTTGTCAATTAGTGAAACAGCTAAAGCGCTGTTTGTCAACTCAAACTCACCAACTTTATAATCCAATAACGCATTTTGTCTGTGTCTGTGCTGTGACCATAGCGAAGAGCGCAGCGTCTAGCACACAAAAAGTTGAAGCAAATGAGAAAAGGACTGTTTGGAGCTCAATATCAATAATAGTTGCTCGGGTTTGTGTGTATTGAAATGCAATAATGAAAACATTTTCATTGTTTCTATATATGTTAAAAAAAATTGTTTTTGTTATTTGAAAGATATTTTTACAAAACAAACAGAACTATTATCGTATCCGTTTGGAGAAATGTACGATCGGAGAAAACTTCCGATCGGACGATTTCTTCTGTTCATGGTATACAAATCGTATCGTATAGTTACGGAAAATTTTCCACTTCTAATTTTCTGTCGGGGAAATCGGAAAATAAATATCTTCACACATCGCATGAATTCGTGATGCGGTGTTACCATTTTGACATTTCATCGGCATGCAACGCTCGAATTTAACATTTTCAACGCACATTCATTTTTTTTTCGTAGATCTGTCCGATTGGCCTATCGGACAGAATCATACATTTCGTAGAAAAGGTAGAAAATTTCGTTCCGATCGGGTACGATGATAAGGCCGAAAATCTACATTCTTTGTTTTTAGATACAGAAAATTTGAAATGGTGCAAATACATGTGGTCACTGCGGTTGTAAAACAGGTTTTTCAACGGTTCATACCTCAAATGGTAGGTATATGTGCAGGTAAGGTAGATGGAGAACCAAACAACACACACACACGTGTCTATCTAGTTGCTGTGGCGGATCCGGGGGGGTTCATAAGGGTTATAGTCATGACCACCCCAGAATCCCAGAAAAAAAGATCAAGAAGAGAAAGAAATTAATTTTTATATTTTGTCATAGTTACAAAAATTCTGTTGCCTATTTCGATTATTGGAATTATAAAAAGTTCAGTAAGCCTTTATGCATTTGAACGCGCGGAAGTGGTACGTTTCTTAACTAAGAGACTAATCGATTTTTAACGAGTTTCACCCATATTATTGATTTTATAGAAATCTGAAGACTAACTATTTCTTCTTAACAATCTATTAAAAACTTCAGAAGAAATTTTTGTTATACTAAAACTGTAGTGCTTTCACTAAATTTTACCAAAATAAATTGTGTAGGGTTAGCACTTACGAAGGGATTCTGAAAAAAAATGCAGGTGAAGATTTTAGGAAGGCTTTAAAGTTCAATTAAAAAATATACCAAGTCTAAAAACCTTAAAAAAACACCTACAGTGCTGTGCAAAACATTTGCAACTAATATCACTTAGTTGAAAAACCATCATATCGATTATGGAATTCACAATAGTTGATCCGAAGTGAATTGCTGTATATTGCTCTCTTTTCTTTCCACGTGAAATCGATGAAGAGAAAAGAGAGCACTACCTGCAATTCACTGCGGATGCAGTTTTGCGGATTCCATAATCGGCGTGCATATATTCGTCATAGAAGATGCTGTACAAAATCAAATATTTTCATTGCGTGGGCTTTATTATTTATCATGCTTACTAGAGGAAAGCCAAAAATCACATCAACACACAGCTTCAACGAGTATAATTTTTTTTTTACAAAAATTTGACGTTTTTCGACTGTGTAAAACATTTGAAACTCACCCGGAGGAGTGCCAACCGACGCATTTTGATTGAGCACGGTATATAAGTTATGTGGTTCGTTCCGTTTATTATTGCGGTTCATAATAATTAAGTCGTTTGATCGAGATAATAACAATTTTTGATAAAAATGGCGGAAACAGGTATTCTTTTATGAAACTAAACCGAGAATTATGAGTGACTTCAAAATAGGAATATCTCAGAAAGAAAATTTGATCAAATATTCCATACATAGATCGACAGTCTGCGAATCACTTTGAGTGGAAAGCTGTTGTGTCACCATAGAAGAGGAAGGCTTTACAGTAAATGAGCACAAGAAGTTTGGAAAATCATAAATTTCAGCTGAAAAAGCAAACAACATGTTCACCAGAAGTCAATGTTCAACTACAGTTGTCCATTTCCTCATTAACAGTAGGACGCCCAGAACTTCAGACCAAATTATGTGGTTGAAAAGTATGGTCAAAAAAACCATTTATTAGCATATTGCACAAACTGATCTCATTTCAAATTTGGAGTAACGGAAAACAGTCCTATTTTATACAATAAGTCAAAACTGAAAAAAATATGACTGTTTTCAATTTCTCCAAATTTTAATATAGTTCATCTCTGATTTGTTCGAGATATTGGCTGTCGAACGTCAATGGAAAATGTTGTTTTTTTTAAACAAGTTATAGGTTGTTCTTTTCGAAATATAAGGCATTTTGAAAAAAGTTTTTTCACATGAAATGAAAGATATTTGTATGATCTTTCATATGATACCTAAATCATTATCCTACGTGCTATACTTTTTGAAGTATACCTACTTATTTTCAAAAATGTCGGTTTTTTCCCATTTCCGCCGGCCAACTTCAAGTCCAATTATCTCAAAATCCCCACGGCGAAATTCAAAAATATTTAGCAGATAGATTGGGCTGAGCGTAAGTTTTCATTTGGTACTATAGTCTTATAGGTGTACGACCTGGGCCCAGGCTCCATAGAAAAATGGGGCATCTCCTTTATTTCGAATTGGTATTGGGAATTTCCTTCTCTCACCAAATGCAGATTTTCCAATTGCCAACTATATGGAGGTTATGCTATGTCGGTCCACAAGATTTTATCGAAAAAATCTGGATCCTCTTGGTTTTCTCGGAGCCCCGTCGGACAAAATTCAACTCTTTGTGTATAGTCCCTTGGAAGTAGAGTTTGAATACGTTGAAAATGAAAGGGATGTTCGGTTGTTCCTTTTCAGCACTTTTTGGAGACCCCTGTTGCCTATTCGATAGGTCTAACAGATGTAAAAGGGTCATTATCGAAAGCACGCAAAATTGCCTCATCATGATGGCGTTGACTTCTTCCTTGTCCTAGACTTTTCCCTGGTGTTCGGCAATCTAAATAAGCAAAATGAACCCGTATGAAAAGGCGATGGTCAGGATGGGAAGCATTTGGGTACCTCTCACCTACATTCTTTTCCTAAAAAACTTCAAGACTTTAAAAAGTAAAAAAAAAAACGCAATATCAAATTAAAAATGAAACATCGCATCCCATGCTCCTCGTCGTCACACTTCCCTGATTGCGAGTAGCTACATAGCTGCGGAAACCAAAAACAGTTTTATATGAATAAATTGAATACAAACACAGACAACCCTTACCGCGAAAGAAAATAACTGTCTACCGGAATCCATAAAACTGAATACCAAGATATGAATCCTTCGTATGTTTCACCCCCTAAAACCCATTTGTTTACATTGTTGTTTTTGTAATTTCGTTTCGCGTCGATGAATACAAAAACAAAATAACATCCCTTTCTCGAAAATATCAAAAGAAATTCCCTTTTAGGGAAAATATAAATTTATTGAATGGGGTTTTGTCTAAGATAGCAACTTTCAAGAAAGTGCCACCTACAGGAGGAAAATATAGGTGGCTTTTCTATTTGTAATTATTCAATGATGTAATGCATTGAAGTATATTCCCGTGGCGTGTAAGACATTTTAAATTATTTTTTCTTTCAATCAATAGCGTTTTAGAAAAACCAAAAAAATAGACAATTATTTCACTCTGAATAAGCGCCATTACTTTTGAACATTTTGAAATTCTTACAAGCCATACCGTTTCCGGTAAAAATAAATAAAACATTAGTACAAGAATTGACCAAACGTGGCGTCTCAAAGTTAAAGACCGCCATTGTTAGTAAAATTAAGTTGGTTTGAGGATGAGATTATTTATTAAAATTGATATTAGATGGCGCTTATATTATAACAAGGTAAGAAAATATGGGTTAAAGTTTTGACATTAAAAAAAATCAAAAAACAAAAAAATACAAAAAAATCATCAAATAAACAACAAAACAATAAAAAAAAAACACGACTGATTGAGTTTAAATGGTTGTAACTTTTGATTAGAGTTTGCATTGTTAAGATTTATACCTTTTAAGAAAGTCCAAAGCAAGGCAATTTTTTAAGATAAGAAAATTAAAAACAGAAAAATAATTTATCTCTAAACTACAAAAATGGACATACGCCCTTTTTACTTGTGACGGCAGATAGGTAAATGGACTGGTTTTTAATTGATTTGAATTTATTGATTTAATCTCATTCGCTTTATCCGAAAAGTATGCAATAAAAAAGAAAATTTTGAAAAAAAGTATCATATATTTAAGAGTTCTGAAATCTAAAAAACAAAAAATGAAACAAAAAATAAGTCATAAATTTAGGAAATAACGAAATATAAATTCAATCATGGTGTATAATTAGGAGTAACAAGACGATTTAATTTTGAACTTCCCATCGGAAGTTATTGTAGGTTATTGGTTCGATTTGTTGAAAATTTTGACATTTCTCCACGTTTTTAGGTCTCTGGGATCCGAATCCAAAATTTGCGATCTTCTAATTACAGTAATTTAAAAGAAAAGTTGAAAAATAGCTTATTTGTTGAATATCTCGAGAACAAATATTGCTATCGACTTCGGCCTGGATTCTTTCGATGCATAATGATGTGGTGAAGAATTGGTAAGACTTAAAAAAAATCAGCTCAAATTTTTTTTTTATTAAAAATATCGAATATTTTGAGAGCAATTAAAGGTTAATTTTATTCTATACACAATGCAATAGTTGATAGTTGGTAGAATTTTTAGAAAGCTCCAGAATAATGTAAGTCTACAAAAAAATGCCATCTTTAGTAATTGATAAGGTTTGTACCTTAGCCGGAAGCTTTGGGCTTCCCTTGATTGTACAACTAATAAGGTTTTCGAAGATTTTCAATATCTATGTAATTTTCTTATAAAAATAAAACCGAGTTTCGAGTTTATAAGTGGGTCAAATCCAGCCTCTTTTTTTTAAATTTGAAATTAAACCTCCACAAAAAGGTTAAGTATACGCCTAAGTGTATTTTACATCAAAAGATATGCGATATAGGTACTACTTATATGGCAAGTTTGGGATTCGTAAAAAAAAATGAACTTGAGATTTTGATCAAACTTGACATTACGATGATAGGGAAGACGAAAAAAGTGAGTCTCGCAATACCGTATATTTAAAAGAATACTCGAATAATTTCTTTTTTTACTGTGATGAGTGCCTAAAAATAACCCTATCCAATGTTTTGCACGTAATTTAATGCAACAACGACAACATCAACTGTGTTTTCACAAAATTAAACGATATCGAGACCCAATTAGCCGAGTTAACTAGTATAATGCGTGATATGCGATAACCTACAGGCTGATTCACCCAATAGGCATATTGTCGCACTCACAGATGACTATTCCTCCCGAATTTATACCTCCAACGCTCTTCAAACTGACAACGAAATCTTTCGATAAAAGTGTTATAAGTCAGTTGCAAAGAATGGATGACTTTGTGGCCAAATGCTTTGAAGATTTAAACAACACAATCGAGTGTTCAAATAGACGTTGTGTTACCAGATTCTCTTACGTCGAATGATCTTACGGTGTTGGTTACGAACGTCTCTCGCGATGACCAAATGGACTCACGTTTTGATTTCCTAAGAAATGAAATTAAATTATTATTTAACTCTTTCCGCGCTTCCAACTCGGTTGATTCTAATGAAAGTTTTAACATTTCTCCTACCACAGTAACAAACGACCTTCGTACTTATGCCTCTCACATTAGCTACAAACGTACATCCTACCTTCAAAGCACCCGCAACCGCAAACAACTTCAAAAACTACTTTTCGCTCCTAACAAAAATCTGGACATTGACTCTACCCTAAGCATATTATCCCTTTACTGCCAAAATGTCACAAGTCTTCGAACCAAGGCCACGAACGTTTATCTTAATTCTCAGAAACTACCATATGACATTTTTGCTTTAATTGAAACAAACCATTGTCCTAGCTTCCAAGACGGTGAATTATTCACTTCCGATTTTTTCGTCTTTCGCGCTGATGGCCTGATGATGGAGGACTATAAGGACTTGTGGCTTAAGCACCACCGTCTGGACCCAACCCTTATCAAAATACCTAACGCCCCTTGCGAATTTGTCTGCGCCAAATTATCTGTGTCTAATCGGAGTGTTTTTATTTTATGCTTATATAATCGACCTTCTCAGCCCGTCCAAGTATATCAGCTGGCTGTTGATGCTCTTGATTCTCTTTTAGACCTTGCAGAACCAGATGATGACTTCATAATTGTTGGAGATTTTAAACCCCCCAACCTGTGTTGGATTCCATCCGAGGACGAATCATCGCTTATACCTTCTAATCTTTTCCTTGAAAAATTTTCGACTGTGGGCTTTTTCAAATTAGTGGCGTCACCATTCACCAACAGTTTATGTAGGCAACTTGACCTAATTTTTTCATCTGACCCCTTAAACTCGGTTGTTACCGAAAGCACTCACATTCTCTCGACCCTTGATCCCTACAATCCCCCCCTACCCCTCCCCTCACCATAACCTTTAAACATGGTTATGAAGCTATAGCAATTGGGCTTTTCCAGAATCTGACTCTGTCTTTTCTCTTTCTAATTTTGACAGTTCTTTAATAAAAAAGAAGCTCTAGATGGGGGGAAAACAACAATAAAAACAAATATAAATATACACCGATACTGTTCGCGCCTTTAGTAGTGTGTTTGTTTTCCCTCCATCTAGAGTTTTTGACGTTTGATGGAAGTTCTAGATTGATTCTGAGAACTGTCTTTCTTTCAACTTTCGTGATGACTTCGTCCAACTAAACCACCTCGATTTTAGCCTTTTTATAAACAATAACAATAACACGCCCATCGACATCGCTCTTTTTTTTTTTTTTTACTCAGTTATCTTTAACTGTCTCATTCAGTGTGTCCGATAGTTGCCATACTTTAAAAAGCCAATCAAACAAAAAATTAAATGAAAATTGCGAAATGAAAAATCCGAAATGATTACTTGTCAAATCGTTTAAAAAATACCTATAATGTAATTTGCAAAACGTAAAATGCCAAATAACAAAACGCTTAACAAAAAAACAATGCGAAACGAAAAACGGCGAAATAAACAACCGCGATACGTTAGTTTGCTAAACGATTCTGGCGAAACATATCATACCCTAATTTTCTTTAAAAATTGCAGTGCTTAATTATGTCTGAAAAAGTGACATTTACCTAAGATTTATTCGTGTTTGTCGTTTCTTTCATTACAATATGACTTTCTGTGCTTTTTGAGTTTTTGTCCATTTGTGTGTTATTTTATTTTTGCAATATGTATGTATGTGGCACTTTAAATGGGTATTTTTCGGCTTGGTTTTCGTAAACATTACGCTGTTGTTGAAGACCAAAAACAAAATTTCGTTTCGCATCTGCAGCGTAGGTAGGTACTAGGTTTAAATGTACGAACAGGAGAACGAACACCGTGTGGTGTGGGAACTTACTGTTCCCCCTCTCTGTAATAGGAACATGATGTGCATTTTTTGCCTGAACAGAATGACGACGGAGACGGAACTGGTGCTGCAACTGGAATAGCTGTCAAAATATTGAATACACACAAATTCAATGTTGCAAACACAACGGAACGTAGCCGCATACGGAGCTGCAACCGCAGACGGAAGAGTTCACCAACTTTTAACTTTTCACGTACGACACTTTTGACGTTTCAATTTGTATGAAGACAAAAAACAACTTTTTGGGTTCGGTAAAAAATAATTGTGGTTATTTGTATCGTGAAAAAAAATATTTATTAAAAGAAAAATTATGGAAAACAAAAACTGTGAATTCTGAGCTTGTACACAAGAATATTCTTTTGTTTTTCTTCAAAATACTTTCAAAGCTGTACAGCTGCATTGTAGGCACGTAAAAAAAATAACGTACGACACTTTTTGACAGCTCCAGTTCCAGCATTCTATTCTTTTCAGGCAGTTAGCTGGCTTCGAGCAGCTTGACCTCCTCCAAACTGAATTCCTGAAACCGCACCTACTACCTACATGTATTATGTTTTCATAAAAGGCCAAACAATATTTTCTTTTTAAACATTTATTTGAGATAATATTATTGGAGAAATGCTAATTTATAATAGTTTATCGCCACTGAGTGGGTGTGTATTAACTCGCTTAGTGTGACTTAAAAACAACCTTGGGTGTCTAAAGTATGCCCATTGGTTGAAGGCCAGTTCCTCTATAAACATAAAACTGTTATAAATTGGCATTTCTTAAGTCAGTTCCTATTTCTTTACATCTTTTTCCATATAGATACACTAATTTAAATATATTTAAGAAAATTTAAAATTTTTCAAAAATTGTCTGCCAAAAAAAAAAAAATTACTCCTTCGAACGTGAATACGCCAATTCCTGCTCAGCAATCATACTATAGTATCGATCAGTTGCAGCCATATGAGCATTATGAGCTGTATTGTTGACTTGTAAAAAGGGGTTACCACAATTTTCGATTGCCGCCGCCTTCCAATCGGGTAGTGGTCGCATTTTGACTTTGGTTACGATTGGTTGGCCGTCGGGACCGGTTTGAGTCGAAGGGGATAATTCCATTGAACCTGTTGACTGTTTGCCAGAGGTAGAGGCTCTAGACTGCCCAGTCAAGTTATCCCTAGCGATGGAGGATATTGACGATGGAATACTCCTCATTTGTGGTGCCGATGGTGGAGATAGTGGATATTGATTAAGATGTGCGTGTGGATGATGATTTTGATGTGGTTGACCATATGCATGAAACATGTGCGGATTAGTTGGGAAATAAACTGGCCACATTAATGGCTGACACATTAATGGTTGAGTATTATTGTATATTGGGCGCTGCTGGGTGGGGTCCATGTATTTATAGGCAAAATCTTGTGGATTTGAACTGACAGCTGCATTGGGCAACGCTGAATAAGGATGACATTCTGGGTCAACTGATTCAGGCTGTGTTAAGTTATTGCAGCTATAAGATAAACGAGATGCTTTAACAAAACTGGCCCTCGTATGGTTTTCAATGAATGAACGAGAATTATTTGCACCAGAAGGTTTATCAATCGCTACTTTTTGCTGTAGCTGTCACTTTCTTTTACGAATCCTTCGAGCTGGTGTTTTCGGCATTTCTGGTGAACTTGGTGAAGCAGTAATTTTTGCCAAATTAGTAAAAGATTTTGACAATCTAACACGTTTTGGAATTTGATGATTAAAATGTGTTTGTGGATTACGACGTTTCCGTGTGGTCGTTGAATCAATACGGTCTTGGGCATCCGATTTCGAAATGATATCCTGTATTTTTTTCTTATATGATGACGACGATGATGATGGTAATTCTTCATCTGAGAATTCCACCGCCAAAGAATTATTATCGCTATCCGAAACTGGAAGTTTAGATTTGCGAAATTTACTGTATGGAAACCAAACCGCCATTGATGATGTCGATGCAGTTGTCTTCAACGAAATTGTTCCATCTTCCTCGGTAGAATAACCCGATTTTGTTTTTAAATCATCTTGACCTGATGGATTATGCCAATACTTTATACCGCTTCCGTTTCCGCTTGCGATGTCGCTTTCGCTTTCGCTTGCGTTGCCTCTACTTGCAATGTATTGTGATGTTTTTTCCATTTCACTTTTCATCGAATCATTTTTGATTCGAAACTGGGTTAAGTTAATTTTTTGGAATTGCTTGGGTACCCAATCGCCTTGTGAGGTCTGGGCTGCTGCACAAGTGGCGTCAGTAGCGGCTGTTCCATCTTCCTCGGTGGAATAACCCAATTTGGTCTTTGAGTCATTTTGACCTGGTTTAGGCCAATACTTTATTACGCTTCTACTGGCGATTTCACCTTCGCTTTGGCTTGCGTTGCCTCTGCTTTCAATGTATGGTGATGTTTTTTCCATTTCACTTTTCTTCGAATCCTTTTTGATCCGAGACTGGGTTAAGTTAATTTTTTGGAATTGATTCGGAACCCAATCGCCTTGTGAGGTCTGGGCTGTAGAATGATCATTAGTTTTCATGGTTAGCTTTTTCATACTGATTGCAACAGTGTTTCCCTTTAGATCTCTATTCGCGTTATTCTCGTCTATTTTGCAGCAACTTTTGTGACATTCATTGAGCTTGTTCTGAACGTTATCCAGCATTTCTATGATCTGTCTGGTTTCCGTCAAGTTATTCATGTCTTCCACAGATTTGCTCATTTTGTTTGTTTTTCATGCTCTGTATTTCTTCAGAATGAAAAAGAAAAAAAAAAAAAAAAAAAAACATCAGTATTTTTTTTTTTTTGAAATTTGTATTTGATTTTTTTATTGTTGAATTTAAATTATATAAATTTCATTTATATATATAAAATAAGACACATCTCCCAACCCAACAAAGATAAAAAAAATAGAAAACCAAAATATTCGATTGGAACACTGTAATAAAAAAACAATATGAATAATACATAAATAGTAAAAAAGAAAAATTTTGCAAGGCTTAGCCAGGACAGGTTATCAACCAGTGAGATCCTAGACAAGTCTTGCCTCATAAGTCAAAACACTAAAACACTGAGGTTTAAATTCCACTCGAAGAAGAAAAAAAAAACGAAGCATTTTATCCAATAAATTAAAACTCGTAAAACACAAAAGTTTTGGAAATGTAACTTTTTTTTATGGAGTGTATACTTTAATCGCAAGGATTTCAGTAAGAGATTACCAAATGTGTTGAATTAACTCTAGATGTAACGAATAGATGCTCTTTATGTTTTATTCTCTAAGGACCCAGTTGTACAAAAATTTGATCCATGGTTCAGGAATTTAAATCCACCAATCAAAGTTTAAACTTAAGATCAGCTGAAACTGAACTTAAGTTTAAATTTAAAGTTCAAATCCTTGGGTTTCACAGCATAAACTGAACTTAAGTTCAATTAAACGAACTATATTACCGAACTACCTTACCATTTTCTCTGAAGGGTGTTTCACAATGCAACGAGAAAACGAGACGTCAGCGTGACGAGAAATGCTTTCATCTGTTTCTCGTTATAAAATCGTACCCCAATTCACAATGCAGACAGTTCTTCACACCGACAGCGTAGAATTATTCGTGTTTGTCAGTGAATTTGGGAAATAAAATACAAAATTCGAAAAAAAGGAAAATGAAAATGTTTAAAAAAAAAAATGCTTAGTACTTTTGGGAGTGTTTATTTACAAAAAACCAAAAGGCAAAAAAAAATCATTTGGCAGAAGAAGACGGTGGGAATGTTAATGAAGACAAAATTAATTAGTGCGCAAAATAAAAACATTTATTTATTTGCTCGCCATTTTCGGTATTTTATTTTTTTTATCTAAAGAATTAATAAATATAAATACAAATACAGATACGCTCGGTGTCCTGTTCTCAATTGTCAAAATGAAAATCGTCGCCTCTTCGCGTCTTTTTTTTTTTAGGTGCTTTAGGGGCGCCTAATTGACGAAAGACAATGGCCAAAGTGATTGACGATGACGACCGTCAAAAGGCAGGGTGGCTGAAAATGAAACGTATTTACTCAGCCCTGTTTTCTTCTTCAAGATGGGATATGGACTCGGTAGATTGCAAAAGTTCACCTTTAATTATTAAAAAAGTTATTGTGAAAAACTCAAATTTCGTTTCGAATTAATTAAAAAAAAATGAATGATTTTTTTCAATAACCAAATTAAAATATTTCAAAAGCAAAATTCGAACAAGTTTAGAGCAGAGTGTCCTTCACGGAATCAAACTGAATTTCGGGGATAGAATGTTGTGTGCGCTGCAGTACTTCCTGAGTCTTTTGAGGATGACTTCTTCGAGAACCTTGCTGATGTTGTTGAGGAGTGAAACCGGCCTGTAGTTGAAAACCATGTTGTTAGCTCCTTCCATGGTAATTGCCACGATTTTCGCTGTCTTTTACTTTTGTGGAAAATACAGTTGTTGACACAGTAGCTTACGATAGGTTCCAGACTTTTTATAAAAACTTGCGGAAGTCGTTTCAGGATATAGTTGGAAATTCCATATATATCAGTTGATTTCTTTGGTTTCAGTTTGCTGGATCATATCTTCTACAATATGTCTTCAACATTAAAGATTTATTTCTTTTCTGAATTTTTATTATTGTAATATTCTACCGCACAGATGAGAACGTCTGATCAGATCAGATGGCCGATTAGTATTGATAAATAAATGTAATATTTAAATTATTTTAAAGAAAAATATTTCTATATTGCAGTTAATAAAATCATATACCTATAAGCTACTCAAAGAGCAATGTAACAAAATAAAACCTACTTAAAAAATCGCCAAAAAAAGTTAGTTATAAAACCAAGGAACAGAATTCTTCTGTTCACTGGGGCGTATGCGTACTTTTTTTTTTTTGTTGAATTTTTAATTTTTTTTTTAAATACTGTATTGAAAAATGTAAATAAAAACAAAAAATGTTGATTAATGTATTAAATCTAAATACAAGGGTTTGTGTATATATGCTTATCAAATACAACAAAAATACACAAACCTTTGCATTAAGACTTAATTACTTGGATGTAACCCGTGAGTAAACATACTTTCATTATTAGTTCAACCGTATTAGCAAAAGTCAAGAATTCACCTAAAAAGAGACTCTTAAGTACGGAATTTATGGATACCACTGAGTGACGAAATGAGAAAAAACTATTTAGATGAAGGTGAAAATTTACAATTTAATGATCAGTATCTAGAAGAGACTATTGAGGAAAAACAGCCTGCACCCACTGGTACAGAAAATAATGCACCAAATCCTCAAAATTTAGAGAAACTAGCTGCAAAATGTTTGATGGAAAAGTTTTCTCACAAAATATCTAATGCTGAACAAGTAGATCGAGGAATTTGAGACAGAATGTGAAAGGTTTGAGATTCGACGAGATGAGAAGAAGGTCGAAAACACTTAACTGAAAAACAATGTATGGAAAGCTCAACTTGGATTCTTTGGAAAAAAGCCTTTTGTGAAACATACGGAAAAAAAGGTTGGTCCAACGTAAAATATGCTTTCTCGTTTAAATTTCAAGTTGGTTCAATGCTAGAATATGCAACAAGAAAAGAAAGACTGTTATTAGAAGTCAACAAGTCTATTGACGACGAAACAATGATAAACCTTATTTTAATGGGCCTACCAGATCATATAGTCGATAAAATTAATTTGTTTAGTGAAATCAACAAATACGAACACTTAGTAAAAAAGAGAAATGAGAAAGTAAGCTCAGAATATAAAGAAAAAGTGGAAGCAAAACAAAACCAAAAACACATATGCTACGTGAGAAACTGAAGAAAGGTATCCAATATCACCCAGAAGCTTTCTGCTGGTTCAAAACAGAAAAAAAAAAGAAGAAAGGAAAAACCAAATTAAACTCGTCAACAACTCGAAGTTGGAATGCGAACTACAAAATGAAGGCCAAAAAAACTCGTAGTGACACCATTAATAAATATAGGCCGCGTTCGGGTGGCACTCAGATAGCCTATCTGAGATAGGTTAGTATCTGATATGTTTTCGAACGAAAAAGCAGGATAGGTTAAAACAGCTGACAAAAGGAAAATTGAAGTTTAGTTTTTTACACGAATATTTTGTTAATTTTATTCCAAATTACACTGAAATGCATTTTAAGGCATATTTATAATATTTTGTTCCTTTACAAAAAACAAAAACCAAACAACAAAGGACGCGATACCAGCAAACCAAAAGTCAATTGCAAACGTATAATCAGCTGTTCTTCAGCTGTTCCATCGGATATTTTAGTATACCGAAAATTTTCCAGCCTCGCCACCTATTTATTTAAAAGAAAAAACGGCTACTGCCTCTTGCGAGGAATTGACAAATCCTCCAAGAGTATCTCCTGTCACAGAAAAGTGCCGCTCGTTAGCCGTTCGGATTCGGCAATAAACTGTAGGTCCCCTCCATTCCTGCAAACACGCACACAGGAATGGTTGAGAGTTGTAAGTCACTAGGCCCTAGTTCTTCATGAGCTGTTGTGCCATCAAATTTATTTATTTTTAGAAAATTTTCGGTTAGCTTGAGATTTGTTTCTGACAAAAGCTGTTTGGTTCATCAGCTGAATTTTTCCAAGAAATTACAACAACACAAACCTATTTGGATAGCTTTGGATTGCCGCCCGAACGCGCCCATAAAGTTATTGTTGAACAAAAATCTTAAGGTGTTTAGAATTAATGATTCAGGTCAGATCTACAGAATTAGCACTGATCGTAGGAAATCCCAATCAAGCCTTGTCCATGTTTCAAAGCTGATTCCAGGTCCATCACTTATTAAAGAGGACAAAGAAATAGAAGAAATTTGTAACGTAAGTAAAACTTGTTGATATCAACCTACATTTATTTAATTTCTCCTCCGGAGAGAGGGGGATGTAAAGAAATATGTTTCCTTTGAAATAATTGATCACCCTGTGAGTCTGCTAAACGTCAACATGTAAACACTTCACTGGCTGAACGGAGACGGAGCCGGAGCTGGACTAGCCGTCAAAATATTGAATACACGCAAATTCAATGTTGCGAAGACAACGGAACGTAGCCGCATACGGAACTGCAGCTGCAGACGGACTTTTAACTTACGACACTTTTGACGTTTCAATTTGTATGAAGAAAAAAAAAAAAAAACTTTTTGGGTCGGGAAAAAATATTGTGGTTATTTGTATCGCGAAAAAAAAATTATTGGAAATAAAAAATGTGAATTCTGAGCTTGTACACAAGAATATTATTTTGTTTTTCTTCAAAATACTTTCAAAGCTGTACAGCTGCATTGTGGGCACGTAAAAAAAATAACGTACGACACTTTTTGACAGCTCTTCCAGTTCCGTCTGCGGCTCCAGTTCCAGCATTCTATTTTGTGCAGGCAGTCAAAAGATTTTACCTACCTTCATAACATGTTAAACTAAGAATTCCTAAACTCAATTATAGTTAGGAATCGATACCATAATTTATTAATATTAAATGTCGTTTCTCTAATTACAGTTGATATTTTATTGTAAATTATTTAAAGTAAGAATTTGTAAATAATAAACAAAAAAATCTCTAATTACAGAGATACTCAGATTTGTTTTAAATTATTGGTTCACCTTTCCCAATCAAGGAATAACCTTATATAGATATACTGTATTGAAAAATTTAAATAAAAACAAAAAATGTTGATCAATGTATTAAATCTAAAAACAATGGATTATGAAGTGATGCTTATCAAATACAACAACAGTTCACAAACCTTTGTTTTAAGACTTAATTACTTGGATGTACATATGTATGTATTGTATATAGATATTCCAATTAAGATGATTAAAATAAATAAATAAATTTGTTGGCACAACCGGCTCATGAATAACCAGGGCCTAGTGACTTACAACTCTCACCCTGTGTTCGTGTCTGCAGGAATGGAGGGGACCTACAATTTATTGCCGAATCCTAACGGCTAGTGAGCGGCACTGAGCAAGTTTAGAGATCAGAATTTTAATAAGTTGTCAAATGTGAGATTACATATTTTCTTTGAAAAATGTGATATTCTGTCAAATCTGCGAAGAGCATATTAATATCTGGCAGCATTGTTCTATGCTATATTAAGTTTTCTTTTGCAGAAAGCATCGCACTTCCCATAAACTTCGCATCCGTAGTTCACTATAGGAATTATAAGTGATTTAACGTGGACAATACGAGTTTTAATAGGAGTAAAGTACTGAGTCGCCCATAGAGAGCGAAGAATACCGTACACTTTGCCTACAGCTAAGATGATGTGGTTACTCCAGGTCAAAGTTTTATTGAATGTCATACCCAAATTCTTCGCCGTGATGGTAACAAATTCAATAGGAGCATTATTCAGGATGACTGAAGAAAAGTAATAAGTGGATAAAGTTTTTTTTAGAAATCACAATACACTTAGATTTGTTAGTATTAAGTAAGAGGAGATTTTTTTTTTTGACCAGTTTTCGATGTTCTCTAGATCAGAATTGATGCGACTTACACAGTCTTCGATAAGTCCAAGAGGGTAACCTTAAGTTAAGCGTCGTCAGCATAAAGTTGAATAAAGGGGTATTTAACAACAGAAGGCAGTTCATTGATATGAAGGGAAAACAGGATGGTCCCCAGGATAGAACCTTGGGGAACCCCGGAAGGTACAGAAAAAAAAAAAAAGAAGCTTATTAGCAGAGGAAGAAAAATCGAACTGGCCTAAAAGTTTATTGCAAAGAAGGGAGTGATCCACGGTATCAAATTCTCGTGAGAAATCAAGCAACAGTAGAAAAGTAATTTGATCTTTATCAATACTTTGTCTTATTTCGTCAACAACCGTCAGAAGAGCAATAACGCAGCTATGTTTTTCACGGAACCCTGCCACCCTGGTTGCAAAGGAGTGAGGACGTGAGATGAATTCAAAAAAGAGTTCATTTGCACCTGCATTATTTTTTTGAAAGCCTTCAACAAAAAAGGAAGTATGGACATCGATCGAAAGTCTTTACCACTTGAGTTTTTAGGAACTGGTATGATTTTCGCCCTCTTCCATCCATTAGGAAAAACACTATTTGTTAATATTGTATTGAAGGCGAAAGTAATATAAGGCCGTATAATAGGCAATATTAATTTTAGAAATTTACGGTGGACACCATCTGTTCCGACAGCATTGGGTTTAACGGAAATTATGCTTTCAACTACTAAAGCTTGGTCAACACCTATGAGAATTCAAACATATTACCTGATTCAAAAGCTTCACATATGGAGAAATCTTGAGAAGTAGGTCGCAATTTGTTGGAAGAAGAAGACAGAGCTACAAATTCTTCGTTTAAGGCATTACCATCAATATTTTGGAAATGTTGACATTTTTGTCTACCCAGGCCCAGGTTGCGTAGATTCTTCCAATATCAATTTGTAAATAATGAACAAAAAAATCTCTAATTACAGATTAACTCAGATTTGTTTTAAATTATTGGTTCACCTTTCCCAATCAAGGAATAACCTTATAAAATGTAATTAAAAACAAAAAATGTTGATCAATGTATTAAATCTAAATATAAGGGATTATGATCTGATGCTTATCAAATACAACAACAGTTCACATTCCGATATATTAAGACTTAATTACTTGGATGTACATATGTATTGTACCTGTATAGTTTTATTTGATTCATGTCCTTTAAATAAAGCCTCCATGTTCTCTGACTTAGGAGTTATTCTTGTTTAATGGGTTAATATCATTTCCATCGGTTCAATGTCGGTTAAATTTCAGTTTTAGTCATACAAGTATTAGATTACAGCAACCATTGTGCCATATATTCAGTAGATCAAGCTATGGTGCAAATAGCCCTCTCAATCACTTGATTTCATAGATTTAATAGATTTTACTTTTGTATAGATTCTGTAAATGATATAACCTTAAATGCATTAAATTTAAAACTATGTTCTTTAATAGCTTAGAATAATTTATTTAGTTTATAAGTATTATTATGTATTTTAACGAATTGAAATACATAAATATAAATATGATATCAACTCCGAAATAATTTTAATCTACACACAATATCATAATTAGTAATTGATAAGGTTTGTAAATAAATTTCAATTAACGGTTTTTTTCTAGGCCAATAAAACTGCAAAATAAACTGCAAATAATTGTAGAAATTCGTGGCCCATATATTTAGAGCAAACAGCCTTCCCTTGATTGCTAAAATGATAAGTTTTTCGAAGATTTTAATTTGGTAATTTTCTTATAAAAAATAACATCGGGTGTCGATTTTCAAAGGAAACCAACGGGAAGTTATCAGGGTGGGTCAACCCCAGCCTCTTTTTTGTCCTCATATCCGGTAATTATTCTATTCTTTAACTCAATCGGTGCCATCTTCTTACAGAAACTAATTGCAAGGATATTATAGACTTTAAAAACTGGTGGCCTTGTTTATTTAGAAAGACAAGCAAAATAATTGATCAACAGTATTACATTACAAACAGTTCGAATATAGCAGTGAATCTTTTGGTTTTATTAAAACAAAACCGATTTTATAGGTGGCATATGGTTTTCAATTAACTAAACCAAAAGTTAATTTGCAATTTCCAACTAAAAGATCTTATCAAGAACCAGTTTTTATACTTAAATAAAAAAAATTGCAGACAATAAGAAAATAATGCTGGAGAAAAAAGTTTCACTACAAAGAGGCTGGGTTTGACCCACACTGATAACTTCACATTGGTTCCCTTTTAAACTCGATACCCGATGTTTTTTTTATAAGCAAATTACCAATTAAAAATCTGCGAAAAATTTAACAGTTGTGCATTGAAAACAATTATTAGCAGTTACTTTTTGGCCTAGAAATATAAAAAAAAAACCGTTAATTGAAATTTTTTACAAACTCTACCGATTATCAATTAGTGTATTAAATAAAATTAACCCCAAGTTCATGCTTCAGGCCAACCAAATAAATTATTCGTATTACGGAAGACAACTGCTTTCAGTTGAGTTTAATAAAAATGTTGCCTACTTAGAGGAGTTTATTTTATATCAAAATCAGCTGGTAGAGCAGTATAATGTTGTGAATTTTACAAACCAAATTTAAAGGAGGGTAAATAAAAGTTAAATTTAACAAAAATTGAAAGCAGATTTGATTTTTTTGAAAAATTGTAGCGAAAAAGCTTTCGCGATTTCACGATGTAGAAGTTTTTGATGATGTTTGTTTTGGATCAAATCGAAAATATCTTTTATCATGTTAAGCGCTCCTCAGCGATTCCGTACATTCTATATTTTCCTAGAGGCTAGGCTGTGTTAAATGGCAGAAGGAAGTTACTAATTCAGGGTGTGCGATTTAAGGAAGTGAATAAGGATGTGGTTGAGGAATGTTTTGTTATGTATCTGTCCGAAATTAATTGAAGTTCAGTCAATAAACCTTGTAGGTATTTTTATAAAACAAAAAAGACTGTAAAAATATTATACATAGGTACATATATAGATTATTATCAAATTTTAACTTTATTGGCAGAATATTTTTAAAAGGTGAAGTAATAGTGAACAAAAAGTAAAGGTTTTCGTAAAGCCAGAAAAATGTTCTTTTATATTTTGTTTCAGTCTAGTTATTTCTGTTAATAGTTTTTGAAAAAAAAAAAAATACTTTAAAACTCAAAATTTATCAAAAAAAAAAAAAAATCTAAAAAAAAGTTACTGTTTATTTATTCAAAATTTTGACATTAAGTACTGAATTGGTTTTAATTATTTGATGTCTCAATAAATTCTTAATGAGAAAATTTAAAATTACCAAAACATCAATTGTTTTCCGGATAATTTTCAGAGATGTTTTGAATTTTTCTAGGTCCGAAAATAACGAATTCCGTTTTTTTTTCTTTTAATTTGTATAAAATAAAAATAAAGTGACTCTAATCACACCACTCTATAACAGTTTTTTTTTTATGAAAGTAATATTTATACGGCACTGCAAGGCAAGGACCCTCCTGTATAGTAGTCTGGTGGACATACTTCTTTCAATTCCCACGCAGCACGTTAATGCGCAGATGCACAACCACTTTTAATGGTGATAAAACTATTATAAATTGGTACTTCTGTAGTCTAAGAAAAGTATGCGCGACTGCAGCATTTTAAAAATATTGTTATAAAATTTATTTTGTCGTTTGATTTTTGTTTCTTTTTTTCAATCAATATAGATATTCAGCCCTATCAGGAATTCCATAGTAATCCCAATTGTAATGGCAATTTCTATGAGATTTTCCGCTACGATGGATTCTATGATAGTCTTTTCGGGATTTGTAACAAGTTTCCAATTACGATGGAATTCAGGATTATTCCAAATATTAAAAAGCACTGGCTTGAAAATTAATAATAAAATCCGTTAAAAAAATGAACCAATTTTCTTAAAAAAAAAAAAAAACGTCAAAACTCTATTCCTTTCATGTCCAGGCGCACATACACACAGACACACTGACGCACTTGCCGACACAGACGGTATGGCGAAAATCTCTTTTTCGGACCTCTCTATCATTGTATAAATTATGATTATTAAGATGACCTTCAAATTTTTCTTTTACGCGAAACCAATACTTGAAGTAAAAACTATTTATTTAAATTATTAATTTAAGTGTTTATTTTAAAAAAACATATTTTATTGTTTACCAAACTATTTATATTAACAAATTTTCCGCAGTCACAAACTTTTTTTTTTAATGTAATTTTTGTTGTTGTTTTATTGTTCATTTAACTTACGATTTATTTGTTTTATTAGGTTTTTATTTTAAATAATTTAGAAACACATAAAAGAAATTTCTTTTTTCTACCTTATACCTACTTTTGAAAAGTTGCTATTATTATTTGAAGGATCTGGTTACAACGACTTACTAATTTGGAATGAACTTTGAAACTAAAATGGATAGGATTTATTATCTTGAGATAAGAGATTTCTAACAACAACAAAATTCCATCCGCGCATGGTTAATTTTTTTGAATACCTAAATGTTTTAAATGTCATCCTGTATGACGTCAATGGCAAAATAAACAAACACAAGTACAAGTTTTAAGATGCTAACTGAAGGTTTTGTTTTTGGTTTTGTTTCATCAACATCTAAAAGATGTGCATCGTCAAAAAGGGTAACTATTGCAAATATCAAAGGTATCTTGTATGACGCACATTATTACTGACATTTAAGTCTGAAGCACAAGTTCGTTCATGTTTTCTTGTATGTTTCTTATTTGGAAATGATTGATTGACAGCTTGACGTAGATTGCAAAGCTACCAATTTTGTAAAAATGGGACAATGAAAAAAAAAAAAGTTTCATTATTCATAAGAAAAACAAAATAAGAGGAGTCAAAGGGTGGTTTTTTGGCGAGGAGGAGCTTAAGATTTAGTCGAATAGGGGATATGTATTCGTGCCTAAATTGAACAGAGGTCCACAGTATACTTATAAAGTTCCAATGAGTATCAAAGAGAGCCTAATTCTGTAAATGAACTATACCGATACAGTTACATAATTATTTAAGAATTTCATATCATTTTTATTGAACAATCTGAGGTAATTTACAAACTATGAAATACATTGGCTTAGATTAAAACAAATAAAATATATATTACATATACATGTCAACTTAAAATTAAAAGTCGGTTGGCTTTGATGTTCTCGGGGTGTTCCGTCCCGGTTGTCTTGTTGTGATTTGGTGGGTAGGGTAGGGTTGGCATTTAGCCACGGTGGTAGGCTGATCCTGTGTCAGCGTAAAAAGAAACGGCTGCTTTGTCGTTGTCCGTGAAGATGTTGGCATCCAGGGTTTCCATCACAGTGAGGTATCTTGGCTCGGGATGTCGTTGCAGAGAACAACTACACTGATGTGCATTTAGTCCTCTTTCGGTATGTTGACGTACAGGTAGGTCAGAAATCGTATAAAGCGTTCCGCACCATCTAAACAAAAAACCCACTGGCTGACTTGCGATATATAGGTAAGTACTGTATGGCAAGTTTTGGATTCGTAAACAAAAATTGAACTCGAGATAACAATCAAACTTGACATTAAGATGATAGGGAAGACGAAAGAAGTGGGTCTCGCAATTCTGTCCGTCTGTCTGTCTGTCTGTCTGTGGACTCACCTTTAGCCTAAACCCATTGGCCGATTTTAATTAAACTTGGTATAAAGTGCTTTTGGGACACTACCCCGATACGTTTTTTTCCTTTTTATTTTAAGGACCAAAAATAACGGTACCTGCCATATAATTTTTTTTTAGCATTTTTGGAAAATTTTATTTTTCTCAAAAATGGCTCGGCAGATTTTTCCAAAAAAAAAATCAATATATTTTATTAGGTAAAATATGCTACCTTTTTGTAAAAATTAAATTTCCAAAAAATGGTTTTAAATGGTACCTCCCATAGAATTTTTTTTATTTTCGTTTTTCTACAAAAGGAATAAACTGATTTTGATAATTTTTTTTATAGAAAATCTACTGAAAAATTTAAATAGTATTGTATACAGAAATTTTCAAAAAAAATTTTTTTTTTAATTTTTAAAAAAAGTTTCAAATTTTTTTTTTTGAAAACCAAATATTTCAAAAACGACTTTGTTGAATTTTATGAAATTTGGTAACAAGCGGTTTTTTTCACATTATCTAAAACATTTTGAACAAAAATTTTTCTTATAGTCAAAATTAACGGTACCTTCCATATAAATGTTAAAAAACCGTTACAAAAAATATAAATTTTCTCGAAAACGACTACTACGATTTTGATTAAAATTGTTCTACATACTAACATTAGTATGGTCTACGATCTGCCAAAAACAAAATTTACAGTAATATTCAAATAGCTAAAATTCATCCGTATTGATGACAACCAAAGGCCTTATAGAATTAGGGGCTTGCTTGGCTCTTCATAAGATCTTATAATTTTTTCATTTAGCCAAATTGGTATGAGCTTGTGGGTCTTCGAGACCTATTTTACATGGAATATTTTAAGAGGGATTGTACTTTTCTTTGAGTGAATTTTGAATCAATTGTATACTTTTGTGCAAATTGATTTTTATTCGTTCTGCTTGATATCAATTGTTGCATATTTGTATAAGATACATAAAAGCCTATTGTATCTAAAAAATGAACCCATCCTTTTTGGCGAAAATGAATTTACTGTATTATCATTGAATAATTTAATGGTATTATGCTTTTACTTGTAAGTAAACTCTGTAGAATAGATATCCATGAACGAAATTTGACATGAAGTTGTATAAGAGGATGAATTAGACGAAAATTGGTGATTCTCTGCTGTTTTGAGAAGGTAGACATTGTCTTAAGCAAAAGGAAACCATTTGTTCTAATTTTTGTAACCTAACTTTATAATTAATATTTATCTGCCTTAATTGAAACACACTTATATACCTAAAAATTAAAATTCAATTTGTATGAAGTGCAAGCAGCCGTCTCTGGTAGAATTTACCTTCACTAAAAAAACAGAAAATATGCTCTTAAAAATACACTTAAAATATGCATTTAAAGGCATAATATTTTAACCTATACTCCTATCTTTATTTTAAAAGCAAAAACTTTGGAATGTTTTAAGCCGCGGCCAGTTCAATGAAAATTTGCGTTGTTAGTCATATTCGGCGCAAATATTTCTAAAGATGAATAAAAAAAAAAAAATATTTTAGTGTGGACGTCCGGGGGCACACAAATTTTTGCGTCACATTCAATACACGCTATCCAATTCCGGTGGATTTTCGGCGCATACGAAAAATTTTTCTCCGCACATGTATTTTGATAGACATTTATTTGGAAAAAAAATTAAATTTTTCGCAAAAAATATTTAGGGCCAATACAAAATACGTACTGCTCGGCGCACAACGAAAGTGTTTATTGATCTGGACGCAGTTTTATACATTAAGAAAAAAAAAAAACGTTCTACGTTAACTGAATTGATGCATATTTCAAAGAGCGAGTTTCATCGGCAGTAAAGTTTTCAAAATATTTTTCAACATTAAAGCTCAATGCGAATTCTTAAAATATATTTTTCATTGTTGAAAAATCCTTCATTTTGTCTTAGTACGCTTAAGCTTTTTTTTTAGAACTGAACCAAGAGATCCTTCAACATCAGTACGTAATTTTTAAAACAGCATCTTCCATTCAGTTCTTTGATTGAATTTAATGATGTGTGTCTTTTTTTTTTTGAAACCGATGTTCATATGTTGTACATATATTTTCTTGAAAATATGAACTAAAAATATGCAGAATTATGCAAAAATATGCATTTATAGTAAAATATGCAAAAATATGCACAAACAATTGAATGCCATATTAAAGGAAAAAGATAATTTGTTATCACGCTTCTAAAGGGTAACAAAAAATATATGCATTTGCATGGAAATCCTAGCCCTAGTTATAATGATGAAATAAAAAAACAAATTCGTAGTCATTTCAAACTATAAACCTCCCCTTTGAGGTTATCACCTCCTCCTTTAAATAGGCGCACTAACCACAGAAACCCCATCCACAGAAAACAATTTTTCACACGTATTTTGGTAAATGTGGTTTTTCTCGTCGAGATGGCCCATACATTGTCATGGCAAATATTTGTGGCTCTCCAATCTATAACATAACCCATACTACCCACTTCGGAGCGCCTCCCACTAGTAGATTGATACATCAACTCATATGAAGATTCCTGGTAAGTTGAGCCACCATCGACCCTCAAAATAAAATACCAAACCATCATCCAGTAAGAAATTGACTTTCAAACTCCAACAATCAAAATTACGTTGAGTTAATTTTTTTGTTTTTGTCAAGAACTTCAAGCTTTTATAAATATGAAAGAATCGTTCTTTTCTTTCGAAACTCTAACACCACGTGGTCTCTGGAGCTTCAACTTTGGTATATTTTTTGTTCTACCCATGTGATTCCTTTTACTTTTGTTTCCTTTTTTTTACGACTGCGCCATGTTATAGGAATAAATTTACGTAATCAACACCTCTTTATTCGACGGAAGTACTTGCAGCAAACTGGGCGTTCTGCTTACATAATGGGTAAGAGTAAGGGTTGAGCTAGGTTCATTAAGCAATAACGCATTATGTAGGAGGTACATCCTTTGACATTATTACGTTTGTAATGTTATAAAATGAAACGCACGTTTTGAGGAACCGGGCAAACCAAAATTTGACTTTTGTAAAGTTAAGTTTATTTTATCAATCAGACAAAATAAGATTGAGAAACAAAAGTCGTGGAACTGTGTGACTTTTACCCCCTAGGGTAGATCCATTCTTTTGCCACCATTATGATGATAAGCATGTTTTTTAATGGCGCCATTGGTGGCCAATTCCAGAGAATAAAAATGAAAAATCGTATCAGGCCGGAACCACCCTTATTCCATGTAGTGTATTGTGGAGGGGTAGTGTGTCGCTATCGCTCGCTCCAATGTTTTTCATATACGCGAAGAGCCATATTTGTCTCGCGTGCAATAAATATAGGAATGGTGCTTTGTCAAATATTTGAATAAAATGTTCATGGCTGAAAGCGATTTTAGTATTTTCCAGTGACATTTTGCACTAAGAATACTCAATGTATACTTATTTTGAAATTTTTAAGTAACTACCTTTTGATAATCATGATACAAAATTATGCCTCGTGGAACCATGGGAACAAGAATACTTTGCGAAAACAGAAACAAATGAGTACAAAAGTAGATAAGGCTTAGCTACATCTACATTCACGTCTTTTTACAATAAATTGGCAAAAAGTTGAAAAGTGAAAACCGAAAACATACTCTATAGAGATGCCCTGTGTCGAGAACATTCTGTTTCATTTTTTCAAAAAACAATTTGCATGAGTTTTTTCCCACACAGCACAGAGGAATCTCTAGCACATGTTTTTTTTATTTCACTTTTGCACTTTTAATGCTTAAGTAAATTTAAGACTTTTTGCAAAATGTGATAAAGTGAAAAAAAAAAAAAATCATGCGCTGAGATGCCTGTGCGCGAAAAAGTGGACGAAAATTGTGTTTGATCTGCCATTCATTTCAGATTGAATTTGTGTACCAACGTTGGCTCGCTGGAAGTTATACTTCTTTAGCAAGCTGATAAAACTATTCAACCCTATCACAGAATACATTATAATCGAAAATATTCTCGGAATGAAGAAAAAACGATCACAGAATCCATTCGTAGTACGTTCGTAGTGAAAAATCTCCTACGATTTTCGAAATTCATGGAATTTGATATCACAGAATCCGAATGAAACGCAAATAAAACGCTTTATATGAAAAATCGAATTTTATCTTTAAACGCGATTTGTGGATAAACTAGACGTGCTAGAGGCCTCAAAGTTGACGTTTTTAGACTTGACTTGCGGCTGAACTAAGCGACCTAGCGACTTCAAAAATGCATACTCGTGATCTAGGAAGTGTTCTAAAAAAGTTGCTTACCTCTACCCACTAGGCAATTTCCATCAAGAAACTTTCAGCAAATTTTGTTGTCAATTTCTTCAGTAAATTTCTTACCCCCAACGTCCCTAAAGAAGTAAATTCAAAAATGCCTAAGAATTCATATCAGTGTAATCCGGACGCTTCTGGATTATCAATCGAAAGGGCCATAACATAAGAAATTTCCTCTCCTTGCACTTGGTGACTACGGTATGGGAGGGGGGCATGCTGTCCCCCTGCAACCCCCCTGCTTGGCCCACTATAGGATTTGGGGTAGGTGCGAGGTTGGGTGTAAGTATGCAAAGTTTCTTTTGCATTTAAAGAATCTGGATTTAAAGAAACTTTGCATACACCGAACCTCGCACCATAGTGGGCCAAGCAGGGGGGTTACATACTTCACTGTTTATACGCCGTAATTTTGTTATTTCCCAAAATTGGGGACTTATTTCATAGTTGAATTTGGGGATTTATTTCATCATGAAATAACCCCTCAATTTAAAACTGAAATAAGTCCCCAAAAATCGATGAAATAAATCCCCAATTTTGGAGAGTTTCATATAAATATTGGGAATTTATTTCATTTTTGTTTTGGGGAGTTATTTCACGGAGATCATAGTTGCTAGTTATTTTCATAAGGAAATTCTACGAGATACGTAAATTAAAAAAAAAAAATTGCGGGTAATATGAGAGCACTTTTTCGTGACAAGCGTTATTCTAAAAACAATTAATTGAAATTTTCCAATTATATTTTTTTTTTAAATTAAATAAATATGAAATGTTGATCAAATGTTTTTTTTTTTTAATTATAAATTATCTTAAACAGACTTTTGGTGTGCTAAAACCTTATCTCATCCAACTGTGCGACGTTTTCTATGTACTTAATGTTCATCACATCACTCCAATTTACACTTAAGACTGAAGGTTTTCACCAAGACATCGTTTCATTAGAGAACCAATACCAGGGAAAATAGGATTATACAATACATATGCCAATACAATTAATGCCTATTGCCTACATTTGGGGCTTCTTAAAATAAAATTCAGATGGTGGATGGCCCGCCTAGTCCTGCGGGGCCGCATGGAACAATACCTTTATAAAAAAAACTCTTTTAAATTTAATCTTTATTTAATTTTTAAAGCAAATAACATTGACATAGAGAGGTACATATATATGTATGTATGTATATAATAGTATAATAATGGTATAATATATAAATTTTGATTAAATATTTCGTATTATTTTATTATGTATATAAGTAGTTGTAAATATCATTTGAAATGCTCAATTAGAGCTAAATATGATTTTATAAATGATGTTATTTCATAAATAAATACTAAAAATACAAAACAAATGTTTGTCCAAATGTGGAATCAAAATTTAAAAAAATATTGAATGCCTTTCATTATAAGAAAATTATATAGAATTCCTAAAATTATGCAATATTTATGATCATCTTACACGAGTCAGCCTGTTTGTCTGATATATAAAAGCTGTAGCATATGGTTAAGTTCACAGTGAAAACGTTGAAATTCCAATATCAACTTTTTTAAATACACGATCATATTATAATCTCAATTGTTAAACCCAAACTGAAATAAAATAAACAAATAATATCAAGAAAAAATATTACACGATTAAGGCTAAGCACGCACTTGCGATTTCGATCGCGCGACTATTTTGTCGCAAGAAATAGAGCAAATGAGTTTCAATGTGAGTGACCACACTTGCGACCGAGAAATCGCGACTGAAATTTGTTCCATTTTTCGAGCGACGCGATTGTTGCAAAATGCAATTACATGTTTGTGACCGCACTTGCGATTTAAAAATCGTATAGTCGCAAACAGTTTCCATTTTTAGAGCGACTTTTCAGTCGCAACGACTTTTCAGTCGCAACGACTTTAAATCGAAAGTGCGTGCACAGCTGTGAAAAGATGTATGTTGCAAGTGCGTGCACAACAAAAAATTGTTGCGATCGCGATTTTTCAATCGCAACGATTTTAAATCGCAAGTGCCTGCCTAGCCTAACTCATCTCTCAATGTCCACCTTAAGTTAAGACGAATTCTTGACAAATGTTAAATTTACTTAAACGATGGGAATCTAATGGAACGTGGTTGGATTTAAGCATTCATAAAAGTAGTTTTGAACCCAAAAGGCATTGGCAATAATCTATTTAATTCTAACGTAGAGTGCCCGCATAGGCTAGTTTTATTTAAGTTTAGTCCAGTTTTAAGATAGTTTATAAGTTTAAAGAAAAATAAAAACAAGTTAAAAATGACGAACGGTTTTCATAAGAATCCAGGCTTTTGTTAGTTCTGATGTGAATGTTAGGACGATTGTTCGTTCGGAATACGTTTCCACTGATGTAACCATAGCCTAAAGTTTACTGTATTTTTTCATTTGAAGTTTTTTGCAGCCTCTCAAGCCCCCCCCCCCCCCCCCCCTTCTGGCTACGTTTCTGCTTAAGAAAATAATAATTTTGTGCGGGCTGTTGTGGTAATTGTCTAAGAGCAAACAACAAATTTTGGAAGTGATGACTTACACAAATACCCCACCAATTGCCTTCTGAAACTTTAGATAGATATACATAATATTAATGAAAAAATAATTTTGCGTAAAATTTAAAATTATAAAATGCGAGATATAAAAATGCGAAATAATAATAAGTTAAGTAATATAAATAAATAATTTTAATGGCACAACAGCTCATGAAGAACTAGGGGCTTATAGTGACTTACAACTCGCAACCATTTCTGTGTGCGTGTCTGCAGGAATGGAGGGTTTGTTGCCGAATCCGAACGGCTAATGTGAGCTACAATTATCTGTGATAAGAGATACTCTTGGAGGTTTTGACAATTCCTCGCATGAGCAGTACCCGCAGAATCCATTTTTTTTACTTGCGATATAATGTACATGCGTACTTTTTTTTGAGCTCAAAAAATAACGGTAGGTACTTGCCATACAACCGTTTTTAAAAGAAATGTATTTATCTCAAAAACGGCTGTAACGTTTTTTTTTTAAATTTTTTGTGTGTATGTACTAGTGGTGATATGATCTACATTTTGATGGAAAAAAAATTACTAAAAACCGTTATTAACAGTACCTGCCATAGAACGGTTTTTTTTTTGTTTTCGATTTTCTCGTTAGCCGCTTAACCGATTTTGATCAAAATAGGAGGTCCTATCAAGCTAGAATAATACTGCATACATATATTTAAAAAAAAATTGTTTTTGATTTAAAAAAAAAATATTTTTTTGATTTAAAAAAAAAAGTTCAAATTTTTTTTTTTGAAAAATCGTTTTTTTGAAAATGGGTTGATGAATTTTTTTGAAATTTTGTTTTTAGTTGTATATTATTATATTCTTAAAAATGGCATATCAATTTTTTTTTCCAAAAAATTTCAAGAAATTTTATATATAAAAAATTATTTTTTAAGAAAACTGCTCCAACGATTTTAAAATTTCTTCAAAGAATTGAGATTAAAACATTTTAAGTATTTGTTTTATCAATTTAAAGAATGTGTTTCATGCTTTTTTTTTAATATTTAAATTTCCATTCTTCAATTTATTTAATAGATAAATACATACACTTAAAATTATTAGTTTATGGCATATAACAGTCCACCATGCGTCCATTCAATGTGAGATAGTAAAATGCGATTAAATAAATTAATTTATAAATTGCGAAATCATGAAATGCAAGACAAATTTTCGATTTCAAATTTGCAAAATGATAGTTTTGCAAAACAACAACAACATAAAATAAGAATTTGCAAACAAAAATTACGAAACAATTCCTTACTTGCAAATAAATTACAAAATTATTATTTTGAAATAAAAAAAAACAGCCAAAAATCTGATATATGACCCCTACTCCATCCTGCTTCCAAAATTTGTTTTCCACTCTTGTTTAATGGTATGTATTTAATTTTATTACATTTTTTAAGGTCTGAGGTACGCATATGTCAAGATGATAATTATATTCTTTAAGTAATCAAAAGACAAAACAACTTACTAAAAATAACAAGTTTAAAGCTCGTGAAAAAAAAAATTAATATTGATAAATATTGGCGTGTATTCATAGTCCTTTGCTAAACTTCAATTTAAAATCTAATATCGGTCAGTTAAAAAACGATGAATATGGCCCATTATTTTTAGTCTCAATTTTTTGTATTTTGTTTGTTTTGTTTTATTGATTTTATGGCTGTTACCAATGTTTAAAGAAAGTATTTAAAATCATTACACTTGCAGCAGAAAGTCCAGTTATAAGACAAGTTACTATAACAACACACATCATGCAATGTATGTAGTCATATTCGGGGTCATCCATTACAAAATTACCAGTTTCCGGATTATTTACTTGAACACCAACTGAATAGGCTGATTTGAGTTCAGCTGGGGTAGGAGCACGGGCCACACGAGAAGAAGAAGAAGAAGAAGCAGCATTGCCCTGGTATAAATCCCTACGGCTTTCACTTTTTGTCAATTGTCGTAACATGTTTAGATCATTATCAACGCGGTATAATGAGGGTGTGTATGTTTTCCTGATGCCACGGTCGATGTTTGGTCCTAAATCAATGTCGCTATATTGGCATACTCCAGGAGCACTATGTACTCGTAAGTTAAAACCAGATGCTCCACTAGAACAGGTGCTTTTACTCATTTTTGCCAGTGGGATTTCACGGTTATCGTTCTCCTCGAATTCACTGAACATGGCCAGTTCGGCTTCAACTTCAGCTTCGATTTGCAAATCAGCGTCGTTTCCACAAATAACAGTTTTTACAGATCCCTTCGATACCTGATTGGGACTGCAAGACTCAGCTGTATCGATATCTGAATCCGATGATGTGATTGACGTTAGTTCCATATCCCCCTCATCCATTACAACTTCTTTATCAATAATGATAACATTTACTTCAATTGGGACATCTTTTTGAACAATCGCACCCACCGATGGAGAGGATGAATCTAAAATTTTAAAATTTTTCACTATGCACAATATCGAGCCGTAACTGCCAATTTATCGAAAGCCACAAAATAAAAGTTTAACAAAAAAAAACCGTTTTGTTTTGTATTTTTCTGGGCAACGAAATTTAAAGTCAGCATTGAATATTATGTGAAGCTATAAAACTGAAAACTGACAATGGGCCCATAACTGTTTTTGACGCTCAGGAAAAAATTAAGTGCACTTAGGTATTTGTTTTTTGTTTTTTTTTTTTTTTACAAAATTTTCATTTTGACACTCTCGATAAAATTGCAGTGAACGCACCTTGTGTTTTTTGAACTACGATTTCTTTAGGAATATCCATTTCCATTATTTTGTGTTTATTTTTAAAAAACTTTGTCACAAACCGACTTTGAATAACCAACTTAAGTTTTTTAATTAAATGAGTAAGTTGTGTTCCGTCAGGAGGTTTAATTGTTTCTGAACTGATGGAATCTGATTATTACACATCCAATTCAATACAACCAATCAACCCTGTTTTTGTGCTTTTTTTTTCTTGTTGTAATCAGGATTTGTTTTTTCATTATTTTTTCCTGAGAATTATGGGGGGGTAGCTATATTCTTTGTTAAAATGCCAACATATTAGGAATATTCCATGATGCAGGTTATCCCACACAATTACTGTTATAGTGACGAAAGGTAGGTAGGTATAATGAGGTAGGTGTTTTCTAAGAAATTAGATTTCCTTCCGACATGGTATATTATATACACTTATTGCTGCTTGAATGATTTTTGCGACATTATAACGTGTTGGTTAATTATTATTTTGTAATTAATTAGCGCATTGTTATTGAAAAACAAATTTTATTGAATTGATCTAAATATATGGGAAATGTTCTTTTGGTTTAAGAGCAGAGACAACATTAAAAAATGCGAGGGTTCTCGTGCAGCGTGAAAAAGAATCTCGCTATAAGTGCAATCTGTTAAAACTCCATCCGTCTAATTACTTGTTTACCTACGCAAATGATAAGAAAAAAGCAAGATGTCAGTAGCATGGGTTTAACGGTGAATGAGGTTAAGACCAAAAGTGTTGTATGTGTACAGTACATTACATGCTGTCATCAAGTTAGTTAGGCACATTGGCAATCTAGGCACCGCTATCAACTCAGACAACGATATCAGGGCTTAGGTCAAAAGAGGAATAATTTTTGCTTCTCTGGAGCAGGTGAAAATGCGTTTTTTTTTTTTTTTTTTTTTGTGTTTGACAAATTAAGACTTCTTCGTTTTATTTTTGATACCACCTGCTACGTTTCGAACGTGTGTTTATGTTATTCTTAGTCTAAATAATTGAATAATGATAAACATACAGATTTATATAATATTTACATTTGGGGGTATTATAAAAAATATTATTATTATCATTAACTAGCTGACCCGGCAGACGTTGTCCTGCCTATAAACGATTTGTACAGGGTGATCGGTATAAGATGCACCAAACTCCTGGAGCGAGTAAGTTGGGTTAAAACAAGAAAAAAATCGTATTGGAGGGGGGTCTATTTCCCCCCGTTTTGGCAGGAGGGGCAATTTTCTATGCCATGCTATACCTTTTTGGAAAGCCAGAAATCTCTTCTTTGATTTCTATTTTAAATTAGGTTGTGTTAGTAAATAGTTTTTGAAAAATTAATTTCCAAACTCGAAATTTTGAAAAAAAAAAAAGTTTCAAACTAATTTTTTTCAAAATTTTATGTAATTAAGTATAATTTTTGTTTTCAAAAATTACGATTATCGTAATCGCATGTGATGATTGTATCGTATGTGTAAACGAAGGTATCCGCTGTACCGGAATCCATTGTCGAATGCTATGGAGCGAAGTTGCTACCGATATCGGATGAACTCAAATCGGTTCGATGGGTTGTATCGTCTATTAAGCGCTTTAAGCTCCCTCTCGCCAAAAAACCACCCTTTGACTCCTTTTATTTTTTCTTATGATTTGATGAAACTTTTTTTTCACCGTCCCATTTTTACAAAATTGGTAGCTTTGCAATCTACGTCAAGCTGTCAATCAATCATTCCCAAATCAGAAACATGCAAAAAAACATGAACGAACTTGTGCTTCAGACTTAAATGTCAGTAATAATTTGCGTCATACAAGATACCTTTGATATTTGCAATAGGTATTCTTGTTGACGATGCACCTCTTTTAGATGTTGATGAAACAAAACAAAACCTTTAGTTAGCATCTTAAAACTTGTACCTGTGTTTGTTTATTTTGACATTGACGTCATACAGGATGACATTTAATATATTTAGGTATTCAAAAAAATTAGCCATGCGCGTATGGAATTTTTTTGTTGCCAGAAATCTCTTATCTCAAGCTAATAAAACCTATCCATTTCATTACAAATTAGTAAGTCGTTACAATCGGATCCAAAGTTTTCTTCAAATAATAATATGTAGCAAATTTTTTAAAAGTAGGTATAAGGTAGAAAAAGGAAATTTCTTTATGTGTTCTAAATTATTTAAAATAAAAACCTAACAAAACAAAAGAATCGTAAGTTAAATGAACAATAAAACTACAACAATAATTAAATTAAAAAAAAAAAGTTTGTGACTGCTGAAAATTTGTTAAAATAAATAGTTTGGTAAACAATAAAATATGTATTTTTAAAATAAAAACTAAAATTAATAATTTAAATAAATAGTTTTTACTTCAAGTATTGGTTTCGCGTAAAAGAAAAATTTGAAGGTCATCTTAATAATCATAATTTATACCTAGACTACAATGATAGATAGGTCCGAAAAAGAGATTTCCGTCATACCGTCTGTGTCGGCAAGTGCGTCAGTGTATCTGTGTGTATGTGCGCCTGGGCATGAAACAAATAGAGTTTTGACGTTTTTTTTTGTAAAGAAAATTGGTTCAGTTTTTTAACGGATTTTATTATTAATTTTCAAGCCAGTGCTTTTTAATATTTGGAATAATCCTGAATTCCATCGTAATTGGAAACTTGTTACAAATCCCGAAAAGACTATCACAGAATCCATCGCATTGGAAAATCTCATAGAAATTGCCATTCAAATTGGGATTACTATGGAATTCCTGATAGGGCTGAATATCTATATATTGTTTGAAAAAAAGAAACAAAAATCAAACGACAAAATCCATTTTATTATAATATTTTAAAAATGTTGCAGTCGCGCATACTTTTATAATAGTTTTATCACCATTAAAAGTGGTTGCGCATCTGCGCATTAACGTGCTGCGTGGGAATTCAAAGAAGTATGCCCACCGGATGGAAGTATGCAAATTACTGTTTTACAGAAAAATCATAACTTGTTATATTTTGAACAACAACAACAACTTAAAGGTGCTACCACCAATTGCTTACGAATTAATTTAAAGTATTTTAATTCGTTTTATTTTTGTTTAGCTGGATATATATAGCTATTTCAAGGGGTGCCAAGCCCTATCATCAGTCTCCTTTATAGTGGTGCTGATGAGCTTTAATCCAATTTTATTTGAAAAACTTTTGTACACATCATGCGGTATTTTAACCCGCGCATCAGATTTGCTCAGTCTTCGAAGCTGTGTGCTCTACGCACTATGCTACTGTTGACCACTGACGTCACAGGTCGAGATGTGCTGTTTGTTTATCAAATGCATTTGGAGCATCAGCGACCTGTGACGTCAGTGGTCAACAGTAGCATAGTGCGTAGAGCACACAGCTTCGAAGACTGAAGGTTTCATTCTATACATAATGACGTAGTGAAAAATTGGTGATACTCAAAAAAAAAAATCAACCCAGTTTTTTTTTAATTAAAAAAAACATTAAAAATTGTTTAAAAATATCGAATATCTTGAGAACACACAAAGATATTAACTTGGGGTTAATTTTATTTAATACACAAATGACCTTACCAATAATCAAATTTAGTTATGAATTTAATATTGCAGTGAAATTAACCATAACGTTCGTTATGGATCCTAAATAATCAACCATACAATATATTCTCAATTTTTTGGAGCGTTCATGGTGGTAATAATTTTATGTTTTAGTTAGCTTGTGGATATCAATAAAAAGACTTACAGCTCAGTTAAAAGTTAAGTTATATTAAAACATTTTTTATTTTAAAAGTGTAAAGTTGAACTACTTTTTCTTTTATAATCAAGATCTACGGCTTCTCTTCTTAATGTCCAACAATAGTCTGCTAGCATAGCAGGGCTCAACTTTCCCTCATAAGGCTGTTTCATGCCTGCTATATCCTGGTGGAAATGCTCACCGTGCTCATCACGAACGTCTCCCATACATTGAGGTAAAAAATTTAAATGTGAGTCCAAAATATGTATTTTGAGGGACATTTTACAGCCAATAATGCGCAAAGCTGCAATCATATCTTTTACAAGTGTTTTATATTTCTCAGCTCTCACATTTCCGAGAAAATTAGTAAAAACGTGTACCATGGATTTCCAGGCCTTGCTCTCTTCTTTATTCAATTTAATGTTGAAAGTATTGTCGTTTATCAATTTTCGTATTTGAGGCCCTTTAAAGTTTCCCTCTGTCATTTTTGGAAACTTATTTTTAAGATATTAAAAAGCATCACTTTCGCGGTTAAGTTTTTCATTATTCCTAATTTTAGATGCAAAGATTGCACAATAATTCTCTTTTGTTGAACTGAAGGTGGATGGAGTATATTTTCTGATCCTGGAGTGAAACTTTTCCTGGGTGGCCAAAGACACAAAAAAGAACAGTATTTAGTGTAACCTTGTTGCATGTCCAAAAGTATAGCAATAACTTTAAAATCTGCGCAGATATTCCAAGAAACTGCGTGACTCGAAGAAGGGTATTTATTACCGTTGTCTAATAGTACTGCTTTTGAGACTACTTTTTGATGAATCTATGAATAATCTCCAAGTTTGTGGGTCGTGATTAATATCGAAAGCTTCAAATAGGACATCGATGTTATTACAATAAACTCCAAATTGCCATCAATACTGAAAAACTGCACAAGATCCAGTGTGGCGGTTTCGAAAAACGGTGACCTTTGTGCATTATGCTAAGAGATTCCATTGCTTGAGACGCGCGCGAAGAAGTTCTGCTTGGTGATTTCGATAGATGTATGTCTCTAACTAAGTCATTTAATTCAGGCTGAGTGATTAAATGAGGTTCAGATGAGTTGGGCAGAACGAAATCCGGATCTGTGGAGTCATGGTTTTCCGTATCATCTTCAGTTTCTTCGTCCAAATGCGCTGTGGAAAATTCATTAACATGTACCTAAAATATCTAAAGACAAAACAATTTAAAAGTCAAATATTACTATGCGAAATAATAAAATGCGAAATACTGGGATGCGATATAATAATTAGGGAATTAATTTTTTGCAAAATAATAAAAATGCGTGATAAAAATTTGCTTTGTGAAATTTGCAAAAAGATTATTTTGCGAAACAATAAAATAGCGATATAAAAACTTGCCAAACAATTAAATGCGAAATCACTAAATTGTAAAACAAGAAATTGTGAAATGATCATCAAAAAGCCAAACATAATCCGCCAGATGACCCCTACCCTTAGAATATTTATTTATATACAATACATTATGTACATCCAAGTAATTAAGTCTTAATACATGGGCTTGTGAGGTGTTGTTGTATTTGATAAACATCAGTTCATAATCCCTTGTATTTAGATTTAATACATTGATCAACATTTTTTGTTTTAATTTACATTTTTCAATACAGTATATAAGGTTATTCCTTGATTGAGATTTTTGTTCAATAACAGCTGAGAAACAGCTGATTACGTTTGCAATTGACTTTTGGTTTGCTGGTATCGCGTCCTTTGTTGTTTGGTTTTTGTTTTTTGTAAAGGAACAAAATATTATAAATATGCCTTAAAATGCATTTCAGTGTAATTTGGAATGAAATTAACAAAATATTCGTGTAAAAAACTAAACTTCAATTTTCCTTTTGTCAGCTGTTTTAACCTATCCTGCTTTTTCGTTCGAAAACATTTCAGATACTAACCTATCTCAGATAGGCTATCTGAGTGCCACCCGAACGCGGCCTATTTTTATTAATGGTGTCACTACAATTTTGTTTGGTCTTCATTTTGTAGTTCGCATTCCAACTTCGAGTTGTTGACGAGTTTAATTTGGTTTTTTTTTTTCCTTTCTTCTTTATTTTCTGTTTTGAACCAGCCAGAAAGCTTCTGGGTGATATCGGCTACCTTTCTTCAGTTTCTCCATATGCTACATTTTTTGGTTTTGGTTTTTGTTTTGTTTTGCTTCCACTTTTTCTTTATATTCATTTCTCTTTTCGTATTTATTGATTTCATTAAACAAATTAATTGTTGATTTTATTGAATCCCTATCAATTTTATCGATTATATAATCTGGTAGGCCCATTAAAATAAGGTTTATCATTGTTTCGTCGTCAATAGACTTGTTGACTTCTAATAACAGTCTTTCTTTTTTTGTTGCATATTCTAGCATGGAACCAACTTGAAATTTAAACGAGAAAGCATATTTTACTTTGGACCAACCTTTTTTTCCATATGTTTCACAAAAGGCTTTTTTCCAAAGAACCCAAGTTAAGCTTACAGTGATTTTAATCAACATATTGCCATACCAGGCCATACATTATTTTTCAAGTAAGTTTTTTAGTGAATTCTTGACTTTTGCAAATACGATTGAACTAATAATGAAAGTATGTTTACTCACGGGTTACATCCAAGTAATTAAGTCTTAATTCAAAGGTTTATGTACAATTGTTGTATTTGATAAGCATCTGCGCATATTTCTTTGTATTTAGATTTAATACATTGATCAACATTTTTTGTTTTTATTTACATTTTTCAATACAGTATTTATTTATTAAGATTTAATTTACTAATTAAATAAAAAGTACGTTGGAACTATTGCATAAATTATAAAACTGGGTTATCTTTAAAACTTTTAACTTGGTGTCAAAGTATTAAGCATATTTTATAATATGTTAAACCTTTGACTCCCCACGGAGTTTTGAAAGAAAAAATTTCGACTTTTAAAACTGATTTCTGAAAATTTATTTAAGACATCAGCTGTGAAAAATTTAAGGGTACTTTGTATTCACAAAATGCAAGGAATTTGCTAGAAAGTGGCACGAATGAAATTAGCTTTCAGTTTTAACTGGGGAAGGCAATTCAAATCAGTTAAAATATGAAAGCATCGTTGGTACCACCATCGAGTAACCAGAAATATTTAATAGAATTTTAGTTTAAAATAACTAAGGTGTAGACACAAAATTAAAAAATTAAAATAAAAAATTCAACAAAAAAAAAAGTACGCATACGCCCCAGTGAACAGAAGAATTCTGTTCCTTGGTTTTATAACTAACTTTTTTTTGGCGATTTTTTTAGATAGGTTTTAATTTGTGGCAATGTTTGAGTAGTTTATAGGTACCTATATGATTTTATTAACTGCAATATAGAGATATTTTCCTTTACAATAATTTAAATATTACATTTATTTCTCAATACTAATCGGCCATCTGATCTGATCAGACGTTCTCATCTGTGCGGTAGAATATTACAATAATAAAAATTCAGAAAAGAAATAAATCACCTTTAATGTTGAATGGCATTTTATCCTCATCATCCACATTTTTCAAACTTATATCGTAAAGTTGAACGTTGTGTGAGGAATATTGAATCAACATTTAAAAACATTTTCGCTGGAGTTGCCCAATATACCTAATTGGCTTTGCGTTTCCCTACTCAATCTTTGAATCATTGACCATCCAACAGACCTGCCAATGACAAAAACCCTTTGCTGATTACTTCATCACATATCCCCGATGCAGGAACATATTCTTCGACTCTGGGAATATTACCTCCAAAATGGGACACAAATATTAACCCTTTCCTGAAACAGATTGACCTGTTTAAGAAAAACTTCGCAAAGCCATGAAATCCCAAAACCTGTCCCTAACTCTTCCTTATAACACAGTTATCAAACCAAAATAACATGTTAAATACCTTGCAGTTCACTTCTTCGAAACGTTCAAGTTAAACCAATACGTCAAATTCACCGTTCGCAGGGCAAACCATATATACCTTACCTCTCCTGAATACGTCCTCTTATGCAGGTAAAAAGCAGTCTCCAAACCATCAGGAAGAAATATGTGCTACACAAGTAACTCATTCAAATGCAAATATACATATCGGTTTCTCTTTATAAAGATATTAACTGCGGACCCGAAGGGCCAGAGTCTTCCTCACCTGAATATACTTCGGGCATCCAAATAAAATTTTTTAAGTCGCGCGAAGCCAGTTAAAACACGCCAATTTTTAATGGCAATAAAGTGTTATAAATAAATAAAAAAAAATTGGTGGCACAACAGTTCATGGAGAACTAGGGCCTAGTGAGTGACTTACAACTCTAACCCATTCCCGTGAGCGTGTCTGCAGGAATGGAAGTTTATTGCCGAAACCGAATGGCGAATGTGCACTTTTCTATGACAAAGGACACTCTTGGAGGTTTTGTCAGTTCCTCGCAAGAGGAAGTGACCTTTTTTTTAAACTGTTATAACTGTTCTAAATTGGAATTTATCTAGTCTCGCGCATTAGAAACCTTATTGCGAGCGAAAAGCTCTTCGCCATTGCACATCCCTTATGTCTAAAATCGAAAGGCATAATGCATAAGGCAGGACTTGTGCCCAGTGACAAATACAATCTTAGCACGAAAATAACTGCGAGAAATACCATTTCTCCATGATGGATCCGACATCTTGAATATCAAAAGAATATAGCTTTGGATATATGATGCTGCAGGAGCGCAGCACAAAACATAGGTGAAGCCATAACATGACCATCCCAGCCACTAGGCAAAATGGAAACAAAACCGACCAACCACACCATCCACTTACCATTATACAAATAACCACCAGCCCAGCACAGACAGCCTCACAAACAACTATGAAGTTGCAGGAACGTGGGACAACAGAAATAATGAAGCAATTTGCTGACCAATCCAGCAAAAAGATAACAATGACCTAAAATCCAACGCCCCTCATCATCATACTAACCAACGACCACAAACAGTGGCTCATTTAGGCAAAAGTGGTTGCAAAAATCAATTTTCGGGTGGGTCTACCTACAATGTAAAAGTTTTAAAGTCTACTGAACAAGCAAATGTTTAGTGTCCTAGTAATCTGAAATATTATTATTACTTTTAAGGTTTTCGCGGTTGTTTACATATTATGACATTTTATGGTTTTCGGATTAGCCGCGTTAATAATAATAATAATACATAATAGATATTAAGCGAGTTCAATTAAGTACTCACCCCGAACCACGGTTGCCACTTTGCTCATTTGTGACCAAATTTGGTAATTATTTTTTCACTTGGTCGCATGGTCATTTTTTATTCCATTTGGTTTGCATCTAAAGTTCGTTACATTTACTAAAAATTTATAAAACAAGATTTTTGGCGAAACGAACTAACTCCCACTTTTAAAACAAATTGTTGCCTCCCCAAAAAAATAAGATGAACTAACTCTCACTTTTTTCCATTGGGACTTAGTTCAGTTGGGAGTTAGTTCATAATGAACTAAGTCCCAACTGAACTAACTCCCAACATTATGAACTAAGTCCCACTGACAAATTTGGTGGGAGTTAGTTAATTTTTTTTTAAATATTGATTTTATGAAAATATATTTGTTTTTATTAAGTTCTACTTTGATCTCATTTTAAAATGCTCTGAGAAATTATTTATTTATTATTTATTTATGTTAGTCTAATTTAATAAAGTTCATTAGGTACCTACTTTGTGAATGAATTTTATTAAAGCCTCGTTTATAGATTGAAGCGAAGCGAAGTTTTCATACAAAAAAAATTGCTTTTTTCCCAGGCGTGAAAAATACAATAAAATTAAATTCAATTATTTAAGCGAAAAGGGGAAGAAATTTCTTTCGAAATAAATATAATTCAACGGACTTATCTAAACCAAATATAAAACTAAATTAATTTTTTTTTGTACACCTTTCGACGCGAGATTTATTGATACATATTTCATTTCGGTTTGAATTAATTTTAGGTATTTTAATTTGTTTTATTTTTGTTTAGCTGGAGATATAGCTATTTCAAGGGGTGTCGAGCCGCCTATCATCAGCCTCCTTTTTAGTGGTGCTGAGCTTTAATCCAATTTTATTGGGAAAAACTTTCTACATGTACACCATGAGATTCGAACCCACACATACCAGGTTTGCTCAGTCTTCGAGGTCATATGCACTAAGCATTCCACCGCTTATGACCACTGACGTCACAGGTCGAGATGTGCTGTTTGTTTATCAAATGCATTTGGAGCATCAGCATATTTATAAGCGCCTTTATGTATGCTGTCTTGTTCCGCATTCATTTTTCTCCAAACCCCTGATTAAGGCTCAGAACCACTAAAAAGGAGACTGATGATAGCTATATCTCCACCCAAACAAAAATAAAACGGATTAAAATAAATAAAATTAATTCGTAAACAATTAGTGGTAGCACATTTTTAAGTAGTTATTGTTGTTGTTCAAAAATCCAATGAAATTTACGGAATCAAGAATGGTCATGTCTAATAAACTGACATTCTAGTATGAATAATACAATAAATAAAAATAATTCTTATTCTTTTCTTTATTTTTACAAGTCTTTAATTTAATTTTATTTTTAAAGTTCTTTTAACACACCGATCATGCCGCTCATTCATTTTAAAGCAGACCATCAGTGTTCAAATTCAACACATATTAAATTATAATAACCACAAAAGATACCACCCACAATTTTACAGACATAACAATCCCCAAACAAAGCTAACATTGTTCAGAAGTGGCTGTGCCGGGGTTGGGCATAATCTAAAGCTACACACACTTACTGCTAAACAGAACGCTGCTCAAACTCTTCTACAGGCAAAATTATATTGAATCTTACACCTATGACCTATATTTCGTTTGTTTTGAATCTATTATAACCAACAAACAATATTAAAAATACTCTTTTTACAGATATAAATACTACTTTTTACAGATAAAAATATAAATAATAAATAATGAGGGCAAAAACTGAGTAAAACAATGAAGGTAGAAAACATAATTATAGGTAAAAAAAATATTTAGCTAGGGATTGGTGAAGTATCCTTAATACGAACAAGCTAACTTGAGCACACATGTAGGACCTCCGTTCAATTCACATGTTTTCTCAAGAAATCTCAACATGACATCCCTTATAAACTCTCCTCATGATTACCTACTCATATTATTACGGTGAACTTTATCTTACACAAGAATCATAAAAGAGCGCGGAGATGACCGTGGCTCACGTACGAAGGCATATCCTATCCATTAAGCAACAGAACACATTTCCCCCTATTCCTTTGAATATCAAGGATAGTAACACATCAAATCAAATTGGCGGCGCCCGGGTATTGTTGCGGCGGCGGCGTTGCGAAAAAAAAAGAACGACTATAGGTACCCACGCACGGGGTGTATTGTGGAAGTTCTTGTAGCGGAAATGTTTCTTTTAGATCAAAATAGATGCATCTGCAGATGAATAGCACTACGTTTCCCTGATTTTCTATTAAAATATATAATTGAATATCTCTTAGGATGAATTATGGAAAAAAAAATTGATTTTTTTATTTTTAAATCCATCCAAACGTCTACATCATTTATTTGCGTGATGTATCAGTGAAACTTTGCATTGGCGCGTTGGAATCAAAATAAAATGCAGATGCACGATAGGATCGCACGAATTTACTCTTAGTCGTTCAAATTTATATTAGAGCACATTTATACACAAAACTGCCATATTTATAATCAAAAAATGGTTATTTTAGATCTTGGAATAGAAGTATGAAATTCCTCCTTTAAATTGATAAATAAAACTCCTTAAAAAAAATTTAAACTCGAGCACTTTTCTTAGAAAATAATTTTAATTTTTTTCAGTTTTTTTAGTGTTTTTTTTATTTTTTTTTTTGAATAGCTGTATCTCTGTGAAAAATGGACGTATTGAGATGAAACAAAAAGCATTCTAAAGCTTTAAAGTACGTTACTGCACAATCAAAAGAAGCATCACGAGGCACAAATTTTAATTTTTTTTCTTTTTTATTTTTAAAGTTTCATTTTCATTTAAAAATTTTTCTTGAGTCAATTAAATGAGTTGGTTCGATAACTTGTTTATTTAACTTTAATGTCGTCATATGGTTTTACATTTTTTCTTCGGAAGAATAACTGGATTTGAATAAAAAAAAAGGCACTTCTAAATTTGGTAACCAATATCTCAGCAACGAATCATGATTGATGATATAGAAAATTTAAGGGCAGTTTAAAAAACCTGCATTAATTTCATTCCCAAATTTTTAAAACCTTTTAAATTTTCATCCAAATCAGCTAAGCCGGTAACAGGGAGAATCGAAAAAAAAAAAAAAAACATACTTTCGCAGGTATTGTAAAAAAACAGTATTTGGTAATTTTTTCCCCACCTAAATGCACATAAAGTCTTAACTATGTTGGCCAAAAAAAAAAGAAAAATTACAAAAGTGAACATTTACAAACTCATTTTGGGATAGTTTTTCTCACTGGAACACTTATAAAAGTGAAGCAGAAAGCTTGAATTTTGGTTTAAAAAAAATTGCGTATATTCTTTTTCACAAAAAAAAACTGCGTTAGATGAAAAAGCTTTTGTAATTTTGCAAAAAGTGGCCAATGTAGTTAAGGCTTAATACTTACAGCAGTACCAGGGTTGCCCATTTTATATCGATACGTCGAAAACATCGATGATTTCCTATTCAATGTATCGAATCAATCGATGTATCGAATACATTCGATATTTAACGATACATCGATGTATCGAATAAAAGTTTGAACTACATTTTATCAACTACTATGTTTCCATGTGGAAACTCACTTCGACCATTTGTATATCTGCATCGAGTTGAAATGAGCTTGAACCGACTCGACTCCACTTCAGGAGCGGAGTCTATGTAGTCGAAATTTGTGCTAAAAAACCTGGGTTGAGGAGTTAACTTCAGAAACACCATATGTCATCATTTTAATTCAACTCAATATCGAGCTCTCAAATCTATGAACGACAAACCTGGGTCGAAAATCCGGGCATCCCTAAGCAACAGGGCTGCCGTTTTGAAAATTTGCATAGGAGTATTTCAGAGGATTATTTGAATAAATAAATAAATAAATAAAAGATTTGCAAATATTTGTATAAGAGGAACTAGAGAAGGACTCCTAGATTTTTGGTCAATAATGCTAAGTTCTTTTAAACATATTCTCGATGAATTTTTGAAAAAACTTTCGGATATATTCGAAAGGGAGTACAATAATAGTGATGGGAGATTACTCACTTTGGCAGCCCTGCACACAAAAATATTTATCAAAATCGTAAGAGCCACTTACGAGATAAATAACCTTTTTCATAATTGTTGTATGGCAGGACAGGTACCTACCGTTAATTGTAGAAATAAAAAAAAAAAAATTTTGCTTTTAGAGAATCACATCAAAATCTTAAGTGAACAGTTTGAAAGAAAAACACTTCAGTGGCTTAGGCTTTGGGTCTAAGTACAGTAAAGATAGCTAAATAGTATGGATCGATTTGTTTTTGTTTTTTATATAATTTGCGCGCACACAAGGGGTTTCTCGGTACCCTTAATATGTTAGAGACACAGTGCGAGCATTAGGTATAGAGGAGGGGATTTAAAAGGAGATGTCGTTGTACATTGATCTTGAATTTCTGAATATTACAATGAGAGGGAAAAACAGAGCTTGGAAGAGCATTCAACACTCGCGTAGTAAGGCTAAAAAACGAATCTCTGTATTTAACAGTACGCCCAAAATTGGGCTCAAGGGTAAACTGATGGGCATTCCTCGAAGCGCGAGTATTACGGTTGAATTGTTTAAGGGGGGGGAATGCAACTGGCTATTTTACTAGAGCACTGCCCATAGAAATAACGATAAAAGAGAGAGAGACTTAAATCGGTTCGACCATGTATCTAGGTATGCAAATAGTATCTTTAATATTCCCATCAGCAAATATGTATCTTGATTACCAAGCAATATAGTTTTCCTGATTAAATTGATCGATTATAAAAATTCTGAGTATCTATCTAAAAAACTTGTATTTTTTAACATAAAAAAGAAGTAGAATTTTAATTACACCTAGTTTTAACCATCATAATTCAAAAAGACACCTCTGTTTAACTTAAGCAAAAATATTATGTTCGTATAAAATGCCTTATTATCATGTTCATAAATGAAAAATTTGCGCAATTTTTTTTAAATGGAAAAATCGTTTTATTCTTACTTTGAACAGTGGGATAAATAAATTACACAATAATTTACAAATATATTTTCAATAAGAGTTCGATTTTTTTTTTATGAATCCAAAACTTGCCCCATAGTATACATATCTATGTTTCATAAATCGCAAATAAAACTAGAATTGGAACAATAGTAATTAAATTGGAAGCGCCAAAAATACCATAAAAAGCACTAAGATTTCAGCTAAAAACAAAATCGCTGTATTGCAAATTCTAAATTACATTACATTACAACAAATACGAAATTATGTATCTCAACTAAGTTGAGATCTTTATGCATATACTGCTGCTTTTCAGATCTAGGCGCACATGTCTCAGAATCAAGAACAAACGAAAATAAGAGTTCCCTCCCAAGTCCCATCCCAACCATCTATTATTTATCCCGGCCCAACTAAGAGAATACACAGCAACAAAGCGCGACAGCACAGATCCATTGCTACCAAATTCAGTTTCAGATTCATTCTTTCAGCAAAGTAATGTGTATCCAAAACAATATATCTTTCGCGTGAGGTATCCAAGTTTCAGTATTTTGTTGGCCCATATACGTTCTTTGCACGATCGTTCCGTTATAGAATTCAGAACCAGATACTTATCTGCTAAAGAGAGACACGCGTACATCGATATTAGTAATCCAGCATTATGCATACATATGCAAAAGGCAACCCCAAGCGCCAAGCTCCAACTTAAATGATTTGTATCCCAATTCCGGAATTCTGTTCCAGCTTCCCAATCTGTGCACATTTTCTCTTGCAACTTCCATTTCAATGTTTTACACTTTAGAAGAGCAATTCAGTTAGTTTTGTCGCTTTCAAGAATAAAGTTGCCTTTTGTGCCTTGCCTAGTGTCTCTTGTGAGAAAAAAAAAATCAGTTTTTTGCACACCAAAGAAAAAAAAAAACAACAAAAATTTGACCGTTAGTATCGATCGATAGATATTAACTATCTAAGAAAAATATTATTAAATTCAATTATTTGAAGTCTTAAAACAATATTTTTATTAATAATCAATTTTAAAAAATAATAAGAAACGGAAATTGTGAAAATACCTACGGATCACCAAAAGATGCCGGTGCAGAAAATTTAAAAGGTTTCTTATAAATCCAGCTTATGTTGAATTATTTTATAATTTAAATTATAGTTTTAGATTTGTTTTGGTTTTTTACCTGGCCAGTACATTTCTTTCGTGGAATTAATTAAATATCTGCAGCAATAAATTGTGGTAAGTGAGACAGACAATGAATAAGATTTATCCAGAATCTCCATTTTTTAGGTAAAATAAACAAAATTTCAACCCCAAAAGACAAGTCCACTAACTGTTACTGACCAGTTTGTTTGTTTATTTTTGGTTTAAGTCTAAAAAGTGTCAATGTTTATATCGATTCAAGTCTGTGTAGGTATAGGATAAGCATGTAGTGTATAGGATTTGTTTATTCGTTTATACATAATTCTGGAGAAATTCGGTAAAGTGGATGTTGACATATTGAATTGAATAACTGTACCTCCACTACAACTTTGTTTAAAAAAAAAAAAAAATATCACAATACCATAAATACCACGCAAATTTGCATGATCTAATTTCAAACGAAAATCAGGAAATAGGCTTTGTTTTCCAGATAAAAATCTCACATTCCGAGGAAAAATATGTTTTCCGGCAAACAAAGAAATATTTTCAATCTGCAGAAACAGTTGGCCATAAAATTCGAACCGAACATAATTATTGCAAGGTACGAACTTATTTAATTGCTAACTGGGTGCATACATACTATGACTAATGCACTGAGACCACTTCGTATTATATGCGGGTGTGAAGGGAAAATGTATGCAGATGCAGAGGAGTGATGTTTTGAGTGAAAATCAAATTCATTTCATAGTTAGAACTCTTCCTCCTGATAAGGTTGAAGATTTTTAAAGATTGTTTTTCCAGTCGTTTGGGTTGAGATTAGGTAAGGTGAGGTTGACGTGCAATATCTGTTGCACTTTTGGTCAGTTAGTATTAGAATTTTCTGGGATCTCCCTATCGCCCTGCACAATGGCTTCGCTAGACGAACGAGGGCCCTGGTTCAGTGGCAAATAGGGGCCCGCTAAACGGATGACAAAAAATTGACTCGGAAAGGGATTTTTAAGTTATAGACGGTGCAATGAAATAAAGCCCAATGCAATAAAGTCGAAAGTCAAATTTTGGACTTTATTTCACTTTTAAGAATTCAATTAAGTCTAAAAACATGTTCTTTTTAAGAAAACTGTTATCATCACCGCATACCTGATGACTGAACAAACGCTAAGCAGAGGAACGGTGTTGCGTGAGCGGAACAGTGGACCCAAAACGAAAATTAAAACCATTTGAACTCGTGCAGCGGGCTACCCAAAGTCCTTTTGCTTAAGAAAACTTGACATGGGCGCCTGCCTGGCGATTGAACATAACCTAAGGGAGTTAAAATCTTTTGAACCGCAAAGCTTGCCTGACTTTTAAATTTCAACATTTGCTTTGGTGCTTTATTGAATAGGACTTCATTTCATGGCACCACGTTATACAAGCTATACTTGACATGTAGTCCAGAAAAAATAAACTTTTGCAAGGAAAAAATTAGTTAGAGGCCGAAATTTGGCATGGACGTGTCTAAAAATGAGTTTTTTGCAAATATCTCAAAAACGGTTTGTGATAGAGAAAAATTTTGTTCCTCAATCTTGTAGCTGAGGCGATTTGCCACAAAAATGGTCTCTTCGGTTTTTTTCGTACCATTACCCATTAAAAAGTTACAGCAAATGAAAAGTTAAAAAATCTCTTAAAGGGGGTCAAATGTCATGAAAATGGGAGTATTGTGCACATATCTCAAAAACAGTTTGTGTAAGAGAAAAATGTTATATCCCATTATTGTAGCCCATGGAATTTCCAACAAAAATGCATTCTCGCTTTTTTCATAGCTTTAACCGTTAAAAAGTTACAGCAAATGGAAAAGTCAAAAAAATCTCTAAAAAAAAGTGGCAAAAAGTCATGAAAATGGGGGTTTTTGACAAATATCTCAAAAACAGTTTGTGTTGGAGAAAAATTGTATTCGCCAATCATAAAGCTCATATAATTTCAAACAAAAAACGTTTTTCACTTTTTTTTGTAACATTAACCGTTAAAAAGTTACAGCAAAACGAAAAGTCAAAAAATCTCTAAAAAAAAGGGGCAAAAAGTCATGAAAGTGGGAGTTTTTGGCAAATATCTCAAAAGCGGTTTGTGCTAGAGAAAAATGTTTATCTCCAATCTTGTAGCTCATATTATTTTCAACGAAAATGGCTTTTCACTATGTTCGTAGAATAAAATTTTTCTCTTACACAAACTGTTTTTGAGATATTAGCAAAAAACTCCCATTTTCATGCCTCTAACTAATTTTTTCATTTTTTTGGCATTTTTTCGTCTTTTCTTACTGGACTAATACGTAATAGTTTTTTTTTTTTTAATGCCAGATTTAAGATTTCGAGATTTTATATTTTATAATCTCAACTCAAATTTTCCCGAAAAATATCACACAGGTTCCTAATGAAAGAAAAGTGTACCAAAACTTTTGCATTTTATTTCAAATAATGTGTATTCCAACTGGGGTATAAATAAAATTCTATTTTTCCTTAAAAGTACGGTCGGCCCAGTATCCCGCTTACTTCATTTGAAAAGTAAAAAGTAAGTTTAATAAAATATTTATAATCAAGTAATATGTATAATTTATGAATTTATTATTAATACAGGACAACAAACAGGCGGAAGAGAAAAAACAATACTATAATCGAAAAATTTCGATGTCCTGATGCGGATAGAACATCAGCATTCATCTATTGGCTAAAGTTTTCGAGCACAGTGAAATTACGCATCAACTATTTGAACCCCTTGAACGAAGTAAATTAAAAAGGTATGAAAAAACAAATATCATCTAAAAATTAGGGAAAAAATTCTTTTAATTGTTTTACAATATACACGAAAAGTGCAAAATTTAAAGGTAATTTTCTTAGGGTTGCAATTGAATAAAAAAAAAGTGTTTGTACAAGGTCGAACCGCACAGGTAGATGATTTTTATCCCGCGTAGGTTGAGGATTTTGAGACAATTAAATAAATAAGATCGATCTTTGCCCGTTAATCTCCCGGATTTAGTAAACCGCGAACATAAACTAACATGGACTCCCCTTCCCCTCAGGTTGAGTATTCTCTGAGATATAAATCTATTCAGTCGGTTTTCCTCCCGTGTAGGTTGAGGATTCTACGAGAATTAAATCAATAATGTCGTTTTTCGCCCGTTTAGCCTCAGGTTGTAGTAAACCGCGGGAAACTAACATGAATTCTCCTCCCCCTCAGGGCGACAGGTTGAGTATTCTAAAAGATTTAAACCAATTCGGTCGGTTTTCCTCCCGTGTAGGTTGAGGATTCTAAAAGAATTAAATCGAAAATGTCGTATTTCGTCCGTTTAGCCTCAGGATGTAGCAAACCGCGGGAAACTAACATGAATTCTCCTCCCCCTCAGGGCCACAGGTTGAGTATTCTAAAAGATTTAAATCAATTCGGTCGGTTTTCCTCCCGTGTAGGTTGAGGATTCTAAAAGAATTAAATCAATAATGTCGTATTTCGCCCGTTTAGCCTCAGGATGTAGCAAAATGCGAGAATTAACTAACCTGAACTCTCCTCCCCCTCAGGGCGCCAGGTTGAGTATTCTTAAAGATTTAAATCAATTCGGTCGGTTTTTCTCCCGTGTAGGTTGAGGATTCTAAGAGAATTAAATCAATAATGTCGTTTTTCGCGCGTTTAGCCTCAGGATGTAGCAAAATGCGAGAATTAACTAACATGAACTCTCCTCCCCCTCAGGGCGCCAGGTTGAGTATTCTAAAAGATTTAAATCAATTCGGTCGGTTTTCCTCCCGTGTAGGTTGAGGATTCTAAGAGAATTAAATCAATAATGTAGTTTTTCGCCCGTTTAGCCTCAGGATGTAGCAACCCGCGAGAATAAACTAACATGAACTCTCCTCACCCTCAGGGCGCCAGGTTGAATATTCTAAAAGATTTAAATCAATTCGGTCGGTTTTCCTCCCGTGTAGGTTGAGGATTCTAAGAGAATTAAATCAATAATGTCGTTTTTCGCGCGTTTAGCCTCAGGCTGTAGCAAACCGCGAGAATTAACTAACATGAACTCTCCTCCCCCTCAGGGCGACAGGTTGAGTATTCTAAAAGATTTAAACCAATTCGGTCAGTTTTCCTCCCGTGTAGGTTGAGGATTCTAAGAGAATTAAATCAATAATGTCGTTTTTCGCCCGTTTAGCCTCAGGATGTAGCAAACCGCGGGAAACTAACATGAATTCTCCTCCCCCTCAGGGCCACAGGTTGAGTATTCTAAAAGATTTAAATCAATTCGGTCGGTTTTCCTTCCGTGTAGGTTGAGGTTTCTAAGAGAATTAAATCAATAATGTCGTTTTTCGCCCGTTTAGCCTCAGGATGTAGCAAACCGCGGGAAACTAACATGAATTCTCCTCCCCCTCAGGGCCACAGGTTGAGTATTCTAAAAGATTTAAATCAATTCGGTCGGTTTTCCTCCCGTGTAGATTGAGGATTCTAAAAGAATTAAATCAATAAGGTCGTTTTTCGCCCGTTTAGCCTCAGGATGTTGCGATCCGCAAAAATGAACTAACATGAACTCTCCTCCCCCTCAGGGCGCCAGGTTGAGTATTCTAAAAGATTTAAATCAATTCGGTCGGTTTTCCTCCCGTGTAGGTTGAGGATTCTAAAAGAATTAAATCAATAATGTCGTATTTCGCCCGTTTAGCCTCAGGATGTAGTAAACCGCGGGAAACTAACATGAATTCTCCTCCCCCTCAGGGCCACAGGTTGAGTTTTCTAAAAGATTTAAATCAATTCGGTCGGTTTTCCTCCCGTGTAGGTTGAGGATTCTAAGAGAATTAAATCAATAATGTCGTTTTTCGCGCGTTTAGCCTCAGGATGTAGCAAAATGCGAGAATTAACTAACATGAACTCTCCTCCCCCTCAGGGCGCCAGGTTAAGTATTCTAAAAGATTTAAACCAATTCGGTCGGTTTTCCTCCGTGTAGGTTGAGGATTCTAAGAGAATTAAATCAATAATGTCGTTTTTCGCGCGTTTAGCCTCAGGATGTAGCAAACCGCGAGAATTAACTAACATGAACTCTCCTCCCCCTCAGGGCGACAGGTTGAGTATTCTAAAAGATTTAAACCAATTCGGTCGGTTTTCCTCCCGTGTAGGTTGAGGATTCTAAGAGAATTAAATCAATAATGTCGTTTTTTGCCCGTTTAGCCTCAGGATGTAGTAAACCGCGGGAAACTAACATGAATTCTCCTCCCCCTCAGGGCCACAGGTTGAGTTTTCTAAAAGATTTAAATCAATTCGGTCGGTTTTCCTCCCGTGTAGGTTGAGGATTCTAAGAGAATTAAATCAATAATGTCGTTTTTCGCGCGTTTAGCCTCAGGATGTAGCAAAATGCGAGAATTAACTAACATGAACTCTCCTCCCCCTCAGGGCGCCAGGTTGAGTATTCTAAAAGATTTAAATCAATTCGGTCGGTTTTCCTCCCGTATAGGTTGAGGATTCTAAGAAAATTAAATCAATAATGTCGTTTTTCGCCCGTTTAGCCTCAGGATGTAGCAAACCGCGGGAAACTAACATGAATACTCCTCCCCCTCAGGGCCACAGGTTGAGTATTCTAAAAGATTTAAATCAATTCGGTCGGTTTTCCTCCCGTATAGGTTGAGGATTCTAAGAGAATAAAATCAATAATGTCGTTTTTCGCGCGTTTAGCCTCAGGATGTAGCAAAATGCGAGAATAAACTAACATGAACACTCCTCCCCCTCAGGGCGCCAGGTTGAGTATTCTAAAAGATTTAAATCAATTCGGTCGATTTTCCTCCCGTGTAGGTTGAGGATTCTAAGAGAATTAAATCAATAATGTAGTTTTTCGCCCGTTTAGCCTCAGGATGTAGCAACCCGCGAGAATAAACTAACATGAACTCTCCTCCCCCTCAGGGCGCCAGGTTGAATATTCTAAAAGATTTAAATCAATTCGGTCGGTTTTCCTCTCGTGTAGGTTGAGGATTCTAAGAGAATTAAATCAATAATGTCGTTTTTCGCGCGTTTAGCCTCAGGCTGTAGCAAACCGCGAGAATTAACTAACATGAACTCTCCTCCCCCTCAGGGCGACAGGTTGAGTATTCTAAAAGATTTAAACCAATTCGGTCGGTTTTCCTCCCGTGTAGGTTGAGGATTCTAAGAGAATTAAATCAATAATGTCGTTTTTCGCGCGTTTAGCCTCAGGATGTAGCAAAATGCGAGAATTAACTAACATGAACTCTCCTCCCCCTCAGGGCGACAGGTTGAGTATTCTAAAAGATTTAAACCAATTCGGTCGGTTTTCCTCCCGTGTAGGTTGAGGATTCTAAAAGAATTAAATCAATAATGTCGTTGTTTGCCAGTTTAGCTTCAGGATGTAGTAAACAGCGGGAAACTAACATGAATTCTCCTCCCCCTCAGGGCCACAGGTTGAGTTTTCTAAAAGATTTAAATCAATTCGGTCGGTTTTCCTCCCGTGTAGGTTGAGGATTCTAAGAGAATTAAATCAATAATGTCGTTTTTCGCGCGTTTAGCCTCAGGATGTAGCAAAATGCGAGAATTAACTAACATGAACTCTCCTCCCCCTCAGGGCGCCAGGTTGAGTATTCTAAAAGATTTAAATCAATTCGGTCGGTTTTCCTCCCGTATAGGTTGAGGATTCTAAGAGAATTAAATCAATAATGTCGTTTTTCGCCCGTTTAGCCTCAGGATGTAGTAAACCGCGGGAAACTAACATGAATTCTCCTCCCCCTCAGGGCCACAGGTTGAGTATTCTAAAAGATTTAAATCAATTCGGTCGGTTTTCCTCCCGTGTAGGTTGAGGATTCTAAGAGAATTAAATCAATAATGTCGTTTTTCGCGCGTTTAGCCTCAGGATGTAGCAAAATGCGAGAATTAAGTAACATAAACTCTCTTCCCCCTCAGGGCGCCAGGTTGAGTATTCTAAAAGATTTAAACCAATTCGGTCGGTTTTCCTCCCGTGTAGGTTGAGGATTCTAAGAGAATTAAATCAATAATGTCGTTTTTTGCCCGTTTAGCCTCAGGATGTAGTAAACCGCGGGAAACTAACATGAATTCTCCTCCCCTTCAGGGCCACAGGTTGAGTATTCTAAAAGATTTAAATCAATTCGGTCGGTTTTCCTCCCGTGTAGGTTGAGGATTCTAAGAGAATTAAATCAATAATGTCGTTTTTCGCGCGTTTGGCCTCAGGATGTAGCAAAATGCGAGAATTAACTAACATGAACTCTCCTCCCCCTCAGGGCGCCAGGTTGCGTATTCTAAAAGATTTAAATCAATTCGGTCGGTTTTCCTCCCGTATAGGTTGAGGATTCTAAGAGAATTAAATCAATAATGTCGTTTTTCGCCCGTTTAGCCTCAGGATGTAGCAAACCGCGGGAAACTAACATGAATTCTCCTCCCCCTCAGGGCCACAGGTTGAGTATTCTAAAAGATTTAAATCAATTCGGTCGGTTTTCCTCCCGTGTAGGTTGAGGATTCTAAGAGAATAAAATCAATAATGTCGTTTTTCGCGCGTTTAGCCTCAGGATGTAGCAAAATGCGAGAATTAACTAACATGAACTCTCCTCCCCCTCAGGGCGCCAGGTTGAGTATTCTAAAAGATTTAAACCAATTCGGTCGGTTTTCCTCCCGTGTAGGTTGAGGATTCTAAGAGAATTAAATTAATAATGTCGTTTTTCGCGCGTTTAGCCTCAGGATGTAGCAAACCGCGGGAAACTAACATGAATACTCCTCCCCCTCAGGGCCACAGGTTGAGTATTCTAAAAGATTTAAATCAATTCGGTCGGTTTTCCTCCCGTATAGGTTGAGGATTCTAAGAGAATAAAATCAATAATGTCGTTTTTCGCGCGTTTAGCCTCAGGATGTAGCAAAATGCGAGAATAAACTAACATGAACACTCCTCCCCCTCAGGGCGCCAGGTTGAGTATTCTAAAAGATTTAAACCAATTCGGTCGGTTTTCCTCCCGTGTAGGTTGAGGATTCTAAAAGAATTAAATCAATAATGTCGTTGTTTGCCAGTTTAGCTTCAGGATGTAGTAAACAGCGGGAAACTAACATGAATTCTCCTCCCCCTCAGGGCCACAGGTTGAGTTTTCTAAAAGATTTAAATCAATTCGGTCGGTTTTCCTCCCGTATAGGTTGAGGATTCTAAGAGAATTAAATCAATAATGTCGTTTTTCGCCCGTTTAGCCTCAGGATGTAGTAAACCGCGGGAAACTAACATGAATTCTCCTCCCCCTCAGGGCCACAGGTTGAGTTTTCTAAAAGATTTAAATCAATTCGGTCGGTTTTCCTCCCGTGTAGGTTGAGGATTCTAAGAGAATTAAATCAATAATGTCGTTTTTCGCGCGTTTAGCCTCAGGATGTAGCAAAATGCGAGAATTAACTAACATGAACTCTCCTCCCCCTCAGGGCGCCAGGTTGAGTATTCTAAAAGATTTAAATCAATTCGGTCGATTTTCCTCCCGTGTAGGTTGAGGATTCTAAGAGAATTAAATCAATAATGTAGTTTTTCGCCCGTTTAGCCTCAGGATGTAGCAACCCGCGAGAATAAACTAACATGAACTCTCCTCCCCCTCAGGGCGCCAGGTTGAATATTCTAAAAGATTTAAATCAATTCGGTCGGTTTTCCTCCCGTGTAGGTTGAGGATTCTAAGAGAATTAAATCAATAATGTCGTTTTTCGCGCGTTTAGCCTCAGGCTGTAGCAAACCGCGAGAATTAACTAACATGAACTCTCCTCCCCCTCAGGGCGACAAGTTGAGTATTCTAAAAGATTTAAACCAATTCGGTCGGTTTTCCTCCCGACAATAATGTCGTTTTTCGCCCGTTTAGCCTCAGGCTGTAGCAAACCGCGGGAAACTAACATGAATTCTCCTCCCCCTCAGGGCCACAGGTTGAGTATTCTAAAAGATTTAAATCAATTCGGTCGGTTTTCCTCCCGTGTAGGTTGAGGATTCTAAGAGAATTAAATCAATAATGTCGTTTTTCGCGCGTTTAGCCTCAGGATGTAGCAAAATGCGAGAATTAACTAGCATGAACTCTCCTCCCCCTCAGAGCGACAGGTTGAGTATTCTAAAAGATTTAAACCAATTCGGTCGGTTTTCCTCCCGTGTAGGTTGAGGATTCTAAGAGAATTAAATCAATAATGTCGTTTTTCGCGCGTTTAGCCTCAGGATGTAGCAAAATGCGAGAATTAACTAACATGAACTCTCCTCCCCCTCAGGGCGACAGGTTGAGTATTCTAAAAGATTTAAACCAATTCGGTCGGTTTTCCTCCCGTGTAGGTTGAGGATTCTAAAAGAATTAAATCAATAATGTCGTTTTTTGCCCGTTTAGCCTCAGGATGTAGTAAACCGCGGGAAACTAACATGAATTCTCCTCCCCCTCAGGGCCACGGGTTGAGTATTCTAAGATTTAAACCAATTCGGTCGGTTTTCCTCCCGTGTAGGTTGAGGTTTCTAATAGAATTAAATCAATAAGGTCGTTTTTATTTCGTTTAGCCTCAGGATGTAGCAAAATGCGAGAATTAACTAACATGAACTCTCCTCCCCCTCAGGGCGACAGGTTGAGTATTCTAAAAGATTTAAACCAATTCGGTCGGTTTTCCTCCCGTGTAGGTTGAGGATTCTAAAAGAATTAAATCAATAATGTCGTTTTTTGCCCGTTTAGCCTCAGGATGTAGTAAACCGCGGGAAACTAACATGAATTCTCCTCCCCCTCAGGGCCACAGGTTGAGTATTCTAAGATTTAAACCAATTCGGTCGGTTTTCCTCCCGTGTAGGTTGAGGTTTCTAATAGAATTAAATCAATAAGGTCGTTTTTATTGCGTTTAGCCTCAGGATGTAGCAAAATGCGAGAATTAACTAACATGAACTCTCCTCCCCCTCAGGGCGACAGGTTGAGTATTCTAAAAGATTTAAACCAATTCGGTCGGTTTTCCTCCCGTGTAGGTTGAGGATTCTAAAAGAATTAAATCAATAATGTCGTTTTTTGCCCGTTTAGCCTCAGGATGTAGTAAACCGCGGGAAACTAACATGAATTCTCCTCCCCCTCAGGGCCACAGGTTGAGTATTCTAAGATTTAAACCAATTCGGTCGGTTTTCCTCCCGTGTAGGTTGAGGATTCTAAAAGAATTAAATCAATAATGTCGTATTTCGCCCGTTTAGCCTCAGGATGTAGCAAACCGCGGAAAACTAACATGAATTCTCCTCCCCCTCAGGGCCACAGGTTGAGTATTCTAAGATTTAAACCAATTCGGTCGGTTTTCCTCCCGTGTAGGTTGAGGATTCTAAAAGAATTAAATCAATAATGTCGTTTGTTGCCCGTTTAACCTCAGGATGTAGTAAACCGCGGGAAACTAACATGAATTCTCCTCCCCCTCAGGGCCACAGGTTGAGTATTCTAAGATTTAAACCAATTCGGTCGGTTTTCCTCCCGTGTAGGTTGAGGATTCTAAAAGAATTAAATCAATAATGTCGTATTTCGCCCGTTTAGCCTCAGGATGTAGCAAACCGCGGGAAACTAACATGAATTCTCCTCCCCCTCAGGGCCACAGGTTGAGTATTCTAAGATTTAAACCAATTCGGTCGGTTTTCCTCCCGTGTAGGTTGAGGATTCTAAAAGAATTAAATCAATAATGTCGTTTTTTGCCCGTTTAGCCTCAGGATGTAGTAAACCGCGGGAAACTAACATGAATTCTCCTCCCCCTCAGGGCCACAGGTTGAGTATTCTAAGATTTAAACCAATTCGGTCGGTTTTCCTCCCGTGTAGGTTGAGGATTCTAAAAGAATTAAATCAATAATGTCGTATTTCGCCCGTTTAGCCTCAGGATGTAGCAAACCGCGGAAAACTAACATGAATTCTCCTCCCCCTCAGGGCCACAGGTTGAGTATTCTAAGATTTAAACCAATTCGGTCGGTTTTCCTCCCGTGTAGGTTGAGGATTCTAAAAGAATTAAATCAATAATGTCGTTTGTTGCCCGTTTAACCTCAGGATGTAGTAAACCGCGGGAAACTAACATGAATTCTCCTCCCCCTCAGGGCCACAGGTTGAGTATTCTAAGATTTAAACCAATTCGGTCGGTTTTCCTCCCGTGTAGGTTGAGGATTCTAAAAGAATTAAATCAATAATGTCGTATTTCGCCCGTTTAGCCTCAGGATGTAGCAAACCGCGGGAAACTAACATGAATTCTCCTCCCCCTCAGGGCCACAGGTTGAGTATTCTAAGATTTAAACCAATTCGGTCGGTTTTCCTCCCGTGTAGGTTGAGGATTCTAAAAGAATTAAATCAATAATGTCGTTTTTTGCCCCTTTAGCCTCAGGATGTAGTAAACCGCGGGAAACTAACATGAATTCTCCTCCCCCTCAGGGCCACAGGTTGAGTATTCTAAGATTTAAACCAATTCGGTCGGTTTTCCTCCCGTGTAGGTTGAGGATTCTAATAGAATTAAATAAAAAAGGTCGTTTTTCGCCCGTTTAGCCTCAGGATGTTGCGATCCGCGAGAATTAACAAACATGAACTCTCCTCCCCCTCAGGGCGCCAGGTTGAGTATTCTAAAAGATTTAAATCAATTCGGTCGGTTTTCCTCCCGTGTAGGTTGAGGATTCTAATAGAATTAAATCAAAAAGGTCGTTTTTCGCCCGTTTAGCCTCAGGATGTTGCGATCCGCGAGAATTAACAAACATGAACTCTCCTCCCCCTCAGGGCGCCAGGTTGAGTATTCTAAAAGATTTAAATCAATTCGGTCGGTTTTCCTCCCGTGTAGGTTGAGGATTCTAATAGAATTAAATCAAAAAGGTCGTTTTTCGCCCGTTTAGCCTCAGGATGTTGCGATCCGCGAGAATTAACAAACATGAACTCTCCTCCCCCTCAGGGCGCCAGGTTGAGTATTCTAAAAGATTTAAATCAATTCGGTCGGTTTTCCTCCCGTGTAGGTTGAGGATTCTAAAAGAATTAAATCAATAATGTCGTTTTTTGCCCGTTTAGCCTCAGGATGTAGTAAACCGCGGGAAACTAACATGAATTCTCCTCCCCCTCAGGGCCACAGGTTGAGTATTCTAAAAGATTTAAACCAATTCGGTCGGTTTTCCTCCCGTGTAGGTTGAGGATTCTAAAAGAATTAAATCAATAATGTCGTTTTTTGCCCGTTTAGCCTCAGGATGTAGTAAACCGCGGGAAACTAACATGAATTCTCCTCCCCCTCAGGGCCACAGGTTGAGTATTCTAAGATTTAAACCAATTCGGTCGGTTTTCCTCCCGTGTAGGTTGAGGATTCTAAAAGAATTAAATCAATAATGTCGTATTTCGCCCGTTTAGCCTCAGGATGTAGCAAACCGCGAGAATTAACTAACATGCACTCTCCTCCCCCTCAGGGCGACAGGTTGAGTATTCTAAAAGATTTAAACCAATTCGGTCGGTTTTCCTCCCGTGTAGGTTGAGGATTCTAAAAGAATTAAATCAATAATGTCGTTTTTTGCCCGTTTAGCCTCAGGATGTAGTAAACCGCGGGAAACTAACATGAATTCTCCTCCCCCTCAGGGCCACAGGTTGAGTATTCTAAAAGATTTAAATCAATTCGGTCGGTTTTCCTCCCGTGTAGGTTGAGGATTCTAAAAGAATTAAATCAATAAGGTCTTTTTTCGCCCGTTTAGCCTCAGGATGTAGCAAACCGCGAGAATTAACTAACATGAACTCTCCTCCCCCTCAGGGCGCCAGGTTGAGTATTCTAAAAGATTTAAACCAATTCGGTCGGTTTTCCTCCGTGTAGGTTGAGGATTCTAAGAGAATTAAATCAATAATGTCGTTTTTCGCGCGTTTAGCCTCAGGATGTAGCAAACCACGAGAATTAACTAACATGAACTCTCCTCCCCCTCAGGGCGCCAGGTTGAGTATTCTAAAAGATTTAAACCAATTCGGTCGGTTTTCCTCCCGTGTAGGTTGAGGATTCTAAGAGAATTAAATCAATAATGTCGTTTTTCGCGCTTTTAGCCTCAGGATGTAGCAAACCGCGAGAATTAACTAACATGAACTCTCCTCCCCCTCAGGGCGCCAGGTTGAGTATTCTAAAAGATTTAAACCAATTCGGTCGGTTTTCCTCCCGTGTAGGTTGAGGATTCTAAAAGAATTAAATCAATAAGGTCTTTTTTCGCCCGTTTAGCCTCAGGATGTAGCAAACCGCGAGAATTAACTAACATGAACTCTCCTCCCCCTCAGGGCGCCAGGTTGAGTATTCTAAAAGATTTAAACCAATTCGGTCGGTTTTCCTCCGTGTAGGTTGAGGATTCTAAGAGAATTAAATCAATAATGTCGTTTTTCGCGCGTTTAGCCTCAGGATGTAGCAAACCGCGAGAATTAACTAACATGAACTCTCCTCCCCCTCAGGGCGCCAGGTTGAGTATTCTAAAAGATTTAAACCAATTCGGTCGGTTTTCCTCCCGTGTAGGTTGAGAATTCTAAGAGAAATAAATCAATAATGTCGTTTTTTGCCCGTTTAGCCTCAGGATGTAGTAAACCGCGGGAAACTAACATGAATTCTCCTCCCCCTCAGGGCCACAGGTTGAGTTTTCTAAAAGATTTAAATCAATTCGGTCGGTTTTCCTCCCGTGTAGGTTGAGGATTCTAAGAGAATTAAATCAATAATGTCGTTTTTCGCGCGTTTAGCCTCAGGATGTAGCAAAATGCGAGAATTAACTAACATGAACTCTCCTCCCCCTCAGGGCGCCAGGTTGAGTATTCTAAAAGATTTAAATCAATTCGGTCGGTTTTCCTCCCGTATAGGTTGAGGATTCTAAGAAAATTAAATCAATAATGTCGTTTTTCGCCCGTTTAGCCTCAGGATGTAGCAAACCGCGGGAAACTAACATGAATACTCCTCCCCCTCAGGGCCACAGGTTGAGTATTCTAAAAGATTTAAATCAATTCGGTCGGTTTTCCTCCCGTATAGGTTGAGGATTCTAAGAGAATTAAATCAATAATGTCGTTTTTCGCGCGTTTAGCCTCAGGATGTAGCAAAATGCGAGAATAAACTAACATGAACACTCCTCCCCCTCAGGGCGCCAGGTTGAGTATTCTAAAAGATTTAAATCAATTCGGTCGATTTTCCTCCCGTGTAGGTTGAGGATTCTAAGAGAATTAAATCAATAATGTCGTTTTTCGCGCGTTAAGCCTCAGGCTGTAGCAAACCGCGAGAATTAACTAACATGAACTCTCCTCCCCCTCAGGGCGACAGGTTGAGTATTCTAAAAGATTTAAACCAATTCGGTCGGTTTTCCTCCCGTGTAGGTTGAGGATTCTAAGAGAATTAAATCAATAATGTCGTTTTTCGCGCGTTTAGCCTCAGGATGTAGCAAAATGCGAGAATTAACTAACATGAACTCTCCTCCCCCTCAGGGCGCCAGGTTGAGTATTCTAAAAGATTTAAATCAATTCGGTCGGTTTTCCTCCCGTATAGGTTGAGGATTCTAAGAGAATTAAATCAATAATGTCGTTTTTCGCCCGTTTAGCCTCAGGATGTAGTAAACCGCGGGAAACTAACATGAATTCTCCTCCCCCTCAGGGCCACAGGTTGAGTATTCTAAAAGATTTAAATCAATTCGGTCGGTTTTCCTCCCGTGTAGGTTGAGGATTCTAAGAGAATTAAATCAATAATGTCGTTTTTCGCGCGTTTAGCCTCAGGATGTAGCAAAATGCGAGAATTAACTAACATGAACTCTCCTCCCCCTCAGGGCGCCAGGTTGAGTATTCTAAAAGATTTAAATCAATTCGGTCGGTTTTCCTCCCGTATAGGTTGAGGATTCTAAGAGAATTAAATCAATAATGTCGTTTTTCGCCCGTTTAGCCTCAGGATGTAGTAAACCGCGGGAAACTAACATGAATTCTCCTCCCCCTCAGGGCCACAGGTTGAGTATTCTAAAAGATTTAAATCAATTCGGTCGGTTTTCCTCCCGTGTAGGTTGAGGATTCTAAGAGAATTAAATCAATAATGTCGTTTTTCGCGCGTTTAGCCTCAGGATGTAGCAAAATGCGAGAATTAACTAACATGAACTCTCCTCCCCCTCAGGGCGCCAGGTTGAGTATTCTAAAAGATTTAAATCAATTCGGTCGGTTTTCCTCCCGTATAGGTTGAGGATTCTAAGAGAATTAAATCAATAATGTCGTTTTTCGCCCGTTTAGCCTCAGGATGTAGCAAACCGCGGGAAACTAACATGAATTCTCCTCCCCCTCAGGGCCACAGGTTGAGTATTCTAAAAGATTTAAATCAATTTGTCGGTTTTCCTCCCGTGTAGGTTGAGGATTCTAAGAGAATAAAATCAATAATGTCGTTTTTCGCGCGTTTAGCCTCAGGATGTAGCAAAATGCGAGAATTAACTAACATGAACTCTCCTCCCCCTCAGGGCGCCAGGTTGAGTATTCTAAAAGATTTAAACCAATTCGGTCGGTTTTCCTCCCGTGTAGGTTGAGGATTCTAAGAGAATTAAATCAATAATGTCGTTTTTCGCGCGTTTAGCCTCAGGATGTAGCAAACCGCGAGAATTAACTAACATGAACTCTCCTCCCCCTCAGGGCGACAGGTTGAGTATTCTAAAAGATTTAAACCAATTCGGTCGGTTTTCCTCCCGTGTAGGTTGAGGATTCTAAGAGAATTTAATCAATAATGTCGTTTTTCGCCCGTTTAGCCTCAGGATGTAGCAAACCGCGGGAAACTAACATGAATTCTCCTCCCCCTCAGGGCCACAGGTTGAGTATTCTAAAAGATTTAAATCAATTCGGTCGGTTTTCCTCCCGTGTAGGTTGAGGATTCTAAGAGAATTAAATCAATAATGTCGTTTTTCGCCCGTTTAGCCTCAGGATGTAGCAAACCGCGGGAAACTAACATGACTTCTCCTCCCCCTCAGGGCCACAGGTTGAGTATTCTAAAAGATTTAAATCAATTCGGTCGGTTTTCCTCCCGTGTAGGTTGAGGATTCTAAAAGAATTAAATCAATAATGTCGTTGTTTGCCAGTTTAGCCTCAGGATGTAGTAAACAGCGGGAAACTAACATGAATTCTCCTCCCCCTCAGGGCCACAGGTTGAGTTTTCTAAAAGATTTAAATCAATTCGGTCGGTTTTCCTCCCGTGTAGGTTGAGGATTCTAAGAGAATTAAATCAATAATGTCGTTTTTCGCGCGTTTAGCCTCAGGATGTAGCAAAATGCGAGAATTAACTAACATGAACTCTCCTCCCCCTCAGGGCGCCAGGTTGAGTATTCTAAAAGATTTAAATCAATTCGGTCGGTTTTCCTCCCGTATAGGTTGAGGATTCTAAGAGAATTAAATCAATAATGTCGTTTTTCGCCCGTTTAGCCTCAGGATGTAGTAAACCGCGGGAAACTAACATGAATTCTCCTCCCCCTCAGGGCCACAGGTTGAGTATTCTAAAAGATTTAAATCAATTCGGTCGGTTTTCCTCCCGTGTAGGTTGAGGATTCTAAGAGAATTAAATCAATAATGTCGTTTTTCGCCCGTTTAGCCTCAGGATGTAGCAAACCGCGGGAAACTAACATGAATTCTCCTCCCCCTCAGGGCCACAGGTTGAGTATTCTAAAAGATTTAAATCAATTCGGTCGGTTTTCCTCCCGTGTAGGTTGAGGATTCTAAGAGAATTAAATCAATAATGCCGTTTTTCGCGCGTTTAGCCTCAGGATGTAGCAAAATGCGAGAATTAACTAACATGAACTCTCCTCCCCCTCAGGGCGCCAGGTTGAGTATTCTAAAAGATTTAAACCAATTCGGTCGGTTTTCCTCCCGTGTAGGTTGAGGATTCTAAGAGAATTAAATCAATAATGTCGTTTTTTGCCCGTTTAGCCTCAGGATGTAGTAAACCGTGGGAAACTAACATGAATTCTCCTCCCCTTCAGGGCCACAGGTTGAGTATTCTAAAAGCTTTAAATCAATTCGGTCGGTTTTCCTCCCGTGTAGGTTGAGGATTCTAAGAGAATTAAATCAATAATGTCGTTTTTCGCGCGTTTAGCCTCAGGATGTAGCAAAATGCGAGAATTAACTAACATGAACTCTCCTCCCCCTCAGGGCGCCAGGTTGAGTATTCTAAAAGATTTAAATCAATTCGGTCGGTTTTCCTCCCGTATAGGTTGAGGATTCTAAGAGAATTAAATCAATAATGTCGTTTTTCGCCCGTTTAGCCTCAGGATGTAGCAAACCGCGGGAAACTAACATGAATTCTCCTCCCCCTTAGGGCCACAGGTTGAGTATTCTAAAAGATTTAAATCAATTCGGTCGGTTTTCCTCCCGTGTAGGTTGAGGATTCTAAGAGAATAAAATCAATAATGTCGTTTTTCGCGCGTTTAGCCTCAGGATGTAGCAAACCGCGAGAATTAACTAACATGAACTCTCCTCCCCCTCAGGGCGACAGGTTGAGTATTCTAAAAGATTTAAACCAATTCGGTCGGTTTTCCTCCCGTGTAGGTTGAGGATTCTAAGAGAATTAAATCAATAAGGTCGTTTTTCGCGCGTTTAGCCTCAGGATGTAGCAAAATGCGAGAATTAACTAACATGAACTCTCCTCCCCCTCAGGGCGCCAGGTTGAGTATTCTAAAAGATTTAAATCAATTCGGTCGGTTTTCCTCCCGTGTAGGTTGAGGATTCTAAGAGAATTAAATCAATAATGTCGTTTTTCGCCCGTTTAGCCTTAGGATGTAGCAAACCGCGGGAAACTAACATGACTTCTCCTCCCCCTCAGGACCACATGTTGAGTATTCTAAAAGATTTAAATCAATTCGGTCGGTTTTCCTGTCGTGTAGGTTGAGGATTCTAAGAGAATTAAATCAATAATGTCGTTTTTCGCCCGTTTAGCCTCAGGATGTAGCAAACCGCGGGAAACTAACATGAATTCTCCTCCCCCTCAGGGCCACAGGTTGAGTATTCTAAAAGATTTAAATCAATTCGGTCGGTTTTCCTCCCGTGTAGGTTGAGGATTCTAAAAGAATTAAATCAATAAGGTCTTTTTTCGCCCGTTTAGCCTCAGGATGTAGCAAACCGCGAGAATTAACTAACATGAACTCTCCTCCCCCTCAGGGCGCCAGGTTGAGTATTCTAAAAGATTTAAACCAATTCGGTCGGTTTTCCTCCGTGTAGGTTGAGGATTCTAAGAGAATGAAATCAATAATGTCGTTTTTCGCGCGTTTAGCCTCAGGATGTAGCAAACCGCGAGAATTAACTAACATGAACTCTCCTCCCCCTCAGGGCGCCAGGTTGAGTATTCTAAAAGATTTAAACCAATTCGGTCGGTTTTCCTCCCGTGTAGGTTGAGGATTCTAAGAGAATTAAATCAATAATGTCGTTTTTCGCGCTTTTAGCCTCAGGATGTAGCAAACCGCGAGAATTAACTAACATGAACTCTCCTCCCCCTCAGGGCGCCACGTTGAGTATTCTAAAAGATTTAAACCAATTCGGTCGGTTTTCCTCCGTGTAGGTTGAGGATTCTAAGAGAATTAAATCAATAATGTCGTTTTTCGCGCGTTTAGCCTCAGGATGTAGCAAACCGCGAGAATTAACTAACATGAACTCTCCTCCCCCTCAGGGCGCCAGGTTGAGTATTCTAAAAGATTTAAACCAATTCGGTCGGTTTTCCTCCCGTGTAGGTTGAGGATTCTAAGAGAAATAAATCAATAATGTCGTTTTTCGCCCGTTTAGCCTCAGGATGTAGCAAACCGCGGGAAACTAACATGAATACTCCTCCCCCTCAGGGCCACAGGTTGAGTATTCTAAAAGATTTAAATCAATTCGGTCGGTTTTCCTGTCGTGTAGGTTGAGGATTCTAAGAGAATTAAATCAATAATGTCGTTTTTCGCCCGTTTAGCCTTAGGATGTAGCAAACCGCGGGAAACTAACATGACTTCTCCTCCCCCTCAGGACCACATGTTGAGTATTCTAAAAGATTTAAATCAATTCGGTCGGTTTTCCTGTCGTGTAGGTTGAGGATTCTAAGAGAATTAAATCAATAATGTCGTTTTTCGCCCGTTTAGCCTCAGGATGTAGCAAACCGCGGGAAACTAACATGAATTCTCCTCCCCCTCAGGGCCACAGGTTGAGTATTCTAAAAGATTTAAATCAATTCGGTCGGTTTTCCTCCCGTGTAGGTTGAGGATTCTAAAAGAATTAAATCAATAAGGTCTTTTTTCGCCCGTTTAGCCTCAGGATGTAGCAAACCGCGAGAATTAACTAACATGAACTCTCCTCCCCCTCAGGGCGCCAGGTTGAGTATTCTAAAAGATTTAAACCAATTCGGTCGGTTTTCCTCCGTGTAGGTTGAGGATTCTAAGAGAATGAAATCAATAATGTCGTTTTTCGCGCGTTTAGCCTCAGGATGTAGCAAACCGCGAGAATTAACTAACATGAACTCTCCTCCCCCTCAGGGCGCCAGGTTGAGTATTCTAAAAGATTTAAACCAATTCGGTCGGTTTTCCTCCCGTGTAGGTTGAGGATTCTAAGAGAATTAAATCAATAATGTCGTTTTTCGCGCTTTTAGCCTCAGGATGTAGCAAACCGCGAGAATTAACTAACATGAACTCTCCTCCCCCTCAGGGCGCCACGTTGAGTATTCTAAAAGATTTAAACCAATTCGGTCGGTTTTCCTCCGTGTAGGTTGAGGATTCTAAGAGAATTAAATCAATAATGTCGTTTTTCGCGCGTTTAGCCTCAGGATGTAGCAAACCGCGAGAATTAACTAACATGAACTCTCCTCCCCCTCAGGGCGCCAGGTTGAGTATTCTAAAAGATTTAAACCAATTCGGTCGGTTTTCCTCCCGTGTAGGTTGAGGATTCTAAGAGAAATAAATCAATAATGTCGTTTTTCGCCCGTTTAGCCTCAGGATGTAGCAAACCGCGGGAAACTAACATGAATACTCCTCCCCCTCAGGGCCACAGGTTGAGTATTCTAAAAGATTTAAATCAATTCGGTCGGTTTTCCTCCCGTGTAGGTTGAGGATTCTAAGAGAATTAAATCAATAATGTCGTTTTTCGCGCGTTTAGCCTCAGGATGTAGCAAACCGCGAGAATTAACTAACATGAACTCTCCTCCCCCTCAGGGCGCCAGGTTGAGTATTCTAAAAGATTTAAACCAATTCGGTCGGTTTTCCTCCGTGTAGGTTGAGGATTCTAAGAGAATGAAATCAATAATGTCGTTTTTCGCGCGTTTAGCCTCAGGATGTAGCAAACCGCGAGAATTAACTAACATGAACTCTCCTCCCCCTCAGGGCGCCAGGTTGAGTATTCTAAAAGATTTAAACCAATTCGGTCGGTTTTCCTCCCGTGTAGGTTGAGGATTCTAAGAGAATTAAATCAATAATGTCGTTTTTCGCGCTTTTAGCCTCAGGATGTAGCAAACCGCGAGAATTAACTAACATGAACTCTCCTCCCCCTCAGGGCGCCACGTTGAGTATTCTAAAAGATTTAAACCAATTCGGTCGGTTTTCCTCCGTGTAGGTTGAGGATTCTAAGAGAATTAAATCAATAATGTCGTTTTTCGCGCGTTTAGCCTCAGGATGTAGCAAACCGCGAGAATTAACTAACATGAACTCTCCTCCCCCTCAGGGCGCCAGGTTGAGTATTCTAAAAGATTTAAACCAATTCGGTCGGTTTTCCTCCCGTGTAGGTTGAGGATTCTAAGAGAAATAAATCAATAATGTCGTTTTTCGCCCGTTTAGCCTCAGGATGTAGCAAACCGCGGGAAACTAACATGAATACTCCTCCCCCTCAGGGCCACAGGTTGAGTATTCTAAAAGATTTAAATCAATTCGGTCGGTTTTCCTCCCGTGTAGGTTGAGGATTCTAAGAGAATTAAATCAATAATGTCGTTTTTCGCGCGTTTAGCCTCAGGATGTAGCAAACCGCGAGAATTAACTAACATGAACTCTCCTCCCCCTCAGGGCGCCAGGTTGAGTATTCTAAAAGATTTAAACCAATTCGGTCGGTTTTCCTCCCGTGTAGGTTGAGGATTCTAAGAGAAATAAATCAATAATGTCGTTTTTCGCCCGTTTAGCCTCAGGATGTAGCAAACCGCGGGAAACTAACATGAATACTCCTCCCCCTCAGGGCCACAGGTTGAGTATTCTAAAAGATTTAAATCAATTCGGTCGGTTTTCCTCCCGTGTAGGTTGAGGATTCTAAGAGAATTAAATCAATAATGTCGTTTTTCGCGCGTTTAGCCTCAGGATGTAGCAAACCGCGAGAATTAACTAACATGAACTCTCCTCCCCCTCAGGGCGCCAGGTTGAGTATTCTAAAAGATTTAAACCAATTCGGTCGGTTTTCCTCCCGTGTAGGTTGAGGATTCTAAGAGAAATAAATCAATAATGTCGTTTTTCGCCCGTTTAGCCTCAGGATGTAGCAAACCGCGGGAAACTAACATGAATACTCCTCCCCCTCAGGGCCACAGGTTGAGTATTCTAAAAGATTTAAATCAATTCGGTCGGTTTTCCTCCCGTGTAGGTTGAGGATTCTAAGAGAATTAAATCAATAATGTCGTTTTTCGCCCGTTTAGCCTCAGGATGTAGCAAACCGCGGGAAACTAACATGAATTCTCCTCCCCCTCAGGGCCACAGGTTGAGTATTCTAAAAGATTTAAATCAATTCGGTCGGTTTTCCTCCCGTGTAGGTTGAGGATTCTAAGAGAATAAAATCAATAATGTCGTTTTTCGCGCGTTTAGCCTCAGGATGTAGCAAACCGCGAGAATTAACTAACATGAATTCTCCTCCCCCTCAGGGCGACAGGTTGAGTATTCTAAAAGATTTAAACCAATTCGGTCGGTTTTCCTCCCGTGTAGGTTGAGGATTCTAAGAGAATTAAATCAATAAGGTCGTTTTTCGCGCGTTTAGCCTCAGGATGTAGCAAAATGCGAGAATTAACTAACATGAACTCTCCTCCCCCTCAGGGCGCCAGGTTGAGTATTCTAAAAGATTTAAATCAATTCGGTCGGTTTTCCTCCCGTGTAGGTTGAGGATTCTAAGAGAATTAAATCAATAATGTCGTTTTTCGCCCGTTTAGCCTTAGGATGTAGCAAACCGCGGGAAACTAACATGACTTCTCCTCCCCCTCAGGGCCACATGTTGAGTATTCTAAAAGATTTAAATCAATTCGGTCGGTTTTCCTGTCGTGTAGGTTGAGGATTCTAAGAGAATTAAATCAATAATGTCGTTTTTCGCCCGTTTAGCCTCAGGATGTAGCAAACCGCGAGAATTAACTAACATGAACTCTCCTCCCCCTCAGGGCGCCAGGTTGAGTATTCTAAAAGATTTAAATCAATTCGGTCGGTTTTCCTGTCGTGTAGGTTGAGGATTCTAAAAGAATTAAATCAATAAGGTCTTTTTTCGCCCGTTTAGCCTCAGGATGTAGCAAACCGCGAGAATTAACTAACATGAACTCTCCTCCCCCTCAGGGCGCCAGGTTGAGTATTCTAAAAGATTTAAACCAATTCGGTCGGTTTTCCTCCCGTGTAGGTTGAGGATTCTAAGAGAATTAAATCAATAATGTCGTTTTTCGCGCGTTTAGCCTCAGGATGTAGCAAACCGCGAGAATTAACTAACATGAACTCTCCTCCCCCTCAGGGCGCCAGGTTGAGTATTCTAAAAGATTTAAACCAATTCGGTCGGTTTTCCTCCCGTGTAGGTTGAGGATTCTAAGAGAATTAAATCAATAATGTCGTTTTTCGCGCTTTTAGCCTCAGGATGTAGCAAACCGCGAGAATTAACTAACATGAACTCTCCTCCCCCTCAGGGCGCCAGGTTGAGTATTCTAAAAGATTTAAACCAATTCGGTCGGTTTTCCTCCGTGTAGGTTGAGGATTCTAAGAGAATTAAATCAATAATGTCGTTTTTCGCGCGTTTAGCCTCAGGATGTAGCAAACCGCGAGAATTAACTAACATGAACTCTCCTCCCCCTCAGGGCGCCAGGTTGAGTATTCTAAAAGATTTAAACCAATTCGGTCGGTTTTCCTCCCGTGTAGGTTGAGGATTCTAAGAGAAATAAATCAATAATGTCGTTTTTTGCCCGTTTAGCCTCAGGATGTAGTAAACCGCGGGAAACTAACATGAATTCTCCTCCCCCTCAGGGCCACAGGTTGAGTTTTCTAAAAGATTTAAATCAATTCGGTCGGTTTTCCTCCCGTGTAGGTTGAGGATTCTAAGAGAATTAAATCAATAATGTCGTTTTTCGCGCGTTTAGCCTCAGGATGTAGCAAAATGCGAGAATTAACTAACATGAACTCTCCTCCCCCTCAGGGCGCCAGGTTGAGTATTCTAAAAGATTTAAATCAATTCGGTCGGTTTTCCTCCCGTATAGGTTGAGGATTCTAAGAAAATTAAATCAATAATGTCGTTTTTCGCCCGTTTAGCCTCAGGATGTAGCAAACCGCGGGAAACTAACATGAATACTCCTCCCCCTCAGGGCCACAGGTTGAGTATTCTAAAAGATTTAAATCAATTCGGTCGGTTTTCCTCCCGTGTAGGTTGAGGATTCTAAGAGAATTAAATCAATAATGTAGTTTTTCGCCCGTTTAGCCTCAGGATGTAGCAACCCGCGAGAATTAACTAACATGAACTCTCCTCCCCCTCAGGGCGACAGGTTGAGTATTCTAAAAGATTTAAACCAATTCGGTCGGTTTTCCTCCCGTGTAGGTTGAGGATTCTAAAAGAATTAAATCAATAATGTCGTTTTTCGCCCGTTTAGCCTCAGGATGTAGCAAACCGCGGGAAACTAACATGAATTCTCCTCCCCCTCAGGCCCACAGGTTGAGTATTCTAAAAGATTTAAATCAATTCGTTCGGTTTTCCTCCCGTGTAGGTTGAGGATTCTAAGAGAATTAAATCAATAATGTCGTTTTTCGCGCGTTTAGCCTCAGGATGTAGCAAACCGCGAGAATTAACTAACATGAACTCTCCTCCCCCTCAGGGCGACAGGTTGAGTATTCTAATAGATTTAAACAAATTCGGTCGGTTTTCCTCCCGTGTAGGTTGAGGATTCTAAAAGAATTAAATCAATAATGTCGTTTTTCGCCCGTTTAGCCTCAGGATGTAGCAAACCGCGGGAAACTAACATGAATTCTCCTCCCCCTCAGGGCCACAGGTTGAGTATTCTAAAAGATTTAAATCAATTCGGTCGGTTTTCCTCCCGTGTAGGTTGAGGATTCTAAGAGAATTAAATCAATAATGTCGTTTTTCGCGCGTTTAGCCTCAGGATGTAGCAAAATGCGAGAATTAACTAACATGAACTCTCCTCCCCCTCAGGGCGACAGGTTGAGTATTCTAAAAGATTTAAACCAATTCGGTCGGTTTTCCTCCCGTGTAGGTTGAGGATTCTAAGAGAATTAAATCAATAATGTCGTTTTTCGCGCGTTTAGCCTCAGGATGTAGCAAAATGCGAGAATTAACTAACACGAACTCTCCTCCCCCTCAGGGCGACAGGTTGAGTATTCTAAAAGATTTAAACCAATTCGGTCGGTTTTCCTCCCGTGTAGGTTGAGGATTCTAAAAGAATTAAATCAATAATGTCGTTGTTTGCCAGTTTAGCCTCAGGATGTAGCAAAATGCGAGAATTAACTAACATGAACTCTTCTCCCCCTCAGGGCGCCAGGTTGAGTATTCTAAAAGATTTAAATCAATTCGGTCGGTTTTCCTCCCGTATAGGTTGAGGATTCTAAGAGAATTAAATCAATAATGTCGTTTTTCGCCCGTTTAGCCTCAGGATGTAGTAAACCGCGGGAAACTAACATGAATTCTCCTCCCCCTCAGGGCCACAGGTTGAGTATTCTAAAAGATTTAAATCAATTCGGTCGGTTTTCCTCCCGTGTAGGTTGAGGATTCTAAGAGAATTAAATCAATAATGTCGTTTTTCGCGCGTTTAGCCTCAGGATGTAGCAAAATGCGAGAATTAACTAACATGAACTCTCCTCCCCGTCAGGGCGCCAGGTTGAGTATTCTAAAAGATTTAAATCAATTCGGTCGGTTTTCCTCCCATATAGGTTGAGGATTCTAAGAGAATTAAATCAATAATGTCGTTTTTCGCCCGTTTAGCCTCAGGATGTAGCAAACCGCGGGAAACTAACATGAATTCTCCTCCCCCTCAGGGCCACAGGTTGAGTATTCTAAAAGATTTAAATCAATTCGGTCGGTTTTCCTCCCGTGTAGGTTGAGGATTCTAAGAGAATTAAATCAATAATGTCGTTTTTCGCGCGTTTAGCCTCAGGATGTAGCAAAATGCGAGAATTAACTAACATGAACTCTCCTCCCCCTCAGGGCGCCAGGTTGAGTATTCTAAAAGATTTAAACCAATTCGGTCGGTTTTCCTCCCGTGTAGGTTGAGGATTCTAAGAGAATTAAATCAATAATGTCGTTTTTTGCCCGTTTAGCCTCAGGATGTAGTAAACCGCGGGAAACTAACATGAATTCTCCTCCCCTTCAGGGCCACAGGTTGAGTATTCTAAAAGATTTAAATCAATTCGGTCGGTTTTCCTCCCGTGTAGGTTGAGGATTCTAAAAGAATTAAATCAATAATGTCGTTTTTCGCGCGTTTAGCCTCAGGATGTAGCAAAATGCGAGAATTAACTAACATGAACTCTCCTCCCCCTCAGGGCGCCAGGTTGAGTATTCTAAAAGATTTAAATCAATTCGGTCGGTTTTCCTCCCGTATAGGTTGAGGATTCTAAGAGAATTAAATCAATAATGTCGTTTTTCGCCCGTTTAGCCTCAGGATGTAGCAAACCGCGGGAAACTAACATGAATTCTCCTCCCCTTCAGGGCCACAGGTTGAGTATTCTAAAAGATTTAAATCAATTCGGTCGGTTTTCCTCCCGTGTAGGTTGAGGATTCTAAGAGAATTAAATCAATAATGTCGTTTTTCGCGCGTTTAGCCTCAGGATGTAGCAAAATGCGAGAATTAACTAACATGAACTCTCCTCCCCCTCAGGGCGCCAGGTTGAGTATTCTAAAAGATTTAAACCAATTCGGTCGGTTTTCCTCCCGTGTAGGTTGAGGATTCTAAGAGAATTAAATCAATAATGTCGTTTTTCGCGCGTTTAGCCTCAGGATGTAGCAAACCGCGAGAATTAACTAACATGAACTCTCCTCCCCCTCAGGGCGACAGGTTGAGTATTCTAAAAGATTTAAGCCAATTCGGTCGGTTTTCCTCCCGTGTAGGTTGAGGATTCTAAGAGAATTTAATCAATAATGTCGTTTTTCGCCCGTTTAGCCTCAGGATGTAGCAAACCGCGGGAAACTAACATGAATTCTCCTCCCCCTCAGGGCCACAGGTTGAGTATTCTAAAAGATTTAAATCAATTCGGTCGGTTTTCCTCCCGTGTAGGTTGAGGATTCTAAGAGAATTAAATCAATAATGTCGTTTTTCGCCCGTTTAGCCTCAGGATGTAGCAAACCGCGGGAAACTAACATGACTTCTCCTCCCCCTCAGGGCCACAGGTTGAGTATTCTAAAAGATTTAAATCAATTCGGTCGGTTTTCCTCCCGTGTAGGTTGAGGATTCTAAGAGAATTAAATCAATAAGGTCGTTTTTCGCGCGTTTAGCCTCAGGATGTAGCAAAATGCGAGAATTAACTAACATGAACTCTCCTCCCCCTCAGGGCGCCAGGTTGAGTATTCTAAAAGATTTAAATCAATTCGGTCGGTTTTCCTCCCGTGTAGGTTGAGGATTCTAAGAGAATTAAATCAATAATGTCGTTTTTCGCCCGTTTAGCCTTAGGATGTAGCAAACCGCGGGAAACTAACATGACTTCTCCTCCCCCTCAGGGCCACAGGTTGAGTATTCTAAAAGATTTAAATCAATTCGGTCGGTTTTCCTGTCGTGTAGGTTGAGGATTCTAAGAGAATTAAATCAATAATGTCGTTTTTCGCCCGTTTAGCCTCAGGATGTAGCAAACCGCGGGAAACTAACATGAATTCTCCTCCCCCTCAGGGCCACAGGTTGAGTATTCTAAAAGATTTAAATCAATTCGGTCGGTTTTCCTTCCGTGTAGGTTGAGGATTCTAAAAGAATTAAATCAATAAGGTCTTTTTTCGCCCGTTTAGCCTCAGGATGTAGCAAACCGCGAGAATAAACTAACATGAACTCTCCTCCCCCTCAGGGCGCCAGGTTGAGTATTCTAAAAGATTTAAACCAATTCGGTCGGTTTTCCTCCCGTGTAGGTTGAGGATTCTAAGAGAATTAAATCAATAATGTCGTTTTTCGCGCGTTTAGCCTCAGGATGTAGTAAACAGCGGGAAACTAACATGAATTCTCCTCCCCCTCAGGGCCACAGGTTGAGTTTTCTAAAAGGTTTAAACCAATTCGGTCGGTTTTCCTCCCGTGTAGGTTGAGGATTCTAAGAGAATTAAATCAATAAGGTCTTTTTTCGCCCGTTTAGCCTCAGGATGTAGCAAACCGCGAGAATTAACTAACATGAACTCTCCTCCCCCTCAGGGCGACAGGTTGAGTATTCTAAAAGATTTAAACCAATTCGGTCGGTTTTCCTCCTGTGTAGGTTGAGGATTCTAAAAGAAATAAATCAATAAGGTCGTTTTTCGCCCGTTTAGCCTCAAGATGTTGCGATCCGCAAAAATGAACTAACATGAACCCTCCTCCCCCTCAGGACACCAGGTTGAGTATTCTATGAGATTTAAATCAATTTGTCGGTTTTCCTCCCGTGTAGGTTGAGGATTCTAAGAGAATTAAATCAAAAATGTCGTTTTTCGCGCGTTTAGCCTCAGGATGTAGCAAAATGCGAGAATTAACTAACATGAACTCTCCTCCCCCTCAGGACGACAGGTTGAGTATTCTAAAAGATTTAAACCAATTCGGTCGGTTTTCCTCCCGTGTAGGTTGAGGATTCTAAAAGAATTAAATCAATAATGTCGTTTTTCGCCCGTTTAGCCTCAGGATGTAGCAAACCGCGGGAAACTAACATGAATTCTCCTCCCCCTCAGGGCCGCAGGTTGAGTATTCTAAAAGATTTAAATCAATTCGGTCGGTTTTCCTCCCGTGTAGGTTGAGGATTCTAAAAGAATTAAATCAATAATGTCGTTTTTCGCCCGTTTAGCCTCAGGATGTAGCAAACCGCGGGAAACTAACATGAATTCTCCTCCCCCTCAGGGCGCCAGGTTGAGTATTCTAAAAGATTTAAACCAATTCGGTTGGTTTTCCTCCCGTGTAGGTTGAGGATTCTAAAAGAATTAAATCAATAATGTCGTTTTTCGCCCGTTTAGCCTCAGGATGTAGCAAACCGCGGGAAACTAACATGAATTCTCCTCCCCCTCAGGGCCGCAGGTTGAGTATTCTAAAAGATTTAAATCAATTCGGTCGGTTTTCCTCCCGTGTAGGTTGAGGATTCTAAGAGAATTAAATCAATAATGTCGTTTTTTCGCGCGTTTAGCCTCAGGATGTATAGCAAAATGCGAGAATTAACTAACATGAACTCTCCTCCCCCTCAGGGCGCCAGGTTGAGTATTCTAAAAGATTTAAACCAATTCGGTCGGTTTTCCTCCCGTGTAGGTTGAGGATTCTAAAAGAATTAAATCAATAAGGTCGTTTTTCGCCCGTTTAGCCTCAGGATGTAGCAACCCGCGAGAATAAACTAACATGAACTCTCCTCCCCCTCAGGGCCACAGTTTGAGTATTCTAAAAGATTTAAATCAATTCGGTCGGTTTTCCTCCCGTGTAGGTTGAGGATTCTAAGAGAATTAAATCAATAATGTCGTTTTTCGCCCGTTTAGCCTCAGGATGTAGCAAAATGCGAGAATTAACTAACATAAACTCTCCTCCCCCTCAGGGCCACAGGTTGAGTATTCTAAAAGATTTAAATCAATTCGGTCGGTTTTCCTCCCGTGTAGGTTAAGGATTCTAAGAGAATTAAATCAATAAGGTAGTTTTTGGCCCGTTTAGCCTCAGGATGTAGCAAACCGCGAGAATTAACTAACATGAACTCTCCTCCCCCTCAGGGCCACAGGTTGAGTATTCTAAAAGATTTAAACCAATTCGGTCGGTTTTCCTCCCGTGTAGGTTGAGGATTCTAAGAGAATTAAATCAATAATGTCGTTTTTCGCCCGTTTAGCCTCAGGATGTAGCAAACCGCGGGAAACTAACATGAATTCTCCTCCCCCTCAGGGCCACAGGTTGAGTATTCTAAAAGATTTAAATCAATTCGGTCGGTTTTCCTCCCGTGTAGGTTAAGGATTCTAAGAGAATTAAATCAATAATGTCGTTTTTCGCGCGTTTAGCCTCAGGATGTATAGCAAAATGCGAGAATTAACTAACATGAACTCTCCTCCCCCTCAGGGCGCCAAGTTGAGTATTCTAAAAGATTTAAACCAATTCGGTCGGTTTTCCTCCCGTGTAGGTTGAGGATTCTAAGAGAATTAAATCAATAATGTCGTTTTTCGCCCGTTTAGCCTCAGGATGTTGCGATCCGCAAAAATGAACTAACATGAACTCTCCTCCCCCTCAGGGCCACAGGTTGAGTATTCTAAAAGATTTAAATCAATTCGGTCGGTTTTCCTCCCGTGTAGGTTGAGGATTCTAAAAGAATTAAATCAATAATGTCGTATTTCGCCCGTTTAGCCTCAAGATGTTGCGATCCGCAAAAATGAACTAACATGAACTCTCCTCCCCCTCAGGGCCACAGTTTGAGTATTCTAAAAGATTTAAATCAATTCGGTCGGTTTTCCTCCCGTGTAGGTTGAGGATTCTAAAAGAATTAAATCAATAATGTCGTATTTCGCCCGTTTAGCCTCAGGATGTAGCAAACCGCGAGAATTAACTAACATGAACTCTCCTCCCCCTCAGGGCCACAGTTTCAGTATTCTAAAAGATTTAAATCAATTCGGTCGGTTTTCCTCCCGTGTAGGTTGAGGATTCTAATAGAATTAAATCAATAAGGTCGTTTTTCGCCCGTTTAGCCTCAGGATGTTAAGATCCGCAAAAAGAAACTAACATGAACTCTCCTCCCCCTCAGGGCCACAGTTTGAGTATTCTAAAAGATTTAAATCAATTCGGTCGGTTTTCCTCCCGTGTAGGTTGAGGATTCTAAAAGAATTAAATCAATAATGTCGTATTTCGCCCGTTTAGCCTCAGGATGTAGCAAACCGCGAGAATTAACTAACATGAACTCTCCTCCCCCTCAGGAACACAGTTTCAGTATTCTAAAAGATTTAAATCAATTCGGTCGGTTTTCCTCCCGTGTAGGTTGAGGATTCTAATAGAATTAAATCAATAAGGTCGTTTTTCGCCCGTTTAGCTTCAGGATGTTAAGATCCGCAAAAAGAAACTAACATGAACTCTCCTCCCCCTCAGGGCCACAGTTTGAGTATTCTAAAAGATTTAAATCAATTCGGTCGGTTTTCCTCCCGTGAAGGTTGAGGATTACGAGAATTAAATCAATAATGTCGTTTTTCGCGCGTTTAGCCTCAGGATGTAGCAAAATGCGAGAATTAACTAACATGAACTCTCCTCCCCCTCAGGGCACCAGGTTGAGTATTCTAAAAGATTTAAATCAATTCGGTCGGTTTTCCTCCCGTGTAGGTTGAGGATTCTAAAAGAATTAAATCAATAAGGTCGTTTTTCGCCCGTTTAGCCTCAGGATGTTGCGATCCGCAAAAATGAACTAACATGAACCCTCCTCCCCCTCAGGGCGCCAGGTTGAGTATTCTAAAAGATTTAAACCAATTCGTCGGTTTTCCTCCCGTGTAGGTTGAGGATTCTACGAGAATTAAATTAATAAGGTAGTTTTTGGCCCGTTTAGCCTCAGGATGTAGCAAACCGCAAGAATTAACTAACATTAACTCTCCTCCCCCTCAGGGCCACAGTTTGAGTATTCTAAAAGATTTAAATCAATTCGGTCGGTTTTCCTCCCGTGTAGGTTGAGGATTCTAAAAGAATTAAATCAAAAAGGTCGTTTTTCGCCCGTTTAGCTTCAGGATGTAGCAAACCGCGAGAATTAACTAACATGAACTCTCCTCCCCCTCAGGGCCACAGTTTTAGTATTCTAAAAGATTTAAATCAATTCGGTCGGTTTTCCTCCCGTGTAGGTTGAGGATTCTAATAGAATTAAATCAATAAGGTCGTTTTTCGCCCGTTTAGCCTCAGGATGTTGCGATCCGCAAAAATGAACTAACATGAACCCTCCTCCCCCTCAGGGCGCCAGGTTGAGTATTCTAAAAGATTTAAACCAATTCGTCGGTTTTCCTCCCGTGTAGGTTGAGGATTCTACGAGAATTAAATTAATAAGGTAGTTTTTGGCCCGTTTAGCCTCAGGATGTAGCAAACCGCAAGAATTAACTAACATTAACTCTCCTCCCCCTCAGGGCCACAGTTTGAGTATTCTAAAAGATTTAAATCAATTCGGTCGGTTTTCCTCCCGTGTAGGTTGAGGATTCTAAAAGAATTAAATCAATAATGTCGTATTTCGCCCGTTTAGCCTCAGGATGTAGCAAACCGCGAGAATTAACTAACATGAACTCTCCTCCCCCTCAGGGCCACAGTTTGAGTATTCTAAAAGATTTAAATCAATTCGGTCGGTTTTCCTCCCGTGTAGGTTGAGGATTCTAATAGAATTAAATCAAAAAGGTCGTTTTTCGCCCGTTTAGCTTCAGGATGTTGCGATCCGCGAGAATTAACTAACATGAACTCTCCTCCCCCTCAGGGCCACAGTTTGAGTATTCTAAAAGATTTAAATCAATTCGTCGGTTTTCCTCCCGTGTAGGTTGAGGATTCTACGAGAATTAAATTAATAAGGTAGTTTTTGGCCCGTTTAGCCTCAGGATGTAGCAAACCGCAAGAATTAACTAACATGAACTCTCCTCTCCCTCAGGGCCACAGTTTGAGTATTCTAAAAGATTTAAATCAATTCGGTCGGTTTTCCTCCCGTGTAGGTTGAGGATTCTAATAGAATTAAATCAAAAAGGTCGTTTTTCGCCCGTTTAGCTTCAGGGTGTTGCGATCCGCGAGAATTAACTAACATGAACTCTCCTCCCCCTCAGGGCCACAGTTTGAGTATTCTAAAAGATTTAAATCAATTCGGTCGGTTTTCCTCCCGTGTAGGTTGAGGATTCTAATAGAATTAAATCAAAAAGGTCGTTTTTCGCCCGTTTAGCTTCAGGATGTTGCGATCCGCGAGAATTAACTAACATGAACTCTCCTCCCCCTCAGGGCCACAGTTTGAATATTCTAAAAGATTTAAATCAATTCGTCGGTTTTCCTCCCGTGTAGGTTGAGGATTCTACGAGAATTAAATTAATAAGGTAGTTTTTGGCCCGTTTAGCCTCAGGATGTAGCAAACCGCAAGAATTAACTAACATGAACTCTCCTCCCCCTCAGGGCCACAGTTTGAGTATTCTAAAAGATTTAAATCAATTCGGTCGGTTTTCCTCCCGTGTAGGTTGAGGATTCTAATAGAATTAAATCAAAAAGGTCGTTTTTCGCCCGTTTAGCTTCAGGGTGTTGCGATCCGCGAGAATTAACTAACATGAACTCTCCTCCCCCTCAGGGCCACAGTTTGAGTATTCTAAAAGATTTAAATCAATTCGGTCGGTTTTCCTCCCGTGTAGGTTGAGGATTCTAATAGAATTAAATCAAAAAGGTCGTTTTTCGCCCGTTTAGCTTCAGGATGTTGCGATCCGCGAGAATTAACTAACATGAACTCTCCTCCCCCTCAGGGCCACAGTTTGAGTATTCTAAAAGATTTAAATCAATTCGTCGGTTTTCCTCCCGTGTAGGTTGAGGATTCTACGAGAATTAAATTAATAAGGTAGTTTTTGGCCCGTTTAGCCTCAGGATGTAGCAAACCGCAAGAATTAACTAACATGAACTCTCCTCCCCCTCAGGGCCACAGTTTGAGTATTCTAAAAGATTTAAATCAATTCGGTCGGTTTTCCTCCCGTGTAGGTTGAGGATTCTACGAGAATTAAATCAATAAGGTCGTTTTTCGCGCGTTTAGCCTCAGGATGTAGCAAAATGCGAGAATTAACTAACATGAACTCTCCTCCCCCTCAGGGCCACAGTTTGAGTATTCTAAAAGATTTAAACCAATTCGGTCGGTTTACCTCCCGTGTATGTTGAGGATTCTAAAAGAATTAAATCAATAATGTCGTATTTCGCCCGTTTAGCCTCAGGATGTAGCAAACCGCGAGAATTAACTAACATGAACTCTCCTCCCCCTCAGGGCGACAGGTTGAGTATTCTAAAAGATTTAAACCAATTCGGTCGGTTTTCCTCCCGTGTAGGTTGAGGATTCTAAAAGAATTAAATCAATAAGGTCGTTTTTCGCCCGTTTAGCCTCAGGATGTAGCAAACCGCGGGAAACTAACATGAATTCTCCTCCCCCTCAGGGCGCCAGGTTGAGTATTCTAAAAGATTTAAACCAATTCGGTCGGTTTTCCTCCCGCGTAGGTTGAGGATTCTAAAAGAATTAAATCAATAAGGTCGTTTTTCGCCCGTTTAGCCTCAAGATGTTGCGATCCGCAAAAATGAACTAACATGAACCCTCCTCCCCCTCAGGACACCAGGTTTAGTATTCTATGAGATTTAAATCAATTCGGTCGGTTTTCCTCCCGTGTAGGTTGAGGATTCTAAAAGAATTAAATCAATAAGGTCGTTTTTCGCCCGTTTAGCCTCAGGATGTAGCAAACCGCGGGAAACTAACATGAATTCTCCTCCCCCTCAGGGCGCCAGGTTTAGTATTCTAAAAGATTTAAACCAATTCGGTCGGTTTTCCTCCCGTGTAGGTTGAGGATTCTAAAAGAATTAAATCAATAAGGTCGTTTTTCGCCCGTTTAGCCTCAAGATGTTGCGATCCGCAAAAATGAACTAACATGAACCCTCCTCCCCCTCAGGACACCAGGTTGAGTATTCTATGAGATTTAAATCAATTCGGTCGGTTTTCCTCCCGTGTAGGTTGAGGATTCTAAGAGAATTAAATCAATAATGTCGTTTTTCGCGCGTTTAGCCTCAGGATGTAGCAAAATGCGAGAATTAACTAACATGAACTCTCCTCCCCCTCAGGGCGACAGGTTGAGTATTCTAAAAGATTTAAACCAACTCCGTCGGTTTTCATCCCGTGTAGGTTGAGGATTCTACGAGAATTAAATCAATAAGCTCGTTTTTCGCGCGTTTAGCCTCAGGATGTAGCAAAATGCGAGAATTAACTAACATGAACTCTCCTCCCCCTCAGGGCGCCAGGTTGAGTATTCTAAAAGATTTAAACCAATTCGGTCGGTTTTCCTCCCGTGTAGGTTGAGGATTCTAAAAGAATTAAATCAATAAGGTCGTTTTTCGCCCGTTTAGCCTCAGGATGTTGCGATCCGCAAAAATGAACTAACATGAACTCTCCTCCCCCTCAGGGCCACAGTTTGAGTATTCTAAAAGATTTAAATCAATTCGGTCGGTTTTCCTCCCGTGTAGGTTGAGGATTCTACGAGAATTAAATCAATAATGTCATTTTTCGCCCGTTTGGCCTCAGGATGTAGTAAACCGCGGGAAACTAACATGAATTCTCCTCCCCCTCAGGGCGCCAGGTTGAGTATTCTTAAAGATTTAAACCAATTCGGTCGGTTTTCCTCCTGTGTAGGTTGAGGATTCTAAGAGAATTAAATCAATAATGTCGTTTTTCGCGCGTTTAGCCTCAGGATGTAGCAAAATGCGAGAATTAACTAACATGAACTCTCCTCCCCCTCAGGGCGCCAGGTTGAGTATTCTAAAAGATTTAAACCAATTCGGTCGGTTTTCCTCCCGTGTAGGTTGAGGATTCTAAAAGAATTAAATCAATAAGGTCGTTTTTCGCCCGTTTAGCCTCAGGATGTAGCAAACCGCGGGAAACTAACATGAATTCTCCTCCCCCTCAGGGCGCCAGGTTGAGTATTCTAAAAGATTTAAACCAATTCGGTCGGTTTTCCTCCCGTGTAGGTTGAGGATTCTAAAAGAATTAAATCAATAAGGTCGTTTTTCGCCCGTTTAGCCTCAAGATGTTGCGATCCGCAAAAATGAACTAACATGAACCCTCCTCCCCCTCAGGACACCAGGTTGAGTATTCTATGAGATTTAAATCAATTCGGTCGGTTTTCCTCCCGTGTAGGTTGAGGATTCTAAAAGAATTAAATCAATAAGGTCGTTTTTCGCCCGTTTAGCCCCAGGATGTTGCGATCCGCAAAAATAAACTAACATGAACCCTCCTCCCCCTCAGGACACCAGGTTGAGTATTCTATGAGATTTAAACCAATTCGCCGGTTTTCCTCCCGTGTAGGTTGAGGATTCTACGAGAATTAAATCAATAAGGTAGTTTTTGGCCCGTTTAGCCTCAGGATGTAGCAAACCGCGGGAAACTAACATGAATTCTCCTCCCCCTCAGGGCGCCAGGTTGAGTATTCTAAAAGATTTAAACCAATTCGGTCGGTTTTCCTCCCGTGTAGGTTGAGGATTCTAAAAGAATTAAATCAAAAATTTCGTATTTCGCCCGTTTAGCCTCAGGATGTAGCAAACCGCGAGAATTAACTAACATGAACTCTCCTCCCCCTCAGGACCACAGTTTGAGTATTCTAAAAGATTTAAATCAATTCGGTCGGTTTTCCTCCCGTGTAGGTTGAGGATTCTAAAAGAATTAAATCAATAATGTCGTTTTTCGCGCGTTTAACCTCAGGATGTATCAAAATGCGAGAATTAACTAACATGAACTCTCCTCGCCCTCAGGAACACTTAAATCATTGGCCGCGTTCATCACCACGTTTTTGACAGATCTAAAAATTCAGTTCTGAAAAACTTAACACTGAACGCACAAAAAAGTCTGAAATTATTTATTCTGTTTTTATTATTTTTTGCACTTTAAAATCAAAATCCGAAAAGCAATACGAGACCCAGACGATCAGACCACACACCAAAAAAAACTGGATCAAGAACTGTTTTTTTTTTTTGTTGCTTTTAGCTGTCATCTGAATTTTCAGATAAAATTTTTCATCTAAAAATTCAGAAAAAAACGTAAGAAACGTAACTTAATGTCAATCGACGTCAACTGAATTTTTATGACTGCTGGCCAATCAGACGCTCTAAAAATGACAGTTCAGAACTGTCAAATGTGCTGATGAACGCGGCCATTGAGTAATTGGGTACGTTCAGAAGATGTAAGAGACTTGAAGCAAGGCATGTTTCTAGTTTCAACTCTAAAAAATATGCATTTTAATTAAAGCAAATACAAAGAAAAAACGGCTACTGCCTCTTGCGAGGAATTGACAAATCCTCCAAGAGTATCTCCTGTCACAGAAAAGTGCCGCTCGTTAGCCGTTCGGATTCTGCAATAAACTGTAGGTCCCCTCCATTCCTGCAGACACGCACACAGGAATGGTTGAGAGTTGTAAGTCACTAGGCCCTAGTTCTTCATGAGCTGTTTTGCCATCAAATTTATTTATTTATTTTGAATTTTATTGAAAAGTGACTAGAAAGGAAAGCTTGTCGAGAAATATCTCCCTTCATTTGAAGTCAAGTGCATTTGTATCAGAATATCAGCTGATTATATTTTGACATTAAACAGCAAGCTGAACTTTTATTCTTAAATAACTTATTTATTTCCACGTTTATCTTAACGTTTTAGGTGAAGAAGTTATTTTTTAAACATTAATCTAAAAAATGTATGATTAGTAAGAAATGTTAAAATAATAAAAATAAAAATTTGTGGCTTGTGTGATGTGAGGTGATTCTCAGATAAAAATATTATTAAAAGTACTTTCTTCCCATCAACGGAAAGTAAAAGTTTGAAGTAAAATTCGTAGTTTAGCATTAATGACATCTTTCTCAATAAATAACTAGTTTCCTTAGTTAACGAACCTACTTGACTGCATATGAATATATCCCTTGTGTCTTTGGAACGTTCCCATCATGAGCTAAGTGGATATATTTTTTTTTCCAATGAATTTTCTTAACAGTGTAGGAATTTCAAAAAAAAAATTAAATTTTAGATGACATCGTCCACTTAAGCAAGGTCTTCAGAATCCAAAATGTGTAAAACTATAACAATTCTTCAACCTAAAATTCGATATCTGAAACACTCTTAATAGGCATAATCATCGCGACCTCTTGAAACATAAACAAAGAGTTGGTCAACGACTTTAGCAGACTAATAAATTGATTTCCTATTTGAATTTAAGACTTTTGGGTTTTGTTTATTTAGTGAAATTGTTCGTTGGAATCGATTTTCCTGATGATTCCATCGACCTTCTTTGTACTGTTATAAAAGTGACACATAAAACCAACTATGTAATTGACTGCCTAGGTAATAGTGATCTACTTTTGACTTACATAACGTCGCATTTCAAAAAGAGTGTCAAATAACTAGAAACGTAATGGATTATGTGTTGGATTGGAGTAGCATTATTGTGTCAAGAATGAGCAGGGGTTTATTCTTCAAGGTGTATTTTCACTTGTGGCGAGATGGTTATTTACACGAAAATAAATAAATAACTGTAAATTCGCTTGTATTATGCTGGACTGATAAAAATACCACTAAAACTGCCTTATTTTATGCCGATTTTTGGAATGGTTTTTATTGAGAAAACACACTTGAAGTATAGGCTGCAAAGTAGAGCTTGCGATTCTGTACGTATATTTGAAAAACACGGGTACACGGATTCCGTGTAGTTAATACTCGTCAAATAAGAATCCGTTCTCTTAAAACACGTGTATTTATTTGCTTATTACCCGTTTATCCGTGTAGTAGCCCGTGGCGTAATGGTTAGTGCGATGGACTGTCATGCCAGAGGTCTGAGTTCAATACCAGCCGCTTCCACCTTAAGTTGTTTTCCGGTCTACTGCCTCTTGCGAGGAAGTGACAAATCCTCTGAGGCTATTTCTTGTCATAGAAAAGTTTAGCTCACCAGCCGTTCGGATTCGGCAATAAACTGTAGGTCCCCTTCATTCCTGCAGACACGCACACAGGGATGGTTGAGAGTTGTAAGTTACTAGGCCCTGGTTCTTCATGAGCCGTTGTGCCACCAAATTTATTTATAATTTTACCCGTGTATCCGGGTATTAAGCATACACGGATCTTAATTACACGACTCTTAAAACACGGATTGGTTTTTGAATTTATCTTTTCAAGGGATGGGCTTAAAGGCTTGCAATTTTAAGGGATGTTGGCTTTTATTAATCTTGATTCCTAGTAAAAAAAAATTGTTTTTCTAACTTTCCGTTATTCGGCTTTATTTACAGTTTAATAGGGCTTACAGTTATCAATTAATTACTTTTGAGCGGTTACTGCTTGAATTGATTTCGTTTTTCTTTTGGAAGAGCCAGCAGCCATTTTGTCGAGTTAAGAAAATCACAGCTTGGCAGGGTTTCCGCGGTTGCAATATTGCCATTCAGATTTTTTAAAACGCAGAAAAATACCCAAATTAACCTTCTCCTACAACGTTGGTTTTAACTTATGAAGTCTTATAATTGAAAAACCAAAAAAAAAATATGCCAGACGAATTTGGTAGGTGCAAGGGCCTGCCAGACGAGCTTGAACTTTGTATAGTATATGAAATGGCATTAAATAATTAAACTTTATGTGTACACAAGGCTAAAACTACGTAGTCTTCATTCGCGACAAGCTACAAAATAATGGTATGGCAGTATTTCCAAAATTCCAGGTTTGCCACCTAGTTTTTCCTCAAATTTTGTATAACTTTCAAAATTAAAACGATTATCTATCTATAATAGATAAAAATGGATGTACCTATGTTTATAAGTTTTTTATGGAGTCCAAAACCACCATACCGATTGGGTGCAAAATTTCAGAAAATCTTACTTGACAAAATGTTAATTGGAAATTGAGATAGTGTTCCAGTATGTTATTGGTCAAAATTTGTCTAACAGTTTGCCAACAATGACATTTCGTACCAATGTCAGAAAACAAGTTTATATATCGTTAAAAATTCAAAAAAAAAAAACTTAAGTGTATCTTTAGTAAAAATTGGTCTAGCATTCTGCAAACGAGGTGCAACAGCGCATGCATTTTCGAATTGATTTCAGATAACACGTAGAGTTTTGATACAAATCAGGAATTCGATTCAAACATTTCAAATTTGGGGTTCAAAAGACAGATCAAACGTGGTGAATCGAACGAATTTGGATTGTTTTTTTTAACTGTGTGAGTGCTTTGCGTGGAGATTGGAAGGTAGGCAAAACACGTTTTTCCGTAATAAAGATGAAAAAACTTTACATTTTCACTAATTAATCGAAACATATCCAAAAGCCAACTTAACCATTTTTTTGCGATTTCAAAAATCCGACTAAACATTGTATAGAGTGGGTTAATCAAAGTAACTTTTGGTCTGCCTCTTGAGTTATAGTAAATAAAATGGCGGTTATTTTGACATAGGTACCACAAATTAAGCTTTTCGTTAAAAAATTCTATCATTTGTTTTAATGATCAGATCTAAAAGACTTAAACCTAGAAACACGTTATGGAGAAACAGTTACATTTCAATCTAGTTATTTTAATTTCAAAAACTGATGACAAATTTGAAAAATTGAAAAAAAAAATTATGCGAAATTCCTGCCTAAACCCTCATCTACAATATTGTCGTAGTTTTATATGAATACATCCAACAAGAGAGGTGGTAGAGGTACTTTAATTAATTGTCCATCAAAAAAGCAACAGCATAAGCTCGAAGATAAATTTGTCTATTAAACAGATTTTGAGAATTGTCAAGTTTTTAATTAACAAGTTGTCACCTGAAATAATTTATGTTTCAACATGTAATTTGGAACGCTTTCGTTTCTAAACAAAATAATTTCCATCTTTTAAATTCAGTTTAAATCATTCCGATATCTCAAACGCCAATAAAAATTCACAAAGTCTACAAAATTTTCGATTGAGATTAATAAGACTTAAATACATTTCAGTTAACCTTTTTCTAAAAGCTTAGAATACCTAAATTAAAATCGATCGAAAAATGTGTTGAAAATTGATAATATTACATTCGCAGACATCATGTAGATATAAAATACCATCTTATAAGAAAAACTGTCTAAGAATGTATCTTTTTTCTAGATCTTGACCGTAATCATGACATATTGACGTAGTGATAAACTCGACCAGACCTGTCCTATGTCACTTGAAAAATTTCTTGCATTTTTTTTTTAGTTTTAAATTTTAATAAGATAGTTATATGAATTAAACATGGTAAAATATTGGTTATAATTATAAATAAATTCCAATTGCAGGTATTTTACGGAGAAAACAAACAAATAAACAATAAGAATGGCTTCCGATCCCAACAATTGCATTGGTTGTTTATCACCTCCATGTAAAATTCACAATAAAAAACGGGCGAAGAAACCTTCGACTACCAAAACTAAAACCAAAAAAAGATCAAGAATTTTCAAGAAATCTTCTAATAGTCGTCCATTGAGAAAATCGAAGCGTATAGCTGTGCAGACCGAAGAGGCAACAAATGTCAATATAAATTCAGCAAACGAACATGCTGAACAATGTACACCAAGTTGTTCACGGAAAGGAAAAAAAAAATTGCAGATGTCCAAAAATGAAAATCAGTTTTTAGTTGAAACTGAAAATATAAGTAATTCCCAAAGCACTGATGTTAGTTGCCAGCCAGTAGACGAACAGAATGAAGAATGTACCAATGACAATCAAGAAACAGCAATTGAAGCGCAAGATGATAAACCTAGTACATCAAGTTTTTCACGAGGTCAAAAGAAGAGATTTCAGCGGAGCATCTGTGTTGTTCATCCGTTTGTTCCGCAGCAAAATACTGTCAATACGAACAACAGCCAAAATGATACTGAAGAAGATGAACGTTATGCACTAAATCCATCCCCAGAAACACAACAAATGTTGAATGCTGCCATAAATCAACTATTCCCATCACCACTAATACCACCAACACCAGGAAGACCATCAACACTAGAAACACCTCCATTCTCACCACTAACACCATCACCACCACCGCTACCACGAACACCAAGGGCACCAATATTCGAAAGCGGCGGAAGGATGAATTCCCAAAATCTCGCTGCTGTTAATCCGTCGATTCAGCATGTTCGAGATTCCAATCGAGAAGTATATCATTTGGATTCTTCAATGCAACAAAGAAATGAAGTTATTCAGCGAAGGGCACCAATATTCGAAAGCGGCGGAAGGATAAATTCCCAAAATCTCGCTGCTGTTAATCCGTCGATTCAGCAACAAAGAAATGAAGTTATTCAGCGAAATATCCAAGCACAAGGTCCCTCAAATAATAACGTTTCCCATGAAACTAATCGTACATCATCAAATATTTCTCAAGAAATAAGAGAAACTATCCATCAGAGCCAAAGCGGACATATATATTATCCGCCTATAAACATTTTCAGCAGAGAACAATTAAATGCGATTCAAGAAGCTGAAAGAATGAATTCTGACCATCGCTATCAGCAAAGAAGCCCTATTCAAGAATTTTCAAGTGCATCAGAATCAGATTCAGATTCATCAGAACCATCCTATTCGGAGCCAATGCCTCAGTTTGGTACAAATGCAACACAAGCATCAAATGAAGGAGTAGAATTATTTTTACCCAATAACCCTTTCAGTTATCATCACAATATCCAAAGTCAATCTCAAACTCGTGATCCAAATTATGCTGCCAATTCCATCCAATCAACTCGAGATTTTACACAATTAAGTGCATGCCGATATGCAGAAGAAAATTCCGGGGCTTCAAGGGCTGTAAATCGTGGTAACCCTAATAATTCAATTGTTGCCGTTGGCCAGGCAGGTTTTCCAGAACATATGACCCCTGAACAATTCATGCAACAGAATCCACATTTTCTATCTGGAATAACAAGCATGCCCAATTGGAGCAATACATCTCAGAGTTCATGGACGGATATGAGAATGGCCCAAGAGCAAAATATGGCTAGCGTATATAGTACGCAGTTGGAAAGAAGTCTTCCTCGGGCTCATCGTCCAACTTCGACTATTGTTTCAAACACAATCAATCAGTATCCTAGTTATTCGGGCCCGACCGATAATCAAAGAATAACGGAACAGTTAATGCATGATCACAATTACGCTCAGAGATCTAACAATCAGTCGGTGTTAGAAAATTATAACGGGCCGAATCAACTCCCTTCAACACCATTTGGCTGCCCTTATCACGCTAATTGTCAGAGATCATCAACCGCTGGTAATAATTATCAGAATTATTCACAGCAAACATCTAACAATGAATCAGTTGTAAACGTGTATGGACCAGTGGTATCTGATGGTTCTTACCACAATTATTTTCAAGGACCTTCTAACAACGAATCCGTTCCAGACAGATATAGGCTAGCGGTACCTGATGGTTCTCATGAGTATAGGCCGTATCAGCCGAGTGGAATGATTCCCGTTGCTAATCAGAACATATTTAAACCTCCAGAAATGTATCAACATCCAAATATTTCTATGATGCACCCTTCTCGTCAACAAATATTTATGTGCAATATATTTAATCGCTCTCAGACATACGATAACCAAGCCATTCCAAACAGATTCTTACAGTCGCCTCCTCAAACGACTTCCAGGGCTATCGCCGCCGCCGATCCAAGAACAACTCGAGAATCGATGCAGAACTTCAACCCTTCAATATCGCAACCTCAACACCAGAGTTTCGATAATTTATCTTCTCCAGACAGATATTGGCAGCAACCGCCATCCACCTCTCAGATGAATTCGAATAGTCGCGCACCACCCAGACCTCCCGTTGATGCTTGTAGAATTTCCTAGAGCCTCAGGACCATCTGAAAATGACAACAATAACTACAACGCACAATCGATAACAAAAACGACAACGAATTGAACGAGATTTACATATCAATCGAGTTTGGCAGCATACATTCTTATTTTTTTACATTTTACTTTATCGAAATATAACTCGAGCTGTTAACAAACAGACAAATTATTTGAAATCATATTATATTACACATTTAATCAAAACCCTAAAAAAAAAAAGTTAAAAACTTCTTTAAACTAAACATTATTTTTATTAACCTTTAAAAGTTACAAAACTTATACATTCTTATCATATTATTATTATTATTACTTAATCAATAAAATTGAAAGTTCTTAATTGCATTCAAATTATGGTGTTTCGTTTTATTGCTTAAAGTATTTTATATCAAATTAAATGGATCGATGCAGAACTTTTTAAAGTATTAACTCCTAACAAAAAAAAATTGGTAAAAAAACAATGTAAAAAGATAGGGGTTATTGCGAACGAAATCCTTAATAATCGATAAAAGGATTTATTGCCCGTGATGAAAAAAACGGTGCTGGGATATAAAGCCCAAATTTTATTTTTGGGGATTATGTCTCACTTGAGTGGGACATAAAGCCGAAATTGAATTTGGACCTTAAGTCACGCCCAAATGAGACCCAAGACCAAAAAAAAATGTTGGGGGCTATGTCCCACTAAATAAGACTTTCCAAATGATAAAACTTGGGGCATTTCAGGAGCAAAAATGTTTTTTTTTTTTTTTATTATTAATTAAATATAATTACAGTTCTACTTTTAGAGAATTTGATAAAATCAAAACCCACAATTTTAATTGGGCATATAGGGGTGGGACACTCAAGTGAGACATAAGTCCCAAAAATATGTCCCTGCGCCGAAAAAAACGATGTTGGGGCTTAACAGTTTACGTGTTAAATGCAACAACAACAACCAAGCCCATTCGGGCTTAGCTAAGCACGGATAATTTTCGGTGCAAAACTTTGTTTGCATACCTACCTGCTTTAAAAAATACTATTTTAAGCACTTTATTAACAATTCAACATACCTATGAATGACCGTATAAAGTTTTCTTTATTTGTTTAGACTAGATTTTGACAGATTATTGTCATTTGCCTCTCATTTTCTCTTTTTTTTCTCGGTATTTTACTTTTTTTACCTTTTTTACGTTTTTTACGCGTATATGTTTACCTAGAAAAGGTAAAAAAAATAGTTTTTTACATGGATGTGAACATATCACTGTGTGATTAAAGTCATGATATAAGAAATGTTCTCTGTGTGCGGGTGGTTTAGCTGTAAATAGGAATCAAATCGTTGTGAGTTAATATGTTAGGGGGAACTGATGTACATAATATGAACGCAAATGAAGTGGACTAGAACCTGAGAACACCTATATTTCTTTACAGAGTTAAAAATTGAGAGATGTGATGGAAGATAGGTACTGTAACGATTTTTTTCTAAAGTATGTAAGTCTGGCCACAGTTCCAAGAACAAAAATCAAATAGGTACGATCCTATATCCCCAAAAGCAAAAAAATCCGAAAATTTCCCTTATTGTGAAAATTAATTTCAGATACATGTAATGCCATCCATAGCTTAAATGTTCACCTATTTTTAGTAGGCAAATGAGAGAGCAATAAGGCGTAAAATTTAAAATTTAGTTCGAGCCAAACTCACAATAGCTTTTAAAATTCCGTGCGAACAGAAAATTTTAAGGTGAAATTCACAATAAATGCCTGAACAGAATAGAATGCTGGAACTAGTGCCGCATATGGAACTAAAAGAGCTGTCAAAAAGTGTCGTATGTTATTTTTTTTATGTGCTCACAATGCAGCTGTAGGTACACCTTTGAAAGTATTTTGAAGAAAAACAAAACAATATTCTTGTTTACAAGCTCAGAATTCCCATTTTTGTTTCCAATAATTTTCCTTTTAATTAATAATTTTTTTTCGCGACACAAATAACCACAATATTTTTTTTCCGACGCAAAAATTTCTTCATACAATTTGAAACGTTCACACTACAGAAAATAACATTTCGTCTTCTATACCTTAAAATACTAACTTTTGAACTACGAAAGTAAAGAATAAATATATTTCTATAACGTCATCAAATAAGTTTTAGCCTTCTATAAATGGTGAAGAGAATTTGGGGCTCCTTTGTGGTTGGGGTACTAAATTAGCCCCAAATTAACCCCTTATTTCTACATCATTAGATTTTTGAATTTCCATTGTGGTGGAGCCAGCTTGACAGCAACATGACGTCATCAAATAAGTTTTAGCCTCTTAAAGGGCGAAGAGAATTTGGGGCTCTTTTGGGGTTGGGGTACTAAATTAGCCCCAAATTAGTCCCTTATTTCTGCATCATTAGATTTTTGAAATACTGTATTGGGAGGTTGTGGTGGACTCAGCTTGACGGCATGATGATGTCATCAAATCAGTTTTTGGCCTCTAAACGGTGAAGGTAATTTGGGACTCCTTCGGGATTAGGGTACTAAATTAGCCCCAAATTAGCCCCTAATTCCATTATTAGATTTTTGAAATTGTGTCAAGCTGAGTAAACCGCAAGTTTTAGGGTGACGGGAATTTGGGGCTCTTCCGGGATTGGAGTACTTATAGCCCCTAATTCCTGCATAGTTACATTTTTGAATTTCCGTTGTAGTGGACCCAGCTTGACGGACCTATAACTCAGAGGGCACTTTTAAAGTCAAAGAATCAATAACTTCAATACAACATGGGTTTAATAGTGGCCGCTCAATTAAGAGTACGACTAGCTTTATCTACATCTATCATTACCACACATTGTTTTTTAAAAATTCCAAAAATCGAATGGTCGTATTAATAAACACTGTCTAACTTTAGACAGCCGTCCAAGTTTAAAAAAAAAAAAAAATCTTTCATATTGTTGCTAAAGTGATCTAACTTTTTATCTTACTTTAGACAACGTAATCGATTATTATCTAAACCTTGACAAATGTAATATTTTTTTTAAAATTAAATAAAGCATATTTCCGACGAAGGTTTCGAAATACTTAGACATAGTTTAAACAGTCAAAAATTTAATAAATACGACCATAAGTGTCCCTTTTGTTCATTTAACACCAGTAAAGGCAACATTTTTGTACAAATGTTTGCATACTTTTCATACAGTATTGCTTTTTGAAAATTCTGAAAATCGTCATTTAAAATGGCAGCAATTGATTTCCATCTGACCCTCTCCATCTCTTCCTCTCCCCCTCCTGCTAAAGTTCTTGATCAAAATTCTTAAATTTAATTTTTGTTTATTCCTTTTCTTCTACTGCATCTTTAATACTTATGTATCTATCTTTCTGAGAGAATCCATTTTCCATGGCAAACGGTTGGTCTTGCTTGGAATCAATCTATCTCATAGATAGAAATGTGTATTGCTATGTATTCTGATCTTACTTCATATAAAGCCATATGAGTCACCCTATTGCGCATGAACTTCACACAATAAACACTGCGCTAACGATTGAATCCGCAAAACATCATTAAGTAGTATCCAACCAATTCATTCTTCGAAGAGAGCGTCTCCTTTAGTAATCAGTCTACTATTGAGTAAAACACTACTTGTTCTGTCTTGGTCTCTGCGAGTTAAGAAAAACGCGATATTCAGCAACTTTTTTTTTTTTTTAATTCGCGAAATTAAAACTTAATTTCATTGCTAAAATGGCGTCAAGTCGCTCGCCATCGGTCATCTCTATTGTATGTGCCATAGAAGAATATAACCACCCTTTGAATCCGGATCAAAATAACATCGAAGAAAATGATAGAATTCTTCCCGATGTCATCCTTCAGGCTCCACTAGCTCTTCAAGGACAAGCCATCGCTTCCGGTTGTGAACAATCAAACAATAATGCTCATCATGTTGCAGTAAACATAAATATTGATGAACTACAACAAGCTGAGTTTGCTGAAGGTTGTAACTATTGTTTGCGCCATCCACAACATGAAATCTTACCAATGGACATCGATGACTACTCGCTTGACGAACCTATGAATCCGAACGATCTGGCAGACGTTTGTGTTGGAATAATGACTATTGTAACGGCCATTGGTCTATTTATTATACTCTTATTCTAATTCCATGTCATTTTATGTATGTAAACCATCATTGGTATTTTTTTTTATTATCACACTCTTATTCCATGTCTATTTGTGTTAAATCATTCAGTATTTCAAATAAAATGACAAAAAAAAATTAAATATTATTCACAGCATAACCAATGTTTATTTATTTTAGTTTGGCGATTTGAGATTTCATTGAAAAAAAAAAAATGTAAACATTTCTTCTTTTTCGAGGAGGGTTTTATAGACTTATTGAAAAGATATGATAATTTAAGTTAAGCCGAAAGTTCTTCTGAGAAATCGGGGGTTATTTAAACGTTATGTAGGTTGGGTACATACATACATATATTTTCATATTATTTTTAAATATTTTTCTACGAAAAGAGATATTGATTTTAAGCGAAATTTAATTTAGGGTATTTGAAGCAGTTGTGAATGCAAAAGTGATGTGTGGCCAGTTTATATTTCAGAGATCTCAGAGGAATCCGTATTCTCAGAAATATAAACACAATTCATCAGTTTTTTTTGTCAAAAAAACTGAGGAAGTTTTTTTTTTGGATTTTTTGTTCAATCATTTTTTGTCGCAGTATCGATTACTAATTATAGCATTGTATATGTGGATTAAAATTATGTCGGAGTTGATTTCAATGGTTGTTCTCGAGACATTCGAGTCGAAAAGCATTTTTAACAATTTTTAGCAGTTTTTTTTTTTTGCAGTTGGCCTAGAAAAAAATCGTTAGTTGAATTTTTTTACAAACTCTACCGATTAATAGAATATAGCTTTTGCAGAAGTTTTAAATTATCTCACTTTGACAGTTGGTCTGTTTGAGAACGTTAAATTTCTTAAAAATTTCACAATTTGCTGTCAAAAACAAAGGAAATAGAAAAAACCAAAATGTGGGGAAACTCGGTGAAAAATTCATATTGCCGAACGTCCGTGAAGTTGGCAGGAAAATATTTTCACCTGTACCAATATGGATCCATTACAGAAATCGGTATTTTGTTTGAGTTTGTATATTCCAGGATTTGTCCATTAGGCTTTCCGCATACGAAGCGTATCGTCATATACGCGTACAACGAATGTTTTCAGTTTGTGTGTATCTCACGTTTGTTTCAATAGACGACTGCACAAGAGGCGTCGCGTAAGCTGCATGTTTTCTTCGAAACACACACTCAAATTGGGAAATTGATTGAAAATATGTAGTTATTCATCTATGACGTGACGTTTCGTGTGCAGAAGATTAGCCACAGTTGAATGGTCGCTACATTACGAATCTTGTACGCTTCTATGACACGACGATTCGTGTGCAAAAGGCCTTAATCAAAAAGTGGTTGTATTGTAATCCCGTGACCTCATCATTTCACTGTGAAGTTAGCGAGTCAAAATCGTAAATTTTGACATTTCTTCCGTTTTGAGGTCTCTAGAATCCTAATCCAACTTTTTTAACTTTACGCACATACGGTTGGGAGCTTTTCTTTTGTCGACCATATCTCGAGAACGAATACCTACCTAAAGATATCGGCTTCAAATAAATATTATTGTACTGATAATAACTTCATAAGACAAAAAATTCGCTTAAGGCCAGGCGCGCTTGAGCACAATGGGCTTATATGGGAGTGCGCGCCGGTTTATATGCGCAGACTCTCATATATTCCTAAAGTACTCCTCCTGCAAAACTAATAATTCCCGTTGTTATCAGGTTAAAACGAATAGGTACTGTTATTGAGCAGTTAAGTTTTTTTTTTTTTTTTTTGCGAAAACACTTCCGAAGTTTTTCGGTACGCTGAACTTGAATTCGAAGTCAAAAATATTCTATCACGTCACGTTTTAAGATACAAAATTGTTTTTTGCTGTTTTCGAAGAAGTGCTGAGTTTATGACCTTCTAAAAATTGTTGAAAATATTTTTCCGTCTCGCATATACACTAGTCAAAAAATTTAAGGGAACAAAAAAAAATTCACTTTTTTAGTGTTTTTTTGAAGGCTGTTTCTCTGTGGAAAGTGATCGTATTGAGATGAAACAAAAAGCATTCTAAAGCTTTATGTTTTTTGTATTCAAAAATTAAAGCAAATGATTTTTTTCTACAATCATAAGAAACAGCTCAAGCAAAAATTTTTTTTTCAGAAGAATATCTGGCTTTGAATGAAAAAAATAGACTTTTGACTTTGGCTACCAATCGGCCCTATCAAAGTAACTGTCGGAGCGGAACTCTCTTCGATTTCCTACGAATCAGAGACATTTTGCTGGTCGGAGAACTACCTCGAAGCAAAATATCACCGATTTGTAGGAAATCGGAGAGAATTCCGCTCCGACGGTTACCTCGATAGGGCCGAATATCTCAGCAAGGAATGCCAACACGGAAAACGTAAGGGCAAGATCTTCCTAAAACTTTATAATGATTATTTTTTTGTTGGCCCCTCACCGTGAGATTAAAAAAAGTTAAAAAATCGACTTTTTTAAAAACCTAGCAAATTTTTCACTGCTTTACAATACATTTACACATTGTTTACACATGACATTTTAAAGCTTTTGGATTAGCCGTTTTAGTAATAATAGATAAAACAAGTTCAATAGGTACTCAAATTGAACGTTTCGCTACAAATTTCATTGAGCGTGGTCACCGGAAAACTCCTGTCGACCGAACACGCTCAATTAAATTTTTAGCGAAATGTTCGGGGTTGGTACTGTATTGAACTTCCCTAATATCTATTATTTATTAACGCGGCTAATCCGAAAACTTTAAAATTTATGTATAATCGTGGTAAGATTTTTTGTGGCAAGATGACATAATGTCCACGGAAATAATATTCATTGACCTTGAATTGGACATGAGGTCCATGGGTGTTATGTGCGAAGAAAATACATATATCACCCCAAGCTACTAAATAGTAATACGATTTGTGATAAATTGCTCAGTGATAAGTTATAATTTGTTGATGCAATAGGGCCCCGATAAGGTTTTCTAAGATCTGCGTTTTCTAATTTAAAAAAAAAAAAAATAACATCGGATATCGAGTTTCAAACGGAACCAGTGTGGGTCACACCCAGCCTCATTTTTTCTTTTTTTTTTTAATTTTATATCCAATTTGAGTCGATTTTTAATAAAATTGACTTTTCTGCCCACTTAAAGTTAACTTTTTTAGAAGGTATGTACTTTTGACTTGAAATGTGATAAACATTTTCTCCCCAATTATGTTAATAAACCAATAACATATTATACCTATCTTTAAAACAGCATCATAAGCGAGTTAATGCGATGGTCCAAAAATTTATAAGAAATTAGGGAACAAAAATAATACAAACAAATTCAAAGTTTTCATAATTCGGTTTATTTTGTCAGTTTTTTTTTATTTTAATTAACATCATTTGAATTACTGAAATTCCAAATTAACCAGATGAAATATCCGATCACAGCTATCATAATAATGAATAACAGTCTCGTTAGCATTCTCATAACACCATTATTTCGAACTCTATTACGCCGACGAAAGCCCGTAACGCAATCGAATTTCTTCCTGGTAATGGATCGTTTATACATTTTTGTTGTATTTTTTTTTCAAAAGTCAAACCGGAAAATAGATTATTCTCACAATTAAAAAAAAAAAAATACAAATATTATAACAATGTTTTTACAAAAAAAAAAAACTTTATCGAGTTCGTTTGCTCGATGCGACTTCAAGCAGTCACTGAAAAATACTAACTTATTAGATTTCAAATTTCCATTATTTATCATCAAATCATCACAAATAGACATTTTATTTTTTTCAAATCTGCGTCACATTAAGTATACAGGTACAACACCCCCATCGATACCAATCTCAACTGCGAATTACCTTGCCCCCTCAATAAATAGAATTCCAAGAAATTAGTTCCATCTTTTAAATGAATAAAAGATACCTCTACAACATCATACCAACTCAACTATTTTTAGTTTTCCTTTTTTTCTTCCTAGAAAATTATTCGTAGTCGCACCTGCATAATGCAAGGACTGATGTAATATGCATACTACACCATTGCTCCACATGAAACGTTAAGAATTTCATAACAAGTTTTTCCTATTTCATTGTAAACACCACATAGATACACAAAGTAGGAGGCCACACCCGAACTTAAAAACCAGCCAAACTGGATATTCGACAGGTTTTTTTTAATTTACCTGTAGTCATAAAAACTTACAGGTAGGCCAATGCCACACGAGCTTTTTATTTCTCGCGCTCCCATTTGGAGTCGCGGGCCGTGAGTATATAAAATACCTAGAAGACGAGCGCTCACAATCAGAACGGAGGCGGTATATACACTATACAGTGCCATTGGTTTTCATCGTAGATACTAATGAAACCAGGCCAAATGGAGGCGCGGAAAACGAAGTTCGTGTGACGTTGTCCATATTGTTGCCGTCCCCATTCAGAGGTTGTTGCTTGCGAATGAATCTATGCATATGAATGTAGCTATGTATAACTCAATCCAACCCAGTGGGGGTGGTGGTCATCATGGACTGATGATTTTTCGTATAATCTTCAATTCGAATTAAATTCATTCAGTAGGAAAATTTTTCCCAATCAAAATAATAGATATTTGGCAGTTAGAGATATTTTGAGTGATTCGGTATTCATACCTATAGCATACCTATGTAGAACCGTAGCAAGCGTACCTACATACTTCTGGCGCACGGGCCGATGCATGTTTTGAGATGTACGCCAGGAATATGGGACCAAAAATGTCGGAATTTCAGCTTTCAAATAAGTAGATATAAATTGACATTTTGACTACTCGACATAAATTTGTAAACTTAAATATTTAAAGGATTTTTTTTTTTTAATTCCAAATATGCCTCGCCAAATATAATAAAATTTTGTGAATCCTACCCATTCGACCCCCAATATGCACTTCAACACATGATCTCGCTACATCTTATCCCTCTTTTCGATGTGTCGGCTCTCTTGATTCCCCCGGTTTAAATTTAAGCATAAAATTACTCCTCAACCCACCACCTTTCAGCCAGTTTGTCTGTGTTCCAATCAAAAAAACATGTTATTCAAGTACATATATATTTCGAACAAACTGTTGAACGGACAACTCATTGCTAGCTGACACTACCTTATCCACACACCGTACCACCATCCATTGCCCCCATGAGCCATATCGACAACAGCTACAGCACGATAAAACTCATTCATCTGTGTAAGCGAACAATAAAAAATTCTCAGCATCCTAACCTCATGAGGGCAAAATTTCTGTGCTGTATGATCCGCACCTCGTTATAGCTATCTATAATTTTATTAAATATGAGTTGAGAGTACCTACTTATCGCGACGAGTGTGTGGATAATTTCGAAAATAGGTTTATTTGATTTTTCGGAATCAAGTATTTTAAACTATTGTTTTAATATTTCCTGTAACAAGAGCATGTAAGATTTCAGACATCTGTGGAATGGTTACACAATGATTTATTGCCATCATCACTTTGTTTGAATTCCTGTTCCCGGCGCACCTACCACTTCACAGTTTAATTAAAAATCCGCGTACCTATAAGTATTTGCAATTTGTGTATGGTGTATAATTGCAAAAATAGTTTTATTTGATTTCTTGGAATTAAGTAGAGAACGATACGATCGATGTTGCGAATACCTAAATCTGTTGCTCGAAAAGTTCATTTCCCGGTCTTTGTTGTTTCATATTTTATTAGGCACGTGTTCCGGTCTAATAATATAATACTACCCATTGCACTGTTTGGTTTTTTGTTTAGGTAGGTATTCAAACACTGGAAACGGTGTTTTGTATTGTTTTTTTTTTTTTTTTTTTAATTTTATTTTTAAAGTGATTAATGCAACGTATGTGTTTGAATCATAGAACAAAACAGTTGGTATTGAATGAACTTGTATTTAATTAACGTATTTATAGATTGAAGGTGAAGAATTATATACAAAAACTAACCAAGACGTAAGGCATAGGAGAAGTTAAAATAAAATCAATCGAAATATTGTATGTTTGGTCGTTTTTTAACGACCACAACGGCAACGATTTCAGATGAAAAAATTCCGTTATTATTCGTAAAACGTCAATATGGTTCCCTTTCGATCATAGGATAAGGTAGGGTATGGCTCATACAAATTTTCAACAAAGCACTTCAACCTTTTTACATGAACCATCACAAAACCTTCGAATTCACAATATTTGCTAAGCTCAGAGCAAAGGCACCGCCCGCCCCACTCCACCAAATTTCAACTTCTAAGCTTTCGTGGTTCCTAATATATACCTTACTTACTTAAGGTGGCGATACAGTCTACAGTAGGTACACGTACAATTGGTCCTAAGATAAAGGATTTTTAAAATCGCTAAAATCATAACTGACTTTAAACTCAACTCATTGCATTTAGAGGTTTAAATAAATTTAAAACATAATTGACCCTTGATCTAGATGTGTAGAAAAATGCTGGAAATCTAGTTGATCTTGGGCGAATATTGAGTTGATGACTCAATCAACAAATCCATGACATTAGGCTAAGCTATCTTTTTTTCCAGCATGTAGCGTCGATAGATTTAAAAGATTTAGGACTTCTGCACACGAATCGTCGTGTCATAGACGCTTACAAGATCAGTAATGTAGCAACGATTCAACTACGGCTAGTCTTCTGCACACGAAACGTCACGTCATAGATGAATAACTACATATTTTCAATCAATTTCACAATTTTGGTATGTATCCGCGACGTTATACTTCAAGGTGTATACGCCTGGCGACTGACATTGTTGTACGCCCGGCAATTTTTAGTTTCTGTGCCGCCGATACGTACAACTGATGAGTTCAAGTGAGACGAAACGCCAATTTTAAAAACTATTTTGAACCAACTCTCAAGCTTTTTTTTTTTATGGTATGTATTGTCATAACTAGGACACGGATTCGGCAATAAACTGTAGGTCCCCTCCATTCCTGCAGACACGCACACAGGAATGGTTGAGAGTTGTAAGTCACTAGGCCCTAGTTCTTCATGAGCTGTTGTGACATCAAATTTATTTATTTTATTTTTTTAGGACACGAAAATGCATCTACAATATTCGAACACAGCGGGCAAACAAGTACTTCGACACCTTGTATTGCTGATTATTAAATCAATATGAGAATTAAATGAATGTTTACAGTCAAATAGAACTCACAGGATCATTCAAAATATCAACTCTGTTTTTATGCACACCTCTGCACTCCTTTTACGGGGGTTGAAAAGTGAAAGATACAAAATTTTCAGTTTTTGTTGTTTGTGAACAAATTCTATCTTGCATGCAAAATTTTTAGGTTTCTAGAACTACGGGAAGTAGGTACGTCGACATTTTTTACAGAGGATTAGAAACTAACTTTGATTTGAAAACAAAAAAAAAAAAAATACATAAATTAGGCAGCATATCAGCTCATGAAGAACAAGGGCTTAGTCACTTACAACTCTCAACCATTCCTGTCTAAGTGTTTGCAGGAATAAAGGGGACCTACAATTTATTGCCGAGTCCGAGCGGCTAACGTGAGGGGCACTTTTCTTTCGCCCTAAAAAAAAAAATTCTATCTAGGTGGCTGGGAACCTATTTTAATGCAAATAGCTCTGTTAATACTGACAGTCAGAGTATACCAAAATAAGTATTAAATCCCCGATAAATGATGTCAACATTAGAGGTACAACCTTACCGTTGAATGATTTTTTCTAAGAATATACCCAAGAATCTCGGTGGGGTATAAAAAAAATTGTGCTCAAAACTGTTTTTGCATCGGATAGGTGGTTTATTTCCCCGCCCCAAGTTATGTTACATAACAAAATAATTCTTGTTCAAAAAAAGGCAAAAATCTAAATTCTTTACTTTATTATTCAAAAAGTAAAATTATTCAAGTTAGGACACAATTTTTTTTTTTTTTTTTAAGTTAAAATGTAATATATGTATTACACATATAAAAATTACAAACATGCATTCATAAAAAATAGAGCTTTAATTTACACATATATTCAGTGGTTTCGATTGGCATTCCATACACATATCATCAATTTTGGTACCAAACTTGATTGAGAAGTCGGAATTCGAGAAGTTTCTCATTTCTTATAAGCAAACTCAACGTTTGATTATGCCATGCTCGTAAACGTTTGCCATTTAGTCTCATCCTGTCGATGAACAAATGTTTTCCGACATCAATAACCATTGGATTGGAAATGACTCCTACAAACATCATAAACTCGGTTTTTTTAACCCCATTTTCATTGATTTGAACGGTATTTGTATTTTTGCTGCCAAAGACATTCCATCCCAATTGTAGATGAATGATTTGTCCCATTTCCGTGATGAGTATCCAACTGGATGGTGGATTGGTGGGCTGACGCGTTTCTATCAAGATATTATTTGCCATTTCACAAGCTGAAATAAAGTTATCGTACTATGACGAAAACCATTAATTAATTAATGCTATGAATTTAACAAAAGGTTAGTTATGTTTGCCTAATGTCGTTCTTCATTGCAATATAAAAAGTCCTCTCAAAATCCAGAATTGCTCTTTTGAATACAAAACAAAAAAAATGTCTGCATTGAAAATTTTATCTTTTAAAGCATGTCGGCCTTATATTTCAGTAGTATCGGTGTTGATAAAATTCACACATAGACTTCCAGTTCACTAAGCAAAAAGATATTTTCAATTTCAAATCAATTTCTATTTACATGTATGGGTGGATGCATATAAAATCTGCCAAACTATAAAGATCGCATTTTCCGTCTTCCAGATCTCATCTAGAACGCATCGTTTTTTGAATAAAACATGAACAAAATGAAAAAGTGCAAATCTGTTCGCAAAAAGATCAAATCTTTCCTACAATGAAAAACGACATAAGATATAATATCAAAAAGAACATTGAAAAAAAAAAAAGAAAAACAATAAAGACAAAATCCCAAGAGAAAATCACTTGCACATCTGGATCGCATAATTCCTTCCTGAGGTTAAAAACTTTAGTATAGCTACGAATTGAAGATGTTGTTCACACTTTTCTAATTACGGAATTTGTTTGTTCAACAAGCCAATATTTAATCTGTACAGCAATTAAAACTTAAATTTGCAAGCATGTAATGCCAAATTAATTGCTCAAAAATTTTATTTGGTCCTACGAAAAATTCAAATAACGTGTCAGAGATTCCTCTGTAAAAAAAGTCGAACGGACAAAGTTGCGAGAGCCAATTTTTTTTGTCCGTCTATCATTGCAATGTTTTAAATTTAATAAAAGTCTTGAGTTGGATTTTTAACGAATCTATAATCCTTTAAAAATACGTCTCAATCATTTACCTACGGTTATCAGTTGTAAAGTTATAAAGAAGCAAACAACAGAAAAGTTCGCATACAATTTGTATGGAAAAAAGAAATTAGCGATGATCGACCTATAAATAATTATCTAAACGGCTGAAAGTTCACTAAACTCTAAATAAAAAACTATTGGCATTGAAAATCGGAAACATTTCATTTTTTTTAATTAGTCTAATGTACACACACATATATGTAATTATATTTTAACAATTAATAATAATTTTTTGTCTATATAAGTTTCAAAATCAGAAATAGTCCCTTTAGGGTATACAACTCCACCTTTTCACTGAAAGAAAATTCCATTAACATTCCTACACTCGCTATAAAAAAAAAAGAGACGCATTGTATAACCAATAACCAATAAATGCAAAGTCAAGCGGAACATGTAGCTACGCACACTTGTATACTCTGTATAATAATAATTTGAAATTTGAACTGATTCCTACTACAAATGCCCCGCCGCCGCGGTCCTCACAGATTTCAACCACAAATGCCGAATAAAGGTCATAGCTCCCGTCTTAGAAAAAAATTGCCACAAAGTTCGGGCCTAGTTATACCATTTATGAACTCCAAATTTCCATGACAATATCTTTGCTATGACGGACCGAAGCTATGGTACTTTACTTCCAGCATTCGTTGTACGAATTTGTGACGACGAGGCCTGTGATAAGCCCAATTACTTTTGGTTTTATGTGTTTTTTTTTTTTTTTGTAGATGTTGGCAAACAAAAAAATATTTATTGGGGATTTCGTCTTCTGGTTGCCTTTCCAAGTGGGAATCTTGTCTTTTTGTATCAAATTTAATTTGTTTTCTTAAAAAATACGTATTTAATGGATTCCGCTTATTAAAACCTACCGTTACTGTGCGTGCCATTATGTTTTATTTCAAGAAAAGGCTTCGTATTGGAATTTTTTTATTTGGTTTTTTACTCAGCCTTGTTTCAACCTAAAACCTAAGACAGAAACAATGTTAATCTCGACGTTTGATTGTTTTTTTTTATTGTTTTTTTCTATTATTATTATTCGGTACAATGTTTTAAGGCAAAAATGAAAGCAAAACAATACAAGGATGGCATTATAGTTTGATAATGAATATGAAGTGAAATTTAAATGCTTATATTGATATCTAATAAGTCCAGTATATATACTCATATCTGTACATAATATCCCGAAGATCTGACCGAAGAGAAATGTATGAACTCTACTCCTGCTTTTGGAGACTATAGAAAACGCAGATGATTTCCCGGCAAATTTCATATTATAAAAACTATTCTTTACAAACAAAACCTAGTAATTCCTTTGCTGATTAGTTTCACACATTACAAATCAACCTGTACATACGCAACGGATAAAGGTCACAAAACCGAATTTCCCTTACATACCTTGACCAAATTTAAATTTTTCTGTGACTAAATTAAAAAAAATTTAACTAAAATAAAACTACATTGATTAACTTACTTGGTCGACACAATTTTTGTCCTTGAAACCAAGTTTGGAACCAATTTAAAGAAAATCGTCCGCACCGTTCTTATTAATATTTGAAAATAAAAACTAAAACCCTGGTTTTTGGATTAAGCAAAGACTTGATTTAAAAAAAAAACCAATTTCTCCTTCAGACGGATTGGTTTTCTTGTAGGTCGGTACCTACCAGTTTTGGACTTTTTGTTGTGTTCTACGAAGCCAAAGTAAAAATTAAACTTGAGCCTCCTAAAATAAATGTATTTATGCTCCCCTGCTAAGTTATTCTCGACCGATGAAAGTTAAGGACTGGGGGTTTAAGATAATGTTAGAATTGGTAAGTGTCGATACATACTTTTCATTACCATAGACCGAAAATGGAAACAGAGACGAACATACAGCTTAAAAGTGATGTATAGTTAATTTTCCCCAAAAGGTTAGTTTGCATACCAAACAAGGAGCTAACTGTTACAAGTAGGTAGGTACCAATGTGCATCATTACCAGTTTTTGGCAGGCTTTTAAATTACGGTGGCTACAAGAATACGTAATTACTGCGGAATAAAATTCACAAGAATCTTTAAGTGTATGTATTCCAATGAGAAGCTGAAAGTATGAAATATTGCTGTGGGAATTGGTTTGATTCGTATTACTAAAAGTAGCTACGTGTAACATGTACGACGTAGGTAGTTACCAACCTGTATGTGCATCATTACCAGTGTTGTTGTCAGACTTTTTCTCTATTATGTCTATATCTACCTGTACAAGGTGCCTACAATACGTAATCACTGCGGAACAAAATTTTCAAAAATCTTTAAGTAGGTACCTATTCCAATAAGAAGCTGTGGTATGAAATCTTGTTGTGAGAATTGGTTTTATGCAATCAACGATTCATTCGTATTCCAAAAAAGTATTTACATGTAAAATAAAATGTAGGTGCTGTACAGATTATTTCTAAAAGGAGGTTAGAAGGATACGTAACAAATTACGGCAGAACAAAATTCACAAAAACATTTAAGTAGGTATCTCTTGCAATGGTTCTATTCCTGATTGAATCTGGAACAGGGTGCACTTAAAGTAGATTTTTATGTGGAACAAGTAATGATTGTGATTTCACAGTAAAAGTGGATAACAGAAGTACATTTTTGTATTGCCTAAAACTACATACCACGAAATTGAAAGTGTCCACGGATTTAAAATTCTATTTTTATGTAGCTAGTTACCTAAGCGAACGAACGACTTCAGGCCAAGGTATGTACATTCATATATATATATATATATACTATGACTTCACGGTCCCCGCTCTCTAAAACCACCGCGAACAGGTAACGACTGACGATAAACTTTAATTGTAATTCCGAATGGTTTGCGTTGGTTTTGAGACTTTGGAGAACCTTTAAAAAAGGTCTCTATTTGGGGGATACTTAAGGAGAACCTTCGAAAAAGATCTATGTTATATTATATTGTTATATACACAATGAATAGGACTGCAATTGAACTACATAATAACAAACAAAATTTGAAAATTTGAAAACCAACAAATAAACATCAAATATAAAAAATGTAAATACTTACGTTGGATGTTAACTTTTTCCCTGGCTGATTGTTTTATGTTGTTTTATTTTGTTTAAGTTTTTGCAAATAATAAAACTTTTATCCACATTTGAAAACAAGGTACATTTTAACAAAAAATAAAATGTAGAAATTTTGTAATTTGTTCCCAAAACAATCACTTTACTAAGCCTACTACGTTCGAGTCTCGAAAAAAGCTTTGTTGTTTTGCGACAGAACCGAGAAAATATAGAACAAAATGGAATTGAAATCCCCCATTAAGCTGAGTACACAAATTTGTCTGGATTTGCATTGCCCGATTTTTTCAACGAAGCTTTTTCCATACTTGCCGCGTCCACAGGCCATGAACGATGTCCGGATTATGAACATGTCAACAAAAAATCCAATGGGTCACAAAAATCCATGTCCATGTCATGAACAAGTTTACATGCCGCCTCCACAGGCCATGTACGATGGCAGGATTATGAACATGTCTACAAAAAATCCAATGGAGGCACAAAAATCCATGTCCATGTCATGAACATGTTTACGAAAACTAACTTTTGAACTATGAGCTCTGTTCAAAGCTTGGCCATGAGATTTGACGTTCCATGTGTGTGAGAGAGGTAGAAGTAGGTAGTACTGAAAGGAATTTTCGTGCGATTCTCTTGCTTTGACTTATTAGTGGAATTTATCGACAGAACTAACGACATGGCATAAAGTGCCCAAGGTGAAAAAACAAGCTGATTGGTGATTAGATTGTGGTTTTGATCTTGGGCATCTGTATGTTCTGTGGCACCCGTGTTATCGGGTGAAATGTTTATATTGCCCGATTTTTCCAATAAGAATTTCTGCATTTTTATTGCTTTCCTCTTCATTTTTCATTTAGATTTACTAACACCATCAAATAAACGACACATAGATACTAAACTCACACAAGCAACCTGGAAAGAAGATGAAAGAGAACCAAAACAGGCTGGAAAAATCGTGTGAGCTTTGAGGAACGATTTGTTCCATCCCCCTCACTTTTTACACTGCTCACAATAAAAACAAGAGATAGGGAATGGAAAAGTTGGGCAATACAAATTCGGACTTTACAATTTTAAAGAGGGTACAAGCAGAAAATGGTTATGCAATTGTTGATTTGACAAATAGCAAACATCCTGAAGCAGAAGATTAAATTGCTCTGCCTTTCGGTTTGCCTACAAGCTACAGCAATTAGCTGATGCATAAATTTTTCAAAATACGTGTGTGAAACACGTAAGGCCCATCGCCCACTAGGTAACTTTTTGTTGCGCAACTAAAAGTTGCTCGGAGTTGCTTGCCATCGCTCACTAGGCAATTTCCGAGCAACTTTTGAAATGTTAAATTGACCTTGTATTTTGGATCAGTAACGATATAAAATTCGTTCAGTGTGAAAATAAATTTGTTTTTCGGGTTAAAAGCCTCTCATTTGGCAAAACTTTTGGAAAATTCCCAAAAGTTGCTGGAAGTTGTTCGGAAATTGCCTAGTGGGCGGAGGTAAGCAATAAAAAGTTGCCGGGAAAAAAGTTCCGCAAGCAACTCCGAGCAACAAAAAGTTGCCTAGTGGGCGCTCTCCCATATAAGCTAATGTAATTGGATTGGGAGCAACAAAAAGGAGCTGGGGCTAGCAACAAAGAGTTGCCTAGTGGGCGATGGGCCTAAATCCAAATTTCATCCCACACGACTTGACAGCCCATATCACACAATTTGACATGTGTTAATACATGCAAATTTTTAGGATTGGTTCTAAAACCATCACACATTCTATCCCACTTGGGGGTTTGAGGTTATGGTGAATTGATTTGTTTGCATGCAAGTGTGGAAGGAGAATATGAAAATCGTTTTCTTCACACAAATTTGACAGTCGTAAGTAATTCTTTCCCACTTTTTTTTTTGACATGTATTAGGCGCGTTTTATTTTCTACGGATCTGGATTGGGATCGTTTTTTAACACGTAATACAAAAACAATTCGGGATCCTGCTCTCTATTTGGATCTTTTTCAATGATCCAAAAATGAATTCTTACTCTGGCGGTTAGATGGCTTTTATGGTAAGGTGGTGTTTATTGCAGTGTAAAGAAAAGAGACGGGAAACAACTGAAAATAATTAAAACGTAAGTAAAAAAGAGAAGGTAATATAACACTACTATCATTGTGATCCATATCGTTTTATTTTTAAGGGATGATCCTGATCCACAGATCCATAGATAATAAAACGCGGCTATTAATACTCGCTTAGATAGTATTGAAGTCCCATTGCTGCAGATTTTTTTTACGTTTTCTTTGAATCTCCTTAACAATCTCTTTTACCGCAAGAAACAAAAGAGATTTGCTTATTTTCCTTTTAAACTTTGGTTGAACGCACACAAACGTAGTGTGAAGAGGAACGTCAAAAAATCTCCTGACTTTGATGACCGGGGAGATTTTGTTTACCCCTCTTTCTTCCTGCCCAGCCCATCACACTTATGAACTGATTGTTGTTGGAAACTCAGTTGCTTCGTGTGAAAGGGGACTATGCTCCAAATAAAACGTTTCAATTCACAGATATTCCATGAGATTTTAGTGCCTGTTTACATTGTATTTTTGACAAAGCATATTTTCGTTCATTAAAATGTTCCTCGTGTTTACATTATAGAGAAAAAATTCTTTCATTTCAATCTACCCATCCCTATCTCACATCCTTAACAACCATGTATCTCTCACTCACACAAAAAAAACTCTTCCTGCTCAATCCGAAAACATTTAATGAAACTGGCGCATCGGCGTAATTTAGGTGGAATTAACCCTTCTCTTTCTTACTCACACAAAATCTACCCATCTCACTGGATGCGCCGTTCGTCAAAAATACAATGTAAACAGGCACTTTGAGATGGACATGAGTGAAAACTTTTAGGGGGGTTCACATCGATTAGCATGTGTGACAGCATAGCAACAACCACTGATTTGTGATCATTCGAACGCAAAAACAACCTGCTTGAGAACAATGTTGCAGGTTTTCAAAATATTTTGAAAACTTGCCGTGTTGTCAAACCATATACAACCAATGTGACCAGATTTTGGTCAAGCGTCGTTCATTTTTTCAGTCTTGAAAAATGTCTCATTTCTCGTATAGTGAATATCTAACCCAGCGTCTCCATTACCAATTTTCGAGGCAATAAATTGAAAATTGCCAATGGATACGCTTTGGCAATGGCAATATTGCATATATTGCCAATATTGGCTATTGAAATTGCCACTGCCTCAAATATTGCCAATGGAGCCACAGCGTAAGAAAAAAGCGGAAAAATGGGTTTTATGATATATATGGCAGATTATCTAAAAAAATGTCGCTTTTTTCCGTCCATCTGTGTCAAAAGTTTCAACCATAGGTATAGATGTTGGACTTGTATTCATGTGTACACAACCTTCTGTTTACAGTGTTATTTTTCCCATCAAGCCTGGTTGTCACACATGATAATCCATCTGAACCCCCTAATAATCTATTGTGCTTTTCGCACAAAGAAACAAAATCGTAGGAGATTTTCTGTTTTTCCTTTTAAAGTACCTTGGTTTTGACTGCACTTCAGCGGAACTGCGCGACACTACACAGCACTCCGCGGCAGGTTTTTAATATGCCGCACTTGAACTGCAGCAGTGCGACACTAAGTCCCCTTTCACACAGGGCAACTGAGTTGCCGGCAACAATTAGTTAATAGGCGAGAAGGGCAGGAAGGTTAGTTTGTGTGCGTTCAACCAAGGTAGTTTAAAAGGAAAATAAAGAAAATCTCCGGGTTTTTGTTGCTTGCGTGTGAAAGGTACAAGAGATTGTTAAGGAGATTAACGTCAAAAAAATCACCACCAACTAGTATCTTCGTGTGAAAGGGGACTTAGCGACAAATCATGAAGTTAGTGACAATTGAATTTCTACAATACTACAAAAAAAAATGGCTGCCAATTCACCCCGCAAGCAAAGTTTTCCTCTCACACTACCTTCCCCTACACATAAAAAATGTTTTTCCTACCCAAAATGCAAGAAAGGCCACCATTTTGTAGTTGACTGTACTAAAACCGCAAACATTCAATAATTTTTGACGCACAGCGGCGCGCCGCTTGCTATAACGCACAACGACAACGGAACTGAACTACTGAACTGCATCGACCGACGCGACAAAGTTGCTCTGAAGCAACTTTGTAGTTTAGTGTCGCGCCGTTCCGTTCCGTTATCGCTTAGTGCGATATCCGATACAATTTCACAAATAATATTTTGCCGCTTCGTGAAGTTCTGTTGCCATGCAGTTCCGCTGAAGTGCAGTTCCGTCGAGTGCGGTCTTTACGGGTCTTACCTTTTCCTTAAGTTGATTCTTATGGACCCTACACACGATCAATGTTCATTGACAATTATTTTTGAGGATATTTTTTGTTAATGAATATTGATGAAAGATTGCCACCACACGTATCAATGATTATTGACAATAATTTAAAAAAGTCCTTCAGAATTCGGGAGAACGAAAACGTAAATTACACATTACCCTTATTTACTTTTTTTAATAAATTATTGTTTTGCCTTCAAGTGCACAACACAACATCATCATTAAGAAAAAACTATTATACCGCCATAAAATATCAATGTATTGACAGTTAAATTGATGAAAACCAAATTTATTTTGGTTCTCATCAATGGGGTCAATGCTCATTGGACAATGACATTTAAGAGCCTACGAATTTTACGTTCGCCTCATAGAAAATTTGCATTGAAGTTCACTTATTTTTATTTTAACTTTTATATCTTTTGCACTTTTTTCACTAAACTTTCGATTGAATCTCACACGACCTATCTTCCTCAAAAATTAAAAAAAATTCACACACCTAAATAGCTGTCACCAGCAAACCATGGCAAAAAAGGGATAATCAATTTGATAATCACCTTACGTGGAGCAAAATCATTCATTTTGATGATCAAAAATCAACTATCACCTTACGCGATTCTATCCGCCTGTGTTCCCTCAGCGTTGCCGCCCGAAAAAAAATTACGTGCCACATTTTCTGAAAAAAGCCATAAAAATACAAATTCTTTTATTTTGTTGAAAAAGAAATTATTATTCAATGTGATAACGGGTTGTAATACAACACAAACAAAAAAATTAAAATAAATCATTTGCTCTATTTGCATATTTTCAAAAATAGGAGCTTTCACGCTATTGAAAGCAATTTTCTCGATTTCGTTTATATTTGTTTTATTTTATTTAAATTAAGTCTCCCAGGGGATCAAATTTCCCTTCTTCTGCCCTAGTCCTTCTACATTATCTTAATATTAACACATTAGGCGTTGTTTTCTCCAAACTGGGTGAGAATAGAGTGGGGCTTAGCAATTTACATGGTAAAGGCAACAACAACTATATAACCCTACGCTTACGGGATTGGAAAAAAAACACCTATTCTTTCGAGGTAAGAGAAAGTGAGAGGGTATTGATGGTATGTATAGAAAAAAGGAATAGGTAGCAAAAGAGGAAAGAAAAACTTTGGAAATGGAATGCAATGTGAAGTTCTGGGGATCTTGTCCCCGAAACCCAACGTCAACAGCAAACAAAAATACAAATCAGACCAGGAAAGCAACTTCAAAATAATAACGGTCCGACTATCAGCACTTCAAAGGCACTGATGTGGGTGTTAGTGCAGTTAGGCTAGGCCTATTCCCACCCAACCATGTATTCCGGCGGCTCTCTATGCATTTCAAAATTCTAATTAACATTAACCCCGACGATTCAAGAGGAGATGAAAATAGTAGCAGTGCTGTACAAGTTTTGGTGAGTATTGTTTAAAGTTATAATATAAAATATTATGTTAGTTTTTTTGTTCATGTACATAGGTCTTTTTCTATGATTTATTCGTATATTTTATATTTGATCGTTAACTTATTTCAGATTCCTGAAGGTTTAATCCGTCGCCGTCAGTAAGTTAGAACGACAATTGCAATTGTTAAAGCCTAGTACGCAGATCGGGAAAAGACAAATTTTATCTCTACAATTCTAATCTCTACAAAAACGTTGGAAAAATAGCGCAAAATTAATGTTTTTCTTCTTTTTGTAAAACTATCGATAAATAATAGTAGATCTTGTTTATCGTGTAAAATTATTGACCTGTCAAAATTTTTCCCGCAAAATAATGCTTGGAACATTATTTTTCCTGGCAAAATTTAGCGGAGACTTCACCCTCCAGCGGGTACAAGCGTTGTTATCCACCTCAATACTTTGACATTCGAAAATATTATATAGCAGACTTATTTTTTCGGACGGAAGCTGTAAACTAGGCTTAATGTAAAAATTTTTATTTGTCCCCTTTCTCGCCTAATGAAAGTACATATTTTACAGACATGACATAATTAAAATACTGCCATTAATGGTGTTTAATGACATAAAATTCACAAAATTACATAATCGAATGTCATCTAACAACAAATAACAACTGAATAACAATATGCTGAAATGTCGTGACTCTCTTATTGTATGTTGAATTTCTCGTACCCAAAAGTCACCGCACTCAAACTTCTTAACCTAAACAGGTATACTCTTACCCTTGTTCAATTCTTTACAATAGAGTCTATTGGGATTGGCTGAAGTTTTATAGAAATACGAGTTAGGGTTTTTGTTAAGGAACACACAAAGTACCTTCCCTTAAGGGAAGTAATGGAGAGTAAACCCCTTATTATAATCGCTCAATTTAGGATTGGCCAAGTTAAGTAAAATAAAAAAAAAAAAAAAAAAAACTCGAAGGGAATACACAAGCAATGAATAACCGCGATTGGATTCTATGAAAAGGGATGCAAAATAAGAAGTTTGTGTGTTTATAAATTTTGTTGCTTCCTTTTGGTTTTCAGTTCTCTCTTATACCTACTTATATCGCACCCTCAGTACAACAGAGCGACAAGTCAAAAAGTGGTGATTCGAGTTATACGTATCTTCAATAATTGCTTGTAACTTTTTACAAAAAGTAAAAATCATTGACCTGTCAACTAATTACACAAGAAAACTATTAAAATTTTTAAATAAAAACACATAAAAAACGTTCTTTTTCAATAAATTATTCATATTTTTTTTAATTAATTTGTATCAAAAAAACAAACATTTTAATACAATACAAGAAGAAATCGAAATATCTCTTTTTTTTATTTTCAAAGAACGCTAATGCAATAAAGGGACATCTCCACTCCAACTATCCCCGAATCGTAGGATCAGTTAAAATTTTTATAAGTTTTTATATTATCCAAAGAATACATTTTATATTCCACTATTGATTTAAAGACACAGCCAATAACACAGCGACTGCATTCCTCAATGCCGACCTGAAAGACATCTACGCAGAAGAAAGATAACGCTGACGCGTTACCCGAAAACTAATAAGCTTTCTTTCCCCAAGACTATTCAAAAGTGGGGTTGCAAAGTTAAAAGACTTCATAAATATGATTACTTTAAGACGAGAGCGATTTTAAATCTCCATTTTGCTTCAGCTGCTAAAAGCGTTTGCCCTGCGGTAACACACTGATCATCATTCAAAATAGCCTTCGTGGAAAAAAAAAAGTAGTGGTCCGCACTGAACCATAGTCCCGCCCGACGCTACATTTTATAATAGGAATAGAACAAAACGAGTTTGACCTCTCATGCTGTTTTATAAAGGTATGTAATAAAATATGTATTATAATGCAAATCAGACATACCTACATAAAAAATAAACTAAAATAATATAATATTTCAGACCAACTGCGACGAAGATAAATTTCACATTCCCGAGGCTACAGATCAAGACTTTTGAAACCAATTTCAATCTAGAACTAGAGAAGAGAAGGTTAGATGAAATCGATGAAGGTAGATCCTTAAAACTCCTTTCACACAAGGAAATTTTGTTTCTAATTTTTTTTAAGTTTCTACGAGAGGAACGAGAGGATATGACAATCGAATAAGTATATTATGATTTGAAGAAATTTTATATTTTTTTTCTATGCACTTTTAGATACCAATTTTAGTTCAAAGTTACAACGACTTTTCCTGGGCCTACGTTCTGTAACTCTCAGATCGAAAAAATCAAACGAAGAACGTTGAAAAGCGGGGTTTGTTTCAGTTTTCATCGTTTCTCGAACAATTTTATCGATTATGACAGTAGAACGTAGACACACTGCATAGTTCTATGATAGACTCTGTTTAGATTGGGAAGATTGAAGCTGGTAACACGATAGTTTTTGGTTGAGAGAAGTGCGGGGAGCCTTCACCCTGCGCCCATACGTCTCTTACCGAAAAACTGCCGTGATATACCCGGCCTCAATGGCCACGTTCAGAATTTCCTAGGATAGCCTATCTTGGATACTCGAGTTTACATATATGTGTTTCCGAACGACTAAGATAGGATAGGTTATATTTGTTATCAAAAATCAGCTGCTCTTGACATTTCTCATAGGATAGATGAGTACACCAGAATTTTTAGGATAGCTTGAGATCTCATTTTTGGAAACTGCTGTTTTGTAATCAGCTGTGTTTTTACTAGGGATTACAACAACACAAAGCTATCCAGATCACTTTGGATACAATCCTGAACGTAGTCAATCTCTCCGATCAAAACAGGGTCTAGCAGGTGATCTAACTGTTTGCGTTCTACTATTTGCCAATGATGCCATTCTACAAAACTCATGCACCTGAAAAAGATCACATCTCTGTCAAAGATTCTCATTAAAATTATGTAACCAATAGCCATTCCACACTATCCCCTCAAGTATTAATACGTGTCAAAAAAAAGTGTGATATAATCACTTACGACTGCCAAATTTGTGTAAAGAAAATATTTTCATATTTTGCTTTCACATTTGCGTCCAAACAAATCAACATAACCTCAAACCCACAAGTGGGATAGAATATGTGATGGTTTTAGAACCAATCCTAAATTTTCATGTATTAATACATGTCAAATTGTGTGAGATGGGCTGTCAAGTCATGTGGGATGAAATTTCATATTTTGTCTCCACACTATTATACATGATTTACTTCCCACTGTTAATACTGTGTTAATACTCAGTGGGATAGTGTGGAAGGCCTTTAACATAAAAACTTGCAATACATACACCAGCCAGCAAACAATTTAAAGCGTTAATTTTCGACTTCCCGAAAATGCACAATGGCTTGACCGAGACCGATATTAATCACACCATGCATTTTGGCTTGCTAGTGTATGACCCAGTAGGTATTAAGAACCATGGACTAAAACCGGTATTTTATAAATAAAAATCAACCAAGAACAAATTCAAATTAATTGAGGTGTTTTTCTGATGAACGCCATTTTTTTATAGCTCTCTGTTTGCTCTGCAGTGATAAAAATGAATTAAATGATGCACCAATCCCCTGCCCACATTAATTCATCTAAGTTTCCCCTTTTGTTATATACTGTACTGTGTATTGATATGATGATTGTGAAGTTGCGAGTAGCTATCCAATGAAAAAGACTTGTTCGCTTTTTAAATTCATCAACCTCGTCCGCTTTTCCTCTGCCCTTCTTCTTTTTCCTTAGCTCATATGCGCTGATAAATTAAATCCTATAAATAAAACAAAGTATTTATATGAGACATAGTGTACAGGCTGCACCTTTTTTTTATATCTTTGTCTGTTCAATTTAGAGAGGGGCAACTTAGTTATACGCCCTCCATCAAGGCTAAATAGCTGTTTATTTGCAAAGAATGACAACCATGATCAACAGCGTCTACATGCTGTGCAAGATCGTAGTTACGATCGTTTAATTTTGATGTAAAATTAGGTCTGTTTGATTATTTTCCGAAACTGCCAGTTTTAGTTCAATTTAATTTTTTTTTGGTTTGTAATTCAACAAAGGTACCTGCTCTATACATTTTGTGATAGCAGCTATATGCTATGCTCCAATCGGGCTTTTGAATTCATGTTCAAAATGAAAAATGTATACGCAGATCTCAATCGCAAAATCATCATTATGGTGCATAAAGTCACAATCTAAACGGGGTCCAAGATAACTTAATTCTATTGTGTGTGCCTGTGCACTCTGGAGAAAGTACGGTTATTGTAGGGTAGGTAGGTATAGTGCCATATCTTGGGTGGCTCGATTCGCGGGTTGAAGGGATCTTAAAAATAAGTATTTGTATGGGAAGCAGACGAACTGGTTGGACAAGGATCAGCCCTTCATAACTCTCTTGCGAAAAAAGTCAACATTCCTCTTGGGGTTATGAAGGGCAATATATTCTCAATTTTTCTTAATGAATCCAAGCGTACGTGACGCAGTTAAGCTAACTTCGTCACACCAAGATAGACTTGACCCACCTATAGCAAAACCCATACAATTGACCTGATATGCAGACCCAGGCGAGATATAGCCAGGGTCGTTGCGACGTTTTCTGGACACTGGCCGATCGGAGAACATGCGGCGAAATTGGGCATCCCTTACAACATTCACTGTTGTAGTTGTGGGGACCAGCAGGAGAGGGAAACTGCTTTTCATTGTCCCGCTCTGGACTGAATGAGAGCACATTCATTTGAAAAGGCCCTTTTCGATGACCTCAATGAACTCTCCGAACTTAAGATCAGAGATCTGATCTCCTTCCTCAACGGGACGAAATGACTCTAAGATGAACATGGTATAGCTACTGAATTATGTGTCCCGTCAGACTCCCCAGACCACAAGCAGGTGGTCAACGGTTTTCTGAAACAAACAATCTACCTAGCCTGTCATTTCGACCCGCCAAACCCTCTTACAATACCGCTTAAATAATTAGGTCACACGAGTTATGGTATCAAATCGGCGGCGCTCTTCGGAAGAAAAACGACACAATTCATCAAATCGCATTTTTTAAAATAGGCAAGACAAAATTGAATGAAAATTTGAATTTCAATCAATCGGTTATCAAGACCACGCAGTAGCCCACATAGAACCTGGTGTTTTTCCAATCACTTAATAATTTTTATTTTATTCACAAAAATGCAATGTTAGCTAACAAATTTCATTTGTTGAGTTGTGTCGTTTTTCTTTCGAACCAACCAACGATATGCATCATTAGGCGTTTTTCTTTTTTAGTTCAGAGTTTGTTCAGAGCAGAACACTGAGCAGAACCTGAGCGAGCGTAGTAAACTCTGTGCAGAGTGTGCTCAGAGCACTCGGAGTTTATTTTGAAACACACCTGAGCACTCTGAATTGTCATATCTGTCAAATTGCATAAAAACTGTATAAAGTTGGCTGCGCTCAGCTTTTTACTCCGTTCGTTCGGTTATTTAATCCTGAGCCCATAGAGCACGCTTCGAGCTAGCTCTGAACGAAAAAAGAAACACAAATTCCGAATCCTAAGCGCTCTGAGCTCAAAAAGAAACACCAATTTTTTGTTTGACAATTCGAGCTTAGCTCTGAGCTGCTCTGAACTAAAAAATAAAAACGCCTATTGTAGGCATTATGATGGCTCTTCTTATTTCATTTTATTTATCTTTCCATAGGTAAGTCTATAAGATACAATTCGCCACATGCATCGAAGGTCATATTAGAAAGCAATTTTACACCATTGAACCTGAGCGCTATGGAAACTAAATGCAAAATAATCATGATGTGTGGAACACACCTAAAGAGTCTGCTGAGAGTCATAGGGATGCGGAAACATCGAATTTGTAAACGAAAAATAAATTGCTCAGCTCGGAATCCAAAGCATTCGCTATTTGCCATCCATATGCAAGGTAAATGAGATTAAGTCTCACAATGAAACTCATACAGTCTATTATAACTTAAAACTTAATTTTCCAGCGTCATATGGATATGCGATTCGTTATTTTACAAACGTCAATGGGAGAGTGTATGTACTTATGCTAGTGGCTTCTTGCTTAAACACATTCCACCCTCAAGTCAAAAACGATAAAAAATCCATCATCTATTTATAAAGTCATGGAATTCAAAAACCACTTTTTCAGAAAGAATCTTACATCTAATGACCAATATTAACGTAGTGCACTTTAACGGCATTTAATTTTAAATATTAGATATATTGTTCTGTTAAAGACAGCTATATAGCTTTGCCTTCTTAATTCTAAATACGGCGCTGGCTATGGGAAATATGAGCTAAAAGAAATAAAACAATAAATTATGATGCTGCGGTTCTTACAAATTTTCAGCGCTGCTGGAGAAGAAATACAAAGCAATAAACTTTTTTATTACCTGAACTAAGAGATAAGAATAAGATTCGCCAAAGCATAATGAATGGTATTGCGTTAAATTTTTTGTAATTCCTAAAAATGCTATATTAATGTATACAACAAAAGTTTTGTGTTTTTCACCACTAAATTATCTATGAAATTTGCAGTTCACACAGAACCATCGGGCAATACAGAATTGAAAATTTAAAACGTCCGAAGTCAAACGAAACATTATAAAGAAATCTGTTTTGGTTGTTATTGTTTATTGGTTAAATTAAGAATGGATTTGAACATCAATAATATCGAGGTATATGTAGAACATGAGGAAGATGGCCGTACAAAAATTAAGAAAGTTCGATTTCATTCTGATGAAATTGTTGTAAACTCGGATCCAGATTTCGAGCAATTTTCTGTGGAGAATAAAACCCAAAGATTGCCAACAATTAGAGAAGGTATTGTGTGGTCATTTCGAGGCGAAACAAGATCGTCACCACCGAGAGAAGACTACCACCATCATCACGAATATCATCTTCATCACATTGATCATCATCTAACACCATCATCCTCATCATCATCATCAGCTTCAGCATCAGCATCAGCATCAGGAAGCTATGATGTAAATGTTATTGTTCAGCCAATATCTTGGCAGTTTTCGGAACCATCTGACTTTGGTCATCAATTATCTGAAGCCGTACAAACACTTCACGACTATGCCAATGACTTCGATTTGATCGAAATGGAACGCATCACAGATTCAGCATCCTCGATAACATCATCTACAACTCACGATAATGGAAGTCCTCATCCTGACAATGACCCATTAAGAGAACTAGAATTTGGTGAATTTCGTTGTTACATATATGTTGCAATAGTCATGTTAATTATTTCGATTTTTCTTTTGTTTTTACTATGTTTATTTTTTTTATTTAAATACTTGAAGTATATATAATAATAGAATTATATTTTATACCTAATAAGTACTGTTTTAGAAATTAATCTTTATGTGTGTAAGTATTACTATAAATCTACTACTACTATGGATAATAAGCTTATATAAATTTGTATACTCTAACTTTGAATTATGTACCCATAAACTTGTAATTATGTTATTTTAATATTATTCATTGAGCATATGTATAGTCATATATATTAAACACGAGTCTAACCGAACTGGAGTCTAAAGCTAAAAATTGTATTTATTTCTTATGCGCGGGGTATAGAGCAGAAAATAAAGGCAACTCTAAAGCCCAAAACAGATGTGCAGCTTTTTCCCATGCAGCAAATTTAGAAATAGAGATATCGTGCAGCAAAGGCTGCATGCAGAGCCTGGAATATGTAAGCTCTCATAACAACCTGTGTAAATTTATTTTCGCTGCATTGGAAAAAGCTGCACATCTGTTTTCGGCATAATAAGTTTATTCTGCAATGAAGTCAAATAAGTAGAGTCAAGAGGCGTGTTTTATTGGAAAAGCTATCCAGTACGATTTAACATGCATTACAAATACAACATCGCCAATATGATTACGGCCGATAAAAAGCTAAAATAGAATCCTACTGTGCATAGATTTTTGAAGTTTATTCGAGTCTCGAATTGGATTTGGCAATTTGTCACTCTACTCGCACAATTCTCGCAAAACCTGCAGTTATTTCATGAATTATTTTATAAAAACTAACTCTTACGGCTTTCTTATTACCATATCATCTTGAAAATTGTCCAATTAATTTAATTTTTATTTTCGACACATGTTCAATAGCACCAAATATGAAAAATAAAAACCAAACTACTGCAGATACGTTTTATTGGGAGTTTCTTACTATACTATGTATAGATTCCCAATAAAACACGCCTCTTAGGTCATCTTATCACCACGTTCCTATACCATCATATTTATATATTTGAAATACATACTAGCCCACGTTTTATTATCTACGGATATCAGTATCATCCCTTGAAAATAAAACGATATATGTGGATCATAAAAAAATCTCTTTTTTACTTACGTTTTGTTAATTTTCAATTATTTCTTGTCTTTTTTCTTTACATTGCAATTAATACTACCTTATACTGCGTTTTTATTAGAGCTGAAATGAAGTGATTTGGCAAAGTACAAAAAAAAGTGTTTACATTTAAAATTTCCTAGTTTTGTTTGAAGGTCCAGATTGTCAAACGCTTTTTTTTTGTTTTTTAAATTAAATTCTGTCATTTTAAACAGGTTCCACTTTGAATGGATTCCATTTGGGTGTGTTCATAAAAGTTTTACGTAATTTCGTGCAAATTTGGTTGAAATTACCTCATTTGGAAATTTGAATTTCTTTGGGAAATAAGATGATTTTGAATTTGAATTTGGAAATTTTGTACGAAATTACCTCATTTTCTCTAATGAAAACGCAGTATTACCATAAAATCCACCTACCTCACCAGAGAAAGAATTAATTTTTGGATCTTTGAAAAGATATAGAGCTGGATCCCGATTTTTTTTTGTAGGTGTTACGTGTTAAAAAATTATCCTGATCCGTAGATAATAAAACGCGGCTACTAATTTTTGTGAGAAATCCTTAATTTTGTTTTGCTTATAAATAAAAATAAATAAATAAACTAAATTGAATTACTTGTTTTGATTGTTTGGCTTGATAATTGAAGGCATAATTTACCCTATGACTTTTTTCTTGAAATGTGCTATGAATTCTTAGAACTCGAGAATGAGCATATCGATTAGAGCTAATAGAAAAGGACAATCTATATGATATAAAATGATATCCCTAATAAAAATTAAAGCTTACATCTTTATATACACGTCTAGCAGAATAAGAGGGCATTTCAATATTCCACCTTAGTTTGTTTATAACGAATCATGTAAATTTTTTTTGTACATTTTCGATTCTAATTGAATGGATGTTGTAGAATGGATTCCATACTACGCAGCAATATTCGAGAATGAATCTGATATAAGCAATATTATAGTGATTTAAATGTGTAAGGATACTTTAAACCATAAGAATTTCGGAAGATAAAACCAAGCATAGAATTGGCCTTTTTCGTTTTAACCTCGGAGTAGTTAAACCGAGTTGAAACACTTACTTCCTCTTTACGCCACGTCAAACTAATTCTTCTTTATAAAATAATGTCATAAAAAAAATAACCAATCTAAAACTTTGGTTATTATAAACGTAGACACACCCCAGCTGATTTCCATAATTATTCATTTTAAGTAATTATTATTGGTTTTATTTTATCTAAATAAGTTCCTATTTAATAAATGGATAAGCAAAATAAAAGAAAACGGTCTGAAAACTGGTATTTCGTTTGCATACCTTTTTGTAAATTTCACACAATGCCGATGTCATGTGAAAATTACATAAAACGGCTTTACTCCGGCTTTATTCTTCCTATGTACCAGTTTTAGCTTATTCCACCTCTATTCCGCGTGTATTTTTCCATAAATAAAAACATTTTTCAGTATTAATGGTGTCGTAAAGTCGGAGTAACCTTACTCCATCTCTAAAATGAGTTAATAAATAGGGCTGAATGTGTTTAACAAAGTTAAGTTTAGAGTCAAAAATTACACCAAGATCTTTTTTTACAGAAACTCTTTCTAGAATATTGCCCATAATATTATAATAAGTAATAGGGAACAAGCGACGAGCAAAAGGAAATCGAAATTGGCATTTCGATATATTTAGACTTAATTGTTTGGTTTTACACAACTCGGAAAGATTACTGATGTCATTTTGGAGAAGCATACAATCGATGAAACTGTTTACACATCTCATAAATTTTAGGTCATCAGAAAAACATTAAATAAGTAGAGTGAGTTTGAAAGAACATCAGGTAAGTCATTTATAAATAGGAGAAATGAAATAGGACCTAAATGGCTTCCTTGCGGGACGCCGCCTGATGAAACTAAGATGGGATTTGATATATTAGAATCAATACAAACGTACTAAGTGCGCTATGATCTCTAAACAATTTCAACATGTTTGAATGAAAACCAATTTTAATTAGTTTTGATAATAAAATATTGTGATGTACCCTATCAAACGCCTTGGCAAAATCAGTGTATACAACATCTGCTTTGGTAACTCTTTTCGAATGAAGTGAGGATAAAATTAGCAAAAATTGCTAGGTTAGTGCATGTTGATCTACGTGAAACAAATCCGTTTTAAAAAGGGGAGATGGTTTCTTTTAGTATTATACATATAGATATCTCTCCATAAGAGAACTCTGGGAAGGAAAATGTAAATGTTTCGATTTTGGCCTTTGGCTGACCGTTCTAAGACAAACGAAGGGCCAGTAGGAACCCAGCATCTACCTATTATAGATAACCTATTAATTAACAGATAAATAAAACTTCCAAATACTTTCAGCTTGTGAAGCCCCAAAACATCTTGCTTCATGTGAAGGAATAAAATCCTCTTTTTATAAATAATTAGGTTTAGGTATAAGTAATATAATAAATATAATAATATAATATAGTAATATAATAATATAATAAAAATTAATTGCTTTATAATCATAAAGTTAATGATAATATCCTGAAAAAACTCAAAGCGTCTGTCAGGTTTCAAGGAATCTACGGCCGAATATTTATAAGAAAAAAAAAATAGCAAAAGGTAGCAGTTTAAAATGAACCAGCAACTTTATCAAGTTCATATTTCTCTTCTAAATGTAAATCGAGGGATGAAGATTTTTTTGAAATATTGACGTAGAAGCTATAATGCACAAATACAATTTGAAATTGTGTTCCATTATTCATTGAAATCTAAATTTACCGTGAAAAACCCCACAACACCACTAATACACCAGTACAATTGAAAGCTATGAATTTGACAAGACAAGCTCCACAGATACGAATATACACTAATACTATGACAAAATCTGAAATCGTACTCCATTCGTAACAAAAAAAAAAAATCAAATTTTAGGCAGAAATCTGAATTTACCAAACCCCATAAGTCTTGATTCCGGAAAACTAATTTTTTTTCGATTAGGGGGCGCAAAAATCGAACAGGTTGTGGTTGTGGTATATGCGGCTATCTTAAATGTTACGTAATGCTAAATAAAAATGTCATTGAACTTTTTTCATTGAGATATGTTCTGGTTTTGACACAAAATGTCATCCTTTTGTTTATTGCTTTAAAAGTAGGTACCTACTTACATGCCGTACACCTAACATGCGTTACACCTACATGCGTCACATAATTCTATATACGAAATGGTTCAAGTCGATGAACTTTCAAATCCTTTTGAAAATAGATTTTTTCTTACTGTCGACGACTTGTGTACATTACGAAAAATCTACCAACAACAAGTTAACAGCAGATTTGACTGTAGGGCAAGTTTCACAGTACAGATACATACCTAATGGAATAAATGAAAAAAGTTTGCAATATATTGGGACTTAAGGCTCAATTTCATAGCCTGACCAGCATGTGGGAGACTTAAGTTGCACTCATTCAGGTTATGTATACACTGAGATACTGAACCCTTAATACCTGTCCTTCCACATCCTAAAAAGACTATGGATACTTTAGCCCCCAATATAACCGTGGAAAATAGTAAATAAACACATTTTATGGCACAACAACTCATGAAGAACTAGATCCTAGTGACTTACAACTCTCAACTATTCTTGTGTGCGTGTCTGCAGGAATTGAGAGGACCTACAGTTTATTACAGTAATTTGAGCGGTAATTTTCTATAACAAGAGATACTCTTGGAGGTTTTTTCAATTCCTCGCAAGAGGCAGTATTGCCTTTTTTTTGTTGTATTATTTTTAGGGTAGGGATCGAACCTAGACCTGCAAAATGACAGTCCATCGCACTAACCATCATGCCACGGCTAATACTGCAAAAATAGTGCGGCGCAATCTTATTAATTTATTAAAAGTGAAACTCCAATCCTTATATGCAATCTTATGCAACATTTTTGAAACATGTTTTGTTTCTTCGGTATAGCTTTTAATGACGAAAACAGATGTGCAGCTTTTTCCCATGCAGCGAAATTAGAAATAGAGATATCGTGCAGCGAAGGCTGCATACAGAGCCTGGAATATGTCAGCTCTCATAAGAACCTGTGTAAATTTATTTTCGCTGCATTGGAAAAAGCTGCACATCTGCGTTTTCGGCAAAATTATGATGCGCCCTACAGCCTGAGCTGAATTTCTATTTTAATTAACTTTTAAGTTGTGCATGTGCAGTTGAATTAATGTAACACTATACCGCTCTTTGCATAGACCCTCGCCCAGGAAGTGTTTTCGAGGGAAACATTCTACGACGAGAGGTATAGTGTTGCCGCAACCTAAAAAAATTGTTAGCCTAATATCAAAAAGTCGAGATTTTTTGAAATTTTGAACAAAAAAAAATGGTGGATAAAATTTAAAAACGCATGTTTTGTCTTATATTTTGAGTTGAAGATCATCAGGTAGGCTTGCGATATGTCAAAATTTCTTGCTTTTTTGGCCCAGGAGTACCTACCTATACGAAATTTATTCCAATTTGTAGAACTAACTCGAATAAAAGTAAAATAAAAACTCGACCGATTTTGATAAAATATTTTAATGTGCAGATAAATTATATAAATACTTAGTTAGTAATTAAAATTGATATTGATATTAAAAAAGTTTTTAAAAATTGCGTGTGAATCGTGTAAAAAGAAAATTGATTTTCTTTCATGGCGCAAAAACCTGATTTTTATTGGTTTTTTAAGTCCGTATTACTTTTATCAATTTCCTTGTAAATCACAAAATATATAAGTTTCTTGTTGTCATTAAGGGATTTTGATGAAATAGTCACCGAATCGCCGCTAAACAATGACTGCTCTTTGAAAATTTCCATTCGAGTTCCGTTTACTATGCAATTTCCTTTTAAGTTTCTAATAATGCATGTTGATTGTTCGTTACGTGAAATGTAAATTGATAATTCACGCCTTAATACACGTTTATCATCGATTTTAATATTATCCCATATTGAAGAACCAAAATAATTGTAACCTTTTCTTAGGAATATCTTCTTATTGCAAGTGGTTTGAAAAAACCACTTAGAAAACCGTTGTCCTCTATTCCATTGCATTTTGATTTGAGTTTCTCCGGGTAGTTTGACAGAGGGCTTAAAAAAAAAAAAAAAAAAAACAAAAGTAAAATTAAATTTTAATTAGCACATTAAGATTTAAGATATCTCCTCAACTACTCAGGCACATTTCTATATTTTCGCTATAAAGCTTATTACGCAGCTGATGCAAAACGAAATTTTCATGTGGGCTCTAACACACGACACCGAAAGGTTAACGAAATTACAGCGGAAAAATACACATTGAAAGTGTCAAAAAAAAAAAAACAAAGCAAACACGAACGCATAAGCACTTAAATAAGAGAAACAACAAATAAAAACGTGAAAAAAAAAAAACAGAATAGAATGCTGGAACTGAAGCCGCAGACGGAACTGGAAGAGCTGTCAAAAAGTGTAGTACGTTTTTTTTTTTAACTGCCCACAATGCAGCTATACAGCTTTGAAAGTATTTTGAAGAAAAACAAAAGAATATTCACAAGCTCAGAATTTACATTTTTTGTTTCTAATAATTTTCCTTTTAATAAGAGATTTTTTTCGCGATACAAATAACCACAATATTCCGACCCAAAAAGTTGTTTTTTTTCTTCATACAATTTGTCGTGCGTGAAAAGTTAAAAGTCGGTGAACTCTTCCGTATGCGGCTGCAGCTCCCTGCGGCTACGTTCCGTTGTTTTCGCAACATTGAATTTGCGTGTATTCAATATTTTGACAGCTGTTCCAGCTCCGGCTGCAGTTCCGTCTCCTTCATCATTCTGTTCAGCCGGTGCGACAAAGCAGCGGAGACGTCTCTAAACAATGACTCCTACAATTATTATTTTATCTATTTCGCTAAACGGAAAGCCTACACCGAAATTTTTCGTTTATGATATCGTTGATGTCATATTTGTATATGAAAATTCGCGTTTCGCATCACCAGCGTACTACAGGCTTAAGAAATCATCTTAAAAGCCTCAATTTTTAACAAACAAACAAACAAACATACAAACCTGCAATGCAGCTGGACGCACAATAACCGAAGAATATACAAAAACATCGGACTTCTTTTTCACAGGTTTATTTTTGGTTTCGAGCTCCGTGGACTCTGGCTTAACTTTGCTGATACGAAGTTTAGGCACACAAAATGCACCTCTTTCGGGTTCTTCAATAATTGATACTTTCCACATTTCGATTTTTTTTTTTATTTTCGTAAGTTTCACTCTCGAAGATTATCTATCAATCACTGATTAGTCGAAATTTTATGTTCGTTAAGTTTCACTATCAATCGCTGACTGGTTGAAATTTTTTAATAAAGTCGATTAAAATTGTTTGTTGGATGTTTGCATTTTCATACACTAAAAACTTTCGTTCTATTGATTTCAAGGAGTACCTAGAACCTATACTATATATTCTCTATGCTAACCTTAACGGGAGCCAACTGGAATAAAACTGAATAAAAATAACTTTTCTGTTTAGATTGGTTGTAGTGGTTTAATTGTATTTGTTGCTTTTTTTTTTTTGCATTCAATAGGAGAATCGGAACAAGTTCCTAGAAATTGTAGATGATGCAGCTTCTATGAGCATGTATATCTTTTTAATTACATCTTTCGACAAATACTGGGATAGCGCCGCCAACGCAAAGTATCGATCATGGAGGAGAACAATTAAAATGCTTCTTACCTAACCTATCTTATGTATTGTTGCACAAGGTATAATTCTAAAGGGGTTATTATATAGATGCAGTTATTGATATGAATAGAGATTTCTATGCGCAGCCCTAGAGATGTAGAAAAAAATGAGGTAATGATTATATTGTTGTCACGTTAATAATCATGTATCCATCTTTAAATTGTTATATACCTATTATTATGTACTGTGTAATTCTGTTTTAGTTATTTATTTTATTTGTATTTATGTATTATATTATGTTTATATGTATTTATTTATGTTATAATGATTAAATAAAAAACTAAACTAATACAATAGAATAGGAACATGGACGTGTCGGATGATGATTTAATTCAGATTTATATGAGAAAACTGGAATTTGATTGCAGTTTTTGTAAGGTGTGTATTTTGTATGAAACAAATACCTATATGTAAAAACTAAAACAACGATAATCTCTATATCCACTTAACAGTGTTAGTGTACAATTTCGCTCATAAATTAAGCGAATTTTGCATTAGTTGGAGTGCGGTTTTGATTTTGAAATTGGAATGAAACTCAATACTGCCGTGCTTTGACGATATACCGCTACCGCCCTATGCAAAGTGACTTATTCCTTCGCCCTTAAAAGAGAAGATTTTCTTTTTATCGAACGTTCGATTTATGTTATTTTTATAGCGGATACATCGAATTTTCTGTAGTAGTAGCCCGTGGGGTATTGGTTAGTGCGTTGGACTGTCATACCAGAGGTGTGGGTTCAATACCAACCGCTTCCATCTTAATTTTTTTTCAGGGCTACTACCTCTTGCGAGGAAGTGAAAAATCCTCCAAGAGTATCTCTTGTCATAGAAAAGTGCCGCTCAACAGCCGTTCGAATTTGGCAATAAACTGTAGGTTTCCTCCATAGATAGATAGATAGATACAATTTTTATTTCTCTTATAAATTCATACAGTAATAGACAATGTTCATAAAATAGTAACCTTATGTCAAAATATTAAATAAGAAAATATGGTGTGTAAAAAATAGAGTTGAATGCTACTTCAATTAAGTAATACAATTAAAGTAAAATAATGGGTGGGGTGACACCCTATAAAAAAAAGCAATAAGATAATATAACAATGCAATAAATTGAAATAGTAAAAAAAATATGTAAGCTGTATAAACAAAATACTTCAGAAAACAAAATATAATGAATCATTATTTGAAGCTAATATCAATTTAAAAATTGGTAAAATGCAATAAAATATAAATCAAACTGAACCTAATTTAAACCAGCCAGCGTATCAGAAATAAAAGATTTAAAGCTCGAATAGTTAAAACTAAAGACCTAAAGTGTTAAATGTTTCATAAACAATCCAAATGATGATAATGTCTTTATGTGATCTGGAAGCTTGTTAAAAAAAAAACGAAAAGACGAAATTGAAAAAAAATATTACGAAAAGCAGTAGTACGAAAAATGGGTACCGTGTAAATATTCGAAGAGTTTCCATGTAAATCGTAATTTGAAATCAAACGAAAATTACGATTACCAGAGTTCATGAAGAAGGTTTTAAGCACCTTTAAAAATAAAATAAATACATTTGATGGCACAACAGCTCATGAAGAACTAGGGCCTAGTGACTTACAACTCTCAACAATTCCTGTGTGCGTGTCTTGAGGAATGGAGGGGACCTACAGTTTATTGCCGAATCCGAACGGCTAACGAGCGGAACTTTTCTGTGACAAGAGATACTCTTGGAGGATTTGTCAATTCCTCGCAAGAGGCAGTAGCCGTTTTTTCTTTTAAATAAATAGGTGGCGAGGCTGGGGATCGAACCTTAGACCTCCGGCATGACAGTCCATCGCACTAACCATCACGCCACGGCTACTACTTTTTTTTAAGCACCTTTAAACAATACAAATGGCGCATGGGAAGAATCTTCAGGTAATAAAACAAAGGAAAACTCGGATATCTACTTGGTTTACGACAGATTTTTCTAACAATATATTTTTACAAAACTAACAAAAATTGAATTTTATTTAAATATGCACCATCCCAACAAATAATTCCATATTGCAGGTTAGACTGAAAAATTCCATAATAAATTGTTTTTAAAAGATACGTTGAGACAATATTACGCAAATAATAAAAATGTCTGAGTGTGTATCGAAAATATTTTCTCAAACTATTCGTATGATTTAAAAAATTCATCCTAGAATCAATGGATAGGTCTAAATATTTAAATTCTTTAACTTTTTAAATCAAAAAACATTTAGAACTACAGTTAATGTTATTAGAATATGTAAAAGGAGAACAATTATCAGACATACAGTTAACAAATTGGCAACATAAATCTTTGACATTCCGGAGCATGAAAATATGTATTCATATCAAAATTGTGTAAGATAGACAAACTAAAAAACATAATTTTTGTTTTGGGACTTATGACCAAATTATGTTCCGCAAACCAAATTCTCAATAACTTAACATCATGATTAATGTTAGAAAATAAATTTTAAACTACTTTGTGAACCATACGCAAAACCAACATCGTCCGCCGCAAAATTAGTAGCCATCATACCTCGAAAATCAAGTACAAACAAAGATTTGATGTACACCAGGAACAAAATTGGTCCCAAAACGGATCCTTGCGGTACACCAAGGTTGAGGCACCTACATATATCTTCACTCCTAATATTGCCAGAGGGTAAAAACTGAAGCCTATTCTCAAGATATGACTTAAACCACGAAAGCCAGCCTTTTCCAATTTACTCAGCAGATAATTGTGGTTGACCATATCAAAGGCTTTGGTAATATCAATAAATAAGCCAGCTGTATATTTTTTTTTTGTCTAGATCAGACATTATTTGATGACAAAATTGCAAAAGTGCATCTTCAGTCGATTTTCTTTTTTTGAAAGCCGAATCAAGCATGATCTAAAGGGCAATTAGCAAGGGGATCACGCCCCGCCATACCCAATTTGGGTATTTTATGGAAGTATTGAGCAATAAGCATCCAAAGACGCATGAAAAACGCTCAAACAACCCAGGTCTCTTTTCCCACCCTACGGGTTAGGAAAGATATTTCTAAGTGAAAACTTCAAATCCATTCCCGAGGTTCAGGATTAGAGCCGTATTTTCACTTATGATACCCTGATTTCCAGACAAGTCTGGAAACCTTTTATTTACATGCTCGTACGAGACATGTTTTAATTATTGGAATATCGGTTATCTGAATTCCAAGTCTTTGCTGACCCTCGAACAACAAGGATAAGACGCTCCTTGACAATCTTGACAATCCGTAGACCATCTGGCAATCAATCCAAAGATTGCCTGTGCCTGTGGGTGATCTTTCCACAACTCACGTCTCAGTTAGATCCCCACTCTTTCTGACTCATCTTGTTTCTGTTCTCCCTGGTACTCGTTTTGTACCAGGTCGAATCACTTAGTTCAACGTCTTTTACCAGTAGCACACTGGCTCCAACTTTTGACTTTTCCAGCATTTATGTTGCCATAAGCACTACTGGTCCATCTTTACTCAACTCTTAGCACTCTTGTTGTACTAACCAATTACCATCTTTCGTCTCCACTAGTATAGCACTAGTTTCGATCCATCTTGTCTGTCCTGGATCAGAATCTCTGAGTCTTCCCTAACATTCTTGCGAATATTGGGAAGCACCATCTATCCTCATCTTCCTGGTATAAATACCGGGACGCAATGCCACATAAGGAGAAAACCTTCTGACACCTCATACCATCATACCATCGTACCATCATTACCCGAGTGGCAATCAGTCCCAGCCTTCTTAACTGGCACTAGACCATTACCACCACCTCCAGAACACCAATCGTTCGGAGCTGCGTGTTAACACAGCTCCTACTACTATTGGATCAACGCCACTCCTCCTGGAGACTAATAGCTTCGGTATCTGAGAAAGATACCTGCTAGAGCTCCAAGCCACTATGAGGCTTGTCTTCCCTTGGGTCACACTGATGCTCAGTACGATTGGATGACAATTTGTTTTTACAAAATTGGTGGGAGCTTTTGTTAAAATGGATTAAAATAACGTATCGGTCAAAAGCCGCCCTCATGACCCCAGTGTAATACACTGCACAGTGCACATGAATTCATCTTCAACCGTTCTATAGCCTTGTGACCGTAATTTGAGCGATGTTGTGTGTTTAAAGTGAGCAGTAAACTTTTTCAATTTAAATTAAAAAGTATAGGTACCCAGCTGCTAATTAGATACGCAAAATAAAAATTTATCGTTCTTTTGGTTTATGGAAAAATGTGTGTCCTACTTACTTGACGTCAACTTGGTCCAGTAATTTGAAGCCGCAATAGCTGGAACACTATAGCGGTTTAGCATATAATTCAACAAAAGAACATACACCTCATTTATATATATGTGGGTTGTGTACATACAATTCTCAGAACCAGTTGGCAATATTATTGAATTACCTACAAATTTATTACCCTTAGAGGAACTAATGCTAGCGCCGTTGTAGCCAGGTCGTCGTCGTCGTCGGGCACCACTAATTAAAATTTCTTAACCTTTCCCAACTCAGGCAAAAATGTAGATCGGTGACAGCAAACTAAAGTAAATCTATACGGCAGCCAGACGGACAGACGTAGACGTGGTGACGACAACTGAGCTCTTGCAGATCGTTAAAAAATAATGAGATCGTTTAACTCAACATTCAACATAAACACATAACAGACTGATTGATCATAAACATAAGGACAAAGCTTTTTGTTAAGCGGTTGCCGTTGCGGGAACGTGCTTACTTGCGGTTTCGGTGGCGGTGGTGGTGCCTTGCCTACAGGAGCGATGCGATTGTAATGGTTATAATGACTGTGTCATGTGTGAATTAACACATTAGTTTATTTAATACGAGCATTTCGACCCTGGTATGGATATAGGTAGTTGAGGAACAAACTATTTTTTTTCAAAATTTATTACACAAGAGATTATGTAGAAAAATGTGACAGGCTGCACTTTGCATTGGGTGATATAAATAAAACGGAGTAGGTACTCAGAGAAGATGCTCCGTATGAATCAAAGGGCACGGTAGTGCCCATCAGCCAAGTTCTCGGCACTACTCTCTTTTTACAGGAACAAACTCAAGCGCTTTTCGACCCCCCTCTAACTGCGGAGACAATAATGTCAGAAACTTCAAACTCGCTATAGCTATAGTTAGGCGAGCACAGGTGCCTCACCAAATTTCCACTCCCTAGCATTAGTGGTTCCTGAGATATAGGACGTCCAAAATCACAAAAACCGTAACTAACGCACATCGGTAGGCCTTGTGGTGTTTACAGAGAAAAAACTCCAAAATTTAGGATTTTCCATATAGGGGGCGTGGTATCCACCCACTTTAACAGAATTGATATCAATTATTTGGAGCACTTCTGATTTTTTTAGAATGATACAATTCGGAAGGGCAGTAGGGCTTGCAACGTTTACAATGGACAAAATAAAAAATTTGAGGTTTTCCATATAGGGGGCGTGGTATCCGCCCACTTTTCTGAAAATAGTGATCAATAATATGGAGCACTTCCCGGCACCATAGAATCTTGTTATTTCGCACAACGGTAGGCCTTCTTGTGGTGTATACAAAGAAAAAAATCGAAAATTTGAAGTTTTCCATTTAGGGGGCGTGGTATACGCCCACTTCACAGAATCGCTATCAATTATTTGGAGCATTTCTGATCGTTGTAGAATGATAATATTTGGTAAACAAGTAGGCCTTATAATTTGAGCACAGAAAAAAAATTTGAATTTAAAATATATCACTCAGGGGCGTGGCATCCACCCTCTTTCCTGAAAATAGTTATCAATTATATGGAGCACTTCTCGACACCATAGAATCTTGTAATTTCGCATTAAGTTAGGCCTTGTGGTATATACAAAGAAAAAAATCGAAAATTTGAAGTTTTCCATTTAGGGGGCGTGGTATCCGCCCACTGTCACAGAATTGCTATCAATTATATGGAGCACTTCTGATTGTTGTAGAATGATAAAATTCGGAAGGGCAGTATAGGGCTTGCAACGTTTACAATGAACAAAATCAGATGGAAAAAAAGAAAACTTCTAGACTAAGAGCCCACAGCAATTTTTGGGTGTAAATGATAGCAAAAATTCAATGATGCAATGAGATAGGCCCGTACTTTCTATTCGCAAATATGCAAGTCTTGCAAGCTATGGTTGGGGCGTTGTTGCATTAAAAATGCATTTCTTTCTGAAAGCCCAGATAAAAGGTATACCATTAAAAAAACAAAACTATATTTAATAAAAGAGCTAAATACCATAGACATGAATATGGGGGTCTAAGTCCTTTTAGGTGGATCTTCTGACGCACTATAAAAATGAATTTTGAAGTAGGTCTTGCATACAGAAGGCCTCAACTAAGAGATCTTGGACCCTTATATCCCTTGCTATGGTATTCAGCTCTTTTATTATTCATTTTATCATTTTTTTTATCATTTATCTGAGGCTTGCATCATTGAATTCTTGATTTCATTCACACCCAAAAATTGCTGTGGGCTCTCGGTCTTTGTACCTATATATTTTGTTGGTATGTCTCGAGTCCTATTAAACAGATCATCAAGTTTAATGTGTTTGAGCCTAGGCATAATTAAATATCATCATTTCTATTTAAAAAAAAGATGTATTTTAGTGATTAAACGCTGTTTCCTTCATTGTTGAGCAACCAACTGAGCTCGCTCGCAAATCACAAGCAGGTGCTCCCCTCGAAGGAGAACGTGCTTCGGTTTATTCATATCTAACAAGTGAGTAGGTACTTACCTTTGAAAAGGTGCTCATCAAACATGTGGATGCTCAATCGTTGAGCACCTCCTCAAGTATTTTATTCATACCAAATGGAGCACGTGCTCGAAAAAGTTGAGTTTTGAGCAGGTGCTCCTTTTTATTCATATCTTGAGCATACCTAAAAAAAATCAATTAATTTGGATTCGTCCAGAAAAAAAAGTGTGTAGACACAATATTTTCAGCTATAAGGGGCCAGTTATAGCTAGCATTGAAATTCATCATTGAAAATTTTTAATTTAAGATTTAGGACACTTAAAAACCAAAATCAGTAATTATTTTGATGCAAATGTGAAGTGAAGCTGACGACTCAATTAATATTTATTGCGAAAAAAATCCACATAAATTGACTTTCAAATTTTCAATGATTGCACTACCTTATCAATGATCATTGAAATAATAAGTCATTTCATGAGAAAGGTGTTGGGCCGAAATGAAATTTTTGTTTGGCAAGAAATATTAATTAAGTCATAAGCTTTATTTTGGCATCAAAATAATCAAAGATTTTGCATCCTTAACGTCTTAAAATACATCATAGGTATAATCTCTGCAGCGAAAAAAAAAGTTTAACATTATAAAATAAATACAAAAAACTATCAACCAAATTTTTGCCAACAAATTTGTCAGTAGTAAAATATTTAGTTTTTCACTTTTTGATTTAAATTCATTATTGCCATTAATGACCTAATATTGTAAATGGTTAAGAACCTGCCATTATTTTTGTCCTAAAAATAACTATCAAGTACAAATAATGTTGCATTTTTACCATTATACTGACATCATTTTGCAAGTAATGACAATATCTATTCACAAAGAAGCACAGCATCAGAGCGCCAGAATTAGACTTCTTGTTGATTTTATACTTTTATACTTTATTAATAAATTTTTGCATTGTACACTCCTGTGCGCAAAAACCTTTCGAACGGTATATAATAAGTATGCTTTCGACTTTTGTAGACCGCGTAAATTGTACCACAAATATCGTGTTTGCCGTTTTATAATATGATGATTTTATTAGTCAGTGTTATGGCAGAAATAATAGTAATTTGTCACTGGAATGAATGCCCCAGCCGCATTAATCGTGAAAATTCAGCATCACTATTTTGTAACAGTTGCATTTTTTTACCTTGTAATCTATCTTCACAAAATGGAAAATATTGCGATTTGCTAATCTTGTAAGCTTTCTTATGGTATCCATGAACATAAAGGTAGACACTTACGTTTTATTGATTGCATAATTATCTGAAATTTTCCGGGAAATATAGCATTTGATTTCGGACAAAAAAGAACTACAATAATTTCATGCATAAACTGGTTATCTTTATTAGTATTAATATGAAGATATAATAAAATGTTAAAATGGAATAAAATATATAGAAGTATTCAAAACATATTTTGGTTATTTAGTTTATTTAAACAAATCAAAAGAAAAAAGTAGGCAAGCTTAAAAATGGGAAGCCTTAAATGCTTCGTAAAAACATGCTGCCAATAATCCAATGGCCAAAATAGCAAGAACGACTAGAATACCATTAGTCATAAAATCCAAGAGGCGCTGCTCCCGCTCGTTACCTTCAACCTCGTCATTCGGCTCTTCTACCTGTATTGGAACTGATGCCGATTGGGATGGTTGATCTGCGTCTGCATCTACTACTGCAGAATCAGTATCACCATCACCTATGGTAAATTTAACAACAGGTCCAACAGCATCCACTTTATCGGCTTCAGAATCTGGATCGTTCGGAGTTATTTGAATTGCATCCATGTTTGGCTTAGTTTCGGGAATAGTTTTAGTCGAAAGAGCTTTGATTCGGGAATTAATCCTATGAACCTCAGCACGAACATTAATTTTGAAATCCTTGGGAGCTTCTGACTCATCTTTTGAGGCGGTGGTGTCGCCAGCGCTAGCGCCAGCGCCAGCAGCGGTGGCTAATGAGGTTGGTGGAGCAGGGGGACCCCAGTATGAGTGATCTGCAACTTGGCGTACAAAGGGACGGGTGCGACGTAGTTCGATAACACGATCAATTTCATCGACTACTTGATTCATATATTCTTCATATGATTGAGACATTTTAAATTTTTTTTTAATAATTGTTTATTTTAAATTTAATTTTTTTTTTGTATTCACTCACGACAGACAAAGCAGTTAGCTAGGTAGAGTTAAGACTTGAGAGTCGAAGTGTTTGTTTGTATCTAATTTTAAAACTATACTAGTAGCCAGAAGGTAGTCAAAGGTTTGCGCAGTGTTCATTTGATGAATTTGTCTTAGAATGAATTTTGCATCGATTTCAATTTCTAGACTAGTGCTGCCAGTAAATGAATTCAAGAGAAAAATGTTTTACAGACTAAACATATAGATACCTAAAGATTTCGATTGAAAATCATACAATGACGAGAATAATCTGTGCAATTACTTGTTAAATTTAAGGTTCTTTTCGTAATTTCTTGTGTATTTCATTTGAAATCCTTACAAATTTTATTTTTTCAATTGTATGATATTTAACTTAAATACAGTTATACATAGTATATTTCTGTGCAAACTAAGCATTTAATAAATCATGTATAAATTGTAAAGCCTTATTCTACGAAATAAATACACCTAAATCTTTCTTTGAATTGTACAATTTTATATTAGTGCCATTTATTCGGCATATCAAAGGGCACGCAGTAGTTCCCAGCCAAGTTCTCGGCACTACTCTCTTTTTACAGGAACAAACTCAAGCAATTTTCGACCCCCTCTCTAACTTTGGAACCAAAAATGTCAGAAACTTCAAACTAACCATATTTGCTATAAGCTGGGCAAGAACAGCATTAGTGGTTCCTGAGATATAGGCCCTCAAAAATCACGAAAACCGTAACTGACTGACTCACGTACTCAGATCATCAAAATTATGGAGCACTTCCTGGCCTGGCACATCAGAATTTTGTAATTTTGCACAACGCACGGTAGACCTTGTGGTGTTTACACAGAAAAAAATCGAAAATTTGAAGTTTTCCATATAGGGGGCGTGGTATCCGCCTATTTCCCCAAAATTGTTACTAATTTAATTATATAATTAAACTTCCGATTGTTTTAGAATGCTGAAATTTGGTATAGCTATAGGTCTTGCAATGCATGCAAAGGGAAAAGTTAAAAATTTGAGATTTATGATTTAGGGGGCGTGGAATCCACCCACTTTTTTACAATGGTTACCAATTATAAAAAAAACACTGCGGTGTGTTGTAGAATGATGAAATTCGGAAGTTCGGTAGGGCTTGTATAATGTTTACAAAGGAAAAAATCGAAAATTTAAGGTTTGTCATATAGTGGGCGTGGTATCCGCCCAATTTCTCAAAATAGTTTTTTTTAATTGTTGTAGAATGATGAAATTTGGTACCACATTTTTGTCAGTAATCATATTAAATAAGAAATTTATCTCGCATAATTTTGAGTTGTTTCGATATAACATAGAACTTGGCGAACTTTTAGATCTTATTACATCTTACGGCTGACTTGTTACATGTAGATTTTTTGTATACATAGGACAACTTGGCTCTTTTTTTTGACATTTAGGTTTTTGGTGTGATCGGATAATTCAGAACGCCAATTTTTTTGGACTATAAAGACCGTTAAAAGCTATTTCAAATCAATAACTCATAAATTCCAATAATTTAATAGTGCTAAATCTTCAACTAATAAAGAATTTGTATTATTAAAAAAAAATCTTTGTATATAAACATTGGGAACCTTAAATTGGGTCCCACGATTGAATAATGATAATATTTTCTCGATGACGTCACGTTGCCTGTCCGTCTGCATTCGAAGGAAGCTTGATGACGTGTGATTAAAACAAGATCATGTCACATTCAATACAGCGACCGTATCTATGTATGTATATGGACTTTTTTGGCTATAGGTTTAACAAGTCGTGTCTGATCTATCTTAACTGACCCAACCGCTCTCCAAATTTGACCGTGCGTTTTTTTTTAATTCCATAAACAGTAATTTTAATAAAATAAAAAAAAATTAAAAAAAAAAAATTCTATAGCTGACCATAATTATACTAAAACTAATTGACCTCTTGTGACGTTTCATCAGATAACCTGTATGTATAGTTGCTTTTACTTGATCTAAAGGGCATAAGTATTCGTTTCGTGTAAGAATAAGTACGGTGAGGAGATGGAGAAATCCAATCAGAATTTATAAAATACGTTTTACATTTACGTTGTATAGGTACCTATATCTAGGAATTATACATCAAAATATTTATAAAGATATAAAAAATAATAATCGCAATCTCTAACGCGTTACAAAAAAATTGTGAATGATTTCTAAATTAAAATATTTTTCGGAAGTTACCGCGTTAAATGTGAGGATAGTTCAAAATTTTCATTTGAAGGATTTTTCAAACATTAAAATTATTTAATTAATATATTGTTTAAGTCACCGATGAGGTTCAAAGATGGTTCAAAGTTCAAATATGCGCTATTAGCCAATTACATATGCCCAGCGATGGCAACTGAGGCTTTTCTTATGCCTTTTAGGCCTGAGGCTTTGAAGCTTATTTTTTTTTTTTCAAAAAAGGTTTTTTTCATATCTTATAAAATACATTTTATTAAAATTTATTTGTTCCTCTTCTTATAATTTATTTATTTATTAAAACATTCTAAAAAAAAAAACTTGGTCAAATAGAATTCTTATCTATATATTACTGTTTTCTAAAAGAATGTGTACTATCCAATCCACCTTCAAACTATTTACAATTTTCCAATGATAGTAAAGAAAATTTTTATGCCGTTAGAAGAGATATATTTGGGAGGAAAAGTATGGCTGTATACATTGCTGTTAACTCTTTAACGTTAAATGCATGCGATTTAAAGTTATTTCGCGAAAACTGACTAAAATTGTTTCATCGAAAGTGCAAGACAAATTTATTTGCAATTTCCTTTTGGGTTACTTTTTTTATGCTGAAGGAAGAGCCTTCAGAACTCGTTAAGAAGCAGTCGATAATACCGCTTACATTGCATTTTCCTCACGTTAATATTGAAAATACCTTTAACGATATTGACATTGAATTCAGATCTTTGAGAAATTTAAATCTTATGCTAACGACTTTACAAATATTTCCCGATTTTGGAAGAAAGCATTTTAATTGGAAAAAGGAGATGGTTTTAATATGTTTCCTTTTATTGAAAAATTAGTAAACTTAATTCTATGCTTGTCGCATTCCTCGGTGGCGCCACCGCGCGCTGATTGAAAGGATTTTTTCGTGCCATAAATTTAAATAAAACAAAGCTGAGAAATAGAAATGAAACAGAAAATTTATGTAGAATTCTTCAACAAAGACGCTTTTCAAAAATTACAATTGTTATGATCTGGAATTTAAGCAAACCCACTTATCTTTGTTTCAAAAAAAATAATTATGTATGATTTTAAGGAACAGGGCGATTTCAATTAGAAATGTACAATTGTATTTTTTTATAAGTATAGGTACCTTTGTAATTTAAATGACTAAATTAACTAATATTCCTTAATGTTTATTATGATTTATTTAAGTTTTTTTATTTTTTAATAAAGGGTTGTTTGTTATTTAAAAGGTTTTTTTTGTTTAGTTAAAAGAAATTAGGTGAGGCTTTTTTTTATTTTTTCTCAAGTTAGGCATTTTTTTGCCCAAAGTGGCTGGCAACGCTGCATTTGCTGCTGAACCATTATTGAACCACAGTTAATCTGAGTTAAAATCCCTAAAGCACGATCAATTTTTTTTTTTACCCTTAATGAAAAGAAAAAAACAAACTAATAATAATTATTTCTTCTTCTTTTAAATAATCTTAATTAATTGGTAACTAATTTCAAGCACGTTTTCTTTACTTAAACAAACTTTTTTCCTATGACAAAATTTAAATATAAACGGGTTGAGTGATACCTATATTAAGATGTAATATTCATAGCACAAACTATTTAACTATCTAGCATGAGCAAAAATCAGAAAAATAGTTTGGTAGCACTAACTGGTTTAAAAATCAGTTGATCACTTGTTCATTTTGCTTTAAAATGAATCTTGTTCTATGGGTTCTGTAGAGGTGTGAATCATTGGCGATCGTTGCATATATGTGTTCAACAATACCATAAAGGTTATTTGAATGATGAATCATTCATTATAGAGAAACCTTATTGGAAACAAAACATATGTGAAACGTAGGTATCTACATTTCAGGTAACCAATGAGGTATGAAATTATTAATACAAAAACAGCTTTCAATACACACCCTTTCAGTTAAATAAAGCTGGTTTACTTATGAATGATTATGATTAGTATGACGTTACATATAAGATATGGAAAAAAATATTTAACAAAACAGATCGAAACGGAGTGATATGGTAGTATATGTGTTGTATAGGTATACCGATCGATGGTTTAATATTCACAAATGTTTATTATTTTAATAAATTATGTATAATACCCAGAGTAAGGAGTAAGTCCGTCAGAGGATCGGGGAGGAAAGATAAAATTTGCCTGTTTGAAATTCAATCGGTTAAACAGGATACAAAACAGTTAAACGAATAAACATTGATATTTAATTGAATTTTTGTATTGTATAGCTCTCATACAGCAATACTTTTAGTGGCGTAATAGGCGTATTAGACGCCCTGGGCTAATTTAATCCGGCAGGGCCCCTATCACCACATTTTTTTTTGTTATTTATTTTTATTTTAAGTGCTTTAACTTAATTTATTGAAGACATTTTTCCCGAGACCTACATATATAAATATACAGTAGAATCTCCAAAACATGAAGTGTTATATAATATGAACAGTTTGGAAAGATGAACGCTTTTTTTCCCACCATTGCAATGTTCCAAAAGATGAACGGGTTGAAATCTGGGTACTTGAAAAGAACGCTTTATTTCTAATAAGATTTTTTTCTATTTCTTCTATTTTATTTCGTCTTGTAATTTTTTCGTTAAATTTTGGTATAACGGTATATTTGCGGGTGCAGTTTAATCTGAAGGTTGTGTAAATTCTTCAGTTAAATGTGAATTTTGAAGCGGAAAGATGAAAGTTAGAGTTAAGTTTTTTAACCTTAAACAAAAGTTTGCTGTTTAAGAAGACATACATATAAAGAATGGAACATCAAAGCATTGCAAACAAAAATATGGAAACATAGCGTCCACGATTGTTGGCACAAAAATGGAATGAAGATGTAGTTCAGGTGCCTTCTGATGCTGAGGATGAACTTTCCTCAGAAGAAAGCGTATAGTTGAGGTTAAAGAAGCAATAAAACCAGCAGAGGCCATTTCAGCTATCAATACCAGCCTGAAATTGCAGAGCAATGTTAGACCGATGTTTCGACACTTTTAGGCTTAAGAAATTTACGACACAATACAGAATTCTTTCTTCGCCGAGCGTCAGTCTACCATAGAGCAGTTTTTTAAAAAAACTTTCTACAGTTTTTTTAAGAAAACTGTCTAAATAAGTCTGTCCTTTTTTAACTCATATAAATTGTTACTTTGATAAATGCAATGTTTTTTTGTATAGCTATATGTATTTTTTTTTTTAAACTAATTCTCGATGCTTGATGGAAAGATGAACAATTCGAAAAGATGAACGGCGGGGCTTGTTTTATATCTGTTCATCTTTTCGAGATTCTACTGTATATAAGTATTATGAAGCAAACATGCAATATACGTACAAATATATTAAACTGTTGAAACTCCAAAATGTAAAAATTCTAGAATTTACCTGTAAAAATTAGAATTTTTCCACGTAAATTGGCAAAAGTTTGAAAAGTTTTATTTTCGTAATTCATTCTTGTTTTCTGCGGACGACAACCCATTCGGCATTTCAAGGAGGTCACAGGGTGTCCCGGAAATCAACGTCAAGCGGGTACCGGGTGATAGGGCAGGTTGTGCCCGTTCTGGGAATAATCCATCTCTCTTAGTTTAGTAATTATAGCAATATTAAGAAAAATTTTCACAATGGTCACAAATTTTTAAATTTTGCATTGTTTTTTTTTTACGTAATCCTAAATAACCATGCTATTGATCGCAATCACAAATTCAAGAATAAATATTGTCAGTTTTGTAAGAAAAATAAAGTTTGACTGAGTCATTGTTCAAAAAAAAATTTTGTAAGCTAACTTTGACACTTGTAGTTGGCGTGATGGTTAGTGCGATGGACTGTCATGCCGGAGGTCTAAGGTTCGATCCCCAGCCACGCCACCTATTTATTTAAAAGAAAAAACGGCTACTGCCTCTTGCGAGGAATTGACAAATCCTCCAAGTGTATCTCCTGTCACAGAAAAGTGCCGCTCGTTAGCCGTTCGGATTCGGCAATAAACTGTAGGTCCCCTCCATTCCTGCAGACACGCACACAGGAATGGTTGAGAGTTGTAAGTCACTAGGCCCTAGTTCTTCACGAGCTGTTGTGCCATCAAATTTATTTTATTTTTTAACTTTGACACTTAATATTTTTTAAAAAATGTACCACACTACCCTCGGCAAGCTATTTAAAAAAGTGGCCCATCTCATTAAGATTTCAAAATGGTACAACACTTGCTACTTATTTATTCTTATTCTTTATTTGCCAAAGGACCTCAGTTCACTTCATATCGCTTTTACGTAAATAATGCGATATATAATAATTTTAATCTATGTGTCTGTATTTCTGTATGTCTTTATCTGTATGTCGGTATGGCCGTGATTGACCACATAAGAGCAAATTTCTGCTATCCAATCGTACACATCCATCACCTTACCATATAGGGCCAAACATATTACTTCAGATTAAATTTAACGCGAATTTAATTCAATTGACACATGGCCTTAAGTTCATTAACATTCTTGAAGTCTGAACATTATATCAGACAGGTGCCTTAACTATAAGGTTACATCAACAGGTATACATTACATACATCTGCATACATATGAAATTCTAATAATATGTCGTACGACCGACCGACAACGCGACGTGTTGTTTTTCCTACGACATACCGGACTAGAACTATCTATAAAGTACTAATTATTTTTAATTGGACAACATTTTTATTGACAATCTGGTCCTCGTGTGCAGTCTATTTTTGTTTTTTTTTTTATCAAAAAATATCCCTCCTAGAACAAATAACTACATAGTAACAAAATCTTGGACTCTTAGATGTTAACAACGATACACAATGTCTCTCCTCCACATATTTAAAAAAAAATCATCTTTAACGTTATTATTATGTCCAAATCAATAGATAAATATAGATAAATCGAATAGAATCTATATCCATCGAAAAAATAGATAGATGCGCCTTGACAATGATCATCGACTTGACGACAACTGAATTGGAAATAAATCAGCCAAGTACAAGACTTAAGCAGTATTTAATTGGTCTTGTTGAATTATATTAATTAAAAATAGTTTTAACGGTCTTTAGATCGCATATGATGTGTGATACGTTGACCAGTACCTCTTTTTTTTGTCGAAACCAGCCGTTTTGGTCGCCGCTTTCTCTGACAAGGAACTTTTTCACGCTATTACAGCGTAGAAATGCAAAGGGACCTTCAACAAAGAGCTTAAAACTCAGCGAGGGTGAGAGTAGGGTGATGGTGGTAAAGGATCATCCAAACTTACTCTTTAATCACGAGAATTTGATGAAATAATGGAGCATGAAGACGTGGATGGTTATAAAAATAAGATTTGTCCATAGTGAACAGAATTGGCATATCTCCCATATTCGATTTATGCTGAGGGTATCATCAGGATCAAGAGATGGAGGAGGACTCTTAACAAACAAATTAGGCGTTAGGTCTTATTGCCCAAAACCATAAAGCCTAAATCGAAAAATGTCATAAGGCCAAAAAATCGGCATAAAGCCCAAAAACTCAACAAAAAAGTGCCAAAAAAGCCCAAAACAAATGTCATAATGCTCAAACTAATTTTTTAAGTCATATAACGTAGCACCCCAATCGAAAATTATCATATCGCCCAAAAGATTTATGACGCTATGACATGCACTTTGGGCCTTATGGCGATTTTAATTCTTATCGTTCATAAATCTTATTACCCAACGTCATAACACACAAATAACAAAAAATGTCATAACGCCCGAAAACTGACACACCGTCCAGAATCTTAGGAAAAAGCGACGAAAAGCCCAAAAAGAATGGCATATAATTCAAAATTACTTTCAATATCATAACACACAACGCGGGGGCGCACGTGGCATTTTTCTCTACTCACACGGCCCCGCGAACGCGGCACACGTTGAAAACCATTTTAGGCACTTTGACATTGCTTTTGATGGGCTTTGTTGCATTTTGTTGCTTAGTATTTGGGCGATGTTTTCGTTTTTGGGCGCTATGAAATTTTAAAATTTTGGGCGGTAAAAACTGCATTACACTAAAAATAAATGTCACAACGCCTAAGGCGTATGTCATAGTGCCCAAATCGTACAACAAAAAATTGTTCATACATTTTTGTGGGCGTTATGACAATTTTAATTTGGGCAATATGGTTTTGTAACCCTCGAAGAATATTTTTTTTTTGATGAACTGGGCTATATAACGGTTTTGCGACCGAAAAATATTTTAAAATTCGTTCAGAATTCAAGATAGTTCAGGGAAGCAACCTATAACTAAGCACCTAAGCTCCACTAACTCCTTTCCTTACTTATACCTAGTAGGGGAACCCAGGGCATAACGGACCCCTTAAGGGTTATTGTTAATAAAAACTGCAAAAATGTTTAAGAATTTTTGAAGACCTTTTACTAGAAATAAAATTTATTGAGGAATAAGCATAAGAAAGACGCAGTTTTTAAAAAATAAATTTTTGGTTATATATTTTTTGCTTTGAAAAATTTGCCTATTATGCCCCGGTGCTGAGGCATAATGGGCATATATGTGGGGTGTATTGGGCGCGAAGCTAAATTGGATTGCAATCCGAGTATGTTTGGTTCCATTCCTAGGAAAATGGAAAAGCATTTAAAAGCAAATAACGATGTTTGTTGGTTTTGAATGTCCAAAATATCGCAAATTCAGGAAAGTTCTCAGCATGAATTAATTTTAGACGAAATTTGGCGAGATAATGGTGAGCCTTTGTTGCACCGCACACATGCACCGTGGCCAAGTAAACTGAACGAAGGTTTATTGAGATTTTGTATCTATCTAATAATTATTAAATTGACTTAGAACTTAAGCTCAAACGTTTATGGTTAAGTCAAAATACATCGAGTAATTAGTGCAAAATGTCACCAAAAAATACTAAAATCGCCTCCCAGCCAGCAGCTCTTCCACTACCAAATCCTAGATAGATAGATCATATAAATTGACCATAACTTTATAAGATGTCTTAAGATTTCTAAGTGCCAATTGTAGGTACAATAAGGGGTTAAATGTTGATCCGTGGTTCAGGATTTTTAATTCACCGATTTCGGCGGATTAACTCAAGTTTAGCGATGGTTCAGGCAAGTTATTGGCTATTATCACATACTTGAACCTTCCACCATCGTTAACCCTCAGTCAATCCGCCGAAATCGGTTAGTTAAAAAATACAAATTTCAAAAAAAAAAAGAAATAAATATATCAATTAAATAAAACACTCCACTTGACAATAACCATGCTGGATGTAAGTTAAATTACTACACAAACCCTATAACTGTTATGATTTCAAATTTACATAACATATTATAGAGTTTGAGGCACAATTTAACAGAAAAAATATTTAAAATTATACTCAAATTCGATAGCTTGATTATTATTTCGAGAGCATGTTTCCGTTTTTCACTTTTAGCCACTTTATTTAGGATTTTTAATTAACCAATTTCGGCGGATTAACTCAAGTTTAGCGATGGTTCAGGCAAGTTATTGGCTATTATCACATACTTGAACCTTTAACCATCGTTAACCCTCAGTCAATCAATAATAATTAGCAAAAAATACAAATTTAAGAAAACAAAGAAATAAATATAACAATCAAATAAAACACTTCTACTTGCATGCTGGATGTAAGTTAGATTATTACACAAACTCTATAACTGTTATGATTTCAAATCTACATAACATATTATAAAGTTTGATGCACAATTTAACTTTAAAATTATACTCTAACGAATTCGATAGCTTGATTATTGATTATTATTTCGAGAGCATGTTTCCGTTTTTCACTTTTTGCCACTTTATTGCAAGGTACAATCAGGGGTTAAATGTTGATCCGTGGTTCAGGATTTTTAATTAAACAATTTCGGTGGATTAACTCAAGTTTAGCGATGGTTCAAGCAAGTTATTGGCTATTATCACATACTTGAACCTTCAACCATCGTTAACCCTCAGTCAATCCGCCGAAATCGGTGAGTTAAAAATACAAATTTAAGAAAAAAAAGAAAGAAATATAACAATCAAATAAAACACTCCACTTGACAATAACCATATGCTGGATGTAAGTTAAATTACTACACAAACCCTATAACTGTTATGATTTCAAATTTACATAACATATTATAGAGTTTGAGGCACAATTTAACAGAAAAAATATTTAAAATTATACTCAAACGAATTCGATAGCTTGATTATTATATTTCGAGAGCATGTTTCCGTTTTTCACTTTTTGCCACTTTATTGCAAGGTACAATCAGGAGTTAAATGTTGATCCGTGGTTCAGGATTTTTAATTCACCGATTTCGGCGGATTAACTCAAGTTTAGCGATGGTTCAGGCAAGTTATTGGCTATTATCCACATACTTGAACCTTCAACCATCGTTAACCCTCAGTCAATCAATAATAATTAGCAAAAAATACAAATTTAAGAAAACAAAGAAATAAATATAACAGTCAAATAAAACACTCCACTTGATAATTTCCATGCTGGATGTATGTTAGATTACTACACAAACTCTATAAATGTGATGATTTCAAATCTACATAACATATTATAGAGTTTGATGCACAATTTAACAAAAAAAATCTTTAAAATTATACTCAAATGAATTGAATAACTTGATTATTGATGTAAGTTTTAAGATTATTGTTCGGTTACTAACATTTTAAACACTATTTTTGGGCTTTTTGTCTTCTATTTCACAAATTACTATGTTAAGTATCAAGATTTGGATTCAAACTAATGATTATACTTTGAGAATAATTAAAAAAAAAAAAAGAGATATATTTCACAACGTCTTCATCCTCGTCATCAATGTTGACAAATATATGCCATCCTAAAGCAGCCACAATGGCGATAATGAAATAATTCAAATAACATTTTCTGTGCGCCAATAGTTATGCACCTCACTAGACCACGCCTACTCTAAAACCTGCCCAAAGTGTGTGCATATAAATTCAAAGCAAAATCAAAATAAAAAACAACACACTAAAAATAAAATAAAAAAAAAAAACAAAGTTAACTTAGTTGAAGCTTTATGCTCATTCACAGAGAATCAAACCAATTCTATTCGAAAATAACTTCAATCTCTTCAAACGAAACTTAATATAAATAAAGAGAAAGCAATAAACCCCCCAAAACGTCATCAAACTAAAATAAAATTTCTAAACTCAAAATTGACTTAAATTTTTGATTCCAATACAAACAACTCTTCTTTCACTCAAAGAGAAAATCCTCAACATTTTCTCAAACGTATAAACATTGTTAATGTATATAAAAACTCAAAAGTTTAACACCCACTCAAGAGCACTTCTGCAAAAAAAAACCACAATCATCGATGGCAAAATTAATTTAGCTTAAAACACTCAAACACCCATCTTCATATATATGTCCGTATATTAAACAACATGATAAACAACTCTCTCAGAATGATTCCTCTTCAACAGAAGCCAATTCAATAAAAATAAATTTCTCTATGGCTACTGGTGGTGGTAGCCCCATTCCATTTATCCCTAACCACCCTCATTATGGTTGTCTTTACTAAATCAACAATGGCAAGGCCCCAGAATTAACAATCATGGCATTTAAGTGAATTTGAAACTTCAGCAGCTTTATCGGTTTTGATGAAACTTCAACTCTACCACTACTACCTCGTTTTACTGTCATTTTAGAAAATGACATCCGTAATGGGGGTGAATATTTTTTATTCAGTAAATTTAAATCCCTATCCCCACCACAGGGTCATCGCAGCATTAACTTTAGGACTCCAGAATTTTCGGAGGCAGTAGAAATTGAATTTTTGAATTTTGAATTATATGTATTAGCCGTATAAAGTTAGCATGACAACTTTCAAAAAAGTTACTTTTGACTGTCTCAGAAATTGCCGTAAATATGACGTGAAAAGAAAAAAATTGCCGCGACAGTGGTTATGAGTATACAAATACTTTCACGTCAATTACTTGCATTTTCACAATCATTTTTCATCTTAATAGCAAACGTTGTTATCTATAAATATTTTCATAGATTTATTAATTCTAAATAATTATTTTTTCCTTTGTATAAAGTTGATTTTAATTATTTTTCAATAAATTACTTACTTAAATATGAAGGAATATATTTTATTTATCGCGCATCTCAACATTCACTAGCTCAATCATAATTTAGTCACTGTGGCGTATACTTACTTTTTTATCAGCATTATATAAGTTAAATTTAAAAATCTGGACATCACAGCTTTGCAGTTTGTCGCGTTAAATTTGAAATCAAGCAAACAACAATAATTTGAGCTATTTTGAAACAAGAAAAATACCTTTAATTCGATATTATCATTTGAAATAATTTTTCTAAGTTATTTAAATATTTCGCATGTTATGAATAATTATTTGGGAAAAAAGCTTAAATATCTCGACTTTCTATGAAAATATTATAATTGAAACAAGGTCAAAATTACCTTTCATTTGATATGAAATTTTTTGAATTTGACGTTTATTATTTTGTCCATACTTAACTTCCCGCCAGGGTCTAAAATTGTGAACACGATATTTTTTGTTTTAATTCAATTTAATTTGTTTTTATTTCATGTATCCATTTTAATATAAATTATCAGCGCAACATCCACTCTATAGTTGTCTTTTTGACGAATATGTTTGTCAGGCTTTAAGTCATCATAAACTAGCCAATGTTGGTTTCTAAGACAAATGGCTTTGTAATGAGCATCGTCACCAGAAGCATATTTATTACTGGTGTACTCAACCAGTCCAGCAAGTTTAAATAAGGTTTCTTCTTTGGGATTCTTTAACCATTTTGATATTGAACCTAGTTTTATTTTCCCGCTGTCGTAGGGTTCGAATACCACAATATCACCTGGAAATGAGAATCAATGTTATAAGAATTTATTATTTATATTTATATTTTTTATATTAATTTATAAATAGACTTACCAACTTTAAGCGCGAGCTGTTCTTCTATTCCTTTGCAATTCGGCACAACACAACGTGGAGGTTTCTGACGCTGCACGCAATCATTAATAATAGTTCTAAAATTTTCGCTGATCAAAATATCTTTTTTAATTCCGAAAATTGGAAGCTCAATCTTCCTGTCTGGACATCCAAGTGAACATTTGAAAGATTCTACGAAACTTGGAGTTTTTCTAAAAAGATAACGGCCCAGATTTCCAATATTTGAAGTACAATTGATGGACTTGATCTTGCCTTCTTCTGGTTTTTCGTTTTTATAATCAAGAAGTAAATCAGCTCTCAGCTTATAAGAATGTGTCGTCAATCCATTTTGCTTAGTATCTAAAACTGCTTTAAAAATGCCAACAGTATTTTTAAAACGAGTTAAATACTTTTCGACAGATTCATAATCTGTTGATGCTGATAGTAAAATTTGGAATACTACATCAAAAGCGCAAGTGTTTCTCAATGATATTTGCGCGTTTTTGGGATATTTTATTTTAGATAGGTTATCATCGTTTCCATTTCTAAATATTTGCAATTTTTTATATTTAATGGATGTCGAAGCTTGTTCAAGCTTTTCTTTGTTTTGTTTTGTAATGTGTTTTTTCTTTTTCGGACTTGTTCTACAATTTTTCCAATTCTCATTTAGCTTTGCTGCGAGCCTTTTTTCTCGTTTTGGAGATTGGAAGCACTCCATACATATACGTATTTCGCCAAATCCTTTGTTGTCGCCCACCGATTTCGAACATCCAGGAAGAATGTGGATGAATTTCGTGCATAACAAGCATATATGGGCATTTGTTGGTGCATCATTATTCTTACATGCAATGCACTGAACAATCATCTTGTCTTTGTTGCCGTTCGTGGTGAGATGCATCATTGATAACGACATTTCCTTTGCCATCATTGAAGATTCTCTTGCTCTTCTTCTCTTTCTGAGCGAGGGAGTTTCAGCATTAAGAACTCCGAGTGGCTCAATTATTTTTGCTCCCTTTCTGGAAATGACCGAACTCTCAACCATTCGCATCCGCCCATCATAATAGTCTATGATACTTTCCACAGCTACATCTATTCTCATGTTTTTATTTAAAACGCGGTTTGTGATTTTAATAATTTCGCTGGCCGGAATTCTTCTATGGCCGAAATAGTTTGTTCGAATATTGCTCCACAACGCTAGCAACTCGATGTCCTTGAAAAAGGATTTTTGGAAATTTCGGCACGTTCGTGGATTATCGTCATCACCTTTTTCTTTGTTAACTATTTGGTCCATCTCTTTGAAAGGGACCTTACACCTGCAGCTTTTAAAAAGTTTTTATATTTCCGTATGAAGTGAGCAACATCTATTCGTATAAAGCAACTTGGAAGATGCTTAATTGAATAACAAGCATTGGCGTATTGTTTTAATGTTTTTCGATTAGTAAAGGACCAAACACATATGCTGTCAGAAGGGCTCTTGATTCGTCACAGATCTGTAAACATGTAGTACATTAGAATTTTTTTTTATTTTTCCACAGTAATGTTTTGAAGTGTAATTAATCATTTTTATAACTGATTGTATTTGTATTTTCCGGCAAAGTTATCAAACGCGTAACTAAGACCCATTTTTTTCAGTATAAATATATCAAATTTACTTGTTGATTGGAGTACAAATGGTTGGTTATCTTTAAATTAACTACTTAATTGCTAATTAGTTACGCAAAAACAAAAATTAATTACTCTGTTTGTTTGCGAGAAAATGGGGTATCCCGCGAAGTTGACGTCAACTTAGCAGGTCAACTTTATCAAAACTATAGATAAACGGTCCGGGAGTGGATATATATTGGGAACTATTTATTTGCTAATTAGTTACGCAAAAAAAAATTATTCGCTATTTTGGTTTAGCGAGAAAATGGATGTCCTTATATGAAGACGTCATCCCTATTTATTCGAAAACGAAAAAAGTGATTCACATTTTGTTTACGTAACTAATAAGCAATTAAGTAGGTTTCAATATATATCCACTCCCGGACCATTTATCTATAGTTTTGAGAAAGTTGACCTGCTAAGTTGACGTCAACTTAGCAGGACACCCATTTTTTCGCAAACCAAAACTGCGAATAAACTTTTTTTTGCGTAACTAATTATCAATTAAGTAGGTTTCAATATATATCCACTCCCGGGCCATTTATATATAGTTTTGAAAAAGTTGACTGGCTAAGTTGACGTCAACTTAGCAGGACACCCATTTTTTCACAAACAAATAGAGCAATTAATTTTTTTGCGTAACTAATTAGCAATTGAATAGCAACAAATTACTATATACTTTTTAATCTTCAACGGAAAAAGTGACCTGCTAAGTTGATACACATTGTTTATATCGATGCAAACCTTTTAAACAGAATAAAAGAACAACATTCATAATAACCAATTCGTTTGGAAAGTTTGTTCCTGAATATAGCCAGTTTTGCAACCAATTGTGGATGGTAGCAGTGTTTTGTTTTTCTGCGATTTGTTGCACTATACTGAAAACTGATCATCTTTACATGGCAAAACTCCCAAATACAAAAAAAAAAAAAATGCTGTGACTTTTTCCCATCCATATGAGTTGTTTCACACGCAATGCGTCCAGTACAATCAATGACGAGAGGAACATTTTCTTCTCGAATTTTTTGATTAAAATTTTTTTTTTGAAATAAATTCTGTCCAGATCGTTGGATTCAATATAATGTTGCATCTTGTTTAAGTTTTTCCTTTGTTTGGTAACCTAAACGTAGTTAAAGTCATAAAGCCATTTATGGAGATGGAGAACAAATGTCACGGGAATTTTTTTCTTTTCACGGCTTATTTACGGCAATTAATTTGAAGGATATGGCATATCCAAAAATTATTTTTGACCAAAATTTTAAAAGTGCAATGTTAGTATGACATCAATTGGGAAAACTAGTGGTGCGGCAATTTTTTTCTCTTCACGGCAATTTCTGATATAGTCAAAAGTAACTTTTTCGCCGAAGTCTTAAGGCAATTGTTGCTAAACCAACTTCTTCTAATACAAATAAAGAAGCTGCTTGAGTTGTCAAAAGTTCTTACATAAATTGTATGGTGCTATGCAATATGTCCTAACGAAATAACTCCTAACAAAATAAAATGCAACAACTCCTAATCTAAATAGGAATTGTCCCTCCCCACCGTGCCTGCGGATGAAAAATTAAGTAGGCACACTTTTAAATTACTACTCAGAATCATACAATATTTACCGGAATTTCCTTTTTATCTTTTGATGCTTAGGACTTTTTCATTTATTTTTCGGAACTGTTTCATTATAATTTAACTCCTAAATGATAGAAATTATTTCGGTATACGTTAGGGGCTACTACATACAACCAATATGTATTTATTTTCAAAAGTCAAAACTATGGTGGGATATGTACATTAAAAATATTCAGTAAGGCACCTTTCCATGTGTATATCAGCTTAGTTGGTCACATTTTCCATTGCAGATTAAAAACTGTATAGTAAGTAGGTGCTACTTATAGTTGCTAATAGTCGTAGTAGCCGTGGCGTGATGGTAAGTGCGATGGACTGTAATGCCGTAGGTCTAGGTTCGATCCCCAGCCTCGCCAACTAATAATTTTGAAAATAAAAAACTGCCTCTTGCGAGGAATTGACAAAACCTCCAGGAGTATCTCTTGTCACAGAAAGGTGCCGCTCACATTAACCGTTCGGATTCGTCATTCGTCCTGCAGGAATGGTTGAGAGTTGTAAGTCAGTAGGCCCTAGTTCTTCATAAGCTGTTGTGCAATCAAATTTATTTATTTATTTTAATTAGTTACGCAAACAAAATTTAATCGCTTTGTTGGTTTGTGAAAAAATGTGTGTCCTGCTAACTTGACACCAAAAAAACATTTTACACACTATCACTCTTCGTTTTCGAAAAAAAACAGGTTTTTCTTCTTTAATGACGTTATAATAGTGAGACAGTAAAAACTTTATTTGACATTAAAGTCAATTCAATCAAAAGAACTTATTAACAACAAAGGTCCCCATAATTGCAAACATCCTTTGAAGACATATACCCAATATGACCCTACATAAAGCTTAACTTGCTTTTCCTGAGAATAAACTATCAAATAGAAAAATAATTTTTAAATTCGTTTGTACCCCATTCAAATCTATAAATACCACAATTTTTGAAAAAAAAACCCATCCTATAACCCATTTCCTAAGAATGAACTTTTAAATACAAAAAGATTTTGTTTAATCGGTTACCACTTTTTACTGCAGACACGCACACAGGAAAAGTTGATAGTTATAAGTCACTATCACTATAGGCCTTGGTTCTTCATGAGCTGTTGTGCCAGCAAATTAATTTTTTAAAAAATTACACCTCCCGCTTCATCTTATTCAAAACACCCTGTACCTACACAAATACAAATCAAAATCTTATTTCTATAAGACTGTTCAGTGTTCAGGACTGTAAATAATCAATTTTCCAAAATAAAAAAAAATATGCTATGATTAAGTAAGCGACATTTATTTTGTCATTTTATTAATATGTTGATTAAAATATTGAATGAACTGATTGATGGATACAAAAAATATAATTACAATGATTTCAGATACCAAAAACCAATGACAATTGCCAATGCAATTAATCCAACACACAAGTCTACGACCTTGTTACGTCCCAGAGATTCTTCGTATTCATCGAAGTTAATTGGCATGACTTGACGACGATGGAAGTTATAACTGCCAGGTCCACCTCCAGTTCCAGTTCCAGATCCTCCATCTCCATTTCCAGCTTCATCTGCTTCAGCTTTTCCAGCTTCAGCTCTAGCTGCTTCAGATCCTCCAGCTTCAGGTCCTCCAGCTTCAGCTTCAGCTCCAGCATTTCCATGTCCATTTCCTCCAGCTTCAGCTAAAGTACCATCTTGCTGTCCAGTTCCAGCTCCTCCATCTCCGTTTCCAGCTTCTTCTGCTTCGGTTCCTCCAGCTTCAGCTCCTCCGGCTTCAGCTCCTCCAGCTCCACCTTCAGCTAAAGTACCATCTTGCTCTGCATCAATATAGATAACGACTGCCAAATCTCCAGTTCCAGCTCCTCCATCTCCATTTCCAGCTTCATCAGCTTCAGCAGCTTCAGCTTTTCCAGCTTCAGCTCTAGCTGCTTCAGATCCTCCAGCTTCAGGTCCTCCAGCTCCAGCATTTCCATGTCCATTTCCTCCAGCTTCAGCTAAAGTACCATCTTGCTGTCCAGTTCCAGCTCCTCCATCTCCGTTTCCAGCTTCTTCTGCTTCGGTTCCTCCAGCTTCAGCTCCTCCGGCTTCAGCTCCTCCAGCTTCAGCTCCTCCAGCTCCACCTTCAGCTAAAGTACCATCTTGCTCTGCATCAATATAGATAACGACTGCCAAATCTCCAGTTCCAGCTCCTCCATCTCCATTTCCAGCTTCATCAGCTTCAGCAGCTTCAGCTTTTCCAGCTTCAGCTCTAGCTGCTTCAGATCCTCCAGCTTCAGGTCCTCCAGCTCCAGCATTTCCATGTCCATTTCCTCCAGCTTCAGCTAAAGTACCATCTTGCTGTCCAGTTCCAGCTCCTCCATCTCCGTTTCCAGCTTCTTCTGCTTCGGTTCCTCCAGCTTCAGCTCCTCCGGCTTCAGCTCCTCCAGCTTCAGCTCCTCCAGCTCCACCTTCAGCTAAAGTACCATCTTCCTCTGCATCAATATAGATAACGACTGCCAAATCTTTACCAGTAGCCACATTAATTAGGCCTGTTGATGTTGCATCATAATCATTTTCCTCAGCCTCAGGTGTTGGTGTTGGTGTTGGTGGAGTAATGACGATGGTAGGGTTTCCGGGATAAGTATTTTGATTTAATTCATCATCACTTCGTTGGTGCATATTAAAGCCGTAACGGCGTTGCTGGAGTAACCGTATACAATTAAAAATAAGGTCATCAGTGTATTTGGATACCGATGTCATTTTCATGCAATTAAACTTTATTAAATCGACAAAAATCGAATTATTAAAAAATCAAATCTTTTTCTAAGAATTCACGGGTAGAAAAAATTGATTAATGAGAAAAACTAAAACGGAACAAACTGATGTTAATCACTCAAATGCAATTCTCTAACTGATCAAAAAATTGCACAATGATGAGGATTGAGGAATTCTCTTCGAAGAAGGAAATAGATACTTGTATTTTTTATAAGTTTTCTGCGGAAACGAAAACGATCGTTAAAACAGGGAGATCATTACCAAATACATGCGCAATAGGGGGGGAGGGGGATTGAGTTCAAGAGAAATTATTAAATAAGATGAGTAATAAGGACCAACACATCACCAGCATCACAGAGACACATATAACAAGCCCAATTGTTTGAAATAGACATACATATATAAATATATAGAATAAAATATGTGGATACACCCAACAAGCCTAAAATATAGGTGTTGCAGGTGTACAGTGGCAGCTCGATACTATTTGGCGCCCTGTTCTAATTTGTTTTCCACCGCTCTTTTATAGTGTTTCCTGTGAATTAATAAAAATAGATGCAAATAGAGACAATTATATGTCATTCTTTTTGAATTAATTAAATAATTATTTATTGCAGGAGATTTAGAGCCAAACTAGTCCATTTACTATATACAAACATATGCTTATTGAGACTATATTAATTATTATTTTTCGGCCGTCCTTCATTCTTTATCATTTAATTTTGTAGATAAACCTTCAAGTTTAACTAAATGGGTTTAAATCTCGCATGTCAGGGCGGGAATTAAAAAATCTAATTCGGGAATAAATAAGTTCGTCTGGACTTTCATGTCATAATTTCTTACCAAGTCAAGCCTTTTGAAATTGGTGGTCGACATTTTCAACTCTTAAATGTGAAGTTTTTTTTTTTTTATATTTCTATAAATTAATGAATAATACATATCACCTTATTTAACACATGTTCTTGTCACAAAATACAATAATGGGAATACATTGACATTTTTGTAAGTTCCTACAGTTTTAAGCATTATTTGATTATAGCGGAAATGGTGTCGATTTTTATACTTTAGCGCCCAGTTTAAACCCTCAAACCGGCACTGTCTAGATGCAATTGAATGCAAAATTATATAAAATCTCAACACGCGTATACAAAAAATATGCACAACTGGATCGTATGAAATTGCTCTTGCGGTTACCGAAAAAATGTATTTTGTTTGATTTGTTTTTTTAACAAAAAAAAAAACACTGTAAAAACTTTAAAATTGAATAGTTTTTGAAATATAAAAAACGGCCGATTGAAAAATTATAAGAAATTCAGTGCAGTCATTAAAAAGCTAAACGGAACTCAAGAGTGAGACAATTTTCTCGAAAAACCTCGTAAATCTATTTCCGTAATTCGATTTTTTTTTTTTTTAGCAAAAACTTGAAAGACAATTTTGCTAGTCACTACGGTCATTAAAGGTAAGAAGTTTAATAAAAATCACTGCAGCCGTTTTTAAGAATAACCGACACCGTTATTCAAATTTTCTCTCTAAAGAATTTGTACCGAGAAAATCTGTTCGTTGGTGTAGGCTCTAGCTGAATTTTTTATTAAAAAAAAACTCACTTTTTCAAAAAAATCTCGATTTTTTTTTACACGAAACAAATACTTGCCCCATAGAGCAAGTACAAATAAAAAAGAAAAATCTGAGCTTTGTTCGATTATTACCGGTTCTAACTAGCAATAAAATAAATAAGCAATAAAATCATCGCATTCGTCAGAGATTCAGTGCCGTATAGGAATGTATATAAGGATGCGATTTTCTTATAAATGAAATCGATACGAGAAAAAGAAGGAAACAAATAGAAGATAATCGAAAAGAGAAATGATAATGAAGAAAACTATTTGTAGTCCAGTAAGAAAAGAGCGAAAAAATGCCATAGAAAGAAAATGATTAGTTAGACGATGTTTACATTGTATTTTTGCGAACGGCGCATCCAGTGAGATGGGTAGATTTTATGGTGAGTTAGAAAGAGAAGGGTAGATTTCGCCCATTTGGGTGGGATCTTCCCTCCTCTTTCTTACTCACACAAAATCTACCCATCTCACTGGATGCGCCGTTCATCAAAAATACAATGTAAACATCGTCTTAGAGGATAAAATTTGGCATGGACGTTGGTAATGGGACTCCTTAAAAATTGAGAAAGTTCCTCATCGATCCGCTAGGTCAGTTAAAAGGCATGCAAAGGTCTAAAAATGAGTTTTTTGCAAATATCTCAAAAACGGTTTGTGCTAGAGAAAAATTTTGTTGCTCAATCTTGTTTCAATTCGATTTTTTCTTAGCATTAACCGTTAAAAGGTTACAGCAAATGAAAAGTAAAAAAATCTCTTAAAATGACCCAAATGTCATGAAAATGTGAGTTTTTTTTTGCAAATATTTCAAAAACAGTTTGTGTTAGAGAAAAACCGTATTCACCAATTTAGTAGCCCATGTAATTTTCAACAAAAAAAGGCTATTCACTTTTTTTTGTAGCATTAACTGTTAAAAAGTTACAGTAAATCGAAAAGTCAAAAAATCTCTAAAAGAGGGGCAAAAAGTCATGCAAATGGGAGTTTTTGGCAAATATCTCAAAAACGGTTTTGTCATAGAAAAATTTTATTCGCCGATCTTGTAGCTCATAATTTCCAACAAAAATGAATTTGAACTTTTTTTTTGTAGCATTAACCGTTAAAAAGTTACAGCAAATGGAAAAGTCAAAAAAAAATCAAAAAAAGAGGAATAAAAGTCATGCAAATGGGAGTTTTTGGCAAATATCTCACCACCACCATCAAAAGTACTTTTTATAAAACGCAACATATAAATTAAAGTAAATTAAAAAGTTAAGTTTACAAAAATAGATTGTTTTATTGAACTTGAACAACAACAAAATAAAAGGGAAAGAAGACAAGACAATCGAAAAGAAGCTAAAAGGGTAATCAGTCAACTCAACAGTATGTATTTTATTTTTGGAATTCATTTAATTTTCGGGAAAGTTTAAATGTTGGTGGGCTGCGTTATTATTCTTGTACTATGTATATAAAAAATAATTTTAAGAACTTAAATGCCTCCACTGCAAAGCCACATCATCATTATAACAATTACTTGCTGTTTTTTTGTAAATGAATAATAAAATAATAAAATACATACTGTTGAGTTGACTGATTACCCTTTTTGCTTCTTTTCGATTGTCTGCTTTTCTTTTTATTTTGTTGTTGTTCAAGTTCAATAAAACAATCTATATAAACTTTATTTCTTTATTCGTGACCTTTTTGTTTAAAGAACTGAAGACTTTTGTGGGCTATTAGGTCGTGGAATTCAGACCAATATCCATCCATATTACCTTTTTTTTTTTTTTGAAAGTCTTATAAAGGATTATGCAATAGCAGATTCATTCCCAGATAAGCAGGCATAACTTTCTGATACCTAACCAGTCAGGGTTTCGCAATAAGCATAGTTGCATGACTGCTCTTATTAATGTAATTGAAGATGTAAGAGAAGCACTTGATGAAGATAGTATCTCGTTTTTGATTCTTTTAGTTTTTCTAAGGCATTTGACACTATTAGCCATTCCATTCTATTAAAAAAGCTTTCAATGCTTTATAAGTTCTCCTGATTCGGCTATTACATTACTACTTTCATACTTAAATTATAGAACACAAACCGAATTTCTGAATTATAAGTATTTACCACTATTTCGTGGTGTCCCACAAGGTTCTATTCTTGGTCCACTCCTATTTGCACTTTACATCAATGATATTCCAATTTCTCTGGATGATTGTAGTGTTTGCCTGTATGATGATGATTTTCAATTGGTTAAAAAGTGTGCTCTTGGGCTCATTGGAAACTGTGTCCATTGCTTAAACCTGGACCTACAGCGTCTTTCAACCTTGAGCAAATATAACGAATTATGTACCAATCCTGCAAAATCGAAGTGCATCGTTATTTCTAAGAAAGTTCTCGACATGGCTTATTGCCCTACATTAATGCTCGCAAGCCTAGATGGGAACCTGGGGGTCTCTATTTCTGGGTTCCAGGTCATTGTGGCATTGAGGGAAATGAGTGGGCAGACGAACTGGCCAGGCAAGGATCAGCCCTTCATAACTCTCTTGCGGAAAAAGACAATATTCCTATTGGGGTTATGAAGGGCAATATATTCTCAATCTTTCTTAATGAATCCAACCGTAGGTGGAGCAGTTTAAAAAAACAACACAAACATATATTTGCCAGTAGGACCTAGGGTCTTATAAATTAGGCAATGTTAGAAAGAATAGAAGGATAGGATAGATTTTTGTTGGCACAGTGGACTGAAAAATAAGGTTTTGATTATCTCATTAAATCCCAGGGGTGGCGCTCAGTTGAGGGAATATAGAAAAGAATGCTGCCTAGACTGGGGCATCATACCAAGATAGACTTGGCCCACCTATACCAAAACCCGTACAACTGACCTGATATGCAGACCCAGGCGAGATATAGCCACCTTTTCTGAACACTGGCCGATCGCAGATCATGCGGCGAAACTGGGCATCGCTCACAACACTCACCGCGTAGTTGTGGGGATCAGCAGGAAAGGGAAAATGTCTTTCATTTCCTCTGTACATGTCCCGCTCTGGACTGAATGAGAGCACAATCATTTGGAAAGACCCTCTTCGACGATCTGAATGAACTCTCCGAACTGAAGATCAAATATTTGATCTCTTTCCTCAACGGGACGAAATGGTTCCAAGGTATACTTGGTAGCTACCGCACCATGTCTCCCGTCAGACTCCCTAGACCACTAGCAGGTGGTTAACGGATTTTGAAATCAAAAATCTGCCCAGCCTGGCATTTTGACCCGCAAATCTCTCTTCAATACCGTTTCAAATAAATAGGTCACATGAGTAATGGTATCAAAACGGCGGCGTTCTTCAGCGCTAATTAGGTCACCGAGCTTGGGTTGCTCGGGGCCGCCATTTCTTCCTACCTACCTACATTTATGCTGAACAATATACCCATAGACTACGTTGACAAAGCAACCCCATTTATTTTTCCTTCCATGTACCTATATGTACACTATCTTTTCATGCGGGAAAGTTGCGCCTCTGGGGCGGTTCTCCCATAAAATATTACCTATATAGGTAAGTTACTTGCCAGTCGGGTGGCTGTTTTATGTTATCCATTAGTGGAAACTTATGTTAAATATTTCTCAGTGAGAGAAATTTTCACTCAAAGAGAGTAAATGACAAGAAAATTAGCAAACATATGAAATTATGGAACCATTTTTGTGTATAAGACATGAAAAGGGAATTGCCCATTTCTGGCCAAGAGTGTACAGCAACGAGTTTAGTGTCAAATAAAAGGTGACGTTGAGCTTGTTATGGGAGTGAAATATTTTTAAAATCGTCTATGGGAAAGTCGAGATATTTAAACTTGAAGTTGCCGATTGTTAAATAAAGATTTTAGCTTCTTTTACAAATAATTGTTTATAACGTGAGAAATAAATGACTTAGAAAAATGATTTTGTTATTAAACGAAACGTATTTTTCTAGTCCCTAAAATAGTACTAAAAATATTGTCCTATTTTAAAAATATTTTAAGATATTAAGCACTCTTGGCCAAAGCTCCATACCAACAATTAAATTGTTTTGGTTCAATTTCGTTAACAATACAAAAGTTATGAAAATTGATTTTAGATTAAAAATTTTACGATTTATTTATCATTCAGATAGGAAATCGATTTTAATTTTAGGCTATAGTGGACATGGGTTGTTAAAGCAAGTGTAGGACAATTCGACATCGAAAGTAAAGCAGGTGCATAATATCGTTATGATTATATGTGTAATTCTTCAAATTTTATTTTCAGTAAAAGTGTTTCATTCGAGAAAATATTTTCATGCATTACGTAATTTGTATTGTCGCCAATTTGTTATACTTACCTATAAATTCTCAGTCAGCAGTTATGAAAACCGCGAATTTAAACCAGGTATTATCAAAAAAAATTAATGAAAGCAATTCCAGTTTTTTTTGATGACCACCATTTTTATGGCTTTCTATTTACTGCCTAATCTGCAGCGACAAAAACAAATCACAAAGAACCAATAGTAAAAATGTTTACGGGTATCTCGCACCAATCCCCTTCCACACATTCACTTTTCCTGCCTCTTAGTAGGAACATACATAAATGATGATTGTGATGAGAAACTATGAGTAATTGAGTATGTACCTATCCAATAAAAACGACATGTTCATGATCTATCATCAATAACTCGTTTTTCTTCGCCCCTCCTTCTTTTTCCCCTCACTCATGAGCTATTATCAATTGAAACACATAAATAAGACAACGTACCCAGACAGACACCCATCGATATTTATATCTCTTTCTTTATCACCGTTCTTCCTACGACAGGGTAGGTAAAGGTATACGCCTTTAAAACAGAAAGCTGTCATATAGGTACGACACACTACCACAAGCTACAATTTTTGTGCAAGATCGTATAATTTGCTTAACGATCATGACCACAAAATAAAATTATTTTTTTGAAAAATAATTTAAATTCAGAATAGAAATCAGAAGTAAATTCACATGCCACAATTATAAAACGATGATGTTTCTATTTGTTTTTTCTTTATTTTATTTGAATGAAAATCATAATTGTTAAAAAGAATGTATAAATAAATTCTAACCAATTGTTGCTTGTGTTCTTAACCGTTGTGAAAATTTCTTTTATTTTATCTAACATAATTGCAGTGATTTTCACACACCAAACCAACGTGAACTTGTTTTATTTTATTTTATTTTATTTTATTTTATTTTATTTTATTTTATTTTATTTTATTTTATTTTATTTTATTTTATTTTATTTTATTTTATTTTATTTTATTTTATTTTATTTTATTTTATTTTATTTTATTTTATTTTATTTTATTTTATTTTATTTTATTTTATTTTATTTTATTTTATTTTATTTTATTTTATTTTATTTTATTTTATTTTATTTTATTTTATTTTATTTTATTTTATTTTATTTTATTTTATTTTATTTTATTTTATTTTATTTTATTTTATTTTATTTTATTTTATTTTATTTTATTTTATTTTATTTTATTTTATTTTATTTTATTTTATTTTATTTTATTTTATTTTATTTTATTTTATTTTATTTTATTTTATTTTATTTTATTTTATTTTATTTTATTTTATTTTATTTTATTTTATTTTATTTTATTTTATTTTATTTTATTTTATTTTATTTTATTTTATTTTATTTTATTTTATTTTATTTTATTTTATTTTATTTTATTTTATTTTATTTTATTTTATTTTATTTTATTTTATTTTATTTTATTTTATTTTATTTTATTTTATTTTATTTTATTTTATTTTCTTTTATTTTATTTTATTTTATTTTATTTTATTTTATTTTATTTTATTTTATTTTATTTTATTTTATTTTATTTTATTTTATTTTATTTTATTTTATTTTATTTTATTTTATTTTATTTTATTTTATTTTATTTTATTTTATTTTATTTTATTTTATTTTATTTTATTTTATTTTATTTTATTTTATTTTATTTTATTTTATTTTATTTTATTTTATTTTATTTTGTTTTGTTTTATTTTATTTTATTTTATTTTATTTTATTTTATTTTATTTTATTTTATTTTATTTTATTTTATTTTATTTTTTAATTCAATTTAATTTATTAAATTATGACACAAAATCTATTTGCGTTTGCATTAATTCTATTTGCGTTTGAGTTAAATCTGTTTCCGTTTATGTTAATTCAATGTGCGAATGCTATATACCTATATATCTTATAAACAATTTCAAAAAATATATTACATACTTTATAAATATAAAAGCCAACAGAAAATATTAACTCCAGAAAAAAAATAAACAAAATTATGGCGTAAGTGTTTTTTTGGATTTGCCTTAAAGTGATACCAAATTTTAACAATTCTTTTGTCATCAGTTTGCGCAGACAGAAAATCAAATCGTGTTACATGTGACTGTTACAAAATAATGTGATGATCACAAAACGCTTTACTGGCTGCACAGAATAGAATGACGGAACTGAAGCCGCAGACGGAACTGGAAGAGCTGTCAAAAAGTGTCGTACGTTATTTTTTTTACATGTCCAAAATGAAGCTGTACAGCTTTGAAAGTGTTTTGAAGAAAAACAAATGAATATTATTGTGTACAAGCTCAGAATTCACATTTTTTGTTTCCAATAATTTTCCTTTTAATAAATAATTTTTTTCGCGATACAATTAACCACAATATGTTTTTTTTCTTCATACAAATTGAAACGTCAAAAGTGCCGTACGTGAAAAGTTAAAAGTAGGTGAGCTCTTCCGTCTGCGGCTACGTTCCGTTGTGTTCGCAAGATTGAATTTGTGTGTATTCAATATTTTGACAACTATTCCAGCTCTAGCTCGGTTTTGTATTACGTGTTAATAAATGATCCTGATCTAGATGCGTACATAATAAAACGCGGCTATTAATAGATAAATGTGGATTTAAACTTTGAAATAAAGAAATTTTATGCTGCAATGATTAAAAATAATATATATTTGAAAGCCGTCATCAATGTAGACAAATATATGACAACCTAACGCAGTCATAATGGTGGAAATGGTGTAGTTAAAATACAAGGTACATAATTGCATTTAACAGATTTATTTAATGATACTGGAGATAACAACATCCTAACAACCCAATTCATCTACCAGCACACTACTCCTCTCAAACAATCTTATAAAAAAAAAAAAAAAAATACAATTGAAATCCTCAAGCAGTGCAATGTAATATTGAATATGCGATATGTATTTAAAATGATACAGTAGACGCTCGATATAGTGAATCTCGGTAGAGTGAACATAGTGAACACAAAATTTTATACACACTACTCTAACTAGTGAACAAAAAAAATCACTATATCGAGATTTTTTTTATTTACATTTTTTTTTCAGTACTCAACAAGAATATTCCAGTTTCAATATGTTTATAATGTTTATATGAATGTTTGACCTAGTTTAAACTTGACACCGGACAAAATGTTAATTTTGTATTAAATTTTACTCTGCAAAACCTTAATAGCTTCTCTTTTGAAATAGTGAACAATCTCGATATAGTGAACAGAGGCCTTGTTTTAATTACTTCACTATATTGAGCATCTACTGTATTCAATTATTTGAACTGCTTTAAGACACACATTAAAATATCTAAAAGGTTAATTGAATGCACCCAACCCTCAATAACATCAAATTAGTGTTTGTTTGAACTTAAACTAGAATTTTAACCGAGGCTCAACTGGGGGAATGCATGCCGTCCACTTCAAAACTATCAACACTTGCCACACCACAACCACTTAGAAATTAATCCTTAGGCGCTGATATCTGTTCGATTTTTTTCTGTTCTCATCTGTCACTAGCTGCGTTTTATTATCTACGGGTCTGGGTCAGGATTATCGATTATCTTTTAACACGTAGAACAAAAACAACACAAGATCTAGGTTGATTTCGGGGTTTAATTCAAAGAACCAAAAAATAGTTCTAATGTGGCGGATAGCGTATATGGCGTTTTGCATTTTGCAAATGGTAAGGTAGTGTAAAATTCAGTGTAAAGAAAAGAGACAGGTAAATACATGAAAAATAAACAGACATGAGGGAAAAAAAATTGGTTATCCAACTCTGTTGTCAATTGGATCTGTATCGTTTTATTTTTTCGGGATGAACCATATGGGTTATTGGCGATAATAAAACGCACCTATAATTTCGTTCAATGATCAAATCTATAACCTAAAAATTAATTATTCATGTGGGAAGTGCATCAAAGATGTTTTAATGATTGCTATAACGAACTTTTCAAAAATAATTCCACCAATTCACTGATTTGTGTTTCAATGATGGCTGTCAATGAAAGCTATAACTATAATTTAAAACATTTCGAAATGCCATCGCCAATGTTGACAATTATGAGATCCTAAAGCAGACGAAATGAGGGAAATGATATTTAGAACGACATTTCTACTCATCTGGCCTGCCTTTAGATAAACATACTTTAATTTAACGCAGGCTTATTAAATACACCTTTTCCGGCATTAACATCCAATAAGTTTATACTCACACCATAACTGTTATACTCATATGTATATGTAAATAATTGGTGTCTTTGTATACAAAATGGTATATCCTCCCCCACCCTCCGCTCTCTCATCCACAACATTCAACACTTTTAAAATTAATACTTAAAGAATTAAAATTACAATTATTTCGAAACGTCATCATCAATGTTGACAAATATATGACATCATAAAGCAGATACAACGAGAGAGATGATATAATTTAGAAGACATTTTCACTCATTGGACCTGCATCACGATACATACAGGTATATAAGTATAATTTACCAGATTTATTTAATCAAACTGCAAGTAATAATATCCCAACCGCACAATTCAGTCACCTTCATCTACACCCTGTCGCAGCCAATATTATATGCACACATGCATATAAATAAAGAATAAAAAAAATATACAAATTTTTTGACCAGCCGTCATCAATGTTTATGTTGACAATTATGACATCTTAAAGCAAATCAAACAATCGATCATGTTTATAACGACATTTTCAATTATTTGACCTGCTTCAAGAAACACATTAAAATATAAAAGGTTCATTTAATATACAAAACCGATATTATTATAAAATTAGTTTTTCATCCAACCTAAACTAGAAGTTGCAAATTTTGACCGATGCTCAACTAGAGGAAAGCTAGAAGAGGTTTATCGTAGTAAGAACACTATCCACAACCACTTTTAAATGAATACTTAAGGAAATATAGTTAAAAACATTTCAAAACGCCATCGCCAATGTTGACAATTATGAGATCCTAAAGCGGAACAAATGAGGGAGATGATATTTAGAACGACATATCCACTTATCTGGTCTGCTTTAAGATATACATATTTTAATTTAACAGGTTAACTTATTTAATATGTATAACTTTTCCGGCATAAACAACAAATATGTTATTAAACTTATATTTTCAAACAAAAATTAGTCTTTGGATAAAATTTAACGCGATTTTAACCGAATTCGCACACGTCCTTAAAAAATTAAAATTAAAATTATTTCGAAACGTCATCATCAATGTTGGCAAATATATGACATCCTAAAGCAGCTACAACGAGAAAAATGATATAATTTAAATGACATTTTCACTCATTGGAGTTGCATCACGATACATACAGGTATTATTATCATCATCATATTATAGAACGGCAAACACTAATTTTGTGGTACAATTTACGCGGTCTAGAAAAGTCGAAGGCATAAAAATTATATATCGTTGGTCGTTGGAAAGGTTTTGTGCCACAGAAGTCAACAAAATATAAATTTATTAAATTATTAAACCGCAAATAAGTTAAATTAACAAAAGAAAATTTCGTATTAAGAGGGAGTGAGAAGCGTGCGAGAGATAATATTTGTAAAAACACACAATGAGGTGGTTGTTCATCGTCCATGGATTACCTTCAGCGGAGAATCATCACCAAATACCTACAAAAAAGAGAAAAAAAACAACCACGAAACAATGCAACACAATTATTGTGCGTTTGTTTGGTTTGGTTTGGATAGATAGGTAAAAGTGGGAGCGAGATAGAATACAAAGTCATAGTGGGGTTGGCATTAGTATAAAAACCGTCGTGTATAACAGAAACAAAAATACATTTGCTTGGGTATTTTAGGTTCGGTCAAGGTCTTATTATAGGTTTTAATAGGCGTAAATTCACGAAAAATTATGTAAATTCATAAAAGGCAGGTAGGTACTTTGTAGGCTTTTAACCTGAGTCAAAGTTTCAGTCAATGTTGACAAATATGACATCCTAAAGCGGACCTAAATGAAGTGAAATGATATTTAAAATGACATTTCTATTCATCTAGTCTGCCTTAAGATAAACATAATTTAATTTAACGCAGGTTTATCAAATACACCTTTTCCGGCATTAACATCCAATAAGTTTATACTCTAAGTTTATACTCACACCATAACTGTTATACTCATATGTATATGTAAATAATTGGTGTCTTTGTATACAAAATGGTATATCCTCCCCCACCCTCCGCTCTCTCATCCACAACATTCAACACTTTTAAAATTAATACTTAAAGAATTAAAATTACAATTATTTCGAAACGTCATCATCAATGTTGACAAATATATGACATCATAAAGCAGATACAACGAGAGAGATGATATAATTTAGAAGACATTTTCACTCATTGGACCTGCATCACGATACATACAAGGTATATAAGTATAATTTACCAGATTTATTTAATCAAACTGTAAGTAATAATATCCCAACCGCACAATTCAGTCACCTTCATCTACACCCTGTCGCAGCCAATATTATATATACACATGCATATAAATAAAGAATAAAAAAAATATACAAATTTTTTGACCAGCCGTCATCAATGTTTATGTTGACAATTATGACATCTTAAAGCAAATCAAACAATCGATCATGTTTATAACGACATTTTCAATTATTTGACCTGCTTCAAGAAACACATTAAAATATAAAAGGTTCATTTAATATACAAAACCGATATTATTATAAAATTAGTTTTTCATCCAACCTAAACTAGAAGTTGCAAATTTTGACCGATGCTCAACTAGAGGAAAGCTAGAAGAGGTTTATCGTAGTAAGAACACTATCCACAACCACTTTTAAATGAATACTTAAGGAAATATAGTTAAAAACATTTCAAAACGCCATCGCCAATGTTGACAATTATGAGATCCTAAAGCGGAACAAATGAGGGAGATGATATTTAGAACGACATATCCACTTATCTGGTCTGCTTTAAGATATACATATTTTAATTTAACAGGTTAACTTATTTAATATGTATAACTTTTCCGGCATAAACAACAAATATGTTATTAAACTTATATTTTCAAACAAAAATTAGTCTTTGGATAAAATTTAACGCGATTTTAACCGAATTCGCACACGTCCTTAAAAAATTAAAATTAAAATTATTTCGAAACGTCATCATCAATGTTGGCAAATATATGACATCCTAAAGCAGCTACAACGAGAAAAATGATATAATTTAAATGACATTTTCACTCATTGGAGTTGCATCACGATACATACAGGTATTATTATCATCATCATATTATAGAACGGCAAACACTAATTTTGTGGTACAATTTACGCGGTCTAGAAAAGTCGAAGGCATAAAAATTATATATCGTTGGTCGTTGGAAAGGTTTTGTGCCACAGAAGTCAACAAAATATAAATTTATTAAATTATTAAACCGCAAATAAGTTAAATTAACAAAAGAAAATTTCGTATTAAGAGGGAGTGAGAAGCGTGCGAGAGATAATATTTGTAAAAACACACAATGAGGTGGTTGTTCATCGTCCATGGATTACCTTCAGCGGAGAATCATCACCAAATACCTACAAAAAAGAGAAAAAAAACAACCACGAAACAATGCAACACAATTATTGTGCGTTTGTTTGGTTTGGTTTGGATAGATAGGTAAAAGTGGGAGCGAGATAGAATACAAAGTCATAGTGGGGTTGGCATTAGTATAAAAACCGTCGTGTATAACAGAAACAAAAATACATTTGCTTGGGTATTTTAGGTTCGGTCAAGGTCTTATTATAGGTTTTAATAGGCGTAAATTCACGAAAAATTATGTAAATTCATAAAAGGCAGGTAGGTACTTTGTAGGCTTTTAACCTGAGTCAAAGTTTCAGTCAATGTTGACAAATATGACATCCTAAAGCGGACCTAAATGAAGTGAAATGATATTTAAAATGACATTTCTATTCATCTAGTCTGCCTTAAGATAAACATAATTTAATTTAACGCAGGTTTATCAAATACACCTTTTCCGGCATTAACATCCAATAAGTTTATACTCTAAGTTTATACTCACACCATAACTGTTATACTCATATGTATATGTAAATAATTGGTGTCTTTGTATACAAAATGGTATATCCTCCCCCACCCTCCGCTCTCTCATCCACAACATTCAACACTTTTAAAATTAATACTTAAAGAATTAAAATTACAATTATTTCGAAACGTCATCATCAATGTTGACAAATATATGACATCATAAAGCAGATACAACGAGAGAGATGATATAATTTAGAAGACATTTTCACTCATTGGACCTGCATCACGATACATACAAGGTATATAAGTATAATTTACCAGATTTATTTAATCAAACTGTAAGTAATAATATCCCAACCGCACAATTCAGTCACCTTCATCTACACCCTGTCGCAGCCAATATTATATATACACATGCATATAAATAAAGAATAAAAAAAATATACAAATTTTTTGACCAGCCGTCATCATTGTTTATGTTGACAATTATGACATCTTAGGGGCCGATTATAGCGATCAGGAAAACGAATCAGGAAAAATTTTCTTTTTGATAATTTAATGTTTTACCATACGATTTGAAATATAAAAAGGATACAAATCGATGGTAAATCATTTGAGATATTTATTTCATTAAAAAAATTTTCTTTAAAATAAATATTTATTCTATAAAATGCATTTTCTGATGGAAGCTCGTTTTCTGTACGGAATTCCCATCAGGAAAATGAATAAGTACTTGTTTAAGGCAAAGTATTTCCTCCAATTTAAATTTTTTTCATTAAAAAAATATTTCAATTGATTTACAATCGATTCGTATCCTTTTTATACTTCAAATCGTATGATAAAACATTGAACTATACAAAACAAAATTTTTTTCTGATGCGTTTTCTGATCGCTATAACTGGCCCCTTAAAGCAAATCAAACAATCGATCATGTTTATTTGACCTGCTTCAAGAAACACCTTAAAATTATAAAAGGTCCAACCTAAACTAGAAGTTGCAAATTTTAACCGATGCTCAACTAGAGGAAAGCTAGAAGAGGTTTATCGTAGTAAGAACACTATCCACAACCACTTTTAAATGAATACTTAAGGAAATATAGTTAAAAACATTTCAAAACGCCATCGCCAATGTTGACAATTATGAGATCCTAAAGCGGAACAAATGAGGGAGATGATATTTAGAACGACATATCCACTTATCTGGTCTGCTTTAAGATATACATATTTTAATTTAACAGGTTAACTTATTTAATATGTATAACTTTTCCGGCATAAACAACAAATATGTTATTAAACTTATATTTTCAAACAAAAATTAGTCTTTGGATAAAATTTAACGCGATTTTAACCGAATTCGCACACGTCCTTAAAAAATTAAAATTAAAATTATTTCGAAACGTCATCATCAATGTTGGCAAATATATGACATCCTAAAGCAGCTACAACGAGAGAGATGATATAATTTAGAAGACATTTTCACTCATTGGACCTGCATCACGATACATACAGGTATATAAGTATAATTTACCAGATTTATTTAATCAAACTGTAAGTAATAATATCCCAACCGCGCAATTCAGTCACCTTCATCTACACCCTGTCGCAGCCAATATTATATGCACACATGCATATAAATAAAGAATAAAAAAAATATACAAATTTTTTGACCAGCCGTCATCAATGTTTATGTTGACAATTATGACATCTTAAAGCAAATCAAACAATCGATCATGTTTATAACGACATTTTCAATTATTTGACCTGTTTCAAGAAACACCTTAAAATTATAAAAGGTTTATTTAATATACAAAACCGATATTATTATAAAATTAGTTTTTGATCCAACCTAAACTAGAAGTTGCAAATTTTGACCGATGCTCAACTAGAGGAAAGCTAGAAGAGGTTTATCGTAGTAAGAACACTATCCACAACCACTTTTAAATGAATACTTAAGGAAATATAGTTAAAAACATTTCAAAACGCCATCGCCAATGTTGACAATTATGAAATCCTAAAGCGGAACAAATGAGGGGGATGATATTTAGAACGACATATCCACTTATCTGGTCTGCTTTAAGATATACATATTTTAATTTAACAGGTTTACTTATTTAATATGTATAACTTTTCCGGCATAAACAACAAATATGTTAAACTTATATTTTCAAACAAAAATTAGTCTTTAGATAAAATTTAACGCGATTTTAACCGAATTCGCACACGTCCTTAAAAAATTAAAATTATTTCGAAACGTCGTCATCAATGTTGGCAAATATATGACATCCTAAAGCAGCTACAACGAGAAAAATGATATAATTTAAATGACATTTTCACTCATTGGAGTTGCATCACGATACATACAGGTATTATTATCATCATCATATTATAGAACGGCAAACACTAATTTTGTGGTACAATTTACGCGGTCTAGAAAAGTCGAAGGCATATAAATTATATATCGTTGGTCGTTGGAAAGCTTTTGTGCCACAGAAGTCCACAATATATAAATTAATTAAATTATTAAACCGCAAATAAGTTAAATTAACAAAAGAAACCACTATCCACAACCACTTTTAAATGAATACTTAAGGAAATATAGTTAAAAACATTTCAAAACGCCATCGCCAATGTTGACAATTATGAGATCCTAAAGCGGAACAAATGAGGGAGATGATATTTAGAACGACATATCCACTTATCTGGTCTGCTTTAAGATATACATATTTTAATTTAACGCAGGTTTATTAAATACACTCTTTCCGGCATTAACAATTAATTACATTTTCACTCAGTGGAAACGTATCAAGACACATATTTAAATTTACCCGATTTATTTAATAACACTGGGAATTTAATTTGATTTAATTCAACCACCTTACCACCCCTCTCAACTCAAATTACATATACATGAAGAATAAAAAACAAAATATACAAATATTTCAACCCACCATCTTAAATGTTGACAAATATATGTATGACATCTTAAAGGGGTGAAAATGTCAAATATTATATAAATCAAATGATACTTTGGCTCATTAACACTCCTTTAAAACAACAAACATAATTTCATTTAACAGACGCACCAAATATTAGCAATAAAATACAAAAAAAAATTTAAAAAAAAAACATAACAGTAAAATTAAAATGACTGAATCTAAGTTACATTTATAATGCTTGTTTAATTTTAAGGCTCCCATACAAAAAATATTTACTTATATAAATATATATAAAATACAAGACCAAGTTTGTGTGATCCAGTCATGCGTTTTATTTTGTATTTGGATACTAGGCTCTCCGCAACTTTTTCGTTTCAAAACTCCGTGGGGTTCCTATTTAACATATTATAAAATATGTTTAATACTTTGACACCAAGTGAAAAGTTTTTAAGATAACCCAATTTTATAATTTAATACATTAAATCTTAATAAATAAATACTGTATTAAAAAATGTAAATAAAAATAAAAAATTGCTGATCAATATATTAAATCTAAATACCATGGATTATGACCTCATGCTTATCAAATACAACAAAAGTACATAATTCATAGTATTAAGACTTAATTACGTAGATGTACATATCTATATATAAATAGCCTTAAATAAATTTTGTGGTACCATTTTCTCAAAAAGTTTTTGACCGATTTCAATAATTTTTATATGGTTGGAATACCACAATTGAGGAGGTGTGCAGAATATACTTGAGACACGCATTTCCACACTGTGGGTCATTTTTGTTTTTGTACTACCGAACACGTGATTTTTTTTTATTAATTCGAATAAGAGAGCATAAATGTGTGGAGAAGGATAACTGATGGGAATTTTAATTTTTATTTATTCTTTTTTAAATTTCAATGTATTTTACATGCATAAGTGTCACATGTACACATCTGTGTTATCTTCATAATTTTAACGAAAAAAAAAAAGAATAAAAAAATGGGAGTCTTCAAAACCAACATCCCCAAATCCAAAATCCCCACACTTTTAATTTAAAATCCCCAAGGCCAAAATCCACAAGCCATAATCAATCAATAAAACTGCATTGAAGATTTTGAATTAAAAAATCAAAACTCGATTGAGCTGCCACCAAGGTTTTAGAGATTAAGTCAAAGCTATTCACGACTGCCAGGTCGATCAGGCAACTAATTTCAAAAACTGTTTGCCTTTTACTCAGGATAAAATAGCATTTGCATCCTGCGTGAGTATAACTGTTTCGCTTGTCTCCTTCCATTTTTCTTTTAGAAAGGACAAAAGAAATGCCAGCTTTTAAAAGTCAGTTCAGTTATAAAATGAATACGGAACCTAAGAAAATTAAAGCTGGTTTACTATATGAAAGTAACATAGGATGAACCCTGCGATTTTTATGGAAAGTGGCCGAAAATTCTGTCATAAAACTGCGAACATATAAAGTGAGTAAAAAAAAGTTGAAAAAAATATAAATCTGAAAGCTAGGTGATTTGAAGAATGGTCTTTAAAAAACATTACCATTCTACAAACACATAGCTTCCAGACTTAAATGTTTGATCCTATTCCTTTTGTAACTATTTTTAAAAAAGGTGTGTGTGGTTAAGTGTAAATGTGTTTAAAAATTATAAATTAAAAAATGAGAACAAAAAATGTTGAATAATATATAAATCTGAAAGCACAGCAATTCAAGGATAGTCTATCGAAAACTTAACAATCCTACGAACGCTTTGCTTCCAAACTTAAATATTTAATCCTTTTGCTGTGTCGAGTTTATAAAATGTTCTGAATTAAATATCTAGTGCAAATAAGTAAACAAAATAAATTAAAGAAATGAGAACGAAAAATGTTGAATAATATATAAATCTGAAAGCTACGCGATTTGTAGAATGGTCTTTAAAAAACATTACCATTCTACAAACACATAGCTTCCAGACTTAAATGTTTGATCCTATTCCTTTTGTAACTATTTTATAAATGTTGTGTTTGGTTAAGTGTAAATGTGTTTAAAAATGATAAATTAAAAAATGAGAACAAAAAAATGTCGAATAATATATAAATCTGAAAGCACAGCATTTCAAGGATAGTCTATCGAAAACTTAACAATCCTACAAACGCTTTGCTTCCAAACTTAAATATTTCATGCTTTTGCTGTGTCGAGTTTATAAAATGTTCTGAATTAAATATCTATCTTAAATAAGTAAACAAAATAAATTAAAGAAATGAGAACGAAAAATGTTGAATAATATATAAATCTGAAAGCTACGCGATTTGTAGAATGGTCTATAGAAAACATTACCATTCTACAAACGCATTGCTTCCAGACCTAAATATTTAATCCTTTTGCTGTGTCGAGTTTATAAAATGTTCTGAATCAAATATCTAGTGAAAATAAGTAAACAAAATAAATTAAAGAAATGAGAACGAAAAATGTTGAATAATATATAAATCTCAAAGCTACGCGATTTGTAGAATGGTCTATAGAAAACATTACCATTCTACAAACGCATTGCTTCCAGACCTAAATATTTAATCCTTTTGCTGTGTCGAGTTTATAAAATGTTCTGAATCAAATATCTAGTGAAAATAAGTAAACAAAATAAATTAAAGAAATGAGAACGAAAAATGTTGAATAATATATAAATCTCAAAGCTACGCGATTTGTAGAATGGTCTATAGAAAACATTACCATTCTACAAACGCATCGCTTCCAGACTTAAATATTTAATCCTTTTGCTGTGTCGAGTTTATAAAATGTTCTGAATTAAATATCCATCTTAAATAAGTAAACAAAATAAATTAAAGAAATAAGAACGAAAAATGTTGAATAATATATAAATCTGAAAGCTATGCGATTTGTAGACTGGTCTATAGAAAACATTACCATTCTACAAACGCATTGCTTCCAGACCTAAATATTTAATCCTTTTGCTGTGTCGAGTTTATAAAATGTTCTGAATCAAATATCTAGTGAAAATAAGTAAACAAAATAAATTAAAGAAATGAGAACGAAAAATGTTGAATAATATATAAATCTGAAAGCTACGCGATTTGTAGAATGGTCTATAGAAAACATTACCATTCTACAAACGCATCGCTTCCAGACTTAAATATTTAATCCTTTTGCTGTGTCGAGTTTATAAAATGTTCTGAATTAAATATCCATCTTAAATAAGTAAACAAAATAAATTAAAGAAATAAGAACGAAAAATGTTGAATAATATATAAATCTGAAAGCTATGCGATTTGTAGACTGGTCTATAGAAAACATTACCATTCTACAAACGCATTGCTTCCAGACCTAAATATTTAATCCTTTTGCTGTGTCGAGTTTATAAAATGTTCTGAATCAAATATCTAGTGAAAATAAGTAAACAAAATAAATTAAAGAAATGAGAACGAAAAATGTTGAATAATATATAAATCTGAAAGCTACGCGATTTGTAGAATGGTCTATAGAAAACATTACCATTCTACAAACGCATTGCTTCCAGACCTAAATATTTAATCCTTTTGCTGTGTCGAGTTTATAAAATGTTCTGAATTAAATATCCATCTTAAATAAGTAAACAAAATAAATTAATGAAATGAGAACGAAAAATGTTGAATAATATATAAATCTGAAAGCTAGGCGATTTGTAGAATGGTCTTTAAAAAACATTACCATTCTACAAACGCATTGCTTCCAGACCTAAATATTTAATCCTTTTGCTGTGTCGAGTTTATAAAATGTTCTGAATTAAATATCCATCTTAAATAAGTAAACAAAATAAATTAAAGAAATAAGAACGAAAAATGTTGAATAATATATAAATCTGAAAGCTATGCGATTTGTAGACTGGTCTATAGAAAACATTACCATTCTACAAACGCATTGCTTCCAGACCTAAATATTTAATCCTTTTGCTGTGTCGAGTTTATAAAATGTTCTGAATTAAATATCCATCTTAAATAAGTAAACAAAATAAATTAAAGAAATAAGAACGAAAAATGTTGAATAATATATAAATCTGAAAGCTATGCGATTTGTAGACTGGTCTATAGAAAACATTACCATTCTACAAACGCATTGCTTCCAGACCTAAATATTTAATCCTTTTGCTGTGTCGAGTTTATAAAATGTTCTGAATTAAATATCCATCTTAAATAAGTAAACAAAATAAATTAATGAAATGAGAACGAAAAATGTTGAATAATATATAAATCTGAAAGCTAGGCGATTTGTAGAATGGTCTTTAAAAAACATTACCATTCTACAAACGCATTGCTTCCAGACCTAAATATTTAATCCTTTTGCTGTGTCGAGTTTATAAAATGTTCTGAATTAAATATCCATCTTAAATAAGTAAACAAAATAAATTAAAGAAATAAGAACGAAAAATGTTGAATAATATATAAATCTGAAAGCTATGCGATTTGTAGACTGGTCTATAGAAAACATTACCATTCTACAAACGCATTGCTTCCAGACCTAAATATTTAATCCTTTTGCTGTGTCGAGTTTATAAAATGTTCTGAATCAAATATCCATCTTAAATAAGTAAACAAAATAAATTAAAGAAATAAGAACGAAAAATGTTGAATAATATATAAATCTGAAAGCTACGCGATTTGTAGAATGGTCTATAGAAAACATTACCATTCTACAAACGCATCGCTTCCAGACTTAAATATTTAATCCTTTTGCTGTGTCGAGTTTATAAAATGTTCTGAATTAAATATCCATCTTAAATAAGTAAACAAAATAAATTAAAGAAATAAGAACGAAAAATGTTGAATAATATATAAATCTGAAAGCTATGCGATTTGTAGACTGGTCTATAGAAAACATTACCATTCTACAAACGCATTGCTTCCAGACCTAAATATTTAATCCTTTTGCTGTGTCGAGTTTATAAAATGTTCTGAATCAAATATCTAGTGAAAATAAGTAAACAAAATAAATTAAAGAAATGAGAACGAAAAATGTTGAATAATATATAAATCTGAAAGCTACGCGATTTGTAGAATGGTCTATAGAAAACATTACCATTCTACAAACGCATTGCTTCCAGACCTAAATATTTAATCCTTTTGCTGTGTCGAGTTTATAAAATGTTCTGAATTAAATATCCATCTTAAATAAGTAAACAAAATAAATTAAAGAAATAAGAACGAAAAATGTTGAATAATATATAAATCTGAAAGCTATGCGATTTGTAGACTGGTCTATAGAAAACATTACCATTCTACAAACGCATTGCTTCCAGACCTAAATATTTAATCCTTTTGCTGTGTCGAGTTTATAAAATGTTCTGAATTAAATATCCATCTTAAATAAGTAAACAAAATAAATTAAAGAAATAAGAACGAAAAATGTTGAATAATATATAAATCTGAAAGCTATGCGATTTGTAGACTGGTCTATAGAAAACATTACCATTCTACAAACGCATTGCTTCCAGACCTAAATATTTAATCCTTTTGCTGTGTCGAGTTTATAAAATGTTCTGAATCAAATATCCATCTTAAATAAGTAAACAAAATAAATTAAAGAAATAAGAACGAAAAATGTTGAATAATATATAAATCTGAAAGCTACGCGATTTGTAGAATGGTCTATAGAAAACATTACCATTCTACAAACGCATCGCTTCCAGACTTAAATATTTAATCCTTTTGCTGTGTCGAGTTTATAAAATGTTCTGAATTAAATATCCATCTTAAATAAGTAAACAAAATAAATTAAAGAAATAAGAACGAAAAATGTTGAATAATATATAAATCTGAAAGCTATGCGATTTGTAGACTGGTCTATAGAAAACATTACCATTCTACAAACGCATTGCTTCCAGACCTAAATATTTAATCCTTTTGCTGTGTCGAGTTTATAAAATGTTCTGAATTAAATATCCATCTTAAATAAGTAAACAAAATAAATTAAAGAAATAAGAACGAAAAATGTTGAATAATATATAAATCTGAAAGCTATGCGATTTGTAGACTGGTCTATAGAAAACATTACCATTCTACAAACGCATTGCTTCCAGACCTAAATATTTAATCCTTTTGCTGTGTCGAGTTTATAAAATGTTCTGAATCAAATATCCATCTTAAATAAGTAAACAAAATAAATTAAAGAAATAAGAACGAAAAATGTTGAATAATATATAAATCTGAAAGCTACGCGATTTGTAGAATGGTCTATAGAAAACATTACCATTCTACAAACGCATCGCTTCCAGACTTAAATATTTAATCCTTTTGCTGTGTCGAGTTTATAAAATGTTCTGAATTAAATATCCATCTTAAATAAGTAAACAAAATAAATTAAAGAAATAAGAACGAAAAATGTTGAATAATATATAAATCTGAAAGCTATGCGATTTGTAGACTGGTCTATAGAAAACATTACCATTCTACAAACGCATTGCTTCCAGACCTAAATATTTAATCCTTTTGCTGTGTCGAGTTTATAAAATGTTCTGAATTAAATATCCATCTTAAATAAGTAAACAAAATAAATTAAAGAAATGAGAACGAAAAATGTTGAATAATATATAAATCTGAAAGCTAGGCGATTTGTAGAATGGTCTTTAAAAAACATTACCATTCTACAAACACATAGCTTCCAGACTTAAATGTTTGATCCTATTCCTTTTGTAACTATTTTATAAATGTTGTGTTTGGTTAAGTGTAAATGTGTTTAAAAATGATAAATTAAAAAATGAGAACAAAAAAATGTCGAATAATATATAAATCTGAAAGCACAGCAATTCAAGGATAGTCTATCGAAAACTTAACAATCCTACAAATGCTTTGCTTCCAAACTTAAATATTTAATCATTTTGCTGTGTCCAGTTTATAGAATGTTATATATTAAATATTCAGTGCAAATAAGTAAACGAAATAAATTAAAGAAATGAGAAAAAACAGGAAATTTGATGCTAAAATGTCTTTAAATTTTTGTGAAAATTAAAAATAACGGGAGAGTCAATTTTCAATTATCTAAATGAATTGACTTAATACACAAAAAAAAATATTAAAAAACAAAAATTAAATTACAACGGTATGCTATACTTTTTTGTAAAAGCCAGAGATTTTTGCCTTAATTTTTTTTAAATTTAGTTATTTAAGTAAACAGTTTTTCAAAAAATAATTTTCATACTTAAATTTGTGAAAAATAAAAATTTTAGAAATTGTATTCAAACTAATTTTGTTCAAAATTTTACGTCTTTACGTAGTATTCTTGTTTTCAATATTTAATGCTCATATCTATTTTTAGTCAAACACTAAAAACCGGATGTCAAAATGTATTCTGGTTTTTGAGAAATTAAATTCGACTTCCATCCGTTATTTTGTTGTTCCAAAGATCCTATTTCTACTAATTAAGTAGTAAAGAAGATTTCGTTATTTTCAATTTTCTCAAAAACTAAGACATTTTTTAATCCGGTTTTCTGTTTTTGACTTAAAACTATTAAAAGCTTTGAATTTTGAAAAAAATCAATTTGAAATTTTTGAAAAACTATTCACTTGGACAACTTAATTTAAAATGAAAATTAAAGAAGAGATTTCTGGCTTTCCAAAAAGGTATAGCATTGCATTGTAGATTTTATCGTTGTTTTTAAATAATTTTTTTTCTGTTTTATGTCAATTTATTACAAAATTGCCCCTCCCGCTTAAACGAGGGAAATAGACATGCTTTACAGCAGAAATGGAGGTAATCCTTCACTTGAACCCATTACATGTAGTCGTAGAAAGTGATGCTATGAGAGCCATCATTATAGATTCGCTAAGAAGGGTACTGGGACGAGAAAATGTATACGTATAGGTCATAGGGAAAGAAATTCGATCTGTAAGTCCACACTAACAAACCTTCTTGACATTCCAAGAGATGGCATGATTAAAAAATATTATTTCAAGAAAAACTTCCAAACGGAGTTAAGTTGTAAAACAGAGTGGGTAGGGGAATTAGTTAACTACACTCTTAAAGGAAGAGCTGTAAATAAGCAACCTCATCTGGCTCTAAACGGGGGCACAATAGATCTTGAGGTCGCAGAGCAATATAAACCCCAAATATTCATTCATTCATTTTCACAAATAATTTTAATTAAAAGTAAAATAAAATTCTGGCTTTAATTGTAATAATATTTATAACTTTGACAAATCTAAAGAAGACTTAAACCAAAATCGAAACGTCCTATTTGATACATATAGGTACAGAAAGAAAGTTAATAAGACCTAAATATCCCAAAAGAAGTTCTGCTGCATATGACCGACCGAGCAACAACGAAGTTTAACATATTTGTTGAATTTTGATTACGAATTAACGACCTACACAAACGAAATGTTTCATTTTCACAGCGTATAAGGATGTGTTTAAATGCATCAACAGCCAAAAATTCAAAAACAAAATTAAATAAAAATAAATTTGGTGGCACAACAGCTCATGGAGAACTAGGGCCTAGTGACTTATAACTCTCAACTCTGTGAGCGTGTCTGCTGGGATTGGAGAGACCTACAGTTAACTGCCAAATCCGAAGGGCTAAGTTGAGCGGAACTTTTCTATGACAGGAGATACTCTTTGAAGATTTGTCACATCCTCGCAAGACGTAGTAAGCCCTGTTTTTAGGTGGTTTGGTAGTCCAACGCACTAACCATTACGCCACGAGCTACTACAAAAATAAAAGTAAAAAACTAGAAATTAAAATGATTTCTTTATTGAAAATTTACTGTCGACTCCTGACATTAAAAATATATTATATAAATTATATTTATAAAAAAACATGGTCCCCTAAAAGATTCCTTTTCAAAGTGTCTTTAAATACAAGCAGAAAGGGAATGCCCATTTTACTATGGAGCTTTGGCCAAGAGTGTACACGAATGAGTTTAGTATCAAATAAAAGTTGATATATATATTCCCTCATATTTTAAGTTATTTGTTGAACAAATAAAAACTATATAAACATTCATAAATAAACAACGTTGTTATATTTGATGAAAAATGATCGTGAAAATGAAAGTAGACACTTTTTCTCTTGAATTTCTAAATTCAAGTTTTATTTTTCCATATGTAACATGCTCTTTTGACAAAATATCTGATATCTAAATGCTTTGTTTGCCCTTGGATAACCATATCGCCTGAGCGCTGCGGTTGCCTATTTTCCGGTCATAATTGTTATTGCTCCTTGGGTCGGAACCTTGCAGGTAGCGAAGGATATGCATTGGTACATGCCAATGGAGCTGTCGGGGACCACTGTTCAATTAAGGCTTGTCTGATGTGTAGAGTACAAGTAATCATAGAACGTTGAATTTCAAGGCCTATGCATATAGCTCAGGAAGTTTAGCCTAAATCGATCAGCTAAACGCTGTTTCGGAAACGTAGCCTTGAAATTGTTTGTACCCACTAGAATTTTTGTCTTCATAGAGTTTTAAGTAAATGCAACTTGTCATAGTATATATAAAACCAAGCATCTTAAGCTTTGCGACCAGCTTAAAGTTCTAAAATCATTTAGCAGCAACGTTGCTTGTTAATTATATGTTGTTACAGTTTTTATTATAATTTTAAATATTTTTTTCTCTGTATTAAGTTAGTTTTTATTATTTTTCAACAAATAACTTATCTATTAAAATATATGAGGGAATATATTTTATTTATCGCACATCTAAACATTCATACTACCTTATGCATAGTTAAGTGCCTTTTTAAAAACTTTTGTTTATAACAAGGAATTTATTTGATTCAGAAAACTTAATTTTATATGTAATTAAAGGTGACCAAATAAGCTTTTCGCTGATGCTAAAAAAAAAGCACACATCATCACTAAATTTTTTGATATATCGGTGTGTCAAAGACTGCGTAAAAATAGTTGCTTTTCATGAATTTAAAGTTTAACATCTCAAAATATATAAAAGATAGCAACAAAATGTTAGTACTATTTTAAAGACAAGAAAAATATCTTTAATTAGATACTAAAATCATTTTTCTACGTCATTTATTTCTCACGTTATTAAGAATTATTTGGAAAAAAAGCTAAAATCTCTATTTTGCAATCGGCAACTTCAAGCTCAAATATCTCGACTTTACCAAGGACGATTTTAAAAATATTTCACTCACATAACAAGCTTAACGACAACTTTCATTTGACACTAAACTCATCCGCGTACACTCTTGGCCAGAAGTGGGAAATTCCCTTTTGATTTAATTTTCGAAACCACTTTAACGCTGAAATAATTTTACTGTCGATTTCGACTTGCAATAATTTCAACCCTTTTTTTCAGAAATACTTTTCAATAACTTTTTTTTTGCATTTAAAAACGTTTCCCCTGGTTCACAGCGACAATAGATGCGATTTTAGCCAAATCTTTGTCTGTCATCAAATGCATAACGGAATTTATCTCTGCAGCTGTATTCTGTTTTTTTTTTTTTCATCTTGTTTCATGTATCTTCATGTTTATTTTTAGTTTGAATGAATTTCATGGCCTTATTTAACTATTTTTTATATTTTTTTCCCTTAGACGGACAAAAGTGTAGCGACCGTCACTGTCCGGATAAGGGAATTTTTTACTGTATTTACTTTGCATATAGATTCTTTAGACGTTACAAAATTTAAAATAATGACTTACTTGGATAACTCTATGCACCACAACCGCAAAAACGTCCTGTGAAATTGTATTGACACATTAATTTACGCAAAAACTTAAAACGTGTCCTTCTGATACTCAGCCGTACTTCACCGTATGACTTAACAAACTACTGTACACTTCAAATTATCAACTGCTACTGCCAGTGCCTGCAATTGAATTGAAACATTTTAAAGAAGAAAATGAATTTATATAGCAAAATTAATGAACATATCTTGTACTTAGATATAGGTTGACCTCTGCTGTATCCAGTGGATACTTTCCACCTTCCATCTTTCTATCTGCCCATTGCTGCTGTAGGGGTATGTCAACTGTAACACGACTGCTCCTACGACCTACACTCCTATATTTCTTCACTCGTGTAGAATTGTTGTGTTCTTGTTTATTGTTCCGATGCGCCTTGCTCCACCCAATTGTTAGAAAATATTGCAAAATTCTTAAGAAACGAGTAGCATCCATGTCAATTTCTGCACTAATGAGATTGCATTGCTTGATGCGTGGTGTGCTCATTGTTATATATCAGCAGTGTATATTTGAAGTCAACACCTCATATTCGTTTCAAAAATATCCTTCTTATCAGCAATCCATGTATACAGGGTGTTTTGGGTGTTTTGCATAAAATGCGACAAAAGTCTAGAGCGTAAAGGTTGAGTCGATATAAGAAAAAAATCATACGAGAGGGGTTCTATTTCCCCCGTTTAGGTATAAAACATACTTTTTTTAAAAAAAAAAAAACCAGATATCCATTTTTTTATTCAATTTTTTTTTTTTCAAAAGTTTGAAGCCATTTTTAACGTTTCCACTAAAAATTGATAGGAATACTCAATATAAAACAGAAAACAAAAGTACAATCTTATAACGTACAATTTTGAACAAATTTTTTTCTTAATTTTTCAAAAACTATTTATTAAAACAAATTATTTTAATAAAAAACTAAAAGAATAGATTTATGGATTTAAAAAAAGGTATATCATGACATTGTTTTTCGATTTTTTTTAAATAATAGTTAACACTTTCGCCTAAAGGGAGGAACACCAACCCCTCTCAAAAAAGATCTTTTTCTTGTTTCGACACAACTTACACATCATATCTTTCGTTGCATCTTATGCAAAACACCCTGTAAGTATAAAGTTAGCAGCATACTTTTAAGAATGAAGAATAAAAGTATAAAATAATTGGCTCCTAGATAATTGCTAATTAGTTGTTGGTTCTTTGGTTTACAAGGAAAAAGGTGTCCTGCGAACTGTGATAAAAAATACTTAATTAGTTACGCAAAAAAATGTTTCACTCTGCGAAGGACAGTGATACATTTTTTTTTGATTAACTTGTTAGCAATTAATAGTCTTATTAATTAGATTTTTGGCTGTTTAAACTATGTCTAAGTATTTCGAAACAGTCAGAAATATGCTTTATTTAATAAAAAAAATATTGCATTTGTCAAGGTTTTGACAATAGATTACGTTGTCTAAAGCAAGATAAAATGAAAAATCACTTTAGCAACAATTAGAAAGGTTTTTTAAAAACTTGGACGGCTGTCTAAAGTTAGACAACGTTTATTAATAAGACCATAAATATTTTTTTTAATCATATATCCAAACCCGGATTGTTTATCTTTATTTTTGAGTAGGTATAGCTCATCCTGGATAAGTTCAAATCAGTTTATCAGGACGACTGTTTTTTTCGCAAATTAAAAAGAGGGCTTAATTTTCTTTTGCGTAAGTAATCAGCAACTAACTAGCAGCTAATTATTGGTACAGTAAAACCCGCTTAAGAGAAACTGCAAAATGTCATAGTGTTTATTTCACTTAAGCGAGTTTTTCACTTAAACAAAAACCCGCTTAAGTGAAAAAAAATTTCACTTAAGTGGATAAGTGAAAAAAATTTCTCTTAAGTGGGTTTCTCTTAAGCGGGTTTTACTTTATATAGGTACTTACGCTTTGATTTTCGTTCGAAAAAGTGTCCTGCTAACTTTATATATGTACATATGTATATATACAAATACATATATCAGCAATCTTCCATGATGATGTCATCTAATCGAACTCCCATAACTGGTAAATTATTTTCGATATAGGTATATGGAAATGTTTATTTTAAAAAAAATCCGCTCGAAATTCTGAAGCTTCATCCGAAAATCAACGATTCTTAGCATTGGATTTAACATCAGCATCGCTATTTTCTTCGGGATAATGTAAATAAAAAAGATTTAAATAAACAAAAAATAACAAGAATATAATGAAGTATATCACACACACATCTGAAGAATTATGTGACACTTAACGACGCGCAGTGATCATATATAGCTACCTACTGTCTGTGACTGTGGTTACCGGATATGAATATGAAATCAAAATTCTGTACCAAAAGATATACATACATACATATAGTACATACATTCATATAAATATATCGAACTGAACAAATTTTTAACCAAGAGGTTTTCGAGATTTAGATTTTATTATTTTTTTATGACTTTGGCTTTTTTCTAAGACAATTTTACTATTTGTAACCATATCTTGGCTTGGGAATGACTCATCTAGTTTCAAAGGGAATTCTATGAAATAAAAATTATGAACATCGCATATCACGATCTATCTATCCCGTTAAGCACTGGAATATACATATATATGTACATTTTTAAATAATTTGAAAACATTACTTAAATAAATTCGGTTAAACCGATGAAAACTGTCGAATTTAAATACAAATATTGGAAAATTTTCTTACCCATTTCTTGTATTTGAAGTTCTATATGTATATATATAGGTTTTTATTGATATCAGGATTTAAATTAATTGTACTTATTTTTCTTTATTTAAAAAAAAAAACATTATATATAATTTCTTGATTATATTTTGATTTTTCAATTTTCTTTTTTTCAAATTAATTTTCTTTTGCTAGGAGCATTGATTATTTCACTATACATAGTATACAAAATTCAAAGAAAAAATTTAAGAGTTGAATCAAAATATGAGATTGCACACACTTAATGTTAACTATTCACTGGTTGGTGGAACAATGATTTTAATTCCATAGGGAATCAATCGGATAATGTATAAAAATTATAAAGCTCATCCATCCATAAGTAATAATTCTCGCTCAATAAAAGCTCTCTTTGGCAAACACACACGCACAATGCAATAAAATATCAAAGAGAAAATGATCAAATCAAATCAATGATCGTCAGCGAGGGATGAGATACCTACGATTGATACAAGCCAGGATTAGGATGAGAAGCAATGATTCAAATTATGTAATTCAAAATAAGCTACAAGTGCTCTATTCTATAAGAGAAAATGTTGTTTTTTTTTCTGTATTGTTTAGTATGAATCTAAGAGAGATGAATATAAAATGCACGACATAGTCGCATATACTTGCTTTTTTTCATAGTTCAAGTAGCTTTGCCGAAATAAAAATTGAATTGGTATTCTTAATTCTAAAAATACATATTCCTAAGTAGGTTTTAGATTTTTCTTTTAAGTTAGACGATGTTTCGCATATAATTACGTACTTCTTCAAGTCTATTTTAATAATCATAAAAAAGTATTTCTAATTTAAATAGATTTTTATTGGTGTTTCATTAATTTTACAAATTTGTTAATTGTTTATTATGTAAAATACTAGAAGAGAACATTTTAAATGTTCAAAACTTAAGCAATTATTTATCAATATGTAAATAAATATTGAAGTTTGGATAATTTGGAACGTCTTTTTAAAGACTAATAAATAAATAAAAATTATTGTAAAATCAAATTAAAAACCTATACGAAATCTATATATCTATTTTTATTTATTTATTTCATCAAGCAGATTTATACAAATAATATATAATCTTACAGACTACAGATGCTAAAAAAAAAATTATATATAAGTAAACTTAAGCCAAAACTACTTAAATTACCAGGTTATAGATTTAATATGGATAATTTTTTAAAAGAATCGCGGCTTTGTTGAGAAAAAAATCAACATGAACACAAACTATATTGGCTTCAATCGCGATGATGAGGTTCCTTAAAAAGAAAACGGCATCGCAGATGCCTTGAGGGAGCATACACAGAAAAAAGTAAAGGGTAATTTATATGGGATGTGATTATATCGCGCCAAAATATGATAGCAAAATATTTACGACGAACAGCAAGCGATTGTAGGCCAAGAAGTCGACACCTTGTTTTATAATTTCAGATACGGATATTCCAGTTAAGACGACGCACTGCAATACGAGAAATTTTTTTTGTGTGTTTTCCAATCCTCTTAGAATGAACTTGATAAAATGGATCCCAAATTACACAGCAATATTTTAACGACGATCTAACATACGCAAAGAAAAGAGATCGAAGAGTAAAAGGATCCGTAAACTCTTTAGAGTGATGAATCCCAACATAGAGTTAGCTTTTGCAACCACAAAATCTGTATGGGACTTAAGGCAGAGTTTAGAATCAAAGATGACACCAAGATCTTTCTTTTCGTTTAGTATTAAAAGTTCCGTATCTTCGATAGAGTACTGAAAAGTAAGAGGTGAGAAATTTCTGGAAAAAGACAAAGATTGACACTTTGATACGTTTAGGAAAAGCTTTGGAGTAAAAGACAGTCATTAAGTGATTTAATACAACGGAATATTTTAATGTCATCTGCAAACATTAAACAAGAAGCATTTTTTTTAGGAAATCAGGGATATCGTTGATCAGCAGCAAGAATAAAAGGGGTCCCAAGTGACTTCCTTGTGGTACTCCTGAACGTGACCTCAATTTCATCAGATATAGGACGTCATTTATACGCACGAACTGTTTTCTGTCATTCAGGTAAGATTTAAACCACTTTAAAATATCTAACGAAAAAGAAATAAATTTGATTGATATATCATGAGTCGCACAGTGGATCGACTCCATACATTATGTATTTAGACGATAAAAATTCTAATCTTCTTGGAAAATATCTGTTTCCATCTATAATGTTCATTAATGTAGAAAAGTAACATAATTTTACAAAAAAATAAAATAAAAATCTTTGAATTTTAAATCTGGCTGATTTTGAACTGATGATTCTCTTAAATGTTTAGCAGTTTTTAAACAGTTTTTTGGTTCTGATGAATTAAACTTGTTCGAAATATATTCTAGAATTTTTTTTTGTCCGAGTCGATTTGGAATTCGAACACTAAACTTCACAAAATTCCTTCCTTGGAACGCAGAAATCTTTTCCTAAAAAGTAGACAAAAAAGGGCTTTGCAAATCTTTGCGAGGTTTATCACATATATTTCCAGAAAGAAGAAACAACTGTCGCAGGTATAAGTTCTCCATTAAAAATTCACAATTATGTAGGTACTAGGGCTGGGTATTGGTTTAGTGGAAGAAAAATATTGGACGTCATACCATTCGTCTATCAGTGCACCTCTATAGTTCTTCATTATTTCTAAATAATTATTATTTAATTATTATTTAGTTTAATTTATTTTTTTTTGGAAAATTTTGATATGCAATATTTTTAAAATTTAATTAAAGCTTTTGCATAGTAAAAGAAAAACACTCTTCAAAAAAAGTTTTTGTTAAAGAAACCGAAATATACTTTTCTGAAGGTTTTTGGTGTGCTAAATTCGACTCTGAAGTCGGACGGAAGTATTCTATTACGTCACGTTTTTTATATAATCCCGTTTAAAAATAAAAAAAAATTGTTATTTCGCTATTTTCGAGGTTACGTTATAACGTGAGGTAATTTGTTTTAATATAAACAATTGGCTCATACAATTTTAAAATTTTCTTTTATTATTTGTTTTAGGCATCTTCAAATTGCAGATTTCTTTCCTTATCGGTGATGCCAACTTCCATCTATTAATTTAAAAGACAAAATTTTTTGAACAAAAAATAACTGACATTTTGATGGTCGGTAAATGTTTATGCAAAACACATCAGCTACAACCTAAGATTTCTAAGAGAAGAGAAATCGGAGTGAGAGAGAGATTCAAACAGAATTTAAAAGAAGAAAATAAGTGCTTTTAGAAACCGTTACAAAGTATAAAAAACGATTTTTTTATTTTCAAACGAGGATATTTAAAAAACGTGATGCAATATTTCTGATTTTGGATTCGAGTTCACCACACCAAAAACCTTTGGAAAAGTTTAATTTAATTTTGTCGACCAGTGTAATTTGAATTTTTTTTTCCGAAAGAAGTCATTCGATAATGGCACCTGCTCTAGAACTATTTTTTTTGATTTTTATTTTTTTTGAAACGGTTCTATTAATTTTGATAAAATTGTTTATGCAGAAGGAATTGATAGTTTAAAAGTTTGAATGTAGACAAAAATGTCCAAAAAGTTAATTTTAATTTTTTTTTTTAAATATTTTTGAAAATTCAAAAATTTTTCGGTAGCCCAAATTGTTGGTATCTTACCTTCCATTAAATTGTTTAGACACCATTGATATAAATCTTATTTTTCTGAAAAACGACTTCTAAGATTTGAGTTAAAAATTATTTGTGAGCTAATATTAGTTCGATCTACCAATTAAATGGCGCCATATATATATTTACATTTTTTGTAAAGTGTTGTATATCGCGTCGCTGTCAAAACAGTTTAAGAAATTTTTTAATAAAATTATTCGTAATTATGTTTGTTATACAACTTGTTCTTATTTTTTAGAATCGTTTTTTTTTTTCTTGTCTAGCGACATACCAATCTCAAAAATTTCGGATTTTCATGAAAAAAATTCTGTATCAAATTTTGTATCAAATGTCACCCAAAAGGTTTTTATTCACATATTTCCAGAACAGCAAAAAAACAAAAAACATCGGATTTTTTAACTGCAATAATTTGGAATTTTAGATTTCTGCTCCCGATTTTATGGTGCCATTTGAAATAAAGTAGGTACATTTTTCCACATTAACTGCTAATTTAAAAGCTGCTAATTAAAGCTGCTCTTTTTGTAAACTATATTCACTGCGATCGCTGCTAATTTGAAATCACACTACTTTATCACATCTCTACAAATTACCGCCTTATTGTAAAGTTGTCTGTTATTCCGAAACTGTTCGAGTCCATTATCCGTAAAAATTGTAGATAATCATTTGCGACAGCCAACATGGTTTCGTCCAAAATAAGTCAAGCATTACAAATCTGTTTCACTTTACTTCTTATTGTTTGGATTCCTTGGAAGTTCGGAAGTAGAATTAGGGCTGTGCCAATCAGGAATGATTCAATTTTTTTGATCCGATCATCGAAAAGTATTGATGATTAAAATCACAAGTTTTCATTTCAATCGATCCCAATCTAAATCATTTCGATGATTCTCGATGAATGAATGAATCTCGATTTTCAATATCAATGCTTGCGTTCGGGTGGTAGTGAGATAGGCTATCCACCTATCCCAAAAATTTTCAGATACCTTGAGTTGTTGTTGCATCAGCTGACATCAGAAGTTTTTCAACAAGGGATAACAACAACACAAACCTATCCGGATAGGTTTGACTTGCCCCACGAACGCGGCCATTTAGTCCCTCAATCGAACAAAATCATACGCCACCATTACCATCACCATTACCTGCACCGCCATCACCAACACTGCCATCGCCTGCACCGCCATCATCTACACCACCAGCACAGCACCTACATCACCAGCACCTACCTCGGCACCAACTGTACTACCATCATTACCACTATTACCTGCACCAACTTATCCTCTGCAACGCCATCACTATATCAACTACGTTATACAATACCCTTACATACAGCCTCTCAACAACCTTCAAATGGGATATATAAATTTGGTACAACTTGGACGTTAGCCGAATGGAACAGTCGTCTTCTGAAACTTAAAGCTAGCCAACCAGTTACTTATATTATTAAAAAGGTGCACCTCGTCATGCTAAAGACTCCTCGCTACGAAACTATTTTAAACAAAACTATCGTTTTCATTTAATCGAGTGTAAATGTCTAACCGTTGGAACGTTTAGAATCTGCATCCCCGAAACCTACGAATGGCTGTTTGCTCATCCATCTCTAACTTTACATAAAAGCACAATGAAGATTACTCGTGTTGGATTGACCAAAATACTTCCAAAAAAACATATGCCTAAATCTAAATCTAGCCTTAAATCTAAGTTAAGTCTCGTAGCTAAACTTAAACCTCTAACTTTCCCTGCAAACAATTTACCTCTCCCCAAGATTCCTCCTTAGTACACACAAAAACTTGAGAAAAAAAATCGTTAAAACCGTTTTTGAGATAAATACAATTTTTCAAAATGGTTGTATGGCAAGTACCGTTATTTTTTGAGCTAAAAAAATATAAATTTCATCTCTAAGGAATTACCCAAAAAGCTTATGCTCCAAAGTTTGAAGAAAATCGCTTCAGTGGTTTAGGCTGTAGGCCGAGGTACAGACAGACATTCGTAATATCAAGTTTGATTGTTATCTCGAGTTCGATTTCTTGCACTAATCCAAAATCTGCCCTATAGTACCTATATCGCAAGTAAAAATTACAAACATCTCAGAATGAAGTTCTCAAAATGATATTAAATCTTCCGTGGTTTTATTCGACCTACGAACTTCATAAAAAAGCTAATGTGCTTCATATTGCAAAAAAAGTTGAAGTTCTTAATAAAAAAAATTCTTTAAAAAATGTAACATCTCTGAAAATCCTTTAATACGATCTCTATCAAGATGCAACGACTGTAGCCTTAATTATCTGTTTATTATTAAATAATTAATTAATACCTAACTTTTTTCCTTTTGGTATCTATTTTTTACTTAGGTAGGTACTTATATATTTTTGTATTAATTTATTTGTTTATTTCTTTATTTTTAGAATTCATATTTATTTATTTGCTAAAATGATTTCTCCAACTTTGGTTGTTTTTAATTTATAAATATATACCTAACAATTTAATCCTGTGATATTTGTATCTAATTCCTATATTTTTGTTTATCTATTTTCTTTGTTTTTTTTTTTTTTTTTAAATGAAGGTTTTTTGTTAATAGTTTTTCTTTCAAATTAAATTTTTAATATTGTTCCTTTCAATTGCAAATCTATTCCCTATAATATTTTTCAGTAGTAAGATTTAAACAAAGAATATAAAGCTACCAAGAAGTCGCATCTCATACAAATTTTCTACTGAAAATGCCGGGTTCCAATGTTGGAACCCGCACTTTGGCTTTTTTAGGGGCTTTTCAATAATTCTCTCAGCGCTTTTAAAATGAGATACCATACACATTAAAACAGTCTGCTTTTTTGTCCTTGAAAAGCCCATAAAAAAAGCAAAAGCTCTGGGAGCAGGCCGCAATATTGGGACCCACCATATAAAAATGTGCAGTAAAAAAAATTGTATGAGATGCGCCATCTTTGTAACTTTATATTCTTTGATATAAATTATCATATCTCTGTACAAGCTGTGCTAAAAACACAATATGTAAACCAAAACTTCATTATCTATTTAATAAATATCTATCTGTCTAAAGACCTTAAAAAATAGAATATTTTCGTTTCGTTTATACAAAGCGGCAGAGTTAAAGCCGAAAATAGATGTGCAGCTTTTTCACATATGCAGCGAAATTAGAAATAGAGATATCGTGCAGCAAAGGCTGCATGCAGAGCCTGGAATATGTAAGCCCTCATAAGAACCTGTGTAAATTTATTTTCGCTGCATTGGAAAAAGCGGCACATCTGTTTTCAGCATGTCCTGTTTAGTGTAATAAAATACAGTAACTAAATATTCAAAGACGATACACGCAAATTCACACAAAATGGAATTAAGAATTTAATTAAAACTAAAATAACCCCACTACAACCTTAACCGGTTAAATGAAAATGACATGAAATTATTTGACTATTTTGTCAAGATTATGCAAAAAAAGATTCCGGAGAATCGAAGTTATTAAGTAATTTAAAAATGAATTATTGACAAAATATCAGAAATTTGAGTCACAAAAGGATACGAAAATCTTAAAAAATACGTTAGAACATCGATTTATGTGATTCTAGCTTAATAATGATTTTGGACCACTCGAGTTTAAAATATTTTTAAAACATAGATCCAAAGATAAACGGAAGCTTTGCCGAATTTGACATTTATAAACAAGCCGAATTTGACATTTATAAACAAAATCACTGATTATAAAGCTGAAAATTCAATTATTATGTTTATAGCTGAAAAAATACGTTTTCGATGATCGACTATTGACAAAAATAATTTATCGTTAAAATGCGATGATACTTGCAATAAGGGCTTATATGTATATGTATCAAAATAATGTCTTAACGTCTTAAAAATTAACAATTAAAATTTTCAATGAGAGCAAAAGAATTTTCAATTGCATTTTATATGCAATATATTATGCAGTCCACAAAACAGTTTCATTTACTTTTCTTCTTTCAATAAATTCTATAACATATGCACCTTTAAAGAGCACTCCTTAAGCCAATTTCGTACAATAATCTATGTAAGTACTTTGGCAGTTTAAATTTCTTACATTATTTCTTGACTTTAAATTAGTAAAAGGATTTCAAAAAATACAAAGATTTTAATCAGTTTAGAGACTCCAAAAGAAGTGTAAAGACTCTTAGCAGTTAAAAGACTTCACGAAGTCAAAATGCTTCAAGCAGTTAAAAGAAAGCTTGAAATAAAAAGAATTAATTGCAGTTAAAAGACTGCAGTACAATCATTGCAGAATAAGAATGCAATAATTGTAAACGATTTTTGCATTTTTTTTTACCTTAAAGTCTTTTAACTGCAGTTCTATAATGATTGCATTCTTTTACATCTCTGCGTTATGGTCTAACTCTCAAAGTATTTAAATCCCAAGATTTTTTTTTCAATACAATCAGCCTTAAGGATTTTCAAATCTGACTCAGAAACCCATCGAGTTATCTATAAAAAGAGAAGTCTGTTAATTTACATTTCATTTCATTAGCCATTCAGCTCAGAAAATTAAAATTTTGTAATTTATTAACTTGCTGGAAAAGTTATTTACAAAAAATTAATAAATTTATACATTATCTGAGAGAATTAAAAAATTATTTGTATGTTGCTTTCATTGCCAACACCAAAGCAATTATTACCAAAAGCATAACAACCAGAAAACAAAAATAAAGAAATTGAAACATTTCGCATTCGCACCAGGGTGTGCTTTTAATCCGTACTGGTGAAACTGCATCTTCTTCTTCATCAATCATTGGATGTTGTTCTAATAAAGTTTGCATCTGAATTGCCTCTTCATAAGTTGGGGGTGGATCTTCATACGATGGAATCTGATTCCTATTCAAGTAAGTTGGAGTTATTCTTATAGAAATGTGTCCTCCTGGTGAAATTGATGAATATTGTCTTGTATTATCGAAATTCATTGTGATCCTATCAATTTAAACAACAAAAAAAATATTTAAATCCTGACGAGAAAATCAATATCCAATACCGCACCTCTTTTTCTTTTTTGAAACGTCGAAATTTATTAGTCAGCACAAAACAATTTCCTTGCAGGATAAAATTGAAGAAGTTTTATTCCAAAATTGTATCGATATGATTACACTTTCTATTAGAAAAATATAATTTAAATTGCGGATGAATCAAATCAAATCCAAAAACTGTACCTTTTTAAAAAAAAAAAAAATTAAGTTAATGTTTAGGAGGTTCCTGACAAACTTAAATGCCGCACCCAAACCACATACCAGAGATCAACTGATCATAAGCTTTTTGACAATTTACAAATACATGTAAAGTTTGTGATGTTTTACACAGCTCTTTCTTAAAATTAAGAGAAAATAAAATAAATAAATAAATTGCATGGGTATCTTTTTTTCTAACTTAGCAACAGAGTCTTGACAAAATTGTAAACAGTTGCGAAGTTTTTTAGAATACTAGAAAATAATCGAACAATCTATAGGTTTTGTTTACATTTCATTCGATTGAAAAAATATGCCACTGGTCATCAATTTGAATTTTTCTGTGAATGGTACTGTGCAAGGGCGTATGTAGGATTCTGATCTAGTAGGGGCAGGGGTTCAGCTGAGTTTTTTCTCTGATTATATTTTGTAAAAATTACTGTAGGTATAGGTACCTATGGGTCGGTTAATAACTTGATTGAAGTGGACTTTAGGTATTGCTTACCTATTTGCAATGAAGCAAAAAAGTTGTCTTTCTTATTACACATTCAGAAAAAAGAAAGAAAGAACTAACTTTCAGTCATAAAAACTTTGCATCAGGAAGCTAAAAGTTATTCAAATATACCTATTGCACTCTTTGAAAAAAATCTTAAGCTTACTGATGGTGGGTGTGATTTTTGAATAATAAGTTTAAATGGCATCATCTTTTTAGATTTTTGCTCTTCTTGAAAACGATTCAATGGATTTTGATCCTTTTTTTTTTGGTCTTGAGAATGTTTAAAAAAGTTTTAACGGAATTGCATACTTAAGGGTCTTTCATTAAGTACCTCTTATCTTTAATTGAAAGAAAACTAAGTGTGTGTCAGAGTTATCGAACATTTATATTCGTTTGAAGGGCCTATTGATGCCATTATATATGGAATATAAAATCATTTAAATGTCCGCCGAGGCTTCTCTGGGTGGTATGCATCCGAAATGTCCAATTTTCCATGATTCTGGCGCATAAATCAGGCTGAATTTGTATTTGACCCATGGCATGGGTTATGTTGACTTTGAAGGCCGCTGTGGTTTGTGGCTTATTCGCATAGACCGTCGACTTCAGAAAACTCCACAAGAAGTAGTCTAAAAGGGTCAAGTGGCACTATCACGGTGGGTGGCCAGTTCGCATCATCTCCACGTGACATGCCCTCGAATCGCTCGTGCAGAATTCCCAATGTGACGTGAGCTGTGCGGTACATAGCGCCCTTCCTGTTGAAACCACATCTCCATATTGGTTTCCATATCATCCAATTCAGGCCAAAAGAAGTTGGTAATCATTGATCTATAGCGCTCGGCTTTAACAATGATGGCCTAGCCAACGTTGGTCGTTCTCAAAGAAGAATGGACCGATAACGCCACACCAAACAGTGACTTTTTCGAGATGCATTGGACGCTTTTGAATCTCATTTGGATGGTATCGTCCCGAATTCGACAATTCTGTTTGTTGACGTCGCTAAAGATGATTTTTTGATGAAAATTAGGGTCAGTTTCCAACTGCTCCATGAGCCCATTCAGCAAGCACACGTCATTGTTTATTGTCGTTTACCTTCAGCTCTTGGATCAGTTGAATTTTGTACGGTTGCAGGCCCAAGTCACGCATAATTCGCCAAGTTGCGGTCTGTTAGAGGCCGTGAGCGACGCGAAATCAACTGCTTTGGATTCTCCTGCACACTCTCACAGACAGTGGCGATGTTTTCATCAAATCGCCCAATTCTGAAAAATGTCACATCGCCCAAATTTTTGGACTATTTGATATTATGTTAAATCGCCCAATAATTTAAAAATGTCAAATCGCCCAAAAAAATGGGGAATTTGTTAGAGTTAATAAAAAAGAACGTTCCAGATCGCCCAAAACCAAAACGACTTGCTGCAGCTGGGGCGCGTCGGCCTTGACGCACCAGCTGCGCCTGAAATCATCAACAGTTATTCATTTCTAGAGCAAAAAACTTACTATCTCTTCTTCACCTAAATATTTGCCATATTACATCAATATTAATAGCCAAGACAGTGATGACTTCTCGAAGTTGAAACAAGTTCTTTTCCTAAAAATGGGTTTCGAGATTGTTGACGGGAAAAAAATATAAAAGTAAATTGTTGTTGTAATTCTTGGGCGATGTGACATTTTCCAAATTGGGCGATTTTGCACAAAGATCAACTTACTAGCCGAATTACCAAAACGCCTAAAATTCGATTTTTGTCCAAAAAGAAGAAAATTTCAAATCACCCAAATTAGGTGGTTTGTCATTTTCTTCTTTTTTTGCATTTTGGGCGATTCGGTTTTGGGCGATTTGACACCAGGCCGGTATGTAGATGCACTAACAAAAAATTATTAAGTTATTTGTCAGTTAACAGTTATGTGTAGTTATGTCCTGAACGGTATTTTAGAAATTTTAAATCTATTCAATCTACACCACCATGTACAATGTATAAAACAATAATAAGAAGAGGAATAACAAAAATAAAATAAAAATATTTTCGTTGTTGTTTAGTGGACTACTGTATTTAATTAAATGCAAATGGAAAAATTTTTGTGACCATTATGCCGAAAACAGCTTTTTCCAATGCAGTTTAAATAAATTTACACAGGTTATTATGAGGGCTGACATATTCCAGGCTCCGCATGCAGCCTTCGCTTACATCTGCACATCAGTTTTCGGCTTTAGTCCAATGCGTTTCGCCCAGGCACGACAGTTGGGCTCATCAGTTATAGATTTAGATGCTGTTGTTCCTTTCTAAGACGCAATATTTTGGTCGATGACTACCGACTCTTAATAAAATCTACAGCACATATGCACTGCAAGCCCTATACGCTGCGGATTTCATTTCTGGTTTATTGAATACCATTTTGTTCATTTACACCATAACTTTCCCATTAGTTTAAACGATGATGGAAAAATAAAAAATTGTTTTTCAATTTAAACATACCGTCCTTCAATATGTGCCTCTCTATACGTCCACCGCAGCGTATTATGATATGAACTGCTCCTACGAAGCAACGCACACATAGCGCTGTCGTCGAGGAGGGTTTAAGTAGTGCTTTGACAGTGATCAGACATTCCTTTATTTCACTTTACGCCGACGATACGAAGTTTTTCAAGACCATTTCGTCATCACGCGACACTGCGCTTATACAACAAGACCTCGATAATTTTTCAGTCTGCGGTGTCTCAAAAATTTCTTGGAGCTTAACATTAACAAATGCCAAAATCAATCACCTTTTCGCGTGAACGCAACAAATCTCCTCCTCGCATCTATACTTACTTCATAACCAACCCATCTCAATCGTAGAGTCCATTCGCGATCTTGGCCTCCTATGTGACCAGGAACTTAATATCCTTGCACATACAGATGCCATAATTCTGAATGCCAACTCAGCTCTCGGCTTTGTCAGACGCGTGACCACCTATTAGGCAACTGCGATGCACTCATGCACCAAAGACATAGATACCTGGGACATCACCAGATAGAAGAGAGCAGACTATCCTCTCTAAAAATACCCCAAATACTAAAATTCCTCAAGGAATCTAATTTGGGGGTTGAGCTGTAAATGAGCAACCTCATCACACAAATCTAGATGGGGGGCACAATAGGATCTTAAGGTCGCAGTGTAATAGCACCCAAAAATTTCCATTCATTCATTCATTCACCGCGATCTCATTTCTGGTTCTGTCGACTGCCAAACTCTTTACAATTCTATCTTTTTCAACACTAATTCCCGAAATTTAAGAAACCCTCGCCTCTTCTACTTGCCTACCCACCGCACCTCATAACGAGCCTTTAACTTGAATGTTGCGAAGTGTTAATTTGAACGCAAACTGTTTCGACTTTAACCTAAGCAATTCCAACCTTAAACTCCGTTTACTCAATCCTACATCCCTAAGTCCTTAGTTTTAAGTTGTATGTTAGTAGCTTGCATTAAGCCGAATATGGGGGTTTTTCCCCCACCTAAATTTAAAATTTAACGATTTTTCAACCATAACCCCTCCTGCAGAACAACGCAAAAAACGAGTAGGATTTTCATGGTGTTTATCTAATATGTGTAAATAAATCCATACTATCTTTCGGCACTTCCGGGTTTCAGTACCGTTTTTATGATTTTAAATTCAGAATCCCAGCGCGAATCGGGAAATATATCCGTGCTTCTGCTTGTGCGTGGCTTTCATTTACAAAATGCAAAAAAAAAACATCTGCTTCTTTTGCTTCAACACAAAAGAGGGTTTCCAGATGAAACAAAATAATTAAACAACTGAAACCATCCTCCCTTTCAGCGCATAAATAGAGTAGGGTATGAGCCTATAGATTTTAAATTTTGTACAAATACAGAACATTTTTGAGGAAAAATTCGGATTTCAGTTTTAGGTTATTTGGATACTTTCCAGGTTTTTGATACATTTTATTCAAATCACTATAATCAGCCCTATTATCGTATATCCGTTCGGAGAAATGTACGATTGGAGAAAACTTCCGATCGGATGATTTTTCTGTTCATCGTATACGAATCATATCGTATGGTTACGGGAAATTTTCCACTTCTAATTTTCTGTCGGGGAAATTGAAAAGCATCTTCACACATCGCATGAATTTGGTGATGCGTTCCTTCCATTTTTACATTTCATCGGCATGCAACGCACGAATTTGACATTTTCAACGCACATTCAATTTTTTTTTTCGTAGACCTGTCCGATTGGCCTATCGGAACGGCTACAATGATACAAAATTCGTACATTTATCGGAGAAAATTTCATTCCGATCGGTTGCGATGATAAGGCTGATTATAATAATTAATATATTTTGTTTATGACAAGTATGTATGTATGTAAATATGTAGGTAGTGCAAAGTCTTTGGGTGTAATATTGTTTGGTGCATATTATTTGGTGCATTTTGCTTTATTCTGCAGTATTAATTTTGTATACAAAATGTTATGCATACGTTTCTTTGTCATTTTATGAGTGTTTTTCTTTCATTATCTACTGTTTTTTCTCTCATTTGGAATTCTATATATTTTTTCTCGGAGTGAATTTTAACTAATCTCAAGAAACTCATTGCATACTTTTGGTTAAATTAATTTTGCACTCTATTCGACATAAATAGTTGCATAGTTCAAAAACTCATAGCAATTTTAATTTCTTCAAATAGATAATTATGTAGGTATACCTTTTGGAGAAAATTACCTTCACCGTTAGTCCAAAAGCCACTAAATTTCAACGGTAGTAATTTTATTAGGCTTGCTTCACATGGAATGGGCATTTGAAATCCCAACTTTACCTTCCTCTGGTAACGTCCGTCGTCGCACTGTAGGAGTTTAGTGCGCCGAAAGTAGGAAATATGAATTGCAACTTGCGATTGCGAGTGTTTATTTTTGGGCAGAAGGGCGATATTCTAAAAAAAATTGACTTCATATTAAAAACATGTTCAAAAATAACGACAACACTTAAAATTTTACGTTGTAGCTATTTTAAAAACCAGAAACCTACGGTCGTATTAATAAACCTTGTCTAACTTTAGACATTTCCAATTGTTACTGAGGTGATCTTACTTTTTATCTAAATTTCGACAACAAAATCGATTGTCTAAACCTTGACAAATGCAATACTTTTTTTTATTAAATAAAGTATATTTCTGACATTTTCGAAATACTTAGACATAGTTTAAACAGCCAAAAATCTAATAAATACGACTGGCAATCTCTTATTTCATTTTAAATTGAATTAATTAAATCAATAATTATACATATTTAAACTCAAACTTAAAAAAAAAAAAAAAAATTTCTATTAAAAAAAATTACGTACCTACTTGAATACTCGTTTGGATTTCATTAATGCTCTTATCAATTCTTTCTTGACCATTAAATTAATGTCGTTTTTCATTGTAGAAAAGATTTCATCTTTTTACGAAAATATTTGCACTTTTTCCAGTTTGTCATGTTTTATTCACAAAAAGATGCGTTCTAGATGAGTTATGAAGACGACAGATGCGATGTGTTTAATTTGGGAGATTTGGAATTCATCCAACATATTTAATAAGCTTTCATGTCTAATTGATATCTTTGTTCAGTGAATTTAAAGTCTATATGTGTTAACAATCGTCACCAATACTATCAAAATATGGGCTGACCTGACTTTCTTTTTAAAACGATAACTTATGTGGTTTTTTCTTTCAGCCAAAAAAAATTGATCCCTGCCAGGGATTTTGATCCCGGACAAGTTTTTGCATTTCTCTCAAACAAAAAAAATCAATCCCTGACAATTCGGGATCAAAATCTCTGATCCCGAATTAAACAGAGATTTACATCTACATGAAACACGCACTTGCACACACACTATTTATAAAACGTCATTTTGTGCTTTTGTGTGATTCTGTAATTCTGTGATTTTCTTTTTCATTTGTATTCCGTTTTTGATTCTTTGCCTATCAAATTTTTGTTTGCTTTATGAAATTAAAATTATTTTTGACAAAATTAAATTTGACATCCCACACACACATTTGCAAACAAAAAACAAATCCAATCTGCGTTTCTTTTGCCAAGAAAATTCGTGATCCGGGATCAAAATCCCTATTTGCAAAAGAAAAACGACATAAGTGAATTTGCCAAAAAGTTAAATAGAATAATGAAAGCGCATCTACCCCCTCAGTTGGTTATTGTCTATGGCATTCACGAGTGCTCTACAACGGAATAAATCCAACTTGTTTTTAAAGAAAATGTCATATAAAAAAAAACAGAAAATAGTGCTTGTTTATTTAAAGACTTTGGCAATAATATTTTCAAGTTTGTATATAGAAAACAATGAGTTAAGTGGTGTTTTGTTTGAAACAGGTCGATATAAAAATAAATAAAAAATTTGGTGGCACAACGGCTCATGAAGAACCAGGGCCTACTCGGCCTAGTGACTTACAACTCTCAACCATTTCTGTGTGCGTGTCTGCAGGAATGGAGGGGACCTACAGTTTATTGCCGAATCCGAACGGCTAACGAGCGGCACTTTTCTGTGACAGGAGATACTCTTGGAGGATTTGTCAATTCCTTGCAAGAGGCGATAGCCCGGAAAAAAACTTAAGGTGGAAGCGGCTGGTATTGAACCCAGACCAAGTAAGTATCGCAAGTAAAAATACTATGGGTTGATTTTTTTTTCAGTCCTACCAATACTTCTCTACGTCAGTAGATGGTGTCTTCCATTATACGATCAGGTTTATGTGGTTGCCTTTCAGCTGCTTTCATAGAGACAATTAAATTAATGCTTAATTTCTGCAGGGAAAATTCAACTCAGTTGAGTTTTAATAATGTAATTTGGAGAAACTAGCAAAAAGAAATGTGTGCACTTATAGATCACATCTGCAACAAAAATTTAATTTTCCTCACAGTACAAACATTTCCTAAAATGTGTTAATTGGAGCACTTCGGTTCTTAACTAGATATATGATTAAATAATTCAAGTTGCGTGTTAAACTGGTAAGGAAATAAAATAAAACGCTTTTTTGTAAATTCGTTGCTAAATTAAAATAAAAAATAAATGAAATTAACGAAAATTGATTGGGTTTTGCGAAACATTTAATATACTTAGGTACAAAAATTCTTATATTTTCTTAGGATAACGTTGTTTTTATAACCACTGTATTAAAGAAATCAGTGAGTGGGATAAAATACATTTTAAATTTTACACATTAAGCTAAAATTGTATTATTTTAATTTATTGACAATCAATTGAATTGTATTCAAACAAAAAATTTTGAAGGGTGATTGTGAGCGCCATCTTTCTATCACGAATCAAATAGTATAGTTTTCAGGTCATCAGGTAGAGATTGCTTCATACTTTCAATTTGATATAAAAGTTTTCTTCTTGTTTCGTTAGATTGTGTTGTTGTTCCCACAATAATATCTTCGTTATTACAAATTAAACATGAATTATTTGTGTCTTGATTAATCGATGATAAGTTAAGTTTTTGTTTTAATTTAATTATCATATCGATTATTTCGACTTCTTGTTTTCCTTGTGCCCATTGATTCAAATCCTAGAACAAAAAAAAAATGTTTTAAAATGTGAAAAAAATCGTAATAAAAACGTGCAAATTTAACTCACTGCTGCAGATAATGCTTGCAACTGTATAGACTGAAGTGTTCGTTGTAATTCTCTGTGGCGGGTCTCATACCAGCCCTTGAAATTTGGTGAGTTAAAGAAACGCTGATACAGTCCTTTCCAGTTGCCTTTAAGAGGCGATGTTAAATGGGGCCCGGATTGATCTAAAGTGGCTAGAAAATCATCTTGCTTAAACTGATTCGGACTGGGGGCCGATTTAAATGGACTAATATCTTTTTGAAGTGGCATTAGAGATGCCATATATCGTTCGAGTGGTATCATGAAGCTTTGAGTGAGTTCAAGAAAATTCCGTCGGAGCAATGCCGATTGAACGTGTTCTGGCCGTTTTGTATTAACACCGATTAGAATTTTCTTAATCAGAGCTTTATCTTTTTTCAAAAACGGTTTGTACTTTGTGCTAAGAACAACGGCATTGTCATTTGTGGACGATATTCGTTTATTAACTGATGCCGCTGTAAAGGATTGATTCGGCACAATTGATGATGTAGATGTCGGTGTTGCTAAATGCGATGCTAGATGAAGACTATCGCTCATTGGTATCCGAATCATGTGTGGCCAGTCTTTCAGAAGCTTCACAAAAAACGGATTTGTCACACCAATTATTATACCCGGTGGCAATATTGCTGTGGATTGGCCCTGCTGTTCGCGTGTGAATTCTTTAAATTCACTATCGTGAATTGTGAAATATGGACGTGCTTCGGCACAGTATTCAAGTGGTGCAATAAGTGAAACCAGTGACTGCACCATGTGTGAAGTATCTGCTGGTGATGATCCAATAACAACAATTGGTTCGGCCGTTAAAACTAGCTCCCACAATGTGTAAACATTCGATATAACACACGACAAACTACGAAAAACGTCAATTTCACTTACTGATGAGATGTTTTTTGTTTGCAAAATAGAATAAACATTACAAGGGAGCTGTTGTCGTTGGTTTTCTAAATTATAATTTACACTATCTGTCGTATTTGTCAAATTAACAGAATTACTTCTGCTGTTGCTGCTACTGCTACCGCTGTTATTTCCACCTTTACTATTTGCGTGAGGGATAATTGTTTGGTAGACAGTTTCAAATAATGAAAGCCTTAAGAGTTCACCAGCCAGTAAAGGGGGCCAGTTAGCCATTTGTAAACAGGCTGATTCGATTACACTTATGCCATGTAGGAAATACATTGGAGCGAGTTGAGAGAGTATTTCGTTAAACAAATTAAAAAAAGGAAGCCTCGTTAATAATATAAAACTCTGAAAAGAATTAAAAAAGAAAAAATATTTATTATTTTATTTACCTTACATTATATTATTAAATCTTTAAAATTAAAAAAGTATAAAACAAGAAAGTTATTTAAATTATGAATCTAGAAAACTAATTCAATTTTCAATTAACATAATCCCAGATATTTGGGCAACTTTTATTTTTTATAATAAATATAATATACGCATTAACGGCAAATTTTATAATTGAGGCGGTGTGTATGAAAGGTTTCATACTATTTAAACTATTACATACTTAACCTAATTCTGTGAAGTGGCGCAGCATTCAATAGACGTCATTAACGGTAAAACGAAAAGAATTAAACTATTTGTTTTAATATTTGAATGCTTTATTTGTTTATAAATACAAAATCCTGAGAGTAATATTTACATTTGTTATTATTAAATTTTATATTAAGACTTTAATGTACTTTTGAGAGTCCGAAAAGTCTGACAGAAGTGTGATAGCTTAACTACTGCTGTAACACACTACAAATTTATCATAAAACATATTATGTCAACGGCTTCTTTATATCTGGTTTGCTACAAATATTTGAAAATCTTATTAATAAATTTTTTTTCGGATATAAGGAACACTCACATTAGAAAAGCTCGCTTATAAGATATGCAATCGAAAGGGGTGCTTATTGTTTTTTTTTTTTGTACTTCACATTTCGTTGTTTCGCTATTCCTATATTTGTTTTACTTTGTTTTTTAATCACTTCGCCCTACGATCACTTCGCATTTCTTTCTCTCTCTTTTTACTCGTTTTGCAATTTTGTTAAAAGAGCAAGGAGTTATTTAGATCTTGGTTATCTCGCTAAACCGTTAGCATTTGTTTTTTTTTTACCAAAGATATTGGTCTTTTAAAAGCATTAGCTTCAAATATAAAACTTTATTAGTTAAGAATTTATGCAAATATATTTTTTGTTTGTTTTTTTTTTGTATGTTTTTGTTAAATGAAGAAAATTACTTTGTTTCATAAAATTAATTTTCTTTATGAGATTCTTTGGCACGAATACGATAACTCAGGCGCCAAAAATTGTTAACGAATTTTGTAGCAAGCATTTTTTACTGATGGAGGGGAGGTTCTTTCTCCCCCGCTTAGGAGGTAGGAGCAATTTTAAAAAATAATGACTTAAAATGAATTTAAAAAAAAAAGCAATTTAAAATATTTAATTCAAAAATATTTTCCTACAAAAAACCTTTATATTGTTTTTTTTTATTTTACACGAAAAATGCATTTTTTTCTGATTTTCATCTTTGTTGGGGCACCTTAGGTAAATAATTTTTTGTACGTTTCATTAACCCACTGAAAGGCAACTTTTTATCATACATTATCGCTCCACCCTATGTGTATATTTCGAAGTGGGATTATGACCTCGAAAGTTTCCGACAAATTCTCTTGCGGACATAAAATTTTGATTAAGAATTCACACTAAATATTCGTCAAAAACATTATTTTACTTTCGCCGCGCGGTTTAATTGCTTAGGTCACAACTCACTCATCTTGATTTTGGAATTTTCTCAGGGAGATTTTGTCTTAAAAAGACTTTCTCTTGAAGATTTTGTCTTTACTTAGGTTCGTCTTTAGGGATTTTTTCCATGGGGATTTTCTTTTAGAGATTTCGTCTTTTGGCCATTCATCACCAACCCGTCCTTTATATCAAATCGACAAAATACGTCTTTAAAACAAACTTACTTTCTTATAATAGAACAGAATTGGTTTAAATGCACTTTTAGAATAGTTGCAGAGATTGAGATAAAAGGAATCAGCCTTATTGTGAGTTTCACCCGAAAAATATTTCACCTTAAAATTTTTTGTCCGCCCGGAATTTTAAAAGCTATTGTGAGTTTTGCCTGAATGAAATACCGACCTAAAAAAATCTGTGTGCCAGAGGTACATATTTCCACCGCCCCCGAAGGACCCTGTTCCTCCTTAGTACTTTTATTTAAAACTTGGCACATTAATTTTATGAACTCAATGAATAGGAACAATTTACTGAAACTGGAATCAGAGCTTCAAGCTGACTATTAATTATGATGCGAAGGAATAATGATTTTTCGGAAAAGAAGTGAGATACGAGTCAAGGAATATAAGAGTGAAGAAAATTTAAATTAACAAAAAAGGCAAACCTTTTGGAAGTAACCGCGTGGCAAGGACGCCTCCTTTCGCTGCCGAAAATACACAAATCCCCAATAATGAGCTTTGTCGGCCTTCTGAACGGCATTGCACTGTGTATTAAATCGTTTGTGTTCAAAGCTCAACGACGAAGTGTTTTTATTGTTCTTATCGTCGTGATGATGGCAATTGGTGTCCGGTGCAAGTCTCAACCTTACATGGAACTGAGTGTCGCCCATGCAACCTGAATTCGAGTCTGGAAATGCTAAATAGCAAATGTTTGTTTTCTCCTGCTCAGATGGTGTAAATTTCTCCGGATAGATGACCTTAAAAGTGGAAAATAAATTATTTTTACATTTTACAACAAATCAAGAAAAAAAACTGACCTCGATGGCCTGGCCAAGTTCCAGATCAAATGTAACCACGCACATACAATGAATCCATTCCGAAAATCTCGACCAGTTATTAGTAGTTGTTGTTTCTGTGTTCGTTACCTTTCCCGGAGAAGACAGTTGTTGTTGTAGTTTTGTTTGGAGATTTGTGTTTTTCTTGAGGTTGCTTCCTTGTTTTTCGCCTTTGATTTGGGATTCTTTTTCACAGAGTTCCATTACGTGGAAAGTTTTGTTGGTTATATCTATATTGACGTTTTTTTTTTGTTACGTTCAGATTTGAGGGGGAGGTTGTGTATTTTTTATGTTATAATGGGTATGTTTCTGCTAGCCTGGCATTATTTTGTTTTTGCACAAGATTCGTCGTGAAATTTCTGTGTTAGCAAACAAAAAATGAGTGACAATTTTCAATTTGCTTCCCGCGTAATTATTTATGATTTGATTTTTACCAAAATTTAATCAGAAATCTACTTTTTCCTGATATACGATATTCTATTAACATTCCCACACAGATAGTACAAATAATACAAATTTTGCATTATTTTTCCAACTTTCTCTAAATATTCTTATTAAAATTGATGTCAAAATGCTAATAAAATGACAGTTCTGAATCGAGTCTCGCTAGAGTTGATGATGGATTTAGCTGTGTTCATTTGTATGAAAATCTCTGAAAAACATTACCTCTGTTCGTTTACTGTCCAAAACCAAAAATACTGAATTGGCACCAGGAGTCACGGCACCTGGCAGTCAGTGCGTGAACTACTAGAGGGGGTACAATTTGTTTCGATTTGTCATTCAATGTATTTCCCATGAAAACGAAATAATGGTCTGGAAAACATTAATTTTAGTAATTAATTTTATATGAACGGGAACTCATATTATAATTACAATAGATTGACACTGTATGCTAGTTTGTTAATCAAGAACAATAGCCGCGTTTTATTATCTTTGGATCTGGATCAAGATCATCCCTTGAAAATAAAACGATATGGATCACAATGACAACAGTGTTATATAACCATCTTTTTTAACTTACGTTTTAATTATTTTCAGTTGTTTCCCGTCCCTTTTTTTTTGCACTAAAACAAACGCTACCTTACCACAAAAGCCATCTACCCGCCAGAGTCAGAACTCATTTTTGGATCTTCGAAATAGATCTAGAAAGAGAGCAGGATTCCGAATTGTTTTTGTATTACGTATTGTAAAATGATCCTGATCCAGATCCGGAGAAAATAAAACGCAGCTATTATATACCGAATTCAACTTCTAATTTGCTTTATTTTGCCCATACAAAATGTAAACAAAAAACGGGTATTGTTGTAATTGTTTTTCAAAATGGATAACGTCGCGAGTTGTAATGAGATCATGTGCGTAGTGAGGAAAGGGTTTTAGGGGCAAAATAATTTATGGATTGAACTGAAATAATTTTTTAACATAGAAGTATAGAAGATATATTATGTAGGTATGTGCTTGCATTTATGTATGTGAAATAGGAGAATAGGTATGTTTTATGTTTATAACATTTTAACGTAAAACTTTTTAACAGTGCATGCAACTTGCACGAAAAACTTGCATGCAACTTGCATGACAAACTTGCATGAAAAACTTGCATGCAACTTGCATGAAAAACTTGCATGCAACTTGCATGAAAAACTTGCATGCAACTTGCATGAAAAACTTGCATGCAACTTGCATGGAAAACTTGCATGAAAGACTTGCATGCAACTTGCATGAAAAACTTGCATGCAACTTGCATGAAAAACTTGCATGCAACTTGCATGAAAAACATGCATGCAACTACTTGCATGAAAAACTTGCATGCAACTTGCATGAAAAACTTGCATGCAACTTGCATGAAAAACTTGCATGCAACTTGCATGAAAACTTACATGAAAAACTTGCATGCAACTTGCATGAAAAACTTGCATGCAACTTGCATGAAAAACTTGCACGCAACTTGCATGAAAAACTTGAATGCAACTTGCATGAAAAACTTGCATGCAACTTGCATGAAAAACTTGCATACAACTTGCATGAAAAACTTGCATGCAACTTGCATGAAAAACTAGCATGAAAAACTTGCATGCAACTTGCATGAAAAACTTGCATGCAACTTGCATGAAAAACTTGCATGCAACTTGCATGAAAAACTTGCATTCAACTTGCATGAAAAACTTGCATGCAACTTGCATGAAAAACTTGTTTGCAATTTGCATGAAAAACTTGCATGAAAAACTTGCATGCAACTTGCATGAAAAACTTGCATGCAACTTGCATGAAAAACTTGCATGCAACTTGCATGAAAAACTTGCATGCAACTTGCATTAAAAACTTGCATGCAACTTGCATGAAAAACTTGCATGCAACTTGCATGAAAGACTTGCATGCAACTTGCATGAAAAACTTGCATGCAACTTGCATGAAAAACTTGCATGAAAAACTTGCATGCAACTTGCATGAAAAACTTGCATGCAACTTGCATGAAAAACTTGCATGAAAAACTTGAATGCAACTTGCATGAAAAACTTGCATGCAACTTGCATGAAAAACTTGCATGAAAAACTTGCATGCAACTTGCATGAAAAACTTGCATGAAAAACTTGCATGCAACTTGCATGAAAAACTTGCATGCAACTTGCATGAAAAACTTGCATGCAACTTGCATGAAAGACTTGCATGCAACTTGCATGAAAAACTTGCATGCAACTTGCATGAAAAACTTGCATGAAAAACTTGCATGCAACTTGCATGAAAAACTTGCATGCAACTTGCATGAAAAACTTGAATGCAACTTGCATGAAAAACTTGCATGCAACTTGCATGAACAACTTGCATGAAAAACTTGCATGCAACTTGCATGAAAAACTTGCATGAAAAACTTGCATGCAACTTGCATGAAAGACTTGCATGCAACTTGCATGAAAAACTTGCATGCAACTTGCATGAAAAACTTGCATGAAAAACTTGCATGAAAAACTTGCATGCAACTTGCATGAACAACTTGCATGCAACTTGCATGAAAAGCTTGCATGCAACTTGCATGAAAAACTTGCATGCAACTTGCATGAAAAACTTGCATGCAACTTGCATGAAAAACTTGCATGAAAAACTTGCATGAAAAACTTGCATGAAAAACTTGCATGCAACTTGCATGAAAAACTTGCATGCAACTTGCATGAAAAACTTGCATGCAATTTGCATGAAAAACTTGCATGCAACTTGCATGAAAAACTTGCATGCAACTTGCATGAAAAACTTGCATGCAACTTGCATGAAAAACTTGCATGAAAAACTTGCATGCAACTTGCATGAAAAACTTGCATGCAACTTGCATGAACAACTTGCATGCAACTTGCATGAAAAACTTGCATGAAAAACTTGCATGCAACTTGCATGAAAAACTTGCATGCAACTTGCCTGAAAAACTTTCATGCAACTTGCATGAAAAACTTGCATGAAAAACTTGCATGAAAAACTTGCATGCAACTTGCATGAAAAACTTGCATGCAACTTGCATGACAAACTTGCATGAAAAACTTGCATACAACTTGCATGAAAAACTTGCATGCAACTTGCATGAAAAACTTGCATGCAACTTGCATGAAAAACTTGCATGCAACTTGCATGAAAAACTTGCATGCAACTTGCATGAAAAACTTGCATGAAAAACTTGCATGCAACTTGCATGAAAAACTTGCATGCAACTTGCATGAAAAACTTGCATGCAACTTGCATGAAAAACTTGCATGCAACTTGCATGAAAAACTTGCATGAAAAACTTGCATGCAACTTGCATGAAAAACTTGCATGAAAAACTTGCATGCAACTTGCATGAAAAACTTGCATGCAACTTGCATGAAAAACTTGCATGCAACTTGCATGAAAAACTTGCATGAAAAACTTGCATGCAACTTGCATGAAAAACTTGCATGCAACTTGCATGAACAACTTGCATGCAACTTGCATGAAAAACTTGCATGAAAAACTTGCATGCAACTTGCATGAAAAACTTGCATGCAACTTGCATGAAAAACTTGCATGCAACTTGCATGAAAAACTTGCATGCAACTTGCATGAAAAACTTGCATGCAACTTGCATGAAAAACTTGCATGCAACTTGCATGAAAAACTTGCATGAAAAACTTGCATGAAAAACTTGCATGCAACTTGCATGAACAACTTGCATGCAACTTGCATGAAAAACTTGCATGAAAAACTTGCATGCAACTTGCATGAACAACTTGCATGTAACTTGCATGAAAACTTTCATGCAACTTGCATGAAAAACTTGCATGCAACTTGCATGAAAAACTTGCTTGCAACTTGCATGAAAAACTTGCATGCAACTTGCATGAAAAACTTGCATGAAAAACTTGCATGCAACTTGCATGAAAAACTTGCATGCAACTTGCATAAAAAACTTGCATGCAACTTGCATGAAAAACTTGCATGCAACTTGCATGCAACTTGCATGAAAAACTTGCATGAAAAACTTGCATGCAACTTGCATGAAAAACTTGCATGCAACTTGCATGAAAAACTTGCATGCAACTTGCATGAAAAACTTGCATGCAACTTGCATGAAAAACTTGCATGCAACTTGCATGAAAAACTTGCATGAAAAACTTGCATGCAACTTGCATGAAAAACTTGCATGAAAAACTTGCATGCAACTTGCATGAAAAACTTGCATGCAACTTGCATGAAAAACTTGCATGCAACTTGCATGAAAAACTTGCATGAAAAACTTGCATGAAAAACTTGCATGCAAGTTGTTCATGCAAGTTGCATGCAAGTTTTTCATGCAAGTTGCATGCAAGTTTTTCATGCAAGTTTTTCATGCAAGTTGCATGCAAGTTTTTCATGCAAGTTGCATGCAAGTTTTTCATGCAAGTTGCATGCAAGTTTTTCATGCAAGTTTTTCATGCAAGTTGCATGCAAGTTTTTCATGCAAGTTTTTCATGCAAGTTGCATGCAAGTTTTTCATGCAAGTTGCATGCAAGTTTTTCATGCAAGTTGCATGCAAGTTTTTCATGCAAGTTGCATGCAAGTTTTTCATGCAAGTTGCATGCAAGTTTTTCATGCAAGTTTTTCATGCAAGTTGCATGCAAGTTTTCATGCAAGTTGCATGCAAGTTTTTCATGCAAGTTGCATGCAAGTTTTTTATGCAAGTTGCATGCAAGTTTTTCATGCAAGTTGCATGCAAGTTTTTCATGCAAGTTTTTCATGCAAGTTGCATGCAAGTTTTTCATGCAAGTTGCAAGCAAGTTTTTCATGCAAGTTGCATGCAAGTTTTTCATGCAAGTTGCATGAAAGTTTTCATGCAAGTTGCATGCAAGTTGTTCATGCAAGTTGCATGCAAGTTTTTCATGCAAGTTTTTCATGCAAGTTGCATGCAAGTTGTTCATGCAAGTTGCATGCAAGTTTTTCATGCAAGTTTTTCATGCAAGTTTTTCATGCAAGTTGCATGCAAGTTTTTCATGCAAGTTGCATGCAAGTTTTTCATGCAAGTTGCATGCAAGTTTTTCATGCAAGTTGCATGCAAGTTTTTCATGCAAGTTGCATGCAAGTTTTTCATGCAAGTTTTTCATGCAAGTTGCATGCAAGTTGTTCATGCAAGTTGCATGCAAGTTTTTCATGCAAGTTGCATGCAAGTTTTTCATGCAAGTTTTTCATGCAAGTTTTTCATGCAAGTTGCATGCAAGTTTTTCATGCAAGTTGCATGCAAGTTTTTCATGCAAGTTGCATGCAAGTTTTTCATGCAAGTTTTTCATGCAAGTTGCATGCAAGTTTTTCATGCAAGTTTTTCATGCAAGTTGCATGCAAGTTTTTCATGCAAGTTGCATGCAAGTTTTTCATGCAAGTTGCATGCAAGTTTTTCATGCAAGTTGCATGCAAGTTTTTCATGCGAGTTGCATGCAAGTTTTTCATGCAAGTTTTTCATGCAAGTTGCATGCAAGTTTTCATGCAAGTTGCATGCAAGTTTTTCATGCAAGTTGCATGCAAGTTTTTTATGCAAGTTGCATGCAAGTTTTTCATGCAAGTTTTTCATGCAAGTTTTTCATGCAAATTGCATGCAAGTTGCATGCAAGTTTTTCATGCAAGTTGCAAGCAAGTTTTTCATGCAAGTTGCATGCAAGTTTTTCATGCAAGTTGCATGAAAGTTTTCATGCAAGTTGCATGCAAGTTGTTCATGCAAGTTGCATGCAAGTTTTTCATGCAAGTTTTTCATGCAAGTTGCATGCAAGTTGTTCATGCAAGTTGCATGCAAGTTTTTCATGCAAGTTTTTCATGCAAGTTTTTCATGCAAGTTTTTCATGCAAGTTGCATGCAAGTTTTTCATGCAAGTTGCATGCAAGTTTTTCATGCAAGTTGCATGCAAGTTTTTCATGCAAGTTGCATGCAAGTTTTTCATGCAAGTTGCATGCAAGTTTTTCATGCAAGTTGCATGCAAGTTTTTCATGCAAGTTGCATGCAAGTTTTTCATGCAAGTTGCATGCAAGTTTTTCATGCAAGTTGCATGCAAGTTTTTCATGCAAGTTGCATGCAAGTTTTTCATGCAAGTTGCATGCAAGTTTTTCATGCAAGTTTTTCATGCAAGTTGAATGCAAGTTTTTCATGCAAGTTTTTCATGCAAGTTGCATGCAAGTTTTTCATGCAAGTTGCATGCAAGTTTTTCATGCAAGTTGTATGCAAGTTTTTCATGCAAGTTTTTCATGCAAGTTGCATGCAAGTTTTTCATGCAAGTTGCATGCAAGTTTTTCATGCAAGTTTTTCATGCAAGTTGCATGCAAGTTTTTCATGCAAGTTTTTCATGCAAGTTGCATGCAAGTTTTTCATGCAAGTTGCATGCAAGTTTTTCATGCAAGTTGCATGCAAGTTTTTCATGCAAGCTGCATGCAAGTTTTTCATGCAAGTTGCATGCAAGTTTTTCATGCAAGTGGCATGCAAGTTTTTCATGCAAGTTGCATGCAAGTCAATTACCCCTATGACCCACACTCCTTGGATCCGCCGCTGCCTTTAATGATTGGTGTGTAGCAGAAAGTTGTACTACGCCACATATTTCATGCTACAGCTTTACATCGTAGCTTAGTATCTTTACTTCCACCTTTAAACTAAAGCTAATGCGAAACCAGCTCAGTCATGTTAAATCTCGAAGCTTGATTTGTATTATTTTCGACATATTTTCAACAAAACAAAATACAAACAAATAAACGAAAGGAAACAAGAAAAACACAAAGGACTATTTTAATTGTTTGTGGTTATTTGTCAACCTTTGTATATCTCAAAGTGATATATCAAACGAGTGTATATTCTTTGTGTCCTTTATCGAAAGACAAAGTTTACTTTTTTGTACTGCTGCTGTTGAATATTATTTTCGTAATTATTATTTTCCTTTGCTTATGCGTTGTTGTTTTTGGCATCAGAGCTCATTGCTTAGAGGACACAACTACTTAGAAACTTCTTTTTTTTTTCTCTCAAACAGAAAATAATCATCTTCTGGAATTTATGTAGCTATACAACAGCACAACAAAAAGAGCGAATGTATTTACAAAAGATTTTCGTATATGCATTATGCACTCGCTATATGCATATGCTAAGTATGCATATCTAGTTCAGATACATATTAGTCCTTTTTTCGTTTGAAAGGACGGCGCACAACAGTGATGGAAATAAACTATTTTTTCGAACGTTATACGTTCAGGTTCATTAAAAAAATATTCTGAAGCTACTTTCGTAATTTGCTTGCTCTAAATAGGCCAACAAATTAAAGAAAATTAATACATTTTTTAGTCGGTACGACACTTATTTCAAATATTCACGAAGACAGCTCTAACGATTTAATTCCGTACTTGAATTGCATTAAGTGCAAAATTAAGTTTTTTTTTTTATCTACAATTGTCGGAATGTGACTTTAATTTTGGCACTAAAAAATTGGTTTTAAAAAATTGTTGATTGATGAGCTTTGTATCCACCTATCCCGTAATTTTTTATTTTATTCTCTGCACATTCAGCGCGCTCAGAGCTGTTTATGATTTAAAAAAAAGAGTAGGTACTCTGAATGCGGTTCGAGCTTAACAAAAAGGAGAAAGTTGAAAGTTCTGAGATAAAAAATAAACACGCCGAAAGTTAGACCTATAACTTTTTCCGATGGGCACTCCAAGTGGTCGTACGAAAAAAAAAGCAGGCGAAAACGTCCGCATACGCTTCTTATATTTTATAAGTGAAAAAAGCACTCCCAATTGCATTGTAGAACTGATATTTCAGACGTTCAGAATTAAAGCATTATGATTGTCGGAAGGACACTTTTTGAAATGTGAGAAACGAAGCTTATTATTGCCAGTCCTTAATTTACTTTTATCTTTTGTGGTTTTCCTTTCGAACAAAATATTGTACATGAAAGTTTTTTTTTTAGGATTGATTCTAATGGCTTATTTCATAAAGCCCTTTTATCCATTTAAGAGGCTTTCAAATCTCTAAATGACGTTTGTTCCATACAAAATACGTAATTGAAAAAATTAAAAAACCTATTAAATATTGATGAAATCGGCCATAAAACTATTAACCTTCTATCCCACGTGGGGGTTTTAGGTTATTGTGAATTGATTTGTTTGAAGGTATTTATGGAAGCAAAATATATCGACCTCTGTCCGCCAAATTATCATAAGCGACATTTTCATACTGTCACATAACTGGCTGAACAGAATGGTGACGGAGACGGAACTGGAGCCGGAGCTGGAATAGCTGTTAAAATATTGAATACACGCAATCTTAATGTTGCGAACACAACAGAACGTAGCCGCATACGGAGCAGCAGCCGCAGACGGAAGAGTTCACCAACTTTTAACTTTTCACGTACGACACTTTTGACGTTTCAATTTGTATGAAGAAAAAAAAAACAACTTTTTGGGTCGGAAAAAAATATTGTGGTTATTTGTATCGCGAAAAAAATTATTTATTAAAAGGAAAATTATTGGAAACAAAAAATGTGAATTCTGAGCTTGTACACAAGAATATTCTTTTGTTTTTCTTCAAAATACTTTCAAAGCTGTACAGCTGCATTGTGGGCACGTAAAAAAAAAAAAACGTACGACACTTTTTGACAGCTCTCACAGTTCCGTCTGCGGCTCCAGTTAATTTCGTTTTTTCCTGTGCATTAAAGGCAATCGGACCTTTTGTCATTCGTCAGTAACAAAAGGTATTGTTAGTAATTTTCAATGCTGAAATTTGACTTATCTAATTGGTTTCATTTCTGAGCAAATAAAAAACAAAATATCGCTTACGATCCATTTTTTGTCGCCTACTCTTCACACAAATCTGGCAGTTGGATAAATAAATCCTACTTTTTATTAAAATGCGTTAATACCTACTCGATCAGATAATGTAATTTTTAGTTAACTGATATCTTTTAATTACTTCTTTGACTATTTCTATGTTCCTTTAAATGCTTGGACGCAACCAATTACCTTTTCTAGCTAACGGCCCTTACCCAACTTTTTAATGTTTCCACTTTATTGACACAACACCCTAGCTTACTTGATCAAATGTATCCTTTTTGTTAATTTTTGATACTAAAATGAAAATGTCAATGATTAGGCTAAGAATAAATTTAACCAAAATGTCAACGCAATGGAAACATGGCAACAAAATAATAATTGGTCTGTTTGGTATCGTGAAATTTCTTGCAAATTTTCACATTTTGGCGTCAAAATCATAGGAAAAAAAACTCAAGTGTGGGAAACTTGGTGAAAATTTCACGTTACCAAACAGGCATAATTGAAAAGTGAAGGAATTTCTGTACTCGGTAAATTCAACTTTACTAAATTTAATACAATAGTAGTGGAGCTTTTTTCAATCGTGCTTTCGTGATACACAATGCATAACAGCGGCATGTAGCAGCAGCAGCAGTATAGCTAAGCTAACTAGAGAGACAAAAAATAAATAAAATAGCCAACGAAAATGAGAACTCAGTTGTGCTTGTGGTGACGTTCTTCATCCCTTTCGTTGCATATAAAATAGAGCTCATAGCATTTTTCCAGCAAGCTACCAACATTCCCATTCTATACTTTTCCTATCAAAGACGAAGAACATTTTTCGTAACTCTTTTTCTCTAAGAGTCAGAGTCAGTTAGGTCGGTGAAATATATACAATTCGGCTTTTTTGTTGTCGTTTTTTTTTGCTAACAGTTTCATTCGATGATGATAAAAATACCACCGACAGTAAATGTATATTATTCGAGAATTTTAACAATAAAATATTTTAACCGGATAATAAAAAAGAAAAGATACATGCTGTCTCATCCTAAAGTTCAATAACGTTCACATATGGTTTTGTTGAATCGAAATGAAAATTTAACAACAACAAAAAATAATAAAAAAAAAAAATTATTCGAAGTAGGGCATGGTACGTTGTAGGTTGTAGGTCGTCTCTATATTTTTGTATATACTTGAAATTTTGTATATCTTTCGCGAAAGCAAGTCGCTTCCACACTCTTCATAAAAGTATTTCCATTGTTATCGGAACAACGGTTGCAATAATATTTTTACATCACAAAAATAGAGAAATGAATAAAATTCATATAATTTAGTGTGAAAATACTGTGCATACTTTTAGAAGAAATACAAAAAAGCGGGCGTATCATGTCAACACTGTCTAAAAGTATGCTACATATTTTTTTTTTTCATTTTTAATTGATATGATAAAAAAAAAGGATAGAGAGAGGCATGTAATTTATTTTTTTTAGTATCTGCTGGATTTGAAAATCTATTCTGTTTGTATCTCTGTGACAGTAGTGAATTATTGAACACACATAATATTCTTTTAGAAAAATAGTTATTATTTTTTGTATTTATGATTTTTTTCTAAGACAAAATGTATTGTTATTTTTTTTTTTTAATTTATTCTCTTTGTATTCAAATTACAGGCACACAACTTATATAAAAAATTATATACAAACTATAAAATGAAATTTATATTAAAACACGCTGTGAAAAAATACCTAATAAAAAATGTCACGGATGCAAAGAACAAACATTAATAGGTACACCAAAAATTATATATTTTTAGAACTCGCAAATAAACGGCATATCCTGAAGGTGAATAATTATGTGATCCCTAATATTTTACTAAACGTAGTTTTTTCGTTAAGCTACACTAGCAAATAAATTAATATTTGATAAAAAAAATATAAAATTCCAATTAAAAACAAATTGTGAACGACAGAATTTTCGTTTGTGTGATTTCTAATGTTTCATTTTTTTTTGTGGTTTGTTTATGCGGTGTTCGGTGATGTTTTAATATTATTTAATGAATAGTCATATTTAAAAAAAAAAAAACAACTATATTCTAAAAATGTTTTTATTAAATCGGACAAACTTTTAGCTTCAACTTTAAACAAATTTAAGTCTCCTGACTTATCGAAGCAAAAAAAAATAAACAAAACTGAAAAAAAATTAATATAATATATTCAAAATAAATGCAAAATTCAACGAATTAGTGTTAAGTTAAAAAAAAAAAATCATATAATAAAAGCTAAATCATAATTCAAAATATTAATTCTTGTTATATTGCATCTTATGCTGTTTTAAGAAAACATTACTCAGATGTAAAAGAGCTAATTATATATCTATATTTAAATAAATATACATTTTTCTAATAAGAATATTATAATTATATTTAAACGTTAATAATAAAATCATGTAAAAAATGTTAACTATGTACAAACACTTCCTGGAATTTAAATAATTTAAGGATTAAATCGATATATTAGTGCCTCCATAAGTGACACACAATTTTAATTCCATATTAAATGAATTAATTTTTGTGACAAAAAAAAAAAACAAAATAAAATAAAAACAACAAACAAAAGGATAATAACATAAGATTCTTCAGATTGTAATTAAATAAATTGAACGTGAGCGAGTAACATGTAACTTAATTGTGTGTTTTTTTTTTTAACCAATTAAAGGCAGTGAATTTTTAATAAAATATCGAAAGAAAGTATATAATTATATTATATTGCTTGGAGCCTAACGAAACAAAAGAGGTAAGTTTGGCTTGTTGTTACTGTTTGAGTTTTGACTTATGCATTTAGGTCGTTTGTCAATTGCGTTTAAATTTTGATTAAATTTGATTCTTCATAAGGTAATTTTTCGACATTTCTTCGGGCCATATTTGACACACTTTTCAACGCAGTAGTTTTTTTAATTTTCAATTTAATACCGGCAACGAATAATAACAATTGTGCAGCGAATAATAACAGTAGCGTAATTAGCCTTTTCGGGGCCCCGTATTAAAAATATTTTTAGGCCCTTTTTACCTAACTGGGTCATAGCCTTAAAAGATTTTTTTTTCTTCAAAATAAACAAACAAGTCTGCATCAGCACTTTTTAGATAAGTTTAATTTAAAAGTATAACAACATTAATACTTAACACAGGTTTTATAAAACTGACAAAAAACTAAATGATTAAGGCCGTGGATGAACTAAAATAAAATGTCGATTAAATTTTATCAGAAATTAAATTTTGAAGTTTCTAAGTACAGATTCACCTCACTAGTGTCAAAAATTAATCTTCGGATAAAATTTAACGCGATTTTAACCCAAATCGCACAAAAAGCATTCAACATTGTGTGGATTTGGTTTCCAAGTCTCTTCACTTGCCTGGACATCTTATCCACATCATTCACAGTTTTCTCACTAGCCGGAAATTCTACATTTACACCTCTGACCAACCACCAAACCAGCCAGTGACAAAAACCCTCTTATTTGCTGATGACTCTATCACTTTATAGCACATTCATTATCCCAAGCCAGACATAGCCCTCCGTAGAGTTAGGGAACATGTCCTTAGACTCTAGGAATATTATACCTCCAAGGGGGTACTATCCATGATGGATCCAGCATTTGAATTATCAATAGAAGACGGATTCCGAGACTTCCACGATGCTGCAGGAACGCAGTGCAATAGAAGCTGAAGCCATTTAACAAACAAATCCAGCAAGAAACAACGAAAACCCAAAAACATCAAAAACCCAACAGGCCACCATCACAATCAGTCCAGAAAGAAGACAACAATGACCTTCATCATCGGTCGTCGGTCGGTGCGCTCAAGCCAACGCGAAAGTCAACTACCTATTTAAGGAAACTAAGTGCCAGTTGTACAATCGTGGGTTAAATGTTGATCCGTGGTTCAGGAATTTTAACTCACCAATTTCAGCGGATTAACTGTGGTTCAACGATGGTTCAGACATGCAATTGGCTTTTAGTGCATATTAGAACCTTGAACCATCGTTAAACTTCAGTTAACCCGCCGATATCGGCGAGTTAAAATTCCTGAACCACGGATCAAAATTTAAACCACGATTGTACAACTGGCACTAAGTGCTAGTTGTACAATCGTGGGTTAAATGTTGTTCAGGGTTTTTAATTCACCAATTTCCGTGGATTAACTGAAGTTTATCGATGGTTCGGGGATGTAATTAGCTATTATCACATACTTAAACCTTGAACCATCGTTGAACGTCAGTGTTTAATCCGCCAATATCGGCGAATTAAATTTTCTGAACCGCGGGCTAAATATTGAACCACGTTTGTACAACTGGCCCTAAATATGCCTCAGGCCACTTGCTGAAGTAATCCATGACTACAAGGATGTCGGTGTACACTGTTGGTCTCAGGAAAAGGGCCCGCTACGTCTAATGCAATCCTCTCGAAAGGTGTACCCACGTTGTATTGTTGCATTTTACTTTGAAGCTTTCTACCTGAGCCCTTGCTAGTGGCATAAGTATCATATTTTCGGCACCACTTTTAGACGTCTTCTCTTGCATGTAGCGAATAGAATCGTTGTCGTATGCAAGGTCTTGTTGACTCCTAAATGACCTCCAGACTTGGACTGAGGTACGACCAGCTGCATGGTGGACTAACGCGCTAGGACACCTACTTCCACATGAAGCGAGTCCCACTGTGCCCAATATGCTTTCAGGGCCGGACTTCTGTCAGAGATGTCACCCCCACTCTGGATTCTCTTGGTGTTCTTTCCACGCAAGAATGGGCTCTATATCCGAGTCTTCTTGGTGGGCAGTCCTTAGTTCTTCGTTTCTCCAACCGCAAATGGGATCAGCTCTTATTCGTTGAACGGCAATAATCTCCTTTTCTTCTTGACGTGTGCAATGTTTGCAGTCCTGCTTGCAAGGTCGTCAAGCCAATGCGTCTGTATTCGAATGCATCTTTCCTATTCGATGTTGAATTTTGTAGTCATGTCTGCAGTCTCTCAATCAAACTTGCTACTTGACCTGTAGGATCTTTAAAGTTCAAAAGCCAATTGAATGCGCCATGATGGTCTGTTCGTAGAAGGAACTTTTGTCCACAGATGTGCTTATGGAAGTCCTTTGTTGCCAGTATCAGAGCTAGAAGTTCCCTTCTGGTCACGAAATAATTCGGTTCTGGGCCTCGAAATACCTTGCCGTAGTAGGCGACAACCTTTTCTTTTCCGTCGTGGACTTGTGACAGTACAGAATTAATTCCAACATAACTTGCATCCGCGTCGATAATGAAAGGTATTCCTGAAATCGGGTAGGTCAGCACAGGAGCATTACATAAACGCAGCTTCAGTTTCTGAAAGTTTTTCTCAAATTCACCCTACCATTATTTGAACGGCTAGACCAAGAAAGCTTCGGAGTTGTTGTTTGTCCTGTTGTGTTGGCCAATTCTTCACGGCGGCGTCAACTTTTTTAGGATCAGTCTTTACTCCATGGGATGAGATGATGCGTCTCAAGTATTTAACTTCTGTCTTAAAAAGTGCTGTGTCCGGCTTAAGCTCCAATAGTCTCAAAATTAAAAAAAAAAAATTAAAAAATTGTGTTAAAAAATTTTTTTTTTTCAAAATTTTTCGTTAATAAGTAAGTGTTTTTGTTTTTAGTATTCAATGCTCCTATTAATTTCCAGTCAAAACACTAAAAACCAGATGCATAAATATCATTTAATTTTTAGAAAATTGGGCCAAAATGAATATAGACATCGAGAAGCGAAAGTCTTTTCTAATAATCAGACAAAACGTTCTAAAAAAAAAAAAGGTTTGATAAAGAGTGAAATTTTTCAACTCTACGTTTCCATTTTTCCAAATAGTTTACGAAAACCTGATGAAATTTTAATAAATTTATGAAATCAAAACTTTATGACATTTTAAACTTTGTGCTAATTTTGGTTGGCCATTGAATATATTTTGCACCTGCCAGGAGCGGCCCATACACACCACATTTGTGTCGACACTGGTGTCGATATACTCAAATGTGTGTGTGTTTGTATGTGTGTAGGGGGGCTGGTGTCTACTACATCGATTTCTTTGTCGAACAACGGCAGTGTTGCCGCCGATAATTTTGAAATGGTCGCATAAAAAGGGTCACGAGGTAAAAAAGTCGCATTCAGAAAATTTCGCGATAGCTAAATCAATCGGATTGCAGAGAAACTGAAAAAAAAATCATCAGTATATGTAGCTACTTTTTTATTTAAAAAAAATTAACCATATCAAAAAATCGTTTTATTTTTAATTTTTTTGAACGGTTATGTCAAAATAGGCCATAAATTTAAGTTAATGATGTAGGTCTAATGACTTAATATTCTTTTATTTTAATTAGAGCTTTGTTCAAGTTAATTTCGTTTTTATAAAAAATAAATCAGCACTGTAATGAATTCCATCGTAATCAGTAACCAATCCAAAAAAAAAATAAAACAGAATCCATCGTATTGAAATTGAAACATTCATTTCAATTCCCATCGCGAACAGATTCGCTGATATTTTTTTGGGGAATAATAAAATCCTTCAATTTCGGTGAAGTTCGTATTAAGCTTTGTAGCTACACATGTCCTACTGCATTTTATTATCAGATTTTTTTTTTAACAAAGAATTGAAAATTCGCTTGCAGTCCAATGATATGGTGAAAGAACTGCGATTCCGTATTTCGGTTAGCGAATTGATTTTTCGCCGAAAATTCATGGGCAACAAATATTATAGTGAAAAAAAATGACATAAGGACACATATTTGGAAGAACTACATTATTCCAGTTCTCCTTTGGTTTCTAAAATTTTGCAATAGTTTAAATGAAATATATCGAATTTATTCAGTAGCTAGGTAGATTTTTTTTTTTAATTTGGAATTTTTAAACACAAAATTCTAATCCGCTCCCCCATTTCGGTAATAATTATTTTTCAAGTTCTGCTGTATGACTGTGTGTAATTGTGGAATTGCAATGAAAATAGATATTTTGATAGAAAGTTGCAAAGAGCAAACAATAAATCTAGTGAGTCCAAGCACAGCCAAACCCTAGATCCGCTACTGGTGGTGTGTATGGGCTGCTTTAGATATATTGGAAGAGTAGACCTAAAGTTCGAGCTTATTTTTTCTTAATTATTTTACTTTTTGTTTCAATTTTAGAACTCATACAATCTGTGTAAAATATTTGGAAATTAATTTACAAATAAAAATATGTATCCCTACAGAAATGACAAGCATAATACTGATCGGATGTCTGGCAACACTTGGCATCATCATTGCGATATCGTTATTCCTGGCTGGAGGTTATTTATGGTGGCGACACAAACGTTCTCAACTGCAATTCATAGAGCCAAATGAAGATGAAGACTCTAGTAACTACAGTATGCGGTAAGAAAGTAATAAAATTATATTTAAAATATATTTTTAACGTTTAACAAAAGATCTCTTTGACTATGGTCAAGCCATGTAGAATTTAGATTCATATAAGACTCGCTCTAGCAAATTGCACCGCCTTATAATTAACTATGAACCCCCAGTAGATGAGGAATGCTTAGCAAGAGCATTATTACTTCTGTTTCCTTTACCCCAAAAAATTGCACAAGACTGTTCAAAGTTCTGTAAAAGTTCATACAAAAAAAAACTAAAATTAAGACCGTGTGCGAATTGGGTTAAAATCGCGTTAACTTGTATTCGAAGATTAATTTTTGACATTAGTGAGGTGAAACTCATGCCCGTAGCCAGCATTTTATTTCGGAGGGTGCTTGCTTCATAGCTTTAACCAAAACTTAGCGTTTCATCCTGAATTTTATGGACTAAAGACCATTAAAAGCTATTTTGAATCAATTATTTAACAAGGTCATTTAAATTTGGCTGATTTTTTCAGTAGCAAACATAGAATAAAAATATAGAATCAGATAAATAGAACCAAAGAAATCTACACGTAAGCTTCTTAAGCGAACCTTATCGGAATTTTTTGGATAAAAAAATTAACAAAAAAAAACAAGTTTGCAAAAAAATTCTGATAATGTTCGTTTAAAATGCTTATACCTTGTGTTCTTTTAATCTTAAGGCTTAGGAAAAATTGCAGAGCATCTTTTTCTAATATAAAAAAGGCCTCAATAAATTACGTTTCCGGGTTATAACGTGTTGTTTGTTTAACGAAATTCAATTTAAAATAAGTCAAAGTTGCGATGTGGATTAAAAAAACATTTCTGAAAACATCTTCGGAATTTTGTCTTATGTTTTTAAGATTTCCTTATACTTAAATCCTTTCGGGAGGGGTTTCAGCTCCCTCAAGTCCCCCTGTGGCTACTTGCCTGGTGAAACTGTACGTAGAAATGTCAAAATTTAATCTCGGATAAAATTTAATCGAAATTTTAGATGAATTCGCACACAGCTTTAATCGAGCGATCACTTTATTCTAAGGTGGTGTTGCTATTATTTGTCCACTAAAAATGTTCAGTACAGGCCTTATGGGAGAGCTTTAAGCCTTAACTACATAAGCCGAAAAAGTGAAAAAGTACAAAAGTGAAAATTTTCAAACTCATTTTGGGATAGTTTTTCTCACTGGAAAACTTATAAAAATGATGCAGAAAGCTTAAATTTTGGTTTAAAAAGAATTGTATACATTGTTTTTCACAAAACAACTGCGCTAGCGGGAAAAAAATATTTTTACTTTTGTAATTTTGCAAAAAGTGGCCAATGTAGTTAGGACTTTATTCAAAACACTGGTGCTGGTGCCTGTTGCTGCTCGCATGGGGTACCCACCTAGCCAAATCGCCACTGAAATAAAAACAAAGCCACTGAGTTACCTACAAATTGTTTTTGTAATCTTCTTTGAGCCCAAGTACCTACATCCCACCCACCACGACCTGCCTGCCTTGGCCTTCCTCAGCTCAAGGGTTGAAGGCAAACTAATACTGAATACTGATGTGATGTTTTGCAGTGTGCATGCGATCAACCCTTGTAATATTTGTGCATTAGGCGTTTTTCTTTTTTAGTTCAGAGCAGTTCAGAGCTGAGCCCGAACTGTCAAATAAAAATGTTGTATTTCTTTTTGAGTTCAGAGCACTCAGAGCTTGGAATTTGTGTTTCTTCTTTCGTTCAGAGCGTGCTCCATGAGCTCAGAATAAAACAACCGAGCAGACGAGTAAGAAACTGAGCGCGGCCAACTTCATACAGTTTTCATGTAATTTGACAGATATAACAATTGAGTGCTCAGGTGTGTTTCATAATTAAATCGGAGTGCTCTGGACATACTCTGCTCAGAGGTTACTCCGTTCGCTCAGAGTCTTCTCAGTGCTCTGCTCTGAACAAACTCTGAACTAACAAAGAAAAACCATTTCCACGTTGTATCAAATCGAAAATTTGTGGAAATTATGAGCAGTAAAAACAATGAACTATTTTTTATTAAGAAATCTTATCCAAACAACATACCTATTTAATTTGAAAAGCAAACAAATTAAAATTTACCTATATTTATCTCAAAACTTCTTAAATGGAGATGTACCCTTCTTTTTAGGATGGCATTATTGTTCATATTAAATATGTATAAATAAGCCATCAGTTTTAAAGTAAAAAAAAAAAATATTTTGTATATTTATCTTCAGCTTGCCACATTCAGCTACACAAGAAATTCAACAAGAACCTGCACAACCATTGAAGCCGCCTCCAATACAACAGCAATCAACACCTATACAAAATAATATCAACAGAAAACTAAATGGTTTTCTAAATTTGAAAACTCCTCTGATTGGGTAAGTTGCCTTTAATAACAACAATTTATTTTGTATACATAAATTTAAAATAAAAATTTTGTTCTGTGCAAATGAGATCATTTTAATTTTAAATTGAAAAAAAAAAATGTTGTTAAAAAACTATTTATTCCGCATCTACCCGAGTGGCAAAACACCATAAATTTTGCCTAAAAACTAGAGAATGCACTCGACGGAAATGCACTTTAGCGAAACTGTATGGCAACGAAACTTCACGAAGTAGTGGTACAAGTTAAAGTTAAAAATTTATGGTTGAAGATATGAAATGAAATTAAAAAAGGCTTGATCTTAAATTTTTTAATTTGAAAACTTTAATGAAACCTGAGTAAACTGAGTTCTGGAAAGTTATTTACCGATTTTTTATGAATAGAATAGAATAGAATAGAATAGAATAGAATAGAATAGAATAGAATAGAATAGAATAGAATCATTTATTTTCAATTCAAATATAAAATTAACAATTTATAAAAAGAATAAGTAAAATTTGGCCTTGATTAGAAAACGTCATGCCAGACAGTTTTTTATGAATTTAATAATAATAATTTTGGGTATGCAAAGATTCAGCATTTGAAATAAGTCCCAATTCAAAAAAGTAACTTTTGAATATCTCAGAAATTGCCGTATAAATGCCGTGAAGAGAAAAAAATTTCCGCGCCACTAGTTCTCTCAAAAATTGATGTCATGCTAACTTTATATAAAGTTATAGCATGACACTTTTTAAATTTTGGTCAAAAATAACTTTGGGATATGTCATATCCTTCAAATTAACTGCCGTAGATATGCCGTAAAGAGAAAAAAAAATTATCGCGACAGTGGTTCTCTCAAAAATTGCCAAAAATGGTTTTTATACAAATTCTTCTTATTCAAAATTTGGCCAAAAATAACCTCTGAATATGCCAGATAGTTGAAAATAATTGCCGTAGATATGCCGTGAAAATAAAAAAATTGCCGCGACAGTGGTTCTCCCAAAAATGGTTTTGCTACAAAATCTTCATATAAAGTCAGCATGACACTTTTCAAAATTACTTGATTATTTTAAACTATTTAAAATTTGTACTGATTGTTTTATCCTGAATAGACTATCGAATTAAGGCCGATAGTGCGCAAATAATTGTTGTGTTTTTTTTTTTTCAATTTTAACAAACTGTAAAGCTGTACAGATTTTTTAATCTAACTAATATATGCTAATAAAAAAGTACGTATACGCCACAGTGACTCCGCTTATGCTTATTTTGTATTATTTATTTTAAAGGGTCTGTAAAGTTATATAGGTACATAGGTACCAGAAAGAGGCAAAGATTTATAAAGAGGATTTTTTCACCTTTCTCTCCTCTTATATTTGCATGTATAATAGGTTACGAATGTCCGAAAAAAAAAATGGAAATATAAAAATATATCAGTTTGGAACACGTTTGGCTACAATATTTGGTTATTTCCTTCTTCGTTTGATGCTAAATCCTTTGGAAGTTTATTATTATCTTAAATTACATTATTATTACAGGACAACGTCTGTCGGGTCATCCACTATCGCGGCAATTTTTTTCTTTTCACGGCATATTTACGGCAATTAATTTGAAGGATATGACATATCCCAAAGTTATTTTTGACCAAAATTTAAAAAGTGTCATGCTAACTTTATATAAAGTTTTTGGGAGAACTAGTGACGCGGCAATTTTTTTCTCTTCACGGCATATTTACGGCATTTATACGGCAATTTCTGAGACAGTCAAAAATATCTTTTTCGAAAGTTGTCATGCTAATTTTATACGGCTACTTTTTTCTGCTACTTTTTTGCGCCAGTTAAAACAAGTTTGTTGAAATTAATTTTGCTAAATACAAAAAAAAAATATAATATTTTTTTTTTTCGGTACGAAAAGTGGTGGAATCCAAAATATTAATGTTTTGAAATATTGACCCATATAAAAAATTAATTTTTAAAAAATATAGCTTCAACGATTTACCTAATTTTTTTCTCATAAATTTTGAATTTTTTTTAAGAAATCAGACGGTGTTAACGACGTTATCGTCAAAAAGACGCGAGAACTTGTTTATTTTATTTCTATTTATTTCTAATTACGTTGATTTTTAACAAATGTCTAGTTTTAACTGTATAAGTTCCATGCGTATACACCTATGGTCGTATTAATAAACATTGTATAACTTTAGACAGCCTTCCAGGTTTTTAAAAAACCTTTCTAATTGTGGCTAAAGTGATTTTTCGATTTATCTTGCTTTAGACAACGTAATCTATTGTCTAAACCTTGAGAAATGCAATATTTTTTTTATTAAATAAAGTATATTTCCGACTGTTTCGAAATACTTAGACATAGTTTAAACAGCCAAAAATCTAATTAATAAGACCACTAATGTGCAGCACGGGCGCTACTTGTATTGCTCAGTTTTCTGTACTCTCTAACTTTACCTAAACTTAACATAGTGTTTGTCGGGTGTTATAAAATATAAATAATTTATTTCTATTAAAATATTCAGACTTTAAGTTCACAGTGAAATCGTACACAAAAGAAAGTTCGTGTGACCTTTGTAGTCGTAGATTTAGTTTTTTTTACAAATACATATCTTGTCATAAACATTATAAATATATTGCAAGTAAAAATATCACATTTGACCGATAAGTTACCAGACCTGGCAAGCCTGATGAAATTGGACATGTTAAGAATAACCTCCCTGGTGAGGGTGATGCGCTGCGCTGCGCTGCGCTGATAGGTAGTAATGAAATGAAAACTGAAATACTTTTCACTCGCAATCTCAACCGACTTCACATGGCTGGCGGGTGGAAGGAATTTATTTTTTGTTTTATGAATTTCCTGTTGTTTTATTTGTGTGCCTACTGGGGGCCTTAATGCGCCACTTCAGAGTTCAGAGACAGAATTTATGAGAATGATTTTATGTTGGTGGTGGTGATGGTGATGGTTTTTAGTGCGCCTGGTCTGGTCCTGCGTCTCTGTGGAGGTGGCCGACAATGGTTTTATTCTAACACCAAATAACTGAAACCTTCGTAATTCGTCACCCCCCAAAACACATTTTTGCTTAGTTTATTGTGTGTCCATCCGTGAATAGATGTATAGGTAGAATGCAAAACCGAACACAACACAAATAGCGGCAAACTAATATTTTGCTAAGGTGTACGGTTTTTTTTTCTCACACACAACTTTGAAAAATCTGTCAGTTGGTTTGACATTTGAGAGCTTATTTGTGGCCATCACGAAATAAGGATAACGCCACAGCGATAGCTTTCATACAGGGTACTCTTTGCTCCTCTACACCATGAAATATACACACATCCCTAGACGAAAGTTTTTATATGTGAGTAAATATGTAAACTTAATATACAGCTAGAATATTTCTCCCTGGTAGCTTTGGAAAAAACTTTATCCAGGCATCAGCAGCAACAGTTAGTCTCGCGTGTTGTGGCCAGTGTTGTTGACTTTTCATCACACTTTTTGACATGAAATTAAAAAATAATTTCCGAATTTTAAATTTTATAATGTTTTAATGTATTTTCATAAAATCATTCGAGTTTCATTAAAATCGTCTTAACTCTTAAATCTTTAATCATCATTCTTGACTCTCCACTCTACCTATTTTTTTTTTTTTTGTATACATAATACTACAGGTATTAAGTGTGTCTTAAAAGAAACTAACGAATTGTGTTTTTGAAAACTAAAAAACGCCAAAGCTTTCTCATTTAACTAAAATTATAAATTTCTAGATTTTATTGAACAAAAGTGTAAGAACGGGTGTTTTGTTTGTATGTGAAATTACAAAAGAGTATACATACATATATTGCGTGCGAGCTGCAAATACTCATCTATAACAAAGTTTGTTAACATCATTATAAGATGAACGACAAAAAACCAGAGGCATTCAAATGGCCGTTGCAAGATACAAAAAAAAAAAAAAGGATACCCGCTCCTAGTTGGTTGCTTCCTGTTGAATTTGGTGTACACAATCACATACACTCATAAAAATAAAAATAAATTAAAACATGTAAAACGAGATGTTTATGCACGTTGGTTGAGGAGTTTTACTCATTCTCAATTTAAATGGACCAGCAAAATAAATTGTTTGTGACTATTTTGGAAGTTTTGTCCTTTTGTTGATGAAATGTCAAAAATAGCAATAATACCATAATAGCAAATTCAATGGGGTATAAAGAATGCTGTGTAAAAAATGCTTTAAAATGTTGATTAAATTTGATGCGTAGTTTAATTTTTAACATTTCAAGTATCCTCTCCACATTATAGTCTCATTTTAAAAATAACGCACTTTTATTGCAATTGACACACTGACTAAGTATATAAAACATGCATATAGGCGCGTTCTGATTTCTATTATCTCGATAGCTTTATTTTGTTAAAAGTCCTTTATTGTGAAAATACTGATTCATGTCAGCTGATCCGATGCAAAAAAAAAACAACCTTACAAATTCTAGGATACCCAGATGACATATCTTATGGCAATCTGAACGCGTCCCCATAGATAACAAATGTTCTTAATTATGCGTTAAGTAACTCAGTTGATTATGTTTAATATTATGTATGTTTACGTACTACATTTGAAAGTCCTATTTAAAGACTGAGGGGATATTCGATATACGTTGTCATTGATTGTTGTGTAATGAATTTATACACTTATGCATTTTTATGTAACTTGAGAATTTTTGTTTGTTTTGTCATTGCACCCTACAAATAAAAATAAATCAAAAACTAATGCTGACCATTAATAATAGGTAATATACGTTTATTTATCTAAATAATATTGTGTTGATCTTAAACAAAGTCCTTACAACAAAATAATTTAACTTTTTTGGGTTAACGAATCCTTTTCTTGAATATGTAATACCTACCGTTTCTGTCAAAAGTGATTGTCAAAAATAAATGTCAAAAGTGCTATCTTCTGTTTATCTCATATTTGGCACTTTCGGAAAAGGTCCGTCATCAGATTTGATTTTGAGCATTCTTGTAATTATCTGGCAGTCTTGTATCTCGACGTTTCGATGGCTGGCCACTTCTGTATCTGATTCTTTGTTTATTTCGCTGATAGGTATTTAAATGGCAAAATGAAACTGATTTTTATTTTAAGACTTTGAATGCTTAAGATTTCTTTTTTTTTTGGAGAAAGTATGCGTATAGTTTCATAAGAAACAGAGACAAATCTAGTGCTGACGGTTCATTAATTTTAGTGCCAAATGTGAATATACATTCGTTTCTGGGAGGTATCTATTCTTCAATGGGCTCATTCTCTTATTTTCGATATCGACAATTAGCGTTTTTTTATGCACTTTTATTTTAAGAACTTTCCTTAAAAAATGTCTCAGAAACACAGAACCGTCTTTTGCTGGCAGATAGCTTTAAAAATATAAAGGAGTATAATGAAGGAAGGAGAATAGTTTTTTCTAGGAAGAAACTAGAGAAATCTAGATTTCTAACAGCATATCTATTTGAACTGCTGATACAGCACATACAAAACTAAAAACGCTAATTTCCGATCTTTTCTAATAAAATTAATCCTTCCAACCTCTTGAATATAAAAAAGAAAAATAAATAAAACTAAATATGTATGTATAGGTATTAGACGACTCAATGTAACACATAGTACAAAAAAAGACAACATCAATTTCTACTTATATAAATTATAAAATTGATTTTAAACTAAATTAAGAATAAGTTTAAGGAGAACAAGCAATGTGGGCTGCTATGGCAAGATCATTTGAAATGATTGTCGCACTATTTGAATATTATTCGGCGGCAAATGAAACAGAAGGCAACATCGAGAACAGGTATTCAAAATATATTTATAATTTTTTAACATTGTATCAATTTTTTTTTAACTATCCCATACCAAAAAATTGTGTTCAAAATTTAAGAAAAAAAGAGACTGAGTTGGACCCACACTGATAACTTCCCATTGGTTTCCCTTTGAAACTCGACATTCGATGTTGTTTTTCATAAGAAAATTCCCAGTTGGAAATCTTCGAAAAACGAATCAGTTGTGCAAATAAGGGAAGGCTGTTTGCTCTAAAAATATGCGACACGAAAAATATCAGCAATTATTAGCAGTTTCTTTTGCAGTTTTTTTTTTTTTGGCATAGAAAAAAAACCGTCAATTGAATTTATTTAAAAACCTTACTAATTACTAATTATGGTATTGTGTGTAGACTAAAATTATCCGGAAGTTGATATCACTGGTTTTTCTCGAGATATTCGAGCCGAAAAACATTTTTCAACAATTTTTAGCAGTTTTTTTTTGCAGCATTTATGGCCTAGAAAAAAAAAGCCGTAAGTTGAATTTTTTTACAATCTCTACCGATTACTAACTATACGCGCACATGCAACTAAACAGTTTGGTTTCGATTTTGAGCACAATGGGCTTATATGGGAGTGCGCGCCGCTAACTCTTTGTGTGTTCTCAAGATATTCGATATTCTTTAAAAATTTTAAATGGTTTTCTTAATTAAAAAAAAAAAAACTGTGAGTTGATTTTTTTAAGTTATTACCAATTTTTCACTTTCTCATTATGCATAGAATGAAACCAGGCCTAGAGATATTCGAGAAACAAGCCATTTAAAATTTATTTTTTATAATTACTGTAATAAAAAAACCGCTTATTGAATTTTTCCGAAAATAATTTTTGGACGTTATGGCCTTATTATCTGTAAAATAAAATTTATTTGAAGTCGATATCTCTATGCGTTCTCGAGATATCGTCGGCGAAAAAAAAGCTTCCGAACGTACGAATAATGTACATGGTACATAGACATTTTTCTAAAAACAATGTAATCCGACTCCAGAAACCTCGAAACGTTGAGAAATGTCAAAATGTATATAGATTAGATAGTAAGATAGTTAAGTTACGATGTCGTAATTTAAGAGGCAACATTTGAAGGTGGAACGCGACATATCTGATTGTACAAAACTGAGTTGGTCAGTTTGGTCAGAACAAGAAAAAAAGAGGGGGTCTATTTCTCCTTGTTTAGGCGGGAGGAACAATTTTCTAAGAAATCTACTTAAAATAGAAAAATAATCACTGAAAATAAGGGTTTCCCTTACAATGTCATGATCCATAAGTTCAGTGGAAAGATAGTCGTTGTCACATATCCTGGGGCACGATGAACAAGTGTGAACACAACAGATCTCAAATTTGCCGATTCGTGGGAAATAGCGGTTTAGGTGGTATATTTTTGTGTTCGTGCCTTTGCGATTAACTTTTTGTTTCCGCATCACTTTCCCATCCAAAAAAAAACAATGCATTAATTTTCTTTTGTCGTATTAAAATTTATGTTTTTGGGCTGTGAGTGGAGATGTTCTGGGAAATACAAAAGCCCGGAATTTTTAAGAATATGCAAAACGTTTTATCTACGTATCCTTTTTCTCAATTCTTTTCCATATATCTGCAGTTAGGGTAGCCAAAGGCAAACTCATAGCAACACAATTTTTCGCAGACAGAACTGTTGGTTGGAGAAGAAATATCCCGAGGATAAACAAAACTCCAAAAGAGGCAATTAGCTCTCTTTGATGCCGGAAGTTGAGTTAAGCTGTGCACAGGCACATTCGTAAAAAGTGACTCACTATCAAAGTTCACCCATATTCTTCGAGTCTTAAAGCACTTAAAATCGACACAAAATTTGAGAAATCTTTTGCAAGATGTTCCGTCAAGCCAACCAAAGATTTATAAACATCAACTAAATACTTTTATATGAGATAATAACAAGGTGCATTTATTTGACTCTGATTTCCTTTCTTGTGAATTTTTAGCAGACTATAAATGCGGCTAGTGCCAAACTTAAAAATAACACGAATAAACAAATACGAAAACCTTGAAAGTTAGACACGGTCAAGTTTTTCAAATGTTTTGATCAGTTATTTTTTTTTTTTTTTATTTTCTCGTAAGGGCTGGTTTTTATCAAATGTTTTATGTACGAGTATTTTGAATTTCGAAAAGGAGGTTTGATTTTTTTTTTATTTTGAAATTTTGTCTTATGATCTCTCTTGTTAAAAATTTACCTTCAAAGAAATCCTTCAAAAACACATTGATATAATAAGTTATTATTTGTCTTTAATAAAGTTTCACTGAACCGTTTAGGACGACGACTCAGACACCACAAACAAAGTCACCAGGCGGTTCAAATTCAGGTGTTGAACGCGATACGGGTGGGAAGGATAATGTTGCGGTAATTAATATTCTCTATACAATTTTTGTTAAGATAAAATCAAAAATTTTAATATTTTCATTTCATTTATTTATACAAAGTTATTCACATGAGATTCGGCTAATAAAAAGTTAGAACATGTAGGTCAGAGCGAAACAAGAACAAAAATCGTAGGAAATATCTCTTTTCACTCTCTCCTTTTTCCCCTCCCTCCTTGAAAGGCAATGCGGAGAAAGTTGTATGATTAGAATTTGCTTAAGGCGGTATTACACTATCATAAATCAAATACTAAAATTGTCTTATAAGTGTGATAAAAACATTTATATGGCATATTTTTAGAAGAATTAGAATGAGATTTGTATTCATTACAAACTTAAAACTAGTTTAACAATTACTTTTATAAAAGTGAATACAAAGAAATCTTTCTTTAAGCCTAGTATGCTGCTGATGCGAAACGAAAAATCCCATACAAAAATGACACAACAAAATCATAAACGTTAAATTTCGTTCTGCTTTTCGTTCTGGCGCTACGCTGTTCGATGAACGAAATCGATAATTGTAGCAGATTATTTGGAGAGATCTCGCTTCTGTTTTCGCACATAATTAATTGCCTATACCATTAATAGGGCTCTTTACCAAATATATCTAGCAATATATCTCTCTCTCTCTCTCGTTCACTTATAAACGTCAAAATTATCACATTGTCATGTCAAATGTTTTCACTTCGGAACAACATACTAAACTTCTAGTATAAAAAACCGCCTTTTTTTTTCGCTTTCGTTCTTCGGTAGAATCTGTCAAGCCCACGAAGTTATTGCTGTCACCTTTGATATTGACAGATTCGTAAAGTTCCCTATATAGATCTCTACCAAATTGTCAGTTTCAGATGACAGCAAAAACTTAGCACAATGACAGATGAAATTAGAAAGAAAAAAAAGGCGGGCTAATTTTAATTACAAAAATCTAGCTATTTTGTGCCATAAAAAGATTAAAATATCTTAAATAAAATATAAAAACATTTTTACTTGTAGATTTTCTAAAAAAAAAAAGGAAATAACAATTCCAAATATTTATTTGCCTCCAAAATAAAACAAACAAATGGCTGCCACTAAAATGTCATTGTGCCAAGAATTTTAGTTTGACATTTAAAAATGAACGAGACAGAGATAATATTGCTGTTTGTTAAAAAGCTCTATTGTGTGCGGAAAAGTGAAATTTGCTCTCTATTCTTGTTTGTATTTGTTGTTTCTTTCATCACGATATTGCTTTCTGTGATTTTTCTGCGTTTTTTGTTTGTTTTTTTTTTTGTTTTTGCAAATTGTGACATTTTCAAGGGGTAATTTTTCGTTATGGTTTTCGTAAGCATTTCGTTGTCATGTTGGAGGCCAACTTAAAATTTCGTTTCGTATCAGCAGCGTACTAGGCTTTAACTTATAAGCTACTGTTGAATGTAGTTATATTTGAAATAACAGAATTGGTCATAAATTATACCGACTTAACTGTGTCATTTCCGTAGGACTTTCTAGCAAGCCTTGACAACAAACCATAACTTCTTATTGAGATTATTCTTGCGCCTTTTCATTTTTTACAAATGAACACGAAACTTAAAAAAAAAACTAAACTTTCTGTACAAAAAGTTAAACGAAAATGTTTTGTACGATGAGCTATTTGCGAGATATTGGTTTCATTTTGCATATTCCAGGGACGACCATTACGAGTTAAAATCATACAAATTTATCCGTATAATGTTGCATTTCGAATCGAATTGTACTACCAGGTCGAGCTTCATAGGTTTACTTAAACATGTTCTAGCTTCTTGCCACAATCTTATGCGAATCGCGGCTGTAGGTACAGTATAGGTTGAATTTTAATGTCTTGTAATTTTTGTTTTGTTTTAGAATCGCAGCATATCCATGGTTGATATGTATGTAGACAACACAGAACCCAGCGAAAATGTTGGACAAATACATTTTTCATTGGAATATGACTTCCAAAATACCACCCTCATACTGAAAGTTCTCCAGGGCAAAGAACTGCCAGCGAAAGATCTAAGTGGCACATCGGATCCATACGTCCGAGTGACCCTCCTGCCCGATAAAAAGCATCGCCTCGAAACCAAAATCAAAAGGCGAACATTGAATCCGCGATGGAACGAAACTTTCTACTTTGAAGGATTCCCCATACAAAAACTTCAGTCGAGAGTAAGTAATTTTGTTCCTTTAATTTTTTAGTTATTTTAATTATATAGTTTATTGACGACTATTACACGATGACTCTTTGACACATGACTCTTTTTGAACATGATGAGTGCAAAGGCAAAAGTAGCTAATCCAGCGAGTCTTTGCTTCGGTTGTAGACTGTCAAAAAAGTCATAACTCAAAAAGTCATCATATAATAGCAGTCTTGTTGTCATTTTCTGTATTATTATTATTTTTTTTTTCGAACTTAATTCCGTGCAGGTTTTGCATTTACACGTATTTGATTACGATCGATTCTCTCGTGATGATTCGATTGGAGAGGTTTTTTTACCACTGTGTCAGGTATTATTATTATATGATTGAACACTCTTTACATAATATACTTGTTTATATTTTTATTTTACAAAATATAAAATTTCTATCTACTTTTTGATTAAACATCAATTACACACTTAACACAAACAAAAATAGGTCGATTTCGCTGGTAAGCAATCATTTTGGAAAGCCCTAAAGCCACCAGCTAAAGATAAATGCGGCGAACTGTTATCATCTCTTTGTTATCATCCATCAAATTCAGTTCTAACATTGACATTGATAAAAGCTAGAAATTTAAAAGCTAAAGACATAAACGGAAAGTCAGGTAAGATGATTTCTTTTCTTCTTAACGGAAAAAAAAAGATCGGTGCATCATCGCTCAGAAACCGAAACTTTTTCATACCTACAGTGCGATTCACCCAGTTGAGACGCTCCTAAGCGAAATCATTATTTAAGTCGTATATTCTTTTCTTGTTAACTTCACATTAAGGCTCAGTTTCGCAATAAGTTATAATCATAGGTCTCCCAATTTGGCCACTTAAACTGACATGGCCCTCTCAATCAACCTGTAAAGGTACAGGTCATTGTTATATCTTTTCTTCCACTCAACGTTTATGCATGCGGCACCAAACATATAGTTGAAGAACGTTTCCCTCAAAATAACGTCTTGTACATAATATTAATTTGTTATCTCCTTATTTATATTTGACAAAGTCATGTCAAAGCTTTTACCATTACTCAGAGAATGCCATGATCTGCTGATAATAAAAAAAAATCTTTCTTGACAATCCCTTGGTAGATCGCCCTTGTGGCACCTATACCCAACTTTGATTACATGTCTTTGTTAGGTTATCACAAGAAAAGTAATTAACAATTTTTATTGGATAACATGTTAAAGGGATGGCCTTTTAAAACTCTCATGAACGAAATATCAATCACGCCAGTGCCATTTGGGAATCCAAAGCAATGCCGGTCGGAAGAATTTAAGTGCCTCAAATTGAGGTGCAATTTATCCCAAACGCAATGACTTATCACCTGAAACGATGAGGCGCCATAATGTGGGCGCAATCTTCTTCTATCGACCGAAATATACAGGACGTCTTTAGTGCAAAAGATCACTGACCAGACCAGTAGGGCGAGAGCGGTATATATGTTTTCGTGAGTGTCTGTAGAGAGGATCGCAAATATTAAAAATAAATTCTGAAGTTCATTTTCAGTATTCCTTTGAAGCCACATTAACTCGAGATAAGTATTATTTATTTGTATTGTCTATCTAAAAAAACCGTCAGATAGACGTGTTCATTTTTAAATTAATTCTACACTTATATAACTAGAATGCGTCACTGACACTTTAAATAATACTGACAATGAACTTAAGAATTCATTTTCAATATTTGCGATCCACTCTAAAGACAGCCGTAGTTCGAGCGCCTTGAACGGTTTCGTTTATCTTTCGGTAGGGTTTTCAAAATCCAAACTTCATTCCTGGTCTTAGGATTTCCCTATTTCCTCTATCGCAAGCTTTTTTTCCAAAGCTCGAAAAACATGATTTTGGTTTTATCATTTTTCTCCTCTTGTGGTGGTCATGTTATAAACATGTTTATAATAAAGAATTGAACCTTAATGCGAATCTTTTCTTTATTTCCTTTACAGTGCTCGTTCGTCCAACACGGAATACTGCTTCTGAGTGAATTCGGGTTGTATTTATTTGCAGGATTAACTAACTTCGGTTTATTGATCCTTAGAAGTTCAATCTCACTAGAACTATAGACGCCACTGTTATTTCCCTCCGAAGAATTCTTCCGCTTCTCCTTGGCCCAAGGAGAAGAATATTATAATTGTTAACACATCTTTACCCTTTCAGTTTCTGCCCAAACTAAAATTATTGTAAACCAATTCAGAATTTCCTGTAAACGTCAATGTGAACTGAGCAAAAAAAGCAAATGTCAGAAAAAAAAATTGACTGCTAATCCGGAATCACGATATACAGATACAAGGTATGCTCATTACATACACCCAAGAGTCGCCATCTTGGCATTTTTATGACGTCAAAATCATCTTTAAGTATTATTTTCTTCTTTAAATAAAGACTATAATTTAGAATTTCCCATTTAAACAAATTATTTTTAAGTGAAAATAAAACAACAAATAAAGACAATCCAATGAAATGGAATTATCTTTTTGCTCTGCGAATAAAATCAGATGATTCTGACGTCATACAACTAATGAGCATACCCCGTTTCTGTTTGTCGTGATCTGGAATGTAGAGCAATTAAAACTCTGTTTAAAGGGGCGAATATTGAAAACATTTGTTTTTTACATTTCAGGATTTGTCATCTTTTTTTTTTTTTTGAACTGTCAAAATTAGAAAGAGAAGAGAAAAGACAATAAAGCTTTTCACCAAGCTATCTCTTTCTAAGTGTTCGAATGACTTTTTGAGGGAAAACATTTGATTATTCGCTAATGACGATACATTCTTTTTGTAATCCACTAAATGCACTTTTTCTCATCGTTAAAAAATGCTTCCAATCAGTTTTTCGCCAACAATGCTTTCCCCCAAAGTGATTGAACTATTAAAGTATTTTTTTCTACCATTTGACACTAACGTATTCAGCGAGTGACATAGTAAATTTTGTCTCCCTATCCAAACTGATTAAAGTGTAGGTTTTTCATTTTTACTTGGGCATCTCCATCATTTCGCTTAGAAGATAAACTCAACATCATTTTCAAATACCATTTTCTCTCATTTATTTATTTAACCCGGAAAAAGTCACCATCACATGAAGAAAAATGAAGAAAAACGACAGAATCTATCAAAATTTAGCTCGAGAAATATTCCATATAATTTACTCATTTAATAACCGGATCGCTGAATTTTGACAGATATTTAAGTGATGTACAGTTCGAAACGAAAATTTGATTTGTTAGCTGGAGCTGCGTACAACTCGGGTCAAATGCTTGACTAAATTTTAGCTTTCCTTAATTTTCGAGAGAATTTTCTATGGAAGCTAAAATTTAGCTCGAGCTGCGTACAAACTGCTCATATCTTCAAAAGGAAAAAAAAACCTGCAGGAGTTATAGCTACACACACTCATTTTTTACTCAATTTTCACTCTATAAAAAGAAAACATAAATAAACAAACAAATATAATACATATTATATAATATTTATAATTGCGTCTAACCAAGGGAACCGCACTGTAGGAAGTTATTTAAAAAAAAAAAAAAAAAAATCAAGAAAGCACAACAACAAAAAAAACCAAAATTTATACAATATTTCAGATCCGTACGTTAAGGTCTGGCTACAATTTGGTGATAAGCGCGTCGAAAAGCGAAAGACTCCAATTTTTAATTGCACACTTAATCCTGTTTTTAATGAATCATTTAGTTTCAATGTGCCGTGGGAGAAGATCCGCGAATGCTCCTTAGATGTTATGGTAATGGATTTTGATAATATTGGGCGAAATGAGTTAATTGGAAGAATATTGTTAGCCGGTGAGTAGTGTATGCCCAAAAACAACAACAAAACAAACAAAAAATTAAAATATTCTTACATTCTCATATTGTCTAAAATTGTCATAATATCTATGAAAACCATAAAAACCTAATTTAAAAAAAAAAGAAAAAAAAAAACGAAACACCTTATTTTGAATGGATTTAGTTAAAAGAAAAAATACAAACAAATTCAGAGCGTCCACATTGAAACACCCACTTTTGTCGCGACGCTTTTTGTTAGATTGCTTATGTTTCCTCCACTGACCACTAAAAACAGTTACAACAGAAACTAAAAAACAACAACAAAGAAAAATAAAATTGAAAGTAATGGAATTGAAACTAAAGCAGAAGCTGATGCGGCACGACAAAAGCGGGCTTTATTTTTAATAATATACAATTTTTGAACAGAAAAAAAAAAAAAAACGAACAAATTAGAGCTTTCATGCTCGCAAAATATAAAAAATATTTTTTTTTTGAAAAATTGTTATTGTTTTTAAGAATATTAACAAGCTACACAGAATGAAGAGGTATTAATTATTGTAGGTATGCACGATTCCAGTTTCCCACGATAGTCTTACAGATCAAGGAAAGAGTGCCCCCATATTAATAAACTCGAGTTAGCGATAAGTTATCTTAATTCTTATTTAGTGCAAGACTTTTTATAAGATGATTAAAACAATGTAGAATGGACGTTTGCGCCCATTAATAAAATTAGCTCAAGGCCAGCCAACCGACACGTCATATTTTTTTTGAGAATTGTAGGACTTCAAAGCTTTAGCGGGTGGACCTGGAAAGTAATGGTTAAAAATATGCCTAATATGTTATAAAAAGAAGTTATTAGAACTTTGATTTCTTTAAATAAAAAATAAAATTTAATACCTATTATTCAAACCATTACCGACGAGATGCACTTAAACAAGGGCGTACGCAGGATTTCGATTAGGAAGGGGCAAACTCAAATTTCTTTTTTTTTTTAAATAAGATATCGGTCGGTACAAATTAGAATACTTAATTAGTGAAATAAAAAAAACTAAAGGATATTTTTAGGTATTTTCTTTAAAAAAATCTTATTTGGCTTAGGCTTAGCGCTTTGGTCTATTTTCAAATTTTTAATTTTCTGTTTTTTTTCTCTCATGACTCCGTGCAACCAGCACTTTTAAGCAACACACTTATAATAAAAACATTATTTCTATTAACAAACACATAACATAGTTTTTAAAATTGTAAAACACTTTTACAAAATTCTGCAAATAATAAAAAAAAAAGTTTAAATTTTTTTTCCATTTTTCAATTTTTTTTTTAATTATTCGCAGAATTTTGTCAAAAAAAATTTTGACCCAGACATCCCTTGTAACGTAGATATAAAATTTAGTGTTTCTAAAATAAAATCCGTTTCATTATTTTGACTTAAAAGGTAAATTTTAACAGTTTGTGCACATTAGGGCGTCTGTTATTTCCCAAACTCACTTTTTGTTTGGATCAGACACCTCCTGTATAAAAAGTTTATGCCGTGCAGTAAATTTATGGACCAACAAAAAAAATTGGCCGAGCTCATTAGCCCGTGACTTTAAAGCCATAGTCTTCCCATACAAATTTTTATGGAATTTATAAACTTTTTACGTTTTTGTTTTCCCCCGAACAATTGCAGATATTCTTAATTTTCTTGTTGATTTTTATTATATTATTTTTTAAAGAGATGAAAAAACATGATTCAATGTTTATGGAAGAAAAAAATCTATAGAAAATATTTTCAAAATTATTTATTTTTGTATGTAAGAGGCTAACCTGTGCCTGACAGAATTTGTTTGTAAATATATTTTTTTAGGTCATAAACTTTTGATTTAGGGTCGTGTCTGATCAAAAAAAAAATGGCATTGGAAATAATGGACACCCGAGTGTATATGTATATTAGTAGCTAGTTAGTACAGAAATCTACCAAAAATTTGTATTCTTGGTTAATTTTAAAGAAAGTATTGAAAAGTTTTGGTTGTAATGAAGAAAGACATGTTTAAAGAAAAATTTTAACATCGAAGATAGTTTTTATAATTAATATTGTGCATTACTCAACAAAACAATGTAGGAAAGTAATATTTATTAAGGGGGCAATCCCCCCCAGCCCCCTTTCCCATCCGCCCAACCCCCCTCCGTACGCCCTTGCACTTAAATAGCTTAGAAGCAAGGCAATCTTCCCAACAAAAAATTGCTTATACCTTAAACATATCACACGCCCAAATCATAATATTTGTATTTTTGTAAAAACATCTAAGGAAAGGCAACTTTTTTAGTAGTGCCATCTCAATTTCAATAGCGATACATCGATTAAAAGTTTTAGCTGAAGAACTTGAAGTTAACTAGCACTGAAAAATTTGCCCTAATGGAATGTTAGGGTCTCACTTCTCACATACAGATTATTCAAACAAAAGCGTACACAGGATTTCGATTAGGGGAGGGGTAAGCTCTCATTTCATTTTTTTTTTTTCGGTCGGTACAAAGAAGTCCCTATATTGGACTGAATCAAATGAATGGTGCCTTTTAATAATCTTCCGTTAATACAGGTGGTTATTCAAAGAAATGAATTGTCACGTCTCCTTAATTTGTAAAAAAAAAATTTATTAACCATGCGGTTAAAAAAAGCCCAGGGGGTACTAAATCCTCACTTAGTAAGAAAAAAAAAACTTCTACTTAAGTGGAATTATGTATTTGTTATTCAATATTTCTAAGAAAAAAAAAACTCTAATTTAATATTTTGACTGAAAAGGTAAATTTTATAATCTTATGCATTTACAACAAAGGCTAAAAATATACTTCAAAATTTTTAATCATTTGTGCTATTTTTGACAAAAAAAAATAGTGAAACGTTTTGTTTGTAATGTCATTAGATAAACAATGTTTTTAAAATTAAGATTCAGGATTATTCAACAAAAAATTTAGGAAAATAATGTTGATTAGAGGGCGGGACAAGAGCAGCGCTTTGCCCAAACTTGCGTAAGCCCTTGAGTTCAAGGAGTTCGGAATAAATATCAGTTTTTTCATACTTTTTGAATATTTAAAATTCCTTTCTTATTCTGTGTACCTTGTCTTCTTTAATGATTGTATGTAACTAAAAAATAATTGCACGTCCTTTTTGATTATTTTTATTTGGTAGATTTTGTTGGTTTTAAATTAAAGTATACATTTACAGGAAAGAATGGATCGGGGGCATCAGAAACAAAACATTGGCAAGATATGATATCTAAACCAAGACAAACAATTGTACAGTGGCATCGACTAAAGCCGGAATAAAACTTAAAACAGGCAGCAGTGATAATAAACATTTTACACGCACATTTAATGAAAAAACTCACACACATAAAAAACACATCCCTACATTCCCGAAAATCTTACAAATACATAAATCTAAACGCACTTTAAAGTCAAATGCAACAATACACATCAAGGAGACGACATTCATTATAACTACTACTACATTTTCATTATAATACTGTGTATGTATTTGTATAGATATGTATGTGCGTGCAATCTCGAGATAAACAAAACCGAAAGCTACTTAAACTTAAAAATAAAACTTAGAAAAAAAAAATTAACAAAAAAAAAACACACAAAAAAAAAAAAACAGATACATATGAAATATTTATATACATAATTATATATAATATTATATTTATTAAATATATGTTATATTAGATTTATATATCCTCATTTTGTTTATAGTGATATTGAACAAGTCAAAATATTTATGTAGTAAAATAACAAAGAAGAGAAATAAGGAAGAAGCTAAACTAAAAGTACAGATTATATCTATATGTGTATGTATGTATATATTTATGCATCTATACACATGTAAGTGTATGTATATGTGATCGTATATCTATATAAATATGTATACATACCGTAGATTTACAGTATTTTTGTTAATATTGTTGTTGGTTTTACATAAGCATTAAGGATCGTTAAGTAAAAAAATAAAAACATGTAGAAAACATGTAAAACAAATCTGTAAAAGAGCGACAACTATAAGATATACAAATATACATTACAAAATTTAAAACAAAAATTCTTAAAATAAAAGAAAAGTATTAAAAAATAGTAGAAATTGAATTAAAACAAAAAATTATATGCTAATAATATAAACACACGTTCGCAAGATCTTGTTATCGTTAAATTATGCCTAAAATTCCCTCAGAACAAAAAAAAAAAAAAAAAACATATTTTCTTCTTAAATATGCATTGAAAATACAAATATTCCCTACTCTTGGTACTTAAAAACAAACAAAATATGATGCATAGGTTAGGTACTACTAATATCAGTGGTCAGATTATGGAATTCAAAGTGCGAATAATTTTCAATTCGATATCGAATTTTCGACATTGTTTTAGAGTTTTTTTTTTTAATCATCAAATTCCAATTTTTCAAATCAATTGGCTTCCTTCGAAGTATACGAAATTTCATATCGAAAAACTTTCTGAAAGCGATATTTATAACCAGAAGGGAAATTCGCTACAATATGTGACCTGCCTGCATTTGTATTCCATAATCAGTGGCCAGGGTTGTATTTTTTTTTGTTTTTTTTTTTGAAAGCAGAATGCATTCTTCAATAAATGAGATTAATTTTGTTTAGATATGATTGCATTGATTGACTTCACTTTAGAATTTTGGGAAAACGGAAAAGTATAAGAATATATATAAATAATTGAGTCGATCGAATCGAAAATTGAAGAGAAAATGATTTTGGATTTGAAGCAAAAATTATTGACAATTATGAAGAATTCTTCCAAATACCTCTTGAAATCACCATTAATTTTATTTCATAATATTGATTAACTTCTTACATTCGCAGCCAAAATCAACAAAAAAACTAATTCACAGATTCACAGGCACCGAATGCCCCGATGGGTTTCCATCTGCATGTTATACTGAACAAAGAAAAATATACATTTTATTTGTATTTTATATAGCTCCTTTGAATTCTTTAAGGTCTTATCCGTCTCTTGTCCGTTGTTGTACTGTCATGTGGAAATAGACACCATTTTGCAAATTATAACACACACAAGAAATGAACATGCTCAGTCTTTTTTGACAGATCGTCAATATTCTGACATAGCATCAAAATGACATTATGTGACTTCTGTCATTTTTGATTGTATATCCAGAAGAGATTTCCCTAATAGATTAGTAGATCACAATGTGAATGATTCTGAAGCTTGTGTATAACAGTTTTTATGATAAAAAAAAATAATTAAATCCCTTAGTATTCTTCTAATTTTCTCTAAAATATGACTCATGTATTGAAATATAGAAATTAAATTTATTGAGTTTTTATAAAACATAAAAATTCATATAGTACCATTTAATAGCTTTTGAAGAATGTGATCCCAAATTTCCATAAAGATTATAATTATTTCCAGTTAATTTTGCAGGATATTCTATTATTCCCAAAAGTTAATTGTCGCAATCAAATTACAGAAACGAATTCAGCATGATTCTTCTTTATTCCCACTTTCTTTTGTGATCGAGAAAAATCACGATATGAAACATTAATTAAATAATTTTTTTTTTTGTTTATTTAGAATCAATTTTAAATAAATTGTATTCTTTTTCGATACATTCGCAATGAATATGCACGAAAATGCAAAATTTCTCAGGCCCCTGCACAAATGCCTTTTTCACACACAACTCACATAACAAACAGAAGCGACTTGGTCACACGATTTTATTTTGAGTGGGGTACACAACATTATCGATCATGTATGACAATCGGCTGACTTTCAGTCAGTATCAAACATTTTTGTGAGCATGAGTTTGCCTGGAGCTTGCCTGACAAACCATCAAACAGAGTGTATACACTATCAGTCGTCCAGGGGACGAAAAAATCAAAAAAAATCTCCAGCAACTAGTATCTTCGTGTGAAATGGGACTATCGAATTGCTCTTCTGAATTACCAATCAAAAAGGCTTTTAAAACATATGAAAATCACAATGTTGGCTGATGCTGCAATTTCAATGATCGCATTCATTCAATAAATCGATCATATATTATTAGATACAATTAGTCTTATTTTTTTCTAATTTTTTTTTAAAGAAATGTCCACATTAAGGTAACTTTAAATATGAATAACTTCTCTCTTCATTTACCCAAGTTGTCAATTTTGAAGTCAATGAATACGATTACCCTACGAAATTTTCAGTATGGAATTTCTAAATCACTGCATTTGTTTTACAACCCTGACCATGAAAAACTTAGCCTTATGAATAGTTTATTCTTTGAATGGATATAATTTTGATTTGTATTATTTTGAAAGAGTTTTTGAGATTATGTCCCGCCATTGAAATACCAAAATTGAGAAGCTGTTTCACTTCTTCGGACTTTTTGTGTCTCTCGAAACATGAACTGCTTAAAATTATGATGAAAGTGACATATTTCGCTTTATATTCAATGCCTTTTCATTTGAATACAACACTGTTCTCCAAGTTTAACTCACAAGCATTTTTATTTTTGGTTTGACTTTAGAAGAAATCCGCATACCGAGGTATTAGTTTTATTCTTGTCGACTTCAATATTTGGCATTCAACTTTCGGTTTTCGCTACTACCGGCATGCAGTTAAGGAGCTTCAAATCATTATACAAATATTCCCTACTCTTGGTACTTAAAAACAAACAAAATATGATGCATAGGTTAGGTACTACTAATATCAGTGGTCAGATTATGGAATTCAAAGTGCGAATAATTTTCAATTCGATATCGAATTTTCGACATTGTTTTAGAGTTTTTTTTTTTAATCATCAAATTCCAATTTTTCAAATCAATTGGCTTCCTTCGAAGTATACGAAATTTCATATCGAAAAACTTTCTGAAAGCGATATTTATAACCAGAAGGGAAATTCGCTACAATATGTGACCTGCCTGCATTTGTATTCCATAATCAGTGGCCAGGGTTGTATTTTTTTTTGTTTTTTTTTTTGAAAGCAGAATGCATTCTTCAATAAATGAGATTAATTTTGTTTAGATATGATTGCATTGATTGACTTCACTTTAGAATTTTGGGAAAACGGAAAAGTATAAGAATATATATAAATAATTGAGTCGATCGAATCGAAAATTGAAGAGAAAATGATTTTGGATTTGAAGCAAAAATTATTGACAATTATGAAGAATTCTTCCAAATACCTCTTGAAATCACCATTAATTTTATTTCATAATATTGATTAACTTCTTACATTCGCAGCCAAAATCAACAAAAAAACTAATTCACAGATTCACAGGCACCGAATGCCCCGATGGGTTTCCATCTGCATGTTATACTGAACAAAGAAAAATATACATTTTATTTGTATTTTATATAGCTCCTTTGAATTCTTTAAGGTCTTATCCGTCTCTTGTCCGTTGTTGTACTGTCATGTGGAAATAGACACCATTTTGCAAATTATAACACACACAAGAAATGAACATGCTCAGTCTTTTTTGACAGATCGTCAATATTCTGACATAGCATCAAAATGACATTATGTGACTTCTGTCATTTTTGATTGTATATCCAGAAGAGATTTCCCTAATAGATTAGTAGATCACAATGTGAATGATTCTGAAGCTTGTGTATAACAGTTTTTATGATAAAAAAAAATAATTAAATCCCTTAGTATTCTTCTAATTTTCTCTAAAATATGACTCATGTATTGAAATATAGAAATTAAATTTATTGAGTTTTTATAAAACATAAAAATTCATATAGTACCATTTAATAGCTTTTGAAGAATGTGATCCCAAATTTCCATAAAGATTATAATTATTTCCAGTTAATTTTGCAGGATATTCTATTATTCCCAAAAGTTAATTGTCGCAATCAAATTACAGAAACGAATTCAGCATGATTCTTCTTTATTCCCACTTTCTTTTGTGATCGAGAAAAATCACGATATGAAACATTAATTAAATAATTTTTTTTTTTGTTTATTTAGAATCAATTTTAAATAAATTGTATTCTTTTTCGATACATTCGCAATGAATATGCACGAAAATGCAAAATTTCTCAGGCCCCTGCACAAATGCCTTTTTCACACACAACTCACATAACAAACAGAAGCGACTTGGTCACACGATTTTATTTTGAGTGGGGTACACAACATTATCGATCATGTATGACAATCGGCTGACTTTCAGTCAGTATCAAACATTTTTGTGAGCATGAGTTTGCCTGGAGCTTGCCTGACAAACCATCAAACAGAGTGTATACACTATCAGTCGTCCAGGGGACGAAAAAATCAAAAAAAATCTCCAGCAACTAGTATCTTCGTGTGAAATGGGACTATCGAATTGCTCTTCTGAATTACCAATCAAAAAGGCTTTTAAAACATATGAAAATCACAATGTTGGCTGATGCTGCAATTTCAATGATCGCATTCATTCAATAAATCGATCATATATTATTAGATACAATTAGTCTTATTTTTTTCTAATTTTTTTTTAAAGAAATGTCCACATTAAGGTAACTTTAAATATGAATAACTTCTCTCTTCATTTACCCAAGTTGTCAATTTTGAAGTCAATGAATACGATTACCCTACGAAATTTTCAGTATGGAATTTCTAAATCACTGCATTTGTTTTACAACCCTGACCATGAAAAACTTAGCCTTATGAATAGTTTATTCTTTGAATGGATATAATTTTGATTTGTATTATTTTGAAAGAGTTTTTGAGATTATGTCCCGCCATTGAAATACCAAAATTGAGAAGCTGTTTCACTTCTTCGGACTTTTTGTGTCTCTCGAAACATGAACTGCTTAAAATTATGATGAAAGTGACATATTTCGCTTTATATTCAATGCCTTTTCATTTGAATACAACACTGTTCTCCAAGTTTAACTCACAAGCATTTTTATTTTTGGTTTGACTTTAGAAGAAATCCGCATACCGAGGTATTAGTTTTATTCTTGTCGACTTCAATATTTGGCATTCAACTTTCGGTTTTCGCTACTACCGGCATGCAGTTAAGGAGCTTCAAATCATTATGGTCTTATCTAGAGCCAAGAACAATAAATGTATTTATTAATTTAATAGCGCCTTCCTGCTTCGTGCTTCCAAATGGCACCGCCAGCAATCCCAGTTCAAAACAGTAACTAATTTTGAGCAGTTCCAATATGATCAAGGAAACATAGGTATGTCCGATTTCGTCCGGGGATTTCTGTGTACTTATGCGAAGTAAGCAGTAAGATAACTCCTGGAGTGTTACATCTGACGGACTTAATTAGATACATATGTATATACATATTTTAAGATTTTAATTGCTGTGTGGGTCGTACCTGAGGAATATTAAAAAAATGTTCGTAATAAATACTGAAAAGTTTCCTTTTTCTTGGGTTTCAAATTAGGCAACACCAAATGAATTATTTATATTTTAATTTGTGGAAATACATATACATATCTCAAAAATTCTTTCATCATAATTTAGGATGTAAATACAAAAATATTAACAAAATAATATATATCATTTTACTATTTACAACTGAAGCAACGTCACAGGCTAAGTTTTAGTTTTTTTTTATTTTAATTATATTTTGTGAGAAATTTTGTAGGTAAAATCCACCATATTATAAATAAAATCGAACCTTCCCACCAGCAACACCATATACCTAATGGATTAGTAAACAAATTTCGAAGAAGAAAAACTTCCACAGCTCTAGAGCGCTTGTTTTCTAAAAAAAAAAATTATAAACAAACAAAAAGGACGGTTTGCTGAATGTCTAATTATTGTAGAAAAGAAGTTATGATTGTTAACAAAAAGTATGAATGTATATCAACCAATGATAGCGAACCTCGTAGATTAAAAAAAATATATATATAAATACATACAACTACTAATGTAAAAACAATAAAAGTTAAATAAAAACAAGCAGCGGTGCGCCGGTATGTTGGCTGAAATTAGACAAAAAAAAACAACAAAAAAAACATTGAAAAAACACCAAAATCAATTGCAATATTAGATTCATACTAAATTTGATTTAAAGAAAAAGCTAAAATAAATTAAAAAATAGTAAAAATATTAATTATTTGTATCTGTGTTAATAAAATAAATATTATCTTGTTAAAGTTAAAAGTTGTTACTAGAAACGTGGTTGCCTTTGATACCAACCTTATTCTACGATTCGGAACAAAGCATTTAAAAAAAAAAAAAAATATGAAGAAAAATATATATACCTAGATATATATCGGAAAATTATAAAAAAAAAAAAATAAAGAAAAAATAGCGATAGTTTAGTGATTTGCTTGTATAGCCCAAGGATTTTATTTTCAGTTAGGTATTCTTAAATTAAGAAAAAACAAATAAAATATCGTTTTATTTAGTTATTCATAAACATAAAATGTATAACTGTAAGTTTTATAACAGGGTTATTTGGCTCTATATGTTCCTGTAGTCCCAAATATATATATATATAGATTTTTTTTTTAAGTTGCATGTTCTTGTTAGATTTAGCATCATTCATGGCTAGCAGGTTCACTACAATATTGGACAACGGGTACCAACGGGATAGCACTAATGTGTGGTACACTAACATGTCTTCAGTCTCTTTCAGCTTTAGTATGACCTTAAGGAGATCACGTTTACGCGGATTGACAATTTCCTTATCAGCTTAGCCCGTTGTTCTTATCTATATATCTAAACAAGATGTGAAATTGGGCATTTGTAAGACTCCTTACCGGGCAGTCTCGTTGCACCAAGTTACGGTTTAGTCGGCTTTAATATTGGTACCTGAAAAATTCACAAGTATATCCCATATTTTCGCACCCTTGTAATTTGACCAAACATTGGCGTACTTTTCTGCAAATAGCAATGTCAACAAGTTTTATATTAATATTAGGCGTTTTTTTTTTTTAGTTCAGAGTTTGTTCAGAGCAGAGCACTGAGTAGACTCTGAGCGAACGGAGTAAACTCTGAGCAGAGTATGTTCAGAGCACTCCGATTTAATTATGAAATACACCTGAGCACTCGATTTTCATATCTGTCAAATTACATGAAAACTGTATGAAGTTGGACGCACTCAGCTTTTTACTCCGTCTGCTTGGTAATTTTATTCTGAGCTCATGGAGCACGCTCTGAACGAAAGACGAAATACAAACTCCAAGCTCTGAGCGCTGTGAACTCAAAAAGAAACACAACATTTTTGTATAACAGTTCTTGCTCAGCTCTGAACTGTTCAAAAATAAAAAAGAAAAACGCCTATTATATGACAATGGGAACGTTTACTGAGCACAAGCAATTTGCAGTCAATTACTGCTTGCACTGAATGCAAATTTGATTAGGGAAACTTGTACAAATAGTAATGCCATTTTGTACGAGTCTGCAGACAAGCCAATTTATAACAGTGTTTGCAGGTTACTTCCAATAAAAGTATGGACGAGAGTCGAGAAATGCCAATTTTTGACAGTTATAATTATAACAGTTGTCCGTCATTAGAAGTGGGTGCGCATTAAAAAATAATTATGGGTCCCCAAGGTATGCCCACTTGCGGAGGGCCCTGAACCTGCGGGGCCGCATAAATAGTATACTTAAAAAAAAAAAACTGTTCTAAATTGGGATGTCTAAAGTAATTTCCTAAAAGTAGACAAGGTTATTAATTACGGTTGATAGTTTCACGTGCGGCTTTAAAAGAAAACTCTTGGTGTCCGAAATATGTCCACCATTGCGGAATAGGTCCACATAAAAAAAAACTGTTATGGGCAGTACAAGCATGTACTATTATAAATAGACATGTCTTTAGTAACTTCCTAAAAGTAAAAGCATATCAACGCCCTTCGCACCCTTCGCATAAACAGTGCCTTTATAAACACTACTGCTATAAATTGATTATGTACCTACTTCCTAATATTAAACGATTCGAAATGAAATGAAATTTTGAGTGCATTGGCGGATGTATGTCTCTTACATTGTGTTATCTTTTCATCCGACCTTATAGAGCCTAAAGGACTGGCTCTATATAATAGCCCTTCCACACTATCCCATCGAGTATTGATACATGTCAAAAAAAAGTGTGATAGAATTACTTACGACTGCCAAATTTGTGTGAAGAAAACGATTTTCATATTTTGCTTCCACACTTGCATTGAAAAAAATCAATAAAGGGCCCGACCCATAGAATCCGTCGCATGCGTTGCGGCAACAGATCCATTGACATTGACTTATGCAACGGATAGGGGTGACCCAATGGATAAGTTGCGTTGTTTTGAAAGCTTAATTCAAATTACAAAGTGTGTTCGATTTTTCGAACCTATTGCGCACTGAGGAAGGTCAGCATATTTCATAGAACTTGCTTTATTTTATATCTTGTATGCGTATATGCTGGACAAACGTCACAAAACTAGCAAAATAATGGACAAAATAAAGTAAATAATAGGCAAGCTTATTTTCGCTTGTATTTTGCAATAGTTTACAAAATTGCAGAGTTATTGCCCTTTCTTCTTTGTGTTTTTCCTTACTGTTGCAGATTTAAAATGGCAACAAAATTTTACAGACAGTAACATTTTGTCAGTTTTGTTGTGTATATTGATTTATTACAAAAATACGGAAGCTAGGGTCCAATTCCGCAAGCATGAAAAAGTTGTTTCGTCTACCCTTTCTATTCACGCTCAATATACTTATGCTCGAATAAATTTACCTATCTGTGTAAACGTTATCTATAAAAAAAATAGTCAATCAAAAATAATCATCAACATTTAAAAATTTTATGTGTACGCGAATTTTAATTAAACTAGAGTGAACAAATCTCATAAGAACGAGTTCAGATGCAAATGCCATCATCGAACAAACCTACTATTGACAATTGATGTCAACGGACCTGCCGGACAGAAAAGTTAAAAGTTCAGCTACTTTTTGCGTTGCATCCGGTGCATGCGTCGCGTCGCCTATAGGCCACTTCTCATAAAAACGTGTGTATTTAGTCGTGCTGTCAGTTGTGTACGTCGACGCAACGCATGCGACGGATTCTATGGGTCGAGCCCTAACCTTAAACCAACTGGGATAGAATGTGTGATGGTTTTAGAACCAATCCTAAAAAATTTTCGTGTATTAACACTCATGTCAAATTGTGTGAGAGGGGCTGTCAGTCGTGTGGGATGAAATTTCATAATTTGTTTCCACACTGTTATACAGGATTAACTTCCCACTTTTTTGACATGTGTTAATACTCAGTGGGATAGTGTGGATCACCCTAAAACAATTTCCTTATGGAAAATGTTTATTAATAAGGTTCTGGAGTTGAGCAGCTTTCCCGTCTACAATTAGACATAGGTACTTTGAAATGGGTTTATAAATAAGACTGTAAATAAATTAAAAATTAAAATTATCATAATCGTCGATTTCAACACTTGAATATGTTATTTCAATGTCAATGCTCCAAAGCCTGCCTACCTCACATTAATAAATTTCAACAACGAAATTAAAAACAATACAAAATATTTAATAATGAGTGTGTTTCTTTAATTGTTCCAGATAAGTTGGCACACTTTTCTTATTAATTAATAAACATAATAATAGTTCAACTGAAAGGATAGCAAAACGTCATTAAATCATTGAAGTATTCTAATGCATGTGTCACACAAAAGCATTGATTGATGGCAAATATGCTTGTGGTTAAAACAGGTACATACTATAAAATGTATGCTTTTGTATGTGTGATATGTCATACATAATAACAATTGTAGTCAAGTGCAAAATAAATAAAATTTTACTTAGAATGCGTAGCACTTTGCCGTGGGATGTTTTTCCGTGTAGTTTTGCATTGCTGTTCTTAAATATTTAACACTTATGCAAATCTACCATAAAAGAGAAAATTGCATTTCGATACAATTTCTTTTATTTCACTCTCAACATGGAATAAAAAGAATGCATTCCAAATATTCTGAATAAAGAAAGAATAGAAAAGTTCATTTGAAAGAAGAAATGCAAGACTGGTGTTCCGAATATTTTGAATATCCAGAATAAAAAAATGAAGCACACTCTCAACTCAATCCTATCAATTCTGAAAATTCAGACATGCAGTCTTAATAAAAAAAATAGGTAATTAATTTATTTAATTTGATTTAGTAAAATAAGAATTGTTTATCTAAAGAACCTTCAAGTATATGAAATAAATTATTGAAAATACCGAGCGTACGCAGAAAATTAGGCGTAAAGGAATCGTCACTGCATGACGAATGTCATACGCTTCTATGAAGAGACACACGCTTCGTGTGCAGAAGGCTTAAGAAATGTGATACATATCTTTCAAGCTGAAATCATAATTTTAATTTTCGTCCATCGTACCTACCTGCTTGTCTTTCCCGTTGCAAGTGTTTTTTATCTAATGGGGTACGCAAATTAAATTTCATTTGAATTTAAAAAAAAAACTATTTTTTACAGACGTTTTACAAAATAAAGTATTTTGGCATTGTATGTTTAACAAAGATATTGTATGAAGAAAAAATCTATTTAGTCGTTTTTATTTCATTTGTTATAGAACTTTGTAATTTTAATACTTTTCATGTCTTTTCAAGCCATTATAGATGTGATTTATAAATACGGTAACACATTGTTAAAAAGTGGTTATTATTATAGAATATAATCTTAAATAATGTATTTTATTATAAAAATAAGTTTTTTTTTGACAATATTCAAACTTCTTTGTGTGCAAATTATTACTGATTTGAACATTGAGTCGTTGTTATCTGGTACAACAGTAGAACCAACAAAAAAAAGAAAAAAAAAAAACATAGCCCATAAATAATGGGTTACGTACATGCATGTAAGTTGTGAACTTCCCCAAATTAAACCCTCAAATATTGTATTGGTATGCCTCAAATGTGTTAGATTTACAAAAAAAAAAAAAAACAACAACAAAATCGTAATAAGTACCTATATTCCACAGAATATCTTTGCATTTATTTCAGTCATGCCGCATATAGAATAACATTCCATGTGAGGTCTTCCAATACATACAAAAAAAAAACCGGGGTCCTGTGTTATAAGTTAAGACAATATCATTTTGTATTTTTTTAATTTATACACAAAAAAAAAAACAGAATAAGTAAATATCTATTAATAAACAAAAAAAGGGTACTTCTTGTTACACACTACTATACTACACATCTACACTAACAGACGTAAAAACAGATACTTTATTTTTTATTATTAATTTATTCTAAACCACACTTTTACATTTTTTTAAATTCTAAGAATATAAGCAATAGCAGTTTTTTGCCATGCAGCCATTTAATAAGAAAATATCTAGCTATATTTTTAATGTTTTTTTTTAATTTTTTTTACATAAATGTTCAATAAAATAAAATGGCTTTCATACAAATGCCATAAATTAAGTTGTTGTTTTTTTTAAATGTGTGTTAAAAATTTATAATATAGTAAGTTTGCAAATTCTAAATAATATAAAATATATTTAATATATTATATACAAATATGTATTCTATAAATGTTTATGTTGCTCAATAAAAATTATATTATAAAACAGTATATGTAAAACTTTATTGCTGAAATTAAAACAAAACAAGAAAGCACTGAATTTGAGACCTAATTAGATAATTATTATATTTAATCTTTTTGGCCTATATATTATAAAATAGCTATATATGTTGTTATATTTTAATGTTTAAATAAATCAATATAACTTGCTGTCCCTTAAGTCCAGTTAAATGTTACATTTCATATGAGCATTCATTATAACATAGATTTGTTTTTAAATGTAGTACTTGATGAGGATAAATTCGATCTTCGGACATTTCGGGACCGTATACGAAGGCCTTTTTGATTAGGCCATACGCACAAAACTGAAGTAAAAGTTAAGGTTAATATTAGAGCTACAGTCAAACCCGCTTAAGTGAAACGACAAAAAATCCCAATTATCATTTTACTTAAGTGGGTTTTTCACTTAAGCCGACCACGGATAACTGAAAAAAAAAAGTTTCACTTAAGAGGATTTTTAGCCTGAATGCGAACAAGAAGAATAAGTTGATAAGACAAAAATTTTTTCTTTATTAACAAAACAATAACGCAGAAATGGAATGGTTAAAGCCTGCTTATTACTTTTTTTTTTGTTTGATTTTTGTAAAAAAAAAATTCCATTTTTAAGATTCACTTAACCGAGTCTTTTTTCAGATATCCGATTTTTTCATTTAAGCGGGTTTCATTAAAGCGGAGTTATTTGCGGGAAATTTGTCGAAAAATGTACGCGGTTTAGCTATGTTGTTTACGGATTAGCGGATTTTTTCAGTTAAACGGGTTTCACTTAAGCGGGTTTTTGTACTAGTAAAAACCAAGATTGAAATCCCGGATTTCCAACATAAATCTAAAAAAATTTTTTTTATTTTTTCTTCAGGGAAAGCTGCTCTTTTTCAGTTTGATGTTTTCATAAGGAATACAGATAAATAATTGATTGACTTCAATAAATTGTTAATGAAATTTCACAACGACAAAATACTCTCAACGTTTTCTTTTTAAAAAGAGTAAAGCATATTAAAATTACTACATCGGTGTATTCTTAACCTTTTTTATACCTAAACTTTTTTTTTCATTATAAAGTGACCATTTTTGCTTGAAAATTAGATTTGAGAACTTAAATATTGATATTAAACATACAAAAGTATTTACTAGAAAATATTCAAGTTGTTTTTTACAAACTTGAAAGAAAGAAATAGTTTTTATGCATACCATTAAAAGTATTTACTGCGCACAAATTCATCCAAAACCAGTAAATAATATTTCTTCCAGTAAATACTAGTTTTCAGCATTTACTTTGATTTTATGCATATATGACAAATTGCTACAGAAATTTCACAGTAAAAGCACTTACTACCGTTTATGTACATATGTATATGGCCCATAATCTCGGAAACTATGTTTAACTGAACTGGTTGAAAAACTTTCTTCTTGAGAATAATTGTGATAAATTGAAGAAAATCATGCAGCAATCGGAAATTCAGAAACTTACTTTGCAACAACACAATAAAATACAATCTAACTAATAACCGTTATGAATTCCACAGTTTATCGTTTAAAATGTAACATTTGACTGGAATATTTTATTGATTTTTTTTTAGCTTAGTGTAGAATGTCGGTGAGCACAAAAAAAAAAAAAATAGTCAATAAACATAATCCATTTTGTTTTGTCACCAAATTGTGTGATTTTCCATGTATGTATAAATAAAATAAACATAAATTAAATTCAAAACAAAATAAGTAACTTTTTTAAACTTAAACATTATTCTTTTTTAAAATAATTGCAAAAAATAAATTAGCCAGTGGGGTATGCACTTCGTAACACGTTCCGTAAATAAAAATAACAGTAAAGTTTACATAAAATAAAATGGAATTTTAAATTTATTTTATTTGAATTTTAGTTTATATAATTAAATATTTATTAAAGTTAGGCTGCGCGCACATTAGTGCGAGAAAATTGTTCACATACTTCTTATGTAGCTGCGCACTGCTGTGCGCGCAGCCTTACGGTTTATGTCGATACACACTTTTATTTTAAATTTATTTCATAATTGCTAATTTAGTAAAAATAAAACAAACTGTTTCTCAAACAATTTCTAGATTTAAATAGAAAAAAGAATGTTATGTTCTTAAATTTAAGACAAAGTTTATTTCAACTCAGATCATAAAAGTAAAAAAAAATGCAAATAATTCGAAATGTTTTCCTATATCTACGTATATACATATTTTTAATTAACTCAATTCAAGCAGCTTCCTTAAATAAACAACAAATATTTAAAAAAAAAAAATACAAAAACTATCAATAAAATAATTCAATCAAAAGCAATTTTCTTCACATTTCCTTAAAACAAAACAAAAAATTAACAAAAATTACGTAAAGACATAAAAATATTCTAAACCAAAAAAAAAAAATATTTTACCTTCATAAATGTTACAAAAATAAACTAAAAGAATAAAAGAAAATAAAGAAAAAGAGTAAAGAAATATTTTTAAACGCCTTAAGTAACGTGCCATTAAAGTTTCAGATTAAAATCTGTTACATTATTGTATATGCCTTAGGTTTCCCTTCAAAAAGAAAGAAAAAAAAAGCAAAAAAGCAAACAAATTCCTGGAAATTCCTTGGAATGATGAAACCTTAAATAACTTCTTTGTATAAGTTTTGTTCCTTTTATTTTATATTCAACATATTATATAAGAAAGTTTAATTCGCATATCTTTATATTTCTAAATTTTGTGTTGTGTTGTTTTCTGTCCAATTTCTTCCGTCATGCTAAATATTAAAACTTTTTCTGCTTTTCCTATGTAAACAAGTATATATGTATGAACGAATATCGTAAGTTCTGAACACACACTCTTAATTTGTCGTGCTAAAGTTCCCCGAACTTTCATAAAAAAATATTAAAAAGTAAAAGTAAAAGTAAAAGTAAAAGTAAAAGTAAAAGTAAAAGTAAAAGTAAAAGTAAAAGTAAAAGTAAAAGTAAAAGTAAAAGTAAAAGTAAAAGTAAAAGTAAAAGTAAAAGTAAAAGTAAAAGTAAAAGTAAAAGTAAAAGTAAAAGTAAAAGTAAAAGTAAAAGTAAAAGTAAAAGTAAAAGTAAAAGTAAAAGTAAAAGTAAAAGTAAAAGTAAAAGTAAAAGTAAAAGTAAAAGTAAAAGTAAAAGTAAAAGTAAAAGTAAAAGTAAAAGTAAAAGTAAAAGTAAAAGTAAAAGTAAAAGTAAAAGTAAAAGTAAAAGTAAAAGTAAAAGTAAAAGTAAAAGTAAAAGTAAAAGTAAAAGTAAAAGTAAAAGTAAAAGTAAAAGTAAAAGTAAAAGTAAAAGTAAAAGTAAAAGTAAAAGTAAAAGTAAAAGTAAAAGTAAAAGTAAAAGTAAAAGTAAAAGTAAAAGTAAAAGTAAAAGTAAAAGTAAAAGTAAAAGTAAAAGTAAAAGTAAAAGTAAAAGTAAAAGTAAAAGTAAAAGTAAAAGTAAAAGTAAAAGTAAAAGTAAAAGTAAAAGTAAAAGTAAAAGTAAAAGTAAAAGTAAAAGTAAAAGTAAAAGTAAAAGTAAAAGTAAAAGTAAAAGTAAAAGTAAAAGTAAAAGTAAAAGTAAAAGTAAAAGTAAAAGTAAAAGTAAAAGTAAAAGTAAAAGTAAAAGTAAAAGTAAAAGTAAAAGTAAAAGTAAAAGTAAAAGTAAAAGTAAAAGTAAAAGTAAAAGTAAAAGTAAAAGTAAAAGTAAAAGTAAAAGTAAAAGTAAAAGTAAAAGTAAAAGTAAAAGTAAAAGTAAAAGTAAAAGTAAAAGTAAAAGTAAAAGTAAAAGTAAAAGTAAAAGTAAAAGTAAAAGTAAAAGTAAAAGTAAAAGTAAAAGTAAAAGTAAAAGTAAAAGTAAAAGTAAAAGTAAAAGTAAAAGTAAAAGTAAAAGTAAAAGTAAAAGTAAAAGTAAAAGTAAAAGTAAAAGTAAAAGTAAAAGTAAAAGTAAAAGTAAAAGTAAAAGTAAAAGTAAAAGTAAAAGTAAAAGTAAAAGTAAAAGTAAAAGTAAAAGTAAAAGTAAAAGTAAAAGTAAAAGTAAAAGTAAAAGTAAAAGTAAAAGTAAAAGTAAAAGTAAAAGTAAAAGTAAAAGTAAAAGTAAAAGTAAAAGTAAAAGTAAAAGTAAAAGTAAAAGTAAAAGTAAAAGTAAAAGTAAAAGTAAAAGTAAAAGTAAAAGTAAAAGTAAAAGTAAAAGTAAAAGTAAAAGTAAAAGTAAAAGTAAAAGTAAAAGTAAAAGTAAAAGTAAAAGTAAAAGTAAAAGTAAAAGTAAAAGTAAAAGTAAAAGTAAAAGTAAAAGTAAAAGTAAAAGTAAAAGTAAAAGTAAAAGTAAAAGTAAAAGTAAAAGTAAAAGTAAAAGTAAAAGTAAAAGTAAAAGTAAAAGTAAAAGTAAAAGTAAAAGTAATGTGAGAAAAATTACTGTTTAAAAGTAAGAAAGGCACAGATAAACTTTTCAAATCGAAAAAAAAACATCTTTATTCAAGAAGTTGTTATAACGAATCTCAATTTCTACACAAATTACTGTGATAAAATAACAAGTGAGCAATTTCTTCAAATTCATGAACTCAATATCAATTTCTTATAAAAAAAACTTAATTGCTCACCGGCAATTTATTAACAAAAAAACAATTTAGTTTCTTTAAAAAGATAAATAAATTAACAACAACAAAAACAGGAAGCTCCATACTATATTCTCAACAAATGTGGGTAAACGTAGTGTGAAAATGTATTGCACAAATTTGAGTCAACAAATACAGTAAAAAATCAGTTTTCACATTAAAAAACAAACTGTAGAAGTATTAAATTAAATTAAAAAAAAAAAAACAACACAAAATCAGTGTTTGACATTACTGAGAATAAAACAGAAGAATATTGAAAAGAAAAGTTAAGCGAAAAATGTTAAACAATATAATGTGTGCCAAATATTCCATTTATATAATAGGGATTTCAATCGATTGTAGGCTAACAAAAATCTGAAACCAAACTTTAGCGTGGTAAAATGTATCAATAATCTTCAAGAAATGAAAAATCTATATCAAAATGGTTAAATAATTTTATTTAAAGAAGTATATAGAAGAAAATTAAATATCGTTAATTATGTAAATTTTTGTAAAAACAAACTTATAGGAAAAGGGAAATACATAGTATGTTTAATCTCAACTTTAAGAAAACTGTAACTGGACATTGCTGCAAAAAGTCCCAGACAGAGAAGACGGTACAAGACATATTCGTTATCAATCAATTTCTAGTGTATTTTTTAAGAGCGAACACTTACTTCTACTCTTCTTTAGATGGCACTTAATATAAGGTGAAACTTGATGTTACTTACAAGTTTCTCCTTCAGTCGGCCTCTAATAGTAAAATATGTTCGTTCTCTTTCTTTTTCTTAACCATTAATTTTTTTTCACAAAATAAAACAAAACTCTTTATTTCACAAATCGATCTTCATCGTGGCTACATAGCCGGGGTCCGGTGGCCTACTTAACATTCCTCCATATCAGGAATCTATAAGAGACGGTATCAACCTATCCAAAAATGGTCACATACGTTTATTTGTTGCTGCATCAGCTGCTTTTTCGGATTACAACAACACAAAGCTATCCTGATCGCTTTGGAATTTAGATACAATCCTGAATAAGGCCAGTTACATACCTTCCACTTATGAGCGCCACCTGACTCATGATCTTCTCTACTTAGTGACCCGCTTCCCGCAAAGTGGTCTTTCTCTACAGCGCAAATTAATACTCTCATGCTCAAAATTAACGCACTTTGTTTTATATTTTCTGTTGTTTACTTTTTTGATAAAGAATCCAAAAGTGAAAACTTTGACACAGCAAAAAAATTGAAACTGAACAGTAGAAAATAGTACCTAATTAAAAAAATCGATACTGAACTTCAATTAACTTTATTTAAGTAAAACAATTAAAGTGCTTCTCTCAGTTTTTGTTTGAAGTTTTTTTTTTAGTAGGTATATGATATTTTGAAGTCGTTCATTCCTTGAATTAAGTTTGGTAGGTTTAACTTGTGAGTAGAGTTCTCTCACTACCCTTTTACTGCAGTTTCTAGGTGAGCTGTAGATTGTCCGATCTTTTATCATGTCCTAAATTTCTGGGAACGCAAATCCATTGTGGCTTTATAATAATAATTAATAAGCCATGCAAATACCCTCTACTTTTTTCACTATGAAGCTTTGTACATATTTCCTCGTAAATGAAATTAAGTGATTTTTTGACATTTCTCGCTGGTAGGCAAACACTACAGACTAGTGAACGCGTTTTGAAGGTTTGGCGTTTGAAACCACAAAGCCTCAAATGACAAGTACAAAATAAATCTTTGATGTGCATCAATTTATAAAATAAATAAATATTGTTAAAGCACAAACAAGAAACAAAGCCACTTCAACTGCAAATGCGCACAAACTTCTTTTTCATTTCTATTCGAACTGTCAAAGCTTCAACAAAAATCCAATAGTTATCGTACATTTTTGGCGCGAATTGGTTCACCGCACTCTTCTTTTTTCTCCACACAGCTTCGCTAGCCCGGGTGTACAAAAATGCAAATTTATATGGATTCACGACATTATTCACAACTATCTACCACGTTAAATGACGAGCATAATCGTGCGTATTCAGAATTAAATTGCAGCAATTTGACCAGCCCTAGGCATGTTAAATGGTCTTTTCTATTTTCTTTACTTTTAGATCAATCGTACAAATTCAAAAAATACCAGTACTTAAGAGCGGTACCGGAGTGTACCTATGTATCTGTACAACAACACGAATCTAAAAAACAAAACAATACTGCAATGAATATATACTTCATGAGTTGCGATTTAATAAAAAAATAAAAAAAAAAAAAAACAAACAACCAACAAAATCAACTAAATGTTCTTTCTCTAAAGTGTACTACTGTTATATATGCTATTTTATTTTTTCTTAATAAAAAAATCATTTCAATAATTATCGTTAATACGTCATAATCTAAAATCTTAAGAAATAAAATTACATGCGATACATAATTAAACATTAATTGAACATAATGTGTATGGCAAACAATAATGTAAATGGAAACAAAATATTAATATCATGTCCTTTCACCAAGTGTACATTGAAAAAGTTTAAAAAAAAAATTAAAATTAATATCCAGTCTAGTTCTAAGTTCAAGATGCGAATTAAACAAAAAAAAGCTGACAAAAAAATGTTCGTACAATTTAGAATTACAAAAAAAAAATTATATACATAATTAAATAATAATAATAATACAAATATTAAAAAATATTAAAAACCAAATTATGATAATAATAATAATTTCGTTATATTGTATTATGGAAATGGATTTAAATAATAATTTTAAAAAAATGATAAAAACTAAAAATGTAAATCGAAAATTCAACCCACCTTAGTATTGCATATTTGTTATATACCTGTGTAAAATAGTTATAAAAATGTATTTTAATAAACAATAAAACTAAACTAATTAAAATTAAACATTAAAATTTAAAAAAAGAGTGCTTATTACTAAAAAAAAAAAAAACATTTAAATTAAATCAGATTTGTATATGTTTGCATGTATTATACAAGTACAGCGTGTATACAAGTATATTTGTACATAAGGTATTAATATTATTTTGTTTTTAAGATTACATAATAGAGTTATGGGTTTTAAAACCCACATACTCTGACAAACACATGCACACATATATACATATATAGTATAGGTATAAAACACATAAACACACACAAATACACACACAACCACACACACAGACACACACACTCACACACACACACACACATCCTCACATCCACACACACATCCACACACACACACACACACACACACACACACGCACACACACACACACCCACACCCACCCACACACCAAGCCACACACAGACACACACACACACACACACACACACACACCAATTCACCAAATGAAAAGGCAGAACCTTAAAAAATATTCTATATTAACTTATAAGTGAATAGAATAATTTTTAAGAGACTTAATAAATAAAAATTAACAAAGAAAAAATTATCAGAAACCTATTTTTTTATTATTGAGAAATTAAAAAAATACCATAAAACAAAACCAATAACAAAAAAAAAACAACAACAGCTAATACCAATTTCAAAAGGAATATCTTATCCAAAAAAAAATTAAATAAAAATCACCAGTAAGTGTGGTTTATTTATATAAATAGTTACAAGACTCTAATCACCTAGCAGCAACAATAATTGTGAATTGAATATCTTTAAAAAAAAAAAGTAAAAATAAAAAATAAATTAGTTTGGTTCTTCTTTATGTTACAAAAAACAAACAAAACAAACAAAATTACATAAATAAAACTTGGATATGTAATACAAAAAATTAATACATCAAAAACAAAATAAAATAAAAATACATAAAATATTTAGGGATTTCATTTCATATGTTCTAGTTTAAAAAAAAATACACACACACAAAATACTTATATCCTTTTTCTGAGGAGATAAAGTTTACATGTTTGATAAAAAAAAAAGAACTAAACAAATAATATAGTAAAATCTTATCAAACCCAACAGCAAACATATTTTCACACAAAGCCTTTTCTTTATATAATAAATGGGTTGTAACTTAAGTGTCCGACCGATTTTTTTTTTTTTTTTTTTTTTTTATATTTACATACCTACGCTTGGTTTTAGTTTTTGACCGAAGCTGAAGCCAGTGCCGCCGAAAGTGATAGTAGGCACGTTCCGAACCTAAGCATTGAGAGGCGTTGAATACCGGCATTTTGATTACAAAATATAAAACCAATAAACATGTGTCCAATATAAGCACTATTATTGTGATAAATTCATATGGTGTGAATTATTCAAGAAATTCAGAGGCAAAATTTTAAAGTTTTGAACCTTTGTCACTGCACTGGGCATTGGGCAGTCGAATACTAGCTACTTAGGCGGCACATGCGATTTCTGTCGCACGACATTACAAATGAAAAATAATTTGTATGGAATCAGATCAGATGGAACTTTACGAATCTGTCAATGTCAAAAGTGACTTTGTGGGCTTGACAGATGTGAACGAAGAACTAATGCGAAAAGAAAAAAAGGCTGTTTTTTATACTAGAAGTTTAGTATATTGTTCCGAAGTGAACACATGCAAAACCCACAATTTTTACATTTATGACTGAACGAGAGAGAGATATATTGCTACTTGATAAAGAGCCTTATTGCGTGTCACTGCTACATACTCAAACATTTGTTGACAATCGTCGCTCAACAACAGTTCTTAAGCAAGAAACAGATTAATTTAAAACTGCAACAGTACCGTCAACAGGAACAGCGGCCGCCATTAATTTAGAACCAACTTATTTCAATTGCTCAACACAGCACAGATACTGACAGGACAGTCCTAAATTTGCTGTTGCTGGGGTGGGACCACATATGACCTTTTCGATTGGCAATTCGGAAGAACTGTCCGATCCGGAATACCAATAAAACACTCAAACCAAGCCTAATTCGATTCTTTCTGAAGTTTTCTTATCATTGTATTTGTGAAACCTCACATCATGCAGCCACCAAAAGTTAAATGTTAAAATGTCCGAGACCAACATGGACGAGTACGATGTAAGCTTGTATCTTTAATATTTTCCATTTGGAATTTGTTTATTTAAAATTTGTTTGCTTTATATAATTCAAATTGGTATTTATATCACAAATTTGCCTGTCAAAAATTTGAATTGTCCCTGTCAAATTTAAACTTGAAATTAGCTGTTTACCTAAAATGACACTTCACAACTTTGACAACTTTTGTGTTTGAGTGTGTGAGTAATTCTGGGTTTGATTCTGATTCTGAAATCAAATCAAGAAGCGTTCTCTCTTATTTTCAGGAGAGCGACTGCCATTCCGAATCCCAATAGAACACATTCAGAAGGGTTTAAACGCACTCCGGACGCTTCTGGATTCCCAATCGAAAATGCCAATAGAAAATGCTTTGATTGGATATGTCAAACAGATATGTTTGATATGTAAAACAGATGCTGTTGATGGTGGCAATGTGTTTCAGAAATTTTTGCGGGCCAGCGTGCTGTTTGCTGTTGACGGTGCTGGTGCTGTTACTGTTACTGTTGCTGGTTTAATCTGTTTCACGCATTTTGTATCGCTTAAACGTATCATAAAACTTTTGGATAGATTACTACCGTATCGGATAGGTTCTTGAACGAAATTGAGATTAGTATAGAGTTAGAGTTGCAAAGTTTTCCCTCTTTGTTCTTTGTGCTTTTTCTTTTTGTTTGAGACATAAGGAGAATAAAGAGTTTGGAGATACTTATGATTGACAGAGTTGGGCTTAACTGCTTGAACACAATGAGATGTAGCTGCAAAGAATCGCTGTAGCACTAGCTGTCACGAAAATCGCTCATTTATGTAGCAAAGAACGCTTACAATGGTGTAGCGCGACTACATCATGACTATAGCTTGAGTCAGAAAGAGAGAGCGTTGTACGATCCCATATATGCCATCTCAAGTGCAGCTTGTAGCGAGTAGAAAAGTTAAAGTTGAGTCAAATTTTACTGCAGCGACTTGTCTTGCTGCATCTGCAGCTTTACATTGCAGCGCTATAAACTATTTTTGTATCTTTCAACTTTGACAGTGCTACATGCTGCAGCTGCAGCTTCACCATTGTGTTCGGCCAGTTAATCATCACATCAATTACTGAATGATATCATTACTTCCCAACTATATGGATGATTCCTTTTGACTGCTTTTTGAATTGCAACTATACAGAAAATTGCACCTAGCCTAAGTTTCAGGAAATACATGTATTATTATTCACTTTTAAACTGTTGCTAAGTTAAAAGCGGTTTAATTCAATTTAATACCTAAATTGGAGTACTTCAATGAGCTTAGGTATATTTTGATAAATACAGAATGGAATTTTGTTATACATACATACGGGACTTATGCTCATTGTTCTAATAGATGTTAAACTGGAGTTCAGCAAACGGCTATGAATATGCGCCAATAAAAACATAGATGCTTAAACACGAATCGTTATTTTTAAATTTCGGGCGTTTTTGAATGGCTGAATACAAAATTTTGGACTTAATCAAGTAACCGGATGGTTTTGGGCCAAACTTCGGTCGGACATTAGTTGTGATTTTATAATTATCACAAAAATTAAATGTTATCTTTGTCTATTATTACAATTTATTATTATTAAAAAATATACATTATATAAATATTTATGTAAAAATTTGTATACTTTTATATTTATTTCTACCGCACACAAATCTTAAAGTAAAATATCTAATTTTAAAGACATACATTTATTTTAATATTCGAGATCCCACCTCACATCCAGAAGAAAACAGAAATAATAAAAATAGGTTCAACACAAAAATAAAAACAAGTTTAAATAAAAAACAAAAAACAAACAGTTACAAATATCCATTTATCGAAAAAAAAAAAAAAACAAAAAACAAAAGCTAAACAAAATCAATCACTGTTAAAATTGTTAAGTTATCAATTTGAAAAAAAGAGAATATCAATGTGTAGTGCTTTAAAGTTAAGTAGTGTTTAGCACTTTGATTTACTGGATGAAATAAAAAAATCTTCTATGAAATTATTACCGAATTATAAAGGTGTTTTTGTTATTATGTTATTTCTTAGAGATATTGGCGATATTTTGGCAACCAAGTTTGGCAAGAGATTTCAGTGGGTGCCGTGACATAAGGTCAAGTGACATAATGCCAAATTTGGGGGTTTGGGCCTTATGTCACTTTACAAAAGCGACATAAGACCAAATTCACATATTTGGCCTTATGTCGCTTTTGTAAAGTGATATGAGGCCAATTTTCTTTGAGACATATAGGGCCAAATATAATTATCTAACATTCCCAAAAGCTCCCTTTACAGTAAAGGAAGTTTCTGACATCTTTAAAACCGAAACTACCTAATATTGAATAAATCCGGCATGTCGCCACGTATATGCATATGTTACTGTAAAAAGCCGAAATAATGAAATCCTAGAGCATCCAGCATTATAAGGCGTATAAATAGTGAGGTATGTATTGGGGGGGCATGCTGCCCCGGCAACCTCCCTGCTTGGCCCACTATAGGATTTAGAGTAGGTGCGAGGTTGGGTGTATGCAAAGTTCCGGTTTTAAAGAAAACAGTTCAAAGTGACATAAGCCCCTATTGGCTTTATGTCACTTTTCAGAATTTACATAAAGCCAAATCTGAAAATTGGGCCTTATGTCACTTGGCCTTACGTCACGGCACCATTTCAGTGACGGATAGAGGACGATGCTTAGCTGCAAACCACGTTTACATATTATAGTAGTCGAGAAAATCGATGTGTTAGGGGCCAGTTATAGCGATCAGGAAAACGGATCAGGAAAAAATTTCCTTTCGTATAATTCAATGTTTTATTAAACGATTTAAAATATAAAAAGGATATGAATCGATGTTAACTAATTGAAATATTTTTTTCATTAAAATAATCTAATTTGGGAGAAATACTTTGTCTAAAACAAGTACTTAATTATTTTCCTGATTGACATTTCGTACAGAAAACGAGTTTCCATCGGGAAATGCATTTTGTAGAATAAATATTTCCTCCAAAGGACATGCAATAAATATTTCAAATGATTTATCATCGATTTGTGCCATTTGTATATTTCAAATCGTATAATAAAACATTAAATTATCAAAAAGAAAATTTTTCCTGATGCGTTTTCCTGATCGCTATAACTGGCCCCTTACATACTTCTAAAATTGAAAAACTGGATCAGATTCGGAAACTGAAGTACTTATTATTGGTAGTAGTTATAAAGTAAATGCTATAGCATTGCTAATACAAGTCAAGGTTTTCAGTATTTTGGTATTTCATTTGGTATATGCATAATATTAAGAGTATAGGTGCTAGTAACCATATACTAGTAATAAATACTTACTGGATTCATTCAAGTAAATACTGCTTATGTATTCGAAATCGCTTGTGAAGAGTGTTTTTCTTAGGGACCGATAACTTCAAATTGGCAGCACTGTTTTCTATAATATGCTATGTTAGTTAACTAATTCTGGTGTAGCTCACCAATGAAAAACTGGGCCTTAGAAATCATTTTTTTTTAAAACCATATGCATGTAAAGTCTTTTAAATGGAACGTGAATTACATAGCACTAGCATATGTGGACTGAGACATAAGTTATTAATTATCTCACAAAATTCAACCGGTGGCGCCCAGTTTAAACATCCTTAAGTTAGCAGTCGAGCACTTTATCCACTGCATCATTGCCTTTTTGCTTCTGAGGAGTGACTTTTCAAAATGGGACTATAACTATATACAATCTTTCAGAAATTTCTAAGAAAATAAAAAAAAAAAATGCGAAATCGTAAATTTCCATAATATATTATTTCAGGTAAGTCTATATGTTTAGAAGCCATCGAGAGAAATTTTGCGCTAGCCATAAAAATTACAGAACACTCTAAGGGCCAGTTTTTCAGTTGTGAGTGTTAAGACAGAGTTAGCTCCAGATATAAATGCGTGTACAGTTAGCTTAGGAAGCACTTTTTCAGTGAGAATGCATTCGGATCGACGTGACGTAACAAACTGGCAGGGTAAAATAACAAAACAATCTGTTCAGTAAATCTAGAGTTAACTCTCCAAATGTTTGAAATAAATAAATAAATAAAATAAAAATTAAAAAAAAAAAAAATTAAAATGTAGTGAGTTTACTTGGGTTTAACTTTAATCTCGCACTGAAAAACTGGCCCTTATTATCTATCTTCACTAAATCTTGAAAATATATTAAGCGACTTGAGCTATGAATTACAAGATCAATAACGGTATAATGGACCACAAGACGGGGAAAAAAGGTCCAAACTGAATTTTGGCTTTGTTAACTCAATTTTAATATCAATGATGATCCGAAATGTTTCTTTTTATTTTTTTAACTTTAGGTTAAAACTATACAAAACGCCCCAGTTTACAAAACGCCCCAGTAGCCTGGCAAGCACACAGATGGTGTTATGTAATCACTACCAAACCTGTTCGAACAAGTTTCAAAAAAAGGACAAAAACGATTTCTGGCGCCAAAACGCCCTAACAAATTTAGTGTAATACGCCCCAATAATAAGTTATTGAAACTGTTATCTGATCATGCCATGAGAGCTTTTATGGCTGAAAAGAAAATAAAAAAAAGAACCAGCAAAGAACCGGAAATTAGAGCTAAAGACAAAAGCTGAACCAAAGAGGAAAAAAGGAAAGAATAGAAAACTTTCTTCTGATAGTAGTGATAGTGAGGACGAATAAGTGAGGGCGTTTTGTCACTTATGTGTGGCTTTTTACCCAACAATCGAGTTACAAAACGGCCCACTCAATTTTTTTTTTTAAACCAATATATAATATACCTATGCTAAGATGTTTTAGTAGAAAAGTGAATTACAAAACGCATGAAAAAAAAGCTGCTGATTTTCTATTTAATAAAAGAAATATTATTTTTGTTCAACTTTTTGTTTTATTGAAGATTCTAAGAAAGTCGGGCGTATTGAATAGTTTTACCCTATAATATAATGTCCATCAATGTATTCTTATGTAATGTTATGCAACAAATGTGAGTTGTTGTTTGTTTTGATTTGTTTTGGATTTATTTTGAAGGGAAAGCATGTCAATAGTTTTCAATCTTATTTTACAAAGCCACCTGTTCGTACAGCATTTGGTTGTGAAAAATCCTGTTTGATTTTTAAAATTATTTAAAAAGTTCGGAACTTCTGAAGCTTTAGGCCGTGTGTGAATTGAGTTAAAATCGCGTTAAATTTTATCCGAAGAGTGAGGTGAATCTGTACGTAGAAATGTCAAAATTTAATCTCGGATAGAATTTAATCGAAATTTTAAACGAATTCGCACACGGCCTTAGTGGTCCTTCTTACTCCTCTCCCCTATCCAAAATAGTCTTTGGATAGAGATTTTTCATATGTATTTCGAGTTACACAAGTCAAAAGTTTACATTTTATAAAATCTTTTTTGAAGTTCCCGAAAGAAAACACAAAGAAAGAATTTGTTTTATAAATTTTCTTTTATATCAAGTTATATATTTAGTTTTTTTTTTTTTTTTTTTTTTTTATTGTAAGGAACTTTAGGAATCCTTTGTTGTAAGGATATTTATTTCATGTTTATATGTACATATACATAATGAATGTACTTACAATGCATTAACTTTACATATCATAGTTATACAATTTAATTCAGAAATTCATTCTTCATTGTTTTATTTAACTAGTTTGTAAGTTTTTTTTTTTTTAAATTTTGTTTGCTTTTTTTTTTAAATGGTAAATAGTTTCTCAGTCTTCGAACTTTTTGTTGATCCATGGATAACTCAGTTGACTTCTTATTTATATTGCAAAAAATGCAAACTCAAATAGTAGATATATATGTATGTATATTATTTGCAATTTATAATTTTTTTTTCTTATGTAAGTAGTATTTATAATAAAATTCATTAATCATTCTTTTGATAACATATTATCTATCCTTTTTAATAAATTACAATGATTTTGTTTTCTGTCTTGAGACTTTTTAAATCTAAACCAGCATTTTCATGTTGGTTTTATCATTTGTATATATATAAATTTTTATTGATTTTAAATTAGTACATATTTCACAAAAGGAGCGATAAAATTTAAAATATGGTTCTCTCATGTTATCATCTCCTGAAGTTAATACTTTTTAATTTAAAAATTTGGCCTTCAGCATAAATTTGAATAAAGGAAAAACCAAAATTTTACTTATATTTTACAAAAAAATTAAGAACATTATGTTAGTAGATACATTTATATTATCTTTCTTTCTTTATAAACTTACAAGCTTGTTTTTGTCTGTTTATATTCTATTATACCATATAAATATTATTAATTTTAATTGTATTTTTATCTTTGGCCATAAATTGCAATATGTATATTGGCTTTAAACACTTTTTGTGTGTTTTATTTAAATATTAAATTTGATTAAAAAAGCGCACCTAAAATGCTTATTATTTTCAATTAAATCTGACAAGGAAAAATAAGTAAATAAATAATATTTAAACACGATATTTATAAATAAATCAGTTTTTTTTATATGTATAATTATTTATAATATTAATATTTTTTAAACGTGTAACAATATCTTTTCTTATAGCAGTAACTAAGTAGTGTATTTATTCGTAAAAAAAAGACATATTAATAAAAATTATTATAAGTATATATCTAAATTTACTTTTTCAATATTTCCCAATCAACTATTTTGTTGGCTGATCGACTGTCGATTTTTTTTAAATTGACATATAGGTGTGATACTATAGTCAAGATACCTTATAGCAGGTTGAAAAGCAAAATAAACATATCTAACTTAAGATAAATTCAACAGTCATTACATTAAGTAATATAGTTGAAATCATATTCTAATATCTAACATAATGTATGTTATATAATAATAATTCCAAGTCACTATTTTTGGCTTAAATGCAGTGAATGCAGTAAACAAAATGCCCATATTCAATTAAACATAATCGGAAGTAAATTAAATGAAATTGAATCCAATGAAGACAATGTTTGCGTCCAAACTGAACGGGTCCCTGTCTGGAGTACCTTAGAATTTTCAAGAAAGCTTAATTGTTTCACAATGGAACACCTAAAATTAATAACAACATAAGTCTTTCCGGACCGTTTTTTAATGAACAATCCAACGCGCATCCAATGAAACACAAAAGGGAATGAGTAAAAAAAAAATGTGTTGTTGTTGGTTTTGCTTTCTAAAATATGTTATTCGTATAATTTCTAATGAATTTGATATTTTAAAATCTAAATACAAATACAATAAAGAGCCCTCGTGTTGATGAGTAAAGCATAGTTCACATTGTCGATCCTGATTGACAGTTTTGACTGACGTCAGTCATGCTCACAAACAAATTTGTGAGAAAATTTGCCTGACAAACCATCAGTTAGAGTGTAAACATTAATTAGTCGTGATGGCCAACGCTTAAGTAACCAAGGCGTGGGCGGGAGTGAATGGAAATAGCTTCCCAAAACTTCATGAATGTCGAAATGACAACCACAATCATCTGAAGTTGAGTTGTTTATCTACTGATGAACACACTCAGAGGCGAACGCTTTAAACGTTTCCATCGTGATACCCGGCACGCACGAGTTAAAGATTTTCTATCACATTTAATTTTAATAAAGCAGACTCTTGGGAAAACAAAAATATAAAGACATATTGAGTTGAAAAAAAAAATATTAGCAAAATACCTAATTTAATATACAAAATATCTACCACTTTTGCGTCAAATAATACAATAAATATTTCTGCATTCCTAAGACAAAACCCGATATGTCAAAAAAATATATTTTTCAATTCTATATTTTTACATGATAAGAATATTAGCATGCGTTTTTTTTTTTCTCTTTTAAGGAAATCAAAATCTCGTTTACCATTAACCCGTAAACATTGAAACTCGTTGTCTGTAACTTTGACATCAGGTCTTGCATTAAAAGAACCGAACTATAGTTTTACCCTATTTACAATTTTTTTTATAATTCAAAAGTTAATATAATTTTAATTATTATGATTATAATTATTTTAAAATTTAAAAGTTAAGCGAAAAAATAATAAAACTTACCAAATAACCAACATTATTTTTAAAATCAGTAAAAAACAAAATAAAAAAATATGTACAATCCAAATTAAATGTATATGCCGACGACGTTAAGATTTACACATTTACATAGTAGGTTTTTTTTTTAGTTATACGTATTTATATAACTTCTCATAAATATATATAAATATATGTATGTTTATGTAGTTACCTACTACATTTTTTTTTTTTTTTGGTATTTTTATTTATTTGGCAACACTAAGAAAGAGTGCATTATAATATTTTCTTTTTTTAATATCACCATTTATTTTGGTATTGTTGTGCATCATCACTTAGTATTTTTTTTTTTTTTTTTTGTATAAAGATATAATATACTTCTACTTTTTTAGAAAAAAAAAACAAAAATAAAATAAAACTACGAACAACTGCATTTCTCAACGGCCATATTAGGTATTGTGCTCATAACCAATGTATTTTCCGTATTGAAATACAGTAATCTTAATGGACTCATTTTAGTTGGTGAACAACACGGTTGAGGTGCTGTACTCAGTTGCATCAAATGAGTATGTGGGTATTTTTCTAAAAAACCCAGCTTGCATTCCCCATTGCAAAAATACGCATTGAATTGTGTCGGTGCGACAACCCATGTCCAATCAAATTCGACAAAATTTACAACTAATGGATATCGGCAGCAACGCTCTTCATTGTCACTTTCGGAGCAATTCATTGATGTATTACGTTTTGTTCGACGTTTCCTATTGTCTTTTGTTAGCATCTCAATATAAACTGTCTATAAAGGAAGAGGGGAAACAAACAAACAAACAAACAAAAAAAAAAGAAAAGAATAGAATATTAAGGAGTACCAAAAAATTTTGATTTTGCAAAAAAAAAAATTATTATTATAAAAATTATCTTAATAACAGTAAAGGGTTCGTAGTTCACTAGAAATAGGTACGAAAATATAAATAATGAATTGAATTTAAATAGTCATTAAGACTTTGTACAGAATATTTCAGAAGTAATGGATAAAATAACTTCCGATTGTTTAAGATTTCAATATGACCAATATTGTGCCGTGTTTTTTTGGGAAAGCTATACATAGTACATCCACAGTAGGATTACTGCCGTAAAAGGAGAAGTAGAATCCTACTGCGGATGGGTTTGTGACGTTTGTTCGAGTATCGAATGGAATTTGGTGGTTCTGTTTTAATGACGATGTTCACATTGGACTCAGATTTACGATTTTTTTGGCATAAGTCAGTCAGCTCGTGTTCAGACACACACAACCGATTCACTCTGACCTTCAGTAGTCGTTAAAATATATAACACAAATTTTTATTTGCCGGAGAATTTAACCAGAAATTTTTCAATCACAAAATTAATACTTCACTAAAAAAATATTATTTCAATTGAAACAACCTCGATTCTGTAGTATTTAGGTGCCAAGCATAAACTAAATATTAACAAAACACATGTCACAAAAGGAAACGTCAAAAAAAATCCACAAATTTTTAAAAAATCCTGCCTCACTTGCCTGTCTCTTTCTCACCACAGAGTGGGAACGAGAAAAAGTATATAGACGTCAAAAAAAAATCCAAGGAGTAAGTCCAATGTGAACACCGTCATTGATAATTTCATTTAAATCTCGATGGATGTGTTCATAGAGTAGTTGTGCGTTGTTCATGGTGTGTTTTTCTATTGGGCAATACATTTAATCTTTTTCAGGAGCAATTTTCTGCAAATAAATTACCAAATTTCACTGAATCATTTACACATAAATTAGATTTTGTTTAAAATTTCAAACGAAATTCAGTGCTGATAGAAACTGCAAAAAAAAATTTATTGCAATTAGATAAAAGTCCCAAGGAACACGCCCTCTTTTTCTATTGACAAAAAAAAACTCACTACCTTAGTCGAGTAGGTACCCTTTTTTCAGTTTCTTTTTTATGACAGAAGTGTTGTTCTGAAGAGAAAAATGTGTTTGTTTAACATTCGTACTGTTTTGTAGTAATCTTCTTGTACACAGTTAACAAATCATTTTTTTTTTATCCAAAAAAATTATCGCAGAAGACGTCATCTGCTACAGAATATATTAACGACATCTTAGTCACATTTCAAACGAGTAAACTAAGTTTCCAGTTACTTTCTGTCTGGGTGAGAAGGTCAGAAAATATTAGGGGTGAACAAAATCCCCCCAGTTAACAATTTCAGAAGATTTTTTTTGAAATTCCTCTTCACATTACTTATATTTGCGTGCAACCACACACACCACTTTAAAAGGAAAATACAGAAAATCTTCTACGATTTTGTTTATTCGTGTGAAACTTTCAAGAGATTTTTAGGAAAATTAAAAGAACGCCAAAAAAAAATCTTCAGAAACTTGTTTCTACGTGTGAACTTACATTGACCATAATCTACGAACAAACCCCTTTCTGAAGCATTTATCGCTGAAAACCTTTCAATTTATCACATAAATTATTTGAGAAAGAATAACTTTTTCTATGTTTTCTTATCATAATCTTCTGAAAAATTGTCCATTTTCATGTAGGTATCTGGAATTAATTTTGGTTAAAGTTATTTTTTGTTTGCTTTTTATTTGTAGCAAACTATCTTTTATTTGTGTTTTTTTCTGACAGCTTTACCAAATGTGAAATATATAAAAAAGGCTACTGCGGATGTGTTTTTTTGGAAATTTCTCACTGTTCTATATATAAAATCCCAAAAAAACACGGCTGATGGATCATTTTAAGAACATTTACATGATTTAGTGAACAATTTATGTCAATAAAATGGCAGAATTATTAACACGTTGTCAGTCATGTTAATCCAGTATTAAAAAAGTCATAAAAACCAGAAGTCCATCTTAGGACTAGTAGTTCAGGAATTTTAACTTACCGATTTCGGCAGATGAACTAAGGTTCAACGATGGCTCAAGAGCGTGTAATTAGTTGGCTTTTATCACATACTTAAACTATCGTTGAAGATCATTTAAGCCGCCGAAATCGGTTCAAATAGGTATATGAACCATGTTCGCGCAGAATTGGACCTTAATAACATAATCTACCATTAAAAAAAAAATTAACAATATCAATAAAAAAAAAATACTCACGAATGCTTTGTTATTAGTCGAATCTCCTGTTATAATAAGTGGCCTCATCCAATTCTCAGCAGCTTTTATTACGATTCCTTGATTTGTCGTCGAATTTCGTACCCATCCCTGAACTAATTGAGTTACATCAATCGAAATCCATTGGCCAGGTCCGTTTGGAATTTTATGCTTTGATTCGTTTATATTAATAGTGTGTGTTGCTATTGTGCTATTTATACGACGTAAAACTCTATGAATAGTTATGATAATTTCAAGATGATCATCATTCAATTTTTTTTGATCGAATAGATCTTGTTCATTTTCACGTATCCAATCACGACCACGAATATAGACATGCAGGAGGGCTTGTGATATTGTTGAATGTTCACTGCCTTTAAATTTAAAATTGAGTATTTCAGCTTTGCGAGTGTGTCGCATACGTGGCACTGGAAACAACAAAATATAAAAGATAATTTTAAGTAAGGAACCCTATCATCCTTTAGTACAGACAAAATTGTGTAATTCTTGAGGTTATAGCTGCTAAATTGAAAAACTCTTGTTGCTCGAGAACAAAAATCGTATTAAAATTTTGTATTTCGAGAACGAATTTAGATATCGACTTCGGGTAAATGTTTGTTTAGAGATAAATAAAGTTGTTAAGTGCAAAAAAGGCTTACAAAAAAATTAAATTAATCCTTTGATTTGCTATAGCAATTTCAAAAAAAAAAACCGTTATACAATGTTATATTCGTCTTGAATGGGAGCGGATCATAATACTGTTTTTCAAAATTCGGTAAGACAAAATTCTGTGGTCAAAATACTGTATGACCATAATTTTGTATGTCGTATGAACACAATATTCACTTGCAAAATTCTGTTTTGTAAAATTCTGTACGGCAAAATACTGTATTTTCAATACCTACAGTTTTCTTTAAAGAAATTTCCTAAAAAAAAACACATAATACTCCACTTGCGAACAAAAAAATGGAATCACTCCCTTTAGCATTTTAAAAGCAAGAAAATCTGTGGTTACAATATTAATGCTTACATATTAATAATCTCGTTTTAAAGCTTGAACAATTCCATTGCATAGCTTTCGCGTTATCCCCCATAATATTGAAAATAACAAATTTTACTAAAATTGGAAGCACGAGCAGGCAACATTGATACTCAATATTTGAGCCCATTATTCGTTTTTGTTCATCGGTGTGCTCTTTAAAGAGAATTTTTACATATTCTCCATTTAATAGGCCTTCCATAATCTAGGAAATAAATAGAGTTAAAACACTTGCAGATGTTGCTAAAGTTGTTACATTGATGATGCAACAAAAGGATAAGGAATAAGCCAATGGTGTGTATAAAAGATCTACATGACGTTCAGGGAAACTGGAGAGTTTACCACTTAGAGATATGAAAGTTTCATCGCAATTACTTTTCTCAAAAATTGTCATTTGACTGGCCTTGACGTCCAACAACAGCTTAAAATGATACGAAGAAGAATTGCTAGTGAAAGGACAGGTAGAAGACGACTTAAAGAAGCAGATCTCATACTCCGAAACGACCTGCCCGGGGACGGAAGTAGACTGCAACTCACGAACAAGCTTGACCTCGATTTTATCTAACGAACTACAATTGGGAAGTTAAAGCAATGCAGGTGAATTATGTTCTCGGATGAGTGCAGAATGAGTCTGCATGGAAGTGATCGTAGGGGCAGAATGCACAGACGACCTAACGAGCGATTTGAACGATGCTGTTTTTTTCGAAACCGTGACTTATGGGGGAGGGTCTTGTATGATACATTCAGGCATTTCAATTGAAGGAAAAAAGAGCTGTAACTAGAGGTTAGATGGGCAATTTAAGATACTAAAATAATAAATTACGTTTCATTTTGTTGTAAATGTTAAACTTTCGAGGTACTACCTGTTTTAATTTCCTTTTATTTTTCCTTACATGCTTCAACTATGACGATTACCTCTTAAAATCCCCAAGTGATTTTTATGTTTTTAACCTCAATTTAAAGCTAATGGTTGCAGCTTTTTAACGATACCATAAACATTTATGCGTGTCAATTACCTTGAGAGCAATTATTGTCTTTACATGAAGCAAGAGAGTGATTTTTTTTTTTTTTTGCGCGCAATTGTAGTTTTGAATTGTTGTGTTTATTGACAATCAAGTCATAACTTTATAAAAATATAATTATGTAAGTTAGAAAATAAATAAACAAGAAATAAACAAATCAAACTTTGCACAAATTTTACTAAAATTTCAAAATCAATATAAATTTAATTTTTTTTGCAATTTGTTTTAGGTATGCAACGTGATTCAATTCAGAATGTTTTGTAATAACCTGTGCAATTTTTTTTTTTTTTAATAATAGTTTTTTTCTTATTTTAAATGTGTTTCCCGTTCTTAACACTTTTCTATTTGGCTATTGCCCAAAGAAGTTCTCTTTGTCACTTATTAATTTGTACAAACCGGCTCTCCTTCGTCCTACCAAAGCTTTTAGCCGGCTCGATGCCTTTTTTCCTTGGCTCCTAATTATGTGCCTATATTAATCAACAATTAAAGCTTGCTTCTTTATTAAGATTGATTTTTTATTACATCAGGTGGTGATAAGGAAGTTAAAACGTCATTAAATGATATGCATTTCTAAATTCTGCAAAAATGCGTGCGTTTTTGAAATACAGTATTTTAACCAACCAGGATTTTGCTATACAGAAATTTGACATACAGTATTATGAATACAGTATTTCGACGCCAACCCGTCTTGATACTTGATATATGTGTCTCGAGAGAAAATATATATTTCTTACAACAACATTCTTTGATTTTGTAATCAAAGATGCCCCCAAAATAGATTCTGTGATATCTTTTTAGAATAATAATAATGATTTAGGCTTAATCTGCTAGCTATAAGAATGAGTTATTTGTTCGGCGATGGCGATGATGAAAAATATCAAAATTCTTGTGTACTTACTTGTTGGAAAAACATACACGCTATTGATCACAGAAAAAAATTCATCTTCCAAGTTATTTTTAAGCAGATCTTCATCATCTTTATCACCTTCTTCGTCATCATCAATATCATCAGGATTAACACTTTGATCATAATCGTTTGCGAAAATATTTGGATCATCGCCCTGCATATTATTATCGTTTCTCTTCGTTCCATCATTGCTATTAGCATTACTATTACTATTGACAAACATAGTTTTATACATTAAAATATTTTTTTCTTCAGCTGTTTCTGCTGAAGATAATTGCGAACCCACTCGCTGACTATGTTGTGATGATGATGATAATGAGGTAGAGGATTTTTTATTTCCATTAAAACTGTGATTTTTGTAAAAGTTTTCAATTATCGTACGCGGAACCTGAGGTGCAGTGATATTTGGCAATGTTTGCATCTCGAGACGCAGCAAAATATGCCTCTTTATCGATTCCAAATTATCAGCTTTGACTTGTTCGCGCATCTGACATGAATGGCATCCGCTATTGGTATAACTTAAATTAGGATCACGTCGAATATTGCCCTCGTGGCCAATATAACTAGTGATACTACTGCCACCTGTTGGACGGTGTGATAGTTCACCCATTCTTGTTGTTGATGATGAATGTGAAACTGCCGATGATGATGATAACCTTTCACTTTGGGCATATTTTTCTTGATCGGTTATTTTTCTATTTTCAACACTCAAATCATTTAGAGGTGCAGTTGATGTTGTAGTTGAGGAAGATGTGGATGGTGATGAAAATTCTTCTGCCGATGACACAGATGCAGGTATGACTGCAGCTAAAGTCTGATTTGTATTACAATGTGTAAATGGTGCTGCCATAAGCAGTTGCAAGAGTATAAGTATAGGAAGAAGGAATTGAGTTTTACGTCTTATGCGATTTAAGGTATCACCTAAGTGCCGAATCAGCTCTTCAACTATCATAATCAATATAATAAGCATGTAATTACAACTGAATTTATGATGTTTTTGCTGTTGACATTTGAACGATGACGTCGTGGGTGCTGCTTCTGACTGTTTTTTTCCAGGAATGGATGTTCTCAGTCCGTTACATGTATTGGTCGTCGAATTTATATTCGAGTGATCAAATAAGCTATCACAAGATGTTGAAGTTGATGATGATTTTAATTCAGATGTTTTTGATGATGGTGTTCGAATTCGTCGTGATCGCCAATTGATAGTTTCATGATGTTTAAAGTTTGAATAGGGAAATCTTGTACAATTTGTTGGTGATGATAGTGAATTACTACTAATAATGGAAGGCGGCACAGATGACTCTAATTTATATGACAATAATGTTTCAGCTAATGGATTGAAAATATATGAATTTGTTGTTGTTCGAATTGCCCCCAATGGTGAGGCAAATGTCGACCAATGCCAAACGCTTGCCAAAATTGATGTGCATTTTTCCGACGATGAAGTTGATGTTAAAAAACTTATTTCACGAAAATGACAGCTGGTGGTGCTGTCAGTTTTGTGGGTTTTATTGCTATTTTCATCATCATCATCATAATCATCGTGCTTTTCAGGTGATATTCTTTTGATTTTACAATTACATCGTTTCTTACTGTACTTAACGAAACTGTGATGTCTGGATGTCTGATGTTCTTGTTCCTGATGATGTGATGATCTCTGATGGATCTGTTCCAGTAAGATTGTTTCTTCTTTAACATGCCGATAGCCAAGGATGTGTTGATAGTAATCTTTCAAGTCTTTTCTTCTAATCGTTTTAAAATGTTTACATTTGTACTTGCTATCGATTAGCTGAAAGCAATCAGCACCATCTGACGTTAGGGCCATGTCATCGGCTTTTCTGTTATATTTATTTTACCTCCCTTTTTTTTTAAACAGTCAATGTTTTTATTTACTTGTTTTTTTTTTTTTTTTTTATTCGAAGAAAGACTTTCAAGTCGGTGATGACAGATTGTGATGAAAATTATCAACCTTAATGATATGAGCCATCACATATTTTGGTCTGTAAGTAGATACATATTTTTTGAAGAATTTTTTAACGTAAAATTTAGAATTTATTTTTTATTTTAAGAAAAAAATTTAAAAAAAAAATGTTTTTCAGTCATTCATTGCATTAAAATTTCTGAAAAACCTACCTTAGACCTACAGTTGGTGAGCCAGACGCCCTGATGGGGAAGAGAAAAATAGGGGAACTCTAAAAAGTATATGTACATATATGACTTTGTCCTTAAATTAAAATTATGTGTGTGGCGTTTTTTTTAAAATTCCTAAGCTTAGTCGGTATTAAATTCTTTTGAATAAATACAAGAATTTGTGGGAAGAATTTTTTTCTGAGAAATTAATTTTTTAACATTAAAAACTTATATTTATTATATTATTTACTTAATATATAACGTTTTTATTTTACTTTGTTCAATTAAAAACTAATAGGTATTTTAAAATAGATGGATTCTAAATAATCATTAATTAAATTAAATAAATTTGGTGACACAAACGGCTCATAAAGAACCAGGGCCTAGTGACTTACAACTACTCTCAACCATTCCTGTGTGTGTGTCTGCAGGAATGGAGGGGACCTACAGTTTATTGCCGAATCCGAACGGCTAAGGTGAGCGACACTTTTCTATGACAAGAAATACTCTTGGAGGATTTATCACTTAAGGTGGAAGCGGCTGGTATTGAACCCCAGACCTCTGGCATGTCAGTCCAACGCACTAACCATTACGCCACAGGTACATTATGTACCTAATTTATATTTCAATTTAAATAGGTACTTCCAAATATATTTTTGTTTAAACTTTAATAGTGGGATTTGATGGACCCCATGTCATATTTACCATTTATTTTTAGAAAAAATTAGCAGAAAATTCTTAGGATAAAAAATCAAAAACAAAAGAGTAAGGACTGTTCAAGTTAACTTATCCCTTTAAAATCAATATATTTTGAATTACTCAGTTTTTTTTGTCGACTCAAAGATATGCCTGACAAAAGTAATTAAATATTTAAGGATATTAATAAAATTCATGGCTATTTTTGATAAGAAGAAGGAAGAAGGAGCATAACACAGCAACAATTTTTCTAGATGCAAGAATAATATAATTTGCAGTGCATATATGCTCTGTATTTTTTATTTTATTAGGAATCGATAATCATCGACCAAAATATTGCGTCTTAGAAAGGTATCACAGCCAGGGTTGCCACTTTGCTGCAATTGAAAAATAAATCTAATGCCTTCAAATAAAATCTACTACATTTTTGGTTTTAAAAAAAATTGTCCTTAAACAAATAACCCACAAATAATTTTTTAATTTTGTCATTGATTGCAATCACTGTAATTTACTTATTAATAACTTATTAATATCTACGGCTTTCGACGGAAATCTTGTTTTTGTTAATTTGGGTTTTTTTTTTTTTTTTTTAATGTTGCAAATTGTGGTAATATGGGCAAGTTTTTAATAAAAATCTGCACAAAAAGGTTAAAATTCTTATTAAGTAAATGCAATTATATGCATTTCTTAAGTAGTGATGCACAGTGTTGGTAAAGGGCAAAGTCATGAAAGACTTTTTAGCGACAGGGAATTTAAAATTAAAAAATAGTTATACCTACCTAATTATTACGACACCTTTTCTTTTTGTTTAAGATAACTTAAAGCCTGATATTTAACAAAAGGTATGTATTTTTAACAACACTTTTATTTTTTATGACAAATATGTTATTTATTTCATTTAATTACCTGTAATATTTTTTTTTTTTATTTTTATCTTCCTTGTTTAAAAAAACAAAAAAATAATAATAAAACAAATCTACTGCAAAAAAGTTCAATCTACTGCATTTTTTTGTGAATCTAATGCGGAAAGTTTGCCAAAAAGAGGCAACCCTGATCACAGCATCTAACTGATGAGCCCAACTGTCGTACCTGGGCGAAATGCATTAGGCTCTATATGATAGTTAAAAATAATTTTAAATTTTGTTGCTTGCTCCCGACCGACGATTAATCACTGCTTTGCTCTGTTTTGGAAATTTTAAATTACTGACTAGAACTAAAATTAAAACTTAATCGAAAATAAAAAAATTTATATATATTTGAACAATATTATACTCAAAGGAGATGCTTTTGTTTAAAACGGAGCTAATAAATTATCGCTTGTATCTGGTCTTAATAAACCAGCGGACCCCTCATTAAGAAAATTAAATGGAGCAAATGAGGAAGGGGGGGGGGGGGGGGGGGTAGTGTTCTGACTAAGGCACTTCTCCTTCATCTAGGTGGCAGCAGAATAATTCTCCAGATGGAATCAACGCAACGGTGGCGTCTATACAGTCCCAGTTAGGTTGAACTATAATTAGTGAGCACCTTATAAGGGCTACTACGGATCTATTCGTAGCTCAGGCCTATAAGGAGCGGTTTATCCAGCTCCCCGCCCTTGGAGTTATAATAAGAGTCTGGTCGTCCAGGCTAGGGGTTTGTTAACAGGGTAACTTCTCTATCACGGAAAAAGTGTAGGTTCCAAAACGACAACAAGCCTCGGATATGGATGATTTTAATGTTGATGACCTCAGCAAACGAAACAAGGATAATGAATTTCGGATCTGCACGTGGAATGTCCGGACCTTAAACAGGCCACGTGCAGCCGAACAATTGGTGGAGAACCTGGATAGGGTAAGGGTTGATGTAACAGCCATGCAGGAAGTGCGATGGGATGAAGAGGGCATACGAAGGAAGAATTCGTGTGACATCTTCTTTGGCGAGTGCTGCAAGGAGCAGGGTCAGAGGCTCTTTGTGGTTGTGGTTTTGTGGTAAGGGGAAGACTTAGGTAATAAGTCTTGGGCTGTAGAAATGTAAGTGAGCGCCTGGTCACAATCCGCATCAAAGCAAAATTCAAAAACATCACGTTGATCTGTGCCCACGCCCCAACGAAAGACAAAGATGACTCAACCAAGGAAGAATTCTACGATCTCCTCGAGAATACATACGTATGATAGGTGCCCGAAGTACGACGTCAAGATTATTCTTGGCGATTTCAACGCAAACATCGGAAAGGAGTCATCCTTGATTCGATAGTCGGAGGACACAGCTTGCACGACAACACTTCCGTTAACTGACTCAGGCTGCTTGATTTCGCGGCGGGGCGTAATTTCATCATAGCAAGCACTCGATTTCCACACCTCAATATACACAAAGGGATCTGGCGGTCTCCGAATCAACGAACCGTCAACCAGATTGATCATGTTGCGATAGACGCCAGACATGCTTCCAGTATCCTGCGGATGAACTTTCCGAGGTGCCAACATAGACTCGGATCACTACTTGGTGGTAGCTAAAGTATGCGGATATCCATGACCCCACAGCGACGAGGGGATGCTGTAAAAAGATTTAACGTCGCGAAGTTAAAATTGCAAGAGATAGCCAGGACTTTTGCAGACCAAGTCTCTCTTAAGCTCTCAGCAAGCCCGCCACAAGCATCATTTATAGAGGACCAGTGAAAACACTGCCAAAATGCCATAAAAAGTACCGCTACTGTTGTGCTGGGTTAGACTAGGCCACCACAACCAAACCTCTGGTTCGATGAAGAATGCAGACTGGCGCATGAAGCAAAGAACGAGGCCTACCAAGCAATATTGCAGAGAAAGCTCTACGGGCAAAAACAAAAGGAGGAACGCCGACTTCTTAGGAGGAAAAGGAGAGAGCATGCGAAGCGGGCGGTTGAGTATATTGAGGACTGTAGTGGCAGGGGGGATGTTCGAAAATTCTACCGAAGGGTGAGGCAAACTACCCTACCCAGGGCTACAAGGCCCGAACGGAAGCCTGTCGAGATGAGAGCGGGAATATGGTGGTAGGTAGACACACAGTCGGTGCTGAGGATCTGGAAACAACACTTTTCTAGACTGCTAAATGGCGAAAGTGACCAATATTCCGCTGTTAGACAGAACACTCCATTCAACCTGGACGATGATGGTCAAAATGAAGTGCGGTTAGCGATAGCCAAGCTTAAAGCGTACAAAGCTGCTGATGCAGATGGTCTGCCAGCTGATATTATTTCAAGAATCTTTCAAAACGAGTTAAATTTTATAAAATATTTCGACTTTCTTCTACAGTAAAACCCGCTTAAGAGGAAAACCCGCCTTTCTGAAACACTTTTTTCATCCCCGAGTATTTTTCGACCAATTACCTTTAAAACACTCCGCTTAAGCGAAACTCGCTTTTTTCATTGAAAAAAAAAAAATTGATTCGCACAAAACGAAAAATTTGCTGAATGCTTTCGTTCACCTTCACCACTAAAATGAAATTTGAATTTCTGATTATTTCACAAACGTTAATATTTACATTTAATATAAACAAATTGCTTTGTCCTCTCAAACAAAAATTCAAAACAACATTTTAAATAGCTCAAGATGTAGTACGTGTTTTGAAATTTTTTAAAAAGAAAACTACATTTTCATAATTCATAACTCTCGACTCCGCTTAAGTGAATTTTTCTTTCAATTAAGCGGGGTTCGTTTAAGTGGAAAACCCGCTTAAGTGAAAGAAAGAGTGTGACATTTTGCAGTTTCTCTTAAGCGAGTTTTACTGTATATAGAATAACATATATGAAATTAAAACAATTAATATAGATAGATACTAAAATACAAAAATTAAAAAAAAAAAATATGAAAAAAAATATCCCAAAAATGTTTGCATGTGATCGTATAGAAATAGGTGCATCTAAGTTTTACGAATTACCTATAATAATTTTTTGGACGATCAAATCCATAACACAGAAATTTGTATTTCTGTTTTCAAATAATTTAAAGACACATATTCTGAAACATTCTTATAGAATCGTAATTAGATAGGTACTTGACAACACACTAAACTTTACAAGTCAAATGATTTATTTTAAAGAATTAGCATTTTTTGAGTGTAACGAACTTTTTTGATTTTCCATACACCAATATTTCATTCATACTCTTCTTTCTTAAATTTCTCTCTCAATCTAAAAAAACAAAAATAAAAACAATTAAAAAACACAAAATGAGTTCAAGATAAAAATTATCATTTTTGACCTAATATGTGTATATGCAGAGTCGTATGCACCCTCCAAATACAACAATAATAAATATATAAAGAAAGAAATAACAGTACAGAAAAAGAAATTCAAAATTGAGAAAAAAAAAAAAACAAACAAAACAAAAAATTCTCAGACTCACCACTTGCGATCCTTTCTTTCATTGACCGACCTTGTTCTTTAATAAGAGTTCTTTAATATAAGAAGAAGAAGAAGCACAGACGATCTAAAAAATTTCTGCACTCACTATCGAAAACAAATGTATATAATTTATAATTATTGATTCTTTTTATTTTTTTTGTTTTTGAATAAGTTAATTTAGAATTCAAAATATTGTCCCCTGTTTATTTCTGAAAATGGTGTGTTTCAAAACATTTATTTTTGTTGCATTTTTATGTTTTTTTCGAAACCATATTATAGGTAGGTATATCAAAACATTAAATTCAAAACTCTTAAAAGCCATCGAAATAAATTCGTAAAGTTTTTTTTTTTTTTTTAATTTATTTAAAACTATTAAAACAAAGCAATTCAAAAACAACAAAAAAAAAAAACAATCAATCAGGAAAAAAACCTAAAGAAAGAAACACCACATATTGAACAAATTTCGAACAATTAAATTTTTGTCTGAGGTTCAGTTCAGTTTAGTTTTTTTTTTTTTTTTTGCGTGTGGGGTACACTCAAAGGCGCGACAGATTTAAATTTAAAATTGTATCTATATGCATAAAACACATTTGTTATTATTTTGTCTTTCTTTTTTTGCCTGAATTGTTACTGCGAAAAAACAAAAAAAAAAAAAAAACAAAAAAAAAATACAAAATCAAATTGAGTGTTATATTTTTAAAACATAGAACATTTCTGCCCCGTTTTCGGTCATTTCAGACAAAAATTCGCGAAGGTTTTTTCTGCAAAAAGTCCTCTTTTATCTTTTTTGTTTTGCCTTATGTTAGAAACAAATGTTGTATTACAAATTTGCTTTAATGCTTTTTCATTTGTATCTTGAATCTCAAGTTTGAAGGGATTGCAAAAATAATAATAAAAAAAGAAATAAATAATAATTGTATTAGAAACACAACCGATCGCTTCGAAATGCCGGGGGTAACTGGCAATGTGAATTCGAATTGCGAATTGATTTACATGCTGATGATGATGGGCTGGGTTTTACTGGCTGACTGACTGGCTACTGGGTATATTTTTTGCGGACCCCATTAAGCAGCCAGCAGAGTAGCAGTAGCCAGTATTGCCACTGAGGAATTTGAAAAGGTCGCAAAAAAAGGGTCACGAGGAAAAAAAGTCACAAAAGGAAAATTTCATAGCATAGCAAAATCAATCGGAATCCGCATCAAGATTGATAGTTTTTTTTTTTTTTTTTTTGCGAAACGTAAAAGTCTTCAAATATGTTGGAGTTCCTGATAGGGCTGAAGTGAATAAGTTATATTTGTTTGGATATTATACAAAAATACATTTATAACATTTTTCTAATAAATAAAGCCCTTATAGAGCAAAAACTAATTTACTAGGAAAAAAAATGAAAAAATGGATTCGATTGCTTGCTTTTTGAAGGAGAGAAATCTCAGACTCGAGATCTCATTTTCCTAGAACATACCAAAATAGGTTAACGACAAATCAAAGTAAAAGAAAAATACAAAAATAATTAATCTAATGCAATTCTCAGAGATAGGGTCAGAAATGTTGCATTATTTTTGAAAAGACCAAAAAAAGCCAGTTTTTAAAAAAGTCGTCTCTTGGTGGAAGGAGGTCCAAAAAGGGGTCAAAATGCGACTAAAGTCACACAGCGGCAACCGTGGCAGTAGCAAGTAGCGAACGAGTGCTCCTGCTCCTCTCCGACTTTTGCTACTTGCTTAGCTACAAGAGCGCGTCGTCAAAAAAATACAAAAAAAACGAAAAAAAAAAAAAAAAACAAATAAAAAAAGCAGCAAGGCAAAAACCTGTGCACTGATAGTAAGTGTTTTTTTGTTTACATTTGCAACAAACTTGCTACAATATTTTTTTTAAATTGATGATAAAAACTTCATCCATGGTGCGCAACAACAACAAGTCGGTTTGCAAAAAAAAACAAAAAAAACTACTGATTGTGGGGGTACCTATACTGTACACTGCGAGCTTCGTCGGGTGTCAAAGTTGAATAAAAAGATGCGTGATAAAAATGGAAACTTTTGGACTACAGATTTTTTGGGTAACCAAGCCTGGCAGATGTTCGTGAGTTTTGCTAAGTGCACGATGCATACAAAATATATGCAAATGTTTTTTTTTTATACTGATTTTGTTGATAAATGAAAAAAATTGTCTTGAGATAAGTATTTCTAGACGGAAAAGTGACTCAAAACTTTAAACGATAAAGTGCTAAAAAATAGAGCATAAGTTTTTATTTTGGTGTTTAATTCTTCAGAAAATTATTTTTTTCTTTTTGTTTAGAAAAAATAGATCTAACCGTAGAATATGCGTGATTTGGGATCACAACCAAGTTTCGAATCCAAAAGCTTGATATTTTCATTTTAAATATTTTATTGTATTGTATTGTATTGTATTGTATTGTATTGTATTGTATTATATTGTATTGTATTGTATTGTATTGTATTGTATTGTATTGTATTGTATTGTATTGTATTGTATTGTATTGTATTGTATTGTATTGTATTGTATTGTATTGTATTGTATTGTATTGTATTGTATTGTATTGTATTGTATTGTATTGTATTGTATTGTATTGTATTGTATTGTATTGTATTGTATTGTATTGTATTGTATTGTATTGTATTGTATTGTATTGTATTGTATTGTATTGTATTGTATTGTATTGTATTGTATTGTATTGTATTGTATTGTATTGTATTGTATTGTATTGTATTGTATTGTATTGTATTGTATTGTATTGTATTGTATTGTATTGTATTGTATTGTATTGTATTGTATTGTATTGTATTGTATTGTATTGTATTGTATTGTATTGTATTGTATTGTATTGTATTGTATTGTATTGTATTGTATTGTATTGTATTGTATTGTATTGTATTGTATTGTATTGTATTGTATTGTATTGTATTGTATTGTATTGTATTGTATTGTATTGTATTGTATTGTATTGTATTGTATTGTATTGTATTGTATTGTATTGTATTGTATTGTATTGTATTGTATTGTATTGTATTGTATTGTATTGTATTGTATTGTATTGTATTGTATTGTATTGTATTGTATTGTATTGTATTGTATTGTATTGTATTGTATTGTATTGTATTGTATTGTATTGTATTGTATTGTATTGTATTGTATTGTATTGTATTGTATTGTATTGTATTGTATTGTATTGTATTGTATTGTATTGTATTGTATTGTATTGTATTGTATTGTATTGTATTGTATTGTATTGTATTGTATTGTATTGTATTGTATTGTATTGTATTGTATTGTATTGTATTGTATTGTATTGTATTGTATTGTATTGTATTGTATTGTATTGTATTGTATTGTATTGTATTGTATTGTATTGTATTGTATTGTATTGTATTGTATTGTATTGTATTGTATTGTATTGTATTGTATTGTATTGTATTGTATTGTGTTGTATTGTATTGTATTTTATTGTTTTCTATTCACCAGCACCACTAAATGAGTCTGATGGTAAGCCTCTGGCGACCGCGAAATAGTTATAACTCCAGTCTATAAAAAAGCTTGGTGGTAACTCACTCAAGTTGTTTTTTTTTTTCATTCATACCTTAAATCAATGTATTGTTTTGTGTTTCTTGTATTCTACTTTATTTTTAACCGAGCTTAACTTAAACTCGTTTAACTTTAAACCTCGCTTATCATAATTTATTTCCATGGATTTTTCAACAATTACAAAATACTCCACTTTACTGAAACCCGCTTATATGAAAAGCCCAGATGTCTAAAAAATAATGTCTTTATTTTTATCTATATTTTTCATATAAAACTTCGCTTAACTGCAATAAAATAACATACCTATCAAAGTCGTCTCCATTCTGTTAAACGTCAGGGAAACTACTTTACCCACCCTTATTTCGAATCTTTCGAAAATTCAGTTTTGAATGAAATGTCAAATTAATAAACATTTATTTGAAAAAAGAAAATTATTTTAATAAAAAAACCAAATCTATGGACGTTATGGACATTGGATATACCCGACGATATGTAAGTATTGAAGAAATTTGTCGATTAAACTTTTCATTTTCTTCCCGCTACAAGCTGCTCTAGAGAAGATATTCATTATGGGATTGTTGAACGATTTCCTCTTTTGGAATAAATCTGGTCTTTGGGAACCGCCATTGTAGACATATTCTTTGATACATGAGTGCTACAGCGAGTCTTAGCTGCAGCTTAATCCCAGTTTTCAAGGCGTCGACCTGGATAAAACAAAAACTGACTGAATTTTTTTTTTTGCAGAAGTCAATTATTAGCACGGTGTTGGTAAAGACGTCTTAAATAGGTTCTGCATAGCTTGAAGAAATAGTTGTGTTCAAAATTTATTACAAAAAAAATTTTAAAATTAAAATACATACATTTATTTATTAAAAACTGTGTCTTTAAATTTATTGCGGGTACAAAGTTATACTTTTGTATACCTAGAGGTGATCAAATCGCTCGTTTATGAAAATAGCAAACTAAGTTACCGACGCACGGGGAATGTTTCTCTTCGAAAGTCTAGTACAATACAAACTGTTTCATAACATTGAACATTTTTTTCAGATATTTGGGGTCTATACTGATTTCTTTTGTCCCCAATATCTACTTGAAAAAAAAATTGTGTCAGTTATCCGAGATCTAATTAACCGAAAATTTTTTTCAGTAATCCGAGGTTCACTTAAGTGATAAATCCGCTAAATAGAAATCTTTATTTAAACTGTTTGTCATTTTAACTAAGCACTAAGCAGGTGCTTATGACTAAGTAGATGGATTCTAAACTCTATCATGTAGTAACCCTCTTTTATCCTAAAAATGTAGATCAAGACATTTGTAAAAGTATTTGTTTGGTGACAAACCATCATAATGAAATATCAGATAAATACTTGATCTCTTATTACAAAGCAACAAAACATCTCTAAATTCTAAAGCAAACATCGAAAATTTAATTTTAAATGCCAGGAGGAGGACCTCTACAGAAACGTGCGTATAAGATTATAGGTAATCATCATAACAAAAGGGTTAAATTTTAGATTATTAAAAACAAAGCAAAAATTGAAAAAGTTCCTGATGGACTAAATGCAAGTTTAAAGGAGGGGAGTCAAATCGTATGAAATAATTTCATCGGTATATCTACATACATACATGTATATAGTATGAGAATGAGTAATCATCTACCCATCATCAGTATGGCGGGTGGCGGTGGTTCCATATCGTTAAGGCGTTAAAAAAGGAATGTGTGATGTGTTCGTTTAAACAAAGGGTAATCCGAGGCGATGATATTATGCTGTTGCCGTTTCAATTAATTTCATTCAGAGTTATGTTTCTTTGTATACGCACTTAAATGGTTTCTTAAGGTGTTAAGTTAATTTTTTTTTTTTTTTAATTAGCATTTCTTCCTCATCGATTGCCACCCTTTAGTTTTGTTCAATATATCTAAGTGTATAATTGGGTTTTCAGAGCTTTTGAATAATCTATCGAATCTTCACCCTTTTTTAGGAAAACCTATCGCTTTTCTAAATTTCGTTTTATTTTTATTCAATATCCAATTACCTAACAAATCTCGCAATCTAAAAAGAATGTTACAATAAACATATATTCAAATTTCAAAAAAGCAAATATGTAGGCATGTATACCTTGAAATGATATTTTTTAAAGTGAAGCCTCTAAATTTAGGTTTTGTATTGGGCTGTTATGGTTAACATAGACAAAACTGACCGATATGGAAGTACCGTGACAGATATATGTACCTACATGGATGTATAAAGCATTAGGATAAGTTAAAACAAATTAATCAAAATAAAACAGAAAAATGGGGGTTGCCTTTTGTTAATAAAAACTGAAGTCCGTAGTACGAGTGGAAACTCTTCGAAAAAGTTGATACCTATTTCCGCAGGATTTATTTTTAGAAAAAATGCCCAGAGTTTTTTTTTTTTTTTGTTCAAAACTGGAAATATGAAGTCTGTTGCCCACATTTTTGGCAATAAATCTGGTTACATGTCAAATTTTGAAAACTATGGGGATGAAATGCTCTCACAGAGAAAGAAACTATCAAAATTTCGGGAATGGTTTGGGCACTAATTTTCACCAATTCATTCAATTTGTACTTTTTAAACGTAAAAAATATATACTTGACTAGAGTTGCCTTGGATCAACGATGAAAACTAATCAAAATTTTGAAGAATCACAACCCAAAAAATAAATTTTAACAAAAAATAAACGTCCCGGCTTATATCAAGTTTATTAATATAAAAACTAAAAGATCTTTAGTTGTTTAGTATTTGATCATGAAACCCAGGTGTGTTTTCCTTCACAAAAAAAAAAAAAAAAAACACTAAAATAATATATAAAAAGTACCTACCCAATTGCTAATTCTACATTTTTTTTTCTTCAAAAATAGTTTTGCCATAGTTTTACAAGAGTTATTTGATTGATTAAAAGATTACCAAAATAATAAAAAAAATATGCCCATACATTATCAAAACTAATATAAAAATAAAATTAACACTTGGCAACTCTTATTCATCAGTGTTTTTGTTTAAAATTTGAATTCAACCGGCAAAATCTGTCATCTGACTGATATAAATTAACCTCACATTTGCCAACTTAGTAAGAAATAGCCAGACGAAATTTTTCGGACCAAAACCGGTAGGGAGGAAAATTTTTTTACTCTCTTTAGAGAGCGCTCTCTTTACCAAGAAACACTACTAAAAATGACTAAATCTGGCGGTCTGAAACTGTTTGAAACTCGCTGTGAAACAAAGCTATTTTTGTAAAATAAGCCAGAGGTATTGGAAATTTTTCCACACGGATATGGAAAAAAGGCAAAAAAGGGTATGGGCGCGAGTTCACCTATACCGTCTGTATGGTTTTATACGTCTGTAGACCTTGTCCTATCCTACAACCTAAACTACTAAAACAATTTTGTGTCGAACAAACTTGTTTTTGTTGTTAACAACTACAATTTAGCTCTAAATACAAAATATGTTTATTTAGGGTTAATATTTTTGTATCGAAAAAATGTTATATTTTCTTATGCTTTTTTTTTAATATTTTCAAAATTTGTAAAAGCAATATTTTTTGATTTACCCAGAAGCAACCCGATTCCAAAATATAAGAAAATCGACACACCCAATAAGTAGCTATACGTGAACCACTCGAAAGTAGGTCAATTTTCTCAAAAAATATCATCAAACGGAAATTTGAAAAAAATCAAAACATTTGTATGGCAGCTTCCTATTCTCAAGAAGTTAAATCAAACTTGAAGCAAATCGGCCAAACCGTTTAGGCTCTAGGTCAAATTACAGTGGATGCACGGACGCATAGACGCTCATACGGATAAACTCACAGACCGACACGGATGGTGGGACTAAGCTCACTTTTTCGGACTTAACTATCATCATAGCACCAAAACTTTTTTTTACACGAACCCAATACTTACCCCACAGAGCAAGTAAAAAATAAAAATAAAAAAGTACGTATACGCCCAAGTGTACTATCAATTTAATTGAATCTCTTTTTCTTGGGCATTTTATTCATATAGCAAATTTCATATTTTTATAACTACGTAAATAAGTTAAAGCTATGCATATGATTCATATTATGTATTTGTATATAATAAAATAATAATCTTTTATATAATACCCTCTGTCTAGCAGAGCTGTAAAAGACTGCAGTACTTTGGTAATGCAGTTAATAAAGTCGCAGTTAATTAACTTGCCTTTTGAATGTAAGTTAATACTGTAAATAAGTACTTTAACTGCGAAACAAGCAGTCAGCAGTCAGTACTAACATTCCGACTGTGCAGTTAAAAAAAAAAGTTAATTAACTGTAAGTTAATTAACTGCAGTACTTTTTAACTGCTTTTAGTCTTTTTAGTCAGTAAAAAGTCTTTGTACTGCAATGATTTAACTTTTAGTCAGCAAGTCTTTTAACTACAGTCAATTAACTGTAAGTCTTTTAACGTTTTCTATAGTCTTTTAACTAAAAGAAACAGGATGGAATAAAAAGAAAAGAAATTTAAAAGAAAAAAAGTTAAAAAAAACTTACAGTTAATTGACTGTAGTTAAAAGACTTGGTGACTAAAAGTTAAATCATCGCAGTACAAAGACTTTTTACTGACTAAAAAGACTAAAAGCAGTTAAAAAGTACTGCAGTTAATTAACTAAAAGTTAATTAACTTTTTTTTTTAACTGCACAGTCAGAATATTAGTACTGACTGCTGACTGCTCGATTTTAGTTAAAGTATTTTTGTAAGTTAAAAGACTTATTGAAATTAGTCTTTTTAGTCAATTAACTGCAGTACCGAAAAGACTGCAGTTTTTACAACTCTGCTGTCTAGAAATCAAAGGATCTTCCCTTTAAATTTAACCGATTTATTTCCGTTTGTTGTAGAAAACTCTTCAGGCTCACAAAAATCAAAGGAAATCATTTTCTCTATTTGTATAATGTCAAAAGTTATGTGTTTCTTTACACTTTTTTGGAATTTGGACCAATTTTCATTAAATTTTGTTGAAATTTGCTTCATTTTATAAATAATTGAAATAAAAAAACGTGCCATAATGAACTTTTTCGTGCCATGCATCGTGCCACGAGGAAATTATCGTGTCAGAATAGCATGATCGTGCCACATCAGCAACGCTGCTTGCAATAAAGATTTTAAGTCATATAGAGAGGTTTTTCGAATGAAAACGATAAACTCACCGACATAATTAATCGATTGTTCATTCCATCTGGCCCAGTCATAAGCCCATACAGAATATATGTACCTACAACTGATAAAAAATAACCTCGAATTTTTATTTCACACGAAACCAATACTTGCCTTATAGAGCAAGTAAAACTATAACAATATGGTATTTGGTGGACCATGTTGTTCTTTGTGCTGTAGGCTCGGTAAGAATAAAATTTATGTAAAACAAAATCATCATTATAAGACCTTTTTAAACTTAACTAAAAGGCAGTTGCTCGTTGCCCCCTTTTCCGAGTTGAATGCAGCTCTTGAGTGAAAATGAGCCCAAAACGTTATCCTTTTAAGCAACATGGACGAATTTCTATTTTAAATCCTTAAAAAGAGTAATAGTCCAGTTATAATCGACAAAAAAATGCCAAAGAAAGGAAAAAATTTAATGGGACTCAAAAACTGAGAGAGGTCCTCATCGATCCGATGACCGCTAGGTCAGTTATAAGGGGTCCAAGGGTACGAAAATGAGTTTTTGCAAATATCTCAAAAACGGATTGTGCTAGAGAAAATTTTTCTAAAGCGATTTCCCACAAAAATGATCTTCGTGGTTTTTTCGTAGATTCGTTAAAAAGTTACAGTAGTTCGAAAAGTCAAAAAATCTCTAAAAAAAGGGGCAAAAGGTCATGGAAATGAGAGTTTTTGGCGAATATCTCAAAAATGGTTTGTGTAAGAGAAAAATTGTATTCCTCGATCTTGTAATTCATGTAATTTTCAACAAAAATTGCTTTTTTTTTTTTCTTAGCACAAACCGTTAAAAAGTTAGAAAGTCAAAAGTTTTGATAAAAGCCCGAAGATGGAGTAGTCTCAAAAGAACGCGTCGCTTTTTTATTTATTTATTTAATGTTGTTCAATTTTATAATTAATAAAATTAATGTTTCATTTATTAAAACAAAACTTAATTCTATTTTTACTCTTTAATAAAAGTTAAAAAGTTAATTACAACGGACCCGTGTTAATAAAAATGAGTTTTTTTTTTGCAAATATGTTGTATATCAAAAACTATTTGTTTAAAGAAGATATTGTTTTTACAGAATTGAAGCTGAAAAATTCTGCCATAAAAATAGTTGTGAAACTTTGTTCACAGCATTTACCGTTAAAAGGTTATAGCATTTCAAATATGGCAAGTATCGCAAAACTAATCAAATTGTGCGATACTTGCGATTCTTTGAATTACTGTAACTTTTTAACGGTTAATATTACGAAAAAAGTTACAGTCCAATTTTGTGTTAAATTATATGAGCTACAAGACTAAACCATAACATTTTTCTCTAACACAAACCGTTTTTGAGATATTTTTCCAAAAACTCTCATTTTTTATAACTTTTTGCCCCTTTTAGAGATTTTTTGACTTTTCGATTTGCTGTAATTTTTTAAGAAATAATGCTACGAAAAAAGTAAAGTGCCACCTTTGTTGGAAATTACATGAGCTATAAGATTGGGGAATATTATTTTTCTATTACAAACCGTTTTTGAGTTATTTGCCAAAAACTTCCATTTCCATGACTTTTGGCCCCTTTTTTAGAGATTTTTTGACTTTCCGATCTACAGTAACTTTTTAACGGTTAATGCTACGAAATTTGTTGAAAATTACATAATCCACAAGATTGGGAAATCAAATTTTTCTCTAAGACAAACTGTTTCTGAGATATTTTCAAAAATAAACTCCAATTTTCATGACCTCTGGCCCCTTTTAAAAGATTTTTTGAGTTTTCATTTGATATACTTTTTAACGGTTTGTGCTACGAAAAAATTGCGAGCACCATTTTAGTGGGAAATCGCCTAAGCTACAAGATTGGAGAATTACATTTTTCTCTAGCACAAATCGTTTTTGAGATATTTGCAAAAAATTTATTTTTATACCCTTGGACCCTTTATAATTGACCTAGCGGTCATCGGATCGATGAGGAAATTGGCTTGTTTTGTCTTACACAATAATTCAAAATAATATAAATATTCAATCAAAGTGTAGCAAAGATTGACACAAATGCGAAGAAATGAGCTTGCAGAAATCTATACATATAAAAGTGAATACTTTTTTGTGTTCGTACGCGCATAACTCGGCTAAACATCATCCGATTTTTATAGGAAGTGACATTTATAATTTAGTTAGTTTTTTTTTTGTTTAAAGTGTAACTTATTTGTTTCTATTGATGTAGAATTTAGGTTAGTTCTTCATATAAGTATTTGTGGTACTAAGAAACGCTTAATATATAAAAATTTTGCGACGAATTTAACCTGTTCTTCAAGGATTAAAAGACAAAACAATATATGTGCCAAAGGAAGTAATAAGGGATAAAAGGAAGGAAGTAAAGGGATAAATTTCTCAATCGATTTAAATTTTTTTAATCAACAAACTTTGACTTAACTCTAATTATATATAATGTACAGATTTTTAAGTCTAACTAATATTATGCTGATAAAAAAGTACGTATACGCCACAGTGACCCCATTAATGATTATTTTGTATTATTTATTTTAAAGGGTCTGTAATATTATACATAGGAACTAAAAACAGGTAAATAATAATAAAGAGGATTTTTTCACCTCTCTCTTCCTATATCCACATGTAATAGATTACAAGATCCAAAAAAAAAAAATTAATCGCACGACTGGATCGCACAAACTTGCTCTTGTAGTAAAAGTTTCTTCGAATTTCAAAGATTAAACGTATTAAAAGTAAATAATTTTTTTATCGGAGCCTTAAGTTTAAACTAGTATTATACAACTTAGAGCTTAAATTGAAAAATTATTAAAAATCAACATAATTCGAAATAAATTTATTAAAAAAGTCTTCTTAAATTGTTTTGAGAGCTAAAACAAGTACACTATCTGATTTCTTTAACTAATCTTAGTTTTGCAGAAAAAAAAATTAAAATCGTAGGAGCGGTTTTTTTTAAATTCATTTTTTATATATAAAATTTTATAAAAATTTTGAAGAACAAAAATTGGTATTTATTTATGTTAAATTAAAAATTAAATTTCGAAAAAAATTATCAACCCGTTTCTGACATATCGAATTTTCAAAAAAATATTGAAATTTTTTTTAAAAATCCAAAATTTGTTTTTTTTTTTTGAAAATTTTGATATGCAGTATTATTTCAACTTTTGAGAAGCTTTTGTATAAAGAATTTAACTTAAATCGGTTACACAACATAATGAGATAGTCCTAAATAAAGAAAATGGTTCTATGAGAGGTACTGTTAATAAAGGTTAACTGTAAGTTTTGTTTTTGGTAGACCATACTAATATTAGTATTTAGAACAATTTTAATCAAAATCGTAGGAGTCGTTTTCGAGAAAATTTATATTTTCTGTAACGGTTTTTTAACATTTATATGGAAGGTACCGTTAATTTTGACTATTAGAAAAAGTTTTTTTTTTCAAAATATTTTAGATAATGTTAAAAAAATCCCTTGTTGCCAAGTTTCATAAAAATCAACCAAGTTGTTTTCAAAAAAAAATTTTTAAACTTTTTTTGAAAATCTAAAAAAAAGTTTCTGGACAATTTTGGTAGACAAAACTATTAAAATTTTTCAGAAGATTCTCCATAAAAAAAATTATCAAAATCAGACTATTCCTTTTCTAGAAAAACGAAAATAAAAAAAAAAATGGTTCTATGGGAGGTACCATTTAAAACCATTTTTTGGAAATTTAATTTTTACAAAAAGGTAGCATATAGCTAATAAAATTTATTGATTTTTTTTTTAGAAAAATCTGTCGATGCATTTTTGAGAAAAATAAGATTTTCCAAAAATGCTAAAAAAATTATATGGCAGGTACCGTTATGTTTGGTCCTAAAAATAAAAGGAAAAAAATTTGTCGGGGTAATGTCCCGAAAACACTTTGTATCAAGTTTAATTAAAATCGGCCCATGGGTTTAGGCTGTAGGCGAGTCCATAGACAGACAGACAGACAGAATTTCGAGACCCACTTTTTTCGTTTTCCCTATCATCGTAATGTCAAGTTTGATTGTTATCTCGAGTACAATTTTTTTTACGAATCCAAAACTTGCCATCGCAAGTAAAAATGGAAATATGTATAAAAATTTATCAAAGTGTAACTCGTTTGGCCATATTTTTTTAAGGGTCATAATATTTGGTTATTTTCTTATTTATCTAATGGTAAATCCTCTAGAAGTAGGCACTCAATTTTTTTGTATTTTATATTCCAGCTCGAATTCATAGCTAAGACAGGACAACGTCTGTCGGGTCTGCTAGTTATATATAATTCACAGTGATGACTTCATTATTCTTTAAAATATTTACAAAAATATAAAATCGCATATTGAAACAGAAAATCCTTCAATAAAAAATAAAATAAATCATGAATCAAATGATTGTCCACAGTCGAAAAATATATTAAAGGAGTACTTGTTGAGCTGTCGTTACTTTCATTTGTTATTCCTTTCTTCATTTCGTCCTGTTGCATCCTCAGAACGTTGCATCCTCAAACGTAGAAGCTCACGCTCTTCTCTAGTGAGTGACATTTGGCAAAAACAAGTTTCCTTTTTCTACTGCTTGACAGAAAAGACTTGGATGAATGTGCATTGTGCAATTCTTATACACACACATTTTTGAATTTTTCAGTTTCATATTTATAATTTTTTAAATATTTCCTTTATACGCATATAGCAGTAACTCAAAACCCTTCTTAAATTGATAAAGCCGAACCTAAAACAAGAAAGATATCACTTTGCGATATCAATGAAATATGCAGAGTTATATACATATAGTACGAAGCAGTACGACTCAGGCAATCACTCAAGCCAGTATAGTGGAATTCTTTGAATTAAAAACAATGTTTTCATTATTTCAATTTGTGATTTTAACTATTTTATCATATTTCTTAATAACAAGTGTCCTCGTTAATGCACAACGAGCTCAACGCGGTCAACGGTTACGTTTATGTTCAATGGTAAATGTGCAAAATGCTGTTGTTCGTTTTAAGCATAATTATAAAATTATGCGTATAAATTGTGTGCCAGGATTCACTTTACAAGGAAGCAATATTGTCGGCTGTGAAAACGGAAAATGGAATGCCGAAATTCCAGTTTGTACGAGTAAGAGTTTTTTTTTATAGTTAATATAATTATAGTTTTCGTAAAAAAATAAGCTTTGATACAATAGTTACGACAACACTTAAATTATAAATTTTAAATTCGTCATTAAATAATTTTATCTCTTTATATTATTTAATAAGCTGCAAAACTGGTGACTAAAAATATTTATAGTTAAAAAATATAAAAAAAAAATTATCTGAAAAAAATATTTGGATGGTTAAAAGCAAAAAAAAAAAAAAAAAAGACTGTAAAAGTCGTAGTTATTTCAAGCTAAATATAGATTTATTGTTGGTTGAAAAATACCAATTTTTGTGACCACCAACAATACCCAAACAAAATATAAATGCTATCTTTATTTTAAATATTATCGTTTCCGGTTCGGTCTAAGTCGGTAGCATTGAAATGCAGTTTCAAAAAATTCAAGTGCAAAAAGAGATAACGCAAGAGAAAGAGGCAAATGCATTTATCGCCTTCAAGTGAATTTAAATTTAGATAACAAAAGAACTCTTGATTAGCTTGTTTTTTTTTCTTTAAACAGAGGAGCAGATACATTTCTTCGATTTTTTTATTGGAAATAAATAGGTAGCTATATTTTTAAAGGAAGTGGATTAAAATTGTCGTTTTTTCAAAATTCTGTATTACCAAAATACTGTTTTTTTTGAAAATTTTGTTATTCCAAATTCTTTCTAACCAAAATTTGGCATCTAAATAATCTGTATCTGCAAAATTCTGTCGTCTAAAATCCTATTATACTACTGGAAGGAACTTTTTAATGAAAAAATAGCCATATTTGAATATGTATTTATTATTCATGAATTTTTAATTTATGATTTAGAAATGAAGAAAAACGAAAAAAAATTACAAACCTTCTCTGCATAAAATAAACAAAAGGTAATAGGCTGTAAATATGTACAGTGTACTTTCTCCTTAAGGAACTAAAAATCAGGGCTCTGTGACCTCCTCGGTAAAAATTTTAATCAAAATCGGTTAGGCGGTTAACGAGAACATCGAAAATAAAAAACACGGTTCTATGGCAGGTACCGTTAATAACCAGTTTTTGTTAGTTTTTTTTTCACCAAAATGTAGACCATACCACTACTAGTACACACAAAAAATTAAAAAAAAAAAAATTTTTAAATCGTCAAGGCCGTTTTTGAGGTAAACAACTTTTTTGAAAATGGTCCTATGGCAATTACCGTTCTTTTAGGAGCTAAAAAAAACTCAATTTTCCCTCTAGGGAATCTCCCAAAAATCTTATGCTCCAAGTTTGAAGAAAATCGCTTTAGTGGTTTAGGTCGAGATATAGACGGAATTGCGGGACCCACTTTTTTTCGTGTTCTCTATCATCGTAATGTCATGTTTGATTGTTATCTTGAGTTTGATTTTTTTACGGATCCAAAATTTACCCTATATTACCTATATCGCAAGTAAAAAGTGTATATGGCGACTATTTTAATTGCATATACGTAGGATGATTTTTTTTTTTAAATGTTGATGGCGGCATCGATGCCGGTGACTGCGAAGTGGTACATCGTTTTGCAAGAAAAAATTTTGTTTCCTTTTATTGCTTCTTTATTTCATCACCAAAAAAAATACAAAATCATTTCAAAATTAACAACACAACTTCGTGATCGACTAATAAAGAAATTGTCAGCAATAACATGTATCTTAAACAATGACATCTAACAATTTCAAATGAGTTTGACAATGTCCTAATCGTCTCACAATTGGTCAGTTTATATTTGAGCAACGAATCCAAAAAAAAAAGTTTCTTCAGTTTTTGACAGCAAAACTGAGGAGTTTTTGTGAGGAATTGTGTTTGAATTTCTGAGAATACGAATTCCTCCGAGATCTCTGAAGCCACATAATAAAAATTGTGTGTTCAGACGATTGTCACATACCTGACAATGTCATTGTCAGTTTGTCGTCTGACATAATAGCTATAGTAATGAGTTTTCTGGCAATGATGTCATACAAAATTGTTAGTTTACACGACTGTTAGACATTTGAGATAATTTTTTTACTGACAGATTTCAGATAATCATATGTACTTAACTTAGCTACAGTCCAGCAAATAAGCTTGTTGACAAAGGACAATGTGCAAAAATATTACGTAGGTATATAATCCAAAGTGGTACAAATGTCATGTCTACAAAATTTGGAGGGGTTGGGGTCGAAATACTGTGGGGTCAAAATACTGTTTTTAAAATACTGTATTTCAAAATACTGTAATTCAAAATTCTGGTTACACAAAATTCTGGATTTTAATATTTTCTATGTTCAAAAAAGTGCGCACTTTTTTACATTAACGAAACAATTTTTTAAATAAAGAATTTTGAAAGGCAGAATATTGAATTAAAGAATTTTACTCACAGAATTATTTAAATACAAAATGAACATTGAAAGTTTAATTAAATGAAATCTTATTTATGACAATTTTCCTTGTATTGTCTAAATGTCTATTAAAAAATATCCCCAAAATTGGAGAAATTACCCCATTTCAAAATGAAAAAAAAAAAAAAAAAACTGTTAAAAGAAGCCCAAAAACAAATTAAAATGACCTTAATTCATAAAATATTATACATTTTTTGTTGTTGTTGCTTTTAATATAAATTTTTGGGGAACATTTTAATTTTTTGTTTGGGGCTATTTTCCAACATTTTGGAAAACAGAATTTTACACTCACAGAATTTTTGATACAGATATTTGGATATACGGTATTTTCAAATACAGAATTCTGAAATACAGAATTTTGGTCTTACAGTATTTTCGAAAATGAAATAAACAGGATTTTGTTCATACAGAATTTTGAAACCCAAAATTTGGACCCGCTCCCAATTCGGAGAGATACAAAACACTTTGAACAAATCGCTCACCAATCATCTTAAAAAAAAAAAATTCATTTTAACTTGTTTTACGTTTTTTTTTATTTTTGCAGAAGAAGGATGTCCAAAGCCTGAAACTCCTGAAAATGGCTTAGTAATGCCAACTCGTTACAAAGCGAATCTATACTGCAAAGAAAATTACAAATTGATAGGAGGAAGAATAACATATTGTAATGGAACTCATTGGGATCGACCTTTAGGGAAATGCCAGGGTATTAGTTTTAAAAACTATTTATGTTTATTGAAAACAAAACAATAACATTTTATATTTTGCCAGAGACAAGCGATATAACTCAATTGGCTTGCGATTTTGAATCAGATGATTTATGCGGTTGGTCACACGATGAAACTCACAATTTTGATTGGAAACGTGTTATGGCGGCAAATTTATTTCAACAACTACGAACCGGGCCGCAGCATGATCATACAACATTCACAGCTAATTCAGGGCATTATATGTTAATGGAAAGTTTCGATCAGCTGCCACATACCGTTGCACGTTTAATATCGCCAATTTATTCAAAGGCCCTAACAAAAACCTATGGGTGTTTTCGATTTTTCTACTTTATGTATGGTGCAGCGGTTGGAAGTTTAAACGTTTACGTCAAACCTATATCAGTTGATATTGAACAAATATTACAGGAACCCAGGTGATTTTAATTTTATAAAAAAAAAAAACAAAATAATAATAAGAATGACCAATTTTTGGTAGGTATTTCGATAAAATTTTCAGATACCTTCGGTAAAATGCTTAACAAAGATTTTACAAACATTCATAGAAATGTTTCAAAAATATTTTTTAAAGGCACACAAAATATATTTTCAGAAATGTGTCGTTGATTATCAAAAGGGTTCTAAAAGCACTTTTTTCAATATATTGAGTGTGATATACCAAAAGAGAGCTATCAGATGGTGAAAAGATTTTGTTTCAAAACGAAATAATTAAGAAGTTATATCGTTTTAATTGTGAGTTTGGGATCAAAACGAGGCTATTTATGGGCGTGATTTTCAAAAGGGAGATAAATATTTTTTTTTTAAATTTTACTTAACAGGCATTTTAGAATCAAAATGTGCTAAATATGTTTTAACTAACAAAACTGTCTAAAAAAAAATCATGTCACTACAGGGCGAAAATAAAATGTCCTTTTATTATTTTTTTTAGTCAGCCTTGTGCAATTACCTTCCACAAATCAAACAAAATTTACTGCATTGAATTATCTTGAATATTTTAGAAATTACAGGTTTTCGCCCCTTTTTCTCGGTTTCATGTTCCAATTTTTTAGCCTCTGTTTGATAATCAACGAAAAAAATATTTTCAATCAATGAAATATTTAATTTCGCCTTCAACTTTTTTTTCCGTCATAAATGAGATTAGAACATTTTGTAATAATGTGGAACTTTTTTTTCCGCAGTAAATTCTCCAAAAATACCGTTATTGTATCAAAAATATTTGAATTTTGCTTCCCAAAACTGACAATTTCTACAAACTTCAGTCCAAAGTTCCTACTGTCAAAGTTCATGTAAAAAAAAAACTAAATTGTACTAAAACTCTTAAAAATTCGCAGTTTCGGGAAATTAAAAAAAAAAAAAACAGAACTAATGTTTGCAAAATATTTTTTTATAATTTTTCTTCTTAAACATGTGTTTTCATAAAAACTCTTTCTCTATCCCTTTAACAGATACAAGCACTTTGGTATAAGTGGAAATCAAAAAAACATTTGGAAAGAAGGTCTTTTCATTATAAAACAATCTACGGAAGATTTCCAAATTATAATTGAAGGTACAGCTGGAATAAATCATTTAAGTGATATTGCCATCGATGATGTCGAACTAATGCAATATTCTGATTGCATTGCAATTGCTTCAACTGGAGTTACAAAATCACCAGAATTTACAGGTTTAATAAATATCTTTACTTAATGGATTATTCGATTGGTCATCCTTTTGAAGCCTCCTGAATCGCTTAAAATTCCTGTATCGAAACCACAAGGCTTTTGAATGACCAATCGAGATATTCATAATTAGCAATATATATTTAACTTGTGCCAATTTAATTGAGATTTTTATTAAATTTGATCCTTAGTTAAATTTTGACGTTTAATGATCCTCTAAATCCATACAATTTTCTATTGTGAAAGTAGTACCCCGAGGCGTGATTATTATTCCCTTCAAGGAAACAATTCCGACTTACAAATCCGCATACGTATTCTAACTGCCTGAATAGAATAGAATGCTGGAACTGGAGCCGCAGACGGAACTGGAAGAGCTGTCAAAAAGTGTCGTACGTTATTTTTTTTACGTGCCCACAATACAGCTTTGAAAGTATTTTGAAGAAAAACAAAATAATATTCTTGTGTAAAAGCTCAGAATTCACATTTTTTGTTTCCAATAATTTTCCTTTTGATAAATAATTTTTTTCTCGACACAAATAACCACATTATTTTGTTTTGACCCAAAAAGTTGTTTTCTTTTTTCTTCATACAAATTGAAACGTCAAAAGTGTCGTACGTGAAAAGTTGGTGAACTCTTCCGTCTGCGTCTACGTTCCGTTGTGTTCGCAACATTGAATTTGCGTGTATTCAATATTTTGACAGCTATTCCAACTCCGGCTCCAGTTCCGCCTCCGTCACCATTCTGTTCAGCCAGTAAAACGTGTTCACGACTACGCAAATGGATACGCAGAACTAGTTATGAAAAAAGTCAAAAGTAGTAAAATAAACCCTTTTTTTAATAATTATTAGAGGACGTGGCTGGGAATCGAACCCAGACCTCTAGCATTACAGTCCTACGCATTAAGCCTCATGCCACGATTACTACAAACAGTCAAAAATTAGCCTTATAGTTAAATTTGTGGATGTAGAAGTAGAAACGTCAAAAAAGTTTAGGGAGACAATTTAAAAAGTCAAAATTAATTTGGCATTGACACATGACCTAAAGAAAAAAGAACTAAAAAAAATAAAAACTATTGATTTATTTTCAGATTATGCCATTTTTGATGTGCAATCATGTGAAGGCCGTTGCAGTGAAACTAGTTCTTCAAATTTTGGTGTAACAAATAAAAAAGGTGTATTTTATAAATCTTGTGATTGCCATGAAGAATGTGAAACTTTAAATACTTGCTGTCCCAATTATCGATCAATTTGTGAATTTGGTAAATTTTATGTTAGTAGCGAAAAAAAAAGATTTTTTTTTTTTAAAAGCTTTCAATACAAATTCTATTGTGAATTCTGCACAGTTCTGAAATATATTATTGTCAATCCCTCAGAGATTATGTTTATATCTTTTAACTGAGGTGATTTCCCTTAAAAATGATCTCTTCGGTTTTTTTTCGCAGCATTAACCGTTAAAAAGTTACAGCAAATGGTAAAGTCAAAAAATCTTTTGAGATATTTGCAAAAAACTCCCATTTTCATGACTTTGGCCCATTTTAAGGGATTTTTGAACACTTCATATGCTGTAACTTTTTAACGGTTAATGCTACGAAAAAAAACGATGAGACCATTTTTATGGGAAATCGTCTCAGCTAAAAGATTGTGGAACTAGATTTTTCTCTAGCACAAACCGTTCTTGAGATATTTGCAAAAACTCATTTTTGGATCCTCGGACCTCTTATTACCATAATGTCCATGCCAAATTTCAGCCTCTAACTAATTATTTCCTTTCATTGGCATTTCTTCGTCTATTCTTACTGGACTACTATCTGTGAATCTACATACATATGTTCTAAAAACTTTGTTGGCAAAAATATCGGTTCTACCAAATTTTAGTCCCAACAATTTCTTCTTGTTTTAAAAGAGTTTGATAGTTCGGGCTCACATTTTAGAAAAATATTTTAAAGCAGCGTTCTCGAAAAAAAAACGAAGCGGACAAAAACAAAGTCCCCTTTCACACAAGACAACTGAGTTCCTGGCAAAAATTAGTTCATAGGCGAGAAGGGCAGGAAGAAAGAGGGGTAAACGAAATCTCCCCGGTCAACAAATTCAGGAGACTTTTTTGACGTTTCTCTTCACACTACGTTTGTGTGCGTTCAACCAAGGTAGTTTAAAAAGAAAATACAGCAAGTCTCCTCCGACTTTGTATCTTCGTGTGAAAGGTACAAGAGATTGTTAAGGAGATTTAAAGAAAAGGTCAAAAAAATCACCAGCAACTAGTATCTTCGTGTGAAAGGGGACAAAACAATGTTTATGGAGCAATTTTGTTCTGAACGTTTCACACCACGCACCAGGGTTTATGAATTCACCTCTCAGATATGTCAAAAGTCACAATAGAATCAATTAAAAAAAAATTTTCTTTAACCCTATTAATTTACTTTTAAAAAATCTAAAAGGCAACAATGCTGAGCTGACAACAACTGAACTATTAGAGTCTGCAACATTTCTTCCTTCGGTAATGGAGACTACTACATTCCTACAAACAACAATAAGTACAGCTTCTTCATCGCCCATCACTCAAACTAAAACTACTCCTACTACTACTACTAGTAGTACAACCACCACTACCACCACTACTACCACCACGACTAGTACAACTACTCCACTTACAAAAGTGCCAACAACTAGCAGCGGTAAAGATGGAAGCCTATCGACATCATCATTAGACGAAGTTTACATATATAAAGCAGAAATAGCAATACCGGTAACAACAACTGAAACATTAACAGAATTGCCAAACATTTTTCCAATCGAAAGAAGAACAACATTGGAGCCCAAAATGATAATTGAAAAAAATACGGATATGCTCGAAACAACTTCAGCTCAAACTGTGTCCTCGTCTCGGACCGAGAAGTTTCATTTCAATGTCACAGAATTTGCAGAATTGAATCCAACAACTGAAAACATTTTGTTATTACGAAAAGGTAAATATACATTTGTATGAACTTTTCAGAAAAAAAAAATACATTTTAAAAATCAGGAAAAACTACTGACAAGAAAAAGTTTTTTCTATCCAAAGATTTTAGTGATTTCCAAACCAACTATGGCAATTACGTTGGAAAATAATCTTTAAAAATATGTCGTAACCTATGCGGTTTTTATTAGTCAATGAATTGGCAGATATTTTTGTTTAGATAATTTTTTCAATAAAATTTTGATTTTTTTGAACATACGCCAAGTTCTAAATCTTTTCTTAAAATCATTGAGTAAAAATTGGATACAATATCAACTGAAATCTTTGGCTAAAAAAGTTTTTTTTTAACAACAAAACTTTAATTTTTCAAACCTTTTTTCATTTTCGATTTAATGATAATTAACATAAAATATATTTTAGACAAATTCATAACCTGGCAGATTCCAAAAAACAAAACCATCAAACAAAACGACAATAATTCCAGTTCAGTGGTATTAAAATTTTCTTTGATTGTCATCACTATTTCACTTGTTTTGCTGGTAATCAAACATCATAAGCTTATTAAAAAATTTAAACAACGATATTTAAAGGATGACAACGAAGATGCTACTGTTTTAATTTATAATCAAAACGACGACTTATAGTGACTTAAGAAATCTTATGTGTAAGAATTTAAATTAAAAATTGTAATAGACACAATAAATTGTTAAATTGTAGTGCATTCAAAAATATTTTTTTTTCGTTTTGACTTGCGTTTTTATAAAAGGGTTAAGTTCAGTCTGTTTATATCGAGAACATGCTCCACGTGGCCTTGGTATAGGAATCGGTTACACTTTCCAAAGTGATGGAGTCAATTCTCATCGCCATGTGAGAGAGAATTTATTACTTTTTATTACTCTTTTTAAAATAAACAGTATTTTAAGGAAATCAGTTTTTTTATGGGAACTTATCTAGTATCTACAATATCGAACTTTATTTACCTAATATTATGAGGTTTCATAGAAGTTCGCACGGGATTTTATCTTTTAAATTGAAATTCATCACAAGGATATTAACTTTAATACAAGTTTTCATGCGCACATTTTTTCCCAAAATTATTGCGCAATAGGCACTTTTACCCCATGCAGATTTTTCCACTTAAGGCCACTAAAACAGTTTGAAAATTACGAAATATGTTAGGAAAAGTAATGTTGTTCTTTGGTTGTCTGTCAAGGGGCACATTAAATAAAATATTTGCATAATAACAACTGACATCGATTATGAATAAAAAAAAAATGTGCATTTTCTAATACAGTCAAACTCGCTTAAGTGAAACTACAAAAAATCCTAATTATTATTTCACTTAAGCGGGTTTTTCACTTCACTTAAGCGAACCTTGAATAACTGAAAAAAAGTTTCACTTAAGCGAACCTCTGATAACTGAAAAAAAAAAAAGTTTCACTTAAGAGGATTTGTAACCTTGTAACAAAATAATAACGAATAAATGGCCTGGTTTGATTTTTGTAAAATTGTCCATATTTTTTTTCACTTAACCGAGTATTTTACCATAAAAATATAAAATTTCAAAGAAATATTTTTTTCAGATATCCGGGTTTTTCACTTAAGCGGGTTTCAATAAAGCGGAGTTATTTGTGGGAAATTTTTCGAAAATGCACGGGGTTTAGGTAAGTTTACTTAAGCGAGTTTTTCAGTTAAGCGGGTTTCACTTTAGCGGGTTTGACTGTATCTGAATATCATCCCCCTATTTGAGAAAGTTCCTATGCACATACTCATCCACTGCGCACAGTTACCCCGCCCCACACTCTACAGTTTGGTTTAAGATTTAACATTTGATTTTTCTATATAATTGTATTCTACCGTTTCCGCATAAAAATCGTGAGATAAGTTTGTCAGCTCTGCACACAAAATTTTAATTGTTCGTTTTTATTCTAAATTATTTGTTATTATATGGGACTGTGTTCTCTTACTGTTGCCAAGGTTCTCAAAATTAATTAGTTCTGAACAATATTTAGTTGCCAAGCTATCATTTAAAATAATCATTGTCATTGAAAATTTTAATGATTTATTTTAAAACGTTTAAGATTCATGACTTAAATAATCTATGACTTAAATAATATATCTAACCAAAAAATTTTCATTTCAACTTTCCTCATGAAATGACTTTTATTAGCCGCATTTTATTTTCTACGGATCTGGATCAGGATCATTTTTTAACACGTTATAATTTACTACTCTTTATCTGGATCTATTTCAAAGATCCAAACATTAATTCTAACTCTGGCGTAGAGATGGCTTTTATGGTAAGGTAGTGTTAATTGCAGTGTAAAGGAAAGAGATAGGAAACAACTGAAAATAATTAAAAAGTAAGTAAAAAAGAGATGTCCATATAACAGTGCTGTTATTGTGATCCATATCGTTTTATTTTCAAGAGATGATCCTGATCCAGATCCGTAGATAATAAAACGCGGCTATTATTTTAACGAACATTCATAAGGTAGTGCCGTCATTGAAATAATAGCTGCTTTTTATTATCATCAGCAGTGTTATATGAACATCTCTTTTTTACTTACGTTTTGTTAATTTTCATTTATTTCCCGTCTTTTTTCTTTACACTGCAATTGACACTACCTCACCATAAAAGCCATCTACCCGCCAAAGTATGAATTCATTTTTGGATCTTCGAAATAGATCCAGATAGAGAGCAGGATCCCGAATTGTTTTTGTAATACGATTATTTTGATGCCAAATAAAGCTTATAAATTAGTAAACATATCTGGCCAAAACAAAACTTTATTTCAGACCATCCTTCTCCTGAAATGATTTTTGTTGTTTCAATGATCATTGATAAGGTAGTGCAAGAGGCGCGGACGTAAGCAATCTAAGCCAGCTCCACGAGATAGAAGTTTCTTGATTTTATTTCGTTTTCGTTTTTTTTTTTTTTTTTATATTGTAACACTTTTCCTACGGCAACGTTGGGCACAATTTACAATAACAATATACAAGTAAATTGTATCTTCGAATGTTCTTTTTTGAAACATGCGCAGATTTAAAAAATGAAAGCTCTGAATGATGCTATAGCTTCAGCTTTAATACGTCTACTGTGTGCAAAATTGACCACTAGAGAGCAGAGTTTTTCTTATTTTGCCTAAAGTCTCTCACAAATAATATAGCTTATAGTGAAAGTGAAGTGTAAGTCCGTGGATAAAAACGACTGAAGCTAAATTTGAACTTCTTTTGCTGACGAGAAATGATCATAAAAAATACGGAATTTCTTGTTTTGCTTTTACTGAAAAATCGTGTGATATAGGTATATATGTATGTTCTTATGTATTTAATTACTTCTAAATTGGTAAATATTCTTGTGTTTAAGGCTTTAAATACAGTATGAAATTTCAAAAAACAATTTTGGACTCCTTTCTTTCTAAAATAAGCGAATATTGAACCCTTTTAGTGTAGATTTTTGGACCACTAAGTTTGGTTATAATTTCACTATTTCCTTGTAGACTTACTTTTAAGTGGCTCAAAATCTCTTGTGCAATTTTAATGGACTTTAAAGATTGAACCGCGAAGATTTACCGTAAGAATCCACTGCTACTTTGGGTTGACAAAACAAACGTGTTTAAAACTCGATAATTCAAATTGAATTTTGAGTAATAAGATGGAAAAAAAGAAAACTTGCCAAAACCAAATTTTAGTCAGTATCTAATCATTAAACAAGAAATTTATCTCATAATTTGGAGTTATTTCGATATTTAAAATATTTGATAATAAACCTTCATACACTTAGAAATTTGCAAACTTTTAGATCTCATTACTTTTCACGGCTGACTTGTTACATAAAGTTTTTTTTGTATACATGTAGAACTTGGCTCTTTTTTAACATTTATGTTTTTGGTGTGATTTAACACATTTTTGCAAAATATTTTTTTTTTTAACACAAAGTCTTAAATGTTCAATTTTCGAATGCACCTGAGATCGAACACTCTAACAAATCAAACAATAATAATTCTACGAACCCCAATTTTTTAAGTTTTCCTCAGCATATGCATTAAAAATTGCATCAATAATTCTACAACAATCATAAGTGCTTCATATAATTGACAACACTTCTGAGAAAGTGGGTTGATTCCACGTCCCTGAATGTCATAAATATTTTTTTTATTTGCTTGCATTGCAAGCCCTATCGCTCTACCAAATTTCATTATCGTACAACAATCAGACATAGTTCTAAGACAGTGGGTGGATGCCACGCCTCTGGATGATAAGTCTTAAATTTAAATTTTTTTTCTCTACACACATTGCAAGCCCTACATCTATACCAAATTTCATCATTCTCCAACAATCAGAAAACAATTTGAGGAAGTGGGCGGATACCACGCCCCCTATATAGAAAATCCGAAATTTTCGATTTTTACCTTTTACCACAAGGCCTACCTTTTTGCGAAATTACAAGATTCTATGGTGTCGGGAAGTGCTCCATATAATTGATAACTATTTTCAGAAAAGAGGGTGGATGCCACGCCCCCTGAATAATATATTTGAAATGCAATTTTTTTTCTGTGCTCAAATTATAAGGCCTACTACTCTACCAAATTTTATCATTCTACAATGATCAGAAATGCTCCAAATAATTGATAGCAATTCTGTGAAAGTGGGCGGATACCACGCCCCCTATATGGAAAATCCGAAATTTCCGATTATTACTTTTGTATACACCACAAGGCCTACCGATGTGCGAAATTACAAGATTCTACGGTGTCTAGAAGTTCTCCATAATTTTGATGATCTGTCAGGCAGTGAGTCAGTCAGTTTCGGTTTTCGTGTTTGTTGACGTCCTATATCTTAGGAACCACTACTGCTAGGAAGTTGAAATTTGGTGAGGCGTCTGTACTCATCTAGTTTAGCAAATATGGCGATTTTGAAGTTTCTGAAATTATTAGTTTCGAAGTAAGAAGCGGGTCGAAAAGCGCTTGAGTTTGTTCCTGTAAAAAGGGAGTAGTGCCGAGAACTTGGCTGGGCACTACCGTGTCCCTTGATTCAAACCGACTTTAAACCAAATTCGCTTCAAAGACCAGTTGCCAGCTTACGGCATTTATTTCATAATGTAGGCATATTTATATTTTCTTTTTTTTTTAATTAAAGTTTTAAATAAAATTTATCGTACAACTAACTTTTTTTATATTAAACTGCTAAGTAAAATAATGTAACTATTATATTTATATATTATGCACTTGTGAGACCGCAGATATTTTTTAAATGCAACGTATATAGATTGCACATCACTAGTTTAGTAAGTTAGTTATAGTTAGCAGGAATAAATGGAAAGGAAACATTTTTCGTAGAGAAATTTTTTTCTCAAATAATTTAGCAAATTAAAACAAATAAATGAACAATACATCATTATTTAATTCGCTCCCATAATTGTATAACATATAAAGAATTTAATATTTGTTTTTAACATCGAAATAATATATACCTACACATAAAAAAAACTTCATTAGATTATTCATAATAAAAATGGTAATTGAATGTAACAAATTTTTTTTTGTGAGAAACATTTTATATATCTATATTTATATATATATATTTTTTTTTTTAATTTTTTTTTTTTAGGCATTAAGTAATAATACTATTCGCTTTCTTTGGAACCACTTTCAGTTTTTTTTAGTTTATCACTTTCTTCCTCAGATGAGGCATTTTTTTTTCGCATATGATTCCAGGCCTGAACATCGGCAGTGCCATAGATTTGGAACATGAAATAAGTACAAATTGCTATTATACATGAGACCCAGAATACCTGGCGCCACTCGTCTATTGAAGTCTGTAAAGATTTTAAAATTAATTAGATATCACATTAAAATAAAAAAGATATCACTTATTAATAAGAATTATTAAAAAAAAAAAAAAAACAACGTCATAACTCGGATTCGATAGGATCTAAATAATTTTTAGAACTTTAATTTCACCGCTTAAAATAATTAAAAAAGAAATGAAAAACGGTCTAAAAAGTCAACAAGGTTTAACTAGTTTTGAAAACCAAAAAAATCCAACTTTTTTTTTTTTGACTTTTCAGTCAATTATACATAAGTAAAATTAAAAAGATTTTCAAAAAGGTTTTCTTCAAAACCCAGAATTACTTTTGACACAAATATAACTAAAGCATTGAAAAGCTGCGGTTCCCAATCCACAGTCAACACAATCGAGCCAATTTCAAAAACCACAATTCACAAATCTGAGCCAATATGCAGAGATGTAAAAACTTAAGTCAATTGATGACTTAAGTAAATCGACTTTCAAAATGACTAACTTTAAATTTACAGTCAGCAGCCATGTACAATATTCTGACTTCTAAGTCAATTAGGGCAGTCAATTGACTGTATTACTTTTTGACTGGTTTCAGTCTTTAAGTCACTTAAAAGTCAGTAAGTCATTTGACTGCAGTCTTTTAACTTAAGTCAATTTATTTCTTTTTATTCTTTTTACTGCCTTAAGCGTTTTGAAATTGAAAACTATTTAAATATTTTTGTGTAGTGTAGTAGTTACAATTATTTCATTACGGGCCAGTTGACTTAAATTAAAAGACTGCAATCAAATGACTTTTACTGACTTTTAAGTGACTTAAAGACTACAACCAGTCAAAAAGTAATGCAGGCAATTTACTGTAAGTCGCCCTAATTGACTTATAAGTCAGAATATTGTACATGACTGCTAACTCTAGTTTCAAGGTCACAGCCAAAAATCAAAGTTTTGACTTATATTCAAATATTTAAGTCAATTTATTCTGACTTAAGTGACTGGAGTCTTTAATTGAATGCAGTCTTTACAACTCTGCCAATATGGAAATATGGAAAGCTTCAAATTTTGCTCAATAGATTGTGAACATTTTTGAAAATCAGAACAATATTGTTTTAAAAAACTTGACTTTTTATTTTTTTTTTAAAACGATTTAAAAAAAATCTTTTGAAAGATTTTAATTTAAAAACAAAAAGTATAGAAGATCCTCTAGAAAATCTAAATTCGTTTCATAAATATTGCATACAGAGAAGAAAATCTTGAAATCCCAATCAGGGAATATGCAAAATATAAATCAATAACCCGAAAGCTGTGCCAACTTTTTAGGAAATATCATTCAATATTTACGGGTTTTACTGTAAAATCGAATTATTGATCGAAAACAATTATGCATGAGAAAAAAACTGCCTCTAATTAGATTTGTTTTATATATGTAGAAAAAAGCTTAGTTATTATCACAGCGAGATACTTTACATTCCAGAGAATTCGTTCTCTTTGAGTTATGACGTTTTTTTTTTTTTTTTTTTAATTTAAAAGAAAAGATTACCTCATCAACAACAATAAGACCAGTTATAACAGGCGATAAAAACGAAGCAGACATATGTATAGTTTGTGCAAAAGCCAATACCGGCCCAGCTAAATTAGGTGCTATATCCACAATACTAGCCATTGCACCAGCATAAGATGCTGTTACAAATGTCACAGCTATAAACCACACAACCAGAACAAGTATTATATTATCAATATAACCAATAAAAAGTAATAGAACTCCTGGAATGATTTGCGAAGCAGCAGTAAATAGCTTACGAACATTAGTCAAACTCATCATTTGGTTGCATACGAGCTTATCAGCAGCATAACAAAAGAACACCGACGATACGTACGAGCATAAAAATGGTGTACCAGAGAGCAATCCGTTCGATTGGTATTTAAAACCCAGTATCTGTTTCATGAAAATCGGTCCAGACAATATAAATTGATAGTGCACCCATATTCGCCCGAATGTAGTAATACCGATTGCCCAAACTGGCAAAGACGTGAATATACTCTTCCATGGAACTCGCATACCTTGAGATTCTTTAACTTCTCGACTCACATTCACTTCGATATATTCAAGTTCGCTTGGTGAAATCCGTGGATGTTCTTTTGGACTATTGAATGCTAGCAAATACCACATTATGCACCACAGCATTGCCAGGCTGCCGGTTGTATAAAAGACATATGGCCAGCCAAAATGATCAATTATAAAACCACACAATGGATAAGTTAGACCGATACCAATGCTGAATCCCTGAAAGCTGGACATAAATCGACTGCGTTCGGCCAAGGGAATCCAAAATCCAACCAATGCATACATAGCTGGCCAAGTTAGACCCGAGGCAAAGCCTTGTATTGAACGTAAAATGACTACGGCAATGTAATGAAGATCGGCAGCGTATGGTATTAGGAAGCTGCAGCAACCTGTAGCAAATTGTGACCAACCAAATACTTTTTTTGTTCCAAAATATTGGGTTGCAATGCCACCTGCCACCTGGAAGAAAAAAAAATTAAAAAAAAAAAAAAAAAAAAAAAAAAAAAACCAAGAACACAAAAAAGTGAAACATGTTTTTTTTTTTTTTTTTTTGTTTAAATTAAATTATTACTTGGGATAAAACATAGCACCAGTAGAATGAGCCCAAAATCGCCCCTTTTGTTGCTGAATCCCAGTCATACTGATGATAAGTAACATTTTTCTGTCAAAGTTTTAAGAAGAAACTATTATTAGAATTAAATTTCAATAATTTTCAGTTTATAGTTTCGTATTCACGTAGTTTGACTCCTGAAATACGATAACATAGACAAAAAAGCCCATTTAAAAAAAAAATAAAAATAAGCATAAGAAGTGTGAGATTTAATATTAACAGATACTCTTACAACAGGCAGCATTTTTGTATGACGAAAAATATAACGAAATGGCGAAAAATTAAAGGAGCTACAGAACTGAGATCAATACCTATATAAAAAGATCTCAAAAGCCAAGTTGGCTTCGCAGCGTTTCTGACTAAACTTTATGATATGGTTTACATTATATCAGATTTTTTTGAAAAGCAATACAAGTACCTACATTTTGGAATAGCTTCCGAAAAAAACAGAAGAATTTTATCGAGCAAGAAACACAAGGAAAATAATAAAATATCGATAAAATGTTGATAATTTAAATTTTTTAATATCAAATTGATAAAAATAAATCTTTTGAAAAAGCAGAATTTTATCAAATGGCATGAAAGTCAATTCTATTGAAATGTTTACATTTAAAAAGTGGGAAATACATCCCTTTCCGCCTAATTATCGTAAGCGACAAGAAAATAAAAATATCGTAAGCGACATTTTGTTTTTTGTTTGCTCAGAAACGGAACTAATTAGGTTAATTTTAAGCATTGAACATTAATAACAATATCGTTACTGACAGATGGCGCAAAAGGTCCGATGGCTTTCAATGCACACAAAAAAATGAAATAATTAACTTTATGTGACAATATGAAAATGTCGCTTACGATAATTTGGCAGAAAGGGCGCGATATAGTAAAGTTAAACAAAACGACTTTTTAGGAGATATGTGTGTTCCATTAATACCTCTTTTTGGTAACGTTAAATGTTCACCAAGTTTCCCACACTTGGTTTTTTTTTTAGCTATAAGTTTTGACAGCAAAATGTGAAAATTTGTAAAAATTTTTAAGAAACATTTGAAAAATGGATACTCATCAATGGATACTACAACACATAGTTCAAAAATATATGTCACGAAATCACATATTTTGAAAAAGATCAATTTTTTAAATCGAATTAAAATATTAAATTGCTTTAAAAAAGCTGTATTTTTAAATACGTATACAAAAACTTTAAGGTTTTAAGAAGCTTTCATATTGTAAGTAAAAAAAATTGGTAAACAAATGGAAACAATGATATTTTGTAAAAAAAAAAAAAAGAAAAAACTTTAAAGAGGTTTTGAAAAATAAGGAATAATTTCAAAATATTTCTTGATTTTCAATTTATAAGTTTTTTTTATAAATTTAAATTATTTTACTCACCTTATATTTAAATTTCTCATCGAATCCATCGATGTTTGTGAAATTTTTGACGGAACTGCTTATATTTGTACTTGTTGTGTTTATTATATTTGAATTATTTTGAAACATTAAGGAATTGGAATTGGAATTGGAATTTGAATCGAAATTGAAATTGGAATAAGAATTGTCACTTAAATTATTTTGTAAGTACGGATGATTTGTTAAATTATTTAGTGATATTTGTGTTGTGACATCATTAAGTACAGTTGTTGTTGTTATTGTTGAAGTATCATTTGCCTTAACCATTGCTACGAGTGCGAAATTAATATCATTTCGCATCATAAACGAAACTAAAAATCCTGACCATGACAAAAAATAAAGAACCATTCGAGATGGAACTTTAGCTGAAAATAGGGAGAAAAAAAAATAATGAACATTTTAATTAGTTTTTTTTTTTTTTTTAATTTACCACCAAGTGCATAGCAGAAGTTTGTTTTTCGTTGATGAATAAGACCATCTTCGGGGGAGTACATTATGGATTGGTGATGATTGTTATATTTGGTTTCTTTATGCATTTGCTTTGTGGTTTTGTGTTTTTTTTTCTTTTAAGACTATCATAAATTATGTTGTATAAACAAGAAAAATTAAACAAATTTATTAATGTGGTATGTATGTTAATATGAAAACGAACTTAGAACCGAATATAAATAAAATGTTCTCTTACATTGATTTCCCCTTTATCCTTCTTCAATGAAACCAGTACGGTTAGAAAAAAATGTGTTTGGGTTGTTTTTGTTTTTTATTTGTAAACTCATATGCGTCAACTATCTATATCTTCCAGGATAATAGTGAAGAAGTCTTTGATTCCAAAATGTTGGTCTTTTGTTTTTTTGTCATAGTACCTCTTCACATAGACCTCATTTAAAACCATTGTGGTCCTTCTTGTCCTAAGTCTGAAAAAGAAAAATATAAATTAAACAACTTAACTCGTTTAGGCGAGTAATTTAATTTTATTTTGCACGTCCACTGCTTTAAATGCACATTCTTCCACAGGTATGGACAACTTAAGCTACCGAAAATATTTATATTCTATATAAACACAAATTAAAGGTTTGCACGATTATTTTATTCTATCTGATGCTAAGCTAAACCATCAGCTGTAGGCTTTGATGAGTCTAAGTATTGAATATGTACTTTATATAATTTAAATAATTAAGTATACCAACAATGGCGTAAGGTTAAGAAAAAAGTAAAAAGCACTGAAAATTAATTTACCTTTTCAGAAAATTTGAACTACAGTGGAACCTCCATAAGTCGAACTCTCAAAATGAAAGAAAAAAAAATTCGAGTTATAGAAACTTCGATTTATAGAAATATGTAATAATAACAACAAAAATTTTGGATTTATTGTTTTATTCAATTATAAAGATATTCAAACAGAGACAACAAATTTTAATCAACACAAGCTTAAAAAAAGTCAGTATAACAATTCGTTAATATTTTTTATTGGATTTTGATTTGTAAAATTTTTCAATTTCATGAATTGAACAAAATATTTCACAAACACTTAACTTTGCCTCGGCTGCCTGATGAGTAAGCCTTATGGTATCAACTTCAGAAGCTACCAAAAGTAAAATCTATTCATTAGCACTTCATATGACAAAGAATAATTGTATTGTCCTAGTTAATGCATTCTTGAAGGTTTCAGCTCATGTCTAGTTTAAAATTCTTGCATTTCATTGAAGCCAAAGTATGCTTGAATTTGATCACAAAATCACTCTCAAATTCACTTATGACCTTCAGTTTTTGATCAAAAGGAAAGATGCCTTATTTTTTTTCCTGACATCTTTTTTCAATAAGAAATTTTAAACTTAACATCTACGCATAAAAACTTAACCCGTAAAAAAAACCAAGTTTGAGTGAAAGTCATAAAAATTCATCATACATTACATACCTCCTCAAACAACTTCTAAAATATGAAATCACAGTAAACTAAAGAAAATTAAAAAAAAAAAAAAACTTGAAACAAAAGGGGGTTCCCTGGGTCAGTGAAAACTTTGAGTTAATTTAAAAATATATTTACTAAACAAACTTCCAAAATAATCACACTAGACTACAGTAAATTTGAAAAAAAAAATTTAAAAAAAATGGTTTTCCCCGAAAGGAACAAAAGTTCGAGTTAGAGAGACTTTTTGCCACCACACGCAGTCTAAAAGCTTAGAAATAGAGATAAATTTGATACAGGTACTTCGAATTACGGAGGGCAAAATTCATGAAAATAAAGTTGAAAATGCAAAGTTCTCAATAAAACTTTGAGTTAGGTAGAGAAATTCGACTTACGGAAGTTCGAATTATGGAAGTTCCACTGTACATATATCAAATGAACAAAAAAAAACAGCTTTATAATCCCGTAAGAAATCTCAGTTTCAAAATTTAACTAAATTGTTATAGCCATTGAGTTGTTGAGAAAATTTTAAAGTTTTAAAAACACCAAAAATATTTACTAAAAATTGAATTAAATTCTTCTTTGAATCTTTTGATTATGACAAAGTATTGAAATAAAATTATTGTTGGCATGTATAATTACTTAAATTACTAATGAACATGTGCTAGCGAAATTTGTCATGTCATCTACAAGAAATGTAGGAATAAAAAAAAAAAAACGTAAAAACGTTAGCAAATCCTTTTTCAAAATGTAAAATTTAGCTTAAGACTTAAAAGAAAAAATTCATTATATTCACTATCAATTAAACATCACAGATATTAAAATTAATCAAAAACTTTAAAGCCGTTTTCAAAAACATTAAACGGAAAAAAACAAACGCAAGATGATCTAAAACAATGTATCTACTTCAATATACAAATGCAAACGACATGTCGCGACATATGGTTTTATATGATATCCATACTTTCCGCAGTCCGAGCAAGTAAAAAAGTCTATCTTTCAATCACAATAATACTTTTGTTGTCATTATTATTCTCCATTAATAAAATAACTCTTCAATAATAATTTAATTCAAATAAATCTACCAGTTTTTGTAAGTAATCACATCACATGGCTGAAAAGCGGTTAACGCGTGTTCTAATTCACACGTGATTAAATTTAATCCAAAGGTCATATTTGAAAATTACAATAATAATTATAGTTTTTTTTTTACCTACCGACCACTTTCTGCCAGAGGCTTAAATTAAACATTTTTTTTTTTGGAATAAATTAGTACAAAGAAAAATAATAAGTGAAATAATCAATTTCAAAAGCACACGCTAACTACTGAATGTAAAACCGCAATTATTATAAACCAACTTGTTGTTTTTTTTTTTTTTTTCTTTAACTTTTTACTGAACCATTTATATTTGAAATGATGATGATTTGACTCACTGTGTTTGTTGGTCTCAGGCAGCTGCTATGAACAACTCTCTGGATGCCGGATATATTTTTATTTCTGTTCGATATATACCTACATCTTCACTATTTCACAATGTTATGAATAATGAATGAAACAATTATCAAACAGTACCTATTAAAAAATCTATACCTTTAAACATGTGATACATTAACAACTAATTTATAATATGTTTTGTATAGTAATAAGCTTGTGTCTGAGAATTAAATTTTAATGGGTTCAATTTTTTTTAATTGAACGTTAAAGATAAGTTTCCAATTTGAAATATTAGCAACAACAAACAAAAAATACACACACACACTCAACAAACTTTGATAGATGGAAAAAATTATGATGAATGTTGGTTCAAATTAATTCTTTAGCTGATAATTAAACCGCGCTATCCTATTGACTATATTGAGATGAAGAAAACAGGAATGGTATAATCGACTGGCTTGTTTACAGACCTCTGTTAATCTCATATTATCAACAACATTTGTTGTCACCATGAAGGAAGAAGGCAATGTCAATGACAACAATAACACAAAAAAAATCAAACCGAAATGTTACGATCCCTGAAGTGGCGCCCACCAGTGTCGTTATATAAAATAAAATAATTTTACCTGCGAACTAGTTTATTGTGCGCATGTAAAAGACAACAAATTGAAAGCTTTTAACCGTTTACTTAGCGGCGATACGCATTTCTGCTTAGAGAATAAGTCTTAATTTATACATAAGCCAATTATTGAGTCAGGGCTTGCAAAAATTTTGTCATCTTTTTAAAACATTAATTTTAAAGTGAATAAAAAAATTTAATTTTGGGAAAGGGTGCTGTATTGAAAATTACAAAACCATATAGAAATTATAATGTTTTTCTCACCAAAACCGAGAGACCAATTTTTTATTGATCTGCGTTTGCACATTAAACTGAAATATTTCATAAATTATACTATCTGTCACTTTTGATAGAAAGAAAGAGCATAGCTTACTATTTCATTTTTGTCTAAAATTTCACAGGTCAAAGTTATGAAGTTAAAAGAGTTAAAAGAATTGATTTATTGTTAAGTTTATTTAAATCCACAAGAAAAACACTAAAACTTTAGCTACCTACAATTAATTACATTCGAAAAAAAGAATAAAAATGAAAGAAACCCACAAATCTTCACAGAATACTATTCATAGCTTTCTATGAGTAAAGCAATATGTGGCAAGAAATTTTTTATAGAATACTTTAAGTAACCTCCATGATCAATTTTCATAGCATGCAATATACAGTATACTATGAAATATTTCTCGTAGAGCTACCCTGTTAAGTTCCACAACAAAAATCATCATGCTTTTGAAATTTATTGAGTTTTCAAAATTTGATTCATTTGTTGTTTTTTCTTTGGAAATATAAATTATAATTTTTTTTTAGTTTTGGTATGCAATATAACTTAAACTTTTAAGAAACTTCAACCCAAAATATTTTATTAAGTCTTGTGTATAAAAAAAAAGTAAAAATAAGCTAAAGACAGTCCTAGCTTAAGCTTTTTTTATGTGAATAAAAAAAAGTATACACTTTTTAGCTTGAGCTAGAAAATTTTAGTTTAAGCTTTATATCTTTAGCTTCCGTTTGTTAATTCACATGTGTCGGCATACCTATGAGTTTTAAAATGCACCAACTGTAAATTAACTGTACATCAAGTTAAAGCCTAAGCGGCCCATATGCCTTAAACTTGATAAAGACTAATTGTATGTCATCCCCTGTAAGGTGAATCCAGATTTGTCTGTAAGCATTTTTGTTCAATTTCAAACAACTACTTGATGTCCGTGAATCGAGTGGCCACTGAACTTCCACACTTGTAAATTCGTCTGCTGCATGGCTTTTCTCTTCTATATTAGGGATTTGAGTGGAACGTGGAGCCTTTCCGAACATCAAAAAATCTAAGATGTTTAGAGATCGAAATATAGGTGTAATCAATATCTCTAAGATCTCTGGGAAACGTCTATTTTACCGTCATATATTATCTTGTTGGAAACTTGCCTAACATTATTGTTAAATAATTCTCGGTTTACTCAGGTATTTGAAAAATATTCTTATTCTCTGCTTAGAATTCTGTGCCCTCCTCTTTGCTCTGCTGAGTCCCCTGAAAAATCTTCAAAAAGCCACTCCCCATTTTTATTTTATTTTTTTTGAAAACCCGAAAAAACTTGAAAGTAATCTTTACTAATTTCTTTATTAATTTACTAGTTTCCTATAAAATTTTAGTTGTCTTACGCATATAAAACAAGCCATATTTGCATTATTACTAAGAATTCTTATAATAAGAACTAGTCAAAGGTTTCTAGAAAGAAGTGAAAGTATCTTGAAATTTTTGAAGTTTTTACTATTATATTCTAGTTAAAGCTATATCTAATCACACGAATTGAAGGTTAAGCTGAAAAAATAAGCTAAGGCTATAATGGAATCTAGCATAAGCTATTTTAAAATAGCTATTACTAAATAACAGCTTTCACTAGCTAGCTTAAGCTTAGTTCTATTCACGCAAAACCTAGCTTTTACTTAAAAATCTATAACTTGAAGCTTTAGCTTGTTTTTATTCACAAGACCCATTGTAACACAAAATCTAAAATAAAATGTTTTATTGCAATCAAAAAAGCCGCTACTGAGATAAAAAAAAAAAAACGTTCTTTAAGAGGTACTTAACCAAACGCTTTTTGAAAGAAAATGACTTTCTCTAAAATTTAGAGCAGTTTAGAATAGAAGGTATACAGGAAAAAATATATTAAGATGAAAGAATTGCACAGCTCACTTTTCTCGTCTACAGAAAAAATATATAACAACACTGGTCTTGTCAGTGTCACTGTTTTTTGTCGCTGTTTCTATAAACCAATAGAACTTCTTTTGTTGCTTTGTTTAGTAATAACATAATATATACGTACTATATGGATACAGAAATGATCACCTTGAAATATTCAAACAAGTCCAACAACGTGTCAAAGAAAAAAAAAAAAAAAAAAAAACAAGGAAATCGTTGTGCACAAAATTCATAAAACTATAGGTTTACTCAGTACCTACCTACTCGCACTCATCATCGCTATCATCAAAGAACAAGACCTACAACTATTAACAAAATTGTTTAGAGGGAGCTGACGAATGTATAAATAATCTTCATTATTTTGACACCCAATTTTTTATTAATGTTTTATCTTCTAATGTTTATAAATGGAAATAAACAGTATTGCAAAGTGTAAAGGTCAAAGCATTATTTGTGGCATTTTTTTTTTAGTAGAAGCTTACCTCTTAATCCCTGGACATGAGGAATTTATAATTAAAATTAGATGTTTGTTTAGTTTGGTTCCTGCTGTTTCTTATCCAAGATTTTTGTATTTTCTGCTACAGTATTTTTTTTACATTAAACTATTTTTTATTTGAAAATGAACAAAATCACAGAGATTTGAAATTTCACAACAACAGATTATGTTTTCTTCTTCTGTTATGTGCAGTGTGCACCCACGAGATTATGCCGAATAAATCGATTTCTGACAAAAAAAAAAAAAAAAAAAAAACTATCAAACACTCTTGTCACATTTGAACGATTCTAACCCACCACAAGTTCAGTATTACTCCAATGAGGCAGCAATACATAAAATGTTTTTAAATTCTCTTTTTATTTTTTGAGGTAGATACAGTTTAAATTAGTTAACAAAACAAAAAACAAAAAAAAAAAAACACTTAATAAGAGAAAATTAAAATGTTTAATTTAAAAAAAAAAAATAAAGCCAACAAAACTTAAACAAAAAAAAAAGTATGACGCCTGGCTGATTGTTCTTATTCTGATGATAAGATTTTGCTGCACGAATGGCACAAACTTTGTTCACCAGCACCACTCATCCTCCTTTGAAATGCCATACGACGACTGAAAAATTACTCGATGAGCTTCACGATAGAAACACAAACTGTGCGAAAAAGCGACAGTGAACTTAAATGACAGTTTTTTTTGTGTATAAAATATTCGCCCCTTGCCGCTAAGACCTAAGACCACACATTCAAAGGGTTGCCAAATTGTTTTATTTTTTTGTTTTTTTTTTTTAATTCCTTAAGGGACTTTTTAAAAGAGTAAACTAGGTTAAATATAGACTAGCCGGTAAGGGTTGGCTTTTGAGTTTTTGTTTTGAATTAGAAGCTGCATCTTTCCTGAGCATTCAAACAAAATTGATTGGCACGTTTTAAATCGCGCGCCATTTTTAACTTCCTATTGAAAGCCTTACGCATTTATTCGACTTTCTATTTCATAAAATAATCGATAAATATCATAAAAATTACTTATAATTTAAATAAACAAAAATAATTTCAAATTAATCATATAATTTTTTTATTTATCAACCTGAAGATGAGAAAAGTATTTCTTGAAAACTTTAGTTAGACAAATAAAATATTTATAAATGAGAATAGGAAGTATTGTTCTTTTAATACCACTAATAATAGAAATCTAACTCTCTAAATGAAAAAATGAATTGAAATAAGATACCAAGATAATTTAATTTCATATAAAAAAGACTCTGATTTATTCATTTTATTACGACGAATCATTTTACTAAACTAATCCATTTAACATCTACTTTTAATGTACTTATAGACAAGAATTATGCTTAGAAAAAGAACACATTACACAAATCTAAGGTGTAATTTATTGTACAGGTTGTCAAAATAAGAAATGTCAGAAACACTGAAGAAGAAGAACTGAACAAAAATGTAATTTCATGATGGGTTAGGTCTCCAAGTTGTATGATATTATTTATATGAAAAAAAATAAAAGAAATATTTAAGTTTTTTAAATTTTAAATTTATATTTTAAAAAATGTATTCACTTAAAATATTGGCGCAAAATTTTAGACGATTTAGTACGACGTTAAAGCATTTTTAGTATGATGATACGTTTAAAGCAGGCTTTTCCAAATCTTAAACGAGTTAGCATCGTATTATCTTTTTAAAATTTTACTAAAGTTAAAATTGCCAAATGCCTATTTTTTCTTTTTAGTATCATACTTAATCCAAGTGTCACTTTGGCAGCTACAATTGCGAAAATGTGTTGAACTGTCACTGTTTTAGGCGTGTTCAGATAGCAAAATAGGTTTAGTATGATACTAGTTAGAAAATGTTTTAAACTAAGAATTTTTTAGTAAAGAGTTTTAAAGTTAGAAAGTAGTATCGTGCTAATGCCTTAACATAAGGCTATTTAAAATTGTGCGCCATTACCATTAATGTGTACTGTAAAAAAAGAAGACCCTGAATGAGTTTTACGTCCATTATCTTTGTCTTCCAAAGACTACCTTTTATACAAACGGTTTGTTTTTTTGCGATTTTGACTCAAAATTTGAATCAATAATAGACTTGTTTTTTTGCTCGTTTTTATCTTCGCTACTTGTACTTGTTTAATACAACAACACTTTGGTATAATTCCGTAACGTTATTGTATTTAACATGGACATATTTAACATATGACAAATCCTCCAAGAGTATCTCTTGTCATAAGAAAAGTGCCGCTCACCTTAGCCGTTCGGATTCGGCAATTAACTGAAGGTCCCCTCCTTTCCTGCAGACATGCACACAGAAATGGTTGAGAGTTGTAAGTCACTAGCCCCTGGTTCTTCATGAGCCGTTTGTGCAACCAAATTTATTTTTTATTTATTTTTTTTTAAGCGAGGATAAAATGCGCAAAAAAACACGTCCAATATTGCAAGTAGTGTTAAATAAAAGTACGTTACCTATCGGTTTTTGGCTAGTAACTCAACCGATTTTATTTTAGTCTTGGAAATCAGTATTTTGAAGTAAAAATAAAATAAATTTGATGGTACAACAGAAAACTAGGGCTTAAAAGTTAAAACTCTTAACCATTCCTGTTCGCATGAATGGAGGGAACCTACTACCTACAGTTTATTGCCGAATCCAAACGGCTAATATGAGCGGCACTTTTCTATGACAAGGTATATTCTTGGAGGTTTGTCAATTCCCCGAAAGAAGCAGTAGCCGTTTTTTTATTATTATTAGTTGGGTATCGGACCTAGAACTCCAACATCAGATCACACTAACCATCATGTCACGGCTACTACAGTACTTTGAAGTAGTTTTATTTTTCTAATTTTTTCGAAAATAGCTTTTACGGTTTTGACTGTGAAATAAAGAAAAATTTTGAGACCCTTTTAATTATTAAAGGCAGCTTTTGACTTGAATTGATAATTTGATTCTGGTACACAACAAAGAAAAAAGGATTCATAAAATGTTCATATGAAAGAATCAAATAATAATATTTGGGTCAGTCACGTTTATATTTCGTAAACGAAGTAACCAATTTTGATAAAGTTGTAAAACAGACACATTTAATATTACATAATATAAATAATATTAACAAATACTATATTTTAATTTTTTATATAAATACTTTCATTGTTTCAAAGCTTAAGAATTTCAAATTAAAAATTTTATTTAGCTTACTAAAAAGGTTTTTAATATTCTACTGTTGCAGTATAACGACAACCCTAATACTCACCCTATCCAAGTATGCAAAGTGACAACCACCACAAAACTCAAAGAAATTCTTTTCAATGTGCCGCGGTGTTCATAATTTATTTTGTGTTTTTTTTTGGTTGTAATTTTTGTTTGTGGAAATTTTTGTTCTCTTCTGATTTTTGTATACAAAAATCTTTTAGACTAAAATGATAGCGAAAATAGTGAGAGATAACAGAGTTATACATACGCACCCTATTAATTGATTAGATTAGAAGTTCAGGATTTTAACAGCTTCAAAGGATACAAAAAAAGTGGTCGAGTTTGTGGGACAAAAAAAAAAAATAAAAACCCTATTTTTTTTAATTCGAATTTAATTAAAATGGAGTAGCAATTCATCAGGAGCACAGAGATTTAGCATAATATAAAATATTCTTATGAAAAATTACGATTAGAATAAAAGAAAATTTAACTGTGTTTTGTTAACAAATTTCTTACAAATTTGAGTTTAAATAAAAAGTTTTCTTTTTTCGGCTTTTATGTTATTTTCACATTTTAATATATCATTTCAGAAGCTTAAAATAACATTCCTACTCGTACGTACTTACCCAAATTGTGTATACTTATTAATTTTAGCAAAATCGTTAATTTTAAAAATTTTAATGTCGGTATCTACTTTCGCTTAGATGTTTAAAGAGTTTTTTGTTTCTGTGTCTTCAGGAATATTATAATTTAAGGTTTTGATGTTTGTTTTTAAACTTTGAGCAGAGCTTAAGCTCTGAGCCGAGCATGACTACTGTAATATGAAACATTTCTGAAAACCTTTCATGCAGAAAATACGAAATGGCCTTATTATCTATTAAAATAAAATTTATTTGAAGTCGATATCTCTATTCGTTCTTGAGATATCGTTGACGAAAAAAAGCTACACAGACATCTCTCTAAAATCGATGGATTCGGAATCCAGAGACCTTGTCAATTTTTTCAATTTAACAAATCGAATGGGAAGTTAACGAACATCAAGAAGGAGAATAACAAGAATAATATAAAATTATTGTTGTTGTCGTTTTAGTGGACTAGCTATATTGAATAAAATTCAAATGGAAGTTTCTTTAGTCCAATGCATTTCGCCCAGGCACGACACGACAGTTGGGCTCATCAGTTACTCAGTTAGACCCTGTTTAGATTGGGAAAGTTGTGTACGGACTGGTGAGGGGTCGTAGTGTTTATATTATAAACTTTGAGGCGCCTTAAAATACATTGGTACAACATCAATTTCGAAATTTTGCAAACAGAAACAACAAAAAATGAGACTTATTAGTTTGGTTTTATATTTTGTTCCAGCACGAGACACTTCACACCGCACTTCTCTTACCATCAAACTCCCCTCATACTGACCACAATCTTCCCAATTGAAACAGGGGTCTTATAATGCTGTCGTGCCTTTATCGATGGCTATCGACATAAATATATTTTGCAGTAATGATTATATTTTCAACAAACATCTTCTATTTTGATAAGTATATAAGTATAGGTAGATACATACCAACAAATACCAACAAAATTTAATTTGGTTATAGCAGCTATATCAATAACAATTCTATCATCGCATCAAAAAACATTTTCATTCCGAAATAAATCATAAATGGATCAGAAACAAAGAATTCACTTAAATCATAAATGGATCAGAAACAAAGAATTCACTTATGATTCGATTTGAATCCTTTTACCTGGGCAATTAGACACCGATATGAATCAATTTAGTGACTCATTTATGATCTCAATATTCTTCATTTAAATGGACGTATATCAGACAAGTTTGGCAAATCAGCATTTAAATGATTCAAATCGATTCAGGAATGACAACAGAAACAAATTTTTGTTCAGTTCTGGAAGTTAAATATTTGCTAGGTCAGGTGGAGGTCAGCTCATAAGGCGTTTTTCTTTTTTAGCTCTGAGCAGAGAGCAATAAGCAGAGCCTGAGCGATCCGAGTTAGCTCTGAGCAAAGTATGATCAGAGCTCTCAAATTTAATTATGAAACACGTCTGAATTGCCATATCTGTCAAATCACATGGAAATTGTATGACGTGGGCTGCGCTTAGCTATTTGCTTCGTTTGCTCGGTCAATTTATTCTGAGCTAATGGAGCAAGCTCCAATCTAGCTCTAGATATGTCTAAGCTAAAAAAGAAACACCGATTTTTTTGACAGCTCAGTGCTTTGCTCCGAGTTAAAAAAGAAAAACGCCTATAAAGAATATAATCCAGAGAATCAACTGGTATTGCTTGTAACACCCGGAAATTTCAACTCTGCCATTCTGCCAATAACTCGCACATAGCAATGGTTGAGAGTTATAAGTCACTAGGCCCTGGTTCTACACGAGCTGTCGCACCAAGTCCAGGTTCAGGGATGTACTTAAGAAGCGATGAAGTTTTTATTTACCAATTACTGGTTTTTTTACAATTCCTCTAAAATTTTCATATTTTTCTTATAATTATTAATTTTTAAATAATTCAAAAAAGTCATACACACATATACGTATAATTCAGGGGTTGTGGTCACAATTCTGCCTGGGTCAAAATTCTGCTTATCAAATTTCTGTTTTTAAAAATTCAGCTTTTCAAATTTCTGTTTTACAAAATTCTGCAAATAATAAAAAAAAATTTTCAAAAATTAAAAAAAGGCCATGCCAGTCCTTAAAAGTTGGCGTTTCGTCCCGGCGCAATCTCACTTGGACTCATAAGTTGACTAGTGAGGGCCTTGTCAATACGCAATTTCGAAAGCATTCGGATATATTCGAGCCCTTTCCGACAAATTATCGTAAGCGACAAAAAAATAAAAATACCGTAGGTGACATTTTGTTTTTTGTTTGCTTAGCAACGAAACCAATTAGGCCAAATTTCAGCAATGAACATTATTAAAAATACTGTTACTGACAGACATCAAAAGGTCCGATTGCTTTTAATGCACAGGAAAAAATGATATAATTAACTTTATGTGACAATATGAAAATGTCGCTTATGATAATAATGTCGATATGATTGAGATAGTGGCGTCTGCTATCTCAAATCACTGTCTGAGATAGCAGATGTCTCTAAATCACGCTCTTAGATAGCAGAAGTCACTAAGTCACAGTCTGAGATAGCAATTGCCACTTACTGGCTGAACAGAATGGTGACGGAGACGGAACTGGAGCAGGAGCTGGAATAGCTGTCAAAATATTGAAGACATGCTAATTCAAAGTTCACCAACTTTTAACTTTTCACGTATGTACAGCACTTTTGACGTTTCAAATTGTATGAAGAAAAAAAAAAAACAACTTTTTGGGTCGGAAAAAAATATTGTGGTTATTTGTATCGCGAAAAAAATTATTAACTAATAGGAAAATTATTGGAAACAAAAAACGTAAAATCTGGGCTTGTACACAAGAATATTCTTTTGTTTTTCTTCAAAATACTTTCAAAGCTGTACAGCTGCATTGTGGGCACGTAAAAAAAAATAACGTACGACACTTTTTGACAGCTCTTCCAGTTCCGTCTGCGGCTCCAGTTCCAGCATTCTATTCTGTTCAGGCAAGTTAATCACAACCTGACCAAACGTATTCAAGTAAGAGTAACTATGCATTTCAAAACTGAATAAAATTTATTTAATTTCTTAGATATTAAGTGCTGTAGTAGCCCGTGGAGTAATGGTTAGTGCATTGGACTGTCACGCCAGAAGTTTGGGTTCGATTCCCAGCCTCTGCCACATAAAAAAAAATGTTTTTTAGGGCTACTATACCTTTTCTCTGTCATAGAAAACTGCCGCTTACCTTAGCTGTTTGGAATTTGGATTGGCAGTAAACTGTAGGTTCCCTCCAGACATCACGCACACAGGAATGTTTGAAAGTTGTAAGTCAATAGGCCATGGAAAAGCTTCATATGATGGCTTAATTCAGCTTATGAATAATTTTTTTTATTCAAAAGTCAGAAGAAGCCACGCATAACGTATTTTATTCATAACTCGCAACCCCTGCTTGGAAAGGCTGAAGTACACACCCCATCACCGGAACAAGTATATGCGGGTAAGTCTTAGAACCTTAAAGTTTAGCGATTAATATCTATACAAGATTATGCAAATCTCTAACGTTCTTAATTAATATAGTCGTATACAAGAAAATATATAATAATAACACAAAATTTATTATAATACATTATTGCGTGGATTATGGATGGATTGCATTAAAACGTACAAATGCATTCTCGACAAAGCTACTCGTAGCGAAATATAATTCTTAACTCATAATCCAGCTTTGTCTTGGCACAGTTTTGCTTTAATCATCAGTTATCGCTATTTTTACTTAAGGTCACTTTGTTAATGCAACAGAAATTAATTATTATTAGGCGTTTTTCTTTTTTAGTTCAGAGTTGGTTCAGAGCAGAGCACTGAGTAGAGCCTGAGTGAATGGAGTACGCTCTGATCAGAGTATGTTCAGAGCACTAAATTGTCATATCTCGTGACCTTAGGACAAAAGAATTCTAACTGCACATGCACACCCATCACTTTCGGGAAAACTACATCGAAATAAATATTTCATGTTGTATAACTTTTGTACATTCATTTTAATCGAAATTGGTTTATGATTTAACTAAATTTAATTTTTTTAGGACTGTTTAAAGTTCATAAATTTAAAATTTATTTAACAGTTGTTACTCACTCATTAATTCAAGTTCAAAAATATCGATAGAACTTTCAACGATAAGTAGGACGTAGGACAACAAGGTTCTATTGGCTGATAGAACTTTGGGTCACAATTTACCTATAAATTTTACATCACACTTGATTCTAGTAATGGGGTGCTTTGGAACAAGGAGGTTCTGTCTGCAACGTAAAAAGATTATTTCCGAAACCGTATGAGATAGAGAGATGCTGATGGCGGCAATCGAAAGAGCATAGGACTTTTGGTATGATTGAATATAGGTATAGCTAAATTTTGTCAAAAATGTCAATTAGAACCTCCATGTTCTAGGGTCGCGATCTGTCAAATTACATAGAAACTGCATGAAGTTGACCGCGCCCAGTTTTTTACTCTGATCGGTTTTTTTTATTCTGAGCTAATAGAACACGCTCTGAATGCACTCTGAACGAAAAAAGAAACACAAATTTCAAGCTCTGAGCGCTCTGAACTCAAAAAGAAACACAGCATTTTTGGTTGACAGTTCGGGCTCAGCTCTGAACTGCTCTGAACTAAAAAAGAAAAACGCCTATTAAGAGAGGCCTGAGGATGAAGTGTACAAAAGTCCCTAATGAATCCGAGGCGAGCTCTAGCGGCAAAAATGTGTAACATGTCGTTTATTTTTCGGTTTTTCATGTTTAGCTCAGAAACTATTTGTCCTATCAAAAAATAATCCGAGACAAACAAATAGCTTATACAATTCTCTACAATATTGATTAAAACCAAATTTTTCATATCGGTCATAGTTATAAAGTTATTTGGTCCCTAAAATTTTTTAAATTTGAGATACGAAAATACATACATATAACCCCAAATTTCACCCTCCTACAACTATTCTACATTTTTTTAATTTTTTTAGTCGTTATTTTAGTATTTTTGTATGAACAATATCCAAATAAACCGTCATCATCATCAACAGAAACAAATTATTTATATTGTTGAATGACAGATGGCGCTAGGTCTGTCTCATCGAATTTTCATCGACACAATTTCCAGGCCACTTAAGCGTAATGTTGATAAAGTCAAGCTAAAAATAAATATGCGCGTCTAAATGCTACAAGATCAATCCGCTGACACAATTGTTATAAGCCCAAAACAGATGTGCAGCTTTTTCCCATGCAGCGAAATTAGAAATAGAGATATCGTGCAGCAAAGGCTGCATGCAGAGCCTGGAATATGTCAGATCTCATAAGAACCTGTGTAAATTTATTTTCGCTGCATTGGAAAAAGCTGCACATCTGTTTTCGGCAATAGATATCGGCGATGGAAAAGTAGCTGCCCATGAAAATTTTGGCTGCATAAAATTTCCGACCGATTTCTGCACAATCGTTTATTCTTATTGACCACATAGTCCCCGATGGTATATATGCACACAATATATAAATCATGCGCGTGGCTCGCAGAAAGAGCCATTTTGGCAGCAAAAATTTTGACGTTGACAATAATTTGAACTTCAATATACAGCAGTCATTGTCAGGCGGCTTGGTATCATACAAATCGACCGATACAGTTTGCGATGCAATCAAAACCATAAATTATCCTACAGAGTTTTTGAACTCACTGGATGTGCCAGGCATGCCACCACATCTTCTGCGTCTGAACACCATGTCTGTCACTTACATTAACATTTTAAGATCAAAAAATTAATTCATATGTCAGTTAAGTTGATGAAATCCTTTGAAGTGAGAAAATTAGTGGTTGGCGTCTAAAGCGCTCCATTCTTCTTTCATTCGTTCCATCCCAACATAATATCCGTTTCATAATCAACAAAGAATGGACCGTCATCATACTTGGGCTCGGTAATACCATATTTTCCCACGGCGGCGGCGCGGCGCAATGCCAAACACGATTAAGCTTTACGTGTTTGCTCAATATCCACATGGAATCTTTCCTCAATGGCGAATAAGTTGTATCCACTGTCGTTGTACTTTAGGTAACCGGCCCGGTACATCTACATCCGAAAGGGCCCGATAAATTCCTAGAACAGAACAACAGCACACAACAACAGCACAATTTCAGCTTCAAATTTAATATTTCAATTTCGATTCGCCTGGGTGTCGAAACGATCCGACACGAAATACGTCATGATAAAACATTAAATGTAAATAAAAACTATTATCGACTTTTCTGTTTTCTATTGTACTTACTTTTTAGAGTTTAGACTTCTGGAATGGGGCTTGGAAGAGATAAGTATAAAGTATTTTGTCTATGTTCAAATATGGATGCGTATATGGTGAGATCCGCAAGTACTGGAACAATAGAATGCCAGTACTAGCGCCGTATTTTTTTTTACTTAAAAACATGAAATGTAGCGGTTTTTATGAAATTGAAAAAAATGCCAATTTTAGGGGACAAATAACTTTATAACTATGACAGATATGATAAATTTGATAATTATCAATTTTGTAGAGAATTTTATAAGCTATTGGCTTGTCTACGAATATTTTTTGATAAGACAAATAGTTTCTAAGTTAAACGCGAAAAACCGAAAAAACGCTATGTTACACATTCCTGCCGCTAGAGCTCGCCTCGTATTCATGGGGACTTTTGTACACTTCATCAATAGGCCTCTCTTAATAAGTGTGCCAAGTTTAAAAACTGTTGGATTTTTTTCCAGGTAAAAACCTTTATTGACTAGACTAGATGTTTTTTGGCTGTAATTTTTTTTTATGAATAAAAAACTTAGTTCGGGTTTCAGATTATTTTTATTTAATGCCGTAATTTGAATGACCATTTATGGCTGCGCAACCTCGTATAACTTTTCAAATATCAAAGAAATCTTTGTAAAATCTTTTGGTGCAACAAAAACTTACAAAATTCATTATAAGTTTCTAAGTGATTAGCTTATGTTTTTGGTACAATGGGGCTCGGGTTTTTGTGAAATTCTTTCAAACCTAAGTAGGTACTTCAAAAAATACGAGATTTTAACTTTTAAACCTTCATATAACTTACTAAGCTAGTAACATTACAATATAGTGTAAAGTTACTTTCAAACTTCAATAGGTATTCTGTTTCTCAATAAAAAAAAAAATACAAAACCAATATGTACCTATCTCTAAAATAATTTTGAAACTTGAAGGAAGTTAGCTGCGTATGTCTATGCAGAGTCAGATGCTGCTGCCTGCTTTAATGTCCAACTTCTTGAGGGTATTCCATCCCTCAACCCATTGTTTTGCATTGCAAACTTTTGGGGCTTGAAAAATATCGCAAAAAAAAAAAAAAAAAAAAAACTATACCAAAAAGTAAAAACTATAAAATATAAGCTAAAGCTTTTTCATCAATTATAATTTTCTTTTGGGTGAGTCAATATAATGCTCTTATATCGAATGAAACCATTTTATCTATTTCGTTGTTGTTGTCGTTTATTGTTGTTTTATTTTGCAGAAAATGTGAAAACTAAACAAAGAGAGTTTTTAGAATGTGAGCTTTACACAGAAAATATATAAAACTCTATTTGAGGAGCAATGTTTGAATTCATACAGTAAATAATTTCTTTTTCAGTGTACTTATCTACGTCCTTCTACGATATAATTAAAAAAAAAAAGTATAAAATCCCGTATTTGTGCAAAATCAAACAAGTTTTTTAAATTTATTCCTGTGAAGAATCTAATTAAATGTATTTTTTAGTAGGTAGGTATTTAAATAATTTTGTTTATGGTCATAAGAGTACGAGCTTGAAGTACCTAAGTACGCACACTATAGTACATACACCGACAAAACAGTTTTGTTTTATTGGAGTTTGGGTGTGTGGGGGGGGGGGGGGTTTGCGCAGACTAGGGATAGGATATACGCGAAAGATGCCACTATACTATTAAAGTACAACATTTTAGCTCGATAAAAAATTCTGTAGTGTGCGAAAACTTTTAGAATCACCAAATCTGTATTTCGAAAAAAAAAAAACAAAAATAAATGGTAAAAATGTCGTATTAGAGAGGTGTTTTATATTTTTTAACTCAATTCTGCAGTTATTTTTACGGCTATTTTCAAAATGAATCTTTTTGAAAAATAACGAGTGCAAAGGAGGTAAGGTTATGGTAATAAGCTGATAAGGAACCCAATATTCGAAAAAGGTTCAAATCAAGATAGCATTTTGCTATACCTGCAAAATAATTGAAGGTCATACGAAATAAAATGCGCGACTGGATCGCACAAACTTACTCTTGTGGTCCAAAGTGGCAAGCGGCGTGGCGCTTCAGTGCGGCTAACTGCCTGAACAGAATGGCGATGGAAACGGAACCGGAGCCGGAACTTAGCTGTCAAAAATTGAAAACACACAAATTCAATGTTGCGAACACAACGGAACGTAGCCGCATACGGAGCTGCAGCCGCAGACGGAAGAGTTCACCAACTTTTATCTTTTCACGTACAGCACTTTTGAAGTTTCAAATTGTTTGAAGAAAAAAAAACAACTTTTTGGGTCGGAAAAAAATTTGTGGTTATTTGTATCGCGAAAAAAATTATTTATCAAAATGAAAAATATTGGAAACAAAAAATGTGAATTCTGAGCTTGTTTTTCTTGAAAATATACTTTAAAAGCTGTACAGCTGCATTGTGGGCACGTAAAAAAAAATAACGTACGACACTTTTTGACAGCTCTTCCAGTTCCGTCTGCGGCTCCAGTTCCAGCATTCTATTCTGTCCAGGCAGTAAGACTGTAGGTTGAAGAATACAAACAAACAAAAAGGCAGACATACAGACGGAATTCTTGTTCTCATATCATAATCAAACAATTTAAGACTTCTTGGTGGGCTATTAGGTCTGTTCTATATTTCAAATACCAACTGCAACGTTTCGAAAGTGATTGAACTTTCTTCTTCAGGCAATTGGGAATATGTATTATAAAAAATATTTTTATTATTAATATCTTTTAATCTTCAATATGTTCAAAAATTCATGATTCAAATAAATGTATTTTTAAAGGCAATGAAAGAATTAAGAATATATTGAAGACAAAAAAGATATTGCAGCTCGTATATAAAAAAATAAAACAAACAGACCTAAAAGCCTACGAAGAAGTCTTATTTTGTTTAAATAAAACAAGATAACGAATATAGGATCAATTCTTGATTGAAATCTTTAGTTCGATTTTTTTTGCTTTTTTAATTAAAAATTTTAAAAAAATGTTTATTTATTTAAACAAAATCAAACAAAGGATCCATTTTTTTAGTAGGTACTTAAAACTGATTCTTTGTTTCATTTCGTTTCAAAAAAAAAAACCTTTTTTCAAAATTTTTAATAGCTATACCTACGCTCGTGAATAACTCAAATAACAATAACTTCTCATAAAACGTGACTTTTGTGATAAATTATATTTGAATCAGAAACGGACATGAATTCCCCCACAATATTTAAGTCTTTAATTCATATATAAAGACTTCTTCAGTCTGGAATTTAGGGTAAGATGCATTTGGAAGGATTTTAATAAGAATTCAGCAGCAATTATAACAAATTTCAGAAAAAGAAAGAAATTTAATTAATCCCTAACTTTAAAAATTTTTTGTTTTCGCTTTTAACATTGTTTTGTTAAGTTTTTACACTGAAGTTTTTTTTTTTCAAAACAAATTTAAAAAAAATCTTTTACTAATGACTCAAAAAATGTAAGAAAGAGAAGTAAGACATTATTAGATATGCGCGTCAAAATTTTAAGAAATTTTAAGAATCTCTAAAAGTTATGTTTGGAGAAATTCGTCAACATGAATTTTTTTATTGGGTATACTTTAAAACTTATCCTCAAATTCAATTTTATTTGAATGTTCTTCTTATTTTTTGTGTTTTTTTTTTTTTGTATTCTTGTGAACGTCTTCAACAATTTCAATGAAATTTAAAAGTTTTGCAAAGGTTTTACAATACTATTTTCAAACACAGAGTTAAATTCGAAGTTGTGTTGATGGGGTTAGTGCGGCATTGAATACTTTCTCTCTCTCTGCCGAACTCCAAACTGTGTGAGATAAAAGAAGTATCTATGATGGCTGCAAAAATTGTCTTCAACTTCAAATATGTGCGTTTTCAGAGGAATCATCATCATCGCAGTTTTGCCGCACATCTCTTAATGTTAAAATTAATGCTATTATAGCTTCTTCTCTTTAAGCTTGGAGCTTAAAACGAAATAATAAAAAAAAAATAAAATACATCCTATATGACTACGAAATTTTTCTCTTCATCTTCACCAATAAGTTTGTGGTGAAAGTTGAAAATACTGTGTGTTTGTTTTTGTGTGTATCCTCTTTTTTGCTTACTCCTTTAAAAGAGTAAGTGATAATTTTATTTTATTTTTGTTGAGAAATTATTGTCATTTTGTTCTTCATAAAAAAAAAAAAAAAACCAGACACAGAGTGTAGTTTATTCGTTGGTGGTGAATTGCGGTGTTAAAAGATTTTATCGGCTTTTGCAGCACAGCACACAGCACAGCAGTTGATTACAATTGGATACGGTTAAAGCTTTTCAGAAAGTTTCGGTACGGTCGTATATTCAGTTGTTTGTTCCGACAAAAAAAAAAAAAAAAACGGAAAAATATACGTTATTTGGAAACTTTGTATTAAAAAAAAAAAAATAAATTATTGTTAAGTCCTTAATTATATTCAAAAAAATTATATAATTATTTATTAATTTTTATATATCTATAAACATTTTTTATATATTTTTTTTTATAATTTTCCACATCATATCTATATAATACGATGAACGAAAAGAAAATCCTATTTTTGCATTTCGTTAAAATTATCTTATTTCAAAAGGAGAAATAGTGTGAGTCTTTACTGATGAATCTCTTTATGCTTCAACTATGCCAACACTTCTCGCTCGAGTGTCCTTACATTTTGTTGTTCTATAACGGTAGAAGAACAAAGCAAGTGCCATTATAATTAAGTGTGTCTCCAATCCAAAAATTAAATCAAGTGTGCAATTTAGATGGAAAAAAACCTCAAAAAATTTTCTTTTAATTTATATGTATGTATATGATTTGCCAGATTTATAAATTTGTTGTGTTTTATAAAAGTTGTTTAAGAAATTAATTATATAAAATAACAGAAAACGAACTATACGACGAAAAGAAATTATTGGTCATGATGTGGTGTGAGAGTAAAAATATGAAAACCACGTGCTTACCTTGAATATGTGTAAAATGTACTTCTTCTTCATGAATATAAAATATTAACTTTTGCGCATACATTGTGTATATAAAATAAATTGGTTAAATATAACATTCCATTCTTAAATATATAAATTTAAAATAAAAAAAAAAATAATTTTAAAATTATTTTTGTATTATTATATAACAAATATTTATTCAAAACTATAAATTTTCCTTTCTTTTTAAAACACCTATTTATGTATGTATTTTATAAAAAAAAAAAAAAACTACAATTTTTTGCATATATATATTTATTTTTTCTTCGATTTTATAAAGTGTCACATGTTTTTACGTATGTTTTGGTATCTGTATAATCTAATAAATCAGATTCATTTGAGAGAGATGTGTGTAGCTACGTCATAGTTTGAATTTTCTAACTATTGAAAATACACTTTGTTTAATTCCCATAAAGTATATTTTAAATAAAATAAAAATTCAACGCCATAAAGTAGACCCAAGATCTAAATAGAAAATTTTGGTTTGAGACAAGCTTCCTTTACAATTTCAACATTAACGACAGACAAAACTATATTATATTAAATATTTTTTTTTTAAATACATATCTTATAGGAATCTAAAAAACTAATTTGTTATCAAAAAGATATGGATATGCAGATAGAAATTAAAAAAGACGGCATAATTTTTTTTTCTTAAATCTATGTACAGCAAATAATATATCAAATTTTATGCTCTTTTATTGAATATTTTCTACTCTCAAAAAATCTATTGCTTGTCTGTCGTCGTTTTCTCAATTAAAGCTGTCTCCATTTATACATGAATATATGACTATAGATACAAAAGGATCTTCTTCTTGTGTTGTTCTTCAATAGAACAATAACAACTTTAATTTAGTCCATGCAGCAGGACATTCGGTACAACACCACCACCAATTGAAAGAATCAACAACAACATTAACAACAACAACAACAGTAGAAATAGAATAGGAATGAAGAAATCCATATGAGCATACAAAAATGTAAATACTATAGAAGTTGCAATATCTACAGATGTACACATATTATATGATTATTGTATCGATAAATATGTAGATTATGTATGTACGTTGAGTATGCAGTGTGTGCATAGAAAATAAATGCAAAAATAAAAAGAAACGCAATGCAGAAACAAATATACCAACTCAAAATATATATAAATTTACATGTGTAGTGTACGCAGAAAAATCCTTTTATACTTAAAAATATATTAATGACTACGAATACAAATTCATATTTCTACTCTTGCTGTTGTAATAATTTAATTTTATTAAATGTGATAATTTGGATAGTAAAAATAATACATTCTCCATAGTTTTGCACGACAAGTTGATTGAGGACCGCTTCCTGAGTGGCGGTATGTGTTAACTTTAGGACTTTGCTATCTTAGATACTCCAGTAACCATCCTTAGCCAAAAGAATTCGATTGGAAAGAAAGAGTTTTTCGTTTAATCTTAGAGCGGCGCTTGTATAGTTTTTTTGAGCTTATAGTTAGGGAGCCTAAGTGGGCAGTCTTACTTATTCAACTCCTAGTCCTAGAGTTATAACTGCAGCTTCATTGCGATAACTTTTACAAAATTTTATATATTTTAACTTTTAAATTTCTGAATGAGTGCTTTACATCTGCTTTCGTAAAAGCATACAAATAATTTGACAAAGTATTCTGAACTTTTAAGTAAATGTTAAATACAACTGCCAGGTCACTTTGGAAGCTGGTATATGGCAGGAGATATGCCTGAAGTTCTTATACATAATACGTAATGTCTCTAAAGAAACACCCGTTGTATCTCTTATATCATTTTTACTCTGTTTGAAATATATAAGTATATCGGAACCGTTAAACCAAAATCTTTTGTTGTTATTCTGTTTCACATTTTTTGCTTTATTGGGCATTTTTTTATTTCCACCATATAAAAGTTAAAAAAATAAAATTAAAATATTTTTTAATAATACGTATAACAACATAAATATTTTTCTAAAGCGACGAGTTTCGTATTTAGGAATACACCATCAGGCTAATGCAAATACACTGACCGATGAAAAATAAAATCATTCCGATTTTTTTTTTTTTTTTTTTTTTAAATAAATATTTTAAAAACTGGTCAATAACTTTCTTTTTGAAATTACAGTCTCAAGTGTATATTATTTAATACTGATGACATATTAAATTATTTTTAAATGTTATAAAAATTTTATAATAAAAAAATATTTTTTTAAGAAAACCGCTCCAGGCAGTTCGGTGGCGGCGGCGGGGTTCTTTTAAGGATTTGTTTTAGCAATTTAAAGAATTCTGACATAGGGCATTGTGCAGAATACCTACTCACAGAAAAAAGCTGTTCTCTGAAGATAAATTACATTTATAAGTATTCAAAGAAATATTTCAAATTATTTGATTTTTAAATAATTTCAAAAGTTTCATTTAATAAAATAAAATGAATTCTTCTTATTTTAACAAAGATATGTACATAATTTTATTTTAAATATTTCTTCATTTCGATTTTTGTTTTCACAATGCCAAATTCACTTAAGATTCGACAGAATTTGTCAAAATTTAGTCACAGATTAATTTTGAAGAGCAAGAGGAAGAAATTCTTCTAAAAAATTTCAAAACTATGATAAAGTTCGTGAACTTAAACAAATTCATAAGGATTTTCATACTGCGTTTTCATTGTGAATGACCACGCACGACACGATGGAATTCATTTCTTTTACTCTCAGGCCAACATTTTCCTTAACTGTGAATTTCTGTCCAGACCGTTACTTAAACTGCAAATTGGAAAACATTTCCTTTTCCGGCAATTTCTGTCCATCAGGTAATTTCTCTGTACAAAAATCGGGAAGTTTCATTTTTGTCAAAAAATGTGAATGTTAAATACAAACAAAGCTGCTGACTAAGGGTTAATGATTTATCATAGATAAGATTCGTAGCAATTCTAATAGAAGATTTTAGTTTTTGACGTTTTTATTTTTGACAGTTTTTGTTTTTCGATGTTTGCCGAGAAACCGTTTTAGACTTTTTTAGCATTTTATTTCTTTCTGAGAGAATTTCAACACACTCCTCGAAATTTGAAATATAATTTTCGCCCAAAAAAAATGATGGGAAAATTTTAAGCTCTCTCGATAGGGCTCTCTTATCATTATAGGAATTTTTTGAGTAAGGCAATGACTTTTGACTGAATCATATAAATGCTTAATTATTTCGTCCGCTAAATTTTGACAAATACCTAAGTGATTTTTAAAAAGAATCAAAATTTTGTCTTTTAAACGCCTGCCACTTGGCCAAACTGCTTGGATAAATTTCATATGGCAGCTTAAATGCTTAATCGGGAGATTTTTTTTTGAAACTAAATTGCTTAAAATTTTACCAAAAACGAAAAAACCGAAGAGAAAAAAAAAAGAGTAACAAAAAATTAAAAAAAAAAAAAACGATTTCTCTGTTATATTTCTTATAAATTGTTCTTTGTTTTAACAATTCCAAATATTATACCGTTTATCAAAGTGTTCTTTTCGTAAAGTATTCACAAACCCAAAATCCTTAAATACAGATTCCCCGGCTCTGTTCAATAACTCCCCAATGAAATAATCCCCAAATCCAAAAATGAAAAAACTCCCCAAAATGTTTTTTTTTTCAAGTCCCCAAATTCAAAGATGAAATAAATCCCCAAAAAAATATATTTGGCTTCATATGATATTGTTTGGCTTTGCATATTTATTCTATAATGTAGATTTGTTATTAACTGTTATGAAATATCAAATAAAGGTGAAGCGCATTAAAAAAAATAGTCTTTTCCTTTAAATAAAGAAATTTTAGAATCAATAAAAAATTGATTATATTAAATATAAACTCTTCATCAGGAGAAAATCCCAAAAAGAGAAGGTTTGAAAGCAATTAAATCGCGCACGCGATTTGATAAAAATGCAATGACTACCTAGGTATATTAATTTGAGCTGTTTTGAGCCAGTTTGCTTAAAACATATATGACTTTAAAGCACAAAAGCAAAAGTATTGTTTTCTGTTTAGCGGTTGCAAACACTGCAAACGAAACCCTCGCTACAACATATGTATGTATGTATGTAGGGGAGAGTGGGGCTAAAAGTAACACTTTTTACTAAAAATTCATGCTATTCTCAAGATTTTGAAAATAAGTCAGCCAAACCTTTTTCTGTTGAAAGAACAATATTTCAGCTACAAAATCCAAACAAAAAAAAAAAAAAAACAAAAACAAATACTGATCAGAATACGTAAAAATATAACATTTAGGCAAAAAATCGTGTTGTTACGACTTACCCCATATGCAGGGTAAAGCGTAACATAGACCGGGGTAAATTGTTTAACAAAAATATTATTATCTATTTTTACAAATACTATCATGGACCTTTTTCTTTTTATCTCAAAATAAACAAAAAACTAATCAAAACCAAATACGAACATAATAAACCATTTTCCATCGTCTTGTTTCCAAAAATGTCTTTGAAAATATGAACGAAGTCTGTTTTTATGTGTTACAACTTACCCCACAAAAATGTTGCAACTAGCCCCACCATAAAATTTAACACAAATGGCTCAATTTAAAAAAAAAAAAAAAACTAACACTGTATCTCTTTCGAGCAGCGTTGCCAATAGTGCAGATTTCCCACCCATTTCCAGACTTTTGAAATCTACAAAAGTGCGCTGCAGATTTTCTCTGCATATTTTGTTCTTCTTTTGTTCTTTTAACAACAATTCATAGATACTGTACGCTGTCATTTTTGTTAACATTCTTTTCTAGTTTAATCGTGAAATCAAATTTCCAAAATGCTAAAAAAAAATTAATTTTTATTTAATGAATTTTTAAGTTATTTTTCTTTTTTTTGTTTTTATACAGAATATTTATTTATTAAATAAATTTTTTTATTAGAAATCTGCATTGCAGATTTTTTTTTCGTCATTATTGCAGATTTCTACTTGGCAACACTGCTTCCGAGTGAAGAGCAATACCAAATATACAAAGAAAAAATAAAGTTACAAATTTATCAATTTCGGGCACTACCCTCATAACTTTTCTTTTTGATGTCCAATTTGCAGCTGAACTGCTGAAGTACACTTGAGGTTAGCTCTGAAGTAGACGAACATTTGTCTCCTTCACGCGTTTCTTAATTTTCAGAGGAACCCTTTAATTTTTAGCTGTTACTTATAGCCCCGCTCTCCCCTAAACATGTACATACATGTGTCGTCATCATTTCCCTTCTTTTTTTAATATTTAATCAATTTTTAAAAAAATGTCTAGGATTAATTTCCACCATGGGATTAACCCATAATATATATTGTTTAATTTTGAGTTAACACCCAGCAATTGTGGTAAGTACACCCTTGAGTAAATGCATTTTCCGTTTAACTCATACAACCACCCATTATAGTCTTTAATTATTTGTATCTGTAGACTGTAGTAACTACATTAATTAATTCCTAATTCCTTATGCACTTATTTAAGAACTGGTAGGTACTGGTTGGTATCTTTTTTATTTGTATTAGCTGGATGTTTATGTTAATATGTTGTTGTTATTAGTTATCCTTTCGACTGTATGTCGGTGTCACCGCTGTCATAAAATTGGATGGAATCCTACTTTTTTGGTGTACCTACAATTTAAGTCATTGTTAAAGTGTATTGCCAGTCTTTCTTGGATCTTACTGCATTGACCGTTTATATTTTTTTCATGCTTCTTTTCAGTTTCCTTGGCATTTCTCAGCTTGAGAGTCACATTTCCTTGAAAGCATTTGATTCTTACTTTTTCTGCTACCAGTTAATGTGTCCAGAATAAAAATAATTTGGAATTGAATACAAAATGCAGTTTTACACAATTTTTTTAAAATATTTGAAACCAAGACAAACGCAAGATATTTTTGACATTTGCTCAAATACATTTGCATTTGCGCATAAAAATAAAATCTTGTACGTTTATGGACAATCTGCTTAGCAGGGATGTTTACGTTTGCATTTTGGAACTGTTTGCTTAGCATAATTTGCGCAGGTTTTGCGTTTAGGAATTTGGCCAAGAGTATAATACACTTAGGCTGGGCGCATATTGAGACGCGACCGGCGCGTCTGACGTGACACAGCACAGTACAAATTTTTTTAAACAATATAAGGCAATTGAACAGTGCATATTGATGAAGCGACACGCGACATGACCTGACACTCGTTTTACAAAACACGGCTGACACAGTGATTGAAACACAATTTTCCTTGTGAGACTTTTTCACGTGCACGTTTTTTATTTATTTCCTGTCAAAAAAAAATACAAACTGTCGGTTAAAATTGAAAAATAAAAAATAGTTTGCTAAATACGAAAATAATTATAGTTTTTTGTGAGTTTTTTTTATTTTTGAATTAAAGATGACAGAAGAAAAATTTGAATTTTCCATTCATATGTTCTTGTTTGTACTTCAAATTCAATATAAATAATATTTTCAATAAAATATTGACACGATACTCGCGATTCAATATGCGGATAACGACATGACACGTTTCTATTAATCAGGTCCATGTTGCACGCGTCACGTCAGTCGCGTCTCAATATGCGCCTAGCCTTACAAGCAAACATTTTCCTTCAGAAATCGAAACTGTATCATAGATATTACCACACGATATATTCCGATTATGAAAAGCCCAAGGCAGCAATAAATTAACATTTTCAGGGAGAAAAAAATTATTTTTTTACAGGAAATTAAAATGTTAATCACGAGATAGTATAATAAATACATTAATGTTATAAATTGAATAACCTTACCGATACCGAGAATTTTAATTACACAAATCCCTCGAATTTCAATTAATTTCTGAATAGATTTGAATTCAAAGTCCAAAGTAGGTAAGTCCAAATAAATCCTGAATGTTATTAGGACACAAACATTTATAGTATTTTAATTTAGACAACAATTGATAAATATTTTTTGAATAAAATGTCTTTATTTAGGTCCACGAAATTTTCGATACTTCAAATGAAATAATTTAAACGGCTTACATTTTAGTAAATTGTGATTTCACTTTGGAAACTTTTTGATTCATTTAAATTTTAAATGCGAAGAATACGGAGTATCTATAGTTCAAATGAAAATATTTTTTTAAATTTATTTAACAAAAAAAACTTTTTGAAAATAAAGTTTTGTCAAAATCTATACTGTTAACATACATTTTGGCAAGTTTTTTAAATGTATATATATTGCATTAATTTTGTATACCTTTGGTGAACTATTAAAAAAAAATCTACTCCATTTCTTGCTCTATAATTCTTTGGTTTCTATAATTAATTAATCAAACATCATTTTAATTTCTGAATGGATATGAATGAATTTAATTTGCATACTTATAAGTTAAATTTTCACGAAAATAGTTTGGCAAGAGGTTAAATTTCTTTGGTTTATGCTAATCAAAGATAAGTTTCTTAGCATGTCTATGTAGTTAATCCATTACACAATAAAATGAGCCTAATTGCTTTATTTTGAAGTAAAGGTTTAACATATTATTATTGCACATAAATAAGATGGTCGAACGATACTCAAAGTGAAGCATAATTTTATAAATATTTGTTGCATTGGAAATTCTTTTTCTAATTCTCCTAAAAAAATTAATTTTTTTTGCAATTTTTGTACAAATATTATCGGCATGAAGGTTAAAACTCAAACCATTATCAATCAAGATTTCTTAATATTTTGTTTTATTTTACTTTGATCAATAATTCAAATGTCATTATTTGAACCATATCGCCATCAAAATCATAGCTTTTGTTTTGTGATGTTTAATTTTTATTTATTATTATTTTAATTTATTATATTTATATTATATAAAATTCTATTACTTTTTCTTTACGATTTATGTAAACCAGAAATAAAACAGGACCCCAGCAAAGATCTTTGGTGTATAGATACTCCTACTCCATTATTAAAATCAATAGGATCTGAGAAATTAAGTTCTTTTTACTTCTCTAATTTCAGCAAAAGAATATCTCTATTTACTTTCTACTTTTTCAAAAGCTTTTTTCAAATCTAAAAAAATTAATTTTCCATTTTGTTACTATCAAATTGAGAAGTGATTCACAATTATAATTTTTCCGGAATCCTGATTGATATAAGGAGACACACTACTTTATTTAGGAAAAGAGCTTAGCGCTGAGAAACAGTTATTGGGCTATAACAATTTCCCTGCACAAGATACAGACAGATGAATACCCATACAAAACGTATTATGTAGCATTTATTAAGATTTTTCATATATGACATAAAAGGTTAAAAACCGCCCATTCTTCTTTCGCGGAAATCTGTAGGTTTGATATTTTCTATCTCTATAAATTGACATCAGACTTTAAAAAACATTTTTTATTGTTTTAAAATTAATGCGATTTATGTTTTCTAAATTGTTTTTGCTAGACTTGTTGTTTTATTTTTTTCTTTTTTTATATCTTTTCAGATATACAACACAGACTTTATTTTTTACTGATTAAGATAAGAAAACAAGAAAACTAATCAATGAGTGCCTAAGTATTAAAAATATAATAAATTAAATAATCTATATATATAAAATTTGTGTGACCTAAAACGAAAAAAAAAAACATAAACAAAACCAAAACAAAAACAAAAAAATAGATTAAATAATTCGCATCAGCTATAAGAATAATATATATATATATATAAAACTAATAAGCTATACTTCAAAACAAAAACAAAGTTATTTACATAACATAAATGCCAAAATCAAAGACTCTATAATAAATAATTAAAATATAAGACAAAAAAAACTAATTATTCAACAATTATCCGTCCAGTCAAAACAAATACCAAAAAAAAATAATAATAATAATAATACAATAATATAAATATAGTCAGTAATTTTCTTTTATCTTAAAATAAAAAATATAATTAAATCATAAAATATTATATGGAAAATAGAAATACGTCGTATTTGATAATATAAAATAAAAATAAAATTAATGCATTTTTATTGGATTCTCAAAAACAACAAAAACGAATTGAATGTGTTATGGAAATTCCTCAGCAAAAAATTGTTATATTAGACTTAAAATTAGTAAAATTTTCTATTTCTATCCAAGATTGCCAATGGCTTAGAAATCAAAAGTCAGAAAAAGTAAAAAATAGCTTAAAAAAGGTTTGTGAGAAAAGTTTTGTTTTTTGTTATTTTTGTGGTCAAATTTTACATTGATTTCAAAAAAAAAAAAAATTATATTTTTAACTGCTGAGACTGAAAGTGAAAAATAAAAAAAAATAAGAAAAAAAAAAAACAATGTATACAACAGAAACAACGGTAGAATTAAAAATTTCAACAAAATGATTTCCATCAGCTTTAAACTATTCATATATAAAAATTTTAATCAAAACGAAAAATTCTTAATTCGGTAATGAAAGAAAAATGTACATTAATTCTATTAGTAATTATTCTCCTCTTAATAATTTTAATCAAATTAAGCTTTATCGTTCCAAGCATTTTAGAGATACATAATATTTCAAAACTATCGTCTGATTACAACAACAACAACAACACAAATTTAAAGGTCCAACATAATTTTAAAACATCAGCTTTAAGCAACAATAACTATACGACGCCGACAAAAACGACGACGACAAAAGCAATCAATAATAATAATAATAAAAATAAAGGTTTTTTAAAAAATTCTATACAAATATGTTCGCATTCACTTAATTATAATAAAATTAATAATTATTTAAATTTAAATTCAAATAATAAAAATAATAATATATTGTATCGTAAAATTAATTTCAAATATAAATCTATTTATTACCAAAATCCAAAAGAAGTATTAGAATATATTCCTACTTGTTACTTGGTAGTAACTTTTATGATAACAATAACTTTGGTTAAATTTGTTGTTGTTGTACTTGCTTATCAACAACTATTACAAAATGGCTATATAATAATACAAAATCTCTACGATAAACATTTGAAAAATTTAAATTTTGATTTATTAATATGCAGCCAACAACGGCCATATCAGATATTATTAAAATCTGGTCATGGACTAGACGTCGAAGAAAACCATCAAAATCCATCCGAAAAAAATCAATTTCTGAATTTGATAAATAATTTTATCGAAATTTTGAAAATTATCAAATCTCGTACAAGAAAATATCAACGACAAACGTCATCGATATCCGAAGCTCAATTATTAAAAGATCAGAAATATACTAGTATAGTTGAAAAGGCAGACAACAATATGCTTAAGATGCAAGCATCCAACAATGATCAATTATTGTATCATCAGAATTCGTTTTTTGAAAACCATCATGGTTTCTATCAACATCAGCCATCTTCTTCTGGTTATCGTAGTTTTCATTTTAAATACCATGAATTTTTATTCATGCGAAATTTATTCGATGATGGAAAACTATTTTATAAATTATTAGGAAAAGCAATAAAAACAATAAATCCAATAAACCAAAAAATCATCTATTCGAAAGCAGTAAAAAGTGTTTTATTTGAATCGTTATATTTTGAAAAAACCTATAAGCTATTATCATCGCACCATATATTTCATCGACAAAATGCCTTAGCACATCCAGTCGCCTCTTCAATTTTAGTCTCAGCAGCTTCGTCAACATCGTCAATTGCAAATTCAATTTATAGTTCAATTATAAAACTTAAGAAAAAATCCAAATCGAAAATAATAGGATTTGTTTTTATGCAAAAAATGTTACGATCATGTGTAGATCGTATTGAAAGTTTCCCAAATTATTACCAATCGACTGTAATTCTACCATCATCGACATCATTATCTTCGACTATAAGTTGTTGGAAAACATCAACTACGGGCAATCGTAAACGACGCAAAAGAAAATTCAGCTTTATTTGGGATAATACAAATGAATATATCAGAAATTGTGGAAGATCATTTACGTTATTCACTAACAACAACTGCTGCTACTGCTACTGTTACTGTTGTTGTTGTAGTTGTTGTTGCTACTACTGCTATTGCTGCTGCTGCTGCTGTTGCTTAAAAAATCAATTGTGCAATGTATTTTTTGAAAATACCGCTGAGGCTGAAGTTTTTCTTCTAAAATGTTGTAAAACATGTAATTATTGTAGTTGCTATTGTTGTTGCCATTTTTGCAATAATTGCATTAACTATCATTATCATTGTCATTGTATTTATCAAATCAACAACAACAATTATTCTAATGAATGTTCAATTCAAAATAATTCTTCTTGTGTGCAGTTAAATATTTTTAAAACAAACAATCACAATAAAACTACTACTATTCGACTTAGTAAAAATATTTATAATTTAGCTAAAGAAACATCAAATCATCAAGATCGTAGAAAATGGTGTCTTCAAACGTCATCGCATTCACATCATGGAACCGAAGGTGATGAAAATAGTGGCAATTTATTACGAACTCTAAATGCTGTCAAAGATATAACATCATCTGTTGTACATCATAATCGTTCAAATAACAATAAACGAAAATTGAAAAAGAATCTTGTTTGGTTATTTATTGGGCTAGTATGGCTAGAAGGACCAAAACTTATCAACTGTAGTATAAATCATAATAATAACGATGTGACTAGTTTGAATGGCAGTGAAACTACAAATAAAATTGATAGCAGCAACGGTGGCGGTGCCAGTGGCCAGAATCAGAATCGAAATGGTGACAACAGCGGTAATGGAAACAGCAGTAGCTCACGAAATAGTAGTTCACGAAATAATAACGAAGGAGGTACTAGTAATACTAATGGGCCTGGTACAAATGCTGCTGAGACTAATGGCAAAGGACAAAAAGGCAAGAGTAGTACTTCATTTAAAATACCTGAATCGGAATCGAGTAATAGTGGTAGTGGTAGCGGTAGTGGACATAATAATAATGAATTTCTACTCAATAAAAAACAACAGTTTTCATTGTCATCGAAAAAGATGATTTCATCAATTGAACGACCAATAATGCGTATTGAGAAGCAGCAATTTCAATATCAAGCATTTGATCTTCAGGAGCCGTCATTACCATCATCATTCATTGATCCGAGAAAAAATGTGAGCCCGAAACGATTGAGTAGGGACAGTAGCCCACCATTATTATATGTCAGTGAGGAAGGTAAGTTCGCTTTTTGCTTTAAATATGATATTTTTTTTTACCTAAATATTTTAGCAGCAGAAGCAGAAAGAAAATTGTTCTAATATTAGACCACATTAGGAATTAATTTTTTCACATAAAGTTTTCACATAACATATTAAAATGCGAAATTAAGTTTAAAAACTTTGAAATAATTTTATTTAAAACAAATTTAGGAATATGTCAATTCGTTTGGTTTTCTTTTCTTAAAATAATCGAATCAGGGCAGTTCAAATAAGTTGACATTTTCAATAAGTAGAGGAAGTGCTCTGGATATGCCCCCCTCTCCCCTTTGTTTTCCTTAAATAACTCAAAAACTCTTATTTCTATTTCAAGTTTATATTTTTCAGCAGAAGCTTTACCTTGTTTATAACCAATTATACCTTTTCAAAATAAAAAATCATAATTTTTTTGAAAAAAAAAAAAATATATTTTGTGAAAAAGGGGAAAACTAATATTTTTTAAAAGTATTGGTAAAATGGCGTCCAGGGCCCATATTAAAAACCAATAAATTTAGTAACAGAAATCGTATTTATATTGGTCTTTTCAGCACCAGAGCAATCATAATGTTCCCATTTTCTGTTTGTACGACAGTTGGCCCTGTTTCGTCGACTTTAAAAGTTCGATCTGGTTCATACTGCCTGTTTTCGTAGGCACTTTCCATAATATCTATCGAAGAGCTCATTAACTGATGTGCGATTGAAAACAAGAACACCGAGCATGGGTTTTCTTAAAGACAATTTGTCTATGATTTTTTCTAGAAACGGATATGGGATCCCATATTTTTTACGGAAAAAAGTTGATACACCATACTTCTCAAATCTAATTCAGTCAGCCGGTAGAATTTTGCTTCCATCGTCAAAAATATTCTATGAGGTTATTTTCTAGATACAGTCAAGAGTGGCTATATAGGATTTCATTTTTTCTTAAAAAAATATAAAATAAATTTGATGGCCCAAAGGCTCATGAAGAACCAGGGCCCAGTGACTTACAACTCTCAATTATTCCTGTGTGCATGTCTGCAGGAATGGAGGAGACCTACAGTTTATTGCCGAATCCAAGCGGCTAAGGTGAGCGGCACTTTCCTATGACAAAGGATACTCTTGGAAGATTGGTCACTTCCTCGCAAGAGGCAGTAGCCCTGAAAAAGCTTAAAGTGGAAGCAGCTGGAATTGAACCCAGACCTCTGGTATGACAGTCCAATGCACTAACCATTACGCCACGGGCTACAACATTTTTTCTTAGAGTTTATAAAAAAAACACAATATTTTGCCGCTGTTTTTATTATGGCCCAGGGGGCAATGCTCTGAAAGTTGAAATTCATTTGTCGGAGGTTCAGTACGAGAATTATAACACATGTGCTTTTTACAATTGAGCGGGGAATGTTGTCCCACGAAATTATTTCGCCTCCATCAAATCAGAGCGCCAGTATTTTTCATATGAACTATTTGGTTCCGAGCCGATGTCGGTTACGACATAAGAAATAATTGGGGCGGCCATACTACCGACCTTTCCTCTACGTCACTTTTAAATAAACATTTTGCGAATCTGCCAAACTCTCTTCTCAATTCGAAATTCAAATAGTAGATATTAGAATTCGTGTTTGGTTTTTTATCAGCTGATTTAGGGATTGAGAAGGGGTATTTATATTGCTGAAGAATGACTGGCTGAACAGAATAGACGCGCGGTCATTCGCGCAGCACTTGAACAAACGCTCTGTCAAAGTTAAAATCCATATAAACTCGTTTGACTGAATACAATGGAACCGCGGCTGCGAGTCGCGACGCTAGACATTGGTTAACTTTTAACTTTTGCCGCGCGGCGTTTGACAGATAAGGAAAAAGAGTAACTGGTTGAACAGAACGGTGACGGAGACGGAACTGGAGCCGGAGCTGGAATAGCTGTCAAAATATTGAATACACGCAAATTCAATGTTGCGAACACAACGGAACGTAGACGCATACGGAGCTGCAGCTGCAGACGGAAGAGTTCACCAACTTTTAACTTTTCACGTCCGGCACTTTTGACGTTTCAAATTGTTTTTGGTCGGAAAAAATTATTGTGGTTATTTGTATCGCGAAAAAAATTATTTATTAAAAGGAAAATTATTGGGAACAAAAAATGTGCATTCTGAGCTTGTACACAAGAATATTCTTTTGTTTTTCTTCAAAATACTTTCAAAGCTGTGTACAGCTGCATTGTGGACATGTAAAAAAAATAACGTACGACACTTTTTGACAGCTCTTCCAGTTCCGTCTGCGGTTCAAGTTCCGTCATTCTATTCTGTTCAGCCATTAACCACGGCTACAGTTAATGGTATCTCGGAACTTTCTATATTATCTATTTTATTTTAAAAATGCAAAAATACACATTCAAAATAAAACTGCAAATTAAAAGTTTAAGAAATATCTACAAAATCAATTAAAAACAATAATTTCCATCCGCTGTTCGCGCGTTCCATTGTATTCAATATTTTTCGGAAGCGTCGTCGCTTTTCGCGACGGTGGCTGATTCGCACGGTCAACCGAGCGTCTGTTCTGTTAAGCCAGTGACGTTGAAGATAATGAGATAAATTCGTCGTAAAAATGTTCTTATTTCCCATTAAAATAAACATTTTATGAGGCTAATTCCACCATATTCGAACGAATTTATTTTGGAATTTTTTATAAAATGAATGAAGCAAATTGGAACTGAGGAATTTAGTCATTTTGGTTCTAATGACTTTATTTTATCAGCTTTAAAAAACTTGTAATTAATTATTTTTTTTTAATACATACATGCATATGTATAACTTTATATATTTTTTTCCTTTCACACAATAAAGCTAGTCGTGCCCAAAGTGATTTCTCACGCTTAGAATCAATTAAAAGGCAAATTCTAACCAAACTTGGCCTCACAGAAAAACCTAATGTTACACATCCATTGCCAAAACAATTTATATGGGACACAATCTATCGTGCCGATGGCATAAGCAGTTATAATGATTTCGATTTTGATAATAATCATCGTCTTCAAGAGCATATGCGTTTAAAAACAGCTGGTGTCCTCGAGCCTCCACCACTTTTATCACATCAAAATTCGATGTCGAATTCGAATATTAATCAAAAAAATCACCTCAGCAATCGGAATAGTATTACGCACGATATAAAAGAATCACGAACTCCACGATCACATAATAGAAATTATAATGATGAGATCAAAACGGTAAAAGACATTGATTCTATTGGTTCAAGATGGAAATTATTTAATTTAACTTCCGAGCAGGCGGAGAAAATTCATCAAAAATTACTGCGAAAATATAGACAACAACAACAACAGAGATTACGAAACAATAAAAATGTTATAAGCCGGAACAAAAACAGATTTTTCGATCCGGATTATTTGGACGGTGATGAATTTTTTGGTAGTACTCAGGAAATCATAACATTTGCAGAAAAGGGTAAGTTTAATTTGATTTTTATTGTCTTGAAACGCCTTTAAAAATTAAACATTACCAAATAAAATGCACTGGATCGTGTCGCGCGAACTTTCTTTCAATGTTACCTAATAAAATTTATTAATTTTTTTGTTTAATTTGTGGAGCCATTTTTGAGAAAAGTAAGATTTTCCAAAATTCTGAAAAAAATTATATGGTAGGTGCCGTTATTTTCAGTCCTAGTGTTCAAAAACACTATATAGGTACCTAACAAGTCTAAATAAAATCGACAATCGCTGAACATGCTCTGAACGAAAAAAGAAACACAAATTTGAACTGTTATACACTCTAAGCAAAAAATGAAACATTATTTTTAGTTTGACAGTTCAGGCTCTACTCTGAACTAAAAAAGAAAAACGCCTATTATAGAGAAAAAATCCTTTCATTTCAATCTACCCATCCCTATCTCACATCCTTAACAACCATGTATCTCTCACTCACACAAAAAAATTCTTCGTGCTCAATCCGAAAACATTTATTGAAACTGGCGCATCGGCGTAATTTGGGTGGAATTAACCCTTCTCTTTCTTACTCACACAAAATTTACCCATCTTACCGAATGCACCGTTCGTCAAAAATACAATGTAAACAGGCACTTACGTTGTTTGACGTGTTTACGAATTTTTGTGTATCTACACATAGAAAACTCACGCTTGTGAAATAGAGATCTTTATTAAATAGCGATGTAGTTAGGTATTTATCCATCTCATTTCATTTATTCCCTAGGATATACTGCTTTTACACTACGGCGATTTTTAATCATTCCTTCTCTTTTCTATCCCGGCCTCCACATAAGTCCATCGCCCACATTTTTCGAAATTGCAAGCGAATAGGTATTGCATGGTGTAAAAGCAGTATTAGCCTATCTTGGATACTCGAGTAAACTTAGTTTAAAATTGATTATTAAAGCTAGATACATTAACATTTTCAATTAGAAAACAATATAAACTTACAAAAGACTACTTTTGCAAAGGTATTTGGAATCAAACTCACTGCATAGTTGTAAAGATACAAACTGAATCTCTGACAATCAGGTGTGCTGAGCAAACTACATTCTAAGATGACTTAAGTCAAAATTGAGAACCCCATGTCAAAGCAGTCATCTACCCTTAAAGGGCGAATCAAAAAGTGAAACGAGGAATAGCAATGGTCCAAGTACTGAGCCTTGGGCACACCCATTTATTATAGGTAGGTACTTCAATTCACTTCTAATTCATTTTTCTTGATCCTGAACCGTTTTTCGAGACAAGAAACAAACTATCTGAGAATAAAACCTCGAGAGCCCGCAACTTCTAATTTATTTAATAAAATATCGTGGTTGAACATATCGAAAGCTTTGGTAATGTCCACGAAAATACCTTTGTCAGTTGAAAACCTTCATTTTCTAGATCAATTAATTAGGTATACCTACCTATCTGATTTTAAATTATGCTTATAAGCAATCAGTTTTCCCTTAATTCTTTGCAAATTAGCCTTTTCATATTAATTATCCTAGACTGCTGTCTAGGAGCTGTCACCGTAACGGTAACGTTTATAAAGATATTTTTTTTTGTATTTATTTTATTGTGTTATTGTTTTTTTTTTTTTTTTTGCTGTTCGTGTTTTGCTTAGAGTCTAGGTACATGTAGTTAGGGTAAGGTAAGTGTAAAATTATAACATAGACAAAATTTCACAGACTTCTCACTCAAGCAATCACCTCATATAAACAACATCACCCATAAATGTTTGAACAGACGGACGAAGATACGGGTAGAGATTATAGTGTGTGTTATTAAGTATATCATGAAATGAAACTGAATATGTATGTAATTTACGTATGCAAGCATAATATGCATGCACCCTCTGCTTCTGCTGCGACAATTCGCGTCATCACACACTACCTACACCCTCCAGACCGTAAAAATTCATTCACGTAAGTCTTCTATATGCGCCTAAGTCTCTTCTGCATTGAACAACATACACAGGATAGTGATACACCAAACACCACCTATACACCATACGCCACCAAGCACCGAACCACCCACTCTTTAAGCACGTCTCGGCTCGATTCGGTACAGTTCGGCTGACGATGACGGCTTGGCTATGTGTATTGTTTCTGTTTGGTGTTTGGTGCAGGGCTCTCAAATGTGAAACGTTCTTGCTTTTCTGCTAGTGCCATGTCGGTACACTCTGTTGTATGACTAACGTGCCAGACAAGTGGTACTTAGGCTGAAGTGTTCAGCACATTTAAAGTACTGGCGGTAGGGTGGTGTGATAAACGTAATACTTGCAGCCACTGAATAAGTACCTATACTTGGTGATACGGATTTGCTTTGGATCAAAAAGTTTTTTTTTTCCTATTTTTTTATTTTTTTAATTTTTTTGTTTGTACTTAAAGGGGCGAGGTAGACTTAGTTGACTAGGATGACATTCGTGTGCTCAGTGTTTTCAGTATTGTTGATGTATCAAAGCCAAAGTTCTATCATATATCTCCTTCTTTTGAGCCTTGAAGTACTGTTAAGATAACTATTTGATATGTCCTGTTTTTTCTTAAGAAACAATTTTCATATACGCACAAAATAGGAATTCATTTCATATTTTCTTTTTAAATTGTAAAGGAAACATATTATCAAGTAGGTAAAGGTACCCTATATAATTTTATACATGTCTGAAGGTATATAGACAACACATAATGGATATATCAATTTATTACAAAAATTAAATAGATATATATACCTATGTACTTACCTATTATGTAGGTTCGTTCATAGGTAGGTAGGCACTACATTATATGCATATCGTAGGCACCTTACTTGATTCTTAAGATTTGTAGTTGAAGACCGGTTTAGAATATTCAACACTTTTAGAAATACCTACATATATTTAGGTACCTACACACTATACACAATTTCAAGTACCTACCACGTTTTTTTTTTTTTTTTTATTCTGATCAAAAACATCGCAGTTATTTCGCGTGAAAAAGGGGAACCGTTATTTACGGGTCTTATGCGTGTTTTTTCGCCAATATATTACAAACGGGCGGGATCGGAGAAATATTATATGGTAAAGGTAATCAGACTTGTGATAATGCGAAATGCAATTTATCGGCGATTTAATTTCATTTCATTCATGTCAATTTAAAATGCTCGTAGGTACTCTAAGACATACAAGGTTTTTAAACGAAACAAAGTCAAGGACTAATTATGCTTTAAATGAAACATTTAATCGTTGCTTAAAAACATTTAATAAATATTTAAACGTGTTTAATATGAATATAAGTAGAGATTGCTTTAAAAATAAAATTCTCCAAAAAATAATGGCTGAAGGCTCTTCTTGACTTAGTTTATGTATATATTATAACGTGATCTTCTTTTTATTTTTAATTTTTTTATTTTTTATTTGTTACATATTTTATATAGATAAAGATATTTATATGTATATATTTTTTTTAAGCAACCATGCAAAATTTAAAGTGTTAAATAATTTTTTGTCTAATTTTGGCAAAAAAAAAATAAATTTGGGGACACGAAAATCGGTTTGGCACCCAAAAATAGGCGATATTGTTTGTTTTTGGCGATTTAAATACCTATTTTGAATCGAAATGATTTTCTTTTTCGGCATAAAATGCTTCAATTTATGAAAAAGATCCAATTGATGAAACAATTGCAACATAGGTATCTACATTAAATTTGTTGAAGAAAGACCCAATGATCAAAAATGAGTGGTTGTCAATGTCAATGCACAATTTTTTTTACTTTTTTTTCTCTACTTTAACTTATTCCCATTCATTTAACAGTGAGAGCGAGATACAAGAACGTCAAAAAAAAAGCTGGAGGTATTTTTGGTGTTTTCGATTGATGTCGGAATGACATTTTATTTCTTATCCTGAAAATAAGAAAAACTTGCTTCTGTCAATTTTTTTTTATTATTATTTATTTTAAATGCAAAACATAAATTACCTATTTCTTAAGGTTTTTCAAAATGAACTTAAATTCTAATAAATATACTTTAACAAAAAAAAAATTCAATAAAAGTCCAACTTGACTGTCATTAACCATCATAGTGGGATAATGACGGTCATGAACACGGTTAATCACGGTCAAGTGATTGTCTTCAAAAACATCATTGACAAGAAGCTTAAAACAAAATTAACTTTTTTTTTTAAATTAAATTATTAAAAAAATAATATCTTTTGACATGGGTAAACAAAAAATTACGCACGAATAGCTACTGTTGCGTTATTCAACTCCAGCTAATTTTGTGCTAAAATTGTTTGGCTAAGATTTTAGACTTTCTCCCCATAACTGGGGACTTTAAAATGCCATTTTTCGTGCGTTGCTAAAAACTGAAGAACGGGATTTTGGATCTGTTGACCGTAATTTTGTATTATTATTTATTTATTACCTTAAAGAGAATTTCGTTCGCAATTTCATTGAAATCGAGGTGATTTGAAATGATTTTGAAATTACGTCATTGATTGTGCAATTTTGAAGATGATTGCGGAAAAAATAATCCAAAATTGCGCAATTTCGTTCAGTGAGAACATACAATGTCTTCACAATCATTTGTTGCAATTTTTGTTTTTTTTTTTTCTATTTCGAGAAGCTATTTTTTGTTTTACCATATTTTGGTTGAGTTATACTCAAACAAACAAATTTTGCATTTCAGGAAAGGTATATAAAAAACATCGTCTTGTGGAATTTAGTCCACCTTCGAATAAAATACCCAAACAGAAACTTCAAATTCGTAATGCAGAAATTCATATTCGAATCGAGGAGGTTTCGCCAATTCCAGAAAAACCAATAACTAGTCAATTTAAACGTCGCAATCATCACAACAGCAAACTGAATTCATCCAAAGAACCGAATTTAAAAATATGGATTTTCCAGCTGATTGGCAGTGATTTTTCACGAAAGGTAGGCTTCCACGAATAAATAATTGATATAATTTCATTGAAAGGTGATGTGAGCTTGCTTTTCTATATGAATTTTAAAAGAATGCAGATTAATAGGTAGGTAAGACCACAGTACACTCATAAAGAAGGTAATATATCTTTCGAGTTTTCATTTTTGTTCAGTTCTGCGCATGGCTTGTATTTTGTTTTTGTAAATTGTGGATGAGGGTCACTGCAATTCGGAAACACTTGTGTTTCTTTTTTGTAAATTCTGACACGCAGGTCACTGTAATTTTCGAAGATGCGCATTGCGCAATATATTACCTTCAATATGTGCACTGTGGGGTAAGACTTCTTTTTGACAAGGAAATTTTTTCTCTTTAGACTCTTTCCAGTTCTTTGATAGATAATCACTAGTAAACGGAGTGGGTATTCCTTAATGCCTCATTTACACGTGTAACAAAAAGTCACTATTTCTGTCATTTTGTACCATATAGCTCCTCAAAGTCTCAAAAGAAAAAAAATATACTCGCTTGAATGTGGGATGTAATGCAGAACCATAATAAATAACAAATGTTTTTTTTTACAATCGCGGACAAAATTTCAGGAAAAAACAACCTCGGGAATACTATTTACTCCCATTTCTTTAAATTGGTTTTATTAATTAACTATTTATTATTACAACACCAAATGGCACATAACCAATTAAATGACTTTAATTCACTTTAAATATAAATATAAATGAATTTAAATTCTGCCACCCCTATGAGGTCATAGGAGAAAACCTGAAATTCCTTAGGTTTAATTTTTAAATTAAATTTTAAAAATTTGTAAATTTCCAAGCAAACTTTTTGTAGATATTTTTTTTTCATGGCCAGAAGTAGATTAAATAGTGAACTGAAGTCAACAAATGTGATTTGTTTTAAATGAAACTATTCAGACTCAAGGCATTGTTTGCATTCTTTTAAAAATCTGTATTTTTTATTAACATATTTATATCAACATATACATAAATTATATTCTTTTTAATCACAATCAAAACAAACAAAAAAATAAAATAATAAACAGGGCTTCGATCAAGTGGCTAGACTTTGTACATCTTTATCTGTCGATCATAAGGTGTTAGGCTGGCAAAAACTCGATATTACCGAAACTGTTCAGTTTTGGTATGGCAAACAACAAAACGATAAACTAAGACTTTTAATTGATTGTACAGGATGCGGAAATCGATATATTCTACATTTGTTCGATAGAAAACATCATAATTCGTTATTTATGCCAACAACACCGCTAACAACAAAACCAACAAAATTCCGGCAATCCCTTAATAATACAGTAGAACAACAAAATTATACAATTTATAATAATTATTCATCGCTAAACAATGATAGTGACCATGTCTATCATTCAGCTGATAATAATAGTAATAAAAACAATGAAAGCCTTCGAAATTTATATCACCATAAACAATATAGCCATCATCGTTATAGACGAAAAAATCGCACAATTCAAATGCAACAGTTTAAGCTTAGTTCAGATTCAGCTGATTCAACAGATGAAACGTCAAATAAATTACAGCTGAATCATTTGCAGTGGCAAACCAAAGTTGTAAGTCATCCGCAATCTTTGTGGCTTAAAAGCAGAACATATCGAAAAAATCGAGAAATTACAAATCCCTATACTATAAGCCAAGATCAAAACCAAAGTCAAAATCAAGATCACGCAAAAGGCCAAGAGTATTTGGAAGAAGGTGTATCATATGAAGTTGCTGCTGCGGAATTTCATCTTGAAGATCGCCTCAATCCGAATCGGCCATTTTTGGTCCTTCATACTGAGCCGTCTCGTGCGCGACGTGTTCGGCGTCGAGCTGTCGATTGTTCCGGTGCAATACATGGACAATGTTGCAAGGAATCGTTTTATGTCAGTTTCAAGGCACTCGGATGGGATGATTGGATTATTGCTCCACGTGGTTATTTTGCCAACTATTGCCGTGGTGATTGTACCGGGCCATTTCGAACTCCTGATACATTCCAAACATTTCATGCTCATTTCATTGAAGAATATCGCAAGATGGGTCTTTTGAATGGCATGCAACCGTGCTGTGCCCCTGTCAAGTTCTCATCGATGTCCCTTATCTATTATGGCGATGATGGAATTATTAAACGGGATCTTCCAAAAATGGTCGTCGATGAATGTGGATGTCCATAAGAAGCGATTTACCGTTTTCTACGATTTTTTTTAAATATTTATTTTTTTTTGCTGTTGATGTTAATTTTTTCAATATCTCGTTTTATGTTCAAAAGGTATCAGTGATAGAGGTTAATTAAATAAATTAAAACCAAACAAAAAAAAATAAACAATAAAAATTAAAATTCAAATAAAAATAAAAATATTTAACTATAAAAAAATAATTTGTAAAACCAAAAAATAGTATCAATATTTTTTTATCAAAATATAGAGAAAAATAATAATAACTTAGATAAAAAAAAAACAACAACAAATGTAAGATATTATAAACCGAGTTTTAAAAAATACAAAATTTAAAAATAAAACAATTATTTTAGCATTTATAATGAAATTATTTTTAATTAATCCCTTTTTTGATGTTTTCTTTATTTTAAATATATGTTTTCGTTTCACTCGCCGTTAAACTTATAAATGGCACACTAGTTAGGCATATTTTTTGTTATTTTATATTTAAAAATATATATATATATACTTAAATATGTAATAAAATATATGTGTATATATACATACATATTTATATATATTTACAATAAATAAACTTAAAAGTTAAACTATAAAAAAATCTAAAAGCAAAACAAAACAATTTTAATATAAATTAATACAAGAAACAATTGTAAAAAAATGAAAAGAAGAAAAAATGTGATCTGTTCTCATTGCATTGTGTAAATTATTTGATAATAAAAACAAACAAACAACAAATTAACTCCGCCATTCTATTCTTAAAAATGGCGATCTAGTTAGGTACCTTTATTTTATTTGTACGATAGCCGATAAGAGTTTCATATTTAAAAGAACAACCAAAAAACAAAAAATATTATTATTATGATTATTATTATATAATGAAACGTCAAGCAGCTGTATATTCTTATCGTTACATTATTTTCCAAACTATTTAAGTAGATATGTTTTGACTAATAAATAATTCGTTTCATAAGAGAAAAACATGTGATTTCGTTTTAATGCGCAAAGCAATGATATTATGGCTTCAATAAATACTGCGAAAAGGAATGCATTGCCGAACATTAAAATGGTAACGTATGGGAGTATTCACGATCGGGTGCAACTAGTCTAGGCCCTAGGGTCATTGTAAAATTGCAAAAGTCTAACATTTTCTTACACTCTCAACAACAAAAATATACAGAAGACAATCTTGCATACTTTTGCATTTTACTATACCTCAGACCCATTATAATCGAAGAAAAAAAAAACAAGATTGCAAAATTTGGGCTCGTGTGTTTGATAGAAAGCCAAATGTCATTGTGACTGTCGTGTGTGTATTTTCCAAAGTTTAATGGCATTTTCGATTGGCAGCGGAGTGACAGAGAAATTTTCTTTTGAATTTTTTCCAGAATCGTTCTCTAAGTATCAAATCGTTCTTCGGGGTTGCCAATCGAAATAGCCATAAGCGAAACGCTTACGAAAAAAAGTGTCACCGATTGCAAAAACAACAAAACAAATACAAACGCATAAAAATCACAGAGCCATGTTCTGATGAAATAACAAATACAAACACAAAACCTGTTTAGATTGGAAGATTGAGGCCGGTAGCACGACAGGTTTGTTGAAAAAAGAAGTGATGAGGGAATTAGACCCCCTTTCATACGGTTTTTTCCTTTTCTCGACTCCACCTACACGCCCTAGCTTTTTGTAACACCTTATATAAAACACCCTGTATAAAGGCACTCTCAAAGAAACAAACAAAAATTAAAAAGTGAAAAGAGTATTGTGAATAGCTCCATTGATTTGACAGCAGTTGTTAACATTCCTTTAAGCAAAAGAGTTCGTTTTGGATCCGCACACGTAGTCAACAACGTATGGAGGACTCCGCGTGCGGATCCAAATACGGATCCGCAAAACTGCGTTTGTCGCCTCCATTTCGTATGTAAATTAGAATCACCACTGACCCACTTGCGCATGTATTGTGAAAGTGAGAGTTCACCATACTCAGCGAAAACCGAAACCAAACCGGATCCAAAACGAATCGCAAAAAACGTACTTCCCCACTTGAGTTCTACATTACCTACAACAAAGCTTTTTTCATTCCAAATTTCTCCAATCGAGTTTACCTACAACAAATAAAACAAAGCTCTTTTTTTCATTTCAAGACACTTTTATTTTCATCAATTATATAAATACAATTTACAAACATATTTTATTGCACTACAAAAGAAATGAACAAAAACGAGAAACATTTTATTTATGAAGTGACCATTTCTCAATTTTTCATAAGAAAATTAAAAGGAACAAAAAAAACTACGTCTTCGCTGTTCCACTTGCAAAGATAAACTAATACTACGTTTTCACTGCAAGTTAATCTCGTTTAGATTTCATAAATCCCAAACAGTGTTTTCACCAGAAAAAAAGATTAAAAAATAGATTAATTTTGACAGAACCTTTTAAAATGCAGATGGTGGGTCATTTTTCTTATGAAGTGGAAGTGAGATGGCAAGTTTGCTTTAGCAGCTTGTATTGCGCTGAATAGGGGAATAGGTCTGTTCGAATTTTACCTATGAAGATTTAAATGAGATTTATTTTAAATCTTGATTTGAGGAGATTAATACTACGTTTTCACCGCAAGTTAATCTCGTTTAGATTTCATAAAACCCAAATAGTGTTTTCACCAGAAAAAAAGATTACAAAATAGATTAATTTTGACAGAACCTTTTAAAATGAAGATGGTGGGTCATTTTTCTTATGAAGTGGAAGTGAGATGGCAAGTTTGCTTTAGCAGCTTGTATTGCGCTGAATAGGGGAATAGGTCTGTTCGAATTTTACCTATGAAGATTTAAATGAGATTTATTTTAAATCTTGATTTGAGGAGATTAAAATTTGTATGGTAAATCACGGGATTTGTGAAGAGATTTGTGGTAAATCTACCTAAATCTCGGTTTAGTGGTCGGTGAAAACGTAGTATAAACAAAGGTGTGGGGAAAATGCGTGTAGATATAAAGAATTTTTGTAGGTGTGCGTGAAGCACTGAGTTTAGCAAAGATCCAAGAAAGACCGAGAAAGTCGGGTCAGTGAATTTGCTTGAAGGGATGAGAATAGGTACAACAAAAATTGTGCCTGTTGACGAAACGGTTGTCCATTTAGTCAATACACAGACCACGTGTTTTGAAAATCCGTTTAAGCTTAAAGCTTTGTATATATTGCTACATATATAGGAATGTATACACAAATACTTTTCCAAAGCTCATCTAGGACCAACGAAAAGTAACTTTAAGTTTTCAGAGGACATCCAAATGCACTTCAGTTAAAGGAATCTCTCTAGAACTATAATATTGCAGGAGGGGCATTCAAGTGATTGAATACTACGAAATCCTTCATATGTTGCACCTATAATACCGGGTCTCCACCTTAAATATTTCATAGAGATTATCTAACCTATAAAACCTAACCTAACCTAACCTAACATCCATAGTTTCCTATCTGGCACGTGTGGCAATCAATTTTTTACTTCCCCACTTGAGTTCTACGTTACCTTCAACAAAGCTTTTTTCATTCCAAGTTTCTCCAATCGAGTTCACCTACAACAAACAAATAAAGCTTTTCTTTTTTCATTTCAAGAGAAAACAGCTTTGTTTGTTTATTGTAGGTGAACTCGATTGGAGAAACTTGGATTGAAAAAAGCTTTGTAATGTAGAACTCAAGTGGAGAAGAACTTTTTTTGTGATTCGTTTTGGATCCGTTTTGGTTTCAGCTTTCACTGAGTATGGTGAACCCCCACTCTCACATTACATGCGCAAGTGGGTCAGTGGTGATTCTAATTTGCATACTAATTTGAGCCGACAAACGCAGTTTTGCGGATCCGTACGCGGAGTCCTCCATACGTTCTTGACTACGTGTATGGATCCAAAATGGACGCTTTCGCTTAAAGGGCAGTCATTTCTAAGTCCCCTTTCACACAATTGTTGCCGGCAACAATTAGTTCATTGGTGAGAAGGGCAGGAAGAAAGAGGGGTAAACGAAATCTCCCCGGTCAACAAATTGGCCGCGTTCGGGGGGCAAGCCAAACCTATCCGGATAGGTTTGTGTTGTTGTAATCCCTTGTTGAAAAACTTCTGATGTCAGCTGATGCAACAACAACTCAAGGTATCTGAAAATTTTTGGGATAGGTGGATAGCCTATCTCACTACCACCCGAACTCAAGCATTCAGGAGATTTTTTTGACGTTTCTCTCTTTACACTACGTTTGTGTGCGTTCAACCAAGGTAGTTTAAAAGGAAAATGCAGCAAGTCTTCTCCGACTTTGTATCTTAGTGTGAAAGGTACAAGAGCTCAAAAAAATCACCAGCAACTAGTATCTTCGTGTGAAAGGGGACTAAAATGGTAAACTTTGCCACAATTAAATTTATTCTTGTGCAAGCATAGAAGTATGTTTTTAAAGTTTAAAATTTACCTTTTCAAACTGTTTAAGTACATATAGCTAAATCATTCAAAATAAAATTGCACTTTCAACACTTTATTAATCAAAATTGAATGCGAATAACTTGTCTAAAACCGCCTTTTTTCAAGTTCCATCTGTCAGTGCGCCAAGTTTGTAACTGTCAATTTTGAGTTGACAATTTGGTAGACGGCTCATTGCGAAGATTGATCTGTTGCTCCAACTGAAAAAAAAAATCCTGTATCCTATGTGATTAAACGTAGATGCCCGCACTTGCAACTTAAAAGCTATTTTTCTAGTTTCTCGGTGATGTATGTATTAGTGTATTTCAAGAAGGAACGACGAAATTGCATTAGAATGGCCTCGTTCAGGATTGTATCCAAAGCGAACTGGATAGTTTTGTGTTGTTGTAATCCCTTGTGAAAAACAGCTGGTGCAACAACAACTAAACGTATCTGAAATTTTGTGGATAGGTTAACACCGCCGGATAGGTTCTTGAACGCGAGGAATATTGCAAGGTGTAAAAGCCGTATAAGCGTTCGTTGAAGTTGTGTATCCAGCATAAGTGCCTGTATTTTTGATGAAGCATGTTTTCGTTCATCAAAATGTTCCTCGTGTTTACATTAGTGCCTGTTTACATTGTATTTTTGATGAAGCATATTTTCGTTCATCAAAATGTTCCTCGTGTTTACATTATAGAGAAAAAATCCTTTCATTTCAATCTACCCATCCCTATCTCACATCCTTAACAACCATGTATCTCTCACTCACACAAAAAAATTCTTCGTGCTCAATCCGAAAACATTTATTGAAACTGGCGCATCGGCGTAATTTGGGTGGAATTGAGAACTTCCACCAAACGTCAAAAACTCTAGATGGGGGGAAAACAAACACACTATTAAAGGCGCGAACAGTGTCGGTGTGTATTTCTATTTGTTTGTATTGTTGTTTTCCCCCCATCTAGAGCTTCTTTTCGATTAAAGAACTGTCAAAATTAGAAAGAGAAAAGACAGAGTCAAATTCTGGAAAAGCCCAAAAGGGCACAATGTAAACCAGGCACTAATGTGTGAATTCTCCTATGGTGCGTTCTTTTTCTAACTAAAGTTAACTTCGATCGGTCCTTTACTTCAGAAAAGTTACTTCGAGTTAACTTTGGACGTCAAAAATTTGTTCCTAAATTCAAAGTAAAAGTGTCAAAAAGTAATTTTTTTGTAACTTTTTCCAACTCATCTCCTTGATATGAAATAGTTGACCTGTCAAATACAGCTGAAATGCATTGTGTGGATCTTATGTTTACTTTTTGTCCTTTTGATTTGGAGGAATTGTTTTCAATATTTAAAATATTTTTTTATCAATTTGATTTTTTATGTCGAATTTGGTTTTTGGAATAGTTTTCTTTTATTTTATGACTATCATGTTCTTCCTGTCGGCATTTTATTCTTTTTATTTAGTCGATTTTCCATCAAAAATTTTGTGTCATAAGCAATGCAAACAAGTTGCACTCATTTCTTTCCGATTTGTACGAAAACTGAGTGAAAAGAAATTTAATTTGGAAATTTTATACATGTAATTTTGAATTCCTAATAATTATTTTTGTAATAGGTAAATGCAATCACATTTTTTCTTGGTTATTCATTCCAAATACAATTCCATTTTTTTTCCACCCCTTTCGTTTGACAGATTAACCAAAATTTTTAACTCTGGTCGTTCCTAAATGAAAAGTTACCAAAAGTTAACATTCTTATCTATGGCACAACAACTTCTATTTTTGACACATTACCATAGTACCACAACGCACCACTATGCGTTCGTTGTGTTGTGTTGTGTATCCTGCATAATGTGTTTCCTACTTAAAATACCAACCTACGCGCTACGCTACACTACTAGTCCTACTATCTCCCTTTTACACTTCTATTTGCTTCACTACGGGATAGCTTATCTCTATTGTATTCAAATGAACAGCACAAGCATATTCTATTTACCTTGCATTGTTTCATTTTTCTTTTTTTCATCTGAAAAACACACTAGTTCGTGTTAATGGCTTTTAACTTTCAGTCCGGTTATCAACTGCAAGCCGAGTGTTTCAAAAAAAAGGAAATAGTGATGTGTGAATTGATCTAGCATTTCTCGGTTCTCGTTTGTTCTCCTATTTTTTCTTCCCCTCTCGCCAAATTTTTGAACACCGTCGACTTCCGAACCAGATTTTAAATAATCAAAAATAAAAAAGCTAAAAAATTCCAATCGGGTGTGTAAAAACTTGAACAAATTGTTAATACAAAAAGTAGAGAAAAAAAACAATGGTGAGCGAGTGAAATAGAAACAAAAGAAAATCAAATCGAATCACAATCTAGCTAGGAAAGCCGGAGAAAGAATTTTTTCTTCATATTTTTCAACTCGGAATCAATCAATTCTGTGGGGAATTCCTTGTCATCGGTCGGCTAGCTGTGTGGAATGGTTGATATGGTGAATTCGATATGCGAAATTAATTATTTTTTGTGATGTAAATGCATGTAAAAAAAAAGAAAAAAAAAAACCAATGTACACTTTAACACACGCAAACATTAAACCTTCAGAGCACAACCCATCATCAATAATAACAACAACAACTCCCGACAATTAGAAAGTAAAACACCACAATACTCCGTGAGTGGTCAAATCATTTTTTTTGTTAGTAACGGAAAAGCAAGTCTAATTCTAACTGTGGTGATTTATTCGTTTTGTGATGTGAAACTCATTTTATATAATTTTGTGCGTTTGCAATAAGAAAGATGCTGAAGTTAATCATATAATTAGAAAATCCCATTTTCCAATAAAATTCATCTCTTGGTAAGTTAGTAAAAAAAATCAACACCCAATTTATTTCTACCTACCTACACAATATTATTTTTTGTCTTCGTATGTGTATGCAAATGTAATTCTAACTTCAATACATGTCGAGTCCTGTTCGCACAAGTCCCAACTGTTTTCCGGTGTGTGCGTATTGAATGAAATCTTTGTATATTTGATATCAAAGAATTTTAAGCATTAGCTTGGTATGATGGGAGTGAGTGAGACCTTTGGCTGGATTGGGCTACTCTGTCTTCAAAAAAAAAAAAAAAAAACAGGCGAGGTCAGCAAACATTAAAAAAAAATCAAAAATTCCTCAATTTTTTTGTTTGTGAAGTTTATGCTGGGACTTTACTCAAACTATTGTAAAAACTGTTGAAATAGGAGTGCAATTTCCATCAAAATTATCTTTATTGTTTACAGATTTGTCTTATATTGGATTGTAAATTTTTTTGTTTGGTACCTAGGTATCTCACGACTCACGCATGCATTCTTTGCAGAAGGTTGAAAGTTCGGTGTATGTGTATGTGGTATGCAACAGCAAGTTGAGTTTCTGTTTTTGTTTTTTTTTTCACCATAGTCATACCTACCTACCTACATAAATTTTTTTTTGAAAAAGATCTTTTTTATTGGGATTTAGTGTAATGAACTAAAAGAAATGTTAGTAAAACAGCTAACTAATTGCAGAGTGCACTATGGTGATATTTTGCTGTCGTTGTGCTCTTTTTTTAAATTTGTTTAAATTCCGTATGATGATGGAGCTCCCTTGTGTCTAGTGAGGGGTTGGGTTGTGGTGTGATCTTTAAGCTAGCTTCACATTTCACATTTTTTTTTTTGCTGTAGTTACATCTACCTATATCTAGTTAACAGTAAATATCTACCTAGCTTAAGGTCCTCTATAATATTTTGGTTGGATGCTGCAAGCCTGTATGATGTGATGTTCCTTTATTCGTTCTTTCTATCTCTTTCTTAATGTATCTCTATTGAAACTGTTATTTGTCTCTCTCCATTTATATTAATTTTTGTGTATATCTGTCTAACTCTATCTTTACAACTATTTGCTGATTCTTTATATCTTATGTTTTATGTATCTCTCTCCCTCTCTCTTCGATCAAAAAAGAAGTTAATATTACAGCGGTGATAGGGGCAATCAACAGATAAACCTTGAGCCGGACTGCAAACAGAGGCGGGGGTTTATTGCTTTTGCTCGACTCTCAATTTGGAATTTTCTTTGCAAATACTTTAATATGTAGTTAACTAGCAGTTAATTGCCTGCTTTGGAAAATAAGGAAATTTTTTTTTATTGATAACAGACTAATTTTATCAAAGTTTTGCATTTAAGATTGTATAATGACTCTTTGTTTATGTCGATTATCTGTTTGCCAAGAGTGAATGAATCATTTAATGTTTCATCAGATAATCTGTTTGTTTTATACGTATTATCTCTGATGAGTGTCGGTCCGATGATGCCATGCAGACAAGACAGCTTCTGTCTTTGTGTTTCTTGTGTTTAAATTAATGACTATATTGTTGATAAGAAGGTAATTTCTGAACAGATAGTAAAATCTGTGCTCTATTGTTTGTTCGTTTTTTTAATTGTAATACTTCTCTTAGAATATAATCAATCCGATTACCGAATCCGGTGACTGGAGATAGACTCCGTATTCACAACTACAGATATAGAATCTTTGAATTCGCTCTACATTAATGTTTCCTTACATATGCGCTCCAAAAGTGTTGTGGATCAAAAACAATAGCTTTGTTCAGTGAAGAAATAGTCAGAACAGAACAGAACAAAAACTGATTTTAACATTTCCCACAAATCCTGTTCTAATCTATTCTAAGTTGTTTTACCTCAAAAGCAAGTACAGAAAATCTTGCTCTTAACTGTTCCAAACTGTTCCAAACAGTTCCAAACAGACTCACTGAATAGCAAGTCAGAACATTTTAGAACAGAAAATTTCTCACTGAACAGCAAAAACCTGTTCTTTTCTGTTTTAAACTGTTCGGAACAGCCTCACTGAACACTCCTAATATATGTATGTATCTTTTGGTATGCAAGTGTTTTAAATAAAATGTTAAACATCCCTGATTCCACGGGAGTTCAATGTTGCGGATTCCATAATGAGGCACGAGTACGATAACTAAAGCGCCGCAAAACGGATTTTTGTAGAAGGGTAAAATACAAGCATTTTTTTTTTACTATGGGAGGGGGGGTCTATATCCCCTTGTTTAGGCGGGAGGGGCAATTTTCTAAAAAAATACTTAAAATAACAAAAAATATTAAAAAACAACGGCAACACTTACAAAACAAAAATTGTAGGTTTTCTGAAAGCCAGGTACCTAGGTAGGTACTTGTTCTTTTATCATTTGTTTCAACCTAGTTAATTTTTCTGTTGAATAGTTTTTGAAAAATATAGGAGTACATATAGGATGTGGCTCAAAGTTGCACATTTAAAATTTTCACACATAAAAATGTAATGCATTATTAAAAATTCACATTGCCTCTCATTACATTACATTACATTTTCATGTCTGAAAATTTTAAATGTGCAACTTTGGGCCACGTGTATGTATGTACTCGTTTATTTAGAAAACTGTTGTTGACATAGGATATGTTACTGCAAAAAGCGGAAATAATGAAATTTTAGAATTTACCGGTAAATCCTAGAGCACCCAGCATTACAGTGAGGTATGTATTTGATTTGGGGTACATGCATTCAAAGAATCCTGGATTTAAAGAAACTTTGAATGTATCCTATGTATAAACAGTGAGGTAGGATTTACCGGTAAATTCTAGAATTTCATTATTTCGGCTTTTCACGGTAACAGATAGGTATATTGGATAAATTTAAAGTTTCTTTAAATCCATATTCATTAAATGCAACAAAAACTTTGCATACCTACACCCAACCTCTCTTTTACCCCAAATCCTATAATGGACCAAGCAGGGGGGTTGCAGGGGGACAGTCTGCCATACATATATGTCTACGTTTACCTAATTTGTTTAAAATAAAAAAATCACATTAACAGATTGACGTGTTTTGAAATAAGTAGGTAGGTGTAGGTCTATGTAATTAAATTACATATGTACAAATAAATAAGTGATTTTGGGGACACTTACTCGCTAGACTCCAGTGGCCTGGCCAACTACATAGCTTGTATGATAACAGAAACAGGAAATTTACACCAAAAAATGCCCAAATTATGAAAAAATTTCAACAAAGTTGAATTTTGTTTTGTTAGTGAGCCTTATTTTCATGTCAAGCTTTGTCCAAAAAGAAAAATTAATCATCTTAAATTTGGACCTGGGCTAAACTTTTGTTTGGTGTTGGGGGGGTGGTGGTGGGGGGTAAAGGTACATACACTGTCAGACAAAAAAAAGTGCAAAAATTATTTTCAATAATATTTTATTTAATATGATATGTTCTGATTTATTTTTCTTAAAAAAAATAATTTATTCATATTTTTCAGATTATCTTACGTCAACAGAAGTAATCGTTTAAAGTTATATACAAAATGTAGGTTAGAAATTAAATAAAATAGCAATATTCAAAGAAAATAGATGAGACAAAATAAAGTGCAAATTCGAAAGATCATCACGTAAAATAGGAATTCAGTTTCAGAAAAGAAAAATGTTAATAGGTAGTGGTTCCTCCTTTATTTTGAATAACTGCAGCAAGACGTTTGGGCATGCTGCTAACCAGGTTCTTCAAGATTTGATCTGGAATTCTCTCCCATTCATTTTGGAGGGTTTCCCAAAAAGATTGTAAATTGCGACGTTGATCTAAGGGAATCCTTTCATCCAAAATGGACCAAAGGTGCTCAATAGGGTTTAAGTCGGGAGATTGGGTTGGCCATTCTAGTACGTCAACATTATTTTCGGTAAAAAAAACTGCTTAGCTACTCTGCTTGTATGCTTTGGATCGTTATCTTGTTGAAAAATATAACTTTCCAAAGACATTCTAGAAGCAGAAGAAAATAAATTTTCCCTAACAATGTTCACGTAACTAGAACCCGTCATTTTGGTTCCAATTTTGACAATATTTCCAACGCCACTAAAAGAAAAACATCCCCAAACTATAAGTGACCCACCTCCATGCTTCACCGTTTTTTGTAAACACCTATGGCTGAGTCTTTCGGATTGCTTGCACCAAACTCGCTTTCTTCCCTTACAGTTTTTTAATTCAAATTTGGATTCGTCAGACCAAATAATGTTTTCCCAGAACGATTGTGGCTTCACTAAAAACTTTCTAGCGAAAGCTAACCGTTTTTGAATATTAACTGAACGGAGTAACGGCTTTTTCTTTGCAAAAAAGTTTTTTAAACCGCTTTCATGGAGTCGCCTTTGTACTGTCCTTGCTGTTATATTTAACTGCAATTCTTCTTTAATATTTCTGGCGGAAGATAAAGGGTTCTTTCAAGCCTGAATTTTAATTCTGCGGTCATCAACTGCAGTTGTCTTCCGCTTCCTTCCGCAAGAACTTTTAAAACTAGCAACAGTTCCTCGTTCAAAGAAATTGAGGCAGATTTTTCTTACAATAGAAATGGATAATCCATATTTTTCTGCCAGTTTATGGAATATAAAGCCCCGTTGACGGTCCAAAACAAGCAATTCCTTCACTTCAGATGTTAACGGTTTCATACTTAAGATTTAAGTAATAAAAATAAAATTTAACACGGAAATTATTCTAAATTGGGATCTTTTGCTTCTACCTTTTTATATTTTATCAATTGTAAATATTTTTCTTTAAAACTTAAAACTTTTTGGCAGGGAATAATAAAAATGCACTTTATTTTGTCGCGAGTTAAATTGTATATGCTCCAAAAATACCGCAACTAATAGTAATTAGACATAACAATGGATTGTTTTTTTTTTTTAAGAGTAAGCAACTGAGAATATGTGACGTCAGAACATGAAATTGAATGATAAACACTCTTTGCTTTTAAATAGCGGTAGTTTGAAAATTAATCTAATACTTTTGCACTTTATTTTGTCTGTCAGTGTATAATTGTAGTTTTAAAATTTCAATTACAATAACATTATGTTATATGTAAGGTATATTAATGTGGCTAACCGTTAAACAAAGAATATTGATGAATGTTTTACTCTTTCTCTTTAAAATAAAAACAATTTTGTACCTGCTTATCTTTCTCGTTTAATAAATTATGTAGGCCATGTTCAACCATTTAACTTAAGAAACTACTACAAAGGACTTCGAATTTTTAACACCTGTCTGAAAACAACTTAAATAGATTCAATTGTAAATTTTGTTAAATTTCAAAATTAATTGTATACAAATATTTATGTTATTTATTTTAATATTCATATGTAGTAAATTATTTATTTATTTTTAAAAGTATTTTTTTATTTCATAAAAAAAACTTTTTCTTTTAAATACGCAATCAAACAAAATGTAAATTATATTAAAATCTTTGTACCTAGTCAAATAATTGGAAAACCTAAATAAACAAACATGCATACATACATACATTCATCAATTACTTGTAAATATTAATTGAAAATTTTCCATTACATTTAATAAAAAAAAAAGTAATAAACAGCCCGATTCTCCCCGCCATCACTGATACCTCACAAGTCACAAGAAGTGGTGAAATTAATTTAGTGACTTTTTCGTATTCTCCCCCAAAGTCACAACTTGTGAGAGTCACAAAAACAATCTGAAATTGTGATCTCCTTCAGAGCAGGTCACAACTCACAAATTACATGATTGTGTTTTGTCATTTTGACCTGACATTATTTATATTTTGCTAAAAATTTGCAACTTTCTAGATTTTCGAGTGCTAAAATAAAGTAAAATGGGAATCGATTCGATTTATCCCCAAATTAACCAAAAAGTTTTCACGATTGCAGAATATTTTTTTTTTAAGACGAATCATTGCACCGCCATCGCCGCCATCCGACGGCTATTGAGAACTTCAAGGGATGCAAATAGCTAATTGTTTTTTTGGAAATTGTTCCATTTTTAATCTTTCTGTCAATTCAGTTTTCGAAGTGTAATATTTTGAAAAAAAAAAAAAAAAATCGTCTTACGTTATTTTAAATTCAAATAGAACAGATAGAAGTAGATCATATGATTGAAAAGTCCATCAATAGAGAATAAAGTTTATGCTGCCTCTAAGCAATTGAAGACAGATGAAATCGGTGAGGATGTCATCATCAACTATGACTGCTACAATACCAAGGAACACTCAACATAAACAGAGAACAAGACTTCATTAGCTGATACACAACCGAAATAGAAAAGGAGCCGATATCATTGAATTTCCAATTATGCTCCTACTGCATTTGACTCATATTGTAATGTTGGAAAATGGCTACTGACGAATCTGACGACTAGGATGTCAACCAACAAAATGGTAGAAATTTGTGGTCAGCACACACATAAAGATCGTGGTGAGAACACAAATGCATCAACGATGGGGGAGCCGAAAAACTGAAATGAACATTGATTAAAGTTAATAAGCTGTGACCGGACTGACCCTTCAAAAGTTTTGTCTACTTTTGGGAAGAGTAGGGAATTTTGGGATTTTTTTTTTTTTTGTTTCGTAGTTACAATTATTTGAAATAGGAGCCAGGAGAGCTAATTTCGGATAGAATGAATAGGTATGTCAATGAGGCTATGCTTTTTGTCGTTTTCATTTGAATTTTGTGATTTATATTGTTCATCTAAATATGATTATTTCTCCAGAAGCAAAAACTCTAGAATTCCATCCTGCTTTGTGGAAACAATGCGTGGGGCGGCGCTGTTGTTATGGTCTGTTCCAGTGACAGTGGAATCACTTAAGCTGAATTTACATTTACATTCCGTGTTCGTTGTCACGTGTCCAGTGTTTCTCCATTTAAACACTTCAACTGTGCTATAGAATGGATCACGTTCCATTCCGAGTATTCGGCTATCGAAATAAGGCCGAGAACGATTTCCCGGAAGAACAACAATAGAGTCCATTTAACACAATTTTGTAGAGACAATTAGAATGAAAGATTTTACGTTAGTATTTCAAAATGACTGGGATCCTAACTAATAGGGTGTTAAATTTATCGTCAATTTATAATTTTTTTTCGTTCCACCTCCTAATTGTATTACTATTACCATGTGTCTCAAGGAATTCAGTTTGCATGGCCGTTTTAACTTTTTTTTTAATTCCTTTTCTTTTTGTTTGCATATTATCTTAAAATTCCATAAAATATAATTGTGTGACAAAAATCATCTAAATAAACTTTAAAAATTCATAGATAACACACAACACACATGTTAATGCATAAACATTTTAAGAATTGGCTCTAAAATTCTATCACATTTGAAAGTTATAATAATTGTAAGGGTTAGTGATGCTTGGACAAATGACATAATCCCAAAAAAAAAAAACGAATCCCCACAGACAAAATCCCCAGGAGAAAACCGAGCAAAGACGAAATCCCCAAAAAAAATATTTAAAAAAAAAAATCCCAATGAGAAAATACCAAAAAGAAGCTGTGCAAGTAGTGAATTAAGCAATACAATCTCGCGCGTGCTGCACAGCTTCACTTTCGGCAAGTGAAAAAACTTTTATCCTTTATTAAGCTTCTTTTAAAATTCCAAGACTTCTTATTTAATGAAATTATACATATTGTATTACTTATTCTGTAGTAGCCGTGGCGTGATGGTTAGTGCGATGGACTGTCATGCCGGAGGTTTAAGGTTCGATCCCCAGCCTCGCCACCTATTTATTTAAAAAGAAAAAAACGGCTACTGCCCCTTGCGAGGAATTGACAAATCCTCCAAGAGTATCTCCTGTCACAGAAAATTGCCGCTCGTTAGCCGTTCGGATTCGGCAATAAATTGTAGGTCCCCTCCATTCCTGCAGACACGCACACAGGAATGGTTGAGAGTTGTAAGTCACTAGGGCCTAGTTCTTTATGTGCCATCAAATTTAATTTATTTTTTAATTTAATTACTTATTCTAACTCTGATTGTTAAAAGTCTCTACACTCTACATCAAATTTATACCGCCTTTGTTGGATTCTAACAATTCTGATCGTATTTTATTACAAACTGCAAATTATTAACTGCTTCAACTTATACAAAGCAAAATATATATTGATGGGGATTATTTGAGATTATTGGAGATTCGGAGATTGTGGCAAAAAAAAAAATATTTATTGGAAATTTTGTCCTTTGGGTCACATTTTTTTGGGGAATTCGTCCGATAGAAATTTTGTTTTTTGGAGATAACGTATGTTTCCCCAATTATAAGTTATAATCGATGCAAGTAAGCAAGCAAAATATGAAAATCATTTTCAAAACAAATCATCCCACTTTCATTTTGACATTGTGTTAATACTCTTTGAGATAGTGTGCAGGTACTTTTATGTGTACAATGTACATAGTATAAACTCTCAAATAATAACTAAACTTACTTTTGGTAGCTTGGTTTGCTTGTAGCATCGGAACATTCTTATACTATAAAAAAAAATGGCAGCTTATTGGCATACAGTTTAGTTGACTTCTCAGTAATGTTTGTAAGTAATTGATATTTGGCTCATCTTATTTTCTATTTCATTTATATACTTTATGTGCAACAGGGAGCGTTTACTTTTTCGTCAATATGAACACAGGCTGAATAACGCACTCGTATATTAAATAACTCGCTGTCAGGCAAATTATATTATTCGTTTTTACGATGTTATTGATTTTAATTTCTATTATAGTAGATACTTAAAATTTAAGGGATGATGCAGTAAGTTATTTTCACGAATTTGAATGCCTTACGCACAGCCAGCCTTTTCAGCGGAGAAAAATTGACTTCAAAGTCAATGCATGGATTTATTTGGTGCTTCCTTAATATTCACAAGAAGGTTAAAGGCTCTCCCAAACCAACCCGAAGCATTCGGCACGACGACGATAAAACTTTCGCCTGTCAAAATTAATATACATTACATACATGGCGGTCAATGAATGACGACAACAAAAGTACACCGAATCTTTCGTTGTTGACAACGTGTTTTTATCGTCCGTTGTCGACCTCATTGTTTTTTCTTCCGTTTTTCAAATAAAATTTTCGTTTTTAAATTGGTTAATAGAAAATTTGATAAGACTCAAAAAATATTATCCGATTGTATGGATTTTATTTCATGTTGAGTATAAAAACATTAGAAAAAAAGACAAATTATTGACGAGGTAAGGGTCAAAAATTGTCCCTTTGATGTGGGTAGACTCCCGAATTTTACTTTCTTTTCGGCAACGATGCTCTTTCGTCGTGTATTCGAACCGAATGTTTCGCGTTGGTTTGGGAGAGCCTTAAATGAGGATTATGTTGGTATATGGGTGTTTTAAAAGTTACAGCTGTGTAATCACAGCACTAATCCAATTTTAATTTGATTTAACAACAAAAGAATAGGAACTAACTTAATATAATATTCCGTCCGCTCGTCCTAAAAGAAGTTCGTGTGACATCAAGATAGTTTTGTACTAAACGCTCGTGTGAAATTGGCCTTACAGTTTCAAAAAAGTTACTTGTCATAGAACGTCACAATAAGACCAGTAGGAGACATTAAACAAGTTCCTCGTTCTTTTGAAAATAAACAAACTATAAAACACTCTCGTTTTGATATTTGTTGGCGTTGGTAACGGTACTGTCTTGCAAGCAATAAATATTATGCGTTAACAGATAAAAGGAAGAAAAAAAAATTAAATAAAGTTGAATTAACTCCCATAAGGTGTGGAAAAAAATATAAGACCAGGTGACCTTTGTGTGTTTATGGTTGCAGAGAATTTGATTTCAATTATTATTTTTTTTTTTTTGTAAATAGCACTGCAAAAACAAATAGCTATAAAAATATTTGAATATAAAATAAACGAACCATGGGTGGCAGAGTGCATTGTTCAACAACCATGAGGGAATTTATTCTTAAATTCACACTGGAAAGAAAATCTCAGCGGGAGGTGTCCAGAATTATTGGGAGATCAAAAACATTTGTTTTTAATACGCTACAGCCCCAAAAACCTTTTAGAAAAAAGTGGCGCAATATTCCCTGGTCTGATGAAAGTAAAGTAAATTTAGTGGGATGAGATGGTAAGAGGATGGGTCAGGCACCAAACATGGTCTCCGCACCAAACATTTTTTTTTTTTAATTTATTGTTGGCGTTAACGAACAAAATTGCAAACACATAACTTATTCTTTCAAAATCAACATTTGGAGCAATAAACTGACAAGTTTAGAAAGTCTGCAAAATCAGAGTAGTAACTGATAAGAAATTAAATTAATGTTCGCTTTGGAAATGAAACATTGAATTTGATCGATACCTAAAAGAAATATCAATATTGCCTTTGTTATTATGTAATTGATATTGACTCATTTGAATAATCGGAATGGGTTTAATAAAATATTTTGGAAAAATTCTAAATGATTCACATAAATTAAAAAAAAAAAAAATTAATTAAAAGATTTTCGATTTTGACAAACATTTTTGTATACAAAATTGCAAAATTAATTGTATAAAATTATTTATGTTATTTATTTTAAATGTTGTTTAAATTATTTTATTTATTTATTGTTAAAAGTATTTATTTATTATATAAAAAACGATTTTTTCTTTTAAACACACGCAATCAAACAAACTGTAAATTATATTAAAATTTGTAATCAAATAGTTGGAAATACATACTAAATAAACAAACAAACAAACTAAAGATTATTATAGAGGCATAAGTTTTATGTATGGGCCTATTATTTAGTTATTTATTTGTTTCTACGAGAGGTTTTTCAACTCTGTTGAGTTATAATCCATAATAGGCGACTTAATAGAACTATCTGAGATCGAGATTACTTTTACATATGTAATCTGTGTATAATCCAGTATGTACATGTATCTTTTTGTTTACAAATAATACAAAAACATGTCGATTTCTGTTTTTAAAACAATTTGATAGATGTGCATTGAGATATTGTCTCATCTTGAAGGCCTCCGAAGGTTGTCTCTTGTTTTTTTCTTCTTTTTCAAAAACAAAAACTTAAACAATACGGCATATTCAAGTCTCAACTAATCGCGCGACAGTCAAGACTGTGATTTCCTGTTGCCGTCGACGACGAAGTCCCTTTATGTGCTTGGGGAGAAGTGATGCAGACAGGCAGAGAGGCATTTAATCAGACAACAAACGAAACGAGCCAAGAATTTCATGTTCCAAGAATGATTCAACAATGTTTGAATCGAAAAAAAAAAAAAAAAAATTATCGTGTCTACTCCTCCTCCTCCGGCATCCAGCTGATAAAGCTTTTGTTTTTTTTTTTTTTTTCTTCATTTTCACTCGAGTTCATTGTAAATCTTTTTTCATTCGAAATTTGATAACAAGAAAATCTGTGTATATGTTGCATTTTGCAAAGTGGGTAGGTATTTTTTTTTTAATTGGGAAACGGAAATAAATGTATCTGTATCGAAGAAGTTTCCGGATGTTGATTAATTTAGGTACTTAAGTTGAAATACTCAGTTAAAACAGATCTTTGTTGTAAATAATGTTCTTATTTATGAATTCGAAGCATATCTACAAATTTGTCATCACTAAATTTTGGACTGAGAATTTTTTTTTTTTTTTTTTTTATCTGAAAGCATACAAGGAGGTCGATAAAGTGGCACCTGTCAAGAAGGATGTGTTTCACTTTTGTCGGTTTTTTTTTTTATTACTCAGTTCTTTACTTAGTTTGGTAATATGTAGTTTTAAAAATGCAACAGACCTTCGCTGAAGGTTAAAATCCTCAAAATCTACCGAGAATATTTAATGTTAAAAAGTCATCAAAAGTCCATATCAAATAAGGGAAGGAACTTAAGACATACCAATTTATAGCAGTAATGCTTATAGACGTATAGTCGTATTAATAAACACTGTCTAAGTGTAGACAGCCGTTCAAGTTTAAAAAAAAAACCTTTCAAATTGTTGCTAAAGTAATCTAACTTTTTGTCTTACTTTAGACAAATGTAATATTTTTTTTATTAGATAAAGCATATTTCCGACGGTTTTAAAAGACTTAGACATAGTTTAAACAGTAAAAAATTTAATAAATGCGACCCCGCCGGCCAGGGCTATCCGCCGCCAGTGGGCATACTTCGGGTACTAACATATTTTTTCAAGCTGCGTAAAGTGCATCGAATATTTCATACTTTTAATGGTGAAAAACTGTTATAAATCATTGGAATGTCTCTAGTCTCGTCCATAAATAAAGTGCATGACAGGGTCGCAACACGTGTAGACCTCTTGTGCTGGATTTACACGACTGATAAACTGAAATAATGGCAAAAAAATGTTTTTGATTTATGGTCGAGACTGATAAATGCCAATTTATAACAGTTATAACAGTTTACCGTCGGTAAAAGTAGGTTTGCGTTTATCGAAACGGCGCACTTCAGCACTAATTGCGTTAATGTGCTTCGCTTGTTGTAATAAAAAAACTTAAGTGCACGAAGAAGTACATTGAGGGTGGTCACTATTATTCAACAACTTGCAGATAAATCCAAAGTTGGCTAACTTTGGAGTTGATTTCAAATCCGATGTTGAATGGAAAGTTGAAAATTGCTTTTATTCACTACTTTAAATCTTAACTCCGCAGTTGGAATTCTAAAGTTGGCCTACTTGCAGTTTCTAAAATATCCTTGGGATATTTGTGGCAAATGACACACAATATGTCTTATTAGATTTGCATTAGAGTTCCCATATACAGTAGGACCTCGGTAATTCGAATTATTAGAGACCGACCCTAATTCGAACCACGGAGGTGTTCGAATTACTGGATACGTATTTCGAAGTCAATATTTTAGGTTTAATAAAATAATTTTTGTTGGTCAAAACAAGAAAGAATACCTACACCTATTTATTGCTTAAAAGAGTCTGACAAAAAAACGAAATAAAGTTAAAGGTTATTTAAAGTTGCTTTAAGAAATTTGTCATTATGGTTTGCTTAATATTTTTTTGAACAGTTTTTTTGATTTCATGTTTTTAAATGTTGAGCTCCTCGATATGAATTGTTGGAAATTAATGTTCCACAAGATATAGTCTAGTAGTTAATTCACATCTCTCAAGGAGCTTCGCCGCTACTGATAATTTTTTTTTGCTTTGGTTAAAGAATTTCTCCTTCGTCATCAGAGTCAGTTGAAACATTTTTATCGGCTAGATTTTCATTCGCTGTATCCTTCACCCAGTCTCGAATTTCTTCGTTGTCGGTAAATTAATTTCTTGGAGTAATTTGGACTAAAAGACGTATCAATACAAATTCATCAGCATCCTGTTTACGAGGCTGTTGACCTACAAATTCGAATTACAGAGTACTCATTTTGGCAAAGATATTTAATGTAAAAAAATAGCTGTTCGAATTAGTGGAGCATTCGAATTACCGAGTGTTCGAACTACACTACCGAGGTCCTACTGTATAATGAAAAAATAAAAAAAACTTAGCGCGAACCAAAAGCAAAATGATCAGGAAAAGTGGATAACCTAAATTTTGTATTACATGAAAATTGTTCGAGGAATTTTTTTTTTTTTTTGCAAAAAAGTCACTTGATGCTTGAAGGCACTTCTTTTGTGTTTCCCATTCCCAGTGCATATAATCGTAATGTGATCATTGATCAACAACTCGGTTATTAGTCGTAATTCAAGGGAACCTATAAAAAAATCACCATAATTTTATCAAAAACATAATTCAACATATGCAGTACACCGTCTCTCGTCGCACGGCACTGAATCCCAAAATTTAACTGCAGAACCATGATTGTCGGCGGCGGCTTTGAGAGACAAAAACGATACCAATTTTGGATTTTTTCAACTTTGGAATATCAGAATTTGAGGAGTGAATAAATGCAATTTCTGAAGTTGACAATAAAAATCCCCAAGTATAGTAATGTTCAACTGACTCAATAAAACAAGTCTAAGTGCCAGTTGTACAATCGTGGTTTAAATCTTGATCCGTGGTTCAGCAATTTTAACTCGCCGATTTCGGCGGGTTAACTGAGGTTCAACGATGGTTCAAGGTTCTAATATGCACTAAAAGCCAATTACATGCCTGAACCATCGTTGAACCACAGTTAATCCGCCGAAATTGGTGAGTTAAAATTCCTGAACCACGGATCAAATATTTGTACAACTGGCCCTAAGTGTTTTGTCACAATCAGCAAAATGGTGTTAACACAATATTTCTACGTTGTCAGTTTGTTTTTTTTTTTTTTATGACGAAAATACTGATAGATTTTAGAACAAATCTAATATTCTCATAACTGGTAAGAAAATGGAAGAATCTATGAATACTTTTCAGTATTTTCACTCAGTTACCAGCTGCCAGCCAGTTGCCTGTGAAGTTAACTATGTGACGAAAAATTATGAATTACAAACTTTCATAAAATTATTACATTAAAAAAAAATTATTTTACTTACCAGGAACTTTTTGTTACAATGGACCTATTTGGACATTATTTTAATTTTTGATAATTTATCCTACACCTACGCATATTTGTATACCTATAATTCATAGATGTTTTATGAAAAATGCCTTCAACCTGCACAATATATCTGTTTAAAGCTTTGTGTAAGGGGAAAACAAAGTCACGAGGTTGGTTGTTTATTGGGGTTAAAATAGTGTCAAAGGGGGGCTGTGTGAATATATTTTTAAAATAAGGCTGACAGTTTTCTGCAAACAAACTGTTGCCATTTTTAAGTACATTTCGCATCTTCAAATATACATTTTTATATATATTATGTGCAATTTATGAGCATGTGTGTGACAACAACTTTTTGTTGTATACAAAGATTGTGTAATATAAAATCTGCATATTTTAGAAACACACTCTAATATATCCCTTATACATCTCATTACGCATAGAAAAGGATACAGCTAAAAAAAAAAAAAAACAAAAAAACAAACAACAACAAATCCTTACAGAAAAAATATCCTTGCGCCGAATCTTTTTGAATTTTCTCTCCTGTTTGTATACATATAATATCGGTATATACAAACATACAATACATACATAAATATGTATATTTTATAATAAACACCTAGACTTTGGACAACATTTCGGAGACCCGTCTAAAATGAATTTACGCCACACAGTGGCCCGTATTGACTTTTTTGGTTGCAAAAATCATATCTCTTAAACGAATAAAGATATCGCCAATTTTTTTTTTTTATCTTGAAGGAAATTTCCAAGGCTATAAAGTTTGTGAATTTTAAGAAAAAATATTTACAGGGTGTTTCAGAATCTGCTGCTGGTTAACATAATTGGTATTTAATTCTAAAAAGGTCGAAAGTCAATTTATGAAGTATTTTGAGTGTAATTAAAGTGAAACAGTGGGGAAAAAAGAAAACAAACCAATTTGAGTGAAACAGTGGGGACAAAATCAGTTTTTTTTTTTTTTTTAAATTGATTTTTTATTGTTTTTTTTATAAGAGAGTACATTTATAAAGTATTTTATTGATAGATTACAATTCAAAAAGTAGAAAAACAAAATTAAAGGAACAAAAATTTGCATACAAACATTAAATTTCTTGGAAACTATCATCTAAGTCCGGGGTAATGCGTAATAAACTTATCATTTCCGGTGAGTATTGTCCTTTCAGATCTTTTTGGTTTCTTACATGCCTTAACGAAGAAATAAGTGGATCGGATGAGATTGCTAGCATTTTAAATAGGTCTTCATTCTACCGAATTCCGAATTCTTAAAAATTTGCACGTGTTTTGATATCTGTATTTCTTGTAGTCTTTATTTTTGGACTCCTAGGCTTCTTATGACAATTCTCCAAGTGGTAGAGATTGGTATTCGAATCATTTTTTTTTTTTTTTTTTCATTTCTGATTATAGCAATTAACACATATATCAAGTAAAAATAACAAAAAAAATGTTGTATTTACACCTTTTTCTTAGTTTTTACACTCAAAATTAAAAAAAAATTAAAAATAATTGACTTTTTCTCACCATAAAAATTTGTCAACTTTGACTCGCTCTACAAGCCAAACCATTCATACAAATGAAATAATTTTTTCGATTACTAGAGCTCCAAACATTTGTTAATTCAAAAAATGTAAAAGTTGTGCATTATAAACCCACCCGAAAAAATGAATTTCGCAAGCACTTTTGCCTAAACGGGCCACTGTGTTCCGCACAGCCGCTCGTTTTGACTTTTTCCTTGCAAAAATCGAATTAAGAATATCATGATAATTTTGTTTCTGCTCAAGGAAAAGTAAATGTTGAATTTTTAGAAAAAACTATTTTTATTTGTTTATTTATTTAATTCAACTGTCGATTCATGACCAAGTTGTTACAAATATGTATTTTATTTTGAAAAAAAAAAATTATTTGTTTTTACTAAGCACAGTTTGGAAAGCTGGATGTAGCGTAATTCGTTAGTGGCAAAAGTGCCGCTTTTCTAATGAATCAAGACGATTATGTTCAAGATTGATTTTATTTTACAATTACATTTTTGTGGTAAAATCTATTTATGCCACTTTCAAGCCCATTTACAAAAGTAGTGGCAATGCCTTGAAAGAACACTTCACTTCAGTTTTATTGGACAAAAAAACAAAATTAATTTGAATTTGAACTTTGGTATGGTTTCGGATATAAATAAATTTATTCTTTAAATGTGTCGACAGAATACGACATCGGGGCTTTGTTTACGTTTTTTTTTTTTCAATGAATGTTATTATTAAAGTACAATAAAATCTTTTTTTTTGTTGTGTAAGTTGAGAAAAAAAAAATTGTTATCAAAACGTCATAAATAGGAGTGCACAAGTACATGATTTCTGAAAAATGAAGATCATTAAATTCTTTCGAAAGCCTCTTAATTAACTCTAAGCGACTGCCTGCTTAACTTTATTGTTATTACGTAGATTTGAGAATTAAATGAACGCTTGACGTCAAATAAAAGTTCTATGTTATTAAATACGTTACGGTCAACTATACTCTTTCTTTTCATTTATATAATAACAAAACATTAGGGGTTCGTTAGGTTAGAGCGTAGGACTTTCAAGTCGAAGAGCTGACGATCAAATCAAGGCTAGTACAATTCCAAAAAGTTACGCAAAAAAAAAAAAATGTTCAGAGATTAAATAAATCGATGATGTTAAGTAAAGTACAAGAAAGAAGTAAATTAATGGTAAAAGTAAAAAGAAAGGTTATAGGAAATTCATAGCAAAGTAAAGAAATTTTAGATTTTATAGAAATTAAGTGTGCAAGGGGGCGTTGGGTGTAATTAATACGCCTATTTTCTATGACAACTCAACTGAGTTGAGTTGTCTCTGCAAAAATTCGACCTTTTTTTTTTTTATACTGAAGGTAATTGGTACCCTTAATATGTATAATATGTCAGAGACACAGTGCGAGCATTAGGTAACGAGAAGGGGATTTAAAAGGAGATGTCGGTGTACATTGATCTTGAATTTTTGAATATCACAATGAGAGGGAAAGACAAAGCTTGGAAGAGCATTCCACATTCGCGTAGTGCGGCTAAAAAACGAATCCCTGTATTTGACAGTACGACCGAAGTTGGGCTCAAGGGGAAACTGATGGGCATTCCTAGAAGCGCGAGTATTACGGTTGAATTGATTAAGGGGAGGAATGAAACTGGCTATTTTAATAGAGCACTGACCGTAGAAGTAACGGTAAAAGAGAGAGAGAGAGACGTAAATGATTCTATAGGTAATGTTTCTATCTCCAATCATTTTGAAGGCTCGTCTTTGAATATTGTCCAAGAGGCTTAAGTAAGTTGCTGGAGTACCAGCCTAGAGATGGAAGTTATACTCAAGCTTTGGACGCATATAACTTTAATATATAATAGCATTCTTGAATCTCCGAAGGAAACCTAAACATCCTGCGGAATTTTTGGCAACGTTGAGTATGTGTTCGTTCCACAAGAGGTGGTTCGTGATACTCATACCAAGAATCGCAAGCTGTATGGTTGCTTCGATGCAAGTGCCACTCATTGACAGTGGCGGTTTTTCATTCCCCATTGTACAATGCTATCTAAATCAGAATTTAATTCATTAGTTCATATTTTGCCGTTGCTGTTCCACATCCGAAGAGCATCAGGGATGTGAATCAGGAAACGAAAATTAAAAAAGTTATCGTCAACAAAACAGTTTATTGGATTAGAAGTTACATACAGAAGATCATTTATAAAAATGAGAAAGAGGGTTGGGGACAGAACGGAGCCCTGTGGCACACCAGCATTTATGTTGTGGGTTTCAGACTTGAATCCGTCCAATAAAACTTGTATACAGCAATTCGAAAGAAAGTTTCTAATCAAACGAAGAAGGGATTCAGCGATACCGAAAGCACGCATTTTCGATAAGAGGACAAGATTTCAAACTTTATCAAATAATGCTTTTGAAATATCAAGTGCAATAATCTTACTTTCTCCAAAACGATGTAAAGATTTGTTTCACTTTTTAATTTAAATGTCTCGAAGAGAGTTGAGCTTTTAAATAGCCACACAAACTTGTTCGTATTGTTGAAGACTTCAATTTTTAGAAATTTAAAAATTTGAATATCCTAGTGCAAAAAAAATAGAGCTCAAATTTTACGGAATCGGTCTGTGCTAACAAGAAGTAAATTTTACTGTTTAAATTTTATTGTTTGGAACTTAATTAGTATCTGGTAAGCGCCTTATAATGCCACCACAAACAAAAATGTTCAGTTGAACTTACTCTGCTAAATTGAGGAAAATCATTACCGGAAGCTGTGAGTTTCAGAAAAATTTTTTCAAAAAAAAAAAAATTCAATGTTAGCATCAAATCCAGATGATTTCACTAGCTCATCAACCAAATTCAGTAATTTTGCTTATCGACGTAGCCATTCAGGCAGAAATGGGGCTCAGACAAAAACAAAACGTGTTAAAAAATCTTTTTTTTATTTTGTCGCTTACGATAAAAAAAAAAAAATATCAACGCTTAGCTTACAAAAAATTTACTCTCAGTGAGATCCCTATAACTTCATTAACTTTATTTTTATATTCTACAAGTCCATTGCATTCAATTAAAAAAAGAGTTCTTCATCTAGCGGAGGCTCGTTACCAAAAAAATTTATCAAATTTTGTTCGGGTTCGTTAAACTCACTTTTTAAAATTTAGTTTTAAATTAAATTTTTAAATGTTTTTTTTTTTTTTCTTTTTTTCTTAACAAAAACGTAACTTATCGTAATTTTGTCTCTCTTTCTCTTTTCAGTTCTATTCACCTGCTATTTTTTTTTATAAATTCTCTTCAACACTCGTAAAATAAAGTTTTAATATCGCGCACAAAAAACAAAAAAAAAAACAAACATAAAACGCTAACAATATCTTTAAAAATCGTTGTATTTTATATATGTACATTTTATCATTTTTGTTGTATAAGAATTAGTTAAATTATAGATAGTTGTAATTATTGTAACTTTTTATAAATTTAAAAAAGAAAGAAGACATTTTTAAAAACATTCATATTAGATAATTGCATAAATTACATAACCGAAGACGAAAAAAGAAGAAGAGAAAAAAAAACTAACAAAAAAAAAGAGCACGATATAATTGTAAAAGCTTCCTGTATAATTTTTAAGAGGTAAGTAAAATTTTTAAAATTCTTTTAAAAAAATATTAAATACATAGTAAAAATATGTGTACGAAGGAAATTTTCATCCAAGACGTATGTATTTTTAAATCCTTATATCTTCGGCCTGGATAATGCAAAAAAACTCAAATTCTCACGTGGTTGTTTTCTATTCAACCATTTTAGATATGGGGGTAAAAAAAAAATAGATCAATCGTGGAATGTAAAATGGAACGTAAAATTAGTTTGACGTTTTTATGTAATATTGTGTGAGTCCTTTTTTTCTATTGAAGAATTTCTCAAACTGAACATTACCATCTTATTAAAAGGAGATCGAAAAATAGAAGGCGAAAGGATCAATCGAAAAATAGAAGGCGAAATATGAAAAAGCTAACTTTTTTGGTTGAATAAAAAACCAAATCACGATAAGATGAAGTTAAGAGGGGTGGAATCGCGTAAAATGATTCGTTGTCATCACATTTATGACAGTCACATGGGGGTTAGTGAAAAGTCAAACGACATAATCCCAAAAAACAAATCCCCATAAACAAAAAATCTTCAGGAGAAAACCGAGCAAAGACGAAATCCAAAAAAAAAAAAAAAATCTATAAAAAAAAATCTTCTGGAGAAAATCCCAAAAAGAAGCTGTGCAAGTAAAAATCGCGTGCGCAATTTGAAAATTTTCTCAAAAACTAAAAGATTTTAGCATCCGGTTTTCTATTTTTGACTAAAAACGAAAATTGTACTTAAAATCATAAAATTTTCAAAAAAATTAGTTTGAAATTTTGTTTTTAATATTTTTTCAATTTTTTTTTTTTCAAAATTTCGAGTTTGAAAATTAACAACTTAATTTAAAATGAGAATTAAAAAAGAGATTTCTGGCTTTCCAAAAAGGTATAGCCTGGCATTGTAAGTTTTGCCTTTGTTTTTAAATATTTTTTTTTCTGTTTTAAGTCAATTTTTCAGAAAATTGCCCCTCCGGCCTAAACGGGGGAAATAGACCACCCCCCTCCTTCCCATACGATTTTTTCTTGTCTTTACCCAACCTACTTGCTCTAAATTTTTGTGTTCACCTTATACCGATCACCCTGTATATCTAATTCTTAAAAATCAATATATTAGCTTAACAGCTCTACAGCAAATTTCTACCGCCTTTGTTGGATTCCAACAATTCTAATCCTTTAGTTTGAAGGATAAACTATGACCGACTTAGTACATTAATTACAAACTGCAAATTATTAACTGCATCAACTTATAGAACACAAAAAATATATTGATGGGGATTATTGTAGATTATTGGATATTTGGAGATGTGGCAAAAAAAAATATTTTTTGGGGATTTTGTCCTTTGGGCGCCTTTCCCCCTGGGGATTTCGTCGTGTTGGCTTACATTTTTTGTCACATGTGACAATCACCTTACGCAGATGGAATTTGTTGATAATGACAATCACTTACCTATATTTCCCCGGAAATAAATTATTTGTATACAGTAAAACCCGCTTAAGAGAAACCCGCTTATCTGAAATACTTTTTTCATCCCCGAGTATTTTTCGACCAATTACCTTTAAAACACTCCGCTTAAGCGAAACTCGCATATTTTCAGTTCAATTTTATATTTTTCATTGAAAAAAAAAACTCTCTTAAGTGATAAAAATATTAATAGAATCGCACAGAACGAAAAATTTGCTGAATGCTTTCGTTTCTTCTTTATTTTTCATCTTCACCATTTTCATAACGAAAATGACATTTGAATTTCTGATTATTTCACAAACGTTTACATTTACATTTTATAAACAATTTATCCTCTCAAACAAAAATCCAAAACAACATTTCCAATGGCTAGGTATACCAAAGTATTTTGACATTTATTAAAAAGAAAATTCCATTTTCATTCAAAGAAAAATACAATTGTTTCTAGCATTAATTCTCCACTTAATAAAATTTTTAGATCCGCTTAAGTGAATTTTTTCACTTTTTCGGTAAGTGAAATATTTTTTCACTTAAGCGGGGTGAAAAACGCCTAAGTGAAAGAAAGACTGTGACATTTTGCAGTTTCTCTTAAGCGGGTTTTACTGTACTACAATTTGATTTATGTCAAATACTGCAAAAAATCGAACATTCAGAACTCTAATACCCGCTATCCATGGTACAAATATTCAACCGGGGAATTCGGAATACGTCTCCCGGGGAGTTTTTTCTCGGGGAATATTTAAAATCGGTCTGACTAATTGTAAATTACTTTTGTCTAGATTTTATACTTTAGATTGATACCTAAACAACCTCTTACCCCCCCGTACAGGGGAGGGGGAAGAAAGGTTGAAATCGAGATTTCAATAAAACTTGGCATTGAGATATAATATAGGGTAGACTAAAAAAGTTGACCTCGAATTTTATCCGTTGTCTGTCTGTATGTTTAGCTATAGCCTTAACGGATAGGTGAATTTTCTTCAAACTTTGTACCTAGCTGTTTTTGCATATTCACCCGACAAGTTTTTTTATTATTATTATTATTATTTTTTTTTTTTTCAAATTTTTTTTTTGAAAGAATTAATTAAGAACAGGAAAGTAGACACAAAAAGCGAAAAACTATGAACTCTTGCCTGATCCTGAAAAATGCTAAAGCGTCAGGCCTAATCCTAACGTCTGGTAGCCCTCCACACACGAGTCTTCAAATTCACCCTTTGTGTTAGGAACTCAAAAAGAAAAACAAGCAGCCTGATAGTGGTTATAATAATAATAATTGAAAAAGGGAGGGGGGAGGGGTGGGGATTGGTGGAAAGCTTTATTATTCTTATCTAGTTGCCTTCGAATTCTTAGTTGGTTTTCTCAATTTAAAAATTCTTCGAGATGTAATAAATGAATTTCTATTGAATTTGAAGCAAAACATTTAATTATAAGTGCGATTTTTTATTTGTTGCTTTTGCAACAGAGATGGCTATGGGTTGCGACAAGAATACTCATACAAATAGTGTTAGTGTTATGATTCACATCAAAATACAAGATGATTGTTATAATGCTGAAATCAAACAAGCAATAATTTAAAGCAATTGTGACAAGAGGACAACGAGTATAACGACAAGAATGAGTATGAAGATGAGGATGAGTCATGCAACAGAAGTGAAAAAGGACAACACAAAACTGGGAAAGTGGACTTAAACTGTATATATGCAATGCACTTCTCTATAGTTGTTTGTCAAAGTGGTTGCGTGTGCTGGTGGGGTTATTTGTTGAACCTACGTACGTACATCAAACACATATCGCGAGAGGACAAGACAAAATTCAATGAAGTATGTCAAATATGGTATACGGTAAAAATAAAGAGCATTCACATTGCCACCGGCATGGTCCAAAAAGAATTATCCTTTTCAGGAAGGAATAGGCAGAGTGCTTATGATGTTTATGTCGATGATGACAGTGGTGCCTTGAGCTAGTATATCAACTTTGACTGGACATGGACATCCCCTATCCAGATATAATTTTGGCAATTCTTTTGATCTATTGTATACTGTATAGCCTAAAATGGGAAATTTCCTATTTTCAGTGATATTGGGAGATTTCACTTTATTTATTGCCAACCGTCACCAAGAATTGAAGGCTATTTTTTTTTTATAGAGAAAGGAGTATCGTCTATACACCTGATGCGAGCCAAAAAATGGAATCACTCCCTTTCACCTTTTGAAAACAATAACCTCAATGGATAAAATATTAATACCTAAATGTTTATGGTCACGTTTTAAAGCTTGAACTTAAAACTTTAAATTGAAGGTAAAAACCATAGTAAATCTATTGGATAGTAATAACGAAAATAACAAATAATAGGCGTGTTTTTTTTGTTTTTTTTGCAAAAAAATAAAACTTACAACTCTCAAACCATTTCGTTTCCATTGCGTGTCTGCAGAAATGGAGGGGACCTACAGTTTATTGCCGAATCCGAACGGCTAGGCGAGTGGTACTTTTCTACGACAGGAGATACTCTTGGATTATTTGTCATGTGTTTAGGTGGCAGTGGCTGGAAATCGAACCCAGACCTCTGGTGTGACAATCCAACGAACTAACCATTCCGCCACGTGCTACTACGGTTTTTTTTTGCAAGAAAGGAGGAAATCGGTCGAATTGTTAAGCTTTTTTATCTAGGAAACAATTGTAAAAAACGTTCAGGGAAACTGGAGAGTTTGTGCAAACACCAAAATCTCTAAGTCGCCGGTGTACCACGTAGGGATACATATGAAAAATTCATCGCACAAAATCGTCATTTGACGTCCAAGAACTGCTCAAATAGTTACAAAGAAGATTCCGAAATTAAGTGCAAATCACCGACAAGCTCGACTACGATTTTCTGTAGCGCACTACGATTGGAAAGTTGAGCAATGAAAGCGAGTTATGTCTCGCATGAGTGCAGAATGTGTAGTATAGGACACCCTTAGAAGTGGTCGTAGGGACAGAATACACAGACGAGCGATTTGAACAATGCTGTTTTGTCGAAATCGCCACTTACTGGGGAGGGTTTAGTATGATACAGGCAGGCCAGGCATTCAATTGAAGGAAAAATGAGCTGGTTTTTGTGACTGGTGGAAGTCGAGAAGGCGGTTTAACTGCGGATCGGTAAACTCCCATATTCTACTGCATTACGTCGTTCCATATGCTGGATGAATATTGCCAAAGATTTTGTACTATTGCTTGATAACGCTCGATGCTACACCGCGCCGGGAACATTCGGACTCGTTAGGGATGTTGTTATTGCCATGATGTACTGGCTGGCGCTAAGCCCAGACTTTGAATAAATATTTTTTTTCAAAAAATAGCGAAAGAGGGAAAGCTTTTGATTTATGTAGTTTCTTTTTGGTTACCCAAGACCAAGACTAGGAGAATTCTCATCTTTTCTTTAGCCGGCAATATGTTAAATATTAATTCTGGTGCACATTATTCTGATGCTTTTTCACTTTTAAGCTAAGCCACATTTTGGGCCTAAATTGTAAGAATAAAAGCTGCACTACATGAAAGCGGAATGGTGAATTGTTGGTGTGATCTGCAGAATCCATTCTCATTTGAATGCGTCTGATCTTGGGAATACTAGATCACATAGGCACAGAAATAAAACTTGGTTTAATAGCTTATTAATATCAAATACTCATGATGTATTTTTTCCCTAAAAGATACAACGTCTGTTTTTGTTTTAATCTCATGCTAAAATGAAGAAAAAAAAGGAAAACAATAGCAAGAGAAAGCAAGTGAGGAGGGGTGAATGCTTTCATTAATTTATTAATTTTTTTTTTTTTTTGCCTTATATGAAATATTTATGTCTTTCCTTTCTCCCCTTCAAGAGCAAAACCTTTTGCCAACAAAAGGCCTTTGTCCTCTCTCGCACTTATGCATATAGAAAATGCAGAGCTACTTAAAATGCCCATAAGGCATACATATTCCTGACCTCTTTTAACTCTTTTTTGTATTTTTATTTTTCAGTTTTTTTGGTTCTGATTTTTTTTTTTTTTTTGTATTGAATAGTTTCCTTTTTTCCAATGTTTTAATGGGCACTATCCCTAATGCGTTCATTTATGATGCTATTCTTCCTGGTTCTAGTAAAAAACAGCAAGTGTCTGTAAAAACAAAGTACAAAAAAAAAAAAAAAAACTCAGATTATCCTATAATACTTCTCTCGAGTCTATAGGATAAGCATTCAATCCCACTTCTGATACGTTGTGTTGTCGTCGTCGTCAGAACTAAAACAACCCACAATCGAGTATTATCGCGAATGTGGGTTTTGTTGTGTTTTTGATTCGTTTCACAAGTGGCGGTTTATATTGTTGGGGTGGTTTATTCTTTATATTCTGCTCCATAAACTTTTTTTGTAGAAAAAATAAAAAGAAAAACAACATCAAAATGCATAAACCGGATACACCAGAATGAGGATATGTTTAGCCAGATATGAATAATTTGTTTGTTCTCCTTGTTTTCTGATCCATTCCTGTAGCCTAAAATCCATCATGAAATGTAAAAAAAAAAAAAAAAAAAAAAAAAAAAACAACAAATGCCCATTCTATGATGTGCTGATTAAAATTCTTATCTTTCTTATTACTCTCGAAGTTAAAGACAATAGAACAAAGGCATGTTTTTGTAATCACAATGCAAACACAAAACAAATTTAATCCTGAGCTAAACATAGGAAAGAAGTTTATTTATTTACATAGTTTTTCAAATCTACGATATTAAAGTTTTGAATTCACAGACTTTGCTTAAAATAAAAAAAAAATTTAATTACTGTAATAATTTACAACAAGTTACAAAGAAAAGATCTGAGTTAATATCTGTTAAAAAAATATCTATTTCATTGTAGTGCATATTAAAAATCTTACAACATTGAGAAATTGGCTCAGACGACTGTCCATGATTAGTAGAATGAGGTATTTCAAAAATAAATTGCTGCATTTCCAATGTTCTTCTTGGTGAATAACTAATGAATAAATTAAATCTCCACAATCAATATCGTTGCAAAGAATTTCACGAACAAAAAAAAACTCTGTACGTTCTAGAAGATTGACAGACGGCCTAAGCCATTATTAAACTTTATATGAAATAAGATCCCTTAAAACTTGAATTAGTTCACATTCCTCACAAAAAACACCTGCGATCGTAATTAAGATTGAAATATCCAGTTAAAGAAATTTTCCTGAAAGCATACCTTAAAAAGTTCTTTTGGACCTTCGAAACAACGCAACCCGCCTGGAAAAAGAATCTAGTTTTCAATAAGGCCCTGGCAAGTGATTCATTGTTACTAACAAGGGTCTAGCAAGGGTTACAATAGGCATTCGCTAGGCTCTCACCAGTTATGAACCTTTTTGCCTCGTCAGATAAATTCTGCCTAAGCCCTGACAAGTAAAAACAAGATTTGTTCGACATATATTCTCCATGGTTTTTATTTCAAGAGGCACTTCTTGTTGTTGTGTTGCTTCGAAGACTTCAGTGTACTCACTACGTTTCAGCTTGCCGATGAACTGGTGGTCATCCTGGTTGCACCTGTCTCCAACATAATTCTCATGGTACTTATCCTGCCGTTTGTATGCATTTACGTGTCGGTTTAAAAACGCGCAGCGTCCGGTAGTGTCATCGTTTGTGATTCTGCGGTGATGCGCTTTCTGTTGCTTAGATTGGGAGGATAATAAAAGTTGACTAATTTCACGGATTAACCGCGAATCCATTTTTTTTTAATTTTATTTTATTATAAAACACTGAAACTAAAAAATTCTTGCACTTGCTTTTTAGGTAGAACAACCTAGAATAGATTTCTAATAAATGTCAAAATCATTTGTGATTCTGTGTTATTCTGTTTTGTCTGCAGTTGCGATTTTACTACTTGACACACCGATTCACAGTCTCAGCGAGGCACTAATAGGGACCTGTCAAGTTTTCCTCTTCCATGTTTTCCTTACCGAAAACTTGCCAGGGCCTTACCTAAACTTACCAAAAACTTGCCATTTTTCCAGGCGGGAAGATTTTAAAACTTCGAAATTTAAAAAGAGCAAGAAAAATCGTATATTTCAAAAAGAAAAATAATTTTTTAAATAAAGCAATTCAATTTCCGTTTAATTCAATAAATAAATAAATTTTTTTTATTTAGTATAACCTAAAGTTCAAGGTTTCCAACAACATATAATACTTGTGTAATCACTAATAAGGGTCAAGCAAGGGTTACTATTAGGCATTCGCTAGGCCCTCGCCACTTATGTACCTTTTTGCCTCGTCAGTTAAATTCAGCTTAAGCCCTGACTAGTAAAAACTAGATTTGTTCCACATATTTCAGTCTGGTACCTACAGTTACTTGTAGTCTGTATTGTTGACGGGAGACGGATGATACTGTTGGTGCCTCCACGAATAAAGTTTTTTATTTCAAGAGGCACTTCTCGTTCCATCTTTCCGAGAAACTGATGGTTGTCCTGGTTGATCCTGTTTGCTACATAGTTCTCATTGTCCCAATATTCGATGCTGTTTGTGTGCATTTACGCCCGGTTCAAACTGACTAGAAATTGATAGCAGCATCGAATATTAAAAAAAAAAAAAAAAATATACTTCATAAAAGCGTAAAATTTTGAACACAATTTTTTTTCATTATTTTTTCAAAATTTTTAGTTTGAAAATTAATTTTTCAGAAACTATTCACTCAAAGACAATAATCACCAACTTTAACCACTAAAATAAACAAAATAAGCTCAAGCAACTCCTGGACATAACTTTTATTATCTAAAAACTCAATTTCTAAACTTCCTGAAGTAGATTTAGCCAGATCACATATTTGCAACATTTCCGGCGTTTATCGTCTACTTTGCGTATCTACTTTTGAACTTATGGTGATGTTTGGCGTCCCACAATGAGAGTTTAACAATAAAATTTTTATTTGCCAGCGGCACACCACCGACGCAAGCAGACGATAAATCCAAACACAATTATTGGTTTCCTCCATGGAATCACCACGTGGAGTTCCAGCTTCTGCTGGAATAGTGATTGAAACTGGTGCTCAACCTAAGAAGAAGCCAGTGGCGCCCTCCCCTCCTGTGGAGAAGGTGCAGGCCAGTGGGGTAGTAGCCTTGCCGAGTTATGGTCCACTGATATCAGGGCCGAGATGGTCAGAATTATGGGTAGGAGTGGAGTGTAGGGGACTGCCTTCAAAATATGATGCACTTCTTTTGGTTTTGACAGGTAGTAATGAGAGGCTCAAGGGGACATTGGAGGGTGGGATCGTTTCGGCTTCCACCAAGGAACTGGCAGAGATGCGCCGTGGAAAGGATGGTTCTTCTGGGCCTGTCAAATCCTTGCGTGTCCCAGTTGGCATTGGTGCCGCTGAGCATTTAGTGTCTGACCTTCGTTGCGAACGGACGTTGTTGTGTGAGTGCTCCGCTTAGTAAAGTAGTTTGCTCGGGTTAGTGGAGTTTTAGAGAGAGTGGGTAAAGCAAGCAAGTATAGTGATGTGTAGTGCTCAGGTGAGTGACTAGTATCTGGGGCTGGGTTATTGGTGAAACTTTTGTGTGAAAAGGACATGTACTTAAAGAGTAAAGATGGTGAGGTCGAGAAGACTAGTGTGTCGAGGAAGAAGAAGGGGAAGAACTCTAAGAAGAGCGCTACGGCTCCGCTGGATTTGGCTTCGGCTTCGAGCTCCATGGTGGAGGATTTTGCCATGGAGACCAATGATGTGGGCGGTTTGGTTAAGAATTGAAAGAGGCAGGTCGAGAAGTCTACTAAGATGGACTCCTCGGCCTTCGATTCCGTGTGCTCTAAGGTGGTTATTCTTGAGCTTTCTCCTGCTTTTTCGGGTGAGCTAGCTGCATACGTAGCTCCTGTGGTCGCACAGGATGATGGTTCCCAAGATGGAACTCTTTTAGGTGAGTCTCCGTTGGAAGGGACTTCTGGTGGTGCTTCTGTGAAAAGGACATCAGTCAGTGTCGTAGTGGCTTCGCCTGCCAGGGGTACAGGCTCGGACAAAAGTCTGAGTCTTGCCAGTGTCATGGCGAAGTGTAATGAAATTAGGAGGATTCTATGTTTTCCAGGTGGCATTCTCGTTGGACTGACAGCGAGAAGGGGCGGACCACCTTTCAGTTTCTCTTTGATGTATTAGGGGCTTCTGAGCGGGTGGTACTGATGGGTGAGTAGGGATGCCTCCACTTCTCACTCTTCACTGGCTTCCTGCAAAGCTGGACCTTGGCCAGCTCGGCTGATTGTGCGTCTGGAGCTGAGAGAGAGGATTGAAGGCATGTGTCGGTTAACTGTCCGCGTTACGCTCGCACTTCAGGGATCTCTCTGCGATGGGTGTAGCCACTCTAGCGGATAACTTTTATAGAAAATATACAATTATACCCTTTTAATCGACACATATTTTTTTTTATCGACAATCAAATTAAGAGCCTTTCGGTTTTTTCGTTCATCGTTGTTTTTTAACAGATAAGCTAATAGAGTTCCCAACCATCTTCATTTGTTCCCTCGTCCTTTTCTTTACTGAAAAATTTCCTCTTACTGAAAAGAGTGTGTATAGTGAGTGGAACAAAAAAAAAGAAAATTCATCTCCAGGAGTTTCTATATTTACCTTTGCGTCTTTAATCAGAGATATAATTTTTAAATGGATAAAAACAAACCTACGTCATTCCATTCCTTAATCCAAGAGAATAAAGGACATTAAACAAAAGGCATACAAAAAAAAAAAAAAAAAATATGAGACTAATAACTGGAAAATTGTCGCACCATGATAAGCCCAGCCATGGCAGTAGAAAAAAAGAAAAAAAAAAATTACGCCCTCGTTAAACAATGGTTGAGAATAAGGCTGTTTCCGTGGAAAGGCGAACAAACTGTGCGATCCCATTCAATCTTACAAAAGGAAAAACAAAAAAAAAATAACGATTAGAGGCCGCCAGAACCCACAAGTCATTCGAGAATAAGATTTGATTGTGTGAGAACCGATTATTATTTTTTTGTATTGAACTAAAGTTTTCAAACTTCCTTTTCATTCTTTTTGCATTAAACTTGTTCACTACCGTGTAATTTGACCCCGATAGACTTTTTCTTATGGGTTTTTGTTTTAAGTCGCAGGTCCTTGCAAATATATGCCTTAATCGGTCGATGCTCTCCAAGTGAACAACAAATCCACGCCATCACTCAAATTCAGCGCGATCTATGTGGCATAGTCATTATCCACGCCACTGGATAATTAAATGTCATAATCGAATATTAGGAAATGGATCTTTATTGCAGCAAAAATTTCTAAGGGAATGCTTGCCTTCTTGAAAAATTGGGGACGTGAATGTGAATGATACTTGAAAATTTCTCTACGAATTTATTGGTATCGGGAATACATTTTCTAGGGGCATTTGATTGTCTTTCATTACATTTTTTGTATGAGGAAAATTTTCCTCCCGGGAAGATTTACGATAGCCGAAAAATATTCCGAGGGAATTCGAAAAAAAAAACATCAAACCCATATTTCTGCAATGCGAATTTTTTTAGCTAAAACCTGACCAGTTTTTTTACAACTACATACTTTGGTCATTACATGTACGAAGAATTATTTGTATGACAGCTACCTTTTCTAGATGAATAAATAAATAAATAGATTTGGTGGCACAAACGGCTCATGAAGAACCAGAGCCTAGCGACTTACAACTCTCAACCATTCCTGTGTGCGTGTCTGCAGGAATTGAGGGGACCTATATTTTATTGCCGAATCTGAACAACAAAGGTGAGCGGCACTTTCCTATGACAAGAGATATTCTTGGAGGATGTATGTCACTTCCTCGCAAGAGGTAGTAGCTCCGAAAAAAAACTTAAGGTGGAAGCGGCTGGCCTCTGGCATGACAGTCCAACGCACTAACCATTACGCCACGGGCTTATATGCCTTCGGCTTTTCTTCACCGCGTGAATTGTACGGCCTGTGGTTGATGTGGTGTGAAAAGGGGAGGGGTCTCGTTGTGGCAGTGAGAGAGCCTAGTTTTCAGTAGCAACCATGGTTTGGACGGGAAAGCATCGTGGGTTTGCTGTTAGGTCGTTCATTTTCAGCAGTGACGAGGCCCACTTCCACCTGTGTGGAACTGTTAACAAACAGAATTTTCGATATTGGGCTAATGAAAACCCAGGGGAAATTTACCAGAGGCCACTTCACTCCTTTAATAAAGTGACTGTATAGTGTGCAGTATCCCAATTTGGGATTATTGGTCCTTACTGTTTCGAGGATAATGGGTGAACCGTCACTGTCACCGCTGAGCACTTTGTGACAATATTGGAAGAGTTTTTTGAACCCGAGCTGGAAGAATTGAGTGAAGCAACTAATCTGGGAGACATCTGGTTCCAACAGGACGGGGCTACATCCCACACTGCTAGGATTTCAATGGCGAAATTGAGGCAAGTGTTCCCCCAGAGCGCCTCGTCTCTTTGAGGGGTGACGTGGAGTGGCCTGCGCGCTCAACTGATTTGAGCATTTGTGATTTTTTTTCTTTGGGGTTACATGAAGGAAAAAGTTTTTAAACTTCGCCCACATACCCTGGAAGAACTTAAGGACAGAATCAGAGAGGAAGTTATACGGCAATACCCATCGAAATGTGCAAAGTAGCGGTTGAAAACTTCAGAATTCGCCTTCAAGAGTGTATAGCGGCTGACGGCCGCCACCTACGTGATATCATCTTTAAGACTTAATTTAAAAAAGATTTTGTACTGAATTAAACAATATAAACATAATCTCTGTAAGTTGAATTGTTTTTGTTTTACATCCCTTTAAAACCGGTTCATACCTTTAGCTCCACCCTGTATTAGTTTTTTTTTTAAAGTGGGCGTCTCAGTGGTGGGAAATTAACTGTAAGGCCGTGTGTGAATTGGCTTAAAATCGCGTTAAATTTTATCCAAAGATTAATTTTTGACACTAGTGAGGTGAATCTGTACGTAGAAATGTCAAAATTTAATCTAGGATAAAATTTAATCGAAATTTTAAACGAATTCGCACACGGCCTTAAGATGCAATTTCCAACTCTTACAACACCTGAAAATTTCATCAAATTCGGTGGAGTGGTTCATGTTTTATCAATCTAAAACGGTTTTTTCTTACAAAGATCCACTGTATGCTGCACTCGTATGTATTTGAATATCTGTCTTACCCAAAAAGAATAAGACATACAATGTAGGAAATTTTCTCAGTTTTATTTATCTTTTAACTATTTTAGTCGTAATATTAGTCGGAGAGCAGATATTGGCGAAAAACTGTTTTTGGCCGCCATTTTTTTTTTTTTTTTTTTTTTGAAATGGTGGCGCGAGCGGCATAGATACGAGATGGCAAAGTGAAAATTCGAAAAGAGCACCTGAAATTTATAAACATTCCAATTTTCAAAACTCCTACAAAACTTTCGAGGCAACCTCCTTTTTTTCGGACCAAATGACTGGACTCACATGAAAATGCTGTGTACCAAACTTTGTCCTGTACAAAATGTAAGGTTCGGCCAAAATTTTGTAACATTTCAATGGACTAGGAAAACTTCAGATGCTTCTGGTTTTGATATATGAAACTTTTTTTCCAAACAATACGCACCCCTGCCAAAAGGGTGGTGCATACAACAAGTAATACAAAACCCCTAGGGGATACATTTTTCATTCACCGTTCTCCTATATCCTTCTTGTGCTATTAAAAATAAAAATCATTTGCGGGTCAGTACGATACGTAATGCACCCTGTGTCTCCTTTGTCTTTTGTTCTTTTTAATATAAAAGATTTACATTACACGCTGTTGAATTCGCTTCAATTAATTTGAGAATATTTTTTCTGTGAGTTTTATTTATACAAAAATTCTTGTGTTTTTTCTTTCATTTAAAAGGAGGGCGTCAATATTGTGAGTATTGTACACCTTTGTGTTTTTTTTTTTTTTTTTTTTCTGGCACTGAATGCAACCATTTAAAAAATTCGAAAGAAGTCCTCAATTGAAATACGTGTAGTTGTCAGGGTTTCACGATACCCAAAGTAGGTACTCTATAGGCCGGCATATATACATATGAGCATGTTGATGATGAGAATAATGGTAGTGGTGGTGGTTTACTGACAAAATAGGTTAAGTGATTTCTGAGTATTTTTTCGCAGGGCTTGATTCCTAGGTTTTTTTTTTTTTTTTTTTTTTTTTTATCAAGTTAAGCTACATTCTAAATGTTTTACTTGCTTGATTCCCATTTCCTTCCCCCATTGGGAGTTGTCGTAGGGTTTCTTCTTAATTATGTTGTATCTATGTACAAAATTTCATCCACGCGTTATTATTCAAAGGGATTGGTTTATTGTTTGTATACGCGAGGGGTGATGGGTAGTTGATTTTTTTTTTTCAGATTATGTATGCACTTATAATGTTTTTTACGCTTTTTTTTTTTTTTAAAACTGGTATCAAATTTTTGATAAAACTTTATTTTCGTGTTATTCCAATTGATTGTCATTATTTTCAGTATTTTTCGGATAATTCACAGATGAAAAAATACACATTTTGACGTTTCGATATTGGCAAAGAATGCCTTTTTTTTAATTTTTAATGGCTGAACTGATTTGGTTAAAATTTTGTCACCAAGTACTTTTCAGTAGTTCTAGAATATTTTTTTTCTGTGCGAAATTGATCAAATTTATTAAAAAAAAAAATATATCAAAAATGAAATCATTAGTACTTTCGACTTCATTCTAGAGCCCTCGCCTTCAGGCGTGTATCTAAATACACGTGTAGTTTTTTTTTTGTTACACGTGTATGGTCTAAATACACGTGTAAGCGGCGCACAGTGGCGCAAATTGACTTTTTTGGTTGCGAAAAATCAAAGCTCTTAAACGAATACAGATATCGTAAAAATTTATTTTTCTACTTGAAGGAAATTTCCAAGGCTATAAAGTTTGTGAATTTTAAGAAAAAATATTTACAGGGTGATTCAGTGATTCTTCTGCTGAAATACGACTTTCTCCCAATAGAAGAAAATTGACTTAATATTTTACTTCAAAAAATGTCAATAGCAAATAGCTGAAGTAAAAACAGGGTGTCTTAAAGTCAAACAAAATCACAGTGGTGCATAAAAGTAAACAAACAATAATTTTTAAAAAAATATTTCCGCATGTGTATTAAAAGCCATTTTTTTTTTATTGTTTTGCTGCACAAAAGAGCGAAGTATACTACTTCAGTAGTAAATTTTAAGTAGAGAAAGTATGTTAAGTGCTATAATATAATAAAATTAAGGAAAAATGCTTTACAGGGTGTTCCAGAATTTCATGTTAAAAAAAAGCATGTAAAAATAATGTTGTTATTTTTAAGGATACAATAAAAAAAGCCATATGAAAAAAAAAACAACCTTCTTTAATAAAATCTCTCTAAACCGCAAATAGGCAAAAACTGGCAGCTGGATTTTTTACTAAATATTTCAGAAATGTTTAAAGATTAAAAATTTCCGTTGAGTTTAGATCAAGAACTCTTAAGCGGGTTTTTATAACTCAACTCAGAGTAAAAAAATTGAGCCAAAGACAGCTTTTCGAAAATTTTAAAATTTTGCAATAAAAGTAAAAAAATTGATCATATTATTGTAATACAAATGGTCCTTTTTACAAGCTCAAATAAAAAATATATAATTTTTTAAAAATACATAATTTTTTAAAAATATATAATTTTTTAACAAGTTTTTTAGATTTTAAAGCCGAAACTTTGAAAATTTTCATAAATCAAATATTTTTTCTTTGATTTTAAAAATAAGGACACTTTGACTACCTGTATTACTGAATCCTTCGACGATTTTAAAATTTTTTTCGACTTTTGAAGCTTCCAATATTTCCTAATCCAGTAAAAATAGTTTTGGATTTTAAAGCACACACGAAAATTGAATTTTGCACTTCTGCCCGGTGCCGTGAATTAAAATGTCGATTAAATTTTTAACCGAGATTAAATTTTGAAGTATTTACAGACTAAAATTTAACGCCATTTTAACCCCATTTTAACATGTGTAGTGATAAAAAAAAACACGTGTAACACGAATATACGTGTTTTACACATGCAATAGGGGCTCTTCCTTTATTCACAATGTTCACAGTGTATTTCCTAACCTTTAAAAAAAGAAATGCAAGATTCTTTTTGTTAACTTTTTTTTTTCTGTTTTATTTTCAGATCCTGAAAAAATAGAAAATAATAAAACGTGACACCACCAACGAATTCGGCGCTGACGACATTCGGCAGTTAATATTGGTATGTGATAAAATATTTAATATTTAAATATATAATCATTTTCAATTTTTCCAAAAACCAAAAGACATTTTGGCATTCAGTTTTTTTAGTGTTTAACTAGAAATTGGTAGGAGCATCGAATATTAAAAACAAAAATACTACTTAGTAACGTAAAATTTTCAACAATATTAGTTTGAACAGAATTTTTTTTTTAATTTTTTCAATTTTTTTTTAAAACTTTTCATTCAAATAATTTGGATTAAAAACATGATAAAAGAACGGACATCTGGCTTTAAAAAAAAGTATATAGTATGTAAGTGTTGCCGTTGTTTTTTAAATGTTTATAAATTCGATTTTGTAGTCTAAAGTTAGACATACTTTAGAATGATTTTATAAAAAAGACTGTATCAGTCGTATTTATTAGATTTGTGCTTTTTTAAACAGTGTCTAAGTATTTTGAAACGGTCGGAAATATGCCTTATTTAAAAAATATAAAATAAAAATATTGCATTTTCAAGGTTAGACAATCGATTTCATTGTCCAAAGTTAGATAAAAAGTTAGATCACTTACGCAGCAATTAGAAAGGTATATTTATGACTTGGACGGCTGTCTAAAGTTAGGCAACCTTTATAAATACGACCGTATACGTCTAACTTTAGACAGCTATCCAACATTATAAACATTTCCCATCGGTTGTAATCTTTTATCTAAAACGGAGTAAGTGGGTGCGGTGATCTTTCTTTCCATTTATTTGTTAAGGATTTTTTCAATAAAAAAAAAAATAGAAGTAGATCTTGAAAAAGCGAAGTAGATTTTATCTTTTCCTCAAAACCGAAGTAAATCTACTTTCATCGAAGTGAAGTACCAACCCTGCTCGAGACTGAATTATTCCAGGTATGTCACTGGTAATTTGAGGTTGTATTTAGATAACTGCTAAAATATTATTTTAAATAATGAGTTGTCCAACTATTTAGACAGTGGCTAGGAAGATAACTCTCCAAGAGTGTTCTAAGGAAATCTAATAAATACGACTGGAAGTGAATAAAACCGCGATAAACACGAATTTGCAGTTTTGATAAACTTATTTTACTCAAATGTGCGAATTCGCTTGTCACTCTTGACCGCAATTTAATTTACTCGCTTGATGAATTAAGCTTTTGTGTACATCAAAATTTAAAGATAATGAGTGTGTTTCTTTATTTATTCCGGATAAGGAATAGAATTGATGGAAAAGACGGAATGTTTATCCAGAATGGAATGAAAAGAAAAAAAAAAACAAAACTAGAACAAAAACAATGGAAATCCAGTTGATCGGTGATATGTCAAAACAATTGAATTAACACCAATGTAAATCTGCCATAAAGGAGAATTGGTATACGTCAATTAAACTAAACGCGCCCAGTATTCTTTTTATTCTACACTTCACATGGAATGAAAAGAATGCATTCCAAATATTCTAGAATTAATAAAGAAACAACAGAATGGTTTATCCGGAATATTCCGTCCAATAAAGAAACGCAAAACTGGTATTTCAAATATTCTTAACATCCAGAATGATAAGTCAGGTATTCCGAAATGCATCCAAAAGGCGTTTTTCTTTTTTTAGTTCAGAGCAGTTCCAAAATGTTGTGTTTTTTTTTTTTTTGAGTTCAGAGCTCTCAGAGCTTAGAATTTGTGTTTCTTTTTTCGTTCAGAGTGCGTTCAGAGCGTGCTCCATGAGCTCAGAATAAAATAACCGAGCAGGCAAAGCGTGGCCAACTTCATACAGTTTCCATGTAATTTGACAGATATGACAATTGAGTGCTCAGGTGTGTTTTATAATTAAATCGGAGTGCTCTGAACATACTCTGCTCAGAATTTACTCCGTTCGCTCAGAGTCTACTCAGTGCTCTGCTCTGAAAAAAACTCTGAAATAAAAAAGAAAAACGCCTAAAGTGAGTCTGAAAGTAAAAATCATTTTTAATTTTAAAAGATGTAATACATTTTTTTGTGTAATTTTTATTTGTGAAGTCAGGTGTAAAATTTATTAATAAAAATCATCTTCACTAGATCGTAAAAAATTGATTGTAAAAAATATTTTAATTGACGTGTTTCGCTCATAAGCGCATATTTCTTTTTTTTTTTTTAGACTCTGTGTTGTATGTAAATACACTTTTTCTTCCATTTAATTCTAGTTGAATATTAAAGAACCAAAGCGACCTAACCCACCCTCTCAGTAATATTTTTTTTTTGAGATGGATAGATTTCTTTTACCTCTTAGAGATGGAGACTATGAAGATAGAGAACAATAACAAATTGGGGACGAATCTAATTCCTGCAAATGTACTTGTTAATTTGTGGAATTAAAAACTATCATTCGTATATCTCAGAGAAAAAAAATAATAAGCATAATGACACATGAGTCAACTACCTGATTTAAGTACAAAATATTAAGTTTATGATGAAGTTCTTATATAATCCAAAAAAACCTGGGGTTAAACATATGTGTGTATGAACATATCCCGAACATTCATCAGCATCAGAAACACCAGTTGAATTTCATCTCTTTTTTTTTTCATTTTAATTGTGTGTGCGTGTGTGTGTGTGTGTATGTGTGTGTGTAACACAGAAAAGACGCACACATAAACACTGGGGGTAAGTCCTTAAAAAGCTTAAACAGAAAAAAAAAAAAGAAAACGCCTAACTACAGGAACTGCCTGCTCGCGCAAACACAGTAACATTCTTTTGTGTTTATCGAAATTATCTTCTCTATGTTAGCATCAGGCTGCATCCTCATCCTCGTCCTGAACATATGATTCTTCCTGTGAGTTTTTTTTTTTTTTTTTAAGTAGAGTGTGCCAGCAAACCGACAGCATAAAAGTATACCATCGCTCCTCTTCCCTTTACTCCAACGTGTGTTCCTATTGTTTCAGACGTCTATGATAAAACCACCAGTATACTAGGTAGATGGGCTAGGGTGATTGGTTTGTGGGGTGGTTTTGTTTGAGTAGGATTTTTTGTCAGGCGTATAGGTATATCGATCCGAAATGGGATGCAGTGTTGCTGCAACCTAACAGGCTGTCCATGTACCTAGTGGTAGGAAGTTGATGTGTGAGGGTATCATTCTCAAATCACGACATACAAACGAAAAAAACCTAACCTCTTGCACTGTATTAATAACAGGAGATATGTATGACAGAGGTTTAAAATATTACGACAAATAATCCTTCCAAATGACGTATTGGATGAGAATTTGTCTTTTTCTTCTTAAACTAAAGCTCAATGGGGATTATAATATTTCGGTATATCCGAATCTTAAAATTTGATATATTATTTTTTCTTGGTTTTTTTGTATCACGGGGTCACCAGATTTGATCAAATCTAACGGGTTTTAAAGGTCTTTTCTACGAATTCAAAAATTGCGGTATATAAAAAAAAATTGTAAAAAATAGATAGGTATGAAACTCAGGTACCTAAGGTCCGGTTCGTTTTATTTTCATAGGATGTCCTATAGGCATAACCAGCGATAAAAAATGTGTCTAATTCCATCAATAGAGTGAAGTTAGGGGAAAATGACACAAAAAAGACGTTAGGGGAATGACTGTCCGAAAGGTGTTTTATGGGAATTAAATCGAAGTTGGGAACACGTTAGGGGGAATGCCATTTTCGGTGTTTAAATCCGGATAACGGGTATGAATCCAAAATATTGATGTCTTTGAAGATAAATTTAGTGGTTTTCTTCCTAATTTTATTTCTATTTTCCAAATTAAATTAATATGTGTTTACCGATTAATTTGGTTATTGCTTTTCACTTGCACTAAAAAAAAAAAAACAAACTGATTTTTTTTCCAAAATTTTACGTAATTAAGTACTAATTTTGTTTTTAAAATTCAATGCTCTTATTAGTTATTAATCAAAAACAGAAAACCGGATGCTAAAATGTCTTTTAGTTTTTGAAAAAATTTAAAAATAACGAAAGGGAAAATTTTTTAAAAGAATTAGCTTTAAATAGAAAAAAAAATTATTAAAACACAACTTTAAACCGTCACAACGGCACATGCTATACCTTTTTGTAAATCTAGAAATCTCTGCTTTTATTTTGTTTTTTAAATAAAGTTTTTTCAATGAAAAAATTTTCAAAAATTAATTTTCAAACCTAAAATTTTTGAAAAAAAAAAAATTAAATTGTGTTCAAATTTTACTTTTTTTAGTAATATTTTTGTTTTTAATATTCGATGATACTCGATCCTATTAATTTCTAGTCAAACACTGAGAATTGGAGCCTTTTTTTTATTTTTTGAGAAAATTGAAAATTTTCTTACTTTTGAAAAAAAAAAATTTTTGAAATGTTTTTTTCATTTTTTTTTCCAAAATTTTGAGGTTGAAAATGAATATTTCAGAAACCATTCCCTAAAACAGATTTATTTGAAAATAAAATAAAACAAGAGATTTCTGGATTTTAAAGAAGATATATTGTGGCATTGTAAGTGAAACTATTGTTTTAAAATATTTTTTTTCTGTTTTAAGTCAATTTTTTTTAGAAAATTGACCCTCCCGGCTAAACGGGTGGAAATAGACCCCGATTTTTGTCTTACTGCCTGAACAGAATAGAAATGCAGACGGAACTGAAAGAGCTGTCAAAAAGTGTCGTACTCGTACGTTATTTTTTTAAAGTGTCCAAAATGCAGCTGTACAGCTTTGAAAGTATTTAAAAAAAAAAACCAAAACAATATTCTTGTGTACAAGCTCAGAATTCACATTTTTTGTTTCCAATAATTTTCCTTTTAATAAATAATTTTTTTTCGCATACAAATAACCACAATATTTTTTTTTCAATATTTTGACAGCTATTCCAGCTCGGGCTCCGGTTCCATCTCCGTAAAATGGGTTGGGTACGAAATCCCGAATGCCAAAATCCCGAATGTGCCAAAAATCCCGAATGCCAGAATCCCGAATGAAAGAATCCCGAATGCCAAAATATCGAATGCTAAAATCCCGAATGGCTCACGTGCGCGATTTTAAATGGGAACGTATCATAATCCCGAATATAAAAATCCCGAACATTAAAATCCCGAACATTAAAATCCCGAATATCAAAATCCCGAATGACGAAATCCCGAATTTCAAAATACCGAACGACAAAATCCCGCCATTGAAAAATCCCGAATTTTAGTATTTTTTTTCACTACATTTTTAGTACTTTTTTAGTACTTTTTCAGCACTTTCTTTAAAGATTGAAATAAGGTATCTCTTGTTGAATGTTTGTTCGCCCACATTTCGTACCGAAAATATCAGTTGAAAAATGAAAATTCACAAAGAATTAAAACAAAAACCAAAAACAAAAGAAAACAGAACAAAATAGTAAGATTTCATAAGAAACTCTCATTTAAATGAATGAGATTAACGGAAAACGAACAAATAGACTGAATTCCGAACGACAGAATTGATATTCGGGATTCTGTCGTTCAGGATTTTGTAATTCGGGATTTTGATATTCGGGATTTTGATTTTCGGAATTTTGATATTCGGGATTTTGAAATTCGGGATTTTGATATTCGGGATTTTTTTTGAAAAATTTTTAAATTCGGGATTTCGATACCAACTCTAAAGAAAAAGTTGTTTGATTTTTTTTTTGTTTAAAAAAATGACATATTCAATGAAAAATTTTCTTTACCTACTCAGAAGCACCAGCTTGCAAAATTATAAAAAAAATCGGTGGAGCCATTAAAAACCTATTATTCGAAAATGAGATATTTTTTCAAAAAAAAAAAAATCAAAACCTTATCTTATGCTAAAACCTGAAACGTTGTTTTCTTCTAATCAAATTATGTATGTGTATATCTACCGACCGTGCAGGAGTAAGCCCTATTAATTCTGTTATCACATATGACAAAAAATAATTGCAAATAAAATTCAAGATAAGAACTGTTCCAAGCTTTAAAAAAAAAAACTTCTTAATCAACGTTAGTTCTAAATTTTGAAATAAAAATTTTGCGTGATTTCTAAAACTGATCTGAAGGATGAACTGATTTAAAAAAATCAAGTAGGCAGTCAGTTTCATTCGGTGGATGTCAGTGTTTGGTAATAATTCTAAGGCATTAGAGGTTGGGTCGGAAAAATTTTAGATTTTAGTAAAATTATGAAAAAAAATGTTAATATTACGTCGTTGTTACCATCATTCTCACTATAATAGCTAGATAATGCAAAAAAATCTCATGCTCATGCAGAGGATTATTCTTTTGAAAATTGGCTTTTGGGTGCATTTTTTGTGGAACCTCTATTTAAACGTATAGAAAATTTCAAACTCTTATTAAAATATAAATTATTCATAGTTTTAACAAATTTCAATAAATTAATAAAAAAAAACAACCTTTTTTAAATTTCTTCCTCTGTCTTTGTCTTTTCAGTACTTATGTTGTGAAACATGAGGCTTTTAATCAGCGCCTTGTTGCTGGCAACACTATATCATAATGTAAGATGCAACGGCAGTGCTAGCAGTATAAACACCGGCAGCGGCAGTAGCAGCAGCAGTGGTGTAAACAGTAGCGGTGGCCCAAGCAGCAGCAGTAGTAGTAGTAGCAGTAGTAGTGGTAGTGGTAGTGGTAGTAGTAGTGCTGGTGGAAATATAGCCAATCAATCGTCATCCCCGAAAATCAACAACTATAGCAGTATAATAACCCGACAAGTACAATTCGACACAACACTGAATCATCTTGTTGTGGACACAATAACCGGACGTGTTTATGTTGGTGGCATTAATCGTCTATTTCAACTGTCGCCGGAACTCGAACTACACGAATCCGTAACGACCGGACCTCAAAATGATTCAGTCGAGTGCACGGTGCTCGATTGTCCAGCGCATGCGGTCCGTCAACCAACGGATAATGTGAACAAAGTGCTGCTCATCGATAGAGCAACATCGCGTCTAATATCTTGTGGTTCATTGTTTCAAGGCATTTGTACGGTGCGTAATTTACAAAATGTCAGCATCATCGAGCATCAGGTATCGGACGCAGTCGTTGCAAATGATGCCAATTCCTCGACGGTGGCATTCATAGCCCCAGGGCCACCGCAACCGCCAGTTACAAATGTTATGTATGTTGGTGTGACATACACCAACAACTCACCATATCGCAGTGAAATTCCAGCTGTGGCTTCACGCAGTCTCGAAAATCAAAAACTATTCCAAATTGCGTCATCTGCTGTAACGACAGGAACACGCATTTTCATCAATTCATATGCCCGCGAATCATACCTGGTGAATTATGTTTACGGTTTTAGTTCGGAGAAATTCTCGTATTTCCTCACGACACAACTCAAACACAACCACCACTCCACGCCAAAGGAGTACATTACCAAATTGGTTCGCATCTGTCAAGAGGACTCCAACTACTATTCGTACACAGAAATTCCTGTGGATTGTATTGATGCCCAAGGCGGCACCAAATACAATCTTGTGCAGGCTGGTTTCTTGGGTAAGCCCGGCTCAGATTTGGCATCAAATTTAGCCATAACCGAACAAGATGATGTGTTGTATGCGGTCTTCTCGGAAGGTAAAGGCAACGTGTCAACCGATAACTCAGCACTATGTATATATTCGCTGAAATCGATTCGCAGAAAATTCATGCAAAACATCAAATCTTGCTTCAATGGCAATGGAGCCCGCGGGCTTGATTTTATATCGCCGAATATGGATTGTGTTTCAACTGTAGGTTGTTTGATGATGAAGAAATGAAGAACTTTTTTGCAAATCAAATAATTTCTTTCCAGAAACTACAAACCATTGGCGAGGACTTCTGTGGTCTTGATGTCAATTCGCCATTGGGTGGTGAACACCCCATAGCTGCGGTACCAGTTGCAATATTCAATAAGCGTCTAACAGCTGTTGCTGCAACTCGTACCAGTGGCTATACGGTTGTGTTCATCGGTACGGCCGACGGCTATCTGAAGAAGATCGTTGTTGAATCAGCTAGTTCGGCTATCGAATATGCCAACATTCCCATAAATATTGGCTCGCCAATAAATAGTGATATGCACTTTGACAATCAAAAACTCCACATTTATGTGATGTCAAGACATGGCGTCTCTAAAGTGAAAGTCTATGATTGTTCTGATTATTTGACATGCGGCCAATGTTTGGGCGCCCGTGATCCATATTGCGGATGGTGTTCGTTGGAAAATAAATGCAGTCCACGTTCGACCTGCGAAGATGATGCCAATGACCCATTGTACTGGGTTAGTTATAAGACTGGCAAATGTACGACAATAACGAGTGTTGTGCCACATCAGTTACAACGAACTACAGCGAGAACGGTAAGTAATGGGAGGAGGGATGATTTTTTATCCGGTAGCAGCGTTGTTCCGAATGACACATTTTTGGGTGTGTTTCAGTTGGAACTGATAATCGATCATCTACCTCAGCTAAAGGAAAATCTTGTGTGTGCCTTTACAACTGAAGAGAAGGCTCTATTTACAAATGCTACCAAAAAACGAAATGGTGTCAATTGCACAACACCACGAACTGATATGTTGCCACAAATTGAACAAGGACGACGTAAGTTTAAACATAAATTACCAAAATTATGCTGTGGCTTACAAATTACTGACAAATACTTAATTTTATAACATGAAATTGTAAAACTATAAAAATTTGCCAGTAATGTAAATCCTGCATATTAGAGAAAACAAAAAAAAAAAACGAATTTTAAATATATACTTTGTCCTATTTAAAAATTTTACAGATCATTTTACGGCAAAATTATCAGTTCGAACGAAAAACGGTCCCGATTTGGTGTCAACCGACTTTACATTCTTTGATTGTAGCACACATTCCTCATGCACCAGATGTGTATCGTCAGAATTTCCTTGTGACTGGTGTGTCGAAGCCCATCGTTGTACTCATGACACAGCCGAGAATTGCCGCAATGATATTCTAGTAACTGGAGTTAGTGTAAGTTTTATTATCCTTCCCTCCTCGTATTCTACTCTGGAAACAAAAAAAAAATAAAACACATCTTTTCTTTGGTATTTGTTCTATTTCAGCGCATTGGACCAAGTTATAGATCTGGACCGGGATTTTGCCCAACAATTAATGCGACAGGTGATGGTAGCGAAGTACTTGTGGCTGCCGGAACAAGCAAATCTATCAAAGTCAAAGTACACATTATTGGCCAATTTATTGTACAAACACGTTTTGTTTGTCAATTTAATATCGAAGGGCGTGTGACATCCCTGAATGCTCAACTCTTGGGCGATACAATCTATTGTGATAATATGGAATTTCAATATTCTTCAAGATCACCCAACTTAACGGCTACATTTGCTGTAATTTGGGGTGGATCTAAACCACTTGACAACCCTCATGATATTCATGGTATTTTCTTTAACTTTGTTTTATTGTTTGGCTTTAATTTTGTTTTCATTTTTATTTTCCGTATATACCATTTTCTCATTTTTATTGACAAATTTATTATTATATTTATACAGTTGTGATATATCGTTGTCGTGATATGGCCGATAGTTGTGGCATATGTTTAGCATTGGCTGAAAAGTACAATTGCGGTTGGTGTTCGTCAACGAATTCATGTGAAGTCGAAGAACAATGCAATAAAAATAATGAAGGCAAAACTGACTGGCTAAATCGCATGGAAACATGTCCTAATCCAGAAATTCAATCGTTCTCACCCAAAACTGGTCCTTGGGAAGGCGGAACTAATATAACTATACAAGGCATCAATTTGGGAAAGAACTTCACTGACATCTATTCAGGTGTGTAATATTACAGAAACAAAATTTAAAGAATATGAGGAATGAAAATTAGAAATAGAAATAAATGTAGAAGTAGAAGTAGATTTTATTTAATTATTTCCTTTAAATCAGTTTTCTGACATTTTCTAAATTTAAATTACCTTTTTCTTAACTTTGCTCTGTTTCATTTATATACAAACCTACTAACTTATTTTCTATAGATTTTTTTTTTAGTTTTTATTTAAATATACGAATCGGCAGAGGTATATCATATTGCTCCAATATGATTGGAAATTGGTAGGTGGGTCATCCCGGAGTATTGCTGTAAGTGATATGCTTCAGTTGCCTTTTTTTTGCCATCGCTTTTTTATCAATAGCAATATCAAGAAAGCAAATCATGCACATGAAAGTACTGCGACCCAGATCTCGTAAGACAATTTGATTTGGTCATCGTTTCAGCAACAGCTGTCTCTATCATATATAAAGGTAAATCGTCCAAACGATGAGTTCAATCTAATCATCTTAAGCTGGCCATTCACGATCGAGCCAAATGGCTGGGTGCCAATTGCACTGGTGGATTTAAAACTCGCTGAAAGTCCAAATGGCTCGGCCGAACTCATTCACTTGATGCAATTTGGTTCGGACAAGCCATTTGGCTCTATCGTGTATGGCCAGCTTTACGGGATCTGGGCCTTAATTACAGCCATGGTATAATATTGCGCATGTCGGTATCCTTTCTTTCGTATCCTTTCACGCAAATTGTCGCCGATTAACGTTATTTACCTTACCTGTATTCGTTTCTCATTTTTTTTGACGCGTTTTTTTATCAGTGAGTGATGCAGGTGCACACTCTGAATACTCTGAATATCATAATATAGATCGGAAACTACACGTAGGAAAAAAAAATTAAAAATATTTTTAGTGTTGCCAATGCACACCAAATACAAAACAAATAACGGTATCTCGGCACTAAAATCTTTTATTAACTGTGGATCTGTGTTATCATTGTTTTTTTGTGTGTGATGTTTTTCGTAAACTTTACGTTGTTCAATTTATAAAAGTTTTGATGATATTGATAATGATGCTTTCTGTTTTGAATTGAAATGAAATAAACAATCAATACTTGATCAAATTTTTAGTCAAATTTTGATATACCAATTATCAATTGATACAATTTGACAAACGAAAAAAACTGATATACAAAAAAGAAAAGGAATAAATTTACTAAAAAAACGAAAAAAAAAAATATGATCAATTTTCATAATGGCAACTAAAGGACAACACTTACAGCTGTTCATTTTTAAAAACCTCATGGAAGACCAGCCTACCTATTTTTGCATTATAAGTAATCATTTTTCTCTTTGCCGTCTGGCCTATTAAGGTCACGAAATTCGATATATGGTTGGTTTTGCACATTTTAACATTGACATTATTATATAAATATGTAAATCTGTATTTAAATAAATAAAACTTAATTAAAAAAGGCGCACAATAACAACTCTGTTTATATGTGATTTTTTTTTATTTAAAAAATATATATAACTTTATTGTTATTTTTTTTTTGTTTTATTTTTTGTTTGGTTAAGGAGCTCGTCTGGAGTGAAATGTTTGGTTTTTGAGCTTGGATAATTTTGATGGTGAATTATATTTTTTTTTTTAATACTGTGGGATGCTTTTTTAAACAGGATCTGATGATATGTCTGCACTCTGCACCTTTGTTTTCTCGGCTGTTTTTTTGGGAATAATCTGTGTATTTTTCCAACGGGCTTCCTGAGATTCTTCAAGTAGCCTTTGAAATGTAAGAAGGCAGTTGATCTCATTTTATATCAATGGTTAATTTACCTAGGAAACGTACTATTCAGTGTGTCTTTTTGCAGGTGTTGCAACAAAAAATAACTTTGTTACTTAAAAATGGATGGGTACAGAAGCTTTGTTTCATTTCTGTTATGTTAACACTGCAAGACACCAGGACTTCCACAATTTTTTTTTTTTTGAAGTGAAACTTCTATAGCAAATTGTTTTGAATTTCTTGAAACGCACTACGATTAGAAGTGACTCAGGACTGTCATTCCTTTTTGCCTGCAAGCTGAAGAAAAAAAAACGGCAACAGCGTTTTAACGTTTAGAACAGGGCACTAGGCTGAGTCTGAGCGAACCGAGTAAGCTCTGAGCAAAGTATGATCAGAGAAGTCTCCGATGAAATTGGGGGTTATTGCAAACTAAAATTTTCCTGTAATATTTCTCTTCTTCCAACATTGAGGAGGTGAATGATACACAAATATTTCCTTTCTTCAGAAACATCGCCATCGAGAATAAATTTTTCCGAGGAATTCGACCATCATTGATTTTTGTTTGAGGGAAATTTATCCTGGGGAGATTCAAGATAGAATTAAATATTCCGAGGGAAACACACCTGAGTACTGAATTATTATATCTTTCAATATAAATAAAAATTGTATGAATTTGGCTACGCTCAGCTTTTATTCCGGGGGGGTGCTAGCATGTATCTTGGCACGGTCGAGTTTAGTCGATACAATCGAGCATAGGCAGTTTAAAACATTGTTCAATCGATTTGAAAATTATCGAGTGAATTAAATCATGAACTCGATTGTATCAAGTTATGTGCATGGCCCCCCGCTTTGCTCGTTCAACGGGGTTCTGTCGGGAATAAAATTTCCCTAGCAATGTTTCCCTCCATCAGAAATTGAGAACATGAATAAAATCCTCTATTACCGATGTCGTCTCGTTGTTGTTTTTCAAATGGCATCATATAACTTTTTCGACGCGACAGATACATATGTAAAAGATTTTTTAAGGAGTAAAACGGATTAAGAATCTGACAAAACCTTTCACAATTGAAAGAAATCCTCCTAAATGACAATTTATGATCATAATCATAATCATAATCATTCCCCTCGTGGTTAAATTTATTAACTAAAATTAACTAAAGGAATTACCTATTTGTATTACAATACTGGTATGGTGGTAGTGAAGTGATGAATATTTGGAAATGCAGAATACAATTTTAAATAATGTTACAATCCATTGAGGCCATGAAAGTGCTTGCATCTATGGTTAGTGAAGAAGTCCGTTAAGGAATTCGAGGCACAATCCTCATAACAGCTACTTTTTTTTGTTAAAGCAAGTTTGCCACAGTGTCTTCGGTACCGATACAAAATATCTAAAAGCTAAAATCTTTTTAAGTGTTTGTAGTACATATTATGTGAATTTCCGATGAAAAACTTTTGTCCACCACCTCCATTTCTTATTAGAGGATGTTTGCTGTTTAGTTGTTCAGCTGCTATCTACCAAAGCATTTTGTTCAAGCACTTCGACAAATGCCTTAAGAACTGCATGTTTTTTCCTGCAGCCTAACGAGCGTCGAAAACGACCTAACCTTACGCGCAGGGGCGTGGTCTGTTTTTTTTTTTTTTTAGGATCGATAGGGACATATTTGAAAAAGCTTAAAACCAAATTTGTAGTAGCTCGTGGTGTAATGGTTTGTGCGTTGGACTGTCATTCCAGAGGTCTGGGTTCAATACCAGGCGCTTCCGCCTTAGTCAAGTTTTTATTTCTTAGTTTAAACAAAAAAAAAAAATGCATCAAATTGATAGTTAATTATGTAATAAACAATTGATTGTCATTTCTTTTTACTATAATGTCGTTTTTTATTCTAGAAAAGATTTCATCTTTTTTGCGAAAATATTTGCACTTTTCTAGATTTTCATGTTTTATTCACAAAAATATGCGTTCTGGATGAGTTCTGAAGACGACAGATGCGATCTGTTTAATTTGGTAGATTTGATCTGTGTTCACCCATACATGTAAATAAAGCACTCATGTCAACTTGAATATATCTTTGTGTTCACTGAATTGAAAGTCTATATGTGTGAACAATCGTCACCAATACTAATAAAATATGGGCTGACATGCTTTGAAGATGAAATTTTTCGATGCCAACATGTTTTATTCTTCAAAATAGCAATTCTGGAGTTTGAGAAGAGATTTTACAGATTGCAATGAAAAACGACATTAAATATACTGTAGCCAAGATTTCCATAAAAAACCATAAAATTTTTATATTTTTGCGTACCTATGCACTCATGTTCATTCATTGATTCGTCGGCTCTCGTTGGTCGTAAAGCGCTCAATTTATTGTTTTTTAATTCTATAAAAGCAAGCAAAAAAGGAAGCAAACTTACTTGCTGGTGTACCGCAAGGTTCAATTTTGGGCCCTATGTTATTTTGGATGTTCGTCAATGACCTCCCGAAAGTTTGCCATAATGTCATGTTGAATATTTATGCTGATGACGTCCAAATATATCTCTCTAGACCATTTAACTTATTAGAGGACCTAGTTTGCAGAGTAAATCAAAGATACAATTGGTCTTTGGGCAATGGTTTGACTCTTAATCCTGCCAAATCGCAAATAATTGCAATATCTAAGAAAAAATTTGACTTAAAAAAACCTTCCTCCTGTCTTTTTATCAAGTTTTCAACTTGAATTCGTTGATACTGTCACTAGTTTAGGCTTTAAAATTAATCGGACACTTTCAGCTAACGATCGTGTCCACACATCTAACTTGTTTGATAAGATCCGTTTCGCGCAGTCTGTCATAACCTTGAACCCCATATCCCACTCATCGAATTATTTGAACTCATCGAGATTTTTTTTTATTCATGCCATCAGACTCTGGAACTCTCTGCCTGTAACGGTAAGGCAAATAATGGGAACTAAATAGTTGAAAAAAAGCATTATTTTTGAGCTTTCAATAAGTTAGTTTAATTGAACAGCAATTTGAAAATTTTTATTATCTTTTCTATATAATTTAGAATTTATTTTTCTTTAAATTAAAATAGGTATTACTTAACAATGCTGTTTATTTTTTATTTCAATACTATTATAGTATCCGATCGGAACGGAAATTTCTCCGAATCATACACAACGTTTTTTTATTTTTGATTTAAATGATACAAATGTCTCATAAATCGGTTTCTTTTTATTATGAGGTGGACGAGGCTGGGAATTGAACCTAGACCTCCGACATAACAGTCCTTCGCACTAACCATCATGTCATGGCTACTCCTACTACTGTTGAATCGGTAACTTTCTTATGAAAAATAACATCGGGTATCGAGTTTTAAAGGTCACCAATGGGAAGTTATCAGTGTGGGTCACATCCAGTCTCTTTTTTTGTTTTTTTGTTTGGTTTTAGAACCAATCCTAAAAATGTTCGTGTATTAACACATGTCGAATTGTGTGAGATGGGCTGTCAAAGTCGTGTGGGATAAAATTTCATATTTTGTTTCCACACTATGATTTACTTGCCACTTTTGACACTTTTGTGTTAATACTCAATGAGATAGTGTGGAAGGCCTTACTCATAATAACAGTATATCGCCATTAAAAGCGGTTGTGAGTTTATTGGCTGCGCGTTACTAAAAAAAAAATAAAACTGGGTCCCCGAAGCATGCTCACCTGGGGATAGCCTTGGACCGGGGGGCCGCATAAAAAGTACCTTTTTTAACAAAACATCAATGAATTGGCATTAGTCATTTCCTTTTTCCATATCTCTTTCTTCATTTATGTCAGTTATGATAGTTTTAATTCTATATGTATTCATACAAGCAGAATGTAATATAAATATTTTATAATATTTTAATATTTAATAAGAATTTCTTTTCGTTCACTTATATTCTTCTTTCATTAATTTTCTATTAACAAAAATAAAAAAAAAAATCCTTACAGGTGTTCGCATTGCCGGAATTAACTGCATGCCATTTCAACAATTCTATGTCGATACCAAACAAATTGTCTGCACGGTTGATAGCCCTGGAGTGCAGCTCTATCGAAATGGCCGCATAGTTGTACAAATTGGTGACTATCGGGGAGAATCCAAAACAGATTTTGAATTTGTCGATCCGAAAATAGATGATTTTAGTCCGAAATTTGGCCCCGTCTCAGGTGGAACACAAATTATGATCTTTGGCAAGTATTTGAATGCCGGCAGTCGGATACAATCGTTTATCAATGATCATCTGCCATGTGAGATATTAAGCACCAATGCGACTCAAGCTTTGTGTCGAACAAGCTCATCGCCGGGTATAATTGAGGGTCGTTTGAAAATGCATTTTGATAATGGAATTCGTGAGTTCAACGATTATAATTTTAAATATGTAGAAGATCCGACAATTGATTATGTAAGATCAGGCCAGTCGGGAACAAATTCGCCCAAAGGTATTCCAGCCGGTGGTATTAAGATAGCTGTTCGAGGGAGTCAATTTAATTATATCCAGAGCCCGAATATGTATGTGTATTACAATCAGAAAATGTTTTTCAGCGAGTGTGAGGTCTTATCATCATCCGATATGCTGTGCAATTCACCAGTAATTAATACCGGATCAGTAATACTCGATGCTGATAAACCCGAACAGCTGGAATATGGATTTCTTATGGACAATGTTATCGGAGTACAAAATCTCTCAGCCAAGCATAATAATAAATTTGAACTCTACCCCAATCCGGTGTATGACCGTTTCGAAGACCAAGTCAAATATTACAAGAGCGAATATCTGACAATTAATGGAAAGAATCTGGATCGTGCTTGCAAGGAAAGCGATGTCCTTGTAATGATCGGCAATGGTATTTGCAATATAACTTCGTTGTCACGTCAGCAATTGACCTGCCGACCACCATCGGAGTCTACTGATTCAAATGAGGGTCCTGAGGTTGTCGTAAAAATTGGCCAATCACTGGAATATCGTATCGGAGTTTTGAGCTATGCCTCGCCAAATATTATGCATGGCCTAGGAAAAAATGTAATGTTCGGAGTGATTGTCGGAGTGACAGCATTGTTTCTTTTCTTCGTCTGTCTACTTGTTGCCTACAAAAAGAAAACATCCGAATCGAATCGAGTGCTAAGAAATATGCAAGAACAAATGGATATTCTGGAGCTACGTGTTGCTGCCGAATGTAAAGAAGCCTTTGCTGAATTACAAACCGAAATGACAGATCTAACTGGTGATCTGACATCAGGCGGTATTCCGTTCCTCGATTATCGTACTTATGCAATGAAAATTCTCTTCCCCAATGACAAAGATCATAATGTGTTGCAATGGGAACGGCCAGAATTGCTACGCAAAGAAAAGGGTCTTCGTTTGTTTGGCCAATTGATAATGAACAAAACGTTCCTGTTGCTCTTTATACGCACTCTAGAATCGAATCGTTACTTCTCGATGCGTGAACGAGTGAATGTCGCCTCTCTCATCATGGTTACACTGCAATCGAAATTAGAATATTGCACTGATATATTGAAGACCCTTCTAGCCGAATTAATTGAAAAATGCATCGAAGGCAAGAGTCATCCGAAATTATTGCTACGTCGAACCGAAAGCGTAGCAGAGAAGATGTTATCAGCTTGGTTTACATTTTTGTTGTATAAATTTCTGAAAGAATGCGCCGGTGAACCACTATATATGCTATTTAGGGCTGTTAAAGGTCAAGTAGATAAAGGTCCTGTGGATGCGTGTACACATGAAGCTCGTTATTCGTTGAGCGAAGAGAAACTCATTCGCCAACTAATCGAATTCCGGCCGATGACAGTTTTCGCCAGCATCACACAGCAACCAATGTTTTGTACAAACATGGAAATGATGCCAACAAACACTGAGAATGTTCAAGTAAAGGTTCTCGACTGTGATACCATTGGTCAGGTTAAGGAGAAATGTTTGGATACTATTTATAGAAATATTCCATCAAGTCAACGACCAAGAAAAGATGACTTGGATTTAGGTAAATTTTTGTGAAGAAAAAAAAATGTTTATTGAAAATAATTAATTTGTTGTTTTGTTTTTTTTTACAGAATGGCGAACAGGAGCATCAGGCCGCGTCATACTCTATGATGAAGATACAACATCAAAAATGGAAAACGAATGGAAAAAACTAAATACACTACAACATTACAATGTTCCCGATGGTGCCGGTTTAAGTTTGGTGCCCAAACAAAGCTCCATTTACAATTTCTCAATACTCTCAGATAAGAATGAAAAATCTCATAAGTAAGTTGTAATTATCTTCTTCCACAGAAATTGATCAATTTATCTTAATTGTTTTTCTTGATACAGATATGAAACATTAAATTTATCAAAATACACATCATCATCGCCAACATTTAGTCGAGCTGGTAGCCCATTAAATAACGATATCCATGAGAATGGTTTGAAATATTGGCATTTAGTAAAACATCATGATAGTGATTTACAAAAAGAAGGCGAACGTGTAAATAAACTAGTGTCAGAAATCTATTTGACACGATTACTTGCCACTAAGGGTACATTACAAAAATTTGTCGATGATTTATTCGAGACAATATTTAGTACAGCACACAGAGGTTCAGCGTTACCTTTGGCTATAAAATATATGTTTGATTTTTTGGACGATCAAGCATTATTGCATGGCATAACTGATCCAGAAGTTGTGCATACATGGAAGAGCAATAGTTTACCATTAAGGTAAATAATAGTTTAAACAATAATTGTCAAAGTAAAATTAATACATACATATTTTCCTTATCTTTTTTCATTTCAGGTTTTGGGTTAATTTAATTAAAAATCCAAACTTTGTTTTTGATATTCATAAGTCAAACATAGTTGATTCCTGCTTATCAGTAGTTGCTCAAACATTTATGGATTCATGTTCCACTTCAGATCATAGATTAGGTAAGTATTAATTTAAATGAAATTATACAAAGTGGAATACTTTTATAGACAAAGTTTTAGAAGTGATCCTTGAAGAAGTTGATCATTTTCAAAAAAACCTTAGGTGTGAATAATTAATTTCATATTTTAATTCGCTTACTGAATAAATTCATCAAAAAAGGCCATAAATAAAAACATAGATTTAATTTAAGATAATACATATATATTATCCCTATGCAATATTTTCTTACTCGCGGTCAAGTTCATAGTGATTGCACGAACTCCGATCTGAATATTTTCCCAATTTTTCATACCATACTTTTGGCCATACTTTTCAAGCCTACCAGCTGCCTGAGCCTGTATGCATTTGACTTTATAATATTATAAAACATATGTGACTGTGTAATATTTCAATTTTCCCACTTTGCTTTGTGCCCATATAAGTAGAAGTTTCGATAAAGCAAGAAGTTTGTCTGTTAATTAAAATTCTTAGAAACTACTCAATATTGAATTTAAAAATTGTTGGTGATCTAAGATAAAACTAAATGATGCATGATGTCTTACACAGTGGCTGCATTGGCAATATTTGAGGCAACGGCAATTTCAATAGCGATGGCAATTTACTGCTTGGGTGGGGCATTTCAAGGCCTTGCCAATTCCAGTCGTCAAAAACTCTACATATAGAAATGGCAACAGCAACTGCTTAAATTTACTGTTTTTGATAAAATAAAATTTTAATTCAATAATTTCTGGTCACTTTCCTTCATATTTTCACTTTTTGTTTTAAAATGAAGGAGAAATCATGCAAAATCACGGAGGAACCATTTTGTAAAATACGAAATGTCAAAATTTATTGCCTTGTTGATGGAAATCAATAATTGCCTTTCATCTTTCAGGCAATATTGCAATTGTTAAAGCGTCTCCATTGGCAATATTTAAGGCAATGGCAATAAGGGAAGCAATTTATTGCCTCAAAAATTGCTAATGGAGCCACTGGGTTACTATATAAATAGCCAGTTATATTTTACCCTTAAACAATTTTAGGATTGCCAATCAGTTAACCCTTGAGCACTATTTCAGACGGTTACCAAACAGAGAGGTTCTTTCTCTAGCCGAACTAAACGAATGAGGAATGGTCTATTTGTTTTTCATTCACATTGTATGTAATCATCAGTATTTCAAAACCACTGACAATTCGACCGTAATTAACTGAAGTCGCGAGATTTACCATACACATTTATTTCATCAATCTAGTAGATTAATAATAATTAATCTTGTAAGAAGTAGTAGCCCGTGGCGTAATGTTTAGTGCGTTGGACTGTCATGCCAGAGGTCTGGGTTAAATACCAGCCGCTTCCACCTTAAGTTTTTTTTCCGGGCTACTGCCTCTTGCGAGGAAGTGACAAATCCTCCAAGAGTATCTCCTGTCACAGAAAAGAGCCGCTCACATAAGCCGTTCGGATTCGGCAATAAACTGTAGGTCCCCTCCATTCCTGCAGACATGCACACAGGAATGGTTGAGAGTGTCACTAGGCCCTGGTTCTTTATGAGCCGTTGTGCCACCAATTTAATTTTTTTAAATTTATAATCTTGTAAAAAGTATTCTTAGAAATGAAGATCTCTATCCACTTCATAAGACAAACGTATGGTGATGACAATTATATCACTAAAAACTCCATTTTCAACTTTTTTTAAAGAATACTTTGTCCAACTCAATACCCTTATCTTATTTTATTTAGGTAAGGATTCTCCAAGCTCAAAGCTACTATATGCAAAAGATATACCTGAATATCGCAAATGGGTGGATCGATATTATCGTGATATTAGAGAAATGCCAGCTATATCAGATCAAGATATGAACGCAATGCTAGCTGAAGAATCGAGAGTGAGTTGAAACAATAATTTTTTTTATCTTATATTTTTTTTTTAAATAACTATTTTGTAAATTATTATAAAATACACTAAGTTGGATATATTTTCATTACAGTTACACACAACAGAATTTAATACAAATTGTGCCCTCCACGAATTATATGAATATGCTGTGAAATATAATGAACAATTAACTGTTACACTCGAAGAAGATGAATTCTCACAAAAGCAAAGGCTTGCCTTTAAATTAGAACAAGTTCATAATATAATGTCTGCAGAATAAGTTTAAAAAAAAAAGTATAAAAAACACAACAAGAACAAAACTAAAACAACTAAAACTAAACTAATCTTAACAACTAAACTAAAAAAAAGTAAAAAAAAAAAAAAAAAAACAGTACAGTAAACAAATAATGTAGAAGAAACGAAAAAAGAAGAAAATGGAAGATGATAAGTACACAACGATGGGAGGGAGGGGAGGGCAGCTATACGAGAATTTAAAACAAACAAAAATAATGATGAGTATCTAAATAATTTTTCAAGTTTCCAAATAAGAGATAACCTGAGGGTTAGAAAACAAAAAACAAATTAACAAGACTTCTTCTTAAACAAGTGATAAAGCTCCCCAGAAAGAGTGCTGTTACTTTACAACAAGACTTGTCCAACAAGACAAGTACAGTAGCAAGAAATTACATGTAAGTTGCTTATGTGGTTACTTATTAAACAAGTCTTGTTGTGTTTTGGAAAAGAAAAGGGTACTGGGACCTGTTATACTTTAACAACAAGGCTTGTATATGTATGTATACAAGTTAGGAAAATGTCATAAAATTACATGTAGTTTTTTTTTTTTTTAAATTCAACTTGATTTTACTTCGAAGAAAATATGAATGTTCAAAAGTTAAGAAGGCATTCAATAGAACATGTTCACCAGGTTTCACTGCTCTAGCGGTATTATTGCGAGCATTGTTATCCCTCTGAACATTTTATTACGTATTCAAAAAAAAAAAAACCCTTTCAAATGCATTCGTAGACGAATTAGTTTTCATTCTAGTTGGTTGAAGCAATTGTTGAACAGTACAATATATCAGTTTTTCAGTGATTTAAAGATTTTTTTTTTAAATTAAAAACACATTTAAATTTTGTAATGTCTAATTTTCCCAGTTAAAAAAAAAATAAAAATAAATAATTTCGATAGCTTGAAGACCTGAATGTAAATCTTAAGGAAGCCAATCCATTCATAGCATTGAAAAGCCTTCTTATTTTTAAATGTATTTAATAAAACGTTTCATTTCCCGGTAATTTTTTGTTTTGAAAATAAGAAACATTTTGAAAATGCGCATAAGTACACGAGACGATGATAAATAAGTTTTTTTTTGTTTGTTAAGCCGCCAGTGTATGTTCTCTCTACATGTTTAGTTTATCTGTTGGGGAAAAGGCTCATAATATAATATGAAAAGCCTAGTTACACAAGCAAAGTACTTGCTTAAGGCGTCCTGTTGTACTTTGAAAGTTTTAATACACCTAAAATAACGACGTTTGAATTTTCTGTTGAATTTTTTTTTTTAGAAAATATTCACAAAATATAGAAGTTTTGTTAGTAAATTAAAAAAGACGCGCTTATGAAACTAAATGAACGTGTGTATTTGAAATTTATCAAATTTTTCAATTTTCTTTTTTTTTTTTTTTTTTTAGTTTTTGTATAAAATGTTACTCAAACACCTTTACACAAACCATAAATACACAACACTCAAAAATTCATTGATGATAAGCGTGTCATAGAATCTACAATGTTTTTTTTTTTTTGTTGAAGTTATTGATTGTGTTTTTATGAGAGGGCGAATAAGGTGTGACTGTTTTTGTGTATTATTTCAAAGTCTAATTTAATAAATATAGGTATATTTTTTTTATTGCTTATAAAATAGGTATATATATATATATTTTGATATTTGTATGTGTATATTCGAAAAGAATAGGCAAAAAGTAAGACAGAGAGCTGACAAAAAGAAACTCTTTAGTTTATTTGTTTTGTTTGTTTGTTTTTTGTAAAAAGCTTTTTTATGTTGTTGCTTTATGAAAATAATAATATTTCTTTTCTCTTTCTCTAGGAGGTACCTTCTTTTTTGTCAATAATTTAATATTCGTTACTTTTCTGGTCTATTTAATTTTTGTCTGTCAATTTCAACTATTGATTGATTGATTGATTGTCAGATCTTACAATATTGTCAGATTTGTTAATACAAGAAACAAATGAACTTATGTTTTGCCTCCATAGAGAAAATATGTTCACACATTCCAAGGAAAAATGAAGGTTGAAGCTACAGTACACATACTTTTTAAGATTCCAAAATTATAAAAAAGAAGGAGGAGGCCATGAAAATGGCCAGTAAAAATGTAGAAATCGTACGTCATTTGGGCCATCGAGGTGCCCAATTCACTCAGCTCACTGAGAACGGCCATGTGATTCGCGGCAATAAATTCGCTTAACAGCTCTTTCCTGCCAAACATAAGAAACTGCTTTAGCGCCAAAAAACGCAGACACGCCAGCCGGAACAACGTATTAAGATAAACCAAGTATGGTTCAATGTCCAGGGGCCTCGTCACGTAAAACCAAAAACGATCGAGCGATATCGTTTTGAAGATAGCTATCTTTATTTTTCTGTACAGATATGATAGAGATAGCAATAGTGAAAACGATATCGTCCAATCTTTTTCGTTTTACGTGATGAGGCCCCAGGGCCTGCTACACTCGACATTGACACTCTCCCCATTTACTCTGATCTACGAGTGAGCACACAGTGTTTACGTCGTTCACTACAACAGCGGCGTTGCCTCTGCTCTCTACGAACGAATTCATATGCGCATGCCCCTTAGGTGTCCATCGACAGCAAAAGGTTCCTGCAACAGCGCAAAGCTAAACTGCGTGATACAGCCTTAATTCCCACATGGCTGCCTGGGCATTCTGGCAGTTAAATTGTAATAATTTAACCCCCATTTTAATGCCGAGCACCTGCCCTGGACACCGCCGCAGCATAGACAGGACAATCCATGTCTAGCATAAAGTGTCCTGCCGGGCTTCCCTTGAAGTCGCAATCACGACAATGTATTGCATTTTTGCAATCACGCTTAGAGTGATCCCTTTGGCGTCACTATCAGCTCCTTGGTGGAGACAGAAACAACTCCAAATTCCAATCTTCCCCTGAGCCTCTCGTTAACTCCTACTAGACCTAGCAGCAGTGCTTCGTATTTCGAAGCCAAGGCAGCAACTCTGCCTCCAACATAAGGGTAGTCAGTAATGAAACCAACCATCTTAATCTCAATGCACTTCGCCGTGACGCTGGCAAGGCTCAGATTTTCGTCCAAGCCTGTACCCACGTCAGGCGAAGCCACTCTGCCACTGTCTGATGTCTCCCTCACAGGAGGAGAGGGCGCCTTCGACTTCATCTTCTTCAGACGAACACCAACAGTGGCTGTTCCGGCAGAAGCTGGAACCTCCGATGGAGCACCCCTGGCAGCAGCAGGGACTTGGACTTCTTCCCATTAGTCTTCTCGACTACACTTTCACTATTTGCCATCAAATATTTATCCTTCTCCCACATGTCACTATCATATTCAGAGGTAAGCCCTCCAAGCCCCTCCGACCTATGACCCTCCATATCTATATAACACAATGACCATTCACTTGGACAAAGGACTCTCACTCTCACTTCACTTCACTTTTCTCACTCTCTACACTGTTCTTTCCGAGCAAACTACTTATTATTCCGAGCACTATCCAAACAAGTCCGATCACCACGGCAGTCAATACTTGAATGAGTAGATAGGAACAGATATTATTTGTACGCTTAACGTGAACACCTTCCGTTTAGGACTCATTTCACGGTGGGCCTACCCACAACATCAGGACCGGTGAGAAATGCCGGTCAACACCTCTACCATGGAGATCGAAGCCGAGGCCGAGTCCAACGATGCCCTAGCGCTCCCCTTGGGCTTCATTCCCTTCTTCCTCTCATTTACTTTGGCTATCTCCTCTACATTAACCATTAGGTATTTTTTCCTATAAGTTTTGGGCTTTACAAACCGAGATTCTACCTCAGTCTCATTTCAAAATCCGAGCTGAGCCCAACAAGCTCATCATCGTCTTTCTCCTCCATATTAAAAAAAAAAATAGAAAAACACTAATTGGCAACAGCCAACAACACAACACTACACTTAAATGCGTCTTTTCGCAGCAGTCTCTCTGTGACTATCTGCATCACTACATTTGCGCTCTATTTCTTTCCAAGACTCCTTACTCTCCCAACATTACACTCACTCGCGAGCACCCGACCACCTTCAGAGTCAACCTTATCCCGAATTTAAAGATCTATTTTGCCGCCTTCCCTTACCTACATTATTATATCGACTAAGAAAAGCCGGATCAAAAAAATCAAACTAAATAAACTAACTTTAAAAAAAATACTAAAGAGCTGAATAATTTGACTGATTTTAACTATAACTATAATTATTTAAATATAAAGTTAAAAAATTAATAAAATTAGTTACACTATTTTTATTTTATTTTTTTTATATTGTTTGTTTTTATTTTATTTCTTAAAAAATGATTTATATAATTTTATTTTTATCATTTTTTTCTATAATGTACAATTTATTTGTTTAAGTGAAAATTGTTTATCATCAAACACATTAAAATGTTGCTCCATTGTAAATTATTGTCTAATTTTATTTTATAGCTTTAAATTAATTAAGAAAATTTTAAAATACGAATAAGACAAAAAAAAAAATACAAATTTTTAACAAAAAAGAAATATTTTTTTTACATAAGATGATATTGGTGATGATAACCACACACATTGCTCGCCATTTTTACACTTTTTAACTTCCATCTTTTATAACTTATTCTTTTTTGCTTTTCCATTATTTTATTTAATTACATTTATACAGGTTAATACCAATTTAATCAAACAAACTTCTAAGTAAATGTAATAAGTTAGTCGTCGACAGCAAAAAATTTGGAAACAGGATGATAACTCTTTAAGTTATAACCTTTATAAGAAAACGATAGTCATGATATTTTAATATGACGTAATGATAACAAGGGATTTTGAACGATAATCGTGTTTTTTTTTTAGCGTAAGTCTCTCAAACCTCTCAAAAAAAAAAAAAAAAAAAAAAAAAAAACCAAACTTCCGCTTGTCAAAATTAAATTACTAAGCGATTAATAAGAGTATTCACACTGACCCTATGATGCGATGCAGCGAATTTTTCAACATGTTGTGACAACGTTTTTATCTTCAGTCGTCGTGCTTTCAATCCGAATGTTTCGCTCTGGTTTGGGAGATCCTTCAGTTGATCACAAATTATCTTCAAATTCGCAAAAGCATATATTAATAGCCGTGTTTTTTTGCGGATAAATAAATTTAATAGTGTAAATATCTTTCGCAAAAAAAAAAAAAACACATAAAACACAGCTTTTAATGTTGTTTATTATTTCCCATATTCTTGATGTTGGTTTTTGGATGGCATTATGTTTTGTTCCGGCTTTAAAACCGTCTGTATGCGGTAGTAACCAAAAAAATAAAATACTCAAAGTAAGAACTTCTTACACAATGCCAACAAGGAGGTTATTCAAGTCTCGATTTTACGCCATTTTTACTTCTTATAAAGTTTGTTTGTTTAAATTGGAATAAATTCCTGTATTTATATTATTTATTTCATTGTATTTTCTGTTGAAAAAAAAAAACAAAGAATGGTTTCTAAATACATAAATAATAATAAATTATATATATAAAAAAAATAATGATTAAATAAAACAAATGAGCTTGTTAATTATTATAATACAAATAAAATGACCTAACTGAAAATTATATTGTAAAGAGTATTCACAGAGTATAAATTGACAATAATTTAAATATATATGTATATATATGAAATTATAAATTTTGTACGATTTGTTTTTTATTTTTATTTGCTTTTGTTTTTTCTGGTTTTCTTTTTTTTTCTTTTCATTCAGTTTTTTTTTTATTTGTTCTTACAAAAGAGCTGAGACCTGCCTTTGGTTAAAATTTTGGCATATCTTGAGTGTCTCTGAGACTATGATGTTCTATAAAGTTAAGAAACTGTAAAATAACAAGCTATAGAATGAAAGCTGAGTTTTCTTTAAACTTAATAATAGGTGTTCAAATCTTCAAAATGCTCTAAATAATGAAAAACCTGTGCCCATAGGAGAGTGAGATTCTTACGTCAATAAAACCACCTCCTGTTCCTAACCTAATGCAGGAAATTTTCCGGTGATAGTTCATGCGGTGTACCGAACCAGGTCAGAAGGTTTAGTTTTTCGCAAGCGGCGTACTAGATTTGTCCCGGCAAGAATTTCTATTGGTGTGTTCTAAAAGTCACAGAAAACACTTTCGCACAATTTTTTTTTTTCATCTTGTAACGTTTGTAAGATATTTAAATTAGCATCTCGATTACGTGCCTGTTAGAGTATTTCCCGAGTAACCAGGACATTTCTCTACGTTTAATATTTTCTTCTTGGAATATAATGGCTTCAATTTTAACTTTGTGTTTTGAATCATTCCAAGATGTTTTGCCTAATTTGCGAATGGAAAAAGAGCTGTAACCTATGATTCGGTGACCATCTGTCCTCTTTTTGAGAGCAAACTGAATGCAAACTGGTTTATTTTGCGAATAGAGTTCCATCTTAAGAGTTTAGTGACAAAGCTTTTGCAATTATAGGTGCTCTGAAATTTTAAAAAGGATCAAGAAATTAGTGATGAGGAATTATTTATGGTTAAGGTGTAAAATTCAAAGAAGAAATAATTGAAAATGGAAAATCAACAATCTTTTTCCTGATACTTTGTATTTACATTTTACTTTTTCTTTGACCAGTCATTGGCCATTGCGTAAAATAAACAATTAAAAAAATTATTTGAATCATTTAAATTTGTAATTCGATAGTTTAACACATAAAATTTTATTTCAACTTGTTTTGACTCATTGAAAGAACAAAAATTCTCTATTCGTAATCAAGTGATAATCAAATTCGCTTATGTTTTGACTTCTGAAGCGATCTGTGTTTGACCGAATCGCTATTTATAATACGAATTTAGCGAATTCTCAAAGTTTTATGATAATGAGGGCATTAGTTGCATATCAAATGAGAAAGTATGAGATGGCCGAAAACCCTATTAAAATAAAAATAAATAAATTTGGTGGCACAATAGCTCATGAAGAACCAGGTCCGCCTAGTGACTTACAACTGTCAACCATTACTGTGTGCGTGTCTACAGGAATGGACATCACATAAGATAAGAGATACTCTTGGAGGATTTGTTACTTCCTCGCAAGAAAAAAAAAAAAAAAAAAAAACAAAAAATTGAATATTGCTTTTTTTTTCACAATTTCAAATACTAGGCCCTTAATTGGCTTTTATATTAACAACCTCTTAGAATTTTTTATTTTAAATTGTGAAAAAAATTATTACATATCCAATTTTTCGTTTTTCAACATTTTTTAGTTGGAAGTAAATTTTTCGAAAACTATAAACAGAAATAAGTTATTTAAAAAAAAATGAAGGAATGAAAGAACAATTTTAATTAAACCACGATATAATAAAATAAAGTACTCTTCATTAGCTTTCATATGACATAAGTTTTATCACTGTTGAGCAATGTTAAAAGTGGGCCTAAAGTCCATAAAAAAATTGCCCATTGTCCTTTAACAAAAAAAGCAAAAAAACTCAGATATTGCAACAGAATATGTGAATGAATTCCCAAAAAATTGCGTTAAATTGATTGCTGTAAAATTAATTACGGAAGATAAATGATTGCAATCTTTTTCATGTAAAATTAATGGTGATCGCATTAATTTAAGTCGAAATTTAGAAAGAAACTTCAAGATATCGCATATCAACTTCAGTAAACGATGGAATTCAAATTTAGCTTTCGACTTAAAAAGAGTAGTTGTGGTAAGTTTTATACATTTTAAGAAATAGCAGAACCATTTTCAAAGGACGAGCAAAAAAATATAAAGAGTTACAAAAAATATTTGTATATGATGCAGCTCCACGTCCTTATTATCCATTTATTTTTAACTAACTAAGTGCCAGTTGTACAATCGTGGTTTAAATTTTGATCCGTGGTTCAGGAATTTTAACTCGTTAACTCGGGTTAACTGAGGTTCAACGATGGTTCAAGGTTCTAATATGCACTAAAAGTCAATTACATGCCTGAACCATCGTTGAACCACAGTTAATCCGCCGAAATTGGTGAGTTAAAGTTCCTGAACCACTGATCAAATATTTTTACAACTGGCCCTAAGGCAATAAATAATATTTCACTAAAAAAATTTAAGTCTAACTGTTCAGCAATTGTTAACATAAAAATGCTAAACAAAATCATTTTGGACAATGTGACTCAAAAATTAAATCTATTTAAATATATCTAATTACATAAGGCCTGTCTAAAATCTGGGGTCCATAATCTGTATTTCGTTCCGATAGTGCAAATTTCCGAAAAAGAAAATTTTTTGTACTGTCTTTTTTTTTTAAAGCTGAATGAAATTAACAACTTAAAGCCCTTCCACACTATCTCACTGAGTATTAACACATGATGTCAAAAAAGTGGGACATAACCCATGAATAATAGTGTGGAAACAAAATATGAAATTTCATCCCACTCGACTTGACAGCCCATCTCACACAATGTGGCATGTGTTAATGCACGAAAATTTTTAAGATTGGTTCTAAAACCATCACACATCCTATTTGGGGGTTTAAGGTTATAGTGAATTGATTTGTTTGGATGCAAGTTTGGGAGCAAAAGATATGAAAAACATTTTATTCACACAAAAGGAATTGCCCATTTTTGGTCAAGAGTGTACACGAACGAGTTTGGCATTAAATGAAAGGTGACGTTGAGCTTGTTATATAAGTGAAATATTTTCAAAACTGTTCATATGGCCAAAGCTCCATAGTAAAATGGGCATTCCCTTTGGCAGTCGTAAGTAATTCTACCCCACGTTTTTTTTTTTTGACATTGTGTTAATACTTGATGGGATAGTGTGGAAGGGTTTTTAACGATTTACAATTCCAAAAGTGAAATTAAAAAAACAGTAATGCGAAACTAGAAAAAATATTATGTGGAAAAAGTATTAAATACTATTTTTTGCGGAACGGAATACAGTCCCTGGTTCCCTCAATGAAACCTTCGTGTTGAAGATGCAAACAAAGTAATCATTTATCTCATATTATATTAGATAGGCAAACATAAAAAAATACTAAAAAATAATATTGTAAGACGTATAAGGGTCATTCACATAAAAAGTAAAAAATTATGGCTCGTTTGGATCGGATCGAGACTATTCAGTGAGGAAAAATTCCGGTAGGGGAAAAATGAGTGAACTAGGCCTTAGGAAGTTCTGTGCACTCATGAGCCACTATGCTTCGAGATACTAAAAGCAATACAAAAAGTTTGTTTATTTGAGAGATTTGATGCTAAAACTACGCTTACCAGTTCAATATAATTTTTTTTTTTTATTAATTTTATTTTTTATTTCAATTTTAACTGATTTAAAGCTAGACAAAAATTTGTAAAATTAACATACATATCAACACAAGTTACATGCGAATGCTCTGAGTTAAACTATAAAATCTTCTACTATAATACCTTTCGCCCTTAAAACGGTTGTATTGTTCAACAAGATGAATTGAGTTGGTTTATTTATGGATTTATATTTTTTTAGCTTACAAATAATGTAAAACTACTCTAAAGCTAATTGAAGTTACAAATGCGTTAAGCTACTAAAATCTACTTGAAAACTGGAACCAGTAAGCATTTTGTTTCATATTTTTTTTTTGGTCTTTTTGTATTTTTTTTAAGGTTTTGAATTTTTTTACTAACACGAATTTTAAAACTAACACGCTTCAAAGGTAAGAAACCAGTCAACTTTCCACAATCCCATTGAGTATTTAACATGTAGGGGAGAGGAGGCGCCCTAGGACACTTTATAAAAATCATCCTGGATCACTTATTCATCACAATGTCCAAATAATTTTTGAATGACATTTTTCTTTGGTATTTTTTCTTGAAAATAATGTCCTATAACACCTTAACTACATTAGCCACTTTTTGCAAAATTACAAAAGTAAAAAAAATATTTTTTTTGTTTTGTGAAAAAGAATGCACACATTTTTTTTTAAACCAAAATTTAAGCTTTCTGCATCATTTTTATAAGTTTTCCAGTGAGAAAGACTATCCCAAAATGAGTTAAATTTTCACTTTTGTAATTTTTCACTTTTTTGGCCAATGTAGTTAAGGCTTTAGTTTGTATTTTAAATATTCAAAATTCTTCCATTTATTAAAACTGTCCAAATCTGCCCTAAGGGGGAACTTTGGGACAGTCTGGGCAGTTTTGGACATGCTCTAAAAACGGCATTTAAGTAAGTTTCATTCTGCATTCAACAAAAATTATTATCGGCCCTATCGAGGTAACCGTCGGAGTGGAATTCTTTCCGATTTCCTACGAATCGGAGACATTTTGCTGATCGGAGAACTACCTTGAAGCAAAATGTCTCCGATTCGTAGGAAATCGGAGAGAATTCCGCTCGGAATGGAAATTTTTCCGACATGATACAAATTTCTAATAAATCGGTTACACCTCCGGAAAGTTATTTCAACGTGTCGTGCGGTTGAAAAGGATAAATTAAAGTGATATTTCTTTTGTTTCTAATATTTCTTAAAATTCGGAGAAAATTCCGTTCCGATCGGATACTATGATAGGGCTGAATACTTATGCCTTAGATCGAAAAAATTATATCGGGTACCTCGAAATATAAAAACTGATACATACATTATATTTTGTTTCTAATTTCATAATTTATCGACGGATTTGAACGTTGCGAGAGTAACAGAACATAGGCACTGGATAAGCCCCCAACAGTCTAAATAGAGAAATACATTAGCGAGATATAGATATCCGATTGCCGCTTAGACCCACGCATTCATAGTATTCTGTCTGTCGAAGACATCGCTCTTACAATGTGCTTCCCAAGCCCGATCGATACGTTGGCTAAAATGTTAAAAATTAATATTTTAGTTTTTGCTTTTGTTATACACGGGGTATTTCTGATGGAATAGCAAAACATGCCTAACAACAAGTTTTTACTAGCAAGGGTCTTACGAATATTTGATAAGTTGTCTTCGTCTAGATTTTCCTAACTGAAAACTTCCCTTGGTCTTGACTATACTTGACCAAAACTTGCCATTTTTCAGGCGGGAATCTATTCTTTTTTTTTTTTTTTAATATTTTGATCATTAAATTTAATTGAATAGATTAAGAAAAAAGTGTTTTAAAGTCAAGATTAAAAAAAAAAAAAAAAAAAACAAATATTTAATAATTATCGGAATAAATATCGGAAGAAACCATTACGATATTCAGACGTCTGAAACTAACATGAACATCGATCGGATTAAGTTACAAAAAAAAAAAGAACGCCGATTGCCATTTCAAATGATTCGTTCGTTTTGTGTATGCATTGCCTAATTTGTATCTTACATTTTGCCTTTCAAATGAAAAAAAAAGAAAATATCAATAAAATAGACCTTTTTTATTTATGCAGGCCCATTTCTCTTCCAAAATAAAGATGCAAGTCGTAAAATTGAAAAAAAAAAAATCTTGAAAACATGAAAAAAAAAAACAAATATAAAACCTATTCTAACCTTATCCTATCTGTTTTCAATTTAACAATAAGGTTCACAAAAATAAATGAATTATATTAACTTTCGAATGAAGCAAACAAAAAATTTTCAGAATTTATCAAAAAAAAAAAAAAACAAGACGATACAATTATTGAAAAAAAAAAAAATAACAAAGAATAAATAAAACACCAAAACAAAGAGAATTATTTTATTTATAGTTGAATAAAAGAAAAAATAAAAAAACAAAAAAAAAAATTAATAGCTTTTTATACAAAGAAATAAAATAAATAAAGAAAAAAAAAAAGAATCATACTACATAGAAATAATCCCAACGTCTAGTAATTGTGAAATCAGTATATAAAAAAAAAAAAAAAAAAAGAATTATAGTGACTAATTTTAAAAATAATTAAATGTTTATTAACGAAAGAAGGAAACGCAAACAAAAACAAATAGTATTTTTTCCAATTTTCATTTTAAATGTATATAAATATATAAAGTAAAGTATATAGATTAGTATATATATATATATATATATATGTATGTATATATATGTATATTAATATTAAAATATGTGTTAATGTGTGTGCATATTTATTAAATCACTATAAATGACGAAGATGGATGGATCTAACTATTCCAAGGAAACAGAATTAATTGTTATGTAAGATTTTTTTTTCAATTTTTGTTTTAAATTATGTTTTTCTTAATTTTCTGAAATTAAAAAAAAATTAAAAAAGAATTTATTTTTCGTAAAAATTAAAAAAAAAAAAAAAACAAAAAAGAATATTTTTTGTATCTTGTAGATAGGAATTAACAATTAAAAATATAAAAATAAAAAAAATAAAAGAATAATCACAATAATAGTTATGAAAATAATTTAATTTTTTTTTTTTTGTTTTTTTTTTTCTTTCATAAACTCTTTATATGTTTTTCTTTTTAACCCAAATTTTAACGTACCTAAGACAAGATTAAAACTATTCAGAAAAATTGGCTTTCTCATCAATAACTTAACAAGAACTTCCTATAACTACTTGCCCTTGTGGAGTATTTCTAAGTTAAATTGTTATAACTTAATTAATGCTGAGGTTTTCGCATTGCAAAACTTTTTTTCATTATTAAGTTCATTGTGATTTTTTTCGCCTAGACAATTTTTACAAAACTACGTGGTCTCTACTAACTTTTAACTTTATTTAAGGCTTACGATCTAACAATAAATAGGTTAAGTAAATTTTAAACTTTCACCAAAAGCAGTTAAAATTTACTAAAAACAGCCACAATAAAGATTTTGTTTTATTTATTTTGTATTTTTGATTTATTTTTGGTGTGGGTCTGTGTTGTGTGTTTTTGCTTTGCGTCAACTCTGCCTTTTTTTTTTGTAACTTTCTCATCTATTTTTATTTTCTCATGTGTTTTTTTTTTTTTGTGTGCCACCCTGACTGTTCCTACTTAAACTTAAATATTATGTTAGTGCCTCATCAGCAAGTCTTATCAACCCAAGATTGGAGAAAAGTGACGGTCCTATACATTTGACATTTCAACTCACATTTTCTCATATACAAAATTCTGCATTTCTTAGAAATCGGATAGATTTTTGCTATCGGACAAGATGATAGGCTTGAGAGAATCAGTCAACCGTGTCCGGACACAGGTACAAAGTCCAGGGCATCCGTCTTGCAATTTGAGTCTCAATCATTTAAAATTCAAGAGTTAATCTATTTGTCTTAACAGTTTGATTTTTTGTTCCTGACCTGGTTGGTTTTGAATACTATTTGTGTAATCCGAACCTGGTGTTCGGTAATGATGGTGTTCACCAAGTATTTTTCATTCAGATCGATGAACAAAATACGTCACCGACAAGACTAATTGATAAGCACAATATTCTTTAAATTTTAAATTCGAGTGCCTTTCCGAAATCAAACATAAATGTGCATCCGATAGATGTATGTCGGGATATGCAGTTATGAAAAAAAAAATTAAAACTGCATATACAGGGTGTTCCGTATAAGGTGAACCAAAGAGCTGGGGTGAGTAGGTTGGGTTAAGACAAAAATCGAATGGGGGGGGGGGGGGGGGGGGTTTATTTCAACAATGCCTGTTTGGAAAGCCAGAAATTTGTTCTTTAATTTTTTTTTAAATTAAGTTGTGTTGGTGAATAGTTTTTGAAAAAAAAAAAACAAAATAATTTCAAAGTATTTTTTTTTTCAAAATTTTACGTAATTAAGTATAATTTTTGTTTTCAAAATTCAATGCTCTTAATAATTTTCAATAAATAACAGAAAACCGGATGCGAAAATGTATCTTAGTTTTTGAGAAATAAAAAAAAAATTAAAATTACTTTTTTCCAAGAAAAACACTTTTTTTGTTGGTTTTCTCAAGTTTGATCTGCTCAGGTCAATTATTAAATTAGCAGATTATCCCTTTTTTTATTTTTTATTGCATACCATCCGTCTTTTAGCATATAGTAAAAAAAAACATAAAATGGATTAACTAGATTTCACCTTTTTTTTTTATTGAGGCAATTTAACAAAATTGACCTGCAAAGGATAACCGAAAACAAATATGTTTTACCTAACCACAAATAAATATGAAAGGAAATTCTGATTAAATCTCATTTCTAAATAGCGTGTGAACACAAAAATTAGTTTGAATTAAAAAAAAAAAAATTTTTCTTCAAAATATCGAGTTTGAAAATTAATATTTCAAAAACTATTCACTAACACAACTTAAATAATTTAATAATTTTTGTTTCTGTTTTAAGTCAATTTTTTAGAAAATTGCCCCTCTCGCCTGAATGGGGGAAATTGACCCCCCCTCCCATACAATTTTTTTTTTTTTTTTTTTTTTTTAAATTTAATAAGCAGAAATCAACCAAAAAATACTTAATAAATACAAAATGAAATAAATAGTAATACATAATTAAATTATTGAAAAAAGAAACAAGATACCAGTATGGCCCGCGTAAATCTTTAACGTTTGATCTTAAAAAAAAAAAAAAAGAAACAAATCGAACAAAATATTATAATAAGGTTTATTTAAATTTGTTTAGAGCAAACAGTAAAACACAACAAGAAAGACATATGAATTATTCGGGAGTTTTGAAGGGAATTTTGTTTACCGCGGAATATTGTATTCCCTTGAAAATGTGTCTGCTATCGTAAAAGTGAAAAAATCCTAGGAAAATTTCTGTTTGCGATTTTCAAATTCAAAGTTCTTCTTTTCGTTGAAAAGATTCGTGAGAAACAATATTTCCAATTTTAAGTGGCCGGCGGCAGCGTTTGTATTATTTATTAATGCTTGAAATATTTTGTTTTTTTTTTTTTTCAGTTGTATTCGATATTTTTGTTTGTGTTTTTAAAATTTATTTATATGGAGATAGAATAGTTAGGGTGACCCTGGGCCTAAACCTAAATCTTTTTCAATTAGCTAGTTTTTATCTGGTAAAAGTCCAGTTTTGGTTTAACATAGGCCTCATGTCGAAAAACCTTTCCGGTTAGCTCGGTCCTTTCTCATCTACCTTTAGTTACACCGTCGCGTTCTACCCAGCTTAAGTAAAGTTTTTCTCTACAATGCGTGCTCCGTCTGTGTTGACTCGGAGACTGCGAATCATGGAGCATTTTTATCTCCATCATGACCAGTTGAATTCATATTTTCTTAAGACCATAACTCATCGCAGAAGCAATTGGCCCTATCGGGAATCTCCCAGGGAATAAAATTTCCCTTGAACAAAAATCCAATACAATGACAGCCAAATTTCCCCGGAAAATATATCCCCGATACCAATAAATTCCGAGGCAAACTTTTAGGCATCATTCACGTTGCCAATGTTTGAACAAGGGAAACATTCCCTGGCAAATTTTTGTTCACGATAACCCCAAATATCTTCCGGAAAACTGGAATCTTAAAGATAGGCTTAGGATTTCTTTGTAGCCGTAGCTAAAGACCATGACATTTAGGCTTTAGGTGAGCAGAAAGATCTTAGGTAATTGAGTTAAAAATGTTAATGTTTTCGGCCTGATTATGAGCATAATCAAGTTCAAAACGCATCGCTGATAAATTACTTGATAGCATCCATTGCAGGTTATAATGTTTGGTATTGTGTAAAGCAATCCAATAAACAATGTTCTATTGTAAATTAAAAACAAAATATTTCAACTTTGAAAGTTAATTCAGAAAAATTTGAATGTCTGATGGAATTGCTGTTACCGAAAGTGACTAAACTTCTAATAATAATTAATAAAACAAAATTTTAAATATGCTAAAAGCTTTATTTAAAGAACACAAACTGGCGGCATCAAACAATGTTGATATTTCTTTTTTAAATCATATTATTTTTAAACTTATTATATTTTTTTATAAATTATAAATTAATTTTTTAATTTTCTTAGTACTAAGGGCATTCATAGTGCCTTCGATAAAATGTCGAATTTCCACAAAAGCACGAGTAAATACTAAAAATAAATAGCAATAACAATAACCATAAAAAAAAAAAAATAATTAAAAAAAATTTAACAAAAACAAAACAGCCGATGTCATATTAATACATAACCTGCCTTGTGGAAACTCGACAAATTCTTTTATATACTCACAAGTTTGTGAGTATCGTATAATCAATCCATAGTCTTATAAAAAAAAATAACAAACAAAAAAAAAAAAACAAAAGAAAAGAAACAAAAAACATTAAATCATATCATTGCCTGCTGCTTTCACTGTTTTTATGTTGATGACATTTAATTTGATTTAAAAAAGTAATAATAAATATAAAAATTAATTAACTAGAAAAAGAAATAATTAATGCTTTGGCCCCTTTGGCTTTTATGATTCTCATATTCATATTGCTATTAATACATCATTCTATGTGCGATCGTGATCCAAACGGATTTTAACGGCCAAATTATTCAATCAATTAATCCAGATTAAAACTTAAATCCAGATGTAAATTAATTTAAATCCCAAAAATTAAATTAAAGTCAATATTATTCACTCGTTAAATCCGCAGTTTAGTCCAAAATTTTTAAACCCAAATTCAATAAATCCAATTGAATTTAAACAACTTTCCGGAGGACAGTTTAAGAACTTACATCCAGATTAAAACTCAATTTATATTCGTCATATGGCCCTAGCGAGGTATTTCCAAAGCATACAACTGTCGAAAGTTCAAATTATGTACATTTGCGGCGTCAGTCTTCGAAAAAGAATACAAAAAATGTGCGACGACGCATCCGGCATCAGGATGACCAGAAGCTCGTTTTTAGTGCTTTATTTGTTTTTTCTCGTTTGTTGGTCTTAGCTTTGAAACACAAATTCAAAACAATGCACAAAGAATTGCTTTGTTAAATTGTTTTTTTTTTTATCGCTTACATTTTTTCAACATCACTTCAAATCGTAAAAAACTGCGAAGAATTTTGTCAGAGGATATCGCAAAAAAAAATTATAATAAATCTGTCAAACACGCACATCGAACAATGTTCCGAAAAGCTGTTCAGAAGAACACCTCAAAGCAAAAACCCTCCGATTTGTATAAAATCGGTGAATTTACCGTTACAACGGAAGACGGATACCTCGCTAGGGCTCATAGAGTTGGTTCTTTACTAAATAGCAATGTATCCCTCCCTCATTTATTTCCAAACGTCAAATTCATTACTTTGTAGCAACTTCTGACAGTATAAGCTCTGTTATTTTTTTTTTTAATTTTCCAAAACTGCAAATTTCTTCGAATTTTAGTCTACAAGGTACTGTCAAAGTGCGTATAAGAAAATAAAATTGTACTTAAATTCGTAGAAATTCGCAATTTTGGAAAGTAAAAAACAGATATATTTTTGACAGCGATTGCGGACATTTTGTGCGATATAAAAAAATACTACATAGCAAGATAATTATTATTAAAATTGAATTTTAAATATCAAAATAGAGAAAAAAACATTTTTTAAAATGCAAAACCGGCTTTTTGTTTAGCAATTTTACATCTCAGCTGCCACAAAATAAAAGCTGTCACTTTTGACGTTGACAGATACGTAAATTTCCCTATTAACTGATTTCGTTCTTTTATAGTTAAAAGTTCTTTTCTGGTTCTGGACCTTCCATCTTAATGAACTACAAAATGTACATTCATCATAAAGGCACACCGCCTCCCCACTCCTTCGCTTTTCTCCTGTACCAATCTAACATACAAACAAGATTATGGCTGTAGAGCTGCCATTGAGCAACGCAACTTGGTTGAATCTAATTTACGCTAATCCTGAAATGCAACGATTCGTACTTTAACATGAGGAAACTGAGTTTCCAGCAACTTTCAGTTCTTAGGCGAGAAGGGCTTGAAGTAAGTGGGGTGAATAAAATGTCCCTTGTCAGCGATTTGGAGAGATTTTTTGACATTCCTCTCCACCCTACTTAAATGTTCGTTCAACCAACATACATACTTTAAAAGAAAACTTAAGAAAATCTCTTACGATTTGTTTCTTCCTGTGAAAGGTATAAGAATTTTTTTGAAGAAATTAAAAGAAAATGTCAAAAAAAATCTCTAGCACCTTGTTGCTTCGTATAAAATGGGCCTATTGTCATCGAAAAAGCAACGATTTGTAAGATATTGAGACTTATGATGTTTTCCAAATAAACAAATAAAAAGTTGACTTTTTTTCGGGTCTCGTTGATCTTTTTCATCAGATTTCGCCTTCCGTTCAATCAAAAAAGTTGTTGACTTTTTTCTGTGTCTGTTATTTTTTTTTTCGATTGATCCTTTAAATCTCGATTTTATGGCAGATTTCCACGGAGTTTCACACACACTTGCACATATACGAAAGCAAAGTGAGCGCTGTTTACTTTTGATAAGATGGTGGCGTTGAGTTGGACGAATTTTCCGATAGAAAAAATAAGACACACACGATTAAGAAACAGAAACCTCAATCCTGGTTTTAGTTTCCATTTGCCACGTGAACTCTTTTTTTTGACCCGCATATCTGAAATGGTTGAATGGAAAATCACATTATCGATCATGAATTAATGTTTTGCCTGACACTGACATCAGTTTTGCAGGAAAAGTTTCACGTACACATTTATAAGTTTTGTGTGTGTCAAATAAAAATTCTCACGTCAGATCAATTACTATACAAAATTAACAAAATAAGCAAAACTGTGCCTACGTTCTGTAACTCTCACATCGATAAAATTGGTCGAGAAACGATGAGAACTGAAACAAATTATATGAGTTTTGTTCCATTTTTCACCGTTTCTCGACTGATTTTTGCTGTGTGAGAGTTACAGAACGTAAACACTGAACTCAATGATTGCTGAACGATGACTATTGATGAATGATATTTGGGTACACACTATCGATCAAACACACCTTCAGTCCGCTGATTTTCTGTCCACACCAAACATTTTTTTGGGCATGAAATTGGATGACGAACTATGAGCAGTCGTGATCGATAATGTGTACCACGCTTTAAGCTTAGTACGCTGCTGATGCGAAACAAAATTTTTCTGTGGTCTCCAAAACGACAGGAAAATACGAAAATACCATACAGCGAGAAAAATACCAATTGAAAGTTTTACCAATTGCAAATGCATACAAACAAATAACTAGGCTCGGATTTGGATGGCCACCTTTGCAATGAAATGTTTCTCAACAAGTTCAAATCTACGATAACCGGTATTACTAATCGGCATATATAAATATAAATAAACAATATAAACAAAGTGTGATTGGGCAACGTTTTACTATCCCGAATTGGTAAAAAAAATAGAGAATTCAAAAATTAATATTTTTTTAGATTTTTAAAACAAAGAAAATTTTTTTAATCCATAAATTCGAAAAAAGTCTCAAAACCCATCAGATTAAAAAAAATAATTATAAAAAAAAAGTTTGATTCGAAAAGCCGCGTGAAAATAGTCATAAAATGAGTAGTAATTTTAATTTAAAAAAAATTACATGAACCTATCCATTATTATACAAATTTCAATAACTAGTTTGTTTTACTTTTTATATGCTCCTTTTTATACATGTTTTTTTTGTTATTTTATTTGTTTTAAATTGGTTTTGTTTTAAATTTATCATTTTTTTATTTTCACTAACTTATTTCCTTCCATTAAAAATACAACGACTTGTGACAAGTATTTGATAAAAAAAAAATAACAGAAAAGTGTATAGATGTAAAAAAAGAAACAAAAAAGTGAAATTCTCAACAAAAAAAAAAAATAATATTTATAATATTTTAGACACTAAACTAAGATAAAAATTATCATTAAGTTTGTAAATATTTTATCAAAAATCCGTTCCAAAAAAAAAAAAATTATTAAAAAGAAAACATTAAATTAAAAGAAAATGAAAATCATTTTTAAATGAAAAGCAAAAAAAAAAAAAAATCTTATGTGTTGTTTTTTTAATACAAATTTTTTTTAATCTTGTCACAAAAATAATGTCAATGCATAATTTATAATATTTTATACATATAAATGTACGTGTATACATAGATATATACCGAAATAAAAAAAAATATCGTTGTGGAAATAAAAAATAAATGATTTAATAATAATTAAATAAAGCAAACCATACTTCTTATGAATGACCTCTTAATTTTAATTTAAACAAATAATCTCATTGACAGTAGGTACAGTGGGTAAAACAAATATAAAATAAAAATATAATAATATAAAAAAAAAATACAAAGACTGATTTGAAATCTAACAAAATTAAAAAAAAAAAACTTAAATATTACGATTAAATTTAAAAAAAAATTATCAGAAGTATTAAAACAATACAAATTGAATACTTTTGTTTTTATGACTAAGCTTAGTTATAGATTTATTTATTTATACCTTCCTCTTTCCGATAGATTTTAATAATAAATTTGTTTTTTTTTTTTTTGTTTTTTTTTCTTGTATTGATCTTATTAAAAAATAATAGAAACGTAACTGATCTACTAACTTGTATTAAACTTTAGACGAAATAGCAATTTTATCTGCGTTTTATTTTTAGTAAACCGCAAAAAATGTATAGAAAAAACAAAGGCAGTGCCGAATATTTGATGAAATTTTTATATTAAATACGGCCATATCTCAATTCTTGGCCAAGTTCATAAATTTAAAAAATGAAGCAGTTTTGCAAGATTTGCGTTAATAAAAGCAACATGACAGTCGAAATGCGATCACGTTTGCATTTGTTTTTCTTTTGTTGCCGCGTTGCAGGAAGAATAATTTTATTTTCTGCCATAGTTTAGTTTTTTTTTTTTGTAATGCAGAAGTGCCGCATACTTTGCAGCAGTTTTTCTATTCATAAATGCATTGAATAAATAAAATAGGTGAAATAACCCGAAATTAGCCATGTTAATTTGTATGCAACCATATGGGAAATTCTTACTATAAAGATCCTTTTGACCTTGAAAAAACAGAACAAATTTGTATAGAAGATGTTTACTAAATTCATGTGCTATCACAAAATATACCAACTAATGATCTTAGTTCGTCAGCATTCTTATACACAGGCAGCCATTTTACCTAACTTTTTTGCCTCCTTTGTTTTCTCAACAAATATTATAGCGACGGCAATTTTTATCATTTGACTGTAGTTTGTGAGACCTTATCGTCAGCCTCATAGAAATATTTCATACACCAGCATAAAACCATATATTTTTAAATTTAAATACAATTTTAGCATACCTTTGCTGATAGATCTCGTTATTTCTACGTAGAAATAGCTCAATTCTTAATTAAAAAAAAAAATCCATTACGTCATTTTCGTCCTGTCGGTGAAATTTTTGAAAATCGAACTCGAATTGTGGCCAAATAAACGATTCAGGTGTAATACACTACACGCACTGCTCAAAATTTTATCTCTCTTTTATTTTGCATCAAAATCCACCTTACCCTATTTTCAATGCATCCATTTTGTGCAGCCGCCCGGGCCGGCGGCGCTTCCTTTAAATTCTGTACAGCGTTTCTGACCTGATTAACTTAATTTTTATTATTATTGTCTGAAGACAACCATAAGTCAATTGCAGAAATATTTTCCACACCTAAACAACAAAAATTAAAAAAAAAAAAAAAAAAAAAACAAGCAAAATGTGCTTAGAATTTATTAAAAAAAAAAAAAAAAAATATCTAAGGACTCGCTATACAGTTGGGATAAATATTTATATGCACGTACAATTTTCGTATAAATATTTATCCAGATCAGGAAAATATAATTTTATATATAAGGTTATATAATAAATAAAAAATAACAATTGTAATAAATAAAAACAAAAATAATTTATAATAAAAAGTATTTTTTGTGTAATATTTGTGGTTGTGCGTAAAAATTGTAAAAAAAAAAAAAATACAAGAAAACAGAAAAAAACTATAGGATTGAAATTATTATAAAATATATAGTTTGTGTTTTAGAAAAGTTATATATATTACAAAATAAAAAAAAAAAACGATGAAAAAGTGATTATATCTATTCTAATTAGTTTTATTAATTTTCAAAATATGTTTTATTATTTTTCTATAAATGAATTTATCTTATAACTATTTTTATACCAATTTAATGAAACAAAAACAAACAAAAAAAAAAAAAACTAAACAAAAACTCGTTTCTTTGAGGGAAAATTTAAACAACAAAAAATAATTACATACTTTTTTTCTTAAAACACACACACAAAACTATTAGTTGATAGGTTTTAATAAATTTTTAAAATTGTTTCAAACCCCCTAGTTATATTTATATGTAAATGTAATGTATATCCTCTGTTGAAACAAACATAATATTATTTGCTTTTATATATAATAATTATGAAATGTATTGTATGTGTATATAATAGAAAACTTGCAGAAGTGCAGGTATTTATGTGTGTCATTTAAGGACATTCATCTTTCTGCTAAAAATGTTAAATTGTTTGATTTTCAATTTTTTCGTCTTTTATAACACTGGTCGACAAACTTTCATAACCGATGACTAGAATACTGCTCCAAGGGTTTTTTGCTGCGCTAAATTCCAATTAAATCTAAAAATAGAAAAATAGTCATTGTAATTAGTCTCAAATATTATAATAAGGATTAATCAAAAATATGTCTATAGAACTCTTGATTTTGTTTATTATACGAGACCTTATCATTTGTTTCTTTCAAAGGGCCATTTGGATTAAAACTTCTTGAAATCGTGAATCCATTTATTGGCACCACCTGGTAAGTGGTAATATGAAAATGGCGACATTCTCTAGGTCAGCGCCGTGTTACATGTTTATGAGATCAATTTTGTTTCGATTTGACCTATAGATATAGGGCCCTATCGGGAATCTCCCGGGGAATTTTATTTCCCACGGAATATTTTCTTCCCACGAATATTTGTCTGCTATCGTAGATCTCCCATGGAATAAATTTCCTTTGAACAAAAATCCAATGCAATGACAGCCAAATTGCACTGGAAAATTTATTCCCCGATAGCAATAAATTCCGAGGGAAACTTTTAGGCATCATTCACCACGTTCCCAACATTTGAAAAAAATTTTGTTCACCATAAAGCTAAGTACAGACGATTGTCAGATCTTACAATATTGTCAGATCTGTCAGTGAAAATACTGCCCCAAATGTCTTACAATCGCCTGAAAATACAATTTTGTCTGACAATATTGTCAGAAACGTCATTGTCAGGTAGTTGTCAGATGAAAATCTGACAAAAATTGTCAGGTATCTTAGGGCAAATTCCTAAACGCAAAATTTCCAAAGCAAAACACATGCAAATCAAATGAAAAAAGCAAGCTGAAACAAAAACAAATTGAAATGCAAGTGAAGTGCGCAAGATATATTTGACATTTGCACAAATACATTTGCATTTGCCCATAAAAACAAAATCTTGTACGTTTATGGACAATCTGCTTAGCAGGGATGTTTACGTTTGCATTTTGGAACTGTTTGCTTAGCATAATTTGCGCAAGTTTTACGTTTAGGAATTTGGCTTATAGTCGTCTGAACGCACAATTTGTATCATTGTCAGACTCATTGGTCATTGTCAGATGTTTTCAATGAAAACATCTTACAATTGCTGACCTTCATTGTTCGAAATGTCAAACGTTTGGAGCCGAGTTGAGAGATTAAAAAAAAAAAAACATTTTTGTAGGAAATTTTTAGTTTTCCCACATCTGAATAAAAAAAAAAAATCTATAGAGCAACTGGACTCACTTTTATATTAAATTCCTTGTGATGTGTAGTTTTGTTCAGAATAAATAACACCATTGAAAGATGATATCTACTCAAATGAAGATTAAATACGATGAAAATAAAGTGAACAGCAAAGTCCAACAAGTTGAAAAAAACTGGTCTTCAAAAGGGCCAAGAAACTATACGAGCAATCAAGCAAATTTGAAGATTTTTTTTTATTGATGAACAGAAAATTTTCAAGCTTATTGTCAGCTATAATTGTCCGAAAATTGTCAGACAAGAGCTGACAATTAAATTGTCAGACTTTAGCAAAAAATCTACCAAACGCTAATTGTCCGCTATTGTCAGACCATTGACAGATCTGACAATCGTCTGTACTAAGCTTAACCCCCATAGAGACATTTGTAAAAAGAGATCTCTACCAAATTGTCAGTTTCAGATGACAGCAAAAACTTGGCACAATGACAGATGAAATTAGAAAGAATAAAAAAGGCGGGCTAATTTTAATTACAAAATTCTAGCTATTTTGTGCCATAAAAAGATTAAAATATCTTAAATAAAATATAAAAACATTTTTACTTGTAGATTTTTTTAAAAAAAAAAAGGAAATAACAATTCCAAATATTTATTTGCCTCCAAAATAAAACAAACAAATGGCTGCCACTAAAATGTCATTGTTCCAAGAATTTTAGTTTGACATTTAAAAATGAACGAGACAGAGATAATATTGCTGTTTGTTAAAAAGCTCTAGTTATTAAAGTTTCCGCTAAAATAATTATGAGGCTAGCGGACGAAATCTAAAATAATACGAATTTTAAATAATGATTGACACCTAAAATTGTAGCTTTTTAAATGCTCTTGAGTTGTGAAAACTGTGATTTTGTAGCTCAAATAGTTATTGAAATATTCAAGTTCCTGCTAAAATAAGTCTGAATTAAGCAGACGAAAGTACGAATTTTTTATAAAAAAAAAACTATGCTAGCTACAAAATCGGGTTTTTTTTAGATTTTGGGAGCTTTTGAGCTAACTTTAAAACTTATTAACTTGAATTAAAAAAAACCGTTAGAGCTACAAATTTAGTGTAAGCGCAAAAAATAAGCATTTAAAAAGCTACAATTTTTGACACCAAGAGAATTATTATTTTCTTACTTTCGTCCGCTTACTTCAGACTTATTTTCGTATTTTTTTCCCAATAATTAATTGAAAATTTCATAATAATTACAACTTAAAGCTTTGGTATTTTTTTTAAAATAACGGGACTTTTTCAGTGGAGCGTCAGAAGGTTAGCAAACGAAAAAACTGTTATTTTGGTTGGTTTTTCATTTCAATTGTAATCAATTACAATTAAGTTTGTGAAGCTTATGGTATGAATATCAAAATACTGATCTATCCTTAATGATGGACCTGTAAAAACTGAAAAGAGAAAACTTTTCAGTTATCTAACTATTAAAGTGTTCCTTTATTAAACGACAAAAATTGATGGTTTTAAGAAGAAAAGTTAGGTATTTAAATCTCCTTTGCAAATATACAAATAATTATTTGCACCACGATGGCCGTTTTCGAGGTTTTTGTGAAAACCTTTTTTTTTTTTTTGGTGGCGGGTGGCGGTTTAAACACAACCTCTTCGCAATTTTTATTAACTCAACTCGGGAATGTTTTATTAGGATAAAATTTTGTATAACAGAAAATCTTTGATTCAACGACGACGCACGTCTAAATAATCACTACCACAGGATCTTTCCGAGCTGTCCACAAGGTCAATTTTTTTTTGTTTTTTTTCAAAATCCCTTAATATGAGATAAATCTTTATGGTTTTAATTTCCGTTTGTCTTTCATTAAAATCCTCGCACTATAATAAAATTCATTGACGATAACTATTCTTAAAAAATCAAGAAAAAAGATAGATGAGAAAAATAGATACAACATCGTTTTCTTTTGTTTGATTTGTCATTTAAATTATTTTTATTCCTAAATTTTTAAATTGTATACATGACTAGCAGGTTTATATTCCTGCAATCCTATCATACACAATAACAGAAATTTATTGAATAAAAGTTTCAAACACTTTCACCACACACCCTGTGTCATTGCGTATAAATCTTTTCCACGACAAACAGCATTAGTTACATAAAAAAAAATGTTTTTAAATAAAAAAAATCTCAAAATATTTTTCTATTCTATTATAGATTTATATTAAATGTTTATTTTAAATTTAATGTTGAAAACTTAATAAATAAAAAAAAATATAAAAAAAAAACATTTACTCGACCTAAAAAAAAAAAAAATCATAAAATTGCTTGCAACTTTTCAAATAAACGAACATTTTTTGTATTTTTTATATTCGAACAAAAAAGATGTGTGTAAGAATAAATTTAAAATAAAAAAAAAAAACAAAAAAATCGTGTCTGGATATAGAATTAAGTTATTCGTTAGTAATATTGTTTCTCCTTTAATTTTGTACTTAATTTGCAGAAAATGATGAAAAAAAAATATAAGGTGTTAAAAAAAAAAAAACGAAAAGAACATATCGTGTAATAAATATACAAAAACAATATAAAAACAAAAGACAGGTGGAGATAAATATGTGCTGCTATTGCACATTTTATCGCTTAAAAAATAAAAAATCGACCTAATGATGTAAACAATGAACTTATAGAATATTTTACGTACATAAACTAAAATTTAAAAAAAGAACAAAAAGTAAAAAAAAAAAAAATCTACATCAGAAATGCAATTAAATTATTTTTCGTTTATGTATGTAAACTATTAAGTGGTTTAGGTTGAGGTGAGCTACGTAAGTGTGAAAATTAAATGTTAACTTAATTAATTAAAAAGAATAAGAAAAGTAAACTACGAAAAATTCCCCAATAACTCACTGAGAAATATATGGGGGTCGTAAATAATAAAAAAAAAATCAACAGCGACAAATTAAAGATATATAGTTGAAGAAAAAAAAATATTATTAATATAATAAATGTAATTGTATTTATATGTATATGTGTGTAAAAAATACTCTTTTGAAAATAATAAAAAAATGAACAAAAATTAATAAATTTTGTTGTAATATTATTTCTTAAATTTAGTTGCCTTGCAGAAATCAGCTAGTAGCGAAAATTAAAAAAAAAGTTGAAATCTTTGAGATTCGATCTTGGGACCTTCCGCTCCGATTTTGCTTTTTTTTGTTTAATTTTTTTATTTTTAACATTACTTCGACTAAGATTTTAGGAAGTTGCTTTAGAGTTTACAATCAAAGCAGCTTGTTTTTAGTTGCAACTTTCAAGGATTCCACGAAAAATTAATTATTGAAATTTCAATTTATTGTTTCAGCAAGTTAACGCACAAGGAAGCATCCAGCTTTAACTATCGATTGGTACTCTTACGCATTATGTGCGCCAGGCAAGAAATCTAATTTTTTTTGTTTTGTTAATTTCATTTCTGAGTTTACTGAGGAGATTTTTATTATCGCTCTCTCTTCCATGACCTTCTTACTATAGAACTTAAAAGTGCCGGAAACTTAATTTCTTTGCGTAAAAGAGGACTTTCTTATGGCCGATTTCATAAAGTCCTTTTAACCATTTGACAGGGCCCGTATTAAGAATTACGATTATCGTTCAAAATCCCTCGTAATCGTTAAATTGCGATTACATTTTACGATAGTCGTTTTTTTTTTAAACGATACTCGTTTTCTTTTACGAGTGCTAATGGCGGTCGTATTTTATAGTTTTGACACTTCTGACTTAGGTTTATTATGTATCAGTCGCATATTTATTTAAAAAAAAATAGTTTTTTTAATTTTATCTGGCAATATGTTCATGCATCCATTTTCGTGAATCTTAATCGGTCCACGTCATGACGATGGTTTTTTTTTTTGGTTTCGTAATTTGTAATACGGGCCCAGGCTTTTAAATCTTTAGATGATGTTTATTCCATACAAAATACGTCATTTAAAAATTTAAAAGCCTTTTAAATATTTATGAAATCGACCATTAGGCAAATAAAAATGACATTGATATAAATTCTAAGTAATGTGGACTAAGCTTAAGTCCATTCCTGAAAACAGCTTAAAACGAATTTTAGCGAATTAGCTATTTCACGACATCACGAACAAAAAACTTACGGCCAATTTCTTGACAAAGTTCTAACCCCTAAAACTCGGTTTATCGAAAAATTAGAACTTGATTGAGTTCTAACTCATTTCTTCACTTAGTTTCTAAGGCTTTAGAACTTTGATTTAGATCTCCGTTTGAGATAGAATTTCGATACATTTGGACCTTCAAATTCAGGGGTCTAGAGACTTAGAACTCGGTTTATATCTCTTTTGTTTCATTCCACGTCAGACATCTGTTGCGAGCTATTGGACTAATAAGAATATTATTACTACATTAAAACCCGCTTAAGAGAAACTGCAAAATGTCATAGTCTTTCTTTCACTTAAGCGGGTTTTTCACTTAAACGAACCCCGCTTAAGTGAAAAAAAAAAAATTCACTTAAGCGGAGTTCACTTAAGCGGATCTAAAAATTCCATTAAGCGGAGAATTAATGCTAGAAACAATTGTATTTGTCATTTATTTATCTTTAGATTATGAAAATGTGATTTTCTTTTTAATAAATGTCAAAATACGTATATACCTCTTGAGCCATTTGAAATGTTGTTTTGGATTTTTGTTTGAAAGGACAAAGCAATTTGTTTATAAAAAGTAAATGTAAACGTTTGTAAAATAAGCAGAAATTCAAATATCATTTTCGTGGTGGTGGAAAATGGAGAAGAAACGAAAGCATTCAGCAAATTTTTCGTTCTGTGCGATTCAATTTTTTTTTTTCACTTAAGAGAGTTCTTTTTCAATGAAAAATATGAAATTGAACTGAAAATACGTTTCAGGTATCCGGGTTTTTCACTTAACGGAGTGTTTTAAAGGTAATTGTTCGAAAAATACTCAGGGATGAAAAAAGTTTTTCAAATAAGCGGGTTTTTCTCGTAAGCGGGTTTTTTTTAAGCGGGTTTTACTGTACTCAAAAGTTCTAAGTAAAGTTTATTTTTAGTAGAAACTACATACCTTTGTCCCTACCCAATGTTCAAAGAACACTTATTCTACGTACATTATGCGAGCTTATTTTTACCAATGAAGTATTTTATTTTACGTTTTAGTTAAAGTATTTATGTGTTAATGTATTTACCAACGAAGCGTTTATTTATTTTTTTTTTAAAGACAACTAAAATCAAAATAAACTGAGTTAAGTTTTTATAAAGAATTTTTATTATTATTTCTTATATTTTGGGCAATTCTCGACATATTATCATTCGTGTTTGAATTTAAAACTGCATCGGGTTCTATGCTGACTTGTCCAAAAGGTAGCCTTAAATGAATACAGGCATTATGCAGAGCATAACACACATGAGTTACGGTTTCCGGGTCAAATCTAAGTTTCCTCTAATTTGAGAGACACCTCCAGCGGCCTTTTAGAATCCCAATTATTCTTTCAATTTGACTTCTAGCTACGGAATGGACATTGTTGAACCGTATTTCTGCACTTCCCTCTTTAGCATTCCGGTAAGGTGTTAATAGCCATGGCTGTAAAGGGTACCCTTTACTGTCACCTTAAATATAAAAACAAATAAAACTTATTTTATACGATGCATGTATTTATTTATAATGAAATGAAACTAACAAACCTAGAAGTCGAATGCTAACTTAACCTGCATAGAATTTTTGTTTTAAAAACTCCAATTCATTACTGCTATTCCAGACAGCCGAGTCATGTGCAGCACCACCATGTAAACTGAACTGTTGATTGCTATAATCTTGTTTAGGTGTTTGCAAATCTAGACACATTAAAAATTCAAATGTAGTATTAAATGTGTATTAAATAAAATAATATTACCACCATTGCATTCAAGCTATGGTAACCTTTTCGATTGAATGAAATAGATGTGCTCGTTTTCTCTAGGTCTCAAAATAGGAATATGACTTCCATCAACACAGCCAACTTTCCCCGGCAGCTTAAATTTCCTATAATAAAACTCCTTGTTCTCTTGGATATTGCAAAATTTGTTTTCCAAAAGACCTAATAACGTACGACGAAAGAATTTTGAAACTGTTGTCTGTGCATTCCTAGCAAGGCATTTGTTCCGACATTGGTTTGATAGCTCCCACTGGCTAGGAGACTCAATGTTGCACAAATTTGTAAGACTGGTGGAACTGACGTGTTTTATAGGTTGTCCGGAAGATTTAAGCTGAGGCGAAAACACAGTTTCTTATGAGGGCTGACATATTCCAGGCTCTGCATGCAGCCTTCTCAACACGATATCTCTATTTCTAATTTCGCTGCATGGGAAAAAGCTGCACATCTGTTTTCTGCTTTAACGAGTTGAAAATCATGAGGAAACATTCCATGTTGACTCTAAACCGCTGCACAAAACTAAAAAATATTTTCAATCCTACAATGTTGTAGCTTGTAGAAGTTATTTTCTTTCTGAACCACTTACTCGTTTTCTCTCAATTCGAATGGATTGCTATATTGTCTCTTAAATGTCTTCTTAACAATTTAGCATTAGAGGCTTCCCCCTGCTCACTCACTTTCCGAGTCAAAAAATATCATTCTTAAAGAGAACTTTAAATCTGAAGAAAGAGTTCTATATTTAAGAAAACCCATTGACTTCATTGTTCACAATGACATTTTTAAGTGCAAGTCACAATGCAACTCGTTTCAAGTTACGTGTTGCCACAAAAAAAAAATTGTTTCGAATTGGACGAGAATCAACAATCCTCGATTGTATCAAGTTACGTGCTGGCACCCCATGAAGTTTTCGACCAAACAAATTAAAAAATTTTCATACCAAGATTTATTAAAAAAAAAATTTTAATCGAACGGAAAGTTTAAGATGTATGTATTTATGTTCAAGGTGACAGATGTTACGCTACATGAGATGCATTTTGACATCCCTTTTTGCTTGAATGGCAATTCTCCTTTGATAACTTTTGCATCTGTAATTTGAAGTTATCCCTTAATCTACCCTGCTAATAGGTAATTAGTGCATTATAGAATTAGAGAAGCTGGAATGACTTATGTCCCCTCAAATTAAACCACTTACGATTTCATTCTCAATTTATAACAATTTTTATTTTAAATTATAACTAGGGTATTTCAATTCAATTCATTGCAATACATATATCTCACAGTTCAGTCGTCAGTCGAAGCACGGACAATTAAGCACACAAAAACCATCACCATTTACACACCAGACTAAAGGGTTGAGCGAAGGACAACCTGCGCTCTACATGTCACTTTAAAAAAAAGGGTTTTTCCCATTGTGGGTAGTCCGAAAGAGCGATGTTAAGCTGGCTTACGAAGCATTTAATAGCCAGATTAAGGCGGGTATAAAAAACCACGGAAAGGAGTTCCTGGTATCCATCCACGCCAAACTCGGTGACATAGACCAGCTGTATGAAGAAAACAAAGACGTGGAAATGGATTCACAAGAAATTGAAGATCCAATAGCTAGAGAAGAACTTTCCCAGGAAGAAGATGAAGATCTTTCTAATGGAAACTCAGAGAAGGCAGAAGCAGAAAATCAACCAGAAGAGATGTCTGAATCGGAAGAAATGGTGAATTTGGACTCCGATTTCGAAGAGGTACAAGCCCAAAGGCAGAACAGGAAACCCACTGAGTCATTAATAGCTTCACGGAAGAAGATTAAAAAGCCTGATACGGAAAAAGATGCGTCCACAAATAAAAACATCGATCCCACTGAAGAAGCGGACCCCAAGACGACCGCCAAACCGGAACCACGAACTACGCTTATGCCACCAATTGTGTGTTTAAAGCTAAACGTTGCAGGGACTAGCAAACATCTCAGAGCTCAGAGTGTTCACCACAAAAACAAAAGAACAACACCAACAAATCAGAGAATTCCAGGAGAAAAAATGCACCGAATTCAACACATATACCGCCAAGGAAGACAAGAAAGACAAGCTGGTCCTTAAAGGAATACATCAATCATACAAAGCGGCTGAAATCAAAGAGGAGCTCATCGTTGAAGGCATCCCAGTTTTGGCAGTCAGTCCTTACAAGACCCGTTCGGAAAAGATGTACAACAGCTTTGTGGTTAAAGTTGCGAAGACTTCGGACATTCCAGCCATTTACCCATAAGACCTTGGTCATGTACCAAAAGGTTCATTGCGAGAAGTTTAAATCCACCATCATCAAGCAATGCAAGAATTGCCAGAAGTTTGGACACTTCGCTAGCAACTGCGGCATGAAGTATCGTTGCGTGAAGTGCAAAGATGACCATCTCCAAGGAAATTACCCAAGGACCCTGAACCAAGTCAGTGATAACAAAGTCTTTTGTGTCAACTGCCAACAAACTGGGCACAGAGCCAGCTGCAATGGATGTCCAACAAGGAAGAAGAAACTGGCCGAGAAAGCAAAGTTGGCAGCACAGGAGCGTGAGAATCACCTGCCATTGTTACCGGGCTATCATACGCCAGTGTTGCCGCCACATCCATTAAACCTCTGGGAGTTCCAATGAAGAAACCAGGAAAGCCATCGCCAACAACTTCAGCTTCAACAGCCAAACCAACCAAACCAGCCAAAGCAACAAAACCTGCACCCCAGTACAGGGCCCCACCAGCCAAGTCAAATTAAAAAGGAGCAAGTCAACCACAGTCTTTCAACATCTTTGAAGATACCGAAAGACTATTTGGAATGGATCTCCTTTCTTCTCTTTAGAAGGCAAAGGAAGTAGTTCCAAGTAACTATGGTTATCTCAATGATCAAGAAAAGACAATGATTTTGGGAAAACTAATCTGTTCATTGTGTATATAAAAAACCACCTATCTTTTATAACATATAACGTTAATTCGATTTATTCCACAGCCAAACGTATTTCACTAACCCTCTTTTTAAAATTTAAAAAAAAAAAAAACAGATATTATCTTTTTACAGGAAACGAACAACACAGCAAAAAACCCTTTTAAACCGGAAGGGCACACATCCTACAGAGAGGACAAAAAGAATGCAGAGCAACAGCAATCCTCTTAAAATCAGATCTCAGAAGTGAAAAGGCAAGGATTCCTGGACTTCGGTGCATGGAAACAACAGCCGTTGTCATCAACATGACGGATACTGAGAAGATACTACATGAGATGCACTTTGCACTCCCTTATTGCTTGAATGGCAATTCTCTTTTGATAACTTTTGCATCTGTAATTCAAAGTTATCCCTTATTTCACCCTGCGAATATGTAATTAGTGCATTATAGAATTAGAGAATCTGGAATGACTTATGACCCCTCAAATTAAACCACTTACGATTTCATTATCAATTTATAACAATTTGTATTTTAAATTATAACTATGGTATTTCAATTCAATTCATTGTAATACATACGTTACGTTTGTACAATGTACATTAAGGTTATTATCTCACAGTTCACAATTCAGTCGTCAGTCGAAGCACGGACAATTAAGCAAACAAAAACCATCACCATATACACACACCAGACTAAAGGGTTGAGCGAATGACAACCTGGGCGCTACATGTCACTTTTTTACAAAGTGGGTAATCCTTTATGTTTAAAATTTTAAATTTTCAAAATATCATATAACTAATGCTATTTTGTTTCAGATACATAATCATTCTTGGAAATCCCATTATGGGAAAATCCAAAAGTGGAAGAGTGATGTTAAGCTGGCTTATGAAGCATTAAAAAGCCCGATTAACTGGCTGAACAGAATAGAATGACGGAACTAAAGCCGCAGACGGAACTGGAAGAGCTGTCAAAAAGTGTCGTACGTTATTTTTTTTACATGTCCACAATGGAGCTGTACAGCTTTGAAAGAAAAACAAAAAAATATTATTGTGTACAAGCTCAGAATTCGTATTTTTTGTTTCCAATAATTTTCCTTTTAATAAATAATTTTTTCGCGATACAAATAACCACAATATTTTTTTCCGACCCAAAAAGTTGTTTTTTTTCTTCATACAAATTGAAACGTCAAAAGTGCCGTGCGTCAAAAGTTAAAAGTTGGTGAACTCTTCCGTCTGCGTCTGCAGCTCCGTATGCGTCTACGTTCCGTTGTGTTCGCAACATTGAATTTGCGTGTATTCAATATTTTGACAGCTATTCCAGCTCCGGTTCCGTCTGCGTCACCATTCTGTTTAGCCAGTAAGGCAGGTATAAAAAACCACGAAAAGGAGTTCCTGGTATCCATCCACGCCAAACTCGGTGACATAGACCAGCTGTATGAAGAAAACAAAGACGTGGAAATGGATTGGCAAACACGCACACAGGAATGGTCGAGAATTGTAAGTCACTATGCCCTGGTTCTTCATGAGCCGTTGTGCCATTAAATTATTTTTTTTTTAACATTGAAAATTAACATTGAAAATGTTTATAAGATCGTTTTGACAGAGTTGTGGTGTTACTAAAATGATTAAATGAAATAAATTCAATAAATCAGAAATGAACTCCAGCGTATAGGGCATCACAACGAAATTTTTGGTTGGTGTTACTAAACAAATGACCTAAATGATTGAAATGAACACATGAAATTAGAATATTAAAAATGAATTCCAGCGTATAGGGGGACAACTATCAAATTTTTGGTTGGCGTTAATAAAACATTACTAGAATGATAAAAATAAACAAACGAACACAAGCGATGAACTACAGCAGGCGTTGGTAATAGGTATGCGGGGAAAAAACGAAGAAAGGTCGTCGTCAACAGACAAGCTTCAGTGGAGAATGGTCATGATGAAGAATATTCAAAAAGAGAAGAAAAACAGCAACCAACAAATGTTTATCTATCTATAGGTACTCTGCCAGATTTTTGTATGTAGTGTATAGGTATATGTATAAATGCTATGCATCTACATAATTATGGGGATAGGATTTGAATGATTATTATTCGTTACAGAATGCAGAGCGGCCTTAAAAGAAAGGCAAGTAATGCAGTTGAGTGTGCAAGCCGGAGTAAAGCTTGCTTGAAATCGATTTATGTACATAGGTATGTAATATGTAGGACAACCAAAAATATGCCGCAGAATATTTTTTTCTAGTAACACTATTAAGACGAGACAAGTTTAGAAATCCGCTTTATAAGTAAATGCATATTTTTGTATATTTACGATTGCATATTTTGGCTTGTCTATTTTTGTAGGTAAGTATATTTTTTCATAAAAAACATAATTTGTTCAGTTATTATCATTATTAATTGTACCTATTATTCATACAAGAATGTCAGTCTATTAGACTTGACCATTCTTGTCAGTCTATTAGACTTGACCATTCTTTATTCCGTCAATTTCATTGAATTTTTGAACAACATCAACAACTTAAAGGCGCAACCACCAATTGTTTACGAATTAATTTTAGGTAGGTATATTAGCTAATTCGTTTTATTTTTGTTTGGCTGGAGATATAGCTATTTCAAGGGGTGCCGATCCCTATCATCAGTCTCCTTTTTAGTGGTGTTGATGAGCTTTGTGAAAAACTTTCTATATGCACACCATGAGGTTTGAACCCACGCATTATAGATTTGCTCAGTCTTCGAAGTCGTATGCACTACGCATTCCACTTCTTATGACCTCTGACGTCACTGGTCGAGATGTGCTGTTTGTTTATCAAATGCATTAATGTTTATTCAATAAATAAAAAAGGTCTATAAGGTAACATTACCAGCATTATAGCATAACCAAAAAATTAAAACCTGACTTCAGGTTATGTCGACAAAATTCCCATTACGGAAATTTGGGTTGGAGTTTTTTTTTTGAGAAAATTGACTTTTTTTTGAGTTGGTTAAATCGACTCACGATTTTATTTCAATTTTGTAATCTAGTGCTTCTAAATATTTAAACGCCGTGTGTGAATTGAATTAAAATTTCGATTAAATTTTATTCGTAGTTGATTTTGACTATGCAAACGTAGTTGATTTTGACTATGCAAACTTAGTTGATTTTAACTATGCAAACGTAGTTGATTTGACTATGCAAACGTAGTTGATTTTAACTATGCAAACGTAGTTGATTTTGACTATGCAAACGTAGTTGATTTTGACTATGCAAACGTAGTTGATTTTAACTATGCAAACGTAGTTGATTTTGACTATGCAAACGTAGTTGATTTTGACTATGCAAACGTAGTTGATGTTAACTATGCAAACGTAGTTGATTTTAACTATGCAAACGTAGTTGATTCTGACTATGCAAACGTAGTTGATTTTAACTATGCAAACGTAGTTGATTTTGACTATGCAAACGTAGTTGATGTTAACTATGCAAACGTAGTTGATTTTAACTATGCAAACGTAGTTGATTTTGACTATGCAAACGTAGTTGATTTTGACTATGCAAACGTAGTTGATTTTGACTATGCAAACGTAGTTGATTTTAACTATGCAAACGTAGTTGATTTTGACTATGCAAACATAGTTGATTTTAACTATGCAAACATAGTTGATTTTGACTATGCAAACGTAGTTGATTTTAACTATGCAAACGTAGTTGATTTTAACTATGCAAACGTAGTTGATTTTGACTATGCAAACGTAGTTGATTTTAACTATGCAAACGTAGTTGATTTTGACTATGCAAACGTAGTTGATGTTAACTATGCAAACGTAGTTGATTTTAACTATGCAAACGTAGTTGATTTTAACTATGCAAACGTAGTTGATTTTAACTATGCAAACGTAGTTGATTTTGACTATGCAAACGTAGTTGATTTGACTATGCCCAACTGTCGTGCCTGGGCGAAACGCATTGGACTAAAGGTCGCAAAAAATCTTCCATTTGACTTCAATATTCATATAAAAAATTGGAAAATTTGGAAAAGTTGTTGTTCCTTCGAATTGAGATTTTTGGCTTTGGCTGATTTGACGTGCAGGTGCAATTAAAATGAAAATAAGAACAGAATTGCAGAGGCATACCTAGCCTTAATATTGAACGCCTAACCACATTTTAGCCTTATGAACTGGCAACATTTTCATATGCGACCCATAAGTAGTGCGTATTTTTGCTTGGCTTTATCTTTTTGTACTGAGAGGACGTGGGCGTATACGTTATTTGAGACAAAACTTTTTTAACATTGAAAATGTTTATAGGATCGTTTTGACAGAGTTGTGGTGTTACCAAAATGATTAAATGCAATAAATTTAATAAATCATAAATGAACTCCAGCGTATAGGGGCATCACCAAAAATACTGAATATAATTCCTTTTTTTTTCTAGAAGCTTCCTTTTTTATTTAAATAAATATTTATGATATGGTCACTTCCTTGCGGTTTCTATTTGTTTGCACTAATATTAGAGTTCTTAGGAAATGATTAGAAGTGAAGAAATGATCAACTTCTAAATGTTTTTTTTTTGTAACTTTAAAGACTTTTCGGGACTTACCGCGTTAAATATAAGAAATATTAATAATTTCTTCTTCCCGACGACGCACGTTTCGAAGAAATTGCACTCTTCGTGGTCACGGGATTAGACTGACGTGTGAAAGTTGTTGTTTGTTACTCTTGTTCTTAGATTGTACCGATGCGTTGTTGTTGGTGCATTATCAATAAGAGTGGGTGGATAGTCATTTGTGTCTTGTTGAATTGTTTTGGCATATTGTTGAGTGCAAACAAAGCTTACAACGTCAGACGTGTCGCATTTAATTAGGTTTAAGCTTGCTAACAAGAGGATCCCATGTCGTGGAAAGTTTGAAGCTAGAATCTCTATTAAAATTTTTGTGTTTTTTAATTTAAATTGCTTTCCTTACAATCCTACTATCCTAGGCATATAGAATCTCTCTGTAGCAAGTGATCTAGCTCGATCAAAACGAATAAAATGATCTTCATTGTATGCTAAATGCTCACAAATTGCAGATTTTGTGACGGCGGCGTTATGTTGTATCGCTTTAACATGTGTTAAATGTTAAAAATGACAATCACCCCTCATATTATTCTTTGCCCTATTCCCACGCATCTTCCAACGACATTCCAACCACCGATATTAATTCAAGTGCACCAATAAAGAACCATAACTATTGACTTACATCATAATCATAATGCTCACTAGCCATAAGTACGACAAAACCCATAAACTCGAATGCTACCCCTTGTGGTCTTGGTTTCACTATATTTAAAAACAAGGAGTGTTGCGTGTTATCTTTGATGTAGGAAAAAAGGATGTTGCCGCAAGCGACAAATTTATTAGGTAGAAGTGGCTGTCGTAACCAAACCACATAGGCCAACCAGTGGCCTGTTGTGATACAAATTTATTAAGTTCATCGGGATTGCCACCAAGGACGATGTTATTAACATCATTTAATGAGATTTTAACCTCCATATTAGAGATTGACGTTTCGTCTGGAGTGTAGTGATAGGGTAATAGTTCAAATAATTGTATCACAGAATATTGTTTACGTGTACGCGGATTTTTTTTTTGTCGAGAGAACAGAATTGAGTAATTGATGTTGTGGATGTTATAGTTGTATTTGCTATTGATGTTGTTGTTGCCAGGCAGGCTTCACGCCCTAAAGCTGTACTTACAGCCTGGTCTTTTCACTACCTATGGTTTTCCTCCGGCGTCCTCTTGAAGGAATTCGTCAGGTCTTACGGTAATAGGGTTTTCACAAAAAAAAAAATTATTATTTTTGTTTTATTTACTACACTTTCACTTCGTTGGTGTATAACCCCAGCAATACGCCTCGAGAGATCGGTCTCCCGAAATTGTACTCGTTTTATTGGTAGGGGATTTTTCGATTATCCCGCCGATGGCACCAAAATGTTGTAACGCACAACTTGCCGAGCATTCCTCACGGAGAAGAGCAAGGTATACTGATGAAAAAAAAAAAAAAAAAAAACAATTATAGGTATTTGCCGCGAGCACAAAGATCTCTTCTATCTCACTCATACAAACGCTATAAAATAAAAAAATAAATTTCATGGCGCAAACGGCTCATGAAGAACCAGGGCCTAGCGACTTACAACTCTCAACCATCCCTGTGTGCGTGTCTGCAGGAATGGAGGGGACCTACAGTTTATTGCCGAATCCGAACGGCTAAGGTGAGCGCAACTTTTCTCTTGGAGGATTTGTCACTTCCTCTCAAGAGGTAGCACATAGCTCCGAAAAAAACTTAAGGTGCAAGCGGCTGGTATTGAATCCCAGACCTCTGGCATGACAGTCCAACGCACTAACTATATTACGCCACTGGCGAAGACAAACGCTATACACAGACAGGAAATTCACAAACAAGTGAATGAAATGCTAGAAGATGGCGTAGTACAACCAAGCAACAGTCCATGGAATTCCACTTTTCCCTTTCCTTTTCCAAGAGCATCAGGTAAAGATGGAAAAAACGATGGAGAGTGGTAGTTGACTTTAGAAAGCTAAACGAAATCACCTAATATAACTAATATTTTAGATCAATTGGGAAGAGCTAAGTATTTCAGTACATTGATCTTGCAAAGGGTTTCCATCAAATTCTTTTGGACGAAAATGATAAATCAAAGACACCATTCGGTCATTACGAATACAATCGAATGCCTTAAAAACGCCCGGTCACTTTCCAACGACTTGAATGAATAATGTTCTTATGGGACTTCAGGGAATGGAGAATGGAGTCTATAGACTACATACCAAATTCGAACTTCGAACAATAATCCTTAAGGGGCCCGTTATGTCCCGGGTTCTCCTATCTACATTTTTTTATGATTATAGGAGTTTTTTTTGCCAATTTTTTAATAATTATAAAACTATTTGTAATAAAAAAAAGGATGGTTAACTGCTCAAAAAGCGATATACAGCTTTAGTTGTCAATGAAAACTATCCCAAGGATTTCAAACTTGGCCTGAACTGAAAAAAATCGATAAATGTCAGATAAGATAGTTTCAGTTAACACGGCAGTATGCGTCTCGATTTTTTCCGCAACAAAGCTTTTGGTTTTTAAGTATAAATAGAGCAATAATCGATCAATGCTTTGGCATAGAAATCGGCAGGATCTAATGTTTTTATACAATTTCTTTAGGTATTTCCAATCTTTCTCGGGACCAAGAATTATGAAAAATCAATTAGAGGAATCTCCAAAGTTCCTGTAGTTCCTAAATGATAACAAAAAATATTGCAGATTTTATTTTAAATATATTTTTATATTTTTTTATTACTTTTTGTATAAAACTCATAGTAGTTCTTATATATTTTTATAACAATTATTTATTATTCATAATTCATAAATATTTTTAATGGGTAATAATAAATTTTATATTTAATACATAACATAGTATATTTATAAAAAAAATAAACAAAAATAATATGCAACAGTTTATGACACTTCGAACCGACAAGCTTATTATAAGCAGTATTTAATTTTTTTTTTTATTTTTATTTTCAATAGTTATACCTTTGCTTGATCGTTTCACTATTAATTTGCTAATATAATTCTTATTTTAGTGGCATTTTCATTTTTAAAGGCTAAAAAAATAGTTTCATTAATATTTTTAATATATAAATATTTAATTACATTGTGGTCGTTGTTTCTTTTCGATCAATGAACAATTGATTCAGGGCTAAGAATGCCTTATGTTTTGGGAAGGGTTCATTAATCAGTCCTATTATGGTATTCTTCTATTAGATATTAAAATCATTCGAATCATAAACAGAGTCATTTAATTTGTTCAAATGGTTCAAGGTTCAAGAAAACCAAAATAGGATTTTCGTAAGGGACTTTTTTTTTTGTTTTCTGTTTTTCTTTATAAATTATATAAACTTCTGTTAAATAATTTTTGAAGAGGAACTACATGTACTTGGCCCTGCTTAACCTAGGCGTCATCAAAATTTAGTCCTCGAAGATTCAGAGTAATCGTAATTATCTCCTTTTGTGTGGGTGTGCTGCTACGTTTGAGAACTTTACGTTCGAGTATATCAGACTCGATATCGATTGGATTGAGATCATCTACTTCCGTATTTAAATTTTCGACATCTCGTTTGCTTCTTGCGTCGTCATCATTATTAACGGAATCTACATCGTATTCCTCTTCGAAAATATTATTGGCACTGAACGAAAGTCCATTGATTTCGTCAAATAAGGAATTTTCTTTCGCTTTGCGAACGGTTCGATCATGTCCGGGATTATCGAAGGGAGGCAAATAGGTGGCTGGAACTCTGCTTGTACCTTTGTAGCCGGTATCAGGGCATCGGGGATCTAAAGAACCAGGGAAGCAATATGAAGCTGTTGTAGTTTGCAGCGATGCAGCACATTTTATGTCAGGTGAACCTGGGTAGCATTTTGGTGCACCGGTCGTTACTGGCGGGGATGGTGTTGTTTGAGGACACCGAGGATCATTTGATCCTGGATAACATCGAGGTGTTGTTGAAGTAGGTGGCTTTTGTGTGGAAGTTTGCTTTGGACATCTTGGATCTTGAGAACCAGGATAACAATTTGGAGCTGCTGTTGTTTTTGGACATCTAGAATCTGTGGATCCAGGGTAACAATTAGGAATAGGTGTCGGTGTTGTTAACTGTGGACAATTCGGGTCTGTGGATCCTGGATAGCAGCGTGGAGTCGTGGTGGGAACTGGAGTTGTTATTTGTGGACAGCGAGGATCGCTAGAGCCAAGATAGCAGTTGGGAGCACCAGTTGTTGGGGGCAAATAGGTTGCAGGTTGCTTCGAAGGTGTTGGTGGTTTGGGACACCTGGGATCGGGTGATCCAGGATAGCAACTTGGTGGTGGACTAGTTGGCTGTGGACATCTGGGATCCTTTGATCCCCGATAACAGTTAAGCCCCGTTGTTGTAATTGGAACTTGTGTAGTTACTTGGGGACATCTCGGGTCTTGAGAACCTGGATAGCACTTTGGAGCTGCTGTCGTTTGCGGACATCTAGGGTCAGTGGATCCTGGGAAACAACGGGGAGCTGATGTTGGTTTCGTAAGCTGTGGACATTTTGGATCTTTGGACCCTGGATAGCACCGTGGAGTAGTGACAGGAAGTGGAGATGTTACTTGAGGACAACGTGGATCACTAGAACCAGGATAACAATTGGGAGCTCTGGTTGTTGGTGGTAAATAGGTTGAAGGTTGCTTGGAAGGTATCGGTGATATGGGACATCTGGGATCCTTTGATCCACGATAACAGTTAAGCTCAGTGGTTGTGATTGGAATTTGTGTGGTTACTTGGGGACATCTGGGGTCTTGAGAGCCTGGATAGCACTTCGGAGCTGTTGTCGTTTGTGCACATCTAGGGTCTGTTGATCCAGGGAAACAACGAGGAACTGAGACTGAGGTTGGTTTTGTAATCTGTGGACATTTTGGATCTGAAGATCCTGGATAACACCGTATAGTTGTGACAGGAATTGGAGATGTTACTTGTGGACAACGTGGGTCGCTAGACCCAGGATAGCAATTGGGTGCGCCGGTTGTTGGTGGTAAATAGGTTGAAGGTTGCTTGGAAGGTGTTGGTGGTTTGGGACACCTGGGATCGGGTGATCCAGGATAGCAACTTGGTGGTGGACTAGTTGGCTGTGGACATCTGGGATCCTTTGATCCCCGGTAACAATTAAGCTCCGTAGTTGTAATTGGAACTTGTGTAGTTACTTGGGGACATCTGGGGTCTTGAGAACCTGGATAGCACTTTGGAGCTGTTGTCGTTTTTGGACATCTGGGGTCACTGGATCCTGGGAAACAACGAGGAGCTGATGTTGGTTTCGTAGGCTGCGGACATTTCGGATCTGTGGACCCTGGATAGCACCGTGGAGTAGTAGCAGGAACTGGAGATGGGACTTGTGGACAACGTGGATCGCTTGATCCAGGAAAGCAATTGGGAGCGCCGGTTGATGGTGGTAAATAGGTTGAAGGTTGCTTCGAAGGTCTTGGTGGCTTGGGACACCTCGGGTCGGGTGATCCAGGATAGCAACTTGGTGGTGGACTGGTTGGCTGTGGACATCTGGGATCCTTTGATCCCCGATAACAATTAAGCTCCGTAGTTGTAATTGGAACTTGTGTAGTTACTTGGGGACATCTGGGGTCTTGAGAACCTGGATAGCACTTTGGAGCTGTTGTCGTTTTTGGACATCTGGGGTCACTGGATCCTGGGAAACAACGAGGAGCTGATGTTGGTTTCGTAGGCTGCGGACATTTTGGATCTGTGGACCCTGGATAGCACCGTGGAGTAGTAGCAGGAACTGGAGATGGGACTTGTGGACAACGTGGATCGCTTGATCCAGGAAAGCAATTGGGAGCGCCGGTTGATGGTGGTAAATAGGTTGAAGGTTGCTTCGAAGGTCTTGGTGGCTTGGGACACCTCGGGTCGGGTGATCCAGGATAGCAACTTGGTGGTGGACTGGTTGGCTGTGGACATCTGGGATCCTTTGATCCCCGATAACAATTAAGCTCCGTAGTTGTAATTGGAACTTGTGTAGTTACTTGGGGACATCTGGGGTCTTCAGAACCTGGATAGCACTTTGGAGCTGTTGTAGTTTTTGGACATCTGGGGTCACTGGATCCTGGGAAACAACGAGGAGCTGATGTTGGTTTCGTAGGCTGCGGACATTTTGGATCTGTAGACCCTGGATAGCACCGTGGAGTAGTATCAGGAACTGGAGATGTGACTTGGGGACAACGTGGATCGCTTGATCCAGGATAGCAATTGGGAGCGCCGGTTGTTGGTGGTAAATAGGTTGAAGGTTGCTTCGAAGGTGTAGGTGGTTTGGGACACCTGGGATCGGATGATCCAGGATAGCAACTTGGTGGTGGACTAGTTGGCTGTGGACATCTGGGATCCTTTGATCCCCGATAACAGTTAAGCCCCGTTGTTGTAATTGGAACTTGTGTAGTTACTTGGGGACATCTAGGGTCTTGAGAACCTGGATAGCACTTTGGAGCTGCTGATGTTTGTGGACATCTAGAATCAGTGGATCCTGGGAAACAACGGGGAACTGAAGTCGGTTTTGTAACTTGTGGACATTTTGGATTTGTTGACCCTGGATAGCACCGTGGAGTTGTGACAGGAACTGGAGACGTGACTTGGGGACAACGTGGATCGCTTGATCCAGGATAGCAATTAAGAGCGCCGGTTGTTGGTGGTAAATAGGTTGAAGGTTGCCTCGAAGGTGTTGGTGGTTTGGGGCACCTAGGATCGGGTGATCCAGGATAGCAATTTAGTGGTGCACTAGTTGGCTGTGGACATCTAGGATCTTTTGATCCCTGATAACAACTAAGCTCCGTGGTTGTAATTGGAACTTGTGTAGTTGCTTGGGGACATCTGGGGTCCTGAGAACCTGGATAGCACTTTGGACCTGTTGTCGTTTTTGGACATCTGGGATCAATGGATCCTGGGAAACAACGGGGAGCTGATGTTGGTTTCGTAGGCTGCGGACATTTTGGATCCGTGGACCCTGGATAACACCGTGAAGTAGTGACAGGAACTGGAGATGTGACTTGTGGACAACGTGGATCGCTTGATCCAGGATAGCAATTGGGAGCGCCGGTTGTTGGTGGTAAATAGGTTGAAGGTTGCTTCGAAGGTCTTTGTGGTTTGGGACACCTGGGATCAGGTGATCCAGGATAGCAACTTGGTGGTGGACTAGTTGGCTGCGGACATCTAGGATCCTTTGATCCCCGATAGCAATTAAGCTCCGTTGTTGTAATTGGAATTTGTGTAGTTACTTGGGGACATCTGGGGTCTTGAGAACCTGGATAGCACTTTGGAGCAGCTGTCGTTTGGGGACATCTTGTATCAGTAGATCCTGGGAAGCAACGGGGAATTGCCGTCGGTTTTGAAACCTGTGGACATTTCGGATCTGTGGATCCTGGATAACACCGTGGGGTAGTGACAGGAACTGGAGATGTGACTTGGGGACAACGTGGATCCCTTGATCCAGGATAGCAATTGGGAGCCCCTGTTGTTGGTGGTAAATAGGTTGAAGGTTGCTTCGAAGGTGTTGGTGGCTTGGGACACCTGGGATCGGATGTTCCAGGATAGCAACTTGGTGGTGGACTAGTTGGCTGTGGACATCTGGGATCCTTTGATCCCCGATAACAGTTAAGCCCTGTTGTTGTAATAGGAACTTGTGTAGTTACTTGGGGACATCTGGGGTCTTGAGAACCTGGATAGCATTTTGGAGCAGCTGTCGTTTGTGGACATCTGGTATCAGTAGATCCTGGAAAGCAACGGGGAACTGCCGTCGGTTTTGAAAGCTTTGGACACTTTGGATCTGTGGATCCTGGATAACACCGTGTAGTTGTGACAGGATTGAGAACCTGTGGACATTTTGGATCCGGTGATCCGGGATAGCACTTTGGTGTAGTACTAGTTGGTTGTGGACATCTGGGATCCTTTGATCCCTTATAGCAATTAAGGTCTGTAGTTGTTGTTGTAACTTGCGTTGTTACTTCGGGACATCTTGCGTCCTTCGAGCCTGGATAGCACTTTGGAGCTGCTGTCGTTTGTGGGCATCTGGGATCTTTGGACCCTGTGTAACATTTAGGCCCTTCGGTTGTAATTGATCTTGGAGTCGTAGTTTGAGGACACCTTGGATCTGTTGACCCTGGATAGCATTTTAAGGGATCAGTTATAGGTGGAAGGTACGTAGCGGGTTGACAGTTCTTTTCAGTATTTCCAGGGGTGCAACCTGGTTTGAGTGTAGTTGGTACCTTAGGACATCTTGGATCAGGCGATCCTGGGAAACAGTTTACTGGTGATTTGCTTGTTGGTTCAGAGCACCTAGTATCCTTAGAACCAGGATAACAGTTTGGCTCCGGATATGTTGTACCTTGACTACATTTTGGATCTTGAGATCCTGGATAACAACGAACTCCTGTTGAAACATTAGGTGCGATAGTTGTCTGCTGATGACATCTAGGATCTACCGATCCAGGATAGCAGTCCGGGATTCGAGTTGTTGTAGCTGGTTGAGGAGGAAGTCTTGTTGTTTGTAGACATCTAGAATCGCTTGAACCCGGATAACAATTTGGTGGTGACGTTGTGCTTTGAGGACATTTTGGATTCGTCGAACCTGGATAACACCTAGTCACTGGTGTTGTAGTTGTAGTTGTACGCTGCTTCGTTGGTGGGGGACATCTGCGATCTGTGGAACCAGGGTAGCAATCAGGGCCAGCTAATGTCGACGGTACTTCCGTTGTTATCTGAGGACATCTTGGATCTTGAGATCCTGGATAACAATTTAGTTCTGTGGTTATAATTTCTGTAGGGCGGGGTGTAGTTTGTTGACAAGTGGGATCCTTAGAGCCCGGGAAACAGCGAGGTCGTAATGTCGTTATTTGCACGTCAGTGACGGGTGGCAGGTACGTTGGTTTAAATGTGGTTATTTTCGGACGGTAGGTTGTGACCTTCGGACATCGTGGATCATTCGATCCGGGATAACATTGTGGAGATGTTGTGACAGGTCTTGGTGTTTGGGGGCATCTTGGATCTGTTGATCCCGGGTAACACTGCGATGGAGAGACTGTTGTCTTTTGAATTGTTATTTCATTATCCGTATCCGGTGGTAATGCAGGTCCATCACAAAGCGGCTCATCACACTTTCCATTACAAAGCTCAATATCACATTTCAAGAAAACTTGTGCCCTATCTGGGAACTTAAAAGCATTTAAAGTATTATAAACCACCGTCGTTGCACCGTCCTTGTTTGGATTATTATTCTTTATCCAACCCCCAAACAACTTGGGTTTCTTCGAACAACCATTTTTATCTGACAGTTGCAGTCTACTCGTAGTCTTCGCTTGATAGTCTTCACTATCGAACGCATAGCAATCCCTCACGACAATATCATACTCTCTGCTTGAATCCCTCAAGTATATCAAAATGCTTATGTGTTCACCTATCTTGACGATTCCATTGATTGGCGAGTTGTTTGGATAATCGCCCTTTAGTATGTCCATCCAGCACTCAATGCCACCAGTTTGAGTGGGAACCTGGACAACTTCAAGCATCTCCACAACAAATGGCTTGAAGATTACTGTCTTCTCTTGCTCCCCACTTCTGGTGCAGGTTATCCTCCTGGCTGTGTCCCAAATTTCTTGAACACTCTCATCTGATTGAATAACTAAAATATTATCCACAGATGCACAAATTGTGCAAGAAGGCCGACTACCACAGCCATTTACGGGCACCTTGAATGTGTAAACGTTATTATTACTGCCAGCTTCAACGTATCTACGAAGGTATTTTAATAGTATTATACGGAGGCATCAAGGCGAAATGATCTTACCTGCATTTTGGATCATTGAAGTAACTTTGGCTGTAGATAATGCCATTGAAAGGCTCTTCGAACTGAATGGTCACAAGCATGTCATCGACTGCATCGCATTTAACATCTATCATTTCCACATGAATATGACCTCGTCCCGTTGTTGCAATTTCATTTCCCCTATTGCCGGAAAATCCACCGGAAACGGTAATAAGGTCATTTGGTCGGGCGCCATAAGCCAGTGTTGCCCAGAACTATTTTTTTTTGTATCAATTGATATATCTTGGTACATATAATTTCTGAGGTTATGGTCACTACTTACCACAAGCATTAGGCATTTGATAAAGCTTAATGATGGTCCCATTGTGACCATTCTTCTTAAAGGCACACAAACGTCTCGAGTTGCAATTGCAAGCTTTCAACTGAAATACAAAAAATATACGTTTTATTAATTTTCGATAAAAGGTTGTTTAGCAATCAAGAATTCTGTACAAGATAGCCTCTGCCATAAATCTTGCTAATTAGGCCATTCGCTAACAACCTAGGTCCATAGAATTTTGACATTAACAAGCTAGTTATAGGTATCATCGGACATTTTAATTACTAAATTTGAATCAAAATGAGTCATAATTTTAATGCTAAAGTGAATATTAAGACTAGAATAATTGACTTTTAATCACCCCTATTACGGATGTCTGAAACAACTTCAAACACGACGGTATAGGTATATGTAAATGTCAACAACTGCCCATTAGAAGCTTCACCTTCTCAAGCACGGCTGCTTGGTTTCTTTTTTTATAATAATAATGTTCCATGCAGACATTTGAGGATGTAAACGCATGCTTTTTATGCTTAAAACACTAATCTAATCTAATCTAATCTAATCTAATCTAATCTAATCTAATCTAATCTAATCTAATCTAATCTAATCTAATCTAATCTAATCTAATCTAATCTAATCTAATCTAATCTAATCTAATCTAATCTAATCTAATCTAATCTAATCTAATCTAATCTAATCTAATCTAATCTAATCTAATCTAATCTAATCTAATCTAATCTAATCTAATCTAATCTAATCTAATCTAATCTAATCTAATCTAATCTAATCTAATCTAATCTAATCTAATCTAATCTAATCTAATCTAATCTAATCTAATCTAATCTAATCTAATCTAATCTAATCTAATCTAATCTAATCTAATCTAATCTAATCTAATCTAATCTAATCTAATCTAATCTAATCTAATCTAATCTAATCTAATCTAATCTAATCTAATCTAATCTAATCTAATCTAATCTAATCTAATCTAATCTAATCTAATCTAATCTAATCTAATCTAATCTAATCTAATCTAATCTAATCTATTCTAATCTAATCTAATCTAATCTAATCTAATCTAATCTAATCTAATCTAATCTAATCTAATCTAATCTAATCTAATCTAATCTAATCTAATCTAATCTAATCTAATCTAATCTAATCTAATCTAATCTAATCCAATCTAATCTAATCTAATCTAATCTAATCTAATCTAATCTAATCTAATCTAATCTAATCTAATCTAATCTAATCTAATCTAATCTAATCTAATCTAATCTAATCTAATCTAATCTAATCTAATCTAATCTAATCTAATCTAATCTAATCTAATCTAATCTAATCTAATCTAATCTAATCTAATCTAATCTAATCTAATCTAATCTAATCTAATCTAATCTAATCTAATCTAATCTAATCTAATCTAATCTAATCTAATCTAATCTAATCTAATCTAATCTAATCTAATCTAATCTAATCTAATCTAATCTAATCTAATCTAATCTAATCTAATCTAATCTAATCTAATCTAATCTAATCTAATCTAATCTAATCTAATCTAATCTAATCTAATCTAATCTAATCTAATCTAATCTAATCTAATCTAATCTAATCTAATCTAATCTAATCTAATCTAATCTAATCTAATCTAATCTAATCTAATCTAAATACCACAAATGCTTCATGCAATTTTGCTTTAGCATTTTTTCCAGTTTAAGCTTTAAATATCAAAGAAATATCAAAATCAACACTGTTCATCCGGAATTTCAAGGGGAATTTTATTCCTAGAAAAATGTAGGGTTAGTTTGACCATTTATTTTAAATTAAAAAAAAAATAGGTGGCAATCCTGGAACTGTGGGAATACTCCCAGTCAAATATTTTCTTACTTAATTTGTCGGGAGTATGGCCAAACCTTAAAACCTGCAATCTTTTGAAAAAAAATTATTAATTTCAAATTGTTTCAAAATGACCAATGGTTCATAAATCAAAAACTCGCCTCGTTTCGTTAGGAAAAGAGTTGTTAATTTAATTCTTTTATGCTTTTTTTTTGGCTAAATTTGAATAAAGCTGAACCATCTCTCACGACCGCGACGTACGTTATGGTGTTATCGCACAATATTTTCGTATTAACATATTGTATTAACATATCTATTTATCAAAAAAAAAAAAAAAAAACATGACTAAATAAATTTCTTTTTTATTTGCCTAACGTTGCGATCGCGATGATGGGACTTTAAATAGTCTTTCAAAATAGCTCGTTAAACTTTTGCAGTGTACCTATTCATTCAATTCATAGTCCAGCCGCAATCAGTCGTGGTTCTTCGTCGTGCTAATCAACCTACTTAGTTTTACCCCGTTAGGCTAGTGAGGCCATGACGATGATGATGTGAAGCTAAAACTGACACCGCTCCTAGAGCCGTCTTCTCCATCACATCCGTTTCCATAAAATCTTATGAAATACTGTCCATAAAACTATAAAAAAAATAATTATTATCAACGCCTCGAGACTTGTTCCTCAAGTTAATCAGAGTTCATTCAAGAAAATACAACTCTGCGATGCACATCGAGAGAAACATCCATACCTCATGGTTCTTTTTTCTTACAAAAGGTCAACTAATTGATGTTATGTAAGATGATGCTCCATGCTCAAGACCCTCTAAGAGGATCTAAAAGTACGTTTGCGATGGAAATGGAAAATATATTACTATGTACAATGACGAGAGGTGAGGAAGAAATGAAGGTTCAACTCTTGGAACATCTTGTAGGTTAAAGAAAAATATCTTTATTTTATTTTCAAACTCCAAATGGCTTTTCATTGCAAAAAAAAAAAATGAGGAATTCCTATAGATTTTTTTAAAAGTATTATTCAATAGTTTATTTTTAGGAGCCTTAGTACAGTGCGGTTCCCTTGATTAAGTCTTAATTTTGTGTAGGTAAGTGGGCTTATACCGTTGCCTGTTGTCTACAAGAAGTATTTGTTGTGAATAAAAGTGTTAGATAATACATAATGTACTTAGTATTCTTTTACAAGTCGATGAAAACTAAATATTATTGTTGGATACATACTTGCTTAACATAAAGCCACTAATTTACGTTTGAAAACCGAAAAAAATGTCTTTGTTAATACGGATATTATTGCGATCATGATTGTTGAATTGCATGTCCATACCTACGATTATTTTAAAGTACTTTATTAGATTTGACTGTAAATCTCCTTTAGTGAAATGACTAAAAGTCCTAATTATTATTTCACTTAAGCGGGTTTTTCACTTAAGCGGACCTTGGATAACTGAAAAAAAGTTTCACTTAAGCGAACCTCTGATAACTGAAGAAAAAAGTTTAACTCAAAAGAGGATTTTGAACCTGAATGTGAACAGGAAGACTAAGTTAATAAGACAAAAATTTTCTGCCTTATTCATAAACAAAATTTGGTTATTTCAGCTCACGTGTTCAGGGAAACTACACCATGGAATAACAATTTTCCGGGCTCAAATGGAGCAGTAAGCAATTGTCTTTATTTTGAGTCCGGAAAATTCGTATTCCATGGTGTAGTTTCCCTGAACACGAGAGCTGAAATAACCAAATTTTGTTTATGAATAAGGCAGTTTGTCTTTAGTAAGAAAACAATAACGATGAAATGGTCTGGTTAAAGCCTGCTCATTACTTTTCTTTTGTTTGATTTTTGTAAATTTGTGAATTTTTTTTCACTATAAAAAATAAAATTTCGAGGAAATATTTTTTTCAGATATCCGGGTTTTTCACTTAAGCGGGTTTCAGTAAAGCGGAATTATTTTCGGGAAATTTGTCGAAAAATACACGGGGTTTAGCTATGTTGTTTACTTAAGCGGGTTTTTCAGTTAAGTGGGTTTCACTCTTAAGCGGGTTTCAGTGAATTTATTAAATGAAACAAAAAAAACTTATTTAACTGGACTTAATTCCCCAGTTATTGTCTATGAGCATGAAACCATACCATAATATCCGATTGAGAGATAAATGATCAATATTTCTTAGAGCAGGAATTGAATTTTTGACTTATTCCTTTAAGGTTGGTATACCTTCTATTAAACAGTTTTTTCGAAATTCCTCGAAAACGACTTCTAAGATATTGATTAAACTTCGTATCTGCTATTTTCAAATTGATTGCTACAAAACTTGCTTTAAGGTTTTTAATCAAAAATATACATAATAATTAAAATGAAGTTTTAACATATTTTTATTGTGAAAAATTTATTTATTTTTAAATTATACCCGGAATTCTCATTAAAATTTGAATTGATTTTAGTTCCAAATTTGCAAACAGGTATATTATGAAATAGTTCAAGTAATTTTGCATAAACAATTTTTTTTTTTCGATACATACATATACTTCACAAATTCACACTCTCAGCATGTCTCTAATCTAATGAGCTGCGCAGTAGCTTTCTTTTGTTATGAAAGTATAGGTAGATAAATAAAAAAAAAATAAGTTATTGAATGAAGAATTGAGTGGCATCATCATCATCATCATTGGATTTCTGGTTTTCGAAGCATTTGAAGAAGAACACTATCCGATGATTGTACGACGATGTATGTACGTGCTGCTGTTGACATTTTAATGTAATTGTTTTTTTTTTTTTGCAAACTTTTTTTCAGATTGATTTTTAGTTTAAACGTCTAAGTTAGTCGCTCACCATTGCAGTTGGTGTGGTCTATGGTGTGTTTTCGTTTTGGCTAAAGAGATATGTAAATTTATATCTACAAAAGTCTTTTTCGGCCTCGAATAAATTATTTAATAATAATGTTAACCATTTATCATCGTAATTATTGTTTTGTTGTGGTTCATTATGCTTTTAAATGTTAAGGTTAGATTGAAATAAATCTCACAGGTTCTTGCATTATTGAGCTAGGAACACTGTTGCCTTAGTTGAAAAGGTCAGGAATTGTTTATATGATTACATTCGATTCGCCAAAAGATCCGGGTAATTATATAAAATTTTCTGGAGGTTGACAAAAATCGGGCCAATTTAAACTGAAAGCTTTTATAAAACTGCCTTTTTTTTATATGGAGCAAGTGTGGGTTGCAATCGATGATGTAGGTAGTGCTAAACGATTAGCTTAGAGATGTGGATACTCAATTCAATTTATAATTATGTCCATTCTATTCCTACTTACTATAATAGTACCGCTCAATCTAGGTTGCATTTCAAAGTTCTTAGGTCGTTTACTGTTACAGGCATTTATTTTTATTATTGGGGGCTATCACGAAAAAAAAATTCCCAGGGAATGTTTCCCTTGTTCAAACATTGGGAACGTGAATGATGTCAAAAAGTTTCCCTAGGAATTTATTGGTATCGGGAATAAATTTTTCAGGGGAATTTGGCTGAATTTCCATTGGATTTTTATTCCGTGGGAGATTCACGATAGGAGAAAAATGTTCTTGGAAATAAAATATTCCGTGGGAAACAAAATTCCCCGGGAGATTCTCGATAGCCGATAGGGCCCATTATTCAATATTTTGATTAAATTTCCTTACTATATAAGAATTATGATAAAATGTGTCCAATTTTAAATTTGAAATCGAAAAAGTAAACTTCGTGGAGACAAATTAAAAAATAACTTCAATTTTAGTTTTGATTTTTTTGTATAATCTATGAATTAAATTGCCTTTTGAATATAAAATTGTTGAGTATATAGCTTATTTACTTCAGAATATAAATAAATTCCAATCTAGAATTGGATCCGTAAAACTCATTCGGTCTTTCCTTGACCCGGTGCGGTGCATTAAAGTAAAGCGATTTTTTCTTATTTTTAAAATTTTTACTTAAAAGGAAATACATACGCTGATGGGAACTAAAAATGGGTAAAGCGTTCCACATTCATGTGGTATATGGCTTTAAAAGATCTGATATACGTAGTACAGATAGAGTGAATCTTTTATTTTCAGACTAATAATTTTATTTATTTTTTTTTTTTGAAGCACTAACGATTTTTATAATTTTTTTTTTTACAATTATATTGTTTGCATATTTTACTGTAAAATTCCAAAATGTTGATATTCTATAAAATATCGGTAAAACTTAGAATGGCTCAACAATATTGGTCAAATGTTTTTTTTTCCTTATTCGTTCCGGGGTCTGGAAGAAAATACCTTAAAAGGTATGAGTGTTTTATAATAATATTTAGAGCAATTTGGTATAATTGACTTTAATATTGTGTGGTCAAGAACAGATGATTTTAACATTTTGAACAAATTTATATAGGTAAAAAATTGGCCTACTACGTTGGCCAAAAAAGTGAAAAATTAAAAAATTCAGATAGTGTTTCTCAATGGAAAACTTAAAAATGATGCAGACAGCTTAAATTTTGGTTTAAAAAAAAATTATGTAAAATCTTTTTCACAAAAAAACTGCGCTAGCGGGAAAGAAAATATTTTCCCTTTTGTAATTTTGCAAAAAGTGGCCAATGTAGTTAAGGCTTAAAGATATAAAAACTAGTACAATAAAAACTAGTACAAACTTTTTTACTTTTGGCAATTTTTTAAAATAATGATATCGATATGGGGGAAAAAATTAATTAATTCTTGTAGAAAATCACATGCACATAATGCACATTAACAAACTTTGCATTAACAGATTTTTGAAAACACTCATCGTTTAGGAAAAACTGACATTTTCGTCATTTTATATTTTATTTTTTAAATGGCCATATCTTCGGAAAAAGTAAAAAAAAAAATCTGGATCCATTCTATAAAAAAAAAAAAATATCAGAACAAAAACAAATCAATTCAATTTTGTGTTGGTTTCTTAGGACAAAAGCACTATCCGGTTATTTTACAATACGTTGCATTGTTGAGTTATATGTAAGTGGTTTTAATTTTTACATTAGCCTAATTATATTTTCCAAAAAATATAGTTGATTTTTTTGCAAACGCACGAAATAAGAAGAGAGATTTGGAAATTTGAATAATATCAAATAGGGTAAACGAGGGTAAATGTGCAATTAGATTGAATATCGTTCTTCTAATCTTTAAGTTTTTTTTAGAAAGTTGTTTTCCAAAATACAAGAAAATACAGATACATATACACTTTAAAAATTTTTAAAAGTCTACATATAAATTGCTAAAAAGGTTTTGAGCAGTTGATATGAATTTGTTGAAAACAAAAAAAATATATATATAAACCGTAAATTAGTGTGTGGTATGATGCATGGAATTTATTGCACAGGAATATGCTCCATTTTCATTGAAATCTGTTACACTTTTCAAAGTGGAATTAATTCACACCGAAAGAGAGAGGATTTATAATACATCTGAAATTTTGTGAAATGCTTTTCATCGGAAATTTATTAGGGATCGCCGATTCCTTAAAACAGAAAATTACATTTTTCGTTTATTTGGAATCCGCAGTGAATCGCTCTCTCTCCTCTTCATCGATTTCACGTGGAAATAAAAGAAAACCATATAAAGCGAATCACTGCGGATCCACTATTACGGTTTCCATAATCGACATGTATATGTATAACTGTGGCTTTGGGTTGAAACGGGCTACCTAAGGAAGTGCTGTCCAAAAACACGTCGCATAAGGCACATTAGTTTACAACATCGAGATTAAAAACTTTCGCTGAAAACGTGAAACTTATTTAAAAATCTGCACCATACTTGATGTCGTCAACACTTCAAAAACTCTGAAAGTGAAATTTTGATTTTTTGAGCTAATTCTAAAAATATATTCCATAATTAAAAATTTTCAAAAAAGAAGTCAAATTAATTACATTGCTCTTTTTAAATTGAAGTAACTTCTCCACTAAAAAGTGCTATAAATTCGGTCTCTTTCGATGGGAATTTGTTTGAATAGTGAAATAGATACCCACTAGAAGTGGAATACGTTCCCGTATGATGGAGTAAATCCCAGTGGAATAAATTTCCTGCACCTGTATAAGTGATTTTTTATTTATATGTTACATTTTTTGATTTATGATGTGGATTTATTTTCGAGAAACAACACATTTTTAACATATCTTATGCTCCATATATTTTTTATTTGTGATTTGATAAAAGAAAATAATTGATTGAAGGCGGAACTCCACTTTAAGTTACTGTAAGAGTATTTAAAAAAAAAATAGTTATAAAGAAAAACGGCGGCGTAACATATGCAATTAATTTTTGAAAGCTGTTAATCAATTCGCAGATTTATTTTTTAAATTGATTTATTTCTTAAATTGATTTATTTTTTAAATCGCACAGAATAGTTTTTGATAATGATAGCAAAATTTTTATCCTTAAAATAAAAGAAAATAACGAAGTTTTCTTTGATTGAAACTTTTACGATTCTTATATTTAAAAAATTGACGAAAAAAAAAAGAATTGACGATAAATTTACATTTCAACAAAACTAAAACTTTAATTGTATTCGATTATTATTTTTTTTTTTAATATTTTTATGTTCTTCACTATGAGAGTCCTTTTAAAGTCCAGTTATTGTTTTTTTAGGCAAAACACATTTTGATTATTATTATTATTATTTTTTTTTTCATATACACTAACCGTTTTGTATCCCAAAGGAGTAATAACCGGAACTGCAGTATATTTCAGGCTTACTCAAGATAATAATAGATTTATTTTTGTTTTGCAAAAGGAAGAAGGTACACGGTATTTGACGATGTCACACTTACTAAATGGAAAATTCATTTAATCTTAGCTTAAATACTTGTGTATACCGCATCTATTCAATTTGATCGTTATTTCGTTCGACCGACTGACAAGACGGTTAAAGATTCAAGACAAAAATTATTATTTAAAAAAAAAAAAAAAAAAAAAACAAACAACAAAACGAAGCACCAATAGTTTAATTTTTTTTTCTCTCTCATTTTGGAATCATTGGTGTTGCTGCTGCAAAACAGTGGAGTAGTTTATACAAATAATCTAGAAAAATATAAATGTTTTATGATTGTATATGAGTTAATAGTACCAACTTAATTTAATTTATAATAAAGCTAAATTTTGGTTTTCCTTAAAGACACGTTAGTGTTACGAAATTCAAAGCCAATTTACATTTGTATCGCCTATAAACTCTATCCTACGCCTACCCCTAATGGCATTTGCTTTTTTAAATTAAATCCCTCCCTTATTAAAAACTCTTTAAGAGAACCCGTCTATATAATGGTTTACATCTTTAACTGCAAAGCCAATGTCATTATTATATAAATCTAAGGGCCAGTTGTACAAACATGGTTCAATATTTACCCGTGGTTGAGGAAATTTAATACCGATGTCGGTGGATTCACTGAGGGTGAATGCCTGAGCTATACGCCGATGTCGGTGGATTAACTGAGGCTGAATGCCTTAGCCAACGCTTAACCTCAGTTAATCCGCCGAAATCGGTGAATTAAAAACCCTGAACCGCGGGTTAAATATCGAACCCCGTTTGTACAACTGGCCCTAAGAGAATATATATGGCAACGTTTTTTTTGATTAAATTCCTTTTTGATATTTTTCATTTTTACATTATTTTTTTTTATTAACAAAACTAAGAATCGAATTGGTTTTGTCGCTCTTAGCTATTAATTAATTTTCTATAGGTACATATGAGACCCCCAAATTATTTGTTTAGGCAAAAATGTTTTAGATCTTAACCACCTTAAAGATTCGATTGTTAAAACTTAAGTAATATTACAAGTTCAAAAAGGCATTCTATAAAAAGTTCAGCTGCCTATGTTTTGTTCATTTACCGCCACCATTTTAAGTCAAAAAATTATCAAATTTCACGATTCCACCTCGAAAGATAGCTACATGACAAATCTTAATGCACTACATAATATTATCTAGATGGTATATTAATTTTTTTTTACCAAAAAATATCAGTACCTACTTAGGTCTCACAAGCACAGCATTTCAAATTTCATTTTACGAAAGCAGTTCCTAAAATATAATTAAATAAATTGGAAAAAGTAATTTTATTTTGTGTCTTTAATTTATTTTTTCTAACATTTTCTAAAAACAAAAATATCAAACAAATAAATAAAATTCAGTTCATTTCTTCGGCTTTAATTTCCACTGTGCCAGTTGCTCGGCGGTAATGCTCTTGGGTTAAAATGTTTTTGTTATTCAACTATAGTATAAAGTTGGGGGTTGGGGGCATCATCAACCTCTTGCCACCTTTGGCTACTCTAAAGAACGCAACAATGTAATGTTAAAAAATAGTTGTTTTAGTTGAATCAAGAGATACAGCCATACGGTTATCCACGAAAAACAATTGGAATTAGGAGAGAAGCTTATATGGAGAGCTTTGGAAAAAAAGTCTTTTCAAAGTATTATCTTGTTTAAAAAAATACCAATGGCATTTTGAAGAATCCTTCTAGAAATTTGAGATTGTTTTTGGGGACGAGCAGAGGGTATAAACCACAATATTTTGCATTTTTTAGAAAAGGAGTGTGTTCTCTCGTTATTATTATTGAGAAGATATAGGACCACGGGCACTTTTGTATGTATTTTGGGCCCACTTTTAACATTGCTCAACAGTGGTGAAACTTATTTCATGTGAAAGCTAATAGAGGGTACTTTATTTTATTGTATGGCGGCTTAATTGAAATCGAGCGCGAAAATGGTGTTTTTGCGCATTTTATAAATAAATGTATTTAAAATGGAAACATTTTATAAAAAAAATGGCAATACTTACTTAAAAGTTTTATACCTTTTTTGAAAGCCAGAACTCTCTTCTTTCATTCCTTTTTTAAATCAACTAATTTCTGTTTATAGTTTTCGAAAAAATTACTTTCAACTAAAATATTTTGAAAAACAAAAATTTCAAATACTATGTAGGTTCTAAATTGGCTTTTGTATTAACAACCTCTTCGAACTTTGTATTTAAAATTGTAAAAAAAAAAACAGTATTCAATTTTTCGTTTTCTAACATTTTTAAGTTATGTAAGTAATTTTTTCGAAAACTATAAACAGAAATAAGTTGATTTCAATTAAGCCGCCATATAATCAAATAAAGTACTCTCTATATTAGGTTTCAAATGACATAAATTTCATCACTGTTGAGCAATGTTGAAAAATGGGCCCAAAATGCACATGGTCCTTAGTGATTCATGTTTTTACTTGCGATATATGGGTACTATATGGCAAGTTTTGGATTCGTAAAAAAAACTTGAGATAACAATCAAACTTGACATTACGATAATAGGGAAGACGAAAAAAGTGGGTCTCGCAATTCTGTCCGTCTGTCTGTCTGTGGACTCGCCTACAGCCTAAACCCATGGGTCGATTTTAATTAAACTTAGTATAAAGTGTTTTCGGGACATTACACTGACACGTTTTTTTCCTTTTATTTTTAGGACCAAAAATAACGGTACCTGCCATATAATTTTTTTTAGCATTTTTGGAAAATCTTATTTTTCTCAAAAATGGCTCCACAGATTTTTCTAAAAAAAAAAAAAACCAATAAATTTTATTAGGTATATGCTACCTTTTTGTAAAAATTAAATTTCCAAAAAATGGTTTTAATTGGTACCTCCCATAGAACCATTTTTTTATTTTCGTTTTTCTAGAAAAGGAATAGACTGATTTTGATAATTTTTTTTAATGGAGAATCCCCTGAAAAATTTTAATAGTTTTGTGTACCAAAATTTTCCAAAAACTTTTTTTTTTGATTTTCAAAAAAAGTTTCAATTTTTTTTTTTTTTTCAAATAACCAAAGCATTTCAAAAACGACTTGGTTGATTTTTATGAAACTTGGTAACAAAGGGGTTTTTAACGTTATTTAAAATATTTTGAAAAAAAACTTTTTCTTATAGTCTAAATTAACGGTACTTCCATATAAATGTTAAAAAACCGTTACAGAAAATATAAATTTTCTCGGAAACGACTCCTATGATTTTGAATAAAATTGTTCTAAATACTAATATTAGTATGGTTTACGATCTACCAAAAACAAAATTCACAGTTAAGCATTATTAACAGTACCTCTCATAGAACCATTTTCTTTATTTTGAACTATCGCATTATGTGTGTAACCGATTTAAATTAAATTTTTTATACAAAAGCTTCTCAAAAGTTGAAATTATACTGCATATCAAAATTTCTGTGGGGACTTATTTAATTTTATTTCATCCGCTTTTGGGGATTTATTTCATCTTTGAATTTGGGGACTTAAAAAAGAAACATTTTGGGGGGTTATTTCATTTTAGGATTAGGGGGTTATTTCATTGGGGAGTTATTTCACGGAACCTCGATTTCCATATACATTTTGGAAATTTATTTCATTTTTTTCGGGGAGTTATTTCACGGAGCCGTTCGGACCAACTAATAAAAATTTAAAAAACAAAAATTATTTTGCCTTTTTTCACAAAATGAGCTGTCCATACCGTATGGAAAAAGTTATCGCTGAACACAATTACTTTTCGTGGGAGAAAATTTTCCTGGCTAAATCGGTTCTCGAATTGATTATATCAGTTCGCTCGATGTTTTCTGATGGACTTGGATAGCAAAATTGGATGTCGATGCTATAAATTCGTCTCTTCAGATACAATCATACTTTGCCTTTGAATAAGAAAATATGATTTCTGTTTTCATTCATATTTCATTGAAAAAAAAAAAAAAAAAACAAAAAACATACAAATAAATGAGATCTCTCATAAAAACCCTGCATTTTTGTTATACACCTAATTATAAACAAAAAAATCTGTTTGCACAATTAAATTCATTAGCCAACTTCTGTAAATACTATATTTTATTCGTTTTCATCTATTTTGCATAATCTTTTTTTGTAGGTATTATAAAAGTCTAAATCTTTGGTGTATAAGAAGTTGGTTTATGATAAGCTTATATACAAACAACTTCCTCTTATAAATTATGGCCAGTGTCAACTTGAACCCAAAAGCAAGCAGAAAATTAAAAAAGACATGACCCTATGCAACATTGTTCGTCAAAATTATTCACATTATATCTTTATTATCAAATTTTTATTATTAACTATTATTTTTTTTTTTGAATTTTTGAAGGTCTTGATAAATCGTCATAATTTCTTTAGACCGTTTCTTTGATGGTTTGTCTACTTTAGTGTCTGGGCTTACTAGTCATCATCATATAGAAAACAGAGTCTCGCTGTAAGTTTGTTGTGTTTACTACTAAATCTGATATTAATTTGGAATTATGTAATTGGGCCTAAGGCAAAAAATGTGTAGGTATACCTAAGTTTGTATATGTATAAAAATTTTCATTTTTTTTTTGTTTCTGACCCAAAAAGCTTGCTAAAGATTTTAACTACATATTTAACCTATGTATTTAATAATAATTTTTAACTCTTGAAGGGTGAATATTGTTGGATAAGGAAAGAGGATTTTTATACAAAGCTGATGATTTTTCTTCATGGTACTTATATTTTTGTCAGACGGCTTCAGATCCGAGATCAAAGAGAAGAGATGATGACGATGGGTCAGAAGGTACATCGCTGCCACAACAAATAACGAAAGTGGCATTGAATGGGTCACACCTAGCTTCAGTGTTTTTTTTTTTATTTATGAAAGACAAAAATTGCCATCCATCCGTTCCGTTGTGAAACTGAAGACTGAAGTGCGCGATTAATATTTTGTATGTATTTTTTTTTTATCATAAAGTAGGTTGCCTAAAGACTCACGTATGAAGCACCACCGCCGTCAGCCCATTGAATAGAATAATCGTGATCTTAGGGATTGCGATTATTTTGTTTAAAGTTGATGTGGATAATTTATATGTTTTTTTAAAGAATAAGGGGTTGATCATGGTGTTGATGATGATGGTTCATGGTGATGTGGCATGTGGCAGACCTATCAACTGTCATCGTCAAAGCTTAATAAATATTGCGAAATCATAATATCGAAAGAAAAACCCATCTTCATCAGGAATAACCATAAATAATTCTAGAGAATGAACTCATGATGTGGAGGCTCGCTTATTTCTAGAAAATGTTAACCTTTTCCCATAGCTTCCGGAACCGTAATTGTTAAAACACAAGACCATATCAACAAATATACTGCAATTAAAATAATGAAAATAACTTATGTCTGTCTATTTTCATCCCATTCAAATGCATCACATTCCATCCCATGTATGTATAATTCATCTTCATCTTTGTATTTTTCTCAGCCCTCTTTAACTCTAAAAACCGGTTAACAAATCTATGCCCATTATAGATCCAAGTTTAAAATGTTTTAGCCCCGACTTTAATTTCGAGGTTAATATTAGCAACATATTTTGGGGGCGAAGGATGAAAAGTCAGTGTCAATCTTTACTTACAAACAAATCCGACATGTCAAGCTGTGTTATTCTGTTTACACGATGTCTTTTTACTAGAAGGATCAAGTAGACAAAAAAAAAACATGTTTTAAATCTCGATAAGTCATGAAAAAGAAGGTGATTAATTAAATAAATTGAATGCATGAAATTTCTTATAAGCTTGGGTAATTTGATGATTTCATCTTAAAAGGATGCCATGAAGCCACAAAGGTCGTGTGTGTATCTTGAGAATTAAAATTTCAAAGATTTCAACGTTTCTTATATAATAAAAAGGTATAGGTATACGAGTAGGAACTTACATGACATTAAAATATCTCTTCAAAAATAATTATCAATTTCTAAATTCTTTAAGTGGCATTAATTGGTGATAAAACGTACGAAGGTATGAAACCGGGAATAGTGTTACCAGAGGAGCATGAAATTTAGTTTTGATAGATAATGAAGAAATATCGTAGGTACTTGGCGAGAACTGAATGAAAAAAACTCTGGATGACCACCAGAGAAGGTAGCGGCCCTGCGAGCTGCAAAAAAAATTGATAAATATAAACTTTCAGATACAAATTTGCATGTAGAACTAACACTGTACGATGATGGAGAAGTCCGAAAAAGTAAAAAAAAAAAACTTTAATCATATTGTCTGTCTAAAGCTAGAGCAATTGAATAAATATTAGAGCTATCGATTTTAAGCGTGTATTTATAGCTACACGTGTATTCGTGCCACGTGTAGGCGTGTAGGTTCTTACACGTGTAAATAGAAATACACATGTAATTAAAATTCTTTTTAAAACCAATCGGGGTGTCCTGTATTTCATCAAAAAAATATTTGCGCTAAAAATATAAGCGACGGACTTATACATACAAGTTAATTTAGCATAAGACGATTTTCTGATTCACTAAAACTAAAGCCATGCGAGAATTAAATTAAAATGTCGCTTAAATTCTATCCGAGATCAAATTATTACGTTTTCACCAAAAAAAAAAAATCATCTTTGAATAAGAAATCATAAAAGCTATTTTTAATTGCACGTGTATTTTTAAATACACGTGTTCAGACACGAATAATTTAATTACACGCGTAACACGGGTACACGTGTACACGTGCAATAGGGGGTTCTAATAAATAAAAATTGTATTGTTTTAGGTCATCTAAAACGTTTAGCTGCCATATGATTTTTCAAAATTTGTCGAAAACGGTTTCAACGATTTTGATTAAACTTCGTACCTATAATGACCAAAGTGATTGTAAGAAAAGTGCGTTTCAAGTTTTTTTTTTCTCAAAAATTCGCATTACGTAAATAGTGCTTCGGCGTTTTCTGTGATAATAGTTTATTTTGTAGTTATTGCCTTATATCTTATGTAATTGTAATGATTTTACCGATTTGTGTAATAATTTTCCGATGGTGGTTCTAAAATAGTAACAATAATAGCCGTGTTTTATTATCTACTGATCTGGATCAGGATCATTTTTTAACACGTAATACAAAAATAATTTGAAATCCAGCTCTATCATAGATCTATTTCAAAGATTTAGAAATTAATTCTTACACTGGCGGGTAGATGCCATTTATTGTAAGGTAGTGTTGATTGCAGTGTAAAGAAAAAGACAGGAAATAATTGAAAATTAACAAACGTAAGTACAACAGAAATGTTCATATGACACTGCTGTCATTATGATCCGTATCGTTTTATTTTCAATGGGATGATGCCGGTCAAAATACAGATCCGTAGATAATAAAATACTGCTTATAAAAAATTTTGAAAATAATTTTTTAAACAAAAACAATCAAATGAAAAATTCATATTTTTAAAACTTTTGAGTTTTTTTTTTTTTTTTTAAGTTTTACTTCGTTATATAGTTGTTAACCACAATAGCAAGTTCGTTCGATATAGTATTGAATAATTTTTTTATTTCTTAATTTTTTAAATTACGTTTTAGTGAAAAATGTTTTTTTTTTCCTGCTGTTTTTACATTTAATTCAGACCTACAATTGATGCATAGTCATTTTATAGCTTAGAGCTATTAGATCATATGCATGAGCGATCTTCTTACTCTGGTCATACTATTTTTTTTTTTTTTTTAAACTGTGTGAAATCCAAATATAGTCGGCTTTTCTGTTTGTTTATTTTTTTTTTATTTCCATCTTTTTGATTGTTTACCTGGTCTTAGTGTTGCAGCCCATGTACTCTGAGATATCGGTCTAATATCCATGGATCATTATTATTAGAAACCGATAGATGCAATGAATAGAATTGATAGATTGACATGTAACTTGCTTAAGTCAGGCTAACCTTTTTTCTATTGATGATGGCTTGAGTTTTCATTTAACGTTTGGGTGGATGACTGGCGTTTATTATTTATTTGTATATCTCTATGAATTCCTTATACAAAGACCGTAGCTATAACTAAACAACGAACAAAAAAAAAAACAAGACATTTCTTGAATCTCCATGGGACATGTGATGTAATAAAATTATCTGTATGTCTTAGATGCAGATGGAATAGCTTAACAATATTTACTTTGTCTTTTATTTTTGTTGTAATAATTATTTGATGAACGTTATATTTTACCCATGGTTGGTGAGAGAAGAGCCCAAGGGAAAATGTAAAATTGCAACTTCTTAATTTTTACACAAAATACATAAATGTGTCATGCCCATTTCTATTTTTTTTTGTATTAAAAATTTTCATTTCGCTTAATTCAATCTTGTATTTTTGTTTTGTTTTGTTTTGTTTTAAAGATTTAATAGCAGTCGGCATAATATTAATTCCAAGGTTGTTGCTGTTGTTTTATAAATAGCTGCACGTTTTCAAAAGGGATTATCTCTATAATCCATCATTTCCCGCAGGCTTAACAACTCAATTTTAATTAAAAAATTGCAAAACTCAACGAAAGAGGCAAATTGAGTCTTTTTTTTTTAAATCTTAAATTAAAATTAATTGCTATTCTCACGGTGTCTATCATAATTTATAATATTAGTTGAGAGGTGTATTTGAAGTCTGTGCAGTGCAAATGTCGGCAAGCTCTATCGGCCCCAAAAAATCTCTTTATCAAATATTTTCTAAAATTTGCTAACTTTTCTATGCCTAGATATGTATGTATGTAAGTAAGACCATCAAAATTTGTTTGAAATTGTTTAACATATTCGGTCATGTTCTAAAATAGTTTAATTCATTTAAAAAATAAAACGAATCTATAAATTTATAAACAAAAATTCACGAGTTAAGCAAACATTATTGTTAATTAAAATTCATAGAGATAAATAAAAAAAAAAAAGAATACTTGACTTTCATTATACTTGCCAAACTGGAATTATTTTGTTTATATCATAGAAAAGTTCTTTTCATTACTTAAAAAAAATAATTGCAAAACAAGAAAAAACCCACCCAAAAGGCCACACACAAAATCCGGCTTAAAACATGATAATTAGAATTTATGCTATTTGTTTGTTCTTTGATTTAATTTATTATCATTTATGTTTTTTTCGAATACAGTGAATTCCCTCAGTAGGATCGGTAAGGTAATTATGTAATTGAGATTTAAGCTTTTTAATTTATTTTTTTGCTAGATTTAACAAGACAAGACAGATTGGATTCTTTTGTCTAAACTGAAGGAACAGCAATGGACAGAAGCCACAAACCGCGCCCAACAATTACAGTTTCATGATGAATATTGCAACCTTTCTTATGTTGACGTTCCTAACAACTTCAACGGCACGAGCCCTCGGGAAATAAGTATGATTCTATAAGCCCGGTGTGGTCTACTGAATATCAATGCCAGAGCCTTCAGAAGGAAAATAACTGGGATCTGCACATTATGTAACCTGGGATGCAGTTGAAAACACCTTTCACTTTGTAGGATTATGCCCCATCTACAAGGCATACAGGAGACAATATTTTGGAAATTATGAACTCGACCGCCACCAATTTATTCAAATACTCAACGGAAAAGACTACCCGAAACTATACTTATACATCAAAAAGCCCAGTTCAATATGCGCTCTTACAATTTTGCTCACGTATTTTCTCTAGCCTTGATGAAAGAAAGTTTACGTGTGGTTTATTTATAGACATATTAAAAGCCTTTGACAAAGTCAACCACCATTCTTTGTTGAAAAAAAAAAAAACTGGAAAATGCTGGTTTCCGTGGTTTTATGCTGGACTGGTTTAGGTCATACCTCTTAAATAGATCACAAAGTGTTAAAAATGTAATTCTAGGAATAGTGTATTGTTTTTTTTTTAAACATAGGGGTGCCTCAGGGTTCAGTGTTAGGACCGATTCTTTTCTTAATTTACATCAATTCTTTATTTGAATTGAAATTTAAAAGCACTTACTGTTTTTGCGAATGACATAGGCTGTATTTATGGGTCTTAAAGTGCATTGAACCTTGTTGCCTACTTAAATTGGGACCTAGATATATTAAGATCTTGGTCAGGCACTTGTATTGTTTTAAAGTACTAAGACATTTTGTATGAGGTCTGGAAATCTCAATTTTAGGTTGATTTCTAATTATAGTCTTTGTGGTAACTTTTTAAACATTGTATCTGTCCCACAATTCCGCACCACGGCTTTTCGTAACTATTATTCGCGTACCGTCTATTTAAAGTCCATTTGAAGTGGCATTTAACACTGTTTTTATACCTTGGTATCGAAAAATATAAAATGTCACTATATTTCCTTGTTATTGAAGTTCCGCATGAAGATAGATAGAACCAACTTGAACGACTAACTGGCTGAACAGAATGGTGACGCAGACGGAACCGGAGACGGAGCCGGAATAGCTGTCAAAATATTAAATACACGCAAATTCAATGTTGCGAACACAACGGAACGTAGACGCATACGGAACTGCAGACGCAGACGGAAGAGTTCGCCAACTTTTAACTTTTGACGTACGGCACTTTTGACGTTTCAATTTGTATGAAGAAAAAAAACAACTTTTTTGGTCGGAAAAAAATATTGTGGTTATTTGTATCGCGAAAAAAATTATTTATTAAAAGGAAAATTATTGGAAACAAAAAATGTGAATTCTGAGCTTGTACACAATAATATTCTTTTGTTTTTCTTCAAAATACTTTCAAAGCTGTACAGCTCCATTGTGGACATGTAAAAAAAATAACGTACGACACTTTTTGACAGCTCTTCCAGTTCCGTCTGCGGCTTCAGTTCCGTCATTCTATTCTGTTCAGCCAGTAAGTCTACAGATTTCATCTCATAATCCTTATACAATATCCATCAGTATCTAAACGTTCTGAGAGATTCCACTGTCTGATGTGTTTTATTTTACTTCGTTGTGAAATCTTATTTGATGACTATTGACTTATTATATTATCTCTATATAAACTTTGAGCAAACATTATTTATTTATTTATCTATTCAATTATTCATCGATAGATTTTATGTTTTTTTGATGCTAAAACATTGAGTTCTAAACATTAAAAACAAAATTATTAATAAGTCAGCAATAAATTGAGATTAGAACTAGAAATTTATATTAGCATTAAACAATATTCCTTTTAAATTCATGTTGGAGGACTTGTTTCAGTCAAAAAAAAAAAAACTATAAAAATATAAATCTGAAAAAAATTCACTAAAAAAAAGGGAAATCGCCGCCGCCTATGGCAGCTATTGAAATGAAAACGAATTTTAAGAATTTTATTTAAGGTCATTGCCATCTAAAGCCTGAATACTTTGCATCTTAAATTACGCATATGTAGATACATTTATAATAAGTCTATACCTATTATCATGTCATATTTTTTTCATGCATATTTCTACTTATAAAACTACATTATTATAAGTATAAACTATGGACCTGAAATTATCAAATTTTGTAAATAATTTTGCATGGTTTATTGCTTTTAATTGATAAATCAGCAAGCAAAAAAGGTTTAACTCAAATTATTATTTACTTAACGTGTTTCTTCGTTTGCGTTTATTTGCAAAAATAAAATAAACAAACTGCACAAGAGATGAAAAGAAGAAGATTTAGATACTTTGATGATCGTATTATGTAAAATTTATGGCGGAATTTCCGGAAAGTGAGTTAAGCTTCAGCTTCAGCTTGAGCTTGAGACTATGCAACATGCAATCGTGACATCTTTTCAGTTTCTGCAAAATAAGATGACACAATGTGTATACATGTATAGGTTAGGTACATCACATCATGTGAGGTATATGAATATATGTATAATACATTAAGTAAGTAGGTACATACATACATATCGTATAATTTTACTATAATCAGGATATCCTCGAAGAAAATCATTTATGCCATATGCATGTGTGTTGTTTTTCTTGAATTATTCATTGTTTGCAATCATGTCGATTGTGGATACTGTTTGAATTTTTTTTCTGACAGACATATAGTGGGTCAGCCTGTTGTATCATACAGTTGCCTATAGGCAACGAACCTTTGTTTCTGCTGATGCATATGTATACATATTACATATTTTTTTTTGGGTAAAGGTCATCTGGGGGAATTTCGTTTTTCATCTCGCATTGATCAGTCAAAGTGCATGGCACATGAGATTCGACTAGCGAACTGCGGATTGCGAATGGTCGTGAGTCGCTGAAAACTGCGAGTTTTCATGGTAAAATGAGGTTAAATTCGCACGAATCGAATTGTCTATTCGCTGCATTGTGGAATGTGTGCTGATCTTGTGGATTGCGAATTTATATTTTGCAATTCGAGAAAAATAAAATTTTGGTCACGTAGAAATTATTTAATTAAAAATAAATTATTAAAATAAAAAAAAAATATGCAAACGCAGTGTTTTCTATTAAAATTTTGTAATTTAATTATTCACTTCTTCGAAAATTTAAAACAGAAAAAAGTTTATAACCTATCTGCTCAAGAAATTGCTTTAAAAGATTTTTTCGCATACGCAGGCCAGGCCGCAGCTCATATGCAAGGCACTTGTTTACCATTTTCTTTTAGTACAATTTAATCATTTCGCTTAAAAATAGATAGCAAAGAAAATTAAGACCAAATTCATTCTTTATATTTAGCCCCTTTTACTATTAAAAAGAATTAAAAAGATTTTTGAAAGACATTTTTCCAGTAGTTGGCTATAATGGGTTGAGGTCAAAATTCTGCCTGGGTCGAAATTCTATTGTCAAAATGTCTGCTTTTCAAAATTCTTTTTTTTTTCAAAACTAAGCTTTTTAATATTCTGCTTTTTAAAATTCTGTTTCACAAAATCCTGCAAATAATAAAAAATAGATTCAACAATTTAAACAGGCGCGCGCTTTATTAAATTTTTGAAACTTTTTTTTTTACTGATTGCAGAATTCCGTAAAACAGTTTGATTTGAGATTTGACGAACGTTGTCTAACTTTAGACAGCCATCCAAGTTATAAATAGATTGTTTCAAATGCTGCTATAAATAAAATAAATAAATTTGGTCGCACAAACGGCTCATGAAGAACCAGGGCCTAGTGACTTACACGACTCTCAGCCATTTCTGTGTGCATGTCTGCAGGAATGGAGGAGACCTACAGTTTATTGCCGAATCCGAACGGTTAAGATGAGCGGCACTTTTCTGTGACAAGAGATATTCTTGGAGGATTTGTCCTCCGAAAAAAACTTAAAGTGGAAGCGGCTGGTATTGAACCCTAGACCTCTGGCACGACAGTCCAACGCACTAACCATTACGCCACGGGCTACTAGAATGCTGCTAAAGAGTGATCTAATTTTTGATATAACTTTATACAACGGAATCGATTGTCTATACCTTGATAAATATTATATTTTTTTTTTTTATTAAATAAAGCAAATCTAATAAATACGACGTAATAGAAAAAATATTATTTAAAATTTTTTTTTATAACTAGTATCGTCCTGTGTCGAAATTCGACACTTTCAATTTCGCAAACAATTTTTTTGAAAATATTGAAGGAAAAAAACCTTAATTTTTTTTTTAAAATAGGTATGCACAGTGTTCGACAGTACAAAAATAAAAATAAACCACAGTGTGTAAATGCGTGTCTCAAGTATATTCTGCACATATCCGCAATTGTGGCTTTCCAGCCATATAAAATTTATCGAAATCGGTCAAATACTTTTTGAGAAAATGGTTACTACAAAATTTATTTAAGCCTATTTATATATAGATTTTGTATTTATTTTGTTAGAAAGCTCAAAATCAAAAAGGGACTCATTTCCAGAAACGAAAAAGAATTGAAGAAGCATAGAACACAAGCTTAAAAGTGTTGGTTTCTCGGTCGAGTAAATTGAAAAGGTTTTAAAAAAAAACGCCTTATTTTTTAGAAAGCTGAATCAGATAGAACCATAAAATTGAAAGAACATATCTAAAATCAAAAAAAAAAAATTAAAAATGAGAAAACAGACCTGAGCCAAAGCCAAATAAGATTTATTAAGAAAATAGCTGAAAATATTCTCTCACTTTGCTCAGATTAGCTTTATTTATATGTTGAAAACTGCGACATTTTTTGTTGTAAACTTCAAAATCTTTAGTTTTGCATGCATATTTATACTAAATTTTTCTTTGAAAAAGCAGAATGAATTTTATTCTATTAAATATTTGTTGTTAGTATTTTGAAAAGCAGAATTTAAATTAAAAAAATTGTTAAACCAAATCGAAAAAAAAGCAGAATTTTTGCAAAGCAAGGCAAAATTATGAAAAGCATAATTTTGACCCCAGAATTGTGACCCGCTCCCGGTTACAATATACAAATTATTTTATAATAAGAAAAAAAACACAGATTTTTTCCTGTCTTACAAGCTCTTTCCGTTTTATTCAAAATTTATAGTTTTTCAATTTTAACCATCAGCAAAAATATATTACAATTCGTTCGAAACCTTTTTTTTTCTATGCATGACACTTAATACACTTAGGATATAATAGACATATAGATTTAATAAATAACATTGATTACATTTAGTTTTTTGTTTTTTTTTTTTTTAGTTTCTTTTACTCTTTTAAAATTGATGTAAAGTTCATTAAATAAATATATATTCTTTCTTTGGGATTTATTTTAATTGTAAATATGAATGTATAAAAAATATATAATATATATAATCTTTCTTAATTAGGAAAATAATAATAAAAGAATAAGTTTTCTTTGAAATATTTCTTTGTATAAAAAATATAATTTTCCATATACCTTATAATGTTATATAACATTTTATATTATCAATTTTTATATCTAAAATATAATTATTTGCCAAAACTTTGCTAAATAAATATAAATTTTTAAGACATTTTAACTTAAGTTTGAATAAATCGAGGCAAAATTTTAGACGATTTAGTATGGTGCATTTTTAGTATGATGCCAGGTTAAAAGGTGGATTATCCAAATTTTAAATGAGTTAACATTTTACTAAAGTTAAAAAATATCCAAGTGGCTGTTTTATCTTTTTACTATCATACTAACTCAAAATGTCACTTTGACAATTAAAAATGTGAATATGGTGTGACATGTCGCTTTTTAGGCGTGTTCAGCTGGATTTTGTTGATGAAATTAGTTTAGTATGATACTAGTTAAACAATGTTTTAAACTAAGAACATTTTAGTAAAAATCTTTAAAGTTAAAAAATTATTAAGTAGTAGGTATCATGTTAATATCTCGACATCAGACTTAGTGCCAGTTGTACAATCGTGGTTTAAATTTTGATCAGTGGTTCAGGAATTTTAACTCGCCGATTTCGGCGGGTTAACTGAGGTTCAAGGTTCTAATATGCACTAAAAGCCAATTACATGCCTGAACCATCGTTGAACCACAGTTAATCCGCCGAAATTGGTGAGTTAAAATTCCTGAACCACGGATCAAATATTTGTACAACTGGCCCTTAGGCAAAATTTTAAACAGTCTAACTTTCAAACTCTTTACTAAAATATTATTAGTTTTTAACATTTTCTAACTAAACCAATTTTTCTAGCTGAACACTCCTAAAAAAGTGACAGTTCAACACATTTTTCCAAATGTAGCTGCCAAATTGACACTTTGATTTAGTATGATACTAAAAAGATAAAATAGGCATTTGGCGATTTTTACTTTAATACGATGCTAACTCGTTTAAAATTTGGAAAAGCCTATTTTTAACCTACCATCATACTAAAAAAATCGTCTAAAATTTTGCGCTATTATTTTTATTTAAAAAAAAAAACTATTATTTACCTCAAGCCCACTAGGGAATAATTATCTCTTTTATAAGTGAAATGTTTATCACGAAGAAATGAAAAATTTTAAATTCCAATTTTGTTTGAAAGTAATAGAAGAAATATACTTTTTTTCCGAGGAATAACTTGATTCTGTTTTGGACCAACTTGATAAGAACAAGAAATTATGTAGGTATTTATAAAAAAAAATTGCTGTCATATTTATTAGATTTTCTTCAAATGTCTCTTACGTAGTTATGCTGATTAATTTCAACGTTTAAAAACTAACGAAAAAAATATAACGCCCCTGGAAAAAATTGTGCCCAACATTTTTGTGTTTAAAATTTTCTAATACCATTTAGATACAAATTAATTTATTAAAACTTGATCTTCTTTTAAATAAACATTATTGTTACAAAGGTAAGATTTTTTGAATCCCATAAATTGCGAAGCAAAACTCAATTTAAAAAAAAAATTAAAAATTACTCTCTTTTTCACAATGCGACGAGAACGTCAGCTGCAGCGTGACGAGATCTCTTCGCAGTTGCTCTCTCTTAAAAAAGAATTTTAAACAGTGAAATAATACATAATTAAGCATTTCTCGTCACTGGACTGGACACCTGGTACCGTACCTACTTAGTTTTTAACGGAATTTAAATAACAGGACTCGAAAATTCTTCATACAAATTCTGCTAATTTCTCAAAAAAAAAAAATGCAGATTTTCTTAAGGCAGCATGTCTGCTTTCTTGATATATTAATAAATATTGTCCATTTTATTAAAAAATAAAATAAATTATTGGCAGACGCCAGGTGCAGTACTTAGATTTTTAACGGAATTTGAAAAAAAGGAGTCGAAAAATTAACAGAATTAAAATTTGTAAGGAGATTTTTCGAGTCCTGTTTTTTTAAATTCCGTCAAAAAATAAGTATATACTGCACCAGGTGTCGGTCAGTAATTTTTTTTTTTAATAAAGCATATTATACAGCTTAACATAATGTAAAAACCAGACATATTGCTTTGAAGAAAGTAACTTTTTTTTTCGTTTGGAAGAAACACTGAATTTTGTTGGGCAATTTTAAAGGACTTCAAAATTCCGTTAAAAAGGTAGGTCCTACACCAGGTGTCTTCAAATAATTTTGTTTGTATTATATAGACTATATTTAAATAGTACAAATTAAGACCTTAAAATGATTTAGTGCTTTACGAAAAAGTATCTTTTTTCACGTCCAAACAATAACGTAATTTTTTTTTAAGATTTTTATGGTCTTTCTTTCAAAATTCCGTTATACAGCAGATATCTGCCATCCTGTCATTTGATGTTCAAGAGGTCTAAGATAATAGCTGCTACTGGCTCTTGAACTATAATTGTTGATTCGATTCGGGAGATTTTTTGTTGTAAACAAATCTTTATTCCATATTTATCTATTAAAGCGATCGTTAGGGAGCCATTTATGTATTTTTTAGGGTGGCAATCGGATCGATAAGGGCTTTTTTCATTAGTTTGATCCATATCAGCACACTAGCAAGGACGCAAGATCAAAATTAATCTTTCCTAAGGGTGTTTTTTTGTTTTGCGCTACTTGGTCTAATTTATTATTCAAGAAATAATTTAAAAAAAAAAATAATTTAAAGGAGTTTTTCAATAGTTTGGCTTACAATATACGGATTTTCCCTGCCTTACAAGCTTTTGTCCTTTAATTCAAATCAAATTATTTTTGTTTCTCCTTTTTTTCTCAGAAAATAGTTGTAAAAACAAAAAAATAAATATATATTCTTTCTTTTAGCTTTTATATAGGTATATGCTTTTTTAGTTTAATTATTGTTATATAGTTTCCTATCTTTAATTAATTTGTATAAATACAAGAACAGTTTTTAAATTTCACTTTAGTTAAATAATAATTAAAAATAAGCAAACATAATGAAATAAATTTTATAAATGCAGGTTAAAAAGTCTTAGTAAATAACTTCTTAAATTTATTGGTCAAAAATAAATAAAAAAATATATTTGTATTTTTATATACATTTGTATATACAATACATATATAAAAATATCGTTTTATATCTCTTAAATTGTTATATGTTATATTATTGTTTTTTTTTTTAATTATGTCATAAGTATATTGAGAAAAAGTCAAGAAAATATAGTTTAAGACATATAGATAGGTACAGTGTATTATAGACTTACCACTAATTGGACTTATTTTTAATTATAATAATTGACGGAGCCCTCTAGAGGATCCTTATCTTTTTATAATTTTTAAAAAAGGTCACGAAGAAAGAAACATTTAGCAAAATCGTTTTGAAAAAAATTTCAAATTTATTTGAATGTTATATAAGAATAGATTTTTTCGAGTAAAAACTAGTTTCTGTTTTCGACAAGTTAGGCAAGAAACATTTTGAGTTAAAGTATGCTGCTGTGATAAGAAACCTAAAATCCCTTACGAAAATGGCACAGCTGTAGATTATTTGGAGACATCTTCAATCTTTTCTGACATATAAAGTATTTCGCTGTTGTGTTGTGCAGACAAATTTGTTAACCACACATCAGCAGTGTGCAGTGATGAAGATTGTGTTGCAAGAGCAAATTGAACGAAATTGTTTCAGTAGTTGGCGGCAATATTCAGTCAGAGAAGATAATTTATAATAAATAAGCTGAACTTCGTTCCACCTATAAACAAAAGCAAGCTATTGTCGATTTATTCAAATAGTGTTGTTTTATAATTTTTTTTTTTTTACAATTTTATTCATCAAAAATTCCTTCGAAACCTTTTTTATATGCATGTACGTACACTACATTTAGAACAAAATATATTTTTTTTAGAAGGATATTGATACATATATAATGTTTTATTTTGTATTTATATTTTTATTTGTTTTTACTTTTTAAATTTATTTTAATAAACACATATTACTTTTTTTAGTTTTAAACATTTAATTGTTTTTTCTTTTTATATTATTTATTGATATTAATCTTCCAATAATTTCTTCATGCATTAAAGTCCCTATCTTCAGTTAAGTAAATAAATATTTTAAAATAAAATAAGTGAATGACCGAAATTTTAACATTTGCCAAACAAAAATAAATTTTCAAAACATCTTAATTTAAATTTTAATTTTGTAATTATATTTTTTAGTTCAATTAATTTATTATAATTTTTTTTTAATTAAATTCGTTGCATGTCAGATTAATTCAAATTATTTTTTTTTGTAAACAAACATTGTTTCCTGTTTTTTTTTAATTTCAAATTGTTTTTTTAATAAAATTACATAAACAATTATATTTTTGTTTTTAAATTGGTTTAACATTTAAATAGACAAATATTCTTGAATATTAATATATAATAAATTACTATGTTTTTCAAAAAGAAATATTAATATGTTTTTAAAAATAAATAAAGAAAAAAAAATAAATTCAATTTAAATGCAAAAGAAAACTAGTAAAAATTATAAAATAAAAAACAAAATTTAATAAAAATAAGAAAACCAAAAAATATTTACAAAATCGTCTTTTCAATAATTGATTAACCCCATTTTTGGAACAGTCCGACACGTTGACAGCGACAGTTGGATCCCCATAAGTTGCAACGACACGAACTTTGGTTACAGCATTGTTTCGGCCGATGATCACAGGCGCCACCACGAATGATGCAGCTTCGTTTCTCGAAGCTGATTTTTCGGAATCGTCTAGTTTAATAAAAAAGAAAATTAAAAAAATTAATTTTAAATTGAATTTCATTCAATATACAGTCCACTAAAATAAAATCAAAATTATTTCTTTCATTTTTGTTTTCCTTCTTAAAAAATTAATCTACAATATTGAAGATTTGTTATCGCTTTGTTTTAATATTAATTTATTCTATTAAAGTGAAGTGATGATTTATCAATAAATGATTAAATTTCATTTTGTCAAGCTTTAAAAATAATTTCGTTTCAATTGTTATGTCTGATCGATATGGCTCTATGAAAAATAAATATACATATTGTCATTTTGTTGAACATCACACTTCAAGATTGTTTATGGTTTTTTTTTTTTTTTTTTAATTTTAATAAATTCCTTATTTTTGGTCATTGGCCCAACAAACAAGATTCAGATTGTGTTAGAATTTATTGGTTAACTTACTTATCATGCATTGACTGCTCTCCTCCAATATACATGTCCAGTTGACCCAGACAATTATATCCCCATAAGTTAGCTTTACAGGCACTGTCAGAATAACCGTAAAATAATATAAAAATGATCTATTTGACAGAGAAGTCAACTTACTTTCCGATTTCACGTTTGTTGGCGCCTCTTTTAGCTGCGGTGGTTTCTAAAATAAAACAAAATTTATGAAATTATATTTTAGCATCATCAAAATAATTAAGTGACCACTGGCCAATATACCTATATAAAGTTATCGTATAATCGAAATCTAATAATACATTAACATCAATACTGACAAGTAGTGACAACTGCCAGATTGTTATATGTATACCTAGTTAGTTATTTTCACGAATTTTATGAGAGTGCAATTTAGTACGATTGATATAAATCACAGTTATTTGCTGTCATTATAGTGTTTTTGGATGGAAAATTTCGGAAAATATGGCAATTGGTCAGTCGGCAAGTCCAGAATGCATCATTTTTATTGGCATAAGTTGATTCCTTGATTGTTTAATCTATATATATAAAAATAAATTTTTGTTCGTTAGTCTCGCTAAAAATCAGACCGATTTGGCTAATTTTAGTCTTGAATTATTTGTGAAAGTCCAGAGAAGGTTTAAAAGGTGAATAAATGTGAAAGTTGTAAACTATCTTTCAGATTATTTGTATGTAGATTGATAAATCACAAATTAAATTTCTGAACGCAACCATAATATTTGACATTTGACAATCAACTATATGTAGATTGATTCGATTTTAAACGTTAACAATTTCCAGTACGTCTGGCCTTTGCGATGACCATAAATAAATTAAAAGGCCAGTCGTTGGAAGTTTGCGGAATCAACTTGGAATTTCCCTGTTTCGTGCATGGACGATTATACGTGCGTCGCGTGTTCGTGCGTCGGAAAACCGTCATCTTTGTTTATTTACGCACTACAAAATAAAACAAAAAATATAGTTATCATTATCAGAAAGCATTAAATTGATTAACAGACTGTATCATAACTGTGTGTGTCTGTCAATATTAAATTGAAAGTGAAACCTTATGAATAGCCAGTATTTCAGGAAAATTCTGTTTTGTAAGTAAGCAACATCATGTGTAATTAATCGAAAAAAAAAATAATAAAACTTCATTCATACCGAGCATTTTTTTTTAAATTAATTATGGATTCCTTTTGTTTGTTTTAAGTTTATTTTATACAGAAGTTTAGGTCTTTTATTTATCGATTGAGGCAGTACGAAGTCTGCCGGGTCAGCTAGTAAAAAACAGGTTGCGAATATTTTGGATGGGTACCTATTTATTTACACGAAACTGAAGAAGTAAATCAACAAAATAATCGACGACGCCAAGAAGCTGCAGAAAGATTTGGCGGCAGCGGCGGCGTACTTTGTCGAGGGCGGAGGAAGTGAACTGGCAATTAGTTCCATTTTAATCATAGAAGTGTCCAGGACAGAACATCTTTGAAGAAAGGAGGAAGTGAACTGGCAATTAGTTCCATTTTAATCATAGAAGTGTCCAGGACAGAACATCTTTGAAGAAAGGAAATTTCCCAAACTTTAAATAATATTCCATATTTCCAAGATTCTTTTTATTATGAAATATGAAGGCTAAATTGAAAAATAACACCTCAGCCAATGGAAATAGACCACCCTTCCCACTCGATTTTTGTCGGATCTAATTTCAATCACCGCATATGTCCTCCTGGTTCAATGGTAGATTTCAAAATGGCTGCACTTTCTTTTTCATATTTCCATGCCATTTAATCGTATATTTTTATAAAAACAGAACAAAATATTATATTAAATAGTTAAAAAAAATTCACCTTGAATGACAGAAATTATTATCTAAGACATATTTTATCAATAAAATATAAAAAATCACGTAATAATGTTAATGGTTAATAGTTGCAACCAATTTGAATCAAGGTTTTTTTTTTTAGCTCAACCTACAATTTATTCCTAATTAAGACTGATTTAGTTTTGTGTTAGATTTTTTCTTACTTTTACAAAGTTTCAAAACCTTAGCACTTTATTTCTGTCAAAAAAAAAAAAAAAAAAAAAAAAAAACTTTTCTATCTTTTATATCGCAGGTGCAACAAACTTACAATGGATATTTGTAATCTATAATGCTAAAAAAGTAAAAACAATTACTAACTTGTACTGGCTGAACAGAATAGACGTGCGGTCATTCGCGCGGCACTTGAAAAAACGCTCTGTCAAAGTCGGAATGCGAGCCGCGACGCTAGACATTGGTTAACTTTTAACTTCTGCCGCGCGGCGCTCGACAGATAAGGAGAAAGAGTAGAGAAAGAGTAACCGCGCCTACAGTTAATGGCATCTCGGAACTTTCTATATTATCTATTTTATTTTAAAAATACAAAAACACACATTCACAATATAACTGCAAAATAAAAGTTTAAGAAATAACAACAAAATCAATTAAAAACAATAATTACAATCCGCTGTTCGCGTGTTCCATTGTATTTAATTTTTTCGGAAGCGTCGCTTCTCGCGGCGGTGGCGGCGGCTGATTCGCGCAGTCGACCGAGCGTCTATTCTGTTCAGCCAGGTATTCGTGCAAACGGTTAAATGACATTTGTGACCATTAGTCTAACAAGTAAATCATACCCTTTAACTGTCACTAAAAGCTATTTCGTACGTATATTATTACAGCTATAATAAGTGCAGTACGAACGAAATAGCTTTTAGAGACTGTTAAAGGGTATGATTTACTGTATTCGCTTTTTTTTCAAAAAAAAATTAAAAATACTGTAATTTAGAAATTGATATCGAAAATCGTCTATAGCGGAATCGCCCCCAACTTTATACGAAACACTATGCTAAGATTTTCAATTATATCGCTCCACTTGAATAGAAACAAACTTCTTGTTTACTATCAGAGCGTGTAGCACTTTGGTAAATATATAAATCCACCTTTTTGTTTTAGTTCTTTTAAGAGGGATCTATTGCGAATAAAACTGCATAGGCACAATAATTCATAAAAATACAAAAACGTTATTTTCTTACCACTTTTCTAATTAATTCATTAAAAACACTGTTTTTTTTTCTGCGTCACTTGAATAGAAACAGTAGGTACACGATTTTTATCTTTAGGTTACGGTTAGAAGAAAAAATATTGTTATAATAATGGAAGTGTAGATTAAAAATAATAATTGTTTGATCAAAGCAAAAATGGGCCGCGATAAAAACATTAAACGCTGCAGAAAAATCTAAAATAGAAGTATACACGGAAAACAAGCTTCCCCTACGCACAATTGCCAAAAAAATAAGAAGAAGTGTAAAAATTGTTTAGTCATTCCTTAGAAATAAAAAAAACATGAAAGGTAGACAACTAAGAGACACAACAGAAGCAGACCGATGAAAGATAATTAGACTGGCTTCCCATTCAAGTGACTCTGCTGATAAAATCGACCTATTATTCGTGGGTCACAACATTTAAAGCGCCTAAAATTGAAGAAAAGAACACCGTTACAGCCAATACGAAGACAAAATAGAGAATATTTTTGCAAGAAGAATATGAAGTGGAAGTAAGAGTGGAGAAAAGTGGTATTTTTTGACGAAAAACAATTAAATTTACATGGTTCGGACGGATATAAATAGTATTTTTATAACATGAGGAATAGGAACCAAGGTTTTTGTAGCGCCACCATAGCTAAGATGGTGGTGTAATGGTGTGGGTCGCGATTTCCTAGTTTGTAACAATTAATCTGGAGTTTCCACAGTGAAATGACGGCAAACTCCTACAAGCAAACATTGCAAGAAGTTTTCGCTAAGTTTACCGATATCTTTCGACCAATACCATGGACATTCCACCAAGACAACGCGCCAATCCACAACACAAGGATCATTAAAAGTTGGCCATCTGATAAATATGATACCTTGCTTCAATAGTCACTGTACTCTACAGACCTAAATATTATCGAAAACATATGAGGATGGATGATTCGTAGGGTGGACGATTCTGGACGTCAATATCAGGACAAAGAATCACTTACTGATGCCATCAAATAAGCACAGAGTGCAATCTCTTTAAATTATATAAAACAACTGTATGATTCACTTTCCAACACGGTTTTTGAAGTTTATTCAAATAAAGGTGGTAGTACAAATTACACTTGTCAAAACAATTAAGGGAACAAAAAAAAAATCACTTTTTTTTTAGTGTTTTTTTTGAAAAGCTGTGAAAAGTTGTCGTATTGAGATGAAACAAAAACCATTCTGAAGTTTATATTTTTTGCTTTACAAATATTGACTGCAGGACTTAATTTGGTAAGACATTTTAAAGAACTATAGACCACCAATATTTCTGTAAAATTTCAAATAAATCTATTGAACTATTTTCACGTACCGAATGATCAAAGTCGTAAAAACCAATTAAAGGAAAAGAATGAATTGGGTGGTTCATAAAATATGTGAAATTGTCATCAAAATGGAAACGAAAATAACAATTTGTGCCCACTTTTTTCACAGTTTTGCATTAGTTACAACACTGATGAGATTTTAATGGGAAGTAAAACATCTTTTCGAGCATAAAAAAAATTACAACTAAAATTTTAAAATTTTGAAAAAATTATTCAATTTTTGCTCCAATTTTTTTTTTTTTTCTTTGAAAAAAATGTTTTTTTCCTTACAATGCTTATCAGTATTGTAACTAACGCAAAACTGTGATGATGTGTTCCCGTAATTGTTTTGACAAGTGTATTTAAAGTATGATTATAAATAACAAGCAAACTACCCTCTTTTACTGCATTTTTTTTTCAATTTGTTTCCTTATTTAGGAGAGTGTTTCTATTCAAGTGGAGCAAAACAAAAACAGTGTTTTTTTTTGAATGGTATTTCTCTGAATTATTCTGGCCATGCAGTTTTATTCTCAATTGACCCTTCTTAAAAGAACGTTAACAAAAAGGTGGATTTATAAATTTACCAAAGCGCTACACCTTTGTTGTTTCTATTCAAGTGGAGCGTAGTGTAGGAATGGATATCTAAATGACAATTTGTTCATACCATTCATACGTAATCTAGATTTTCTTTGACATTTCAAAAAAATACATTCGTCAAAAAACAGCTTTTGTAATCGTTTAGATAACATCGGTGAAGGGGGTTATTTCAAACGCATTGTTTTCAAAAAGTTGTTTTATTTCAATGTTTACTTACAATTAGATAATGAAAACAAATGTGAAAGTATGGAACCAAAATAACTATACCAGAAACTATTTTAGTTTCGCTTCCATTTTGCAATCCGGATTTATATGCTAATTTAAGAAAGCTATAATTAAAATAGAGCTTTTTAACAAACAGCAATATATCTCTGTCTCGTTCATTTTTAAATGTCAAACTGATATTCTTGGCACAAATGACATTAAGCGACAGTCATTTGTTTGTTTTGTTTTGGAGGCAAATAAATATTCGGAATTGTTTTTTTCATTTTTTTATAGAAAACCTGCAAGTGAAAATGTAGTAAATAGCTAGATTTTTGAAATTAAAACTAGCCCGACTTTTTTTTTTTTTCTTTCCAATTTCAGCTGTCATTTGTGCCAAGTTTTTGCTGTCATTTGAAACTGACAATTTGGTAGAGATCTCTATCGTTTGTGTGCTACCAGTGACGTCTGAAAATCCTGAAAGCTCGTTTTCAACTTTGAGACAGTTAAAAACGTGAGTGAGGGCCATAACAACTGATACCAGATGCCGAATTCCCGCATCGGCGGCGAGTGGGCCATACGTCACTGAAATATTTTACATTGGCATTACTGCTCCATTTAAAATACATTGTAAAGAGTAGTGCCAATTGAAATAAATATCAAACCTGATTGCGTTCTTTGAGAACATATTTCGTTCACGTCAAGTACAAAAAAAATAGTGAACCGACACGAATATCTATCCACCAAAAATAACAAGTTGATGAAAAATATACTTTGAACTGTTATGATATTATAAGTAGGGTAGAAGGCGGAGCATTTGCCGGCATTCAGGAAATTTTACATTGCGCATATAGTTTCCCGTGTTTTAAATTTACGTTATGTCTAATATATATAAATTTCGTCTTGATATTAAAATGATTTCTTTTTTTAATAATTTATTTAAAAAAAAACGTTGATATGGTAAAGCCTCCCCAGTAGGGATGATTTGCCAAGGGTGTGGTGGAGTGTTTACTAGGTACATAAGTATTTCAATGTATCTTTTTCTAGGCGATTGCTCTTTTTAATATAATTGCGTGGCATCTTTCGAGCTAAAGAACAGAATTTATTTGTTAAAGTCAAATCCTGGGGTGGATTTACCACCCTGATGGTAAAAGTACTCCTACTGTGGCTTTGCCATTGGTCAACCGAACACATGGGGTGAGTTTACTAGTGGTAAAGGTAACCCATATTGGGTGGGTTTGGCATTGACAAAGGCACCCCATGAACTGGCTTTGCCAGGCAAAGCCTCCCCACACAAAACTGACAAAGGGTCTCCACAAGCTGTTTTTTTTTTTTTTAAAGAAACAAAATGAAATCACTTCTACTTTTTTCAGAAAATATATTAATTAAGCATATTTTTGATAAAAAGTAATCCAACGAACAAAACACTTCAAATTAATGAAAACAAAATACTTCAAAATTTTTGAATCCAAGAGACAAACAAAAAACACACACGGGTTAGCTCCGTTCGTATTTGCCTGAGAACTGTCAAACTTTGTGGACAGTTTGCATTTAGAGATGCGCAATGAAAATCGATATTCAACAAGTTTTTGGTTCGACTAAAAAATTTGATTTGGCAGATCTACCCCATTGGCAATAAAAAAGATTATAGCAATATTTAAAAAAAAAAAACTCTCTAAACCAAAAATTAAAGAAGTATGGCATACATTCTACATTATTAAAATGGATTGAATCATATCTGTTAGACAGAACTCAGTGTGTTAGATTTTGTGATGTTATTTCTCGGCAAATACAAGTTACTTCAGGAGTGCCCCAAGGAAGCCATCTTGGTCCCCTTTTTTTCCTGCTATTTATAAATGACTTGACCTTAATGTTAAAAGGGTGTAGATATCTTTTATATGCCGACGATCTCAAACTTTTTCAAAATGTTAACAATAATCATGACGGAATAACACTACAACAATGTTTGAACAGTGTTGTAAACTGGTGTAAGGCCAATGGAATGGTGCTAAATGTGGAAAAATGCAATATTATTTCTTTTTATAGAAAAAAAAGTGCAATAATTCTTGACTACACTATTGACGAAAATATATTAGCTCGAAAAGATGTGATAAAAGACTTAGGTATTATTATTGACAAAAAACTAACATTTAAGCACCATATCGACAAAGTACACTCAAAAAGTATGTGTATGCTGGGCTTTGTTATACGTAGATCTAAGGAATTTAATGATCCTTACATTACCAAATCTATCTACTGTTCTTTGGTTCGTTCCCAGCTTGAGTATTGCAGTGTTATTTGGTCTCCGTTTTATGCTGTTGATGTCAATAAACTTGAATCCGTGCAAAAGCAATTTCTGTTATTTGCATTAAGAGGTCTAGGTTGGAGTTCTGACACGTTTTTGTTACCCAGTTATAGTCGCCGTCTAAAACTCCTTAGTATATGTAGTCTTGTTTGTCGTAGGGAATTATCTGAGGCTCTATTTGCGTTTGACCTTTTTAAATGTAATATTAATTCTTTTTCTTTATGTTCCAAAATTTCTGTAAATGTAAGGTTTAATCTATAGACATAAAGTGATAGGTGATACTATAAAAAGAATTAAGATTTCACTCATAGAGCAACTATGGGCACATTGAAAATGACTTATTTGCTAGATAAATAAAACAAACATGCCTTATCTTTATTATTTATATTTGTAGTCCCAAAGCTGTTTTAGATACCATTCTAGGTTCTAAAGTGAGCATAATTCGCCTGTTTAATGTCGCTTTGCATTTGGCAAAACATAAATTTTTTCAACTTTCTTTTACCTACTTACCCTATCTTACTTTTCTAATCAACCAAAAAATCGTTTTTTTTTTTTATTTTATTTGAGATCAAAACTGGTATACCTACATCATATCGATTTTGAGCAAGTTTTACTCCTATTAGAAAAATAATCAACTCGCTGGCTCTCCCCATTTAGATGTTGGTTTTTCGACAATTGATCAATCGAGCTCTATTTTGCCAATCTTATAACCCCTAGGTACACGGTGGAAAATTTAAAAAAATCCTTTCCTATTCAGCAACTTTAGTAAAGTTTCTAATATATAAAAATTTGTATTAAATTTTTATAACTTATGGAGTAAGCTGTACAAAGATAAGTCAGATTTTAACCGAAACCAATAATTCGTTCTTCCCGTACCTAAGTGTAGGTATACAAGAGAAATATATATTATGTATATATGTATATATTTCTCTTGCCTGTGGTAACACCCACATAGTAAAGGTAATATCATTAGAGTTTTTATTTTTTTTCTGTTCTGCGCATCTATCAAAATCGATAGAAAATGGTGGATCCACTGCTCCTTTACTTGTCATTTTTTTTTTTTATTTCTGACAGTTTCAGTTTTTACAACATGCGCAATATATTACCTCAGATATATGTATACTGTGGGTGACACCAATCAAAAATTTCGTAGTTATAACCCCCATAAGATGGAGTTCATTTCTGATTTATTAAATACATTTTATTCATATAGTCATTTTAGTCACACTATAACTCTCTCAAAATGATCCTATAAACATTTTCAATGTTAAAAAAAAAAAAAAACTATTTGAACGTTGTTGTCTAATAAATATTGAGAAATGGAATAGATTAAAGAGATGTTTATCCATAATGGATTGAACAGAAAAACAATACTATAGACCAAAAAGAATAGCAATTAGTTGTTTTGCGATATGTCAGAATTATTAAATAAAATATATCTATTTTTATTTTGCGTAATTATATTCTTACGCTGTGGTTCCAAATGACAATATTTAAGGCAATGAAAATGAATTAGTGGGGTGGTTTATTAAAAGACAATTTTAGTTGTCAAAATAGAAATGGCGAGAGCAAATATTACTTGCATTGATTAAATAAATGGTATACTATTTTTGATAATAGTCGTGTTCTTTTTTTTTAAATTTATATCGGCTTAGACCAAAAATGAGTTTACAAAATAAGACACAGTACCTAATTGAGCTTTTAAATAGGTTAATAATCAAGGCTTATGTCATTGAGTTGTATAAAAATTTATATAGGTATTTTAACTTGAATACATTTTCTAACCAGGCTAACGAAATGTAATGAAAATAATTATTGATAGGCTTAACAACAATAAACTATATAGTTTTCACAGTTGCTATGGAATTTATTATTTATATAGTTTCAAATTCAATAGAGAAAAATAATTATTGAACTATTTTTCAAGACTGCATAGATTAAGAAAAAAACACGCCTTATATAAAATTTTCATTCATTAAATTTTAGTCACTTTGTATTTAGGTATAATTGCATCTCTATAATTTCAAAATAAAGGAGAAGTCAATCAAAACCGTGGATAAACCACTTTGAAAAGGCAAAACGGCAATAATTGCCTTTCATCTACCCAGACAATATTGCCATATCCATAGATTTTTCATTGTAAATATTTAAGGCAATGGTAATATATTGCTTCAAATACTATATATTAAGTTTGATAGTTTTATAAATAAAATATCTAACAAAATTTATTAATTTTTTTCATTTCTAAAAATGCTTGCATTAAGTTTGGCCTCCTGACTTTTAAGTTGGGCAAAGCTATTACCGTTTGTACACGTTTGTACAACTTTTAGAATAATTTGTCTAAGCACCGTTTTTTTTTTATAAGCAATTTAAAAAAAAAGGACGGTAATTAGCCCCAACAAAATTAAATCTGAAAATTCAGTTCGATGGAAAGTAATCGTTTGTACATGTTTGTACCTACCTACCTACCCTACACTTTCCAATTGGATTTTACACACAATTTTTTTTTATAATTTCTGTAAAAATTTCAAAAAATATGCAATCCTACCTACTGTTGGCCCACTTCATAATTTCCTTTGAAAATCTGTGAATGCCATCCGACAAATCAATCGTTAACATATTTTAACAATTTTTAGCAGTTTTTTACAGTTTTATTTTTTACTAATATTCGAGAAACAAGCCATTTTACAATTTTTTTTTTAAATTACTGTAATAAAAAAACCGCTAATTGAATTTTTCCTGAAAATACCATCTGCACGTTATGGCCTTATTATAAAATAAAATTTTATCGAAGTCGATATTTCTACGCGTTCTCGAGATATCGTCGGCAAAAAAAAAACGGTTCCGAACGTACGAACGTACATGGCACACATACATCTCTTTAAAAACAATATAATCCGACTCCAGTGACCTCGAAACGTCGAGAGATGTCAAAATTTTCAATTCGACAAATCGGACCGATTACAATAACTTCCAATACGAAATTAAAAATCAAAGAAAAACATTATGATGGGTTTCATGATCTGGTTCAACAAGCCTACATACTGTAAAATGTATTTATTATTTAGTAGGTCCCTACCTGTGTATATCGTGAACGCACCTTTGCTATATCGCAGAAAATACAACTAACACTATCAAAAAATACCTACACGGGCCCAAATTTCACAATCTTGTATTTTTCTGTTGCAGGCGTTCAGATAGGTGTAGTAAAAGTGCAAAAGGGTTGCAAGATTGTCTTAGGCAGTGTGCGAATTGGTTAAAGTTTCGATTAAAATTTATACGAGATTAAAGGTAGAACTATAACTGTTGGAACGCAGCGTACGCAGCCGTACGAAACCACACGAATACAGGTAATTCAATAGACGCACACATAATTGCGTTTTGTTACGTTTCGTTCATTTTCGTTCATTTTTGCTTTCGGAGGGGAAGAGCGCTTCTCGAGCGCACCTTACGGAAGAAAATTGACAGCTTCATGTAAATTGTTGTAGTAAACTAGTCTCGAATATCTCGTGCATTATGGTTTACGTGTGCATTTGACGTTTCGGAAAGAAATTTTTCGTTCGTTTATGACATTAGTTTCCGACAGCGTCCACCTATTATAGTTCGACCTTAAGTTTTGACGTTTCCACGTCCAGATTCAATAGTTGGAATAAAATTTAACGCGATTTTAATCCAATTCACACACGGCTAAAACATACTGTGACTACCTTACCAATAGGATATCTACATTACATACTTACCTATATAGGTATAAACATTATTTGATACCTACCTATTTTCAGGAACACCTATTTGGGGAACCTAACTCTTTTATTTCGAGTAATGACAGGTTTTGAACTTGGCATATTGCATCTTTAAAAGGGGCTGTATTACTTCGAACCTACACTTATGTGCATGTATGTATTGTATATTGTGTTTACCTATTTAGATACCAACAATTATATTAAAATTTCACTGAACTCGCATAAGACGCAAGTGCTTTATTAAATTTATTCCTTTGATGAAGCTCCTCCTCTTTGAATAAACAACGTTTTGGGACGTGAATACTGCCAGGAACCTCCTTCTATATCCAAAGCATACATCCATAAAAAGATAATTGAATAAATAATATATAAATACTTTCACTGGCCAATAACTTTCATTACAGCTACACATATATGAAAAGTACAAATGTATGCGTAACTTTTACTTATTTAATTCATCGTCATCGGTCGTTCGAGGTCGAGTCATTCCATATGAAATTGTGTAATCGAAAAAGCTAGCACATTTTAGATTTTTCTTAAATTTTTTAAGAATTTTCTTTAGGGTTCCAAAGATCGAAATCCAATGTTATTTGATTTTGAAAAGCTCCAGTCCTCTCGTGCGCCCTTTGAAACATTACGAAATCGTTATTTTTGTGCTTAAATGTTTTTATTTCTTAAAATGATTCCATTTAAATTTCTCTTCGTTTAAAATCGAAGTTAATAATATGCTTCAGGAGACCCTTAAACCGGTAGTCGGAAAGCAGCCAATTGCAGAAACCTTAGCCTGAAATTCCCCGATGAACAACGAGTAGCTAAATTTCAAGTAAGGAATGTCCTAAAGTAAGCCAGCTTGGCCTTCCACCGTCTACATCCATTGATAGGGAAAAGAGCTGGACTAAGTCGTCAACAGACGAAAGTACTGATGTACAAACAACTCCTGCGGCCAGTCATCGCAGCTTTTGCTTCCCAGTCCGGTTCTCGATCTCCGAAACAGCCATGAGGGAACTTCTAATCTTCGAAAGAAAATTGCTAAGGATTCGCAGCGGACCCTACTTTGATCGGCCGGCAGCAGAGAAAACACTACAGGAACGAGCATCTTTACACAGAAGCCAACATAATCTCACTGGACAGATACCTAGTACCTACTCTCGGAAAAAAAGCTAGTAGGAAACACCACCAGTCACCCAAATCAGCTAATGAAAAGGAAGACCATCGAACAACGAAATCCGAAATACCATTCGGTTATTTTTTTAGCAATTTTCTAATTACTTTATTAAAAACACTGTTTTTTGCGCCACTTGAATAGACACACTTTCTTAAATAAGGAAACAAATTGAAAAAAAATGCAGTGAAAGAGGGTAGTTTTTTATTCATAATCAAACATATTCTAATAATGTGTGCTTCCTTCCACCTTCTTTTGAAATAACTTAAAAAACCCTGTTGGAAAGTGAATCATACAGTTGTTTTATGCTAATGAAAAGGATGACCACCCACCGAACAACGAAATCCGGAGCCAAGGTACATGGAGTGCTATGGAAACTCTAGATGACACAATAACAATGGACAACGAGGAAGCAGTTTCTTTCTACTCTGACACTGGGTCAGCCTATCATCGTTGCTAAATACCAACCTTTAACAAATTAATAAATCTACATTTTTGTTATGTTGTTTTAAGAAGGATCTATTGTTATTCACTGCATGGGCAGAATAATTCGGAAAAATACCATTCTAAAATAAGGAAACAAATTGAAAAAATGCAGTGAAAGAGGGTGGTTTTTTTTTATTCATAATCATATTCTAATAACCACCTTCATTTGAAATAGCTTCAAAAATCGCGTTGCTTGGTGAAATGTCCATGATATCGGTCGAAAGACATCGGTAAATTGAGGGAAAGCTTCTTGCAATGTTTGCTTGTAGGAGTTTGCCGTCATTTTCATTGTGGGAAACTCCAGATGAATTGTTCCAAACTAGGAAATCGCACCCCATACCATTACACGACCTTCTTGGCTATGGTGGCGCTACAAAAACCTTGGTTCCGTCCGGACCATCTAAATTAAATTGTTTTTCGTCAAAAAATACCACTTTTCTCCACTCTTCCTTCCACTTCATATTCTTCCTGCAAAAATATTCTCTATTTTGTTTTCGTATTGGCTGTAACGGTGGTTTTTTTCTTCAATTTTAAGCGCTTTAAATGTTGTGACCGAATAATACGTCGATTTTATCAGCAGAGCCAGTCTAATTATCTTTCATCGGTTTTCTTCTGTTGTGTCTCTTAGTTGTCTACCTTTCATGTTTTTTTTTATTTCTAAGGAACGACTAAACAATTTTTACACTTCTTCTTATTTTTTTGGAAACTGTGGGTAGGGGAAGCTTGTTTTCCGTGTATACTTCTATTTTAGCTTTTTCTGCAGCGTTTAATGTTTTTATCGCGGCCCATTTTTGCTTTGATCAAACAATTATTATTTTTAATCTACACTTCCATTATTATAACAATATTTTTTCTTCTAACCGTAACCTAAAGATAAAAATCGCGTACCTACTGTTTCTATTCAAGTGACGCAGAAAAAAATAGTGTTTTTAATGAAGTAATTAGAAAAGTGGTAAGAAAATAATGTTTTTGTATGCAGTTTTATTCGCAATAGACCCCTCCCAAAGTGCTACACGCTCTGATAGTAAACAAAGAAGTTTGTTTCTATTCAAGTGGAGCGGAGTGTATGACAAGTTAATTTTATCTAACAACTGAAAAATAAATTTTGCTTGATTAAAAAGCGTAGGGGATAGTACAGAACCTTGAGGGACACCTGAAGGCACTGGTTTAAAGGAAGAGCATATTCCATTTAATGTTACAAGGAACAGTCTATTGTTCAAAAAACTTTGAATTATTTGTATTCGATGCGTAAATTGGTTAAAAACACATTCAGAGTTGAAGGAGATGAAGGAATTTACGAAGGAGCATTTGGATACAAGATCGTGATTGGAAATCTCAAAATTAAGTCGTAAAGCATGAATTTGCCCTCAAACATCCCCATTCGCGATGTTTACAATTAAAGTCCCCACCCATTAAAAAGTTGTCGTTCCTTACTAACTTACTTAGGTCATTTCTAAAATTTCATTTCTTTACTTCGTTGAATCTTCCGCCAGGGAAATAAACTGAAAATATTTTAAATGCATTCGAGTTATCTAGCAATAATTCCACTCCAATCGATTCAAATACATTTGTATTAATGTTTAATAGTAGAATATGTTTAATTTCTTTTTGAAGTATGATGGCATCACCACCGCCCAAACTTGGACGGTCTAGCCTATGACAAATGTAATTACAATTAGAAAAACCAACATCAACATTTAACCAGGTCTCACACAACAGACATATATCAACTTTTGCACTACATAAAAAATTGAAGAACTCATTACATTTATTACGAATGCCTCTGGTATTCCAACATAAAATTTTCATACTACAGTCAAACTTCTCTATAACGAACCTTCAAGGGAACAAATAATTGCTTCGTTATAAAGAAGTTTATACAAAATTCATTAATTTTTTAACACTGCAAAAGCTCTTTTATATTTAAAAAAAAAAAGTGAGAAAAAAAAACTTATTTTAAAGAAATTGTTTTAAATTTATTTAGCCAAATTCCTTTTTCTGTTTATCTGCACCCATTTTAACGTTGCCTTACCCAAATCACCGTATTTTGTTTTTCTTAGTTTTGTTTTGCTTTCATCGGTATTTATTTAAACTTTCATCGGCAAACTTTGAAATTTTTACTTCATTTTTTTTTATTGTCGACAATGTACTAAAGTATACTCAAAATTTTTCAGCAACTTCTTTTCTCCCCTTGCTTGGACATTTTTTTATAAACGATTTAAAATGGAAACTCAAACGATTGACCTGTTGCTTAAAAGTTCTACCAAATATGCACACTTTTAATACATCTACACATACATTTTTTCAATTTAACAATAATCGTAGTAGGTTTTGATTTCAAATCTGATAATTGACATTTTTTTTCGTTATAAAGAAACAACTTTGATTTCGAGCCACAAAAATATGATGTGTATCAACTTAGAAGGTCACTTTTTCCGTTGCTATTTGATTGCTAATTAGTTACGCAAAAAAAAAAATTAATTGCTCTGTTAGTTTGTGAAAAAATGAGTATCCTGCTAAGTTGACGTCAACTTAGCAGGGCAACTTTCTCATAAATAGAGATAAACAATCCGAGAGTGCATATATATTGAGAACTACTTAATTGCTAATTAGTTACGCGAACAAAATTTGAATCACTTTTTTCGTTTTCGAATAAATAGGGATGACGTCATCATATAAGGACATCCATTTTCTCGCAAACCAAAACAGCGAATAATTTTTTTTACGTAACTAATTAGCAATTAAGTACTTCTCAATATATATCTATAGTTTGGAGAAAGTTGACCTGCTAAGTTTACGTCAACTTAGCAGGACACCCCATTTTTTCACAAACGAACAGAGCAATTAGTTTTTTTTTGTGTCACTAAGTAGCTATTAAATAGTTCTCAATATATATCCACTCCCGGATCGTTATCTCTATTTTTGAGAAAGTTGACCTGCTAAGTTGACGTCAACTTAGTAGGACACCCCATTTTCTCGCAAACCAATAGAGCAATTAATTTGATTTTTGCGTAACTAATTGGCAATTAAGTAGCAACTAATTACTATATACTTTTAAATATGCAACGGAAAAAGTGACCTGCTAAGTTGATGCAAATAAAAATATGATCCTTATAAAGAGAATTTCGCTATAGAGAATTTCGTTAAAAAAGACCTAAATTCATATGGGATATTTTTTTAAGGGGAAGGGGAACAAAATAAAATTTGCTATAGAGAGAATAACGTTATACGGAAGTTCGTTATAAAGAAGTTCGACTGTATTTATAAAATTACTTTGCATTATGAGAATACAGATACTTAGTTGCTAACTGTGCAATGACAATAAATTAATATGCTGCTGCTGCGGTTGAGTTTGGTTACGTTTGCAGTAATTAGATGGTTGAGGGAGAGATGGAAAATCATCTACACTCATAATGTTCACCTGTTTTGTTGCTGCTGTTGCTGGTAGCTTACGTGTGGCTAGTAGAGGGCGTTTGGTCTATCTTGATGATTGTGAGGGAAGGGTTTTATGGATTGAACTGAAATAATTTTTTAACACTGAAGTATAGATATATTATGTAGGTATGTATTTGCATTCTAGTATGTGAAATAGGAGAATAGGTATGTTTTATCAGTCCAGTCAATGAAGATCTAAAAACATAAAATAAATGAAAAAAATTGTGTAGTCTGGGTTATTTTTTAAACTGGTAGGAGTGACCCTCAGGTCTAACATACCAAAAGTCCCAAGCCCACGGCCGCGAGCTTAAGCGCAGGAGAGGGGGTTGAAGGTTTCCTTTTTTAGTTTTTCGCGAATATTTCGAAAACCAAGGGCTTTAGTGGAAAAGTCGGCATTGAAGAATTAAAGTAAATTAAATTTCCTACAAAAAATGTTGAAGTTTTATTTTCGCTGGGAGCAACACTAATGGAGATGCGGGGTGGACAAATGTCAAGGAATCTAAAAAATCGGTCATTAGCCTACAAAATTTAGTGTTTATTGATCAATTTTCGCCAGAAATAACAGAAAAAGTAATATGAAATAAAAGATAAAAACTTTTATAAATTATAAATATAAATATTTACTAATTCAAACTATATCGCAACTTATGCTTTTTGATATTATGTTCGACGCGTTTCGGAAGTCAAAGTTCCATCTTTAGGTTCGATTGTATATTTCTTTTTTGTCAACTTGTTGTCATTTTGGGTGTCATTTTTGTGTTTATATTTGGGTGAAGTGTTTAGCGTATTTTAACGCGCGTTGAATGTAAGTTGGGGGTGTTTGTTAACGTGTGTAATATTTAAGTGCAGTGTCAAAGAGTGGGTTAGGTTTTAATAATAATTTCTCGTTTAAAATTTTGCCTTGTTCTGTTTTAGTTGGTCTATATATTTCGAATTCCTCTAATGCATCCAATAATCTTCCTTTTTTACAGAAATGCATTGGGGTGAGGTTAGTGTCGAAGTTTGTGTAATTATGGTTGTTGTCGATGAGGTGGATGGCGTAGTTCGATTTTGTAAGTAAGTAAGTATATGGTATTCATAATTATTCCATTGATGAGTTGGATCAGAGTTTAGGGGGTTAAAACAGGTGGCGGGGGTTAAAATCTCTAAATTTACTTTGTTTGCCACAGTGTTTGCACTCACTATGAAAAAAAAAATGCTTCTTCAAAGGTAAAAAGTGTACTGGATTTTTCCAAGTTACAGACTATATGTTTAGAACATTTTAACGTAAAACTTTTAAACAGAATATAAAAAAAACTTAAATAATTAATAGATACGGTAAATTTTTAAACAAATAGAATTGGAACAGCTTGTTAAGGGCACACATTTATAATTCACTTAAAATGTTATTCCTATTCTTGTTAACTTTTTTAATCTTTTTTTTTGCGTTTAGGAGCTTTTCTTGGCATTCTTTGGATACAAATTAAATTTTGTAAAAAGTACAAAACAAGATAAAAAATAATTTTCGGCATTAATTGATGTTAAAAAAACACTAGACCTAGGAGAATTCCAGTCAAAGGTGTGTTATTACATTTGAGAAAGTCATTAAAAAACAACGGCAACTATTACGAAGTCGTTCTAAAATTGGTTTTAAAGCCAGAATAAAAAACTAAGAAAATTGTGTTCAAACTAATTTTGTTCAAAATTTCACGTCACTAAATAGTAGGTATTTTTGTTTTTAGTATTCAAATGTTTCTTTCAATTTCGGCCAACAACCACTTAAATCTAATTCAATTCAATTTTTATTCGATTTTTTTTTAAATTTCAATTCCATTTATTTAAACGAATTAACAGGTGAGTAAAATTTTGAAAAAATTAGTTTCATCACAATTTTCTTAATTTTATTCAAAAACTTAACTAAAATAAACAAAACGAAACAAAAGAATGGATTTATGGCTTTGAAAGTATAGGTAAGTAAGGTATACCATTACATTGTAATTGTTGCCATTGTTTTTTAATGACCTTTTTATTTCAAGACGATTTTTAAAAAAATTTCCACTTCCGCCTAAAAAAATTTCCACTTCCGATTTTTTTATTTTCTCCACCAAAACTACAAGCCTTAAAATTTTGACGCACCTTATGCAAAACATCCCGTACACTGGTTATATCTATGGTCTTTTATTTATTTTATTATATGTGTCACACGTACATAAAAGTTGCTAAAGAAAAAGTTTTCTCCCTGTTTCAACCAATCCAACCAACAATTTTTTTTAAAAATCATTTACCTGAATTGCCAAAGGGCCGCTAAATCTTTCTTTCCTTGTACGGAAAACCCATTTACCCGGGGCTGCTGAAAGATAGTAGTTCTTATGAAATATATTTTAATTTATAGATATTGTGCAATACCAAACATTATCAAACACAGTGCTGAAATACAAATGACAACAATGATCAATGGGAACATCCGAATATTTCTGGTCATACACTAAACAATTAAAATGTTACGGTCCGAAAATTATAGGATGGTAAAGTTCCCAAAAAGGATTTTTTTTAATTTATTATAAACTTAAACAATTTTTGAAAGCAATGAAATTAAGAGGCAAAAATATCAAAAAATAAAAAGGTATCCTATTGGCAGGGGCGGGATTAAGCCTAAGGCAAGAAAGGCAAATGCCTAGGGGCCCCAGCTGTGCCTTGGGGCCCCGCGTATCTTGAAAAAAATTGAATTCCTTTCAACAAAAAATTCGATTATTTTTCTAAACAGAATCGATTTTTTTTTTCATTAGTAGGAGGAATTTATCCAGAAAAATGGATTTTTTTCTTCTAACCAAATCGATTTTTTTTTTAAAAAGAATTCGACATAAATTATAAATTGAGTTTGTGTTCTTTTGCTTTGATACTCTGTGATTTTCTGTGCATTTAAATGCCGTTTTATTTTTTCATATGAACTTTGACAGAACGATGGACTGAAATTCACACAAATGCACAGACATTCCAAGAGTTTCAAAGTAAAGGAACTAGGCTATTGTTACTCAATTTAAAAAAAATAGTTATTGTGAACTTAACACAAATCACAAATAACTTGAGAAGTAGTGTAACTATACTGTCCAAACCCTAACTGTCAGTGCATGTCAATTGACAGCAACTATAAGAAATGTAAACAAAATGTATTTTGTGACTATATCGGCATTATTTTGCCATATTTTTGTTAGAAATTTTTAAGAACATATGAAATAATAATGTAGTCAAAAATGTAAAGTCACAAATAAAAATGATTCATATAACCGTTTGGCGCCATACACACAAAAGTGAGGTTTGTTAAAAAAAAAAAGTGGTTCTGTGCGTTTGTTATATATAACATTTTGGGAAGTTTTCCCCTTTCTGAGAGAATTTTCCCTTATTTTAAAATTTGGCAGGTTTTACATTTATTCGTCACTTTTATATCTAAAGTACCAATAGGTACATACATTTTATAGGTAGGTATTTCAAAGAAAAGATAAAAAAGTTTATAATCTACCGTAATTAATTTTTTGAAGTTCTAATGAAAAAACTTGTACAAAAGCGTACTAACGAATTTCAAACGATTCCATTTACCAGCTTTGTTCAACTCCAAGTCGGGCAGGCCAACTTCCGTTTATTTTTATGTTCGATAATTTTGAATAATTAATGAAAAATAAAAAGAAAACAACATATAAAAAATTAATACAAATTAGAAACGATTGCATAATTTTTGAAATTTTTTTTGGGAACTGTACAAACGAAAATAATTTCTGTTAAAACTTGTATACAAACGATTGTCTATTTAATAGCATTTTCAAAATTTTCAAACATATAAATTCATAAAATCAAATTTAAAATATAAACACCATCATACAAAATGTACAAACGATTGCATATATTTTTAAATTTTCACAGAAATTTTTAAAAGTAAATATTTCTTGTACAAACGTGCACGATTATCCATCGAATTGCATTTAAAATTTTTTCAAAACATTTAAAAACATTTTTTTGGGACTAACTACCGTTTTTACTTGCGTTATATAGGTACTATATGGCAACTTTTAGATTTGTAAAAAATACTTGAACTCGAGATTTCGATAAAACTTGACATTGCGATGATAGGGAAGACGAAAAAATTGGGTCTCGCAATTCCGTCCGTCTGTCTGTCTTTTTGTGGACTCGCCTACAGCCTAAACCCTTGGGCCGATTTTAATTAAACTTTGTATAAAGTGTTTTTGGAACGTTCCCCCGACACGTTTTTTTTCATTTTCTTTTTAGGACCAAAAATAACGGTACCTGCTATATAATTATTTTTTTAGCATTTTTGAAAAATTTTATTTTTCTCAAAAATGGCTCGACAGATTATTGGATTTCCAGAATTTTTTTTTTTGGATTTTTCAATTTTTTTTTTTTTTTTGAAAACCAAATATTTCGAAGACAACTTGGTCGATTTCATGAGACTTAGTAACAAGCGGTTTTTTAACATTATCTAAAATATTTTGAACAAAAATTTTTCTTATAGTCAAAATTAACGGTACCTTCCATATGAATGCTAAAAAACCGTTACAGAAAATATAAATTTTCTCGAAAACGACTCTTACGATATTGATTAAAATTGTTTTAAATGCTAATGTTAGCATAGTCTACAATTTTTGTTTTTTATTCTTAAGTTTGATAAAATTTAGGTTGCATAAATATTTATTTAATTGAATTAGGAGTTTGAAATATCAAATTGACAATTTTAAGAAATTATTATTTTTTATTAATACGTAGGTAGAACATTTTCGATTACGTAGGATTCTGCGATAGGGTTGATAATACAAGGATACTGACACAAATATTTTGTTTTGTAGATACATTTTGTCAACCGTTTGGGAAATACCGTTAGTAATAGTTAATGCGAAATGCAGACCATAATATAGCACATACAAACATTTGTATTAATATCAGTACAGCCGTTGCTGAGACTAATGAGAATAAACTTTTTTATAACGGTTCTATCGAAGGCACCGGTATTTAGGATTTACAAAAAAAAATTAATTTCGCCTCTAGGCAATCAGTTAAAACCCTTAAGTTAAAAATTTCGAGAATTGGGTAACCACTTTTTTCTGTTCTTCTATCAAGTTGCTCTTAGTACCTTACTACTTTGTAGATATAAGTTCATATATCGCAAGTAACAAGTAGTAGCTTTTAAGTAAACTAAATTTAGATACATACAAAAATTATAAAATCCCACGCACTAATTGAATGCAAACAACAACTAGAAAGCTCCAATTATGTAATTGGAGCTTTTTTATGCACAAATTTTCAAGGCCGAATGAATCTATATTTCTAAAAACAGGACTTCTAGAACATTAACATTAAACTTTCATGAACTAAGACACTATACAAAAAAAAACACCTGTAACCATTCCCACATGCTTGTTCTTTATTAAAACATTAAGATATGTATAATAAATATTTTTATTTGGACACTTACCTTCCTCAAAAGAGGGACGACACTTTACGAGGTTGCTTGCTTCAAACAGCAAAAACAAATAAATTATAATAAATGCAGTTGGGATTTTTGGAGACCTTGACATCTTGATTAGTTGTAGTTTTTGATTTTATTGGTCGGAATTTTAAGGTTTTTTATGAACCAAAATAAAGAGCAAAAAGTTAAATTTTCTAAAACACTGTTTCTTTCAATTCAAGCTATTTCTTGACTAAGATTTTCAAAACCACTTCCTTAAATGTGGACCAATGATAGGGAGTAAACTTCTATGATGCTATGCTGTTCGAAAACTGAAAGCAGGAATAGCAAGTTTTATGGAATGTACCTTCGCCGGGAGCGCTTTATATGCAAAAAACAAACTATTGCGCTTCTGCATCAATGCATCATGCGCTGTTTATTCAGGGACATTTGAGGGTCAAGCTTTTTTAGGGACAATGACGAAGGAGGATATACATATGCGAAGCTCAGTCTATATATGCATCTTGCATTTCGCCATCAGATAAATAGAACTCAAGATATATCAAAGCTTCCTAAGCCAACCTTATTGGTTAAGGAAAATGATGATAAGATTCGTTTAATGGTAAATATTCAAGTTTTTAGGTTTAGGAAAAATTACAGAGCACCTTTTCCTAATATAAAGAAGGCCTCAGTGCCCTCAGTATAGATTTATGTTTCTGGATTATAACGTGTTGTTTGTTTTTACGAAATACTGTTTTATAAGAAATACTGTATTTTAAGCGCCATGTTTCGTCGAAAATCAATATTTTTTGTATATTTACGTTATATTTTGCCGTATTTTTTTTATATTTTTCATTAAAATCATAATTTGTTCAGTGTCTTCTAATGTTTATTCAATAAATAATAAAGGTCTGTAGGGTAGGCATTGCCAAAAAATTAAAACCTAACTTCAGGTTATGACGACAAAATTCGCATTATGGAAATTTTGGTTGGAGTTTTTTTTTTTTTTTTTTAATTTAGAGTTGGTTAAATCGACTCGAACGATTTTATTAAATTTTGTAATCTAGTGCTTCTAAATATTTTAAGGCCGTGTGCGAAATGAATTAAAATTTCGATTAAATTTTATCCGAAATTAAATTTTGAAGTTTCTACGTATACCTACAGATTCACCTCACTAGTGTCAAAAATTAAATTGATCTTCGGCTAAAATTTAACGCGATTTAAACCTAATTCGCACACGGATTAAATAATAGGTAAAAATTGAAAATTTAGAAAATTTTGAAAATTTAGAAAATATTAACCCAAAATTAAAAACAATTATATTCAAAGTAATTCTGACTTTTTAACATTTATTTAGTTGAAAAGGTACCAAAAATTTTTGTTAGCCACGAGAGCAAGCTCGTGGGACTCACTTGTTTAAATTTTGTTTTTTATTTTTGATATAATAAATGTCTTAAATAAACCCATATGTAGATGAATTTAAACGATTCAACATTAAACAAAAATGCCCAAGCAAATTGACGTTATATTCAACAATCTCACTTTTACACTACATATTTTTTTTGTTTTTAGATTTACCATCTATAAAGCTAGCATATATGCACATTAGCATAATCAATTAGAACCATAACTAAAATTTTGTGCTATTATTGTGTGGCAGTCCCGATTTTAGTGCTAGCATAGTTTTTTTTTATGTTTTGCTAGCTTCATATGGGTAGTATAATTTTACATAAAAAAAAAACTATGCTAGTACAAAAATCGGGACTTCCACACTAAATAGCACAAAAAGAGCGCAAAATTCTAGTTATAATGTGTATATGCTAGCTTTATAGACGTTTAAATTTACGTCGTTCTTTTTAGTGCAGTTTTTAAAAATACATTACATAGGTATACATATACATACCTAGAACAAATTTGTACAAGCAATATTGATCATATTTTTAGGGCATATAATCATATAATCTATCTATTTATTTAAAAGAAAAACGGCTACTGCCTCTTGCGAGGAATTGACAAATCCTCCAAGAGTATCTCCTGTCACAGAAAAGTGCCGCTCGTTAGCCGTTCGGATTCGGCAATAAACTGTAGGTCCCCTCCATTCCTGCAGACACGCACACAGGAATGGTTGAGAGTTGTAAGTCACTAGGCCCTAGTTCTTCATGAGCTGTTGTGCCATCAAATTTATTTTTTATTTATTTTTTATAATCATATAATTATAATCACTTGTTAATGGCATATAATTGATTTTAAGGGCATAATTATAAGCGCTTAAAACTGTTTTTAGGGCATATTTCTGTTCGCCCTAATTGGTATATGAGTTTTGATATCAGATTTAAAAAAAAAACGATTATTTTGGTTGAGTAGAAAAGTATCATGGGGTTAGTTAAAGAAAATTAACAAGATTTATTTTTTGCCAAATTGAAAGTGACATTAAATACACCTAGAAACTTCAGAACCTTTAATTGTGTCTGAAACAGCTTATTACGTTTTAATTAATTTGTAAAGATCTTAAAGATTTGTCATGTGTTTTGTTTATCTAGTAAAATAAAGTCATTTTCAATGTCCCCATGCTCTATGAGTGAAATCTGTAATTTTTTTTTCTTTTTTTTACTTCGCATTTCATTTTTTCGCTTTTCTTATAATTATTTTTGTTTACTTCGATTAGCCACTCAAGCCCCCCTCTAGCTACGTGACTGTAATCTTGGTTACCCTATGATGGTGGAAAGGTTAACCATAGTAGGTATCATTAGAGTGTGTATGTTGCATTGGTTGGCTTCGAAAGGACTTCTTGAAGAAACCTGATACAATATTACAATCCGAGACGTTGTTATAGAAATAAGCTATGGGTATTCTTTGGGGTGACGTAGGCAAATGATGGATGCTAGTATGCAGGATATCATCAGCAATTCGAGGCTAGGCTCCCAATAGTCTTCTAAGAACGATACCTACATGCCAATTTCCGTCTATGCTTGTTTGTCTCTCGGGATCTTGGTTTACTTTATTTAACACAGTAAATCTGTTGCTCAGTTCCAATTATTATCTATTTTTAAAATAAATTATGGGTCACATTATCTATTTTTAAAATAAATTATGGGTCACATTATAAATGTTAAGGTTTTTGTTTGTCTTAATGGCAAACAGATTTATTCATAGACATTATTTCAATATCAAATTCAATGTCCTATAATAATTGCTCTAAACCCTCTCTTACATTACTGCGTATCTGCATTTAGGGAAAAACTGCGATTTGAATTTTAAATACAAACGTGTTTCTGTTGCTATTTGATTTACTGCCCAAACAGAATAGAATGCTGGAACCGGAGCCGCAGACGGAACTGGAAGAGCTATTAAAAAGTGTCGTATGGTAAAACGGGGTTGCATTGCTCCATTTTTTTTGACATTTTTTAGAAAACTTCTTTAAAATGATAAAACAATTTTTTTAATTTTATTTTTTTCTATCCCCATTATGAAAAATATTATGAGGTAATATAAATATGATATGATAGCTATTTAAATGACAGTTTGAATGTTATTTTTTTTAGTCAAAAAGTGGTGCAAAGTTGTTCAAGGGACGGGGCTACTTTGCTCCATTCGAAACTGTTGCTTATAGTGCCTTTATTTGCAGAGCTGATGGAGAAAAGCCAATAACGTATTGAATTAACATTGATACAATACCTAATCTGTGAAAAAAAATCAAAAAATAACGAATACTTTTTTTTTAAATAAAAAAAATAAAAACAAAACAATGCGTATATTATTTTATTAAAATCTTATGATATGTAAAGAATTTAAAGAACAAAAATAATATAAAGAACTTCATTTATTAAAGACAAATAAATAAATTTACTAGCACAAACGGCTCATGAAGAACAGGGCCTAGTGACTTACAACTCTCAACCAGTCTTGTGTGCGTGTCTGCAGGAATTGAGGGGACCTACAGTTTATTGCCGAATCCGAACGGCTAAGGTGAGCGGCACTTTTCTATGACAAGATATACTCTTGGAGGATTTGTCACTTCCTCGCAAGAGGTAGTAGCTCCGATTAGTAACAAAAAAAATATTTATTTAAAAATAAACAGAGAGTTCAAAAATAATAATTATAAACCTAAAACTTAAAAGTTTCAATTAAATATTGAATTTATTTCCTGTACGGAAAAAAGTCCAAACCATCGCTATTCCACGTTTATTACGTTGGCTGTTAAGGATTAGGTAAAATGACAGAGCACCATTTAATGTTTTTAATACAAAAACATAAGTGGTTTATTGAATTTGTGAACAAAAACAACAACTTAAAGGCGCCACCACCAATTGCTTACGAATTAACTTTTTTTTTTTGTATTATTAATTCGTTTTATTTTTATTTGGCTGGAGATAGCTATTTCAAGGGATGCCAAGCCCTATCATCAGTCTCCTTTATAGTGGTGCTGAGCTTTAATCCAATTTTATTTGAAAAAACTTTCTACACACCATTTGTGTTGTTCACAAATTCAATGAAATTGACGGAATAAAGAATGGTCATGGTCAAGTCTAATAAACTGACATTCTAGTATGAATAGTACAATAATAATAATAATAAGTGGTTATTTTTTGGACAAAATAATTGGAAAAATCGCCATATTCAATTCCCCATACCCACCACAAGCTTACAAAAAAAACTTCCAGATTGTTGTTATATGGGATATTATGAAACTTTGTACCTTCTTACCCACGTACTTACATTTTTGTTATACTTTACCTCCCCAAATTTACTGTCACCTATCTCTGAGATTATCAAAGTATTTTCCTCTAACACATTAAGAAATTTCAAAATATCGATAGTTAAAATTTCGGCAATTTTGAGTTTCTGACAACGGTTTTTGAAAAAATATGGTACTATCGTACTTGTAATTAATGTGTCTTTGCGTTGGTACTATTTTTAATAAAAATACCTATGCGGGTAAAATGGAAAAAAATTAAAAACCGCCAAAAAATAATGAAAAAAAAAATTATATTATTCAAAAATTCACTCAGCAAAAAAGTGATATTAAATCAAAAATTTAGCAAATATAGGTCAATTTATTTCTTGCCTACCTTCTAAAAATATAAAAAATATTACCAGAGAACATAACCATGATTTATGGTAATTTTTTTCTCCAACATCTTTTTTTTCACATTTTTGCTTTCAAACGTTCATATCTCGAGTTGTATATCCATGACTATTTTATATTAAAATAATTTATCGATTACAAAAACAACCAACTCTATAACATTTTTCGTTTAGAAAATAGATTCTAGACTTTTATTTCTGTTTACCCTAATTTACCCTATTGAAATTGTGATTTTTAAAAAACCACCTATTTCGAATTTTTTAAATAAAATGCCCTTTTTTTGTAATTTTGTTTATGTCCGTAAGACATACCAAGGAAAATTATAGATAATTAAAGGATCTACAATTTCTGTATTGACATTTTTTTTTTTTTTTTTTTTTTGTGGAAAAAAAATTATTTTTTGATGAATTTAAAAAAAAAAATTACCCCTAGATTTTTCAATAAAATGCACTGTAACTTTTGAACTCAAGGGATTATCGAAAAAAGTTACCTAATATATTTAATTCTCTACAAGTTTGTGGTACAAAATTTTTATCTGGGGCCAAAAATACGGAAGTTACATGCAAAAATAAAAATAACCGTTGAAAACAAGATGGCGGCCAAACGACACCAGCTGCAGTTGTGAAGAAAACGGTTTTCGGCTCGTGTACTAATACACTTTCGAATATTGAAGTCAAAATGCACCTCGAAATTATTTCCCAGCAAAAGTCCAAATGCCCCAGACTATTAAATAATTGCCCAAGCTTTGAAATCATTTCCATTCCGAGGACAGCTAATTCTTCTTGGGAGGAGAGATCGCCGTCATGAATCGCGCTTGCACTCGAATTCGTAATCGGCTTCGCACTTGATTGCTGGGTCATTGACTAGAAGTGTTGATTTTGATGCTTCTGTTGCGGTTGGGTTGGTTACGTTTGCAGTAATTAGATGGTTGAGGGAGAGATGGAAAATCATCTACACTCATAATGTTCACCTGTTTTGTTGCTGCTGTTGCTGGTAGCTTATGTGTGGCTAGTAGAGGACGTTTGGTCTATCTTGATGATTGTGAGGGAAGAGTTTTACGGATTGAACTGAAATAATTTTTTAACATTGAAGTATAGATATATTATGTAGGTATGTATTTGCATTCTAGTATGTGAAATAGGAGAATAGGTATGTTTTATCAGTCCAGTCAATGAAGATCTAAAAACATAAAATAAATGAAAAAAATTGCGTAGTCTGGGTTATTTTTTAAACTGGTAGGGGTGACCCTCAGGTCCGCGAGCTTAAGCCAGGAGAGGGGGAATATTTCGAAAACCAAGGGCTTTAGTGGAAAAGTCTGCATTGAAGAATTAAAGTTAATTAAATTTCCTACAAAAAATGTTGAAGTTTTATTTTCGCTGGGAGCAACACTTAGGGAGATGCGGGGTGGAGAAATGTCAAGGAATCTAAAAAATCGGTCATTAGCCTACAAAATTTAGTGTTTATTGATCAATTTTACCCAGAAATAACAGAAAAAGTAATATGAAATAAAAGATAAAAACTTTTATAAATTATACATATAAATATTTACTAATTCAAACTATATCACAACTTATGGTTTTTGATATTATTTTCGACGCGTTTCGGAAGTCAAAGTTCCATCTTCAGGTTCGATTTTATATTTCTTTTTTGTCCACTTGTTGTCATTTTGGCTGTCATTTTTGTGTTTATATTTGGGTGAATTGTTTAGCGTATTTTAACGCGCGTTGAATGTAAGTTGGGGGTGTTTGTTAACGTGTGTAATATTTAAGTGCAGTGTCAAAGAGTGGGTTAGGTTTTAGTAATAATTTGTCGTTTAAAAGTTTGTCTTGTTCTGTTTTATTTGCTCTATATTTTTCGAATTCCTCTAATTCAGCCAATAATCTTCCTTTTTTACAGAAATGCATTGCGGTGAGGTTAGTGTCGAAGTTTGTGGAATTATGGTTGTTGTCGATGAGGTGGATGGCGGGGGTTAGAATTTCAAAATTTACTTTATTTGCTACAGTGTTTGCACTCACTATGAAAAAAAAATGCTTCTTCAAAGGTAAACAGTGTACTGGATATGTTTAGAACATTTTAACGTAAGACTTTTTAACAGAATATAAAGAAAACTTAAATAATTAATAGATGCGACGGTAAATTTATTTTATTAAGTTTTTAATTCAATTGTTTTAGTGAATAATTTTTGAAAAAAAAAACAACAACAACAACAACACCAACACCAACAACAGCAACAACAACAAAAAATTTATTTTATTAAATTTTTAATTCAATTGTTTTAGTGAATAATTTTTGAAAAAAAAAAAAAATTAACAACAACAACAACAACAACACCAACACCAACACCAACACCAACACCAACACCAACACCAACACCAACACCAACACCAACACCAACACCAACACCAACACCAACACCAACACCAACACCAACACCAACACCAACACCAACACCAACACCAACACCAACACCAACACCAACACCAACACCAACACCAACACCAACACCAACACCAACACCAACACCAACACCAACACCAACACCAACACCAACACCAACACCAACACCAACACCAACACCAACAACAACAACAACAACAACAACAAAAACAAACATTTTTAAAAATTGTTAAATAGTTTGTTATAATGTAGGTGGTATAAGCAGTAAATTAATATTGCCTGGGTTCTTTAATTACTTGTATTATTTTGATATTATTTTGTTATTGGAGACACACACAGAATAACATTAAATACAAAATTACGAAAAGTACTTTTCCTCTTATGAATGCTTTTGGACACCAGCAAAAAGAACATCAAACAAATGTAGAGCAAGCGATTGCAATAAAGAAAGACTTATCGTTAGCATACAAAACTAAAACCTTTGAGGGATTGATTTCTGTTAAGATCAAATATGATTGTAATCCATTATACATATATTAAACCTGTCTACTTGAATTGTAAGCATTGGCAGAAAGATTATGAAATATTGTATGATTGTCTATGTTCTGTTAAATCACAAAACCTTATTTCGATTGGAGATTTCAACGCTAGAACAGCAAATTTGGAAGCGGAAATAGTGTTCAAAGACCGTAAGCGTAACTCTAAAGATACAAAAGTCAATGCTGAAGGAAGTAAAATTGTAGAATTGTGTAACGATTTTGCTTTTAGCATATTAAATGGAAGTGCTGATGGCGATACAATGGGAGAACACACATTCATTGGGAAGCAAGGCAGCTCTACAATTGACTATGGGCTTAAAGGTGAGTTTGGAATTTTTCCTTCAAGGACTTCGAAGTTGGGAATGCAACATTCTCGGATCACCTCTCAATCACGATATGGAAAACATATTCCCAGACTCAACAGCAGCAGTCGCCGACAGTGAAAACAGGTGCCTCAAGAAAATGATTTTCAGAAAAAATGTGAATTAATAGCAAAATATGTGCCGATATGTGACCTGGAGGAAATTATTCATTCAGCAGCTAATTTACTACCGAAGAAATATTTTTTACAAAAAAAATCTAAGTGGTACGATTTTGAATGCGAGAATTTAGGAAAAAAATGTTTTGAACTTTTTAACCTTCTGCGAAAATATGATGCTGAACACTTTTATGAATCGTTGATTTTCCCGATATATAAAAAGGGTGATCCGTCTGATCGGACTAACTACAGAAACATATCATTCTGGAACTCAACGCTAAAAATGTATAGGTACAACTTTATTAAACAAGAGACTGAATGTATGGGTAAACGCTAACAAAAAACTCTGTGACTTTCAAGCAGGATTTCGTGCTGGTTATTCTACAGTTGATAACATCTTCGTACTTACATCTATAGCTTAAATGAAGTTGAACCAAAATCAAAAACTGTACACATTGTTTGTGGATTTTAGAGCGGCTTTTGATACGATAAACCGAAATGCGATGTTTTATAAGCTACATAATTTAGGCTTATCCTCAAAGTTTGTCAGAGCTCTAGAAAAACTATATCAACAATCTACGGCATATATTGTTAAAGGAAAGGAGCGTTCAGAAAAATTAGAAATAAACCGTGGAGTTCAGCAAGGCTGCAATCTTAGCCCTTTACTATTCGCACTCTTTTTAGATGGTCTTTTGGACTCACTTAAATGTGGAGTAGAAATTGGCAGCACAAAAGTAAAAGTCATCATGTCCGCAGACGACATAGTTATACTTGCGGAATCAGCTTGTTCACTGTAATTCATGATCAAAAAACTCTACGGGTATTGCACAATGTGGGGCTGAGCCTTTTTGGAAAACCATAACTTTTGACTTATTAAGGTTGACTTGTTAATAAGTCAAAAGTTATGGTTTTCCAAAAAGGCGTGGTGTGGAATACTTGCTAGGTTTTTTTCTCAGGAAAATTTTTTATTTGCCATTCAACACCCCTAAATATATGTATTATCTTGAGTCGGGCTTACCATCACTGTTTATTTCATCGCTAAAGCTAAATGCTGATTATTTATCAAGAGTGGTTAAAATGGATGAAATTCGGCTACCAAAGCAGATTTTTCGGCTGCAGATTGTGGCATAGTGCTGAATTTATCGGAAGTTAGAATGGACCAATGGAAACAGACGTTTTATGAAGTTCTCCGGAAAACTGATGAGAATGAGAGATACTCTTTTATTGAAAAAGCCCGTGAGTCAACAGAGAGGCTTTTTTACTCGAAAGTAAACTATAATTTTAACGAATCAAATTACTTCAACAGCAAAAAAAAAAAAACATAGAAAACATAGAGTGAAAAATTCAAAATTGTCAACTAATTCACGACTGATTAACGGCAAATTATAGAGTAGAAAAACATTCACAATAAGAAGTTTTATACGTTTTCCAGAGGCTGCTTCGCTAAGTTAACACGAAGTTAGCAAAGCAGCAACAAAAAAAACATAGAAAACATTGCACGACAAAATTATAATTGTCACAACTAATTCAGAACTGCTGAACGGCTAATTATTAAGCAATCAACTAATCGCTTTAAGACGTTTTTACCCCTTTTTGAGGTGCTGCAGAAAAAACATAGAAAACATCGAACGACAATTTCGAAATTATCATAACTAATTTACGACTAATTAACGGCTAATCGCCCAATTAATAATTTTTCGGTTGAGGAATGTTGTTTCGCTAAGTTGACACTCATGTAAGTTTTCCTTAAATTCGACATCAATACGTTATTGTGTGTCTCCAAAGATCCTATTTCCATAAAGCAAGTAGTAAAGTAGATTTTGTTAGGTATTTGTAATTTTCTTAAAAACTAGAAGACAAGGATCTGGTTTTAGATCCAGTTTTTCGCCCTATCACCCGGTACCCGCTTGACGTTGAGTTTCGGGACACCTTGTATATGTCACACGTACATAAAAGTTGCTAAAGAAAAAGTTTTCTCCCGGTTTCAAACAATCCAACCAACAATTTTTTTTTTAAAATCATTTACCTTAAATGCCAAAGGGGCGCTAAATCTTTCTTTCCTTGTTCGGAAAACCCGTTTAGCCGGGGCTCCTGAAAGATAGTAGTTTTTTATGAAAAATATTTTAATTTATAGATATTGTGCAATACCAAACATTATCAAACACAGTGCTGAAATACAAATGACAACAATGATCAACGGGAACATCCGAATATTTCTGGTCATACACTAAACAATCAAAATGTTAGGGTCCGAAAATTATAGGATGGTAAAGTTCCCAAAAAGGATTTTTTTAATTTATTATAAACTTAAACAATTTTTGAAAGCAATGAAATTAAAAGGCAAAAAAATCAAAAAATAAAAATTGATTTCCGCAAATTACCCGTATCCCAACGCGCCCTCCTCCCACACCTCGGCCCAAACACCCTTTATCACATTTATTTACAGTTTTTGTCGACACTTTTTCTCTTTACCAATTAATTAAACCGAACAAAATACATTTTTTGATTAAAAGGGTCACAAATGGGGTAATGTTAGGATATTGGATACCGAAACTGGAGACTTTTGGAAACAATAAAATCCGAAATCCAAAGAGATTTTTGGTCAAAATTAACGGTTTGAAAATGAAAAATGAATGACTTTTGATGAACCCTTAAACTTGACATGTGCATTTAAAAATAAGCTGGTTTCATTCTACAGTCGAGACACTGGAATCAGTTGAAAATCGCGAAAAATCACTACAAAACGCGTATTGGGAATATTAGGTATTGAATATATGAGGAGGGAACATTGGATTTAAATCTTTAGAAACCTAAAAAAAATTTTTACAAAATTTGAGTAAAATCTAATGAGCTGGCTTGGCTTTTTCGATCAGACGATTTCATATGGAATGACTCGACCTCGAACGACCCGACCTCGAACAACCGATGACGATGACTTAATTAAATAAAATTTACGCATACATTTGTACTTTTCACATATATGTGTTGTGTAGCTGTAATGAAAGCTATTGGCCAGTGAAAGTTTTTAAATATTCAATTTTCAATATATCGTTTTATGGATGTATCTATCCAAAAGATGGAGGTTCCTGGCAGTATTCACGTCCCAAAACGTTGTTTATTCAAAGAGGAGGAGCTTAAACAAAGGTATAAATTTAATAATACACAATATACAATACATACATGCACATAAGTGTAGGTTCGAGGTAATACAGCCCCTTTTAAATGCCAAGTTCAAAACTTGTCATTGCTCGAAAAAGAAAGAGTTAGGTTCCCCAAATAGGTGTTCCCGAAAATAGGTAGGTATCAATTAAAGTTCATATATAGGTAAGTATGTAATTTAGGTATCCTATTGGTAAGGTAGTCACAGTATGTTTTAGCCCTGTGTGAATTGGATTGAAATCGCGTTAAATTTTATCCGAAAACTGTACGTGGGATCTTCAAAACTTGATCTCGGATAAATTTTAATCGAAATTTTAAACCAATTCGCACACGGCCTAAGACAATCTTGCAACCCTTTTGCACTTTTATACTATACCTATCTCAACGCCTGCAACAGAAAAGTACAAGATTGTGAAATTTGGGCCCGTATAGGTATTTTTTGATAGCGTTAGTTGTATTTTCCGCTAAATAGCAAAGGTGCGTTCACGACACAGGTAGGGACCTACTAAAAAATAAATAAATTTTATAGTATGTAGGCTTGTTGAACCAGATCATGAAACCCATCATAATGTTTTTCTTTGATTTTTAACTTCGTATTGGAAGTTATTGTAATCGGTCCGATTTGTCGAATTGAAAATTTTGACATTTCTCGACGTTTCGAGGTCACTGGAGTCGGATTATATTGTTTTTTAGAGAGATGTCTGTGTGCCATGTACGTTCGGAAGCGTTAATTTTGCCAACGATATCTCGAGAACGCATAGAATTATTTTACAATTAATTGATAATGTTTGTAAAAAAATTCAACTGACAGTTTTCTTAGGTCAAAAAAACCTGCTAAAGAAATTGCTTAAAATTGTTGAGATTTTTCGTGTCGCATATATTTATTAACTGCAAACACTCCAACTTTAGTTTTCCCTTGATTGTTTTTGAAGATAAGTTTTTTGAAGATTTTTAACTGAAAATTTTCTTATAAAAAATAACATCGGGTGTCGAGTTTCGAAGGGAATCAATGGAAAGTTATCAGTGTGGGTCAAACCCACAAGCTTTTGAACAAATAAATAGGTTTGTGGCTCAAAACTTTCGGGCTTTTTAATTAAGGAAAAAAGTTATCGAAAATTTAAACTACATTATTTTATATTTGTTAAGTTTTTTTTTGCTGCAGAAACTAATTCCAGAGAATATTAAATTCCTACTTTTCAGTAGCACGGTAGAAATATAAACACATAAAAAGCGTCTTGTGGACACGGCAAAATGTTCGATAATTTTGAATAATTAATGAAAAATAAAAAGAAAACAACATATCAAAAATTAATAGGATGAAGAATTATTATAAACAAATTACAAACGATTGCATAATTTTTGACATTTTTTTTGGGAACTGTACAAACGAAAATAATTTTTATTAAAACTTGTATACAAACGATTGTCTATTTAATAGCATTTTCAAAATTTTCAAACATATAAATTCATAAAATCAAATTTAAAATATTAACACCATCATACAAAATGTACAAACGATTGCATATATTTTTAAATTTTCACAGAATTTTTTAAAAGTAATTTTGTCGTGCAAAATCCAATTGGGAAGTGTGCGAACGAAAATAATTCTTGTACACGTGCACGATTATCCATCGAATTGCATTTAAAATTTTTTCAAAACATTTAAAAACATTTTTTTGGGACCAACTACCGTTTCGATAAAACTTGATTTTTTGATTTCGATAAAACTTGACATTGCGATGATAGGGAAGACGAAAAAAGTGGGTCTCGGTATTCCGTCCGTCTGTCTGTCTTTTTGTGGACTCGCCTACAGCCTAAACCCTTGGGCCGATTTTAATTAAATTTTTTATAAAGTGTTTTTGGAACATTCCCCCGACACGTTTTTTTTCATTTTCTTTTTAGGACCAAAAATAACGGTACCTGCTATACCTATAATTTTTTTTTAGCATTTTTGGAAAATCTTATTTTTCTCAAAACTGGCTCGACCAGATATTTGGATTTCCAGAAATCTGACACAAATATTTTGTTTTGTAGGTACGTTTTGTCAGCCGTTTGGGAAATACCGTAAGTGATAGTTTTTGGTAAATGCGAAATGCATACCATAATATATAGCACATAGAAACATTTGTATTAATATCAGTAGAGCCGTTGCTGAGACTAATAAGAATAACCTTTTTTATAACGGTTCTATCGAAGGCACCGGTATTTTGGATTTATGAAAAAAATTATGTTCGCCTCTAGGCAATCAGACAGACCAACAGAATTGCGTAACCACTTTTTTATGTTCTTCTATCAAGTTGCTCTTAGTACCTAACTACTTTGTAGTATCGCAAGTAGCGAGTAGTAGCTTTTAAGTAAACTAAATTTAGATACATACAAAAATTATAAAATCCCACGCACTAATTGAATGTAAACATCAACTAGAAAGCTCTAATTATGTAATTGGAGCTTTTTTATGCACAAATTTTCAAGGCCGAATGAATCTATATTTCTAAAAACAGGACTTCTAGAACATTAACATTAAACTTTCATGAACTAAGACACTATACAAAAAAAAACACCTGTAACCATTCCCACATGCTTGTTCTTTATTAAAACATTAAGATATAATAAATATTTTTATTTGGACACTTACCTTCCTCAAAAGAGGGACGACACTTTACGAGGTTGCTTGCTTCAAACAGCAAAAACAAATAAATTATAATAAATGCAGTTGGGATTTTTGGAGATCTTGACATCTTGATTAGTTGTAGTTTTTGATTTTGTTGTTCGGAGTTTTAAGGTTTTTTATGAACCAAAATAAAGAGCAAAAAGTTAAATTTTCTAAAACACTGTTTCTTTCAATTCAAGCTTTTCTTGACTAAGATTTTCAAAACCACTTCCTTAAATGTGGACCAATGATAGGGAGTAAACTTCTATGATGCTATGCTGTTCGAAAACTGAAAGCAGGAATAGCAAGTTTTAAGGAATGTATCTTCGCCGGGAGCGCTTTATATGCAAACAAACTATTGCGTTTCTGAAACATGCGCTGTTTATTCAGGGACATTTGAGGGTCAAGCTTTTTTTAGGGACAATGAGGAAGATGAGGATACATATGGAAAGCTCAGTTTATATGCATCTTGCATTTCCAATGTTATTTGAAGAAATTATTGGTTCGGTAGGGATGCTTTCGTTTTGATGATAACCTTGCAGGCCCGTAGCCGGGATTTTGTTTCGGAGGGGCTTGCTTTATAGCTTTAACCATAGAGTACCTATATTATCTAGAGAACAGACTTAAAGGGTTCGTTCTCTTTCACCCTACAAGCTGTATTGTGAAAATGGGACCATTTTGTCGTTGAGTGGTCACGGTGCATTTTAAATGGGAGCCCAACCACCATTGCTGTAAAAAATAGTATACACGTTTTGCGCAATTATGATGGGTTCCCGCGCTCAGATATTTAAAATAAGAATACGTTAAATTCAAAAATTGAAATTTAAAAAAAGAATTCAATAAAATTACTTTTATCAACTGTTTAATGGAACGAAATAAATTTGTTTAGTGTTGTCTTGCTTTTAGCATTCAAATCTAGTAATATTCATGTATATTTATATTGAAAACGCATCTCTATAAAAAAAAAACAACAGAGCTAATGCGGCCATTTTGCTTTTGAATTCACACTGATTCACGAATAGGAAAAAAAGAGTAAAATAAGAGAATTTTCTCTTACTCAACTGAAATAAATTTTGCGGGTGTTTTAGGCAAGATGAGTACGAGTCGGTTCTCTAGATAATAAAGGTACTCTATGGCTTTAACCAAAACTTGGCGTTTCATCCTGAAGGCTGTTTCACAATGCGACGAGAAAACGAGACGTCAGCGTGACGAAATCTCTTCGCAGTTTCTCTCTCTTAAAAAAGAATTTTAAACAGTGAAATAATACATAATCAAGCATTTCTCGTCGTCTCTTCACGTCATAAATTTCGAAAAATTGAAAAAAAAGACGCAACGTGACGACGAGAAATACTTTATTATGTAGGTATTATTTCGCTGTTTGAAATTCGTTTTAAAGAGAGAATAACTGTGAAGAGATCTCGTCACGCTGACATCTCGTTTTCTCGTCGCATTGTGAAACAGCCTTGACTTTTGTGGATTAAAGACGATTAAAAGCTATTTTGAAATTCTTATTTAACAAGTAGAATTTGTATTATAAAAGGCTCATTATAAAAAATATAAAACTTATTACTTTTTTTCAATTTCTGACCTACAACTCTCTACCATTCCTATGTGCGTGTCTGCAGGAATGGAGGGAACCTACAGTTTATTGGTGACTTCAAACGACTAAGGTGAGCGTGACTTTTCTATGACAAGAGATACTCTTGGAGGTTTTGTCAAGTACTCGCAAGAACTAGTTGCCGTTTTATTTTTAATAATTATTAGGTGGCGAGGTTGGGGATCAAACCCAGACCTCCGATTAAATATTCGCAATCAGATAAATAGAACACAAGATATATCAAAGCTTCCTACGTCAACCTTATTGGTTAAGGAAAATGCTGATAAGGTTCGTTTAATGGTGAATATTCAAGTCTTTAAGTTTAGGAAAAATTACAGACCACCTTTTCCTAATATAAAGAAGGCCTCAGTGCCCTCAGTATAGATTACGTTTCTGGATTATAACGTGTTGTTTGTTTTTATGAAATTCAATTTTAAGTTCTAGCCAATTTGCCGGTTAAAAACATTATAGAAAAATATGGTTAACCATTCCGTTCTGTGTGAAAAACTTTTGTATTTCTATAACTTTTCTCACAGTGCAGTCTAGCTTATGCATTCATACTGAACCGATAGATTGAAAGTAGTTGAACTAAAAAAATTTCTTTCCAATTTTTTATTATACGCTAGTGGGCTCCCCTAGGGATCTATTCTCGGTCCTTTACTTTTTTCAATTTATGTAAATGAGATTCCTAATATAATAAAACATTGTTCAATTCGTTTATACGCCGACGATGATGCTCAGTTATACATAAGCTGTCCACTGTGGCTAATTGAAAATACTGCAGCTTGTATCAATGAAGACATGGAAGAAATCAAACGCTGGTCAAACCAAAATGGTTTGATGCAAGTCAAAATGCGTTGTAATTTCAAAGAGTAAGATAGATGTCTCCTATTTTCCTTCTATCATTTTAAATACCTTTCCTATATTGAGTACGTTGAAACTGCAAAAAAACCTAGGTGTTATTTTCAACCAAAGCCTGACTTGGAAAAATCACATATCCTATATCGTTGGTAAGACAATTGGTGTTCTCAAAGGCAACTTAAACTTCATTTCAGTAATGCATAAATATTTTTCTCCTTATTTCTTCCTTGTCATTTCCTTTTCCTGTACAATTTAAAGCTACGCTATAAAAAAGATATTACCTATATCTTACAGTGTTAGTTTGTTAAGAATTAAATAAATACCAATTACAAATACAAAATACATTTCTGAAAACATCTTCAGAATTTTGTCTTGGTGTTATATAAGAGAAATAAGGATTTCCTTATATTAAAATCTTTTCGGGGGGTGCCTATTGTTTTTTTTTTTTTTTTTGTTTTCTCTTATAATTATTTTTGTTTACTTCGATTAGAAAAATGAAATCAAGAAAACGAAACGAAACATACCCCATTTCGGGATGGGCTTCAGCCACCAAGCCCCCCTCTGGCTACGTGACTGTAATCTTGGTTAGGTTATGACGGTGGAAAGGTTAACCATAGTAGGTATCATTAGAGTGTGTATGTTGCATTGGTTGGCTTCGAAAGGACTTCTTGAAGAAACCTGATACAATATTACAATCCGAGACGTTGTTATAGAAATAAGTTATGGGTATTCTTTGGGGTGACGTAGGCAAATGATGGATGCTAGTATGCAGGATATCATCAGCAATTCGAGGCTAGACTCCCAATAGTCTTCTAAGAACGATACCTACATGCCAATTTCCGTCTATGCTTGTTTGTCTCTCGGGATTTTGGTTTACTTTATTTAACACAGTAAATCTGTTGCTCAGTTCCAATTATTATCTATTTTTAAAATACATTATGGGTCACATTATAAATGTTAAGGTTTTTGTTTGTCTTAATGGCAAACAGATTTATTCATAGACATTATTTCAATATCAAATTCAATGTCCTATAATAATTGCTCTAAACCCTCTCTTACATTACTGCGTATCTGCATTTAGGGAAAAACTGCGATTTGAATTTTAAATACAAACGTGTTTCAGTTGCTATTGCCTAAACAGAATAGAATGCTGGAACTGGAGCCGCAGACGGAACTGGAAGAGCTATTAAAAAGTGTCGTATGGTAAAACGGGGTTGCATTGCTCCATTTTTGTTGACATTTTTTTAGAAAACTTCTTTAAAATGATAAAACAATTTTTTTAATTTTATTTTTTTTCTATCCCATCCCAATTATGAAAAATATTATGAGACAGTTTGAATGTTTTTTTTTTAGTCAAAAAGTGGTGCAAAGTTGTTCAAGGGACAGGGTTACTTTGCTCCATTCGAAACTTTTGCTTATATTGCCTTTATTTGCAGAGCTGATGGAGCAAAGCCAATATCGTATTGAATTAACATTGATACAGTAATAATATCTGTGAAAAAAAAATTTAAAAAATAACGAATACAAAAAATATTAAGAACATAATTTATTAAAGACAAAAACTGAAAAAAAAAATGACCGTACTCATAGTGACAATCGCCGATAGTCAACTTGAAATTGTCGTATTGACGCAAAAAATAGTCAATATGACGAAAAATCTGAAAAATTTTTTTACAATCTTACAACACGATAGTCAATATGAAAATTTTCAATTTCTAAATTTCAATTTGAGAATCAATCATATTAAAAACTGCGGCAATAAAATTGACTATTAAATGACAACCACGTAATGTATTGTAAGTGTTGCCGTTGTTTTGAAATCTTTTTTTTTTTTTTTTAATTTAAAGTCATTTTTTTAGAAAATTTCACCTAGCGCCCAAACGGAGGGAGATAGACCCACCTCTCCCGTAGTAAGAAACGATTGCATTAAACCCCTCTGCGAAAATCCGTTATCATTTTGCGTGCCGCGATGCGTTCTGCACAGTGCACACTCTCTTTCTTAACGATTTCTTGGATTATATTGACAAAAAATACCAATTGCTTTATAGGTACCTACATTCAAAAACCCTTTTTTTATAATTTCACGATAGATGAGTCAAAATTTCTAACGTATTATTTGAAAATTTCTATAAAAACTATAAAAAAAAAACCTTTGGTCTATATTTCGAGCCCCAGTGACGGCGAAAAGTTTCTAAAATAAAATTCAACATACAAAGCCTTAGCACCACTAAAGGGAGTCTGATGATCGGCATATGGCGATGGCGACCCTGAAATAGCTATAACTCCAATCAATAAAACAGGGTGGTAGCTCACTCAAGTTATTGTTGTTTCATTCAAACCTTCGATAATTATGAATTTCTGAATCGATTTGAATCCAAATTTGTTGGTAAGAATACTTTACTTAATTTTTAATTTAAATTTAAACTGTTCAAAATTCTCATAAATTGCGGTATGAAATTGATAATTTATTATTTACATTGGCTTAAAAAAAAAAATGTCCGCTATAAAATAAATTATTATTTATGAATTATTTAAATATGTAAGATATCGTTCACTATCGGATTTTGGATTTAAATTGATTCATGATCGATTTCACAAATATGTATTTAACAAGCTTTTACATTTTTATGTGACGAATTTAGTATGGAACAAACGTCATTTAAAGATTTAAAATGAATTCCGATTCGAATGTTTTGTTCATTGAAGGGGAATTCCATAAGACTTCGCTCATTCGCGGTCGCGAATGTGAACATACGCTTTAATTTTAAAATAAATGATAATTTATGACAGTGCGGTATAGCCAAAAACTATATCCAACAGTGAGTGTAGGACAATGTTAAGGAAATCACATGACAGAGCATCCCCTCGCTTAGAGCATTCTTTTCAAAAATATCGTGAATTAATTTGAATAAAAATAACACCACAATTTCTACAAATATATGTATATTTAAAAAAAAAAATATGTAACTATAAAAAAATATAAATAAAATTAAAACTTTCACAAACATAATACAAAATAAAACATAATAAAATGACTATAATCGAGTATATAGGGTAATATATTCACCTTAAAATGTAGATTTTTCTTTATTTTAGAATGAAAAAATATTAAACGGTTTTGTACCTAATAGTTTTTGTAGTTTTTATCATACTTTGGTTTCAAAATATGTATACATGCATGAGAATACTTGGACAAAATTACAAAAAAATTACTTTAGGGCCAGTTGTATAAACGTGGTTCAAAATCTAATCCGTGGTTCAGCAATTCGAACTCGCCGATTTCGGTGAATTAACTGAGGTTCAAGGATGTTTAAAGGTTCAGTTATACGCTAAAAACCAATTACATCCCTAAACCTCAGTTAGTTCGCGAAATCGACGAGTTAAAATTACTGAACCACGGATTAGATTTTGAACAACGTTCGTACAACTGGCCCTTAGACTACAACTTACAACCCATATAGGTTCAAATTTTTTGTCTGTATTCTGTTATGCCGAAATTATCCTTCATTTAGCAAAATTGAAATTTTATATATGACAGCAATAAATTTGGCCATCTTGAGAAGCTCAAAAAAAAATATCAAATATCTATAATAGGTTTAGGATGCGCCTAATAGCAAAAAACAATATTTAATAAACAAAAAAATGCAAGCGTTTAAAAGCTATTGCTTCCTTAGAATAGCATTTTATCGAATCTGTGACGCCTTCAGTTCTTGATTTCAAAACAAAAGTAGGTCTAAGCAAACCTACTTTAGTTTCGTTATTTAAGACAGTTTGTCGTGTTTTTATAAAACGAAATTCAGGCAACTTTATTGAAAAATTATAACAAAATCACACAACTCTAACTTCACGTTAAAGAAGTAAAATTACCTATTATAATTGATAGCAAAATCCCAAATTCCCTTTTGATCAAAAGGGCCTGAAGTCTTTAAAAAGATCTGTAAAAACTTACATCAAAACTCTCTAAAAACTATAGATTAACATAACAGTCATAGCCTTCGAATGAAAAACAATAATTAATAATATTGCATTCGTAAATAAACTGCAGCGATGGTGATGATATATTTTCGATGAAATTTTATTGAAGAATTTGAATAATTTTGAATATTACAAATTCTTTCGCTTAGAAATTGGTGTTTGATGTACCGGAGATAATTCTGATGCACTTGAAACAGCACCATCGGGTTCAGCTCGAAAATCATTTAAATTTGGGAGACTCATGAAATTATCATCGTCCATGGAATATAATCGAAGTTGTTGACGAATTGATGCCTTTTCGTAGGCACGTTTTTTCTGAAATTCTTCTTCAACTCTGTAAAATTATTCACATATAAATTTGGATCACAAAAAAAAAAAAAAAAAAAACAAACAAACAAACCTTCTCATTGCTTCAAGTTCACTCTTGCGAAGGGCTTCTTTTTGGTCGGCTTCTTTTGACAGTTTATCTGCCAATCGTCGCCGTTCGATTTGACGCACGGAACTTTGAAAACTAAAACGTTTACTTCGTGTTGGAATCTGTAACAAAATAAACGTTATTTGAATGAAAAAATTCTCAAAGATTAAATCTCCTACATTTTTAGAAAATAAATCCTCTAAGCTATTATTGTCATATTTGTTCAATAAATTTCCACTAGTTGGTCTAATTCCAGCTGTAACAATTGCTGATGTTGCTGTTGCTGTTGCTGATTGTCGCTTAGATTCATTAACTGTTGTTCGATGTGGCAAGTACATTACATGTTTTCCCGTAGCAAGACTTCCCAAAGACATAGGCTGGACCGAAACGGACAAATCAAAATATCTATTGTTTTCGGTTACATTTGAAGAATCCATTCGTTTTACACAATTTTTAGGATGCGTAGAGACATCTGTCATTCCGGCCGTTTTGCTTAGAACCCAATTATCGCTGCGAAAATTACTTCCCAAAAGAGCATCATTATCACCAAAATGCTGTGAGTCTAATGATGACTGATTGCAGCCAGTATTAATACCATTTAAGTCACCCGAAGTTGTGCGCTTGAGCTTCTGCAAACTTCTAAAGTCCATTATATTCTATAAGGAAGCATAGTAAAATTTTAAATCAAATCAATGGCATAAATTTTTATTCCTCGAATATGTATTATAGGAAACGTAGGGTACCTAAAATAGGGATATCATTTTTAATTTTGACGCCAGAATTTGTTTTTTAGGAGGTAAGGAAGAACTACAATAAAATATAGTAGGTAAACATCATTATGTAGGATGAACATTATGATAATAATAACTAACCTTTTCTCCATAAACAGCGAGTTGATTCTCTCTTGGCAATGATAGGCTAAAGACATGCTGTGACGTAGGTGTGTGCGAGTTTGCCATATTTACAGCCAATTCGCCTTCACCACCATCCGAACTAGAATCTTCTTCATCCTCCAAATCTTGTTGCGGCGTCCAAGCTGTCAAAAATGGACCCACAACTTTTATAGGTGAAACCCCTAGCTCATCGACTGGATAACTACTATCAAAATTAGCCAATTCATGGCAGAAATTATTTTGAACATGTTCCACGTTTTGTGGCTGAATCGGTTTCTCCACAATGTAACCATCATCGCCGGATATGCCGCTGTCACCACTTTTATTATCCGGATAAAACGGACACGGATCACGATAGGTGCGATGAATTCGATCTTCGAGGAGGAATGTATTAGCTGTTTCGATGGCTGCGTTCATTGATGGTTGACTAGGACTAGTGGAAGTTGTCGAATGAGGATGTTGTTCCTTTCGATGTTCATCGTTAAGCGGCAATGTTCTCCAAGCTGCAACCGGACTAAATCGGGGAATTTCCAACTGACGACGGGGAAGTGTAGGCCGGACCTTAAGTTGAATACCATTGTCTTGTATCATTTCGCTGTCATATTTTTGATTTAACGAATAAACTTCAGCTTGATCTTTTGATAAAGAATTTGTTGTTATGATTGTTTCGTCTAATAATGCTGATGGATTGGCAATCTTTCGGCTTGAATCGTTCGTCATTATTCTTGTCGTCAATGGTTTTCGTTTGGAGCTCTCCATTCCAAAATAGAAGGTTTTCTTTAGTTGTGGAATCTTTGATTGAGCTTCAGACCTATTCGCTTTAGACGGTGGCGACACAAGTTTTCGCTGTTCTTCACTGGGATCTCTTTGCCTTGCCGATGCCTCCGTAGCTTTTGTCATTGAACGGAAGCGCGATTTCGTAGCAACTTCAAGTTCTATTTTGAAATCAGATTTCTCTGTTTTATTAAAAACGACTGGAGATTGTGCAGGAGTTGTTGATGTCTTTGCTATTTGGAGAGATTTTCTTTTGGTTGCAATATCAACAACAGATGAAGGTTTAAACTCTTGCTGCCGCTTACTATTTCTAGCCGTCCCCGATGACAAAAGTTTCGCATCGAATGATTTCTCTCTTCGGAATCCTGAATTCAAATTTGATCTCATCACTACCGTTGGAAGTTCTTCAGCACGCTGACTTTGCTTGATAGGTTGTTGTCTGGCATGATGGGCAGTTGTTTCAGTTTTAGTCTTGAATAATCTTTGCTTTCTTTCCAAATCATTAGTTTGGTCAATCGGAATTGAAAGAATCTCTGATGATAATGGTGGAACTGGAGGAGCTTTTCTTTTTTTAGTTTTTATTTTAACCTTTGATAGCTTTTGATAGGTATCATTTGAATAAGTCTCAATGTTCTCATTCGATATCGACGGTCTCCTCAAGTCGAGATTCGAACTAAAACGTTTGCAGTTGATATTTTCATCTATCATCTTATTAGGATTTCGTTTTCTTATGTCTATATCGAGTTGTGTTTGTGATCGGCGCTGCATCGTTTTCATATGAGCTGATGGATTTCTATTTATACAGTATTCTGAATTTTCAGCTATAAAAGTTCTAGATCTTTCCAGCAGCAGCGGCGGCTGTGAAAGCAACGATTCCTTTCGACCACTTATTGTTCCACCAGAATGTAATATAGCACCATTTGTTGTTGATCTTAAACGAAGGTTTTCATTTAAACTTGGCAAAACTTTGATGTGATGGGAACTATTGACTCCTGATGTCTTTGTAGTTGAAGAATTTAATTCCCTTAATCGATTATTTGATGTTTGAAGCATCAACGAATTCGATTTATCTGAGAATTTTGGTTCATCTTTAAGGAATGAGAAGTCATCGGCGGCGGCGCTTGGGGTAATATCATCATCATTCGATTGCACTTGATAGTAGGTGTGAAGTTCTTTGAGGCCCGATTGCATATGGTGGACACTTCCGGAATTTCCCATTTTAGTAATTTTTTATTTCCTTAAGAAATACAAAAGAATAAAAGAAAAAAAAAACATTAAATCAATAATCGATTAAAAAATCAGTAATATTTATTAATCAATTTTTATGCAACTCTATCCCACTGTACGACGACACGATGCGACGCTTACATACTAAAGTCTGCTCTTTGATGAGACAGGTGAAATTTATTCCTTTCATCTTTTATGCGACAATAGTTAATTAAATGGGAAGGGGAATTTAGGTTTTTAAAAATAAATTTAAAATTTTTTTCGATGACAGCGTGCGGTACTTTGCGGTGGGGTGACGTGAAATACAGTTTCTAAGCCGAAGTCCTACTTGGGCCCTGGTTTTCTTGTGCAACCAGTAAACTTACCAGCCAGTACCATCAGCCGGTTAGACTTATTTTAAATTGCAAATCCATAGTATTTATGTGTGTGGTATATGATTAGTGGTTGGTTGGAAAAAGAAGATGATTAGTGTGTTCATTATTTTTATTGCATTCGAATATGCTTCGAAGATGAGTTTATACATATTTATAATGGCTAACATGATTTAAGTAAATTCAGCTTAAAGTAGGGTCACCGCAGTGTTGCCATTTTGGCATTATTAATGCTAGATTATAGCATTATAGACGAGAAAAAAGCATTATGAAATTTGAAAATTATGTCAAATGCTTTTTTAGCGTTATCCAATTTTATTGGCATTCTTGAATGCCAAAATTGATTTTCAATCATTCAAATAATATATATTTATATTTTAAAATTTGTGGCCAAAATACCCAAAACTATTATTGTGATCTAACCTTCAAACGTCAAATTGAATTCAGACTTTCGAACGTGTTTTTAGTCAAACGAATATACACTTGTCAAAACAATTAAGGGAACAAAAAAAATCACTTATTTTTAGTGTTTTTTTTTAAAGAGCTGTATCTCTGTGAAAAGTGGTCGTATTGAGGTGAAACAAAAAGCATTCTGAAGCTTTATATTTTTTGTATGCAGAAATTTTCAGCAAATAATTTTTTTTGTGCAATCATAAGAAGCAGCACGGCTCAAAAATTTTAATTTTTTTTTGAACATTGTCATTTTTTTTTTTTTGATTTTTTTTTTGAGCCAATTTAATGTTTTGTTTCGATAACTTGTTTATTCAACTTTAAGGTCGCCTTTTTTCGCCATTCTACAGTTTTTTTTTCAGAAGAATATATGGTTTTAAATGAAAAAACAGACTTTTGACTTTGACTATCAATATCTTCACAAGGAATGGCGACACGGAAAACTTAAGGGTAGTTTTAAAAACTGGAATTAATATTCTACAAAATTTTTTCAAAACTTTATAACGATTAATTTTTAATACTGAAATAATAAATTTTAATTTTGCTTCTTTAAAAGTTTTTTCTACAAAAAGGATTTTAAAATCTTAGCATTTTGTTTTTTGACCTCCCATCCCATACGATTTAGCATTATGAAATTTGAAATCTAGCATAATGAAATTTTGGGTTATGGCAACTCTGGCTCACGTTGCGTTTAGCCATTCAACGGACACTTAAATAATATAATACAAACATGCATAACAAAAATTTTAGTTGAGGCTTTGGTATTTATCAAAGGTCGCTAGAAAAAGTGGAGCGCGGGTTTCAAAAGGCTACATTTTAATGAGAATTGTAAGACACACTAGACCTTGGTGCTCTACGAGTTGTCGCGCCAACTTCAAATTTATTTAATTTATACTTGAGTGAAAGGCAGTGCTGTAAAAGATGCAGTACCTATTTTGGTATTTTATTGAAAAAACGCTCAGTTTTTTTTTCGAATGCAATTGTAAGGGTTATTTTGAAAATGATTTATGGGCATATTCTAAGAAATAAAAATTTTTTCTACAGTAAGGGTCTTTCTCCAATGTTGACTTCATTTATCAAGGCTTACTTGCGGTATACCCTAACCTATGTAACTTTATGGATATGGAGATGACTGAATTAAAGCCTAGTAAACAGATCGGGAAAAGACAAATTTTATCTCTACAATTCTAATCTCTACATAAACGTTGGAAAAATCGCGCAAAATTAATGCTTTTCTTCTTCTTTTTCTTTTTGTAAAATTATCGATAAATAATAGTTTGTTGATCGTGCAAAATTATTGACATGTCAAAATTTTTGCCGCAAAATAATGCTTCAAACATTATTTTTCCTGGCAAAATTTAGTGGAGACTTCACCCTACAGCGGGTAAAAACGTCACAGTTTTGCGCGTGAACTGCGTACTGCCTGGAAAAAAACTGAAGACAAAATTTGTCCTGGGAAAATTTTTGTATGAAAAGAAAAATTTTTCCCGATCTGCGTACTAGGCTTAAATAATAAAGGTAATGACACTTTCAACGGCCGGCGCGCGCGGCCAGAGAAACGAAACGATAAAAGTATTGGAATTGTCTCGCTTCTCCAAGACTCCCTCCAAAGCATCCGAGACCAGACCGTATTTTTTTGACTTGAATTTACCAAGACATCCATCTAGGTCAGCGGTTTCCAACTGGGGGAAATTTGACAGTCAAAAAAAGAATTCCTAAAAAAAATCCAATCAGATAAAATTATGGTGAATTCAAACCGCAATGTATACTACGTGCGCTAGTTCTCAGTAATAAAGCAATGGTTTCATCAAAATCGGAATGAAATTTGACGAATGCACATTCATTATTTGTTGATAAGCCAAGAGTTTTGAAGAAAATGACACTAGACCCATATGATGCAAGTTTTGAACCGATATTCTGCAACATTCGAAAGCTCAAAATTGATTACGAAATTCGATAAACGATTTCAAACGTGTCGAAAGTATTTGATGACGCTAAGTGAACAATTTTTGAACACACACTTTCAAATTATTAATTTCAAAAAGAAAATTGACAAATTATCAGCTTCTGGATAGGTTGAAAGAATCACCATATTTTTTGATTTGCAATTTGACGAATCCACTGATATATCACAACTTCTTGTTTTCATCAGATTTGTTAATAAAAATTGTGGTACAATAAAAGAAGAGCTAGAAACAACTTCCAAGACAAAAGGGTCATTAAAGTAAATCAGCGAATACTTTGAAATCAGTCCATGGACTTTTGTACTGATGGGGTACGGTACCTTCTATCATTGGCTGTCGAATTTATGAATCATTCCTTATTTTCACGCCTTTAGCATGATACTTTTCTAGCATTATTTTATTCTATAAAATGAGCATAAAACATTTCCCAAAGCCTTTGCCATTTAAAAGTTAAAAACGATAAACCAGTATTTTTGACATTTGACCACTTTTTTAAAAATATTTATACCTTTTAATCGATCAATATTAGGAAAAAATTGTTAAACCTTGTAGAAGGTTAAATAGCAAAGCTTGTATGAACATTGAACTAGTTTTCGAAAACACACACCGTTTAGGAGTTACATTATATGCGAAAAAAAAAACAATTTATCATTTTGCATTTTTTTAAACAGCAATTTATGTATTCTAAGCAGTGAGTCATCGAAAGAAAAATTTTGCGACCTATCTTCTGTAAGATTTCATGATCTACAAAGGTTGCACGAAGTATATTTCCCTATAACGTTTACCGTAAAAAAATATAACTATGTAAAATGTCGATTTTCCGACATAACACTTTTTTACGCAAGCCTGTTTTGACCATGGCTTTTAAGGCAGCCTTCTCCATGTCAAAATAAAAATTGTTGCATTTAAAATCCTTCACTTGCGTTTTCTCCGCAGTAGAAGTACTTTTTGCTTGGGCTATTAGTCGTGTAAACTTATTACCAAAATGTGCGTTCTATGCGCTAGAATGACAGTGCACTTGTACTGGCTAAATCAACTCACCTTAATAACCTTTTCCATTAAAATAGGTTTAAGAAAAGTTGCCGAAAAATCCCAATATCCCGAAAAAGCTACAGTTTGGTATGGTTTGTGTGCCGAAATTGCTATTGGATCAAAGTTTTATTTTTTTTTTTAACTTAAGATGAAGCGAAGCCGTTAGCGATTAGTTTTAAAACAAAACATTTGAAGAAACTTCTGTATACAAAAGAAAAAATGTAGTTATTCAAGTTGTTAAAACTTATTATTGTTTTTTTTTTTTTTTGATTGAACAACAAAAAACATAGTACAGTTAACTCAAACAAAACCCCTTATTTACATTTTTGTTTTAAAATTTGTTAATAAGCTTATGCTAATTCCATGGACCTAACCATTTCAAAGCCATCAGCTTTCACCAACAACATAGCTGTAGGGAAGGGGTACATATTAAAGTAATGCCGTGTTATCAACTTTTATTCACATTTTTACTGAGTTTTTTTTGGTAAACTAAAAAATTACCAAAAATGCAAAAAGTACTTACCTCGATTTTATTTACAATTGACCAAACTATCTTCAACTCGATTTAAATTTATTTAAATTAAATTAAAAACAAAAATAACAAAAAACATTCAACAAAATCTCTTAGAGAAATAAAAAGAAAATGCGAAAGTTAAACAAAAACAATCTCTCTGGCACCAACAGTCGTTATAAAAAAGAAAACAAATAAATTAACACAAATATGCTGCTTTGGCGGCGAAGGTAAAACTGCATTGCAAATGAAACTGAATTCGATAGTTTTTTTTTTTTTATACAAACAAAAAAAAAACACTAAAAACACAAGTCAATAAATCATTTCGTTGACCGTCAGCAATTAAATAAATATTTTATTTCTTTTTTTGATAAACACAAAAAAATATAAACATTAAAAGCTATGATTTGAGTGCATTTCATTTTTGTATCACTTTTTTTCTTTATTTTTTGTTAAAATATACAAAAAAGAAAAGAAACCGAAAAACAATGCACGCTGCGATCTTTCTGAAGAAAACATGTATCTTTTACTGAAAGTCAAATTTCAAGTTTGGTATTCTAGTCGCTCTCTTCTCAAATTCAATCATGGCTTACCTTACCTTACCTTACCTTACCTTACCTTACCTACAATTGAATACCTGAAGAAAAGTATTTGCTTAGGAGTTGCCATCGTTACAGATTAAGATATGTTTGGTAGAAGGGACTAAAGTTTGGCAAGACTATTTAGTAGTGAAGCAAGTTAGTTGAGACAGAAAAGAAGATTGCATTGACTAAAATACAGTTTGTGTATCTAAAGATTTTTACAGAACCAACTATAACTTAATGACGTTTATTAATACCGTGTGTGTCAGCAGATGGAGGCATGAGGAAAGCGAATCAAAAACATGCAATTGAAGAAAACTTTATGTGGAATGCTTTAAAAAATGTATGCACGTTGTCAAAAATATTTTAATTATTATTATATTTATATATCTAAGGAAGAATCATTTTGAGCCTCAATATTTAAAGACAACAAGCATATAGGTAAATACATATACAAATAATTTAATTATTTAAAATTGAAAACACAATTTTCATTAAACGTAATTTAATTTTGTCTTGATTTGCATAAGTTGTAGTTTGTTTGGAAATCGGACGAAGATCGTTTCGCAAATCTTAACCCTTTTGGTACATATCCTTTGTTTGTACCACATTCTTACACCGAAAGGATTAATTCACAACTATTAAAATAAATTTTAATTGACAAACAAGAGTTTTTTCATATTTTTTTAACTTCCCATTGGAAGTTATTGTAATTGGTGTGAAATAGAAAATTTTGACATTTCTCGACGACGCGACGTTTCGAGGTCTCTGGAGTCGGATTACATTGTTCTTAAAGAGATGTCTGTGTACGTACGTTCGTACGTTTGGAAGCTTTTTTCGTTAACGATATCCCGAGAACGCACAGAGATATCGACTTCAAGTAAATTTTATTTTACAGATAATAAGGCCATAACGTGCAGAAAAGATTTTCAGAAAAATTCAATTAGCGGTTTTTTTATTACAGTAATTTTTGTAATTTAAAAAAAAAAGTTGTAAAATGGCTTGCTTCTCGAATATCTCTAGAGCAATAAATACTATCAACTTCGGCCTGGTTTCGATCTATACATAATGATGTAGTATAAAATTGGTAATACTTAAAAAAAATCAACCCTTAGTTTCGTTTTTTAATAAAAAAAAAAAACATTAAAAATTGTTAAAAAATATCGACCATCGTGAGAACACACAAAGATATTAACTTCTGATTAATTTAATTTAACACAAAAAGTTATAGGTTATAATCGGTAGAGTTTGTAAAAAAATTCAATTAACGGTTTTTTTTCTAGGCCAAAAAAAAACTGCAAACAAAATGCTAAAAATTGTTAAAAAATGTTTTCCAGCTCGAATATCTCGAGAACAACCAATGATATCAACTCAGGGATAATTTTAATCTACACACAATTCCATAATTAGTAATTGATAAGGTTTTTAAAAAAATTACATTGACAGTTTTTTTTTTTTAGGCCAAAAAAACTACAAAGGAAACTGCTAGTAATTGTTGGAATTTTTCGTGTCACATATATTTAGAGCAGACAGCAAACTGATGAGTTTTTTGAAGAGTTTAAATTGGTAATTTTCTTATAACATTAGGTGTCGATTTTCAAAGGGAACCAATGGGAAGTTATCAGTGTGGGTCAACTCCAGCCTCTTTTTTTTTTTTTTTTTTAGTTTTTGCATTAACTCTCTTGAAGCCTTTTTCTTCGCAAAATTTCTGCCCCATTTTCTTGTGTCTTAACGATATTCAAAATTTTTTGTTTAAAGGGTTATCTAATAAATTTAAGACTTTGTAAAAAATAAATTCCTTCGTGCATTCCTAAACATATTTATATGGACCAAGATCCGGATCTTTGGATTTCTTCAATTTCATATCGTTTTTCGGAAAACTTGGAATTTTTGTCGCTCATCGTTTCTTTTTATAATCGCTCATTGTGGGGATTCGAGGTCTCTGGAGTCAACAAACATCGCTGTTGTTAGATCAATTCTGGTGGTTCGCTTGGATCTTAGTTTGTTGAAAACAAAGCCGACGAAGTTTGGAATTTCCAAATTGTTTGACTATTGGTAAACCCTCACGGATATACATATGTATTTACAAATGTATATTTTTGTTGAATATATATTAAATATATTTGCCAAAAACTCCCATTTTCATGACTTTTTGTCCCCATTTTTTTTAGAGATTTTTTGACTTTTCCATTTGCTATAACTTTTTAACAGTTAATGTAAAGAAAAAAGTGAAAAGCCATTTTTGTTGAAAATTGCATGGGCTACAAGATTGGCGAATGAAATATTTTTCTAACAAAAACTGTTTTTGAGATATTTGAAAAAACTACCATTTTCATGATATTTGGCCCCTTTTGAGAGATTTTTTAACTTTTCATTTGCTGTAACTTTTAACGGTTAATGCTATGACAAAAATTGATAAGACCGTTTTTATAGGAAATCGCCCCAGCTACAAGATTGAGGAACAAAATTTTTCTATAGCACAAACCGTTTTTGAGATATTAGCAAAAAAAACTAATTTTTAGACCCTTGGACCCCTTATAACTGACCTGACGGTCATCGGATCGATGAGGAACTCTCTCAGTTTCTAAAGAGTCCATGCCAAATTTCAGCCTCTAACTAATTTTTTCTTTGTAAAGGTCTATTTTTTCTGGACTACATACTACCTACGATGACCAAAGTCAGTGCATAAAAACTGCCTTCGATGGATTTCGTTCTGCACCCGGGTATATACAGTTACGGCATCGACATTTGTCAACCCTCCAACACTTAAAAATAAACCACGTAGTATATTCGATGGGTACAGCAATCGTTAGTCATCACATAAATAATTTTGTAAGCAAAAATCAATTTCATGGTCAACTTGCTCTAACGTCGCATATTGTCACGATCATATTTTGAAGGGATTCTTGTGCTAAATTAGAAAAACTGATAATTACTCTTATGTTGACACAAGTGTAAATAAGTTCATATTTCGAAGGGTTGTTTTGCCAAATTGAAAAAACCAACCAAACAATTACTCATTCAAGTATTTCGCAATATTGCATCATCCATTCCTACAGGAATTGGGTATAAATAGCTGGACCTGATGCCAGTCTTGTAAACAAAAATCGATTTCATGGTCAACTTGCTTTAAGGGCGCAAATTGTCACGATCCTATTTTCGAAGGGTTGTTTTGCCAAATTGACAAACCCACCAAACTATTTTTCATTCAAGTATTTCACAATAGGGGTATTCACGATCCGGTGCAACTTGTCTAGTATCGTTGTAAAAGTGCAAAAGTGTAACATTTTCTTACAGTCCAACAACAAAATATACTGAATACAATCTTACAATACTCTTGCACTTTTACTATACCTCAGCCCTATTGCAACAGAAAAATGCAACGGTGTAAAATTTGCGAACGTGTATTTGATAGCAAGCCAAATGTCATTCTTGCTTTTAATAAAATTCAAACTTTTAATCATAAATAATACAAAATGAGGATTTTTGCTATGACGGTTTTACTCTTTACAATGCTAAAAAGCTGAAAAGCGGATGAAGCACTGGAGGAAAAATTTAACTTATATGCAAGTAGTTGCCTTCCGTTTTTTTTTTTTATAGTTTTAGTAAAACCGCAATCGCATTGCTTGCTGAAAGGAATTCGACATAAGTATTATTTATTTTGAAATTTTGACGCCCTTTAAAAGTGCCGCCCGTGGTATTTTGTTTTTAACTACTAGTGCAAGTTCGTGCATGATATAACGTCATTTTCTTTATGGTACCTACCTTATTTTGCCTCGGTTTTTTGTCAGTTTTTCTGTGTTACATAATACCAACAAAATATTCAAATCCCATTATCAGAAGAAATAAAGACCTTTTTACTACCACAGGTATCTTCTTCTATAATTTTTGGTATGAAGCTCTTTTATTTTTTAGATCTTTGTTTCACAAAAATATATATTTGTACATGAAGTAGGTATACAAACAAACAAAGTATATAATTAGATAATTATAGGAAATTCAAAAATTTTATATTTTATTCGTTTGATCTCGCTCACGAATTGCTATTTTTTTAGCGATAGCAGCAACCAAAGCTGCACCTTTACCACTGCCATCTTCAGCTAGCATAAATTTGCTCTAAAATATAAACAAATCAAAAAAAAAAAAAATTTTCATTAAAAATGGCGGCTAAAACAAAATACCAGAGGTATTTTTTGTGGTAATTTTTTGTTATTTTATTATAAATTACCGTTTTGTTGGGAGCCATTTTCTTCGTATATTCAGCAATCCAATGTCTTAAGCGAGGATGATGTTTATAAACAGATCCATCTATGGCCACCGTGATTTCCTGTTCTTCCATGCGATTAAGTAAAACCGATGTATTTATCGCTAAAAGTTGAGCTGCTCTCTTCGAAATTAAACCGCAAACAAAGCGAATTATCTTAATATCATCCTCATTATAATCTCTATCAAATTTCAAATCTAAATTGCTGAGTATTCCAATTAGATTGTCATTTTTCGAGTTCAAAGTGTCGCTAGATAAAGTTTGAGAAAATTGAAAAAAAAAAATAATAATTAAAGGTTTTGTTAATTTTTCGTTTTCTTTGCAAAATCATTCTCACTGTTCAATTTTCGAAACATTATCCGACCCAAATTTCCAGGGTTTTGGGAATTTTTCTTTTGGGACTGTTGGCAAAAATAGTTTCTGACTATGCAATTCTTCGAGTATTACTCGACACAATTCGCCCAGGTACTTTCCGCTTATGTACTTTTCAAATCTATAACAGAATACAAAAATAGAAAACTGAGTTTAAAAAAAGAGGCTGGGTGTGACCCACACTGATAACTTCCCATTGGGTTACCTTTGAAACTTTATACACGTTTGATGTTATTTTTTATAAGAAAATTACTAATTGAAAATTTTCGAAAGCCTTATCAGTTGTGCAATCAAGGGAAGACCAAAGTTGGGTTCTTTGCTCTAAATACATGCGACACGAAAAATTTCAACAGTTCTTAGCAGTTTCGTTTGCAATTTTTTCAGTTGATTTTTTTTACAAACTTTACCAATAACTAATTATGACATTGTGTGTAAAAATCGTCCGCGAAAATAAGCTCCCGATTGTACGTTCTCACAATACATAGAAATCTCTCTAAAAACGATGAAATCGGATTCCACAGACCACGAAACTGGGAATAATGTCAACATTTTCAATTCGACAAATCAGACGGACCAATTACCTACAACAACTTCCAATGGGAAGTTAATAAAAGAACTATAAAAAAAAATTACGTGAATGAATTTTTAAGCAGGGATCTCTCATCAACAGCTCGATCGAAATTGGTTTTGATAAAATCAAGAACACCATTGTCGCCGAAAGCTCCCCATTCAACATCGATTATCACATGATCACCATGACACTGAGTTTCCCAATGTTTGACATTTTTAGCCAACTCCATGTAGCAGGCATTCGAACCAGTACCCAAGACAATACCTATTCGAGTGTTCGCATCAAGCCGAGCACCCTGCACCAGGGTCCCAGTTGTGTCATTCAAAATAGCCAGTATTTCGATGTTTTGTCGGTTGCATTTCAATAAAGATTTTCGAAGTTTTTCAACGACATCCATGCCAACAACCGAGGGGCAATTGAAAGATTTTGTCCAGGTCACCAAGCTGCCGGAGTCCAAGCTGTGCTGTTGCATTGGGAAGGAGAATGTAAAGCCCATAGGGTAGGTTTTATCTTCGGATAGTCCGTTTTGTTTGGCAAAATCATCGACGCATTGAGCGAGATAGTCGAATAGGGCATCCCCACAAGCTGTTCGTGATTCATCCGAAATGTGATAATGTTGAACGGTTTCCTCAATTATGTGTCCCATTTGGAGAACCATGAGAATTACTCGGAAATTTGTACCGCCCAAGTCCAAGGCTAGGAATACACCTTGTTCTGATGGATAAATTGAATTTAAAACCAAGTTAAAGTCCAGCGATTCAACAAAAAGACTTCATAAACATTTGCTTACCTGTTCCATCAGGCAATTCAGGAATATATGTGTTTTCCATTTGAAGAGATGATGGCTGCTCATTGAGGGCTAAATTCATTTCATTAATAAAAACATTTTTAATTTGTTGGATGATTTCATCACTCAGAACAAGCTGCTGTAGTAAATCAACGATCTGTAGAGAATTAAGAAAAAAAAAAAAAAAGATTTTTTAAAATTTTAGCATGCGATATATATCTTTTTGTATTTATGCTCAATAGAGCAATAATGATCATATTGATGGAAATTATTTTATCTGAAAATTTCAACAAAAAATTAATAAAACACCAGAAGAATCTGGTTGTTCAGACTCGGAATGATGTATGTTATTACTGGGAGTGTTTTCACTTTCTGATTTAACTTAGCAGAAGGAGCTTTTTGCTGCGGAAAACATGCAAGTGAAGTTTTAAGATTTTTTGAAATGGCCATACCCTCTAAACGGTAACTGCCTGAAAAGAATGAAGACGGAGAGGAAAACAGAGCCAGAGCTGGAATAGCTGTCAAAATATTGAATACACACAAATTCAATGTTGCGAACACAACGGAACGTAGCCGCATTCCGAGCTGCAGCCGCAGTCGGAAGAGTTCACCAACTTTCAACTTTTCACGTACGGCACTTTTGACGTTTCAAATTGTATGAAGAAAATAAACAACTTTTGGGTCGGAAAAAAAATATTGTGGTGTTTGTGTCGCGAAAAAATTATTTATTTAAACTTAAAGGAAAAGTTCTGGAAACAAAAAATGTGAACTCTGAGCTTGGACACAAGAATATTGTTTTGTTTTTCTTCAAAATACTCTTCCAGTTCCGTCTGCAGCTCCGGTTCCAGCATTGTATTCTGTTCAGGCAGTAAGTCGGAGGAAGAAAAAATACCTTTTTCGTAGAAAATTTCATCATCTACAAGCTTTGCATGAAGTATTTTTGTCTAGCGTCCACCGCTAAAAAGTTTTATGCGAAAAACCGGCATATAACCTTGAAAAACCTTGTGCGAATTGAATTAAAATCGATTTAAATTTTATCTGAAATATTATTTTTACGTGCAAACGTTAAACATTATTCGAAATTTTAATCCAATTCGCACTCGGAGTAATTGTTCTGTTTTTTTTTTTTTTTTTTTTTCTTAGAAATATTTGGACATAGATTCCTTGAAACCCGAAAAGTTCATTTATTTCAGCCCCTATAATACGCAGTTTACTTTGAGCTGAATTTCTGACGTACCGTCAGGTATAGAAATTCTTTCCTTAGCCGTCCACTCCAAGAGTGTGAAATATCCTATAACTAAAATAAATTTTTGTACACACATAGGTAGAGTCGATCTTAAAATAAATTCTCTTATCAGAAAAAACCGCGTCCCAGTGCTCGTTTATTAGCAGTTCGTATATTCACTCTTTTTATTAGAAAATTGCTGTCGGTCAATTCATTTAAGTCTGACGATTGTCCAAGTCGTCTTGTTAAGTTAGTTATTGTTTATGCAAACACATTTGCATTTATTTTGGTCCGAGTCAAGATCTTAAATTATAAAATTTGAATTCATAAGATTAAAATAGCGTCCGGAATGGATTCTCGTAATAAATCTTCCAGTTTAAATTTTGTTTCACTTTATTTTCCTCAAAACATAATCAACCACGTTTATTTAATGAGAACTTTGTATGTAAAATGTAGATTTTATATACAAAGATGAGAACAATTACTTATTATTATTATTATTGGATTTTGGAACATGAAACATGTAGTCTTATTTAAATTTCAGAATATGTTTACACTTTAAAGGAAGCCGTAATTTGATCTCATGCACACATGGTCGTAGAGCCTACAAAGTCTATTCAAGCGTACATCGTAGTTTTAATCGCAGTCGATGCTGAGGATATGTAAGAATCATTTCTGAAAACTGTGACCGAGATGTTTAAATGGGTAGGTGATGACTTGTTTTAGAAGAAATAAATAGAAGGAAGAAAGCATGTGATGCCCGATGAATGTTACCTCAAAATTGCTTGCCCGATCCTAAAGAAAGGAGAACCTCGTATTATATGCAAGTTAAGAGGAATATTCTCCTAGTGATTTTTGACCCTGTCTGCATGCATAGGAGCTGAGATGAAGACATAATAAAGACAGACAATAACGAAAAATGCCAACCACTCCGGTGGCTTGGTCAAGTAAAGAAAATCAGCTCCGGCCTGGAAAGTCCTCGACTCTCACCTGATGGATGGCACAGCAAAAAAAGATCCTGATTAAGGTGGCGAGCGCAAGTAGAATAGGGGATCAACCAACTTGATGTGCGAAACTGGAGGCAGATAGCTATAATCTGTTCCCTAAAAATTGTCAGTACAGGGCTAATGTTTTTTTAACAATGGTGCTAGAACACACTATCACAACACTGAATTAAAAACGCTGCCACTGAAAAATATACCAGCCTAACTGACATACATTTTTGTTGTAATCTTCCGAAAGATTTCGAACGATTTGAATTCGATACATTCTATAATCCCTTCAGCGGACACTCACTTACCCGGACGTGGACAAGAATATCAGCCGTGATTTGGTAAACTAAATTCACTTAGGCGAATAAAAACTTTTTTTTTAGTAGTTTGTAAACTACAACCCTTATTTTCAGCAATACTTTTCCATATCTTCTTTGCATTAAAAACGTTTTATTTTATTTTATTTAATTTTATTTTATTTTATTTTATTTTATTTTATTTTATTTTATTTTATTTTATTTTATTTTATTTTATTTTATTTTATTTTATTTTATTTTATTTTATTTTTATTTTATTTTATTTTATTTTATTTTATTTTATTTTATTTTATTTTATTTTATTTTATTTTATTTTATTTTATTTTATTTTATTTTATTTTATTTTATTTTATTTTATTTTATTTTATTTTATTTTATTTTATTTTATTTTATTTTATTTTATTTTATTTTATTTTATTTTATTTTATTTTATTTTATTTTATTTTATTTTATTTTATTTTATTTTATTTTATTTTATTTTATTTTATTTTATTTTATTTTATTTTATTTTATTTTATTTTATTTTATTTTATTTTATTTTATTTTATTTTATTTTATTTTATTTTATTTTATTTTATTTTATTTTATTTTATTTTATTTTATTTTATTTTATTTTATTTTATTTTATTTTATTTTATTTTATTTTATTTTATTTTATTTTATTTTATTTTATTTTATTTTATTTTATTTTATTTTATTTTATTTTATTTTATTTTATTTTATTTTATTTTATTTTATTTTATTTTATTTTATTTTATTTTATTTTATTTTATTTTATTTTATTTTATTTTATTTTATTTTATTTTATTTTATTTTATTTTTATTTTATTTTATTTTATTTTATTTTATTTTATTTTATTTTATTTTATTTTAAGAAAATATTAAAAGCTATAAGCGAGTGAGCTATACTGTCACGTCATGATTTGACTTCTGTGAAAAAAATATGTTTACTTCAGTTTATTCCGCTTGTACGAGAGTTGAAAATACAACGAATCTTTTTACACAAGAAATTTAGCGTGAAAAGTTTTTCTTTCTCATACTTTAAGTACCGAACTAACTTAAGACGTTAATTGAGGTAAGTAGTTTAGTATGCTTGTGTAGTACCATTTGGGAAAACTTCAACAGCTATTCCATTTCATTTGTTTTCAGCAGCCATACGTAGAAACATTAAAATAAGTAACATATTTTTATGTAATAGTGTTTTTGTAAGAACTCACTTACCTGCCCTCACATAATGATTGACTTTAAGATTTTACAAAAAAAATGTATACCTATTAAATAACTGTTAAACACATCTAATCTTCTATATAATAGTGATCTGATAACTGATGTTAAATATGTAATACCTTTAAATTAATTCTCCCTTGTGAACTATAGCTATGACGTACTTATTATTATGTACAATTGTACATTTTTGGAATTTTGAGATAAACGCTTTTTTCTGCTTTTATCTTTAACTTGTTTTGTTTTTTTTTCTTTGAATATCTTCCGTATTTTGAAGAAGTGATAAGTATAGCGATATAATTTTTTGAACAAAAATTGATTTACTTTGTAGTTAATTATTTACGCGACATGAAATTTGTAATCTATCTAATTTGACATATTTAAGATAAATTTATCAATAATTTAGTTTCTAGTTTTAATTGACTTTTATTAACAACAATAAAATAAAAATGTTTATATTTCATATTATAAGCCAAAATTGGTTAGGCCTGTGGCCGTCTACTAGGTTGACAATTCCTACTGTTTCAAAAGCCAATTCAAAATTAAAAAAAAATCTCCTTCTATTATTAGTTCACCGAAGAGCAGTGTTTTTTAATTTGTATAAAACATCCAATTTGTTTCCCCATTTTAAGAGCTCAAAGCTTCATTTTTCTCTAAAGTAAGTTTTCCAAATTCATCAAAATGGAAATAGTAATGGCACAGGGTCCTAAGTACACAATGAAATTTTGGCGAACAAGTTGATTAATCAATTGTTAACTTAAACTAGACGTTCCATATCTATTTAAAGGAGAACGTGTAGGTAAGTTCTAATTTACACCTCTGGTAACACTGGCACAAAATTTTAAACAGCCTGATGTTAAGGTATTAGCATGATACTACTTAACAATTTTCTAACTTTAAAACTCATTACTAAAATATTGTTAGTTTTAAACATTTTCTAACTAGTATCATACTAAACCTATTTTTCTAGCTGAACACGCCTAAAACAGTGACAGTTCAACCAACTCCTGTTTTCAATTGTAGCTGTCAAAGTGACACTTGGATTTAGGATGATACTTAAAAGATAGAAGATAGGCATTTGGCGCTTTTAACTTTAGTAAAATGTTAAAAAGATAATACGACGCTAACTTGTTTAAAATTTGGAAAAGTCTTTTTTTAACGTAGCACCATACTAAAAATGCTTTAACGTCATACTAAATCGTCTAAAATTTTGCGCCACTATTTTTAACCAAACTAGAAGTTAAATCCCGACTGTGAGCTAAGCTTGTAACGAATTAGTTTTTGTTGCCGATTTAGTCCAATTTTTGTTGAATTTTGAAAAAATAGAATCACCAATATTAATTTTGGAAAAGTTCTCTTTTTTTTCATTCACATTAGCCGTTTTTCTTTTTAGTTCCAGAGCAGTTCAGAGCAGAGCCCGAACTGTCAAACAAAAATATTGTGTTTCTTTTTGAGTTCACAGCGCTCAGAGCTTGGAGTTTGTGTTTCTTTTTTCATTCAGAGCGCGTTCAGAGCGACAAAGTGTGCTCCATGAGCTCAGAATAAAATAACCGAGCAGACGGAGTAAAAAACTGAGAGCGGCGAACTTCATACAGTTTCCATGTAATTTGACAGATATGACAATTGAGTGCTCAGGTGTGTTTCATAATTAAATCGGTGTGCTCTGAACATAATCTACATTTCTTAAATTAAGGAAAGAAATATTTACCAATGTTTCGATAAAATTAGTTGTTATACACACTGCATAATCAACTAAACTTATTTATAAAATATGAACAAGAGTAAGAAGAAATATAAGTATTACTTAAGAAAATTCGTAAAGTATTTTATAGAAAAATAATATATACTTTACAGAAAAAATAATAGTACAAATATCTACACACACTGAAAATTTAAATAAAAATAATAATAATGGCGCAAAATTTTAAACGATTTAGTATGATGCTAGGAAATTTTAAACGAGTTAGAACCGTATTATCTTTTTAACATTTTACTAAAGTTAAAATATCTAAATGACTGTTTTATCTTTTTAGTATAATTCTAACTCAAAATGTCACTTTGACAATTACAAATGTAAAAATGGTGTGATATGTCACATTTTTAGGCAGCTGGATTTTATTGAGGAAATTGGTCTAGTATGATACTAGTTAAAAAATGTTTAAAACTAAGAACATTTTAGCAAAAAATTGTTAATTAGTATCATGTTAATATCTTAACATCAGGCTGTTTAAAATTTTGCGCCAATGTTATAAAAGACACATTTAAAAATTCAAATTCAGTTATGGAAATTAAATGATGCGATTTTTTTTTGAAACACAATTAAATTTTTTTTAGATATTAGGTGTAGGTACCTACATATTTTATTAAATATTCAAAAACGACTCTAGTATAATTACATAGAAAATATGAGAAGACATACTCTTGGAGGTTTTGTTAGTTCCTCCAAGAGGCAGTAGCCATTTTTTGTTTTTTATTATTATTATTGGGTGAACGAGGCTACGAATCGAACCTAGACCTCTTGCATGACAGTCCTACGCAAAAACCATCATGCCAATGCCACAGCTACTAGGTATATTGCATATTAAATTTTCAAATTGTTTTGAAAAATTTAGATTTTTTTACAAAGTAGGTAGGTTTTATTCAAAAATATCTTAAGAATTTACAAAAATATCTTACAAATTTACTGAAAAATTCAAATATAAATTCGCGCGAATTTTTAAAATGTCTTTTGTAACGGAATTTGAAGTGTGCACATGTCCACTTTATGAAGTGTATATACCTACCTAATCAAAAAAAAAAACTACAATTTAATTCTAATTATATTTATATAATATTATTTATATATCTATAATATATGTATTTTTTTATTTAAACATTTTTGTCAAGTAGGCATAGGTATACCAAGGTTGAAAATAATTTTTGGTTTAACTGTATTTTCAAGTTTAAAAAAAACATCTCAAGGTAACTTACTTGCTTACGATTTGCCTCATTCCTTAAAACCAAGTCCACAACCTCAAACATGCTTGATATTTAGATGATGTTCCTAGATCACACGATGCATAAAAAAAAAAAAAAACTTAAAAAATTTGACCACAACTAATCTGAAATATCTTTTTCAATTATTTGTCGCGTTTAAATATCAATTTTTTTTTTTTATTATTTTATGAGTATAGTTTATGAAGGACTGACGATGACAACAACGGCGACGCGACGTGTTGTTCGAACCACCACAGACCGGCACTTGAAACTAGAGATTTTTGTTTATCAATTATATTTTTCGCTGTAGACTAATTTCGATTATAGCACGGAGAAGCTTTTTGTTAAATTATAGAACAGTTAAGCAATGTGGTACGCCTTAAAGCTAAGCTAGGCTGGGCTAGCTAGGTAGCCACAAGTTGTAGAACTATTTTTTTTTTGATTAGCTATTTGATGAATGAAAACTTATAGTTTTTAGATCGCTCTCGGGTGGAGGAGACAGCAGCAAAATGTTACACCTTCCAGTACTGTTTTAAGTAATTTGTATCCAGGGGACCCGACCTCTTAGTTTCGGAAGACGACGACGACGGCACAGTTGGAGTACTTTACGGTGCTAATTTTGATAACCGTATCAGGGGCTCGTTTGTGGAATTTGCTATACGATTACGCCGCGCCCGGCCGGCCGTATCTAAACTCAGATGAACTTGTGTAGAGATACATCGTGGTGATGGAAATTCAGACGAGTCAAGAATTATAGTGACCAGGGGCCTATTTCAAAAAATTACAAAACACTGTATAAGTTGTATGTTCTTTAATAAAATTTGCATATGCCAGTTTTTAATTAAAAATGCAGCTGTATTTTTTTTTTTGGAATGCAAATTGTTTAAGAGAAATAAATAAGATAAATTCTTACCTATTTTTCTTGAAATTTATATTTTTTAATTCACGCAGTTGATTTACGAAAGTATAGATTCCCTATTTAAGGAAAATAGTTTTTTTTTTTTATTAAAGCTAATTAAAAATGTATACAATAATATATACCTACATACTTTGCATTTTGGCACAATAGGTCTTAAGGTCAGAGTGCAATTAACTGCCTGAACAGAATGTTGACGGAGACGGAACCGGAGCCGCAGCAGGAATAGCTATCAAAATATTGAATACACACAAATTCAATGTTGCGAACACAACGGAGCTGCAGCCGCAGGCGGAAGAGTTCACCAACTTTTAACTTTTCACGTATACGGCACTTTTGACGTTTCAAATTGTATGAAGAAAAAAAACAACTTTTTGGGTCGGAAAAAAATATTGTGGTTATTTGTATAGCAAAACAAATTATTTATTAAAAGGAAAAGTATTGAAAAAAAAAATTGAAGTGAATTCTGAATATTGTTTTATTTTTCTTCAAAATACTTTCAAAGCTTGACAGCTTCAATATGGGCGCATAAAAAAAATAACGTACGACACTTTTTGATATCTCTTCCAGTTTTGTCTGTGACTCCGGTTCCAGCATTTTATTCTCTTCAGGCAGTAAGACTTCATTCATTCATACTTCGAATTTATTGCAGTAGAGGTCTGCATTTTTGCAGTATAACCATAGGTACCCATTACAGTTTATTACAAAATGCCCAAATGCACAAATTCATTTTGTCAAAAACCACTCTTTTATACAACTTCTATTAATAAACAAGATTTTTTTCGATATTAACGGAGAAAATAATTTGGCTCCTAAAAAAAAAATTTCTTACCTTAAGTATTAGTGCTGAAATTTCTAGAAAAGTGTTCTGCCTGAAGTTTTTTATATGGATTTACTAATTTTTTTTAATCATTTCTGTGTAATATTTGTGCCTGATCATAAAGTGTTTGTGCCTATAACATGGAAACTATTTTCGCTCTTAGCGAGCAAGTGGACATGACGCTCATCTGTCTAAGTTGACATATACATTTCATTACAAAAGACGTATGCCTTATTGATTGTTTTAATTTAAAAATAATTTTGTTTCAGTATCCCAAGAAGTAGATCATATTATGTCAACTTATACCTTTGGCTTTGGCCTTAATCTAAAATAATTTTTAAAATGCTTATTTATAGGTATATTTTAAATCCTTAATTTTAATACAGTTTCTATTATAAATATAAAAAAATAAACTAAATTGACTTTGTTTTGATTGCTATGCTAGCCTTGATTTTTATTTTTGGCTTCAAAGCAAAAGTAGGTGTAACATGTTATCAACAGAATTCCCCAATGAAATTTATAAAACAAAAAATACATACATAATATTAATTATGCACGATATTTTCATTTTGTTTTTATTATTCTGGTCCAGCTTCCGCTTGCTTTTATAAATTGATCGCAAGCGGAGACAGCTAGCAGTGGAGAACAGCACATAATGGAACGCGCGACAAACCCAAAGAACACAGACGACAAATTTTCAACTTTTCTCATTGGATGCAAGGTGTGACAGTAATGTACTCTGTGTTATAAGTACACATTTTATCTCTCTCTGTTTGACGTTTACCCCTTGAACACAACGAGAAGTAGCTGCAGTTAGAAGAATCGCTATAGCACAAGCTGTCATTATTATCCCTCACTCATGTAGCAAAGACTAGATTGCATACGAAAGAGAAAAAGATCAACGATCATAATGACATATCAAATGCATAGAAAAGTTAAAGTTGAGTCAACTATTGCTGCAGCGATTTTTCTTGCTGCAGCCTCAGCTTCATATTGTATAGTGCTGTATACTATTTTCGTTTCATTTTACTTTGACAATTCTATATACTGCTGCTGCAGCTTCACCATTGTATTCGTCCAGTTAAACAAATAATCATTATGCGTTCATTTATAAATTTTTGTATGATTTTACGATATTAAACGATTTAAATTTTGTACATAGCTCTTTATTTTATGTTTTTAAATTCACGAAAGGGAATTTTTGTATAAAAAAAAAATGAAATCTTAATTGACGGTATTTTGATTTTACGCTCTGATTTTCTATGTCGGTAAATACACAGTTTTAAGCTCCGTTTTGTCAACACATCAAATCCGCTTTATTAGTAAAGGCCTTCTGCACACGAATAGTTTGGCAAGTAGCGACAATTACGCTAACCTTTTGCACAAGAAGCGTCAGATCATAGACAAACATAACACAATTTGTAACATCGTTCCTGTTTCATAATAGGTATGATACAGAAATGATGTAACACAACTTTGAAAATCATTATTTGCAAAAAAAACAGGCCTCTGGTCACTATAGGTAAGATTGCCTCCGTTTAGCAGTAGTCTGGCGGTATAAAACTATGAAAGTTCGTGCGACAAGAAGTACACCACCAACAAAAACTGTATACAAATCTTTATTAACTGCGAGCAACAGTAGGGCAAAAAGCCTTACAACCATACCAAAACTATAATTCCCTAATCCAAGAGGTCTTTAAAATGAAGGTTTCAGGTGAAAGGTTAACCAGCACGTGTTTGATCATTATTCCATTTTTAAAGATGCTAAAATATCGTAGTCCACAGTCACTCGCATGGTTTAAAAAGCTGACATATACTACGACTCAAATATCGCAGTGATTAAAAAAATACAACAAACAATATAATAGATTATGTAATAGATAAAATGAAGTAAAAAAATTGATAAATTTGATGACTGCGCCCAAGGCCCAAGAGCCAAAAACCCACGTGCCGCACGTTTATTAAGCCCAACAATAAACGAACACATATGAGGTTAAAAATGTGAACCAATTCAAAAAAAAAAAAAAAAAAAACATTTAAGCCGACAACGAGGACAAACATGAAAGAAAATCTCATCCTTAGGATTTTATTTAAATCTTCTGTTTTTATTTTAATTTCTTTCCAACTTTCCTTCGATTTTGTCCAACTGTAATATTTCAACTGTTTTATTGTTCGGCAGTAGAGCCAACAACGAGGATGGCTAATTGGATAGTGCAAGGGGTTGAATAGTTTTTTTTTTTTTTATTTTGTTTTCTATATTAGTTTGTGTGTTTTGTTATTATTTTTTGTTTGTAATAAGAATGGTGACTTTCTTGTCAGAACAGTTGGAGGGATTTTGTTTTGAATTTGTCGCTCCCCTTCCTGCCTTGCCTTGATTCATCATTAGTTATTGAGCGAAATGAAAATGTTTTCTTTTGCCAATATAGGTTATGGAAACTTTTTGCTAGAATTTTCAACGAAAACTTTTCCTTTTTACTTGTTTATTCTATTTTTATTCGTCGTGGGGATGGCCAGAGGGAACCTTAAATTTTCTTCTGAATCCTAACAGCTAAGATCAGAATCTAGTAAAGTAATACCTATTTTATCATGACGAGTGCAAGTGCTGATATGTACCTAATGTACTTACTCAAATTGGAGTGTCACTTCTAGCAAGAGGCAACAAAATTTAAAGGTTGGATTAGATGTTGGGACCTAGATCTTCGGTTAGGCGTTAGTCTAATACGTGGCACAATTCTTAAACGCAATATTTGTAAAGCAAAAGCATATGAAGGGTCCAGGGGAAAAACGGGTCCTTAAAAATTTAAAATGGAAAGACTATGGCTTTAGAGCCACGGGTTAATGAGCTCGGCCAAGTTTTTTTTGGTCCATCAATTTACTGTAGGGCATAAACTTTTTATACAGGGTTGTCTGATCTAAACAAAAAGTGAGACTAGGAAATAACGGACACACTAATATGCATGCACAAGCTGTTCAAATTTACCTTTTCAGTCAAAATAATGAAACGGAGTTTTTTTTTGTATAAACACTGGAGTATTATATCTACGTTACGAGGGTTGTCTTTGTCTGGGTCAAAATTCTGTTTTCAAAATTCTGCTTTTTAGCATTTTGCTTTCAAAATTCAGCATTTCAATATTCTGCTTTTAAAAATTTTGCGAATAATACAAAAAGAAAAAGTTTTGAAAATTTAAAAAAAGTTTAAACTTTTTTATAATATTTGCAGAATTTTGTAAAACAGTGTTTTAGAATTTTAAAAATTATATTATGTATTTGTTAATAGAAATAATGTTATTATTATTAGTAATGTGTCGCTTAAATGTGCTGGTTGCTCCAAGTCATGTAATTAAGTTTTTAAATCTCAATAAAACGCCTTAATTTACTTTCAAAGCTGGATAGCAGATAGAGGAATTTGCCCCATTAACTGTTACGAACCCGTTTACAATTACAATTTTCATATTTTGCTTCCACACTTGCACCCAAATAAATCAATTTTATCACATAACCCCAAACCCACAAGTGGGATGGAATATTAAAAATTGAGATCGACTGTCAAGTTGGTACGGGGCATATAGAGTTTAACCGGGAAATATTTCAGAGACGCATTTTGACTTCGATATTCAAAAGTGTATTAGTACACGTGCCAAAAACCGCTTTCTTGACAATTGCACCTGGTGTTGTTTGGTCGCCATCTTGTTTTTAACAGTTATTTTGATTTTCGCATGTAACATCTGTATTTTTTTTCCCAGAAAAAAATTTCTACTATAAACTTGTAGAAAATGTAATTAACTATTAAACATTTAATTTTAAGTAACTTTTCTCGATAATTGGTTGAGCTTAAAAGTTCAAGTTCATTTTATTGAAAAAAAAAAACTAGGGGTTGATTTTTTCATATTTATCAAAAAATTTATATTTCTCACAAATAAAAATGTACCTAACAAAAGTTTTATTATATTTAAATTCTTTGCCTTTACAGTTAAGTGCAAGCAACAAAAATAAAACTGAAAAAACTTGTACGGACCCAATTTTTTTTTTTTTTCAAAATTTCAGTTTGAAAATTAATTTTTCAAAATGCACTCACTTAACCAATTTGAATTAAAAATATATAATAAGAATACATTGTTAGCTTTGTGCAGTTATGATTATCTAGGTGTTGACGTTTTTGTTAAATGATTTTTTAAGACGATTTTTTCGTAATAAATCTTAATTTCATACGGCTGTGGGATCTTAGAACCTCATTATGGAACTTTCGCAAAAAAAGCATGCCATCTCAAAGGTCAGTAATTGGCCATAGAAGGTCAGCTATTTTTAGGACTAGACAATTTTTAATCCAGAGGGTTAAAGTTTTTCAAGGTCATCAGAGGTTGGCTACCTATTCGAAAAAATATAATGGGCAGGCAGTTTCATAAATTGGTCATGCCTTAGATATTTTCTAATGAATTTTAAATCTTTTGTTCAAGGTCATTACAAGGTCGTATAGATTTTTATTTGATATTCGAAAAAGTATATACCATCGGAAAGGTTACCAAATCCTCATTTTTTTTCAAGTTCAAAGAGAAAATTATGCTATCTGAAATATTACTAAATCCTCATGATAGGTACTTCGTACTAATTTCAGAAAACAAGTTTATATTTTGTTAAAAATTCAAGAAAATCTTTAAGGTATCTTTGGTAAAAATTGGTCTAGCATTCTGCAAATGAGGTGCAACAGCGCATGCATTTTTGAATTAATTTCAGATAACACTAAGATTTTGATAAAAATTACATGAAATCTTAGGTAGTATGTGGGAAACGGCCTTGTTTCTTTGACTTACAAATATTTAAAAACCAACAGTCGATAAAGTTTGAGGTTATCTATGACCAGTTAGCAAAAATATGAACCCTCCGTTCATTCAATGCAATTCAATATAATAATGCAAAACTAGAGGTAATGCAGTGTTGATGATGGTGGTGAAAATTCTACGTATGTTAATGTGGTGAACATGCAGTTTTTTTTTAGAGAGCTATACATAATGTCGTCAAATGGATGTTAAAAAGTACTGCCTTAAGGGAAGATTTATACGCGAGATGTCCGTTAATTGTGTAAACAAAGAGAATACACACATATATATAAGTTTGTGATGTTTTCCATCATGGAAGTGTTTCCGGGAGGGGTTATCTACGCCAATTTTGACTGAAGAATTAAACTTCCGTCACACCTATTTGTAAGAAAATCGAAAATAATTTTTAAGATAAAAGGTTTGATTTTTTGGTTAAAGATACAGTCATAACAGCACCTTCCGGAATCATTTCAATCGCCATGTTGGAAATTATTGCTGACACGAAATGTCTGACGTGGAGTGGGTTGCCAACAGGATTTAAAAGGCATGATTGTGAAATCTCGTTCTCTTTTGATGATTAATTTTTGTTTGAGTAACTTCGTCTGACGGTCCGTATTCTAAAAAAGGGGACAAATAACTGCGCACGTATTCTGTAAAATTTTTGCATCCTTTAAATTGTAAATGAAAATTAGATTATCGTTTGTTAAAACTTAAAACCTATAAAATAAAACTTATATCTAACTATTAGATATGTATATGTGCAATAAAAAGTCAATTCAAAATTCAATCCGCGTTCCCTAAAACCTAACTAAAACCGGATTGAGAATGCATAAAGAAAAGTTAAATCGTTGATAAAACTAAAAACACCTAAAAATATTTTAACTCCGACATATAAAAAAAACCTTAAAAAGTATAACCAAATCGTGCGGAAAAACCCCTTAAAGTGGGTACCAACATCCGTCCATGACGATCCGCGATAAAAATCGACGGTGTAAGACTCCACAAAAAGGGGGGAAGCATCCCAAAATATTCTAAAATAACTCCTAAATGGCCAAAGTGACAGAAGATCACCCCGAAGTCCCAAAATGATAACCCAGTTACGTGCCAAATGAACAATTACAATTTTACCAAGACGCTTAAATCACCTGCAAACTGTACCATCAGTTATTACCTACAAAAAAAACTGCTTCTAAGGCCGTGTGTGTTTAATATTTCGATTAAATTTTGACATTTCTACGTACAGATTCACCTCACTAGTGTCAAAAATTAATCTTCGGATAAAATTTAACGCGATTTTAACTCAATTCACACACGGCCTAAAGAAAAAACAAAGTGTGTTGAATTCACCTTCATCCATAAAAAAACAAACATTCAGGGGTGACATTCTGTATGGGGAAAGCGAACAAACGTTTTCGTTTATGCGACGATTTGCTTCATGTATGTAACTTGAAAAACGAAAGAACTCATTCGTGCGTGCGAAAGAAATAAATTATTTTTGTTAAAACTGTGGCAACACTGAGAGTCGTCGCACAAATCAATCTTTATCCACTTGAAATTGTAATTGTTATTAAAGATATTAAATGTGTTAATATTACAAGTTGTCTTATCATTGACCGAGTACATTGACCATAATACATTAATTTTTAAAAACAAAATGAGAAATTTTAACGAAAAAAATGCTTTCATTTTAAAAAGTGAGTCAAATACAACTAAAATAAAAAATAACAACAAGAACACAAAAGTATTGTCACATAATTTCATCTAGAGATGGGTGGTCTTAGCTCACCTCTTTTTTTCACCATACTTTACCACTATGAGAATCCACAAAAAACATTTGTTTTGTATCAGTTGCTCTAAGGCCGTGTGCGAACTCGTTTAAAATTTCGATTAAATTTTATCCGAGATTAAATTTTGACATTTCTACGTACAGATTCACCTCACTACTGTCAAAAATTAATCTTCGGATAAAATTTAACGCGAATTTAACTGAATTCGCACACGGCCTTAATAACATTCGAAAAATTCAAAGTATGCAATGTACAACAGAGGCTCTTAAACCTAAATCCTAGTATTGACACAAGGAGTCACGGCACCTGGCAGTCAGTGTGTGAACTACTACTGGGGGATAATTTTTTTTTCGATTGGACATTTAAATGTATTTCCCATAAGAGAAAACGAAAAAATAGTCTGGAAAACATTAATTTTACTAATTAATTTTATATGAAAGCGTATCCATAAAATAATTGCAATAGATTAACAATGTATGTTAGTTTGTTAATCAAGAAGAATATATGCCGAATATAATTACTTATTTGCTTTTTTTTTTGCACATAAAGAATGTAAACAAACGTCTATTGTTGTTGTTGTTTTTCAAAATGGATGAAATGAGCTCATGTGCGTAGTGAGGGAAGGGTTTTAAGGGGTAAAACCAATTATGGATTGAACTGAAATAATTTTTTAACATAGAAGTATAGATATATTACATATGCATGTGTTATTTGCATTTTAGTATGTGAAATAGGAGAACAGGTATGTTTTATGTTTAGAACATTTTAACGTAAAACTTTTTAACAGAATAAGCCTAGTACGCCGCGCCGATCGGGAAAAATTTTTCTTTTCATACAAAATTTTTCCCAGGACAAATTTTGTATTCAGTGTTTTTCCTTTTCCCGTAAATAATTAATAAATACGATAAATTATTGAACACATAGAATTGGAACAGCTTGTTAAGGGCACACATTTATAATTCACTTAAAATTTTGTTACTATTCTTGCTAAATGCTTGATTCTTTTCTTGCTTTTGGGAGCTTTTTTTTTAGCATTATTTGGATACAAATTAAATTTTGTAAAAAGTACACAAGATAAAAAATATTTTTCGGCATTATTCGATTTAAAAAAAAATTTCACCTTAAAAAAATAATTTCATGTATTTTCGTAATTATGGGCAAAATTTCGTTAATTTTACACAGCACAAAATAAAAAATTGTAGTAACCGTGGCGTGATGGTTAGTGCGATGGATTGTCATGCCGGAGGTCTTAGGTTCGATTCCCAGCCTCGCCACCTATTTATTTAATAGAAAAAACGGCTACTGCCTCTTGCGAGGAATTGACAAATCCTCCAAGAGTATCTCCTGTCACAGAAAAGTGCAGCTCGTTAGCCGTTCGGATTTGGCAATAAACTGTAGGTCCCCTCCATTCCTGCAGACACGCACACAGGAATGGTTGAGAGTTGTAAGTCACTAGACCCTAGTTCTTCATGAGCTGTTGTGCCATCAAATTTATTTAATTTTACAAAATAAAAAATATTTTAAATAAAACTGGCTACGCTTCTGCCTTACTTTTTACTTATCTGGGTATCGTTGTTGTTGTTTCTCGTTGTAAGGGTGATTTGTTTACATTTTTTATATATAAAATAAGGCATTCTAGTTTTTAGTTTCGGTATATTTTATGCTCGATTCACAAACTCACATATTTAATTATTACTTTGCAATTAAAATACCGATACCCGTTAATAAAAAATAATTAGTAAAATTAATATTTTGCAGACCATTTTTTTCATTTTCTCTTATACAAATACAATCAAATACATTGAATGTCAAATCGAAAAAAAATTTATCCCCCTTTAGTACCTAGTTCATGCGCTAATATGCAGGTGGTGTCGATATCAATTTACCTGGTGTCATATTGTGGTGAAAAAAATAGTTTTCCAGAAAAAAGTATCTGTGGTGAAACAACTTTTTTTAGTTCAACTATTACACGGTGCCCCAAGAGTCTTGACTCTCCGATGTTTTGTCCCTGGCGTTGTTTTGCGCGAAAAAAATCGTGGTGAGTATAATTTTCTTTTTCTGGGACTAGTTCAAAACTTTTCAGCAGAAATTTTTTTTTGGTAAAAATCACTCCCTTAAGAATTACATGTAGATTTTTTTTTCGTTGAAGAACTGTATAGTAACCTACTAGGCTTAAGCGAATGAAATAAATTATGCGAAATGCGATACAGAATGCCAAATTTCGCTTTCGCACCATTTCTTTCGTTTTTGAAAAACGAACTAAAGCTTTCGTTTCGTTTATTACAGAATCTGGCCCCTGTTAAAATGACTTTGAAAATCAATGGTTTACCATCAGAAAAATTACGCTGCCAGGAAAATGCAACAACACATCCCACGAGCAAGACTTTCTTCATTCGAATGGAGATTGTGAGAGGGACATAAATATTAAGCAATCACAACTGTTAAAATTCTTTTTTTTTTTTGGACTTACTAGAGCTCTCGTAGTTATAGAACAGGAACTTTTGGCTGTAGCTATAACTGTCCCCTAGCTTTAAGGGTGACCTGACATCGAAATACAAACTTATATGCTGAAATGCTTGCTGCTTGATCTATTTTGATGTTTTCTTTTAAATCACAAACCCGGATTTTAAATCTATTACTTTATTTTATGTTCTTTTTGCGTCTGATTTATTTATTTGTTTCGCTATTACATTATTGTATATATTTTTCATCATGTTTCCGTTAGATTTGTAAATTCATTTTATATTATTATTTACACATCATTTATTCAAATTTTATTCTTTGTCATGGGAATGAACTGATTACTCTTATTATTTATAGTTTATGCATATTTGTTTGTTTTTGCTTTATGAAATTATATTATTTTTTAATTTTGGATACTGTATGGCTAACTACATTTTCTTATATTAATTTTTTTTTATTATATATTTGTATATATTTATTTATTTTATCATATTTACGAACGTTTAAAATGTGCATGTAATCGTTTTGTTTACCTCCTTTTTTTTAAATACGTATAATCTATAATACGTGTAAATTTTTTTAATAATTGTATTGATAATGCTTGATAATTTTGTCTGTATATTTTTTTTTTGTTTTTATTTTTTAATACTTTGTATTGGTTTTTACAATATGTATAATATATGTTTGTTTTTTGATAATTTGTTTAACATTTTTTTTAAATTAATTAATTATTGCACCACATTTTTAATAGATAAGAAGTTAATATTTGTATGAACTATATTAAAATTAGAAAGCTTTTTTTTTTTGTTATGTTTGTTTAAGTTTTGTGTGTTTTTAGTTTTTATAAAGTGATTGTTTTTTAACACATTTATGTATGTATACTTTTTTGTTTAATACAAATTTTATTTTATTTTATTTTTATAAATATTAGCTATTGAAATTTCCAACAAATATATTTTTTTATTCAGCTTTTTATATGGGTAAGTCTTGCAATTTATATGTTAACATATTTTTATAAATATATATATATAGATATATATACTTTTTATTAATAATAATAATAATAATAATATTGGGAACTTTTAGCCATTATAAATTTATTATTGTGCAAAGAACTAATACGTTAAGTTTATTTTCATTTTTCATAAGAAAAGCCCCCTTTGAATTGGGGTTATCCCGCTTGCTTAAAAATTATGAGCCACAGCTTTTGATCTTTTATTTATGGTTTATATAGTGAAATAAAATGAATGTTATTAATTTCTTTTATTTAATTTATTCTCGGTACTAATTTAACGATATTTTTAAAAATATTTTCATTAACATTAATAAAGCCTATTTTGTTTAAATATATATATATATATATCTATATACAAAGTAAACAAATGGAAATAGTTTTAGCTAATGAAATTTTATTTGACAAAGTTCTTAATAAAAATAATTTATTTATATATATATGTATATATTTTTTAGAGAAATAGATATACATAGTTTTTAATATTCACAAATATAACTGTTTACATTTCCAAAAAAAAAAATAAGATTAGTTGCTATATTTAAAAAAATTAAAATTACTCTATTTTTAGTTTTATCGTAATTTATTGTTTTATGAAAAAATTAAATATTTATTTTTGTTCCTTTTTTTTGTTTTTGTTAGAAAAAAATCATATCATAACTTATAATTACGTTTATTTTTGCTATTTGGACCGCGCATTATTATGTGTTAGTAATTATTGTTGTTTTTATTTTTTGTTTAGTTTATTTCTTTAATATATGTGTGTATATATATTTTTTAATTTGTGTTATTTGCAAATACATAAATAATTATGTATACCTATATCAATTTTGAAATAAATAAACAAGAGATTCACGTGCCATATATTTTATTTATAAATAAATATGGCGAAATTTTGTGATTTCGTGTTTCGGAGGGTAGATAAAGTTATGAACTTCGAGTTAAATAAATGAGATTTAATTTTTGAAATAATAGTTGTTTTGTGTTTTATTATTATTGAAAAATTGATTTTTTTTTTTCAAAACCGTGATACCTAAAAAATGAAAAAAATCAATCTTTTTGAAATAGTTGTATACGTTATATGTTGATTGATGTAGGATATACATGTGTATACATCAACTGCTTTAAAAAGATCAAATTTTTATTATAAGTTTAGTTTTTAGTTTATTTGAGAAACAAAAGTGAATATGTCAGGATTCTTATAGTTCGTCTTCAATTCAATTATTTATCTACTCTTTATGAGAACATGACTGTTCTATTCCAAACTGACAGCAATATATGTAATTTTATTTATGTATTTTTGTTTGCTTTCCTATTTTGTTTGTCCTGTTCCTATTCCTGGGCTGGGGACCTGGGATATCACAAACTTTATTTCAGTTAAGCTGAAAAATAAATCAAATTCAAAAAAAATTATCTGCTCAGTCCTTTGTTTATGTGCGCCTTCAGTCACAACTGTTGCGTTCTTTATTTAAAATTTTCAAAAAAAAGTCACTATACAGTTTATTCTTTTTTAAGCAACGAATTTTTCAGTTAAAGGTAAAAAATACATTAAAGGAAAAATATAAATAAGATTTAGTTTTGTATACAAATTATTGCAGGGTCGAGCAAAGTATGGAATGTCGTCATTTTCATTTTTCCATGTGGTTATATACTCTTCGGGAGATAATTTAAGTAATTTAAAATGTTTACTCTTCGGTAGATACTTTTAAGTTAAAATGTTGAAACATTTTGAAAGAACATGGAATGATTTTACAAAGTATCTATGAAAAGATTACGAAAGGTCCCAGAAATATCAAATGAAGCCGCTTCAAAAGCTAGTGGAATTGTGAATTGTGTGTTCTGGACTTCATTATTGAGAATATTTTCAGTGTTTATTCTTCGGTTTCAACTGATTCGGAACCAAAATATTTTACGGGAATACTTGATTGCAAAACATTTGCCATACCATATTGTAAAGCACCCATGGGAAGTCTTGAACAATTTTCTCAATATGATGTCGCTTAAAGTCAAGGTGCCTATCTTAAGTAGTCACTACTCAGTACAGATCGTTTTATTATGCCATAATTCTTAAGAACCGAACTTAAAAAATACTTAGATAACATAAAGAATCACACTGGGTTTTCAAAATTCAAAAGAAACTAAGTCCCCTTTCACATGAGGCAACTGAGTTTCCAGCAACAATCAGTTCATTGGCGAGACGGGCAGGAAGAATGAGGGGTAAACGAAATCTCCCTGGTCAACAAATTCAGGAGATTTTTTTGACGTTCCTCTTCACGCTACGTTTGTGTGCGTTCAACCAAAGTAGTTTAAAAGGGAAAAAAGCAAATCTCTTCGGGTTTTGTTGCTTGCGTGTGAAAGGTACAAGAAATTGTTAAGAAGATTCAAAGAAAACGCCAAAAAAATCTCCAACAACTGGTATCTCCGTGTGAAAGAAAAAAACGTTTAAGTGAAACTTGAAGATAAAACTCTTTTATCGCTACAGAAAGAGTACATGGCCAAAAATAACACACTCGTGATAAAAAAAAAAAAACTTAAAAACAAACTGAATTAGGATTTTAGAATTGTACCTGAAACCACCGGGCGTATTATCTTAAAATTCCCAGGTCAAATTCTATTGATTTACCCTAACAACGACCTGACCTACATAATATAGTGGAGCGAATACTTTATAGATATTCCAGAATCAAGATGGATAAAAAAGCACTCTAATCTAAAGGCTAAAATGTCACAGTTCACAGTGTCACTTGGACATTATTTCAATATATTGCTTTTCATACGTATAGTTATAGGATGATTATTACAGTAAATATTGCAATTTCATATTGGTCTATATTCATTGTTTTATTTTTAACTGTCCCTAAGATAAAAGTATTTTTATTTTTATTTTAAATGTTTGCCATTCCAATATTCGAAGTCGAATAATTCATTTTGATGAATACTGAATAGAATTCGCCTATAAATAGGACCTTTGTATATTCATTGATCCAGTAGATCTTTAAGTACAGGAAAGAAGAGTTTATTATTTATAAGTGAGCGGATAACTTTGAAAGTGAGTGGATAACTTTGAAACAAAAAATTTGACGTTTAAGGAATGGATAACTTCGTAACCCACAGATGCATAATCTACATCAAGAACCGTTTGAACTACAATACTTTTCATCAATCAGAGCTTGTGTTGAACTATTATGATATGTTTATTAATAAAAAAAGTTATCCAACTCTGACCGACAAGTTCTCTCTCTATCCGTTTATCAGCTAACACGTGTTTGAGGGGCGGACAGTGATTTTGTATTGATAGGACAATATTAAATACATTTTTTTTTTCATTTATTAGGGAAAGATGAATTTATTGAATCACATTCAAAAAGTTGTAAGACTTAAGCTGTTACATACTAGGGGTAGGGCAGGTTTGCAAGACTGATGGTCTTAATTGAAAGGGTTAGATTTGAATTTGTTTTAATTTTTGTATTTTTTTTTGTAAAATCAAACTTTTTATGAATACTGGACAGTTTTAGTTTAAGTAGATCTAGGACAATATGGGCTAGGCTTATTCTCGTTTCCATTCATTCGATTATCCCAATTTTTCTGAGGATCGACAGTATGTTTTTATTGTTGAATTTTATTTTAATCATTTAAACAAATTTTGCTTATAATTTCAGTGCAATTATTTTTCAATTCAAACTTAAATAAAATCCACATTACGCACAAGCTAGTTTTTCGATTATTCAATTTTTCATAAATTGTATTACAATAGTTTTTAATGTAAATTTATATGTTTGTGTTCAAAGCATTTTTACTTTACTTCAATAATAATAATAATAATTGTTTTGTGAATAAAATACGTTTTCCGTTTTTGATAACGATCAAAATTTTAATCCAGTTAAAATGCAATCATTATTCTTGGAAAAAATTCACATAGTACTCAAAAAATAGTGTTAGGTACATACAGGCTTTTATTTTTTCATTTTTATAAATTAACAAAATTTCAAAGTCCACGTTAGTTGAGACCGATACTTTTTAATTTTAACATTTTTCAAATCGTGGAAGTATCGCGAACATTTTTGTAGGAAATGACATGATCTGCAAACCGTTTTCGACTTGATTTTCAATTATGTATGAACATTAATTTGTCGTTCAAAAGTTGTATTAGAAAAACATTGAATAATTTTCATTCTTTTGCCTTATTTATTTAAAATAAAGGAGTCTGTAACAATTTAAAGAGTGCTATGCGAATTTTTTCACGGTTTTAACAATTTTATTTTGTGTACTGGACTATTTTGGAAACACCGAAATTATGTTGTTTAGCTTTGAATTAAATTTTGTTTTTGAATATCTTGCGAAATGTTTATTAATTCCATTTTTCTTTTCTTTTGTTTTTAATTTAATTTATTTGGATGATAGTAATATATTTGAGGTTTAAAATTATTTTTTTTTTTTTTTTTGAGAAGAGGAAACTTGGTATATTTTTGCTTTTTTACGTTTACATTTTTAAAATTATATATGTACATTCCCACGCTAAGGAGTTTCGTCTATTCTACATTTTAAAGCTTATCTTTTAAATTTAAATAAACGTTTTTTTGTTTTTTTTTTTTTTCATGTACACAATATACAATTTTTGTTTTAAAAATTTTGTTTTAAACGAATAATTTATTTCGTTTAATTTGCCGTACCTAATTATTTGTTTCAATACTTTGTTGTTTGCTTTTTTACTTTATTTTGTTAATGTTTTTTGTATGCAAACATTTTGTTAAACCGAAAGTATTTTAAGGTATATTTCAGGAAACGAAATTTAGACTAAATATAGTTTATATCAAGTATGTCGCGTTCAAAAAATAAAAAGATAAAAATACAAACAAGCATTTTTTGCTTAAATTAGTTTTTTTGTTTTTGTTTTTTTTTTTTTTTTAAATAAAAATATGTTTAAGTTCCCATCATGGGTTCCTGACGAATTTCAGATTTCAGCTTAACAAACTCTTTGGCAACTTCATCGTTATTTCTTTGTGACAGGATGCGTAATATGGTCCAACCTGTTTCATCCATTTGAATTCGTTTTGCTAGTGGAAGCCAACAGGCACATGATCCCTTTTTCAAAAACAAAATTAAGTTGCTTAATAATATTCTGTGTATACATAAAATAAACATTAATAAACAAAAATTACCTTTTCGACAATATCTTTTAACTGAAGTATTGCGACACCAACCAGACGATCTTCACGCGCGAAGCAATAATCCTTAACACAGATATGCAGTTCGAAAAAATCCAATTGCTCCTCGTTTCCAATCATGCTAGAAAAAAAAGATTTTTTTAAATATAACTTTTAAAAACTATTACACCCACAGGATAAGCGAGTTATTCGTTTGTCAAGAAGGTATTAGTAGATACTATTAAAATAATTAGCACAGTGCGAGAGGAGTAGAAATAAGGGAAGGTTTAGTAGGAGATACCAGATTTACATAAATCGTTTTGCATTTCTGAAAATTATAATATGGGAAAGATAAAATTGAGCTTGTGTGGCAACACTGAATTAAATAATATATTATTATGTTAAGTCAATTACATTCAAACTAAGTTCAGTCGTCAAGATGTAAATCCCAGGTAAACTAAAGCATTCTATTGAAATTTTACATCGTGGACAACAAAGTCGTTTGATAGAGTTTAACATAAAGATCTCTTGTCAAAATTCGTGCTATGAGTTTTGAAAAAAAAAGTGAAGAGCTAGCTTTTCGACTGCTTAGGGCTAAGCACGCACTTGCGATTTCAATCGCGCGACTATTTAGTTGCAGGAAATAGAACAAATAAGTTTCAATGTGAGTGACCGCACTTGCGACCGAGAAATCGCGACTGAAATTAGTTCCATTTTTCGAGCGACACGATTGTCGCAAAATAAAATTAAACAAATGCAATTGCATGTTTGTGACCGCATTTGCCATTTAAATTTCTGCGATTAAAAAATTGTAGTCGCGGAAAGAAATAAACATGCACGCACTTGCGATTGTCAGTCGCGCGATTTTTCAGTCGCAAGAAATTAAACACATGGTATTAAATGTGAGTACATGCAAATGAAACAGGTTCCATTTTTAGAGCGACTTTTCAGTCGCAACGACTTTAATTCGCAAGTGCGTGCACAGCCATTAAAAGATGTATGTTGCATTCGATAGCGATTAAAAATCGCGCGACTACAAATCGCAAGTGCGTGCACAGCAAAAAATTGTTGCGATCGCGATTTTTTAATCGCAAAGACTTTAAATCGCAAATGCGTGCCTAGCCTAAGACAAGTCGCATTATGCATTTAAATGAAAAATTCACCTACGTTCTGTAACTCTCGCATCGATTAAATTGGTCGAGTAACGATAAGAACTGAAACAAATTATATGAGTTTTGTTCCATTTTTCACCGTTTCTCGACTGATTTTTGCTATGTGAGAGTTACAGAACGTAAGCACAAGGCTCCACTTTGTGTTCAACTCGCAAATTAAAAAAAAAAAAAGGAGCAAGTTAGAGGGAACATCCGGATTGTTGGAACAATAAAAAAAACATATTTTGGAGTAATATGATATTGCTTGCACTGTGCGTTTGTCTAATACTGTGTTTTCATTAGAGCTGAAATGAGGTAATCGCTTGATTTTGTTGTTTTTTACATTGAATTCTGTCATTTTAAATGGGATCCACTTTGAATGGATTCCATTTGGGTGTGTTCATAAAAGTTGTACGTAATTCCCTACAGAATTTTGTGCAAATTTGGTTAAAATTACCTCATTCGGAAATTTGAATTTGTATGGGAAATGAGATGATTTCGAATTGAATTTGGAAATTTTGAACGAAATTACCTCATTTTTGCTTTAATGAAAACGCAGTATAAGTTTTAATATTGTTCTTTAACTTACAAATGGAAAGCCTCATTGTATTTAGGTGACCAATTATTTGACTTTGATTTGGTGGCATGTTTTCTCTTCTTATCCTGTAGATGTGGCCCAATTAGATTAATTTCCACAAATGGACGGAACATTCCCGATTGTATTTGCCATTTCAAATCATTTGCAGCAACCACTGAAAAGAAATATAATTTGTTTTTTGTGTAAATTAAATCAAAACTACATTTATTTTTTAAAAACAGTTGTGTACCTTTTACAGTAACTTTATGCTCGCCGGTTCCAGGATGTGTGAATAAATCAATTTGTACAGAAATTTCGCCAACGGTTTCATCAGCATTTTGCGAGTCTTTGAATACAGAAAAATATATTTAAATTAAAAATAAAGTCATAAATTAATAGTATAGGAAAGGTCTTTAGGTTTGTCTTTTCTAAACCACAAGAAGCTAGAAATGAACAAAAACAGGAATTGACTCTCTTAATCTCTCAAAAACAGTTTCGACTACCTACGATGGCTAAATTAAAAAAAAATGTTCTCTAGTAGGTATAATGCATATTATGTAGAGGAAACAAAAAGTTAATGTGAAGAAAGTTCGAAAATCTCTTTCCTAGGTAGAGATAAGTTACGGTAAATAAGTTTGACGTGGGATTAAAATTAATTTTTTATTGCAGGAAAGAATATTATTAAGTAAAATTACAGACCTACGTTTGACAAATATTTCCCCACAGCAAATTTTTTAACAACAAAATCTTATCGATTTCTGAACTCTGTCCATATAAATTTTATAACAGCCCCAAAAAAAAAATTTGGTAAACAGAGGACCATAGGCACTTTTGTATGGACTTTGGGCCCACTGTTAACATTGCTCAACAGCGATGAAACTTATGTCCTATGAAGGTAATAGAGAGTACTTTATTTTATTATATGGGGGCTTAATTGAAATCGAGCGCAAAAATTGTGTTTTTGCGCATGTTATAAAAAAAAAATATTTAAAATAGAAATTTTTTAAAGCCAAACATTGAAAATCACACCCTATTAATTCAACGGACAAGAGCTACGTATAAACATAAAGTTTAAAATTTTACAGGGTGATTCGCATAAGATGATAGGAGTATCGAAAATTAAAAATATTATTTAATAAAGTAAAATTTTGAACAAAATTAGTTTGAACACATTTATTTCATTATTATTTTTTTTTTTTTTTAAATTTTGAGTTTGAAAATTAATTTTTCAAAAACTGTTCACTCAAATAATTTGGATTATTACATTACAAGTGGTGCTGATTTGGACATTACAAGTGCTGCCATTGTTTTTTAATGATTTTTTTTTTCTTTTTTTAAGTAGACTTCTTAGAAAATTACCCCTCGAGCCAAAATGGGGGAAATAAACCCGTCCCCCTACCATACGATTTTTTTCTTCTCTCCACTCAACCTATACACTCTACAGCTTTTTGTCACATCTTAGGTGAATCACCCCGTATAATGTATATTGGATTACCTAATTTGTAATATGCATAATATATTGTAATTTTACATTTAATTATAAAATATATGTGGAATCACAAATCATCAAGTGAAAATTCACCCAAGAATTATTTTGTACAATCATACAATTTATTTAATCATCACACACATCATCAAACATTAATTCAGTGTAATAAAGTTTCTTATTAAATGAAAAAGTTTGATTAAAATTAAAGTAGGTAGGTACTTTTTTTTTATGGAACAAACACACGAAAAAGAACATCACGATCTAGTGCAATAAGGCTTGCGAAATTATATTTTCTAAGTCAGCCTTATAATGAGTTTTAAAAATATTTCAACTGAAATAATTTTGTTCCCCCGAAATTTCAAAGGCTATTGTAAGTTTTGCCCGAACGAAATTTACATTTTTCACCTAATTGTTCTCTTGTTGGCCTAGTAAAAATTAATGAAAGTCCCCTTTCACACAAAGATACTAGTTGCTGGAGATTTTTTTGACGTTTTCTTTAAATCTCGTTAACAATCTCTTGAACCTTTCACACGAAAGCAACAAAACCCGAAGAGATTTGCTTATTTTCCTTTTAAACTACCTTGGTTGAACGCACACAAACGTAGTGTGAAGAGGAAAGTCAAAAAAATCTCCTGAATTTGTTGACCGGGGAGATTTTGTTTACCCCTCTTTCTTCCTGCCCTTCTCGCCTGTGAACTGATTGTTGCTGGAAATTCAGTTGCCTTGAAACTCAGTCGTGTGAAGGGGGACAAAAGTTAAGCTGTCAATTGCATTACATTCACAATAGTCCGAAAAGTGAAACACCAAATTAAATGAAATGTTGTTGGGGTGTAAAGCCTTAACTACATTGGCCACTTTTTGCAAAATTACAAAAGTAAAAATATTTTTTTTCCAGCTAGCTCAGTTGTTTTGTGAAAAAGAATATGCACAATTTTTTATAAACCAAAATTTAAGCTTTCTGCATCATTTTTTTAAGTTTATCAGTGAGAAACACTATCCCAAAATGATTTGAAAATTTTCACTTTTGTACTTTTTCACTTGTTTGGCTTATGTAGTTAAGACTTAACTCTCAATAAGGCTGAATGATAATAGACCAGTTCCACCGGATCATGAATAACCCAATTGCAACAACACAAAAGAGGACGTAGGTATACACAATTAACCACAAAAAAAAATATGGACAAATATTCTGCCGTGTTAACTGAAAATGGCGTATTCAGCTTTTGTCGATTTTTTGACTTAAGGCCAAGTTTGTCTTCGAATGCTTTTTGTTCACAACTAGAGCTGTATCTCGCCTTTTAAATAGTTTAAACATTTTTTTATTGGTTCTATAATAATTCAAAAATTGTAGAAAAGTCTTTTCTAATTAACATGGAAGTATTTTTAAAGAGTATGAATTCCTAATAACTACATAATTTGAAAAAAAAATATATTAAGTACACAAAATCTTAATCTACACTACAAATCTAAAATCTTTGTTATATAGAAAAAACAACATCTTATTCGGAGCTGCTTCTGAGGATTGGTAAGAGTAAAAATTTTCATATACTCGACTATGTACACAATAATTTCTATGACTTTTTGTGGTTTTGATAGAAGATTTTACCCTTGAAAATAGACCATTTTTTGTTTGTTTTGAAAAAATATTTAATACATGCAAAAAGCTTTTGTATAGTTTATGAATTATGAACAAAACACTACATCTATAAAAAAAATTGTGGAGTTGCCATAATTAAAGAAAGTTAAACTGGTTAAGTTATTAGTTATAATGTGTTATGTATTGATGTATATTTTTTTATATTTTAATGCAAAAAATGAAGCTCTAAAATTTATTTTACAATGTTTTATGTTTTAATGTTATTTTTTGTTCTCAACAAATATTGCTTATGCGATTAGTTATACAACAAATTCCTTATGACTTATACGTGTCTGAAAATAAATCTACCTACATATAGAAAAATTTCAAAATGTCCTTACTGAAAGCCTAAGAAGAGGCTTAACTTTACCGAAACTCGTTTTTTTTTTTCGATACAAATATGATTTCCCCTTTTAGTTATTCTTGAAAAATCGGAACTCTCGGTAACAACTTCATCGAACTGTATTGCTTGTATTGAAACAGCGGCAAAAAAAATGATTTCGGTTATCAATAACAAACGATTCGTCTAGAAAGATCTTAATCCTGGCTGTATAGGCTGGTATAGGCTAGAAGTATTGTAGAAGTATCTAGAAGTATTGTCACAAATTTGGTTGGGTAACTTTGAGAAAAAGATTCGGTCTTTTACGAATCAATGGAGTGTATGCAGGTGAAGATTCAATGACGGTTTGGGAGCTCTATAACGACTCAAAATGCTGAAAATACAGAACGACGAATGTTTGAATACACCCCTGAATAAATAACGCGGTAGAGTAGAGAGCGAACTCTTCTAATCTGGTGTTTATAAATTGGAGGCAGCTAGCTAAGCGCGTAGGAATTTAGATTTGAGGCCATGTGAACATTATCGTTCTTTTAAACCACACTTCAGGCAATTTATTTGCGATTTTTGTTCGAGTATTTCAATCGGTGGTATTCTCGACGTTTTCAAATTTTAAATAGGCAATTAGTTGTAAAGCAGAAATCTATCAGCTTAGACTGCTTTATCATGTCTCAATTTAAATGTTTTTGCTTTATTTTAAAGCCCATCGCCCACTAGGCAACTTTTAGTTGCGCAACTAAAAGTTGCTCGGAAATTCAAATGTTAAATTAACCTTGTATTTTGGATCAGTGACGATACAAAATTCGTTCAGTGTGAAAATAAAACTTGCTTTTCGGGTTAAAATTTCCCAAAAGTTGCTCAGAAATTGCCTAGTGAGCGAGGGTAAGCAACAAAAAGTTGCCTAGTTGGCGATGGGCCTAATCCTTTATGTACAACAAAACAAACTATATAAACGTAGTTCAAGTTTTACTCTCTGATAATATTACGCTGTCTCGCAATCACTAAAACTTAACCTAAGCTTAAAGCCTTTTTTTTTTTGAAACGAAATGATATGATAATTATAAATTAAAAAAAAAACTCAAACTACAATTTTTGGCCGGGATCAATTAAAATTTATACAATTTTAGGCAACCGAACATAATTTTCCAAACTCAAAGCCTTTGAGCTTTTAAAAAGTTATAAAAAACCTTAATTTATCAGGTTTGGAAATAGAAACGTGTCTAGCGGCCATGTTGTTTTGACCGTGTCTGTAAAATCTGTTTTTTTTTTTAATAATTCAGTCACTGATGCTAAATCGCCATGGCAAATTACACGGTTAAGCAGCAATGGCCGCTTAATCTCCTTATATTACATTGACAGCATGTTCTATAAAAAGTTCATCAAATGATGAAATATAATAGCAGATAGCCAACACTATCGTATCTCGATATGTCAAATTGAGATTAAATCAGTTTTTCCAGCTGTCAATGTCAATCAATACTAACTCAGAGGCTTTTATATTCATATCGTAGAAATGAGGATTTTCATCGGTGTTCGGTCATTTTAAATTTACAACAAAATAACAAGCGAAATACAAACCTTAAAGTGACACACGAAATATCAAGCGATTAAGTGAATGAATGATTTTTAGAGTTCATTCTGGACTGAAATTGCCCAATGGAAAGCAACAGACATATTAAAATTAAATCAAACCCGGCCATTTACAAAAAAAAAAAAAAAAAAAAAAAACTTAAAAACAAATAAGAATACAATAAGGCTTGGAAGTAATACAAAATAAAAAAGAAACTCTATTAAAGCAAACCGCATTTATATATTTTTTTTAAAGTATTTTTATAACAAAAATAAAATAATGAACTACAACATTAATAAAAGTTTCTTATAATAAGAAAGGTTAAAATTAAAATACTGCAACAACAAACTCTTATTGTAAGTATAAATTTATTATTAATAGAGAGAATTTTTACTTTATCTCTTAATAATCTGTTTAAAGAACTCTAAAGATAAGACTGCACTAGTGCGAAAGTAATTGTTACGGAACTACACGACGACTCACACACGGGAAAAAAGTTTAAATTTATACGTCTGACGTGCGACGCCATAGTTTATATTATTTATTGCCCTAGACCTAGAATGCTGATTGTTTTTTTTTCAAACAATAAGCGCAAATCGAGATAAAATGGCGGTTCTTTAAATACAGGCAAACGCGCCACTAAATGGCAACATTTATGAACTATATATGCGAGCGATCAACGAACAAATGGGATTTAAAACATTTATAGATCTAAAAAATGAGATAAACATATTTAACCAAACAAATTGGCAATTGGTTACGAATTTAACCAAACAATTGGCAATTGGTTACGAATTGCAATCTAAGACACGGCCCGCGAATTGTGAATGTTCGTGGATTTTGACATTTCATTCACAAGAGTGATCGCTGAAAACTGCGAATTGTCATCAAACATTAACAAGAAAAAATGAGTGTTTGAGGTTAAAATTCGAACGACTTTTAAATTCTCCAGTTTATGGAAGGCATCCTTGTGTTTTGAATTGCGAATTTACTTACGTTTGACAATTTACAGAAAATATTCCAATTTAAGGACTATTTATATACATGAGAGCGACCAGTGACCAACGAATGAACGAATATTCGTCCATTTTGACATTTCTTTGGCATGGATTTTTTTATTTGTCACGAATGGCCACCAAGAAAACCAAAACTATAGTGATTCTGTGGTTAATCGCGCGCAAACAATTTGTTGTATGTGGAACGGGAATAGAGTTTGAAAGTTCGTAACAATTATACTACGTTTTCACCGCAAGTTGATCTCGTTTAAATTTATTAAATCCTAGATAGTGTTTTCACCAGACAAAAAGATTAAAAAGTAGATTAACTTTGACAGAATCTTTCAAGATGCAGATGGTGGGTCATTTTTCTTATGAAGTGGAAGTGAGATGACAAGTTTGTTTTGTGTCAAAGATAAAAAAAAAAATCAGATTGTTTTGCGCTAAATAGGGGAATAGGTCTGTTCGATTCGTACAACTATTGGTCCTATGAAGATTTCAGTGAGATTTATTTTTAATCCTGATTTGAGGAGATTAAAATTTGTATGGTAAATTACAGGATTTGGGAGGAGGTTTATGGTAAATCTACCTAAATCTCGGTTTAGTGGTCGATAAAAACGTAGTATAAGCTTTGTTGTTCTGTGACTTGCTTTTTCACGTTTGTTTTAATTTTTTGCTTAAAAGGGTTTACCTATAAGAACCTACTTTTATCTTATCAACAGAAGGAAAAGGTGAAGTAAAGTTCCAAGTTTGGAATAAGTGACATCTCAAAAAATAATTTGAAAAAGGAAAGTCAAATTTGCGTTAAATTAATCCAGTTGACTACATTCTGAAGACTTATTCTCTCTTCACTGTCACACTTGAATCCAATTGAAGCGGCCATAGGTAAAGTAAGAAGGTTAGCAAAAAAAAAAGCCTCCTTTACTGCCTGAACAGAATAGTGACGGAGACGGAACCAGAGCCGCAGCTGGAATAGCTGTCAAAATATTGAACACACACAAATTTAATGTTGCGAACCCAACGGAACGTAGCCGCATGCGCAGCTGCAGCCGCAGACGGGTTCACCAACTTTTAACTTTTCACGTACGGCACTTTTGACGTTTCAAATTGTATGAAGAAAAAAAAAAACAACTTTTTGGGTCGAAAAATAATATTGTGGTTATTTGTATCGCGAAAAAAAAATTATATATTAAAAGGAAAAGTATGGAAACAAAAAATGCGAATTCTGAGCTTGTACACAAGAATATTATTTTGTTTTTCTTCAAAATACTTTCAAAGCTGTACAGCTTCATTGTGGGCACGTAAAAAAAATAACGTACGACACTTTTTGACAGCTCTTCCAGTTCCGCCTGCGGCTCCGCCGGTTCCAGCATTCTATTCTGTTCAGGCAGTTAACCTGACCTACCGCGCAGATACTGTCGCACAGCTATCGCTCAAGTGCATGGAGTGCTGGGCAGTGCAGTTCCGTCTAGATGCGGTCTTATCTTAAACTCTAACTAAAATAATCTTTGAGGTATAAATATTGTTTGATGGAAACAAAAACAAAATTAAAACAATAAACGAAAATATATTTAAGTAATAATAATAAAAATAATGTTTTTCTTTGGCAAAATTTTTTAAGAACCTTGACGATTTTCACGTTTTAATGGTTTTCTGTTTTTGACAGGCTCCTCCACGTTGGGCTCAGTTGCGAGCCGTTTAGCTTCTTCAGCGGTTAGTTCACGAGATTTAACTTTTTGATATGTTTTTTTTTTTTTTTTTTAGTTTTAGTTTTATAAAGATTTTTTTAAACAAAATTAAAAAAAAATAGTATTAACACACACATAAAAAAGAGTTATCAGTGATTTGTTTTATTCATTGTTTTTTTGTTTTTTTTTTTCAGAAATAAGTGAAAAGAAGAAATAAAAATAGAAAAGAAATTTAAAGAGATACAATAGAATTGAAAGAAAAGAAAAATTATAATTTAATTATATTGTTTTTGTGTAGAAGAAGAAAGTGATATTACATTAAAAAAAAACAACAGTGGTAGTTACGGGTGCAGTGCCAGAGGTCTCGCGGAAAATAAAACCCTTAGATTTAATTTCCCAAAAATAAAAAGAAATAACACCTACGCTATATTATTTTTTTTTTATGTTTTCAGCAAAACTTTGGATTTTTTACCTTTTTCTTTGGGGTTTTAATATCAATTTTAAATAGAACTTAAACCCATTAGACAAAAAATATGTAGGTAATTACAAAGTATGATATGACAGTATCTTTCTTTTGTGAATGGGGCCCCGCAAGGTCAGGGCCCTCTTGTCTGTAGAATATTTTTGCTTTCAAACCGCGGGTTTAATATTTTAATTGTGATTAGTTTCAATTGTCATTTTAATACAGAAATATAGCCTTTCTGTATTATTTCCTTTCACTCAGGAAAACAAATGCAGGCTCTGTTTCCACATGACCAATTACACTGCACTGGTATTTTTTGTTTATTTAAAATTTGTAATTTAAATATATAAGGAGAGCAAGACCAATAAATTATAATTATATATTACTGCAAATGCATCCTGATGCCGAATATTTATACGACACAGAAATACGACATCATCAGACACAGACAGACTATGAAGCATATACGTATCACAAAAATTTTTATTGATATTTAAATCGACTAATAACATACCTTCATGAACTTGACTTGTGATAAAAGTCTTTATCAGGGTATCAGTCATTTGCGTGTAGAGGCTAAGGGCGTAACGGAGACTCTGTAGTTCGGCGGACTTTTCGAGGAATGTTTTCTTTAGGCCATTGCCTCCGGCATGGAAGTATTGTTTGATGGTGTCCAAGGCAACATCCAAGACGGCGCATTGCTTGGGTGAAAGATTCTTTTCGACTTCTTTGGAAATATCCATAACTCCGCTGAGAGCATTCTTCACATCCTGTTTGCCGGCCATGTGGTTTTTGAACAATCGACCCATGTCCTCGATTTTGGCATTGGCAGCTAGATTCTTAGCATTGTCCGTAATGTTCTTGAACATCATCTAAGGGGATAAGAAAGAATTTAGACGTATTTAATGGTCTGTCTTTTTCAATTAGCTAGAAATTTGCCAATGAAGTAAGAACAAAAATTTAAGATCTTTCTAATATTTTTTTTTCGACATATTGTTGAGTTTCCACCAAGTGTTTTGTTCAACAAATAATAATAAAAAGCTTCTTCCGACTGGCCTAAGACTAAAAACAAAAATGTGAAGGGATAAATACATACCGTTCGATCAGTCATTGGTGGGAGGACAATCGTTTTCTCAAGTATGCGCATAACAATCTTCCAGAGTTCTTTTAGTAACCGCTTAAGAACAGTCTTCTCACAGGATTGAGCATACAATGTTAGTGAACCATCCAACAAGTCCATCAACGGTCGCAGGACTTCGTCAGCTTCAACAGCGACAGCATTACGTTGAGCAGCCTGATTGGCATTCAGATTACCACCACCTTTGACAGAGAGAAGCAGATCACCGAGTTCCCGCACGGATTGGGTAATTCTTGGCTCAAGGCTTGAGAAAAAGTTTTTTTGATAATTTTTGATAAGAATTTAACATAATTTGAAATAAACAAAAAGAATGTAAGAATCTGCGGTTTTACATAAAAGGGAAGAAAAGGTCAAGGCCTTCGACAGGAGATGGGTCTCCAGTCTTTCTGTCCTCTGAAAAAATTATTTTAAAATAACTTATCTATGGTTGAGCATACCTGATGGCAAATAAACACGCCAAATCATCCAATGCCGAATTGAGATTCTGTTGAAGTTCTTTGAGAATATTAGCTGCGTCTTCTTCGAGCTTATCACCACCCATTGATTCGAACATTTTCTCTAGCTGAACTCTTAGTTGTTGAATGTTGTTCATCAAGATACATGCCTACAAAAAAAAAAAAATGTTCTCGGAATTACAATTCCAATGAAAGTCGTTTAGGCTTCGGACTCACAATTCTCTCATCTCTCATATGCTCGGGAAATTCCTTTTTGACAATATCGGCATAAGCTATTAGCACTTTTACAATGGTCTTAGCAAAGCGCCTCATGTAACGCTTCCATATTTCTGGATCCGGACACTCGAGCTTGCTAACAACATCGAAACATTGCGTCAGTTGAGTGAAAACATCAACCACTGAATTTGAAAACAGGGCGTGTTCACTGCTCTTTTGAAACTGCAATAGAATGTTGAGTCAGTCAATTCTGGCTGCTTTTCTTTACCTTCTCTGCCTTTCTATCAAATACTTACACCATCTTTCTTATCACGATTAAAAGCACCATGAAGATATTCAAGGGAAACATCATCATTCTCGTTTAGCCATTGCATAACAAACGGTTCGAACCAGGCCGGATACTCAGGAACGGCACCCTTGTACGGTGGGACTTCTTTAACGTAATTACTATACAACCATTTGACACGAAAATGAAGATTCATATAAGCTGAAGACTTGCACAACCGATGCTGTTCATGTTCTTCGAGTGCATATTTCATATCGACAGCAAAAAGCCCCCACATAGTGGCCGCAGAGAGCTTTTGAAGGAAACGGAAGAAAGGAAGGATTCGATTTATGAGACGATATTGTTTTCACGCTTACGAAACTTACTTGGCCAATATTCAGTTCCTGTGGGAATTGATTCAAAACCGTGCCATAGCTATTTTTATCCTCTTCTATGATTGACACTATTAGTGCTATTAGCTTATGCCAGAAGTCAACGCTGTCCAATTTGGGACCGTGATCGTCAGGGTCACGTTTAGCCTCGTTTGGATCCACCTATAGAGATCAAGATTCTCAATCACCAAATAAAATAACTTAAACACTATAAAATATTCAACTTCAATTAAATTTTAAGTGATTTATGTTTTCTGAATTTTCCATCCGAATTAAAAAAGAAAGAAAGAGTAAGTTGAAAACAAATGTGCAGCTTTTTCCAATGCAGCGAAAATAAATATACACAGGTTCTTATGAGGGCTGACATATTCCAGACTCTGCATGCAGCCATCGCTGCACGATATCTCTATTTCTAATTTCGCTGCATGTGAAAAAGCTGCACATCTGTTTTCGGCTTAAGAGATATAAAAAAGATGTGCATAGCGCCACCCCGAGGACGGCACAGTAGATGATGAGCGTGCAGCTGTAAGGGGAACTCACGAACTTTGCGTCGGAAACTGTATACAGCTAGGAAACGCGGTGGCTGGAGACACTTGTTGACTAAAGCCTAGGTCCATCCCAAACTGTAAGTATGCTATAGTGATTTAGCTTAGTTTCAGAAACAGTCTTTGGATTTTCCAACAAAACTTGGCAAAGTTTGACGAAAGAAAACATCTTGTTGGCAGCTCAGCCGTTCCAACAGCAGGGAGACATTGTCTAGAGTTTCCGTATTACATGAGAGAAATTCATCGAATGGGGCCACATTATTATGTACATGAATTCTACGTATTGTCAACAAAGAAGAAGAGATCACAATTAGGTATTATATCAGAAACGTCTATAGAATTTCCAGCAAGGAAAAAAAAAAAACACGCGGTTAAAGAATCAGATAGCTGTGTGCTAATTTTTCCATAAAATGTGGAAGGGTAGCCAAAGCTATTGCAGACTTAGAACTTTGTAAACATACATTTGGTGATCTAATTATATTGAATCTTTTCGAAAGTCCCAGCACTCTGAATTTTTGCGTATTTTGAAAAATGTAAACACACTCGTTAGTAGTAGTAGTAGCCGTTGCGTGATGGTTAGGGCGATGGACTGTCATGCCGGAGGTTTAGGTTCGATTTCCAGCCTCGCCACCTAATGGCGGTTATCGTGAACAAAAATTTCTCAGGGAATGTTTCCCTCGTTCAAACATTGGGAACGTGAACGATGCCCTAAAAGTTTTCCAGGGGAATTTGGCTGTCATTGCATTGGATTTTTGTTCGATGGAAATTTATTCCGTGGGAGATTCTTAAAAGGAGAAAAATTTTCGTGGGAATAAAATATTCCGTGGGAAACAAAATTTCCCGGGGAATTCCCGATAGGGCCCAATAATTAAAAAAAAAAAAAGGCTACAGCCTCTCGCGAGGAATTCACAAAACCTCCAAGAGTATGTCTTGTCATAGAAAAAAGCCGCACTCCTTGAATATCGGATTTTTTTTTGTTAGTACCAACATAACTGTCATTCTTAATACTTAAATTTAAATTAAGTTTCAGAAACATTTTATTTTTTTTAATCATACTTATAAATGTGTTGTTTTTATATCAAACTTTTTTTCAAATTATACCTGCAAAAAATATAATAAATACATTTCAAAAATATTAAAAAAAAAAAAAAAATATATATATATATGTATACAACTCTTGACATACCTGAAATTCCCGATTGTATAATTCATAGCAGTTCTCAAAAAGGAATTGATAGGTGGATCTAAGACAGGCTTTCACGCAATCTTTTACCACAGTACTAGCTCTTGGTGGACTTGATAGTTCTTGAACCTGTAAACGCGAAAGAAAATTTAAAAAAAGGTATAGCATCAAACTAATTAAAAAATAAAAAAAAAAAAAAAAACAGTTAATTTTAATGAAGAAAACATTTTTCTCGAATTCACTTCCTGATGCAGCTGCGCGCCGGTGGAAACGCCTGTTTAGCGATTGATTTATTGGTAATTTTAATTTTGGTATTCAACTCCTACTCTTATACTATCGTGGACATATGTCTGCCCCTTTAAACGCTTTTACTCAGAAAATAATTTGATTTCTATCGATAAACAATAAAAAAAAAACCAAAAAAGCCGACAAATAAGACAGGAAACTAGTGAATACTTATAAAACTGCACAGAGTGTGGACTTGAACCACAAATGTCGGTAACGTAGGTTGTTCTCCATTCACAAAAAGGCCCCAGTTAAAGCTATCATTGAAATTCATCATTGTGCAAATTTTAATAATTAATTTTAAAGACGTTAAGAAGTCAAAATCTTTGATTATTTAAATGCCAAAATAAAGCTTATGACTTTTATTATTTCAATGATCATTGATAAGGTAGTGCAATCATTGAAAAAATGAAAGTCAATTTATGTGGAAGGTTGGACCCAAACGAATTTTTTTTTGGCTATAAATATTAATAGAGTCGTCAGCTCTACATGGGCATCAAAATAATTACTGGTTTTGATTTTTAAGTGCCCTAAATCTTAAATTACAAAACTGGCATCAAAAACACAGCCACAGAAATAAAAAGTGGATATCTTGTTTTATTGGAACTTGTCTTGTTGCGCTAGTTATGAATTAAAAAACGTAATCGCAATTCGAAACACACATTCAAACTCATAAGTTGTACTTTTTGCGACCGAAATCGCAAGTAAGTTTCTTATTCGAATTACAATAGCCGTGTTTTTTTGGGAAAGCTATATATAGTACAGTAGGATTTTACACGCATTACAAATACAACATCCACAGTAGGATAACTGCCGATAAAAGGAGAAGTAGAATCCGACTGCGGATGGGTTCGTGACGTTTGTTCAAGTATCGAATGGAATTTGGTGGTTTTATTTTTAGATGTTGGTGCGATTGATAATTTAATTTGAATCTCGATGGATGTGTTCATAGAGTAGTTGTGCGTTGTTCATGGTGTGTTTTTTTTTACATTGGGCAATAAAATTAATCTTTTTCTGTTCTTCTTTGAACAGGAGCAATTTTCCGTAACGAAATTACCAAATTTCACTGAATCGTTCACACATCACATAAATTAGATACGTTTAAAATTTCAAGCGAAATTAAACGTTGATAGAAACTACAAAAAAAAATTCTATTGCAATTAGGTAAGAGTCCCAAGAAACACGTTCTCTTTTTCTATTGACAAAAAAAAACTCACTACCTGAGTAGGTTAGGTTAGGTAGAAGTGGCTGTCGGAGCCGACCCATACATAGATAGGCCAACCAGTGACCCGTTGTGTACTCACTGTACTATATTTAAAATCCCAAAAAAAAAACACGGCTAATATGTGCAATGGGCTGGGGAATGCACGGATGGTGGTCTTCAATTGCGCGTTGTTTTGAAGCCGCTAAAAATTATTCCTATAATTATTTGAATCGCAAGTATGAGCATATACGGTTATTAAATCCCGAAAATTGCATTTCCATGCAATGTTACGAATTGTTTTTTTTTTGTATTATACGTTTCCAATTACCTTTAACTTTTACTTACCTTCATTCTGAAGAAAGTTATGCTTGTTAGCAGATCTACAGTTGATTTCAGATCCATCAGCTTCTCCTGTTGCGGTGCTGGGAAATTATTGCGATACATAGACAAATCGATTCGCAGTGAATTGTGCAATTGATCCAAGAGCTTAACAAACTTTTCCTTCTGCAAGAATTAATCCCAATAACACAAGCGTATCAGTATACGAAAATGATTTTTTTTCTAAATAATGGTTCTAGTATTAGCGCTATATGATTTAGGTCTTATTTTTTATGTGCACACCAAAAATGACTACGTACCAGTACCACACTAATTTCAAAGGAAAACAAATTTTATAAAATGCTAGCATCATCGATAGCCTGATTGGAGATGTATGTTGTAGATATGTGTATGTATAGTGTTTTAGCTAAGGAGCTGGTTGCTTCAACTTTTTTAAAGCACCTTTTTTTCAGTGGGGAATTCGTCATTTTAATATCAATCAATTAGGGTGCTCAGCGCTTTAACTTTTCTTTTTAAAAACTTGTAAATTCCAGCTCCCTAATTTTCAATTTATACAATATTTTGTAATTAAGTGTTCTGCTATAGTATTGTATGTAGATCCTATTTAAGCCTGGGTATAATAAGTGTGTTATGTTGTTGCGAAGCTTTCCGAAGAGTAGGAGCTATAGATACATGATAGGCTAGATACAATGAAATCACTGACACTGAATTTTTGTATGAATTTCATAAAACTCGGCAAGTATTTTTTACTTTTTCAGAGTTCTTGGAGCTATAAATAAAGGTTTCTACGAACGAGACAAAAATAAAAAAAAAATCACACAACTTCGAAGTAGACTGATTAATTTACAATGAGAGATGATGCAAAAGGAATCAAGTACGGAATTACGTTGGGCGCCAGTTATAGCTGGCATTGAAAATTTTAATGATTTATTTTAAGACGTTTATAAAGCAAAATCTATGATATATTTTATGACTTAGGTTATATGTCTCGACAAAATAATAATTCATTTCGGATCAGCCTTTCTCATGATAAGGTATTGCAATCATTGAAATAATGAAAGTCAATTTATATCGAAGGTTGGGCCCAAACGATTTTTTTTTGGCAATAAATATTGCTTGAATCGTCAGCTTTATATTGCCATCAAAATAATTACTGGTTTTGCTTTTTAAGTGCATCAAAACTTAAATTAAAACTTTTCAAACCTAAAGACTTAACCTAAAGACTCAAAAAATCAAAGCAAAAAGAAAGTACATAGTTGCCTTGTTTAATTTATTAAACGGATCTTTTTGTGTGGTTTTGTGGTAAGGGGAAGCCTTAATCATAACGTATGACAGTTTTGCTCACGACTGATAGTAGCCGTGTTCCTTTGGAGGTGGAACAGTACTCATGAGTAGATGCAAACAATAATCTAGTACTACCATCTACTCGTGCTCTCATGTGCGAGTAGATGAGCAGAGTAGTTACGCACCTATCAACCGCTAGATGGCACCTGAATTTTCATGCAAAATGTCATTTCTTTTCAATTTGTTTACTAACTGACTTTTCGTCATAAACTTATTATGTTTTTTTTTTATAATTTCTGTGTAGAATTTCTCGATTTTGTTGTTTGTATAGATTTCAAATAATATTTATGAATAGTTGACAGTCACATGAAACTGTTGTAGATATTACTAGCAAAGTCATTTCTGAGCGTTCCATTGAGAATTTCTAGCATAGTACTCATGAGTAGTTCGCTACCTCCAAAGGAACACGGCTAGTGTATACTCTCTGATGGTTTGTCCGGGCAAAAATGTTTGATATTGACTGACAGTCAGCCCGTATCGTGTTCAATAATGTCTACCACACTTTACGCAAGGAGTGTTGGGCTTGTGAAATGTTAGAGAGTACATGTAAACAATCTGCATTAAAGTCAAATCAAAAAAACCAAACTTTGGTTTGTGTCCATGCCCACACAGAATAAAAGATTGCTCACTCAACCATCTTCTCGAGAGTACTTATGATATGTGACTGAAAAACGACTTTGAGATTATTCTTGGCAAATTCAACAAAAAAAAAAATGGAAACGAGGGCATCTCTTCCTCGATAGTCCAGAGAACATAGCTCGCATGACAAAACTTCCGGCAACTGACTCAGCCTGATTGACTTTGTGGCAGGGCAAAATGTTACCATATCAAGCACAAAGGGAAACCCCGTGCGGTCCCCCGGATAAACGAACCATCAATCAAATTATTGCAATAGACACCAGAGACTTGCTTCCAGTATCCTGGGTATCCGAATTTTCCGAAAGGACAACATCACCGAGTGGATGTTGAAAATTTCAAATCGCAAGAGATCGACAAGACTTTGCTTACAAAGTCTCTATAACCAAGTCGCCAGCATCAAGTGTAAGGAACCAGTGAAATCACTGACAAACTGCTATCATAAGGGCCGCTGCTAATTCGCTAGGCGACCACAATGAAACTGAAACTCCTGATTCGATGAAGAATGCCGGCTGGCGCATGGAGAAAAACACAAGGTCTACCAAACAATGCTGCAGACTAGAACTAGATTTCCTGAGAATTCAGCTCTGGGAACTCTACGGACAGCTAAATTTTCATCTGACAACATACTTGAAGTGCAGCTAACAATATTCGAACTTAAGACGTACAGGCTGCTGCTGCGGTTGGCTTTCAAGTTGAACTATTCTAATTCTTAAGCCGTGGGAGATGACTTGGTAGGGAGCAATGAGCATACCTCTGAATTGTGAAAATTAGATAGGAATAAGTCTTCTTAACGTTTGTCGCTTATAAAATCTTTCCATCCATTCTATGTAAATAGCCTAAAAGTTTTGGTCAAAAATCTAACTGGCCCCTATCAGTATGGTTTCAGGCCAAGAAAATAAACCGATGTTCAAATGCATTTAGGTACTAAGGCCATCTCCCAGAGAACCAAGGAGACCTTATACTAGGACCCTTGTCATCCTTGGGTGCCTGTGCTTTATTTGCACAAAAAAGCTTCAAATCCTATGAAAATATTTATTTTTTCCAGTTAGATGATTGAAGTTTGATTGAGTTCTTGACTACTTTGAATCTTTCAGGTTCAAAGTCTTTAAATCCAGGAGAAATAACAAGCTAAACAAGTAAAAATTATATAAATCTTTATGTTCTCTACAACTTAATGAGGTTCAGAACGTAGTTGTTGCATCCAACGCTAATAAGCTAGTACGCTAGTTTTCACTAGTACGCTACTAAATCTTATGTATATGGATTATCAATAATGTAGCCATAGATTACGCTAGTTGCTTAGTTAGTAACAAATTTTACGCTAGTGTGCGCTATTAGTAAGTTAGTAAAATCAAAATCCATTTGATTTTAAAGTTTACTAGCGCAAAATCTACTCTCAAAATTAATTAAACCAGTGATTTTCTTACTAGCGCAAAATATTGCACTCGCTTACAAGCGTTCTTATTTTTCTTAAGCGCATATGAGCGTACAAAATAACACACCTTCTATTAAAATCTTTAGCAAATGAAATACAAAGTTAAATATAATCATCAAAATTATGGAAGGAAAACCAACTCTAGAGGTACGATAATAATGAAGGTATTATTATACAATTTTTACATCTACAACTTTTCTGAGGCCGGATTTGTTTAGTTTTTTTTTTTTTTTTTTTTTTGTGGATTCTTTGCGTAGTGGAGTTGTTAGAGTATATTTACAAAATATATTTGCGCCTCAGTAATGACTACTGGAATCTCGATGTCATCTATACAAGGCCCATTTACAGCTTCCTCATCATTGCTATCCATAGACTGGAAAAAAAATTGTGTTTTCAAACTCTAAAGTAAGGCAGGCTTGTAGCTCATGGTTTTGTTGGTATTGTCTGTGTTTTTTTTTTTCTAATTTTAAGTGTATTCTATTAAAAAAGTCCTTCTTTTATTTTTTTTTAGTCTGTGTGAACAATTATCAAAATATTTTAACTTAACAATTCTTATAAGAAAATTAAAAACAAAATAATAGGTAATTTAGTATACTTACTCCAAAATTGCTAGCTGCAAATCGGTCACTGGCTGATACAGCCGAAGATGCTGTTGTATGGGCATAGTATGCATTAATGTTGGCCAATAGCGTGCTCATCACGGCTGGTACACCAGGACACAAGTATTTCGTTGACAAACAATGAAAATGTGTCATGGCCTGGTAGATGTTCTCAATGCCATAGCGCATGGCAAACTCGTCGACAATTTCCTCGGGAATCTCATCGAAATAAAGCTTCCATGCGTCGTCGCCTTTTTGTTGAGGAAGTTTTACCTAGAGTTTTTTTTTTAATAGAATTTATGTGGCATTTTGATTTTTTTTGCAAATTTTTTTCTTGTTAACAAATTTTTTATTTTTTTTTTAGAGAGAAATATTAGGTACAATAGATTTATACGATTTCTTAAGGACCATGCGACTCGGAGCGAGAAAAAATTGTAAGTTCAATTTTATTTGGTAATAAGGACAATCATTGAGGGATTTGCTAAACTTTTCTGAAATTTCACACTTCGTCTGCTGTGCAATCTAGAAGATGTAACATCCAAAGGTATGTTCTTAAAGGTAGTTGTTGGCATTGGATTAGGCTGGCATTGGACATCATCGTGGAAAGAAAAAAAACAAACACTGTACTTCGAATCACTGTGGATCCAGTATATAAGTTTTATAATCGGAACGATTACCTTGCTTGATGGTTCTATCTTTTGCAATGGCGGAAAAATGGTTCATTTTAAAATGAACAGACTACAGACATAGTACTACTAAACGAGTCTGACGTTCAGGTCGATCCTTGAGAAATGGATATCAACTTCAGCCTATGAATTAAACGTGACTATACGCAAGCCGCTGTTAGACGATACCAACCTTTTCAAGACTATTTAACACAAAATGCCGCTAGTATTATTGAAAAATAAGCTATCGATGGTTTTTCAGTAAGTGGTATCTCAATAACTCCTTCGAGTTTAATCCTACCAAAATGCCAAAGAAACAAAAAAAACTTGCCAGCATCCATAACGTTGTATTTGAACGGTTGCTGAATTTCCGCGATGATTTTTGCCTTTGCGAAACAGCAGCGGTGATAATTGATAAGGATATATCTCCATATCATTATCAATTATTTAAATTTTTAGAATGAGCTTTCTATAAAATGTTTATAGAAAAATATTGACAGAGGATTATTCGGCCCTATTGAGGTAACCGTCGGAGCAGAATTCTCTCCGATTTCCTACGAATCGGAGACATTTTGCTTCGAGATAGTTCTCCGATCTGCAAAATGTCTCCGATTCGTAGGAAATCGGAGAGAATTCCGCTCCGACGCACGGTTACCTCGATAGGGCCGATTGTCAACAGGAACCCGGTCGCTTGTTTCCGTGTTAGGTTATTCGGGCGTTGATTATACTTTGCCCTAAAATCAAGTCCGACCTTAGATCAGAATTGCTCCATCACATCATGATGATCCACGTTCTGCAGAGCTGATAAATCTTAGTACAAACCTCGCCAATTTGATGCAGAAGCATTAAGATAAAACTTATAAATTAAAAAAATTCATTTGTGACATTTCACAAAAAAAAAAAAAAACGGTAAAACAAAATTCAAAATTTATACCATGGAGAAAAAATCGGAAAAAATAAATTAAAAAATAAAAGAAACATTCATAAAACATGGAGATGATATTACAACAATTGTTCATACTTTTTATCCAGCAACCAGATTCAGATAAACCCTGCTGAATAGTGAATAGGTTTTTTGAAAACCGTTATTTTTATGAAGAAAAGTGTTATAACCATTTTTTGTAGGAAATTTCCTAATTTTTTTTAATGCGTCATCAACATTTTTTCTGTACAAGGCACCATTAGGGAGATATTCCTGAAAAACCATTTTGGGCGGCCTTTAACCCCCCGTAAAACTGTTAGCGGCGCTCCTATCGATTGGGACTTTTTACAGTTTATTAAGAACACCATTAGGAGGACGTATACCAAAATCCAGCTTTCCGGCGATTTTTTCGGAGTCAAATGTCTAATATGACTGGACTATTGGTAATGTGAAATTTTACACCAAGTTTCCAACACTTGGTTTTTTTTACTATGGGTTTTGACAGCAAAATGTGAAAATTTGTGAAAATTTGCAAGAAATTTCACGTAACCAAACAGACTGAGTGTAACAACAGTCGGCTAAAGAATATAAATACAAATTAGCTCTTTGCTATTTGACGATTAGGGCTTTCGCTATATTTTCGTTAGACATTTTTGAGAACATATGAAATAATAATATATTAAAATTTAAGAGTCACAAATAAAAATGATTTATGCTACCGCTTGGTGTCTTGTATACAAAAGTGACGTTTTATATAAAAAAAAATGTTTCAGTGAACGACTGCGAATATCAGAAAAAAACGAAGACCTCAAATCCTATTTTGTGAAAAAAAAATAGTCTATTCAGTGAAGTGTGTTTTAATTTAATAAAATTCCAACCATATTCAAGTGCGGCTGATTGATATAAATAAAATAAATAAATTTGATAATGCGACAGCTCGTGTAGAACCAGGGCCTTATTTCATAGAAATTGACAGGTGACACTTGTCTGACAAATTTGTATTTCATAAAATATTGACAGGTGACAAATTTGTCAGAAAAATACAATGACAAATTTGTTATGACAGTTTTGTCATTGTTGTGATAATGGAAAGGATAACAAATTTGTCATGACAATTTTGTCACTGTCATATTTTGACACATTTGTCGTGACAATTTTGGCATTGTATGATCTTGAAGTTTGTCATGGCCTACATAACGATGAAAAATGGAACAAAACTAGGAATCGGCAAACGGCATCACTTTCACTTGAAAAAATATTTAACATTTTAGCTCAACTTTTGTCTTTTCATTGTCAACAATTAACCGTTACTTAGTTTCCTGTCACAATTGTCAGTTTAATACCGACAAATATGTAAATTGTATATTTTTTTTTGTTTCATAAAAGAATTGTCACTACAAATTTGTCAGAAAGTTCCTGACAATTGTAGAAAAATACTTGACAGTTTTTTTATGAACCGAAAAGTTTACAATTTTTGTTTCATAAAACAATTGTCACTCCAAATTTGTCAGAAAATTCCTGACAATTATTGTAGAAAAATACTTGACAATTTTTTATGAACCGAAAAGTTGACAATTCTCGGGTATTTTGCGACAATTCTACAAAATTGTCAAATTCTTTATGGAACGGATTTTGACAATTGTCAAGTTGTAAATTACAAAATTGTCACCTGTCGCAATTGTCAATGTTTATGAAATAGGGCCCAGGGCCTAGTAACTTACAACTGTCAACCATTTCTATGTCCGTGTTATTGACAGGAACGGAGGATGGATTATTACGATATCACAAACGACAGCTGTCAAAATTTAAATGGGAAATATTTAACAAAAAAATGCAGAAAATTCTCTCATCAAATTAATAGGTACCGTATTATATTGCTTCAATTGCGTCATGTTAAGGATAGAACACTAAAAATGTTTAATCATCACACACAATTTTGGCATGTATCCGACATTTAACCAAAATTTTCGGTCAATACTTAAAGCAGTACGCCTGTCAACTTATAGTTTTGTGTATTGATGACTCCAGCTTTATCTTAACTTTTATGTTAATTAAATGTTATAAGCGAAACAGAAATTAAGGACTTTGGCTGTGTTTAACAATTGAAATAGATTGATGGTAAATTATTGGCGAAATGGATTTCTTCCTATTTAAGATAAGAACATCTTTCAAACATGATGTAATGAAGCAATTCTGTAGCCGGATTCAAAGCTATGGGTTCCGAAGCCTTAAAGACAAAACCACCGGAAAAGCATAGATTGTTTCCTGCGAAATGTTTAAGTAGATTTAATCTGCGGTTTGTTCGTTTTCTCTGAATGATTCCATTTCATGTTAGTAAAATATTATAAATCCGTAGATAGAAAGTTCTTACAATTCGAAATTTCTCGCTCCTTGAAAATATATCTAGATAGATTTCGAAAGAAAGGAAATTAAAGTTAAGGAACACAAAAAAAAAAAAACCGCAAACACGCAGGCTGTGTAAATAAAATAGAGGTGCGCTTGTTTTTCGTGTCTTTTTGTAGAGAGAGAGAGAGAGAGAAAGAGTGTGTGTGGAGAGAGAGAGAGAGTGGAAAAATGACCTTTCGAAAACTTACCATTCCGCAATTCTCCTCGCACAGATAATGAAATAAATTTTCATGAAGACAAGTGTACTGGACGTGGTAAGGTGCTACTTTCTCTTCACCTTTGATTTCGACCGATATGTGTAAGCGTATTGCACCGGATACAGCTGATTTATCAGTACGTTTCTCTAGATTATACCACACATCCATTTCGCCAGAGAGTGTTCGCACTTCGATTATTGTCTGGCCAAGGAAGTCATCGGATTCACGCGTCAACTTCTGACGAAGTTTCGACTTGAGATCGTTATCTTCGTCCCAGACGCGTACTTTGATACGGTCCGATGAATTGTGGCATTCGCTGCGGAGATTAGATTTATTTTTCTATGTTTTTGCGATGTAGGTACGTATATATATTTTATATAGGTATTCTTTTTTTTTTTTTTTTTTTTTTTTTTATAATTTTGATGTTGGTGTTTTTGTATTGAATATGGAAAATTTGTATTTTAAATATTACATAGTATGGTTTATTCTGTTGGCAATTATTTTTTTTTTTTTTCAGCCGAAAGGACTATATAGGCATTTATATTGTAGGGACGTTGCATCCAGAGTGTAGGATCATAAGAAATAATACCAATGCTTATCAAAGTCGATAAAAGAAAAAAACAAAACAGATATAGTAATACTAATTCCAAGCTGAGTAGCTGTTCTATTAGAACCCCCACTATCCCCCTTCTAATGAACTTGGAAATGAAGGCACTTTTGACAAATCTGCGGAGAGCAACAGATTGTTTATGTGGATGACGTTGTTTTTGCCGTATGAAGATCTAGAGCAAGGAAAGTTTTGTAAAATTGGTCTCCCGGACATTCACATGTGCCGGGCCATAGGAAAGCTTATGTTGATTTCAGCAGCCAAAATAAATAAATACACATAGATCATAGCTATCTACCCAATAATAGGCGTGTTTTTTTGCAAGCACGGAGAAAATTGGTCGAAAAAAAACGACATCGGGGACTACCAACGCCATCACAGAAAAAACATGGAGTTTTCATACAAACTATCGATAACATGTATGGAATTCATGCCGGTAACAAAGTTTTTCTCCGTGCCTAAGTTAAGCACCGAAAATTCTCCGTGCTTAGCTAACCCCGAATTGGCTTAGTTGTTGTTGCATTTAACACTTAAACTATTAAGCCTCGACATCGTTTTTTTTTTTTTCATCCAATTCCCTTCGGGCTTGCAAAAAAACACGGCTGAAAAAAAAAACGTTAAAATTTTTGTAGGTTTATGCTAATTTTTTTTTCATAAAACATATGAAGAGAACAAAACTTAGGTTGACAAAGCAGATTTCGACAGCACTCTGAATCTGACTTTCGAACTCATATTAACTCTTAAATTTTCTTTATAATTTTTGTCAAATAAAAATGGCAATTGCCGTTTTGTTTCATTTAAACAAGAAGCGATCAAAAATTTTGCTAACATCGTTTTGCAAACTTTGGGAAAACACTGCAAAGTTTTAAAGATTTTGAATGAAACAGCAATGACTTGAGTGAGCTAACAGTACCACCAAGTTTAAATAAATAAGCTGAAGTTGGTGTTTAGTGTATTTTGTGTTTAATTTAATTTGAAAAAACTTTTTGCTATAACTGAGGCTCAAACAGTTAACACAACCTCTCCGGGCTATGTCCATCCATACACAAGTTTGATTTTTTTTTTCTTGATTGACAAAATTCCTTCATTTATGCTATATTTAAGCCATTTATTGAGATACTCTATAGTTTAGTGACTGATGTCCATTATTTTTGCCAATTTTTTGACAAAGATGATGGCACTCTTTTAGTTATGTCAATCAGAAATTTCGAATGCTTCGCAAGATGCGGTTCAGTTCCCAGAGCCAACAATTGTAGGCTTATCTAGGCCCTTTAACACTATAGTAATAGCTTACACATGGATAGACAATTTGTTCGTTTGATAACCTTCTTTTACGAATAAAAATATCATAATAGTTCCAGCCACTGACAACATACACTTCATTAAATCATGGCCGTATTCTTACACATTTAAGAGGTCGTTTTTATGATGTGTGTGAAAAAGTGTTGAGTTATTCATCCCTTAAACACCAATGGTCGTATTAATAAACATTGTCTAACTTTAGACAGCCGTCCAAGTTTTTTAAAAAACCTTTCTAATTGCTGCTAAAGTGACTTTTCGTTTTATCTTGCTTTAGACAACGTAATCTAAACCTTGAGAAATGCAATATTTTTTTATTAAATAAAGCATATTTCCGACTGTTTCTAAATACTTAGACATAGTTTAAACAGCCAAAAATCTAATTAATAAGACCACAAATTTGTGAAGTTAAAGTTATCTGCTGCCTATCACATGCCACAGGGCCATTACATATTCCTTGCGTTCAAGAATTTAGCGGAGAGGGTGTCAACATTTTCAAATATCTCGAGATGTTGTTGCATCAGCTGTTTTCTACTTGGGATTACAAAAACACAAACCTATCCCGTGACCTAAAGCACTATCTTACAAAATTGTAATTACAAGCATTTTTTTTCAACAAATTTGTAAAAATCAAGATTTTGTCTTTATTTTTTTTTTTTTAATTACATATTTGTACTTGTGAATAAAGTCACAAGTTTGTTGACAAACGTAATTTTTCGTTGTACAGAAAAAAATTTACAATTACAAGCAAAAAAAAAAAAATTTTTGCGAAAATTGTTTCTTTTTTTTTGTTTAAGGTTTTTGTTGAAAAATTATTAAAGCGTCCACAATTTTGTTTCAGTTTGTGAACAAATTCTACAAGTTAAAGATGGTTTGTAAATTCTTCTACAATTTTTATTTTCTCATATATTTCAAATGTCTTTGCGTAAAAGGAACAACAGTAGCGACCACGGTTCGTATTTTACTTCGATTGAAGTAGATTTACTTCGGTTTTGAGGAAAAAATTAAATCTACTTCCCTACTTCGCTTTTTCAAGATCTACTTCTATTTTTTATCGAAAAATTCTTTAATTTAAAGAAAGATCACCACCCACGTTTAAGCTAAAAAAAAAAATTACTGTTGTTTCAAACAAATTCTAAATGTCAAAAACTTTTTTCTGAACGAATTATTTTTCTTTATTCTTTGTTTTCATTCTCTTTTGCTAATAATTTGTCAGTGTGCTTATTTTATTTTTCATAAATAAATTTATTTTAAGAAACAATTTTTTAAGGTTTGAGTTGTTTTATAATTTTTAAATCTACTTCGCTTTTTTTCGAAATTTTTAATCTGAAGTCCGAACCCTGGTAGCGACAGTGATTCGCTGAAGCGGTTTTCAACGTTGCAAAAAAAAGTCTATCGTCCGCGTATTAATTATAATTTGAACAATAGTTTAAATTTTAATGGACGATTTCGACTCAATTATTCTTAGGCAGAAGAAATAAAACATAAAAAGGGAAAGGAATTTGTGCGTTGTAACTCCAAGACAACAGGTATTAACAACCTTACACTTGCTTGGAAGCGGAAGGCTATATCATGGAGTTGGGGACATGCACGCCGCCCGGTATTGATAATTCTACATTATGTAGATGTGGTCAAGGAGTATGTAAAGCTACTGTGGATTTTTATTATATAAAAATGTTGTTTAGTGGCTTAATCATAATCTTCCATTCAGTTTTCTTTTTTTTTTCTGATGGGTCAACTTATCAGAATTTTTTTTTTTTTTTGTCACTTATCAGAGATGCGAGTTTTTTTTGTTCTGGATATTCATAAAGATGTTTGCTCAACAACAATCGAGAAAATTGTGAATAAAACTTGCAGCTTACAGTATGTAAACATAAATGGTGCAACAGTAAATTGTAAAGTTGAACTGTACCAACAATATTCTAATCTCTTTACAAAATTTGTGAGCACACTAATTTGTAGATAGTGCAACAAAAATTCATATATACAAGAATTTTAATTGTGGATTACAATCACAAATTTTGTGGTTGTACTGGTGCTTGGGATAGATATCTGAACTCGGTAATTTATTAATAAACAAATGACTAGTTGACAGATGTCAAAATTCTATCTCGCCGTTGTTCGGCGTTTATTAATCGGAAGGGTTAGAGTTTAAAGATTGGATTTGGTTCACAGAGAATATACGAAGAAAAATGATTTATGACAAATGTCTTTAGAACGACTAATCGCAAAATATATGTGTAAAATGTTGCCTACAGGAAATTCAAATAGCGTTTTTAAAGGGTAATTTAGAGTTGCAGAGCAGAAAGTTTTGTTCTTAGTTTTAGTCACTTCTTTATCTTCCTTCTCACTGATGACTGATACTGGATCCCATTTTATTAACTTATGATCATACACTCTGTTGTTACGTTCTGCCTATTATCCTTTGATTTTTTGAAAAAATAACTGAAAATTAATATTTTGTTTGCATACTAAAATAAGCAATAATAATTTATAAATAAAAAATTCCTGGTAGAAAAAAAAATTAAAAATGATGAATAGAAAATAAAAATAAAACAGATAGAGAGAGAGAGAGAGAGAGCGTTTAATAAGTGGGGTGTGTTTTTGTATTTTTTTATGTTAATTTTTTCTGTTTTTGGCGAACTAATCCCACAACAACAGACAATACTCACAAGTGAAACTTCTCATTCCACACAGGATTCAACTCCTGTGGCATTGTGCGTGTACGTTTTTTCACCTTGCTAACCTGCACCGTCACATATGGATCACTGGTACCGCTTTTATCCTTCGCTATCAGGCCTTGAGCACATATCACTGTAGCAGCACACAATATTTTTATACAATGGCGTCGTTTTTTTTTTTTTTTTTTTTTTTATTAATTATCATTAATTCCGTTATTTTTTTTTTTTTTTTAGTTTTTGTGATCGGATCGCCCCCAAAGCACAAGCACAAGGTTGTGTGGTTGTTGATGTGGAAGCGAGATGAAGCGGCGCGATAATTTTTTTTTATCATCGTAACGAATGAGTGTGTGCAACGATACAAACAAATACCACCATTTTTTTTTTTTTTTTTTTTTTTTCGTGATTGTGTTTAATTTTGTAAACAGGGATTCAAGGAAGAAAGGAGAAGAGAAAAAACGGAAGTGCATTTTAAATTATTCTTATCTTATTAAATGCATTTTTTGTTAAAATATTTTTAATCTAAAAATAACTCTGAACATTAACATTTAAAAAAATATGTTTCTCTATTAAAAAAAAAAAATTGAAAAAAATTGGTTCTATTGTGTGTGCATTTTTTTTTATGCAATGATCAGAGTTATATATTTAAATTTATATAAAGTTTTCCAATTTTTCAACTATAGTTAAATTGTGTTTTTTTTTTTTTTAAAATTTGATTTTTGTTATTAAATTTAGATTTTTTATAATGATCAGTATGTGAGTGGCTCATGGTTATTTTTTTCTAAAAAAAAAACATATTTTCTCTGCGTTGCGTTAGGTGTAAAGTAGAGAATAATTATAGTCAAAATTAAAATGTGTGTAGAAAGTGTGTTATAGAAGAAGTTTTAACTAATTTAATTGACGAAGAGCTCATGTTGATTTGGTTTAGTATAATCAATATATTAGTTTAAACAAAAAATAAAATAAAAAATCTGACATTCTTTTGATCAGAAAAAGAAAAAAAAAATAATTATCTTTACTGTACCACAAAACTAAATGAAAACGAGTTATAGTTTGGTGAAAAGTCAAAATCTTCAATCATGTTGAGCAATATTAAATATGACCATTGTGTTGAGCATAAGCCAAATTCTCTTATGCAGTTAGCTTTCAAATTTTTTGGCAACATGATTGTTTTTTATGGCAGATGATCGAGTATTTCTGTCTATTAAAAAAAAAAAAAAATTCGCTTCTTCACAAAAAAAGAAATGAATTCTTAATTTAAAAAAAAATAATACTGTTAACTAGTTCTTGCTCTCATTCAAGCCATGGTAAAAAAACAGCAAGTTAATGGTGTTTTTTTTTTCATATTTTTTAAGTTAAAAAAAAATTAACAAAATTTCATATTTTTGTGTTACAATAAAGATTAATTATAAATCAAATTAAAGAAAGACATATTTTTAACAGAGCTCTTCGTTTGAGTTGTTCACGATTTTTTGCATATGTTTGTGTTGTGTCTTTTAGACAAAACCAATAGAATATAGTTAAACAAAAAAAAAAAACAGACAAAATCAATTCAAAGAAGAAAGAAAAATTAAAAATAAATTGAGAGACAAAATTGGAACTATGTATATTATGAATTTTTTTTCACAAAAAAAATTTTAGAGTTAGAAAGAGTGTTGGAGAAAGTAGAAATATTAGAAAATAAGTGTTATAGCGGAGTTAGCCAGTGTTGTGGTGTTGTTGCCATTTAAATCAATAAAATAACACAGGCCAACATATAACATTTCCCATATACAGAAACCAGTTACATATATGTTTAGTTATCCGATTGCGAGGATTTGTTCCTGTTATTCAATTACTCCATCACATCAAACTTTCAAGTTATTCTAATTTTGCAAAGTAAAAAACGCGCTCTTTCACTGCATTTAACGTAGAGTTACATCGCCAACAAAATATTACTCTCGCTTTCTTGCAAGTCTGCTAGGATTGGATATAAAAAAAAAACGGGCCAAACCGATTTATCGTGATTGCAAAACAAAAACTAGATTTAGTTAAGTCTAGATAAATTAATGGGCTTATCTGATAACCTATATCAATGGTAGTTTTTTTTTTTTTTTTTTTTTTTTTTGTGAGCCGACTCTGAAAATCTAGCCCAATACCAAAAAAATTCCGATTCCGACGAATGAATATTTTTGATATTGCTTTTTGTACTGAAAGGATGCAATCGGCATGAAAAGCAATAAAGCATCAACCAAAAATATTAATTCGACCAGAATGCGCTGTCAAACTACAAAAAATTTAAAAAAAATTTAGATTTATATAACCTATGGCTTTTTATCCAGGTTATGGCAACACTGCTCACTGAAGCTTGTGTCATGAATCAACCAACAGAAAGTAAGTTTCCGAATTGTCGAGACGAGAAATCACCCATAATGGACTTTGGTAAAAGAAATAATCTATTTCTTTTTCCTTTTTCACCAAATATCATTTTCAATAAAGTTAACTGCTGTCAGGAGAGCTCTTCACTTAAACAAGTAAAAGTGAATTTAAACTAGCAGCAAATCGTAGATGATTATGGATGCATCATACTTCTGAGAAAAAAAAGGCCGTTTCGGATTCAAATTTTGTCTAGCCTTCCAATTTTCTATTATGGAATACACGAGTGAAAAATTACTAAAGTGAGAAACAGATTGAAACAGCAACAGCAACAGTGGCCGCCATTAATTTAGAACCAACGTATTTCAATTGTGCAACACAGATAAGAACAGCAACAGCAACAGCAACAGCAACAGCAACAGCAACAGCAACGTCAACGGCGCCGTTAGGCCTAAGTCCTAAATTTGCTGTTGCTGGTGTGGTACCACGAAGAAAATGCTTTGAAAAATGTGGGTGCTGGTGCTGGTGGCAATGTGTTTGAGAAGTTTTTGCTGGCCAGCGTGCTGTTTGCTGTTGATGGTGTTGGTGCTGTTGCTGGTTTAATCTGTTTCACGCATAATTCCGCAGGCCATCAATTTTTCATTGGTATTTTGGTTAATTTCGGTAACGTCAAGGCAAATGCAATGTGGAATAAGTCGACTTGCGGATTCTCTAATTGGCATGATTATAATTTCTCGAATTAACATTGACATCAAATATGGCGGGAAAACTCTTTTTTACACATTTAAATTAGAATACCTATTGCAAAAATACAATGTGATGTAGTAATTGTGCGGCAATACTTGAATTCAGGACATCTCTGTCTTCAAGATTAAGTCTCTTTTGATCCTTTTTGAATCACATAATTCGGCCCCTGGTTTCTGTTGGGATAATTTTTATTTAATTTTGTTGACCAGTGTTATTTATTTCGGGTCATCCTCATAAATGTTTATGTTACATTGTGTATAATGTGAAAAGTCAAAGTGTATTTATAGTGGATTAAAGCAAAAATACAAAAAGAAATAAAAATGAATGCCATTATTATTTTTTTTTTTTTTTTGTAAACAAAAATAAAATAGAAAAATAGTGAAGTTTCCAAAAAAATTTGTGAACACATAAAAATCACAACATAGAAAGAGGGAAAAAGGATGACATTGCCCAATTTACATATTAAAATGTATATATACATCCACCTAATAACATCCACACACACACATACCAAGAACAATGGGCAAACCGATCGATAAGTTCATCACACATGCAACAATACATTACACTTTTATAATATATCGAAAACAACATACATAGATAAAGAGATGCTTTATATGTAAGTACATACGGGTGTTGTATTAGTATAACAAAAGTGCTTTGCAATTAATAATGAGGATGTCTTTATTTGCTGAATAAATCATGTCTATATAATTAAAAAAAAATTAAAACAACAACAAATCTATGCCAATTGGGACAAGAATCCATTATTTATTTATTTCAGCGATCTTTGTCCCAATTTTATTCGGGACGCATCAATTAGCATTCAAAGTGAGCCAAAGTGCCATATGGAATAAATTTGACTGTTTTTAATGCTTTGGTGCCAAAGTTGCTCATGTGTTTGCACAGAACTTAAACTCTCTTAACAAATCGAAGAACAGACTTCAGGAACTGTGATTTTGAATTTCTGTTATAATCTTTTATAAAAATTCATGTTTTTTATTTTTTTAAATTGTAGATATTCACGACAAATGCAGAATAATATTTCAAATATATTTTAAACATAATGCAAGCAGCTCTAATAAAAGTATTATAAATGTAAACTAAATAATAAAAAAAATTATGAATATAAAATAATATTCAACTATTATTTGATCTGATGCTGATTGTATTGAAATCGAAATTTAATTAATACTACAGAATTAGTCCAGTCAACGAAGGAAAAAATATGCCTTCACCAGGGAAATAAATCCAACAGTTTTGAAACTTGGCACACGTATTAAGAGAGGCCTGGTGATGAAGTGTATAAAAGTCCCCATGAATCCGAGGCGAACTCTAGCGGCAGAAAGGTGTAACATGTCGTCTTTTTTGGTTTTTCGTGTTTATCTCAGAAATTGTTTGTTCTTTCAAAAAATAAGTTGAGACAAAAAAATGGCTTATAAAATTCTCTACAAAATTGATTATGACCAAATTTTTCATATGTGTCATAGTTATAAAGATATTTGGCGCCTAAAATTGGTATTTTTTAAATTTCTTAAAAACAGCTACATTTTATATAGTCTTAAGCCGGTAGCAAATTTTGGGAGTGGATGTATAACCCAAATTCATATACTAACATATATGTTTAGGTAAACGCGTTATTATACCAAATTCAACCATCTGGCAGGTTTTTTTTTCAGCCGGGGAAGGGGGTGGGCGTTCGAAAACGTCTGGTATTTTTAATCAGTGCACAATCCTTTATTTGTTATATACAGGGCGATTCGCATAAGGTGTGACAAAACACTAGAGCTTAGATTCAAGTTGGTTCGAGACCAAAGAAAATCGTAAGTGAGGGGGACTATTCCCCCTCGTTTACCCAGGAGCGGTAATTTTTTAAAAAAATTGACTCCAAACAGAAAAAAAAAATATAAAAAAAAACAACGGTAACTTACAATGTCATGCTACACCATTTTGTAGAGTCCAAAATTTCTTCTTTTAGATTGTTTGTAAATAAAGTTGTTTTAGTGGAAATAGGATCTCTGGATCATTAAAATAAGGGATTGAAGTCGAATTTAAGAAAAACTTACTTTTATTATTTTCAATTTTCTCAAAAACTAGAAGACATTTTGACATATGGTTTTTAGTATATTTGACTATTAATTTAAAGGAGCACTAATATTAAACATAAAAATACAACTTAATTACTTAAATTCTTGAACAAAATCAGTTTGAACACATTTTATTAATTTTTTTTTTTTAATTTTGAGTTTGAAAAATTACTTTTCAAAAACTCTTCACTAAAACAACAGGTGTCAAATAACTTTATAAATATGACAGATATAAAAAATTTGGTCATAATCTATTTTGTAGAGAATTTTCTAAGCTATTTTCTTGTCCCTGGTTATTTTTTTGAAAGAACAAACGTTTTCTGAGATAAACACGAAAAACCGAAAAAGACGACATGTTACACCTTCCTGCCGCTAGAGCTCGCCTCGGATTCATGGGGACTTTTGTACTCTTCATCTTTAGGCCTCTCTTAATAAGTGTGCCAAGTTTCAAAACCTTTATTGACCGGACTAAATATGAACTTACGAAACAGCCAGACATATGAATAATAGAAAATCTGAAACGTTTATACTTGGAATAGTTTGAAAAGTAATCAAGCAATTCTCATGGAACGTAAGATCACGCCTTCAAAGCTTCGCATACGCATGCAAGGCAAGAGATCACAGATCTTGAATACAAAAAAGAGACGTATAGTAGTTAAAATGAATCGAAAAGGCCACTTCAATGCATTTCCAATATCCTTGCGTTCCTTGGCTAAAAAAAAACCATACTTTGGAATTGTAAGGCGAAAATAAGTCCAGAGCAGCTATTGACGGATTAAGAAAATAGCTAAAATTTGAATGACAATGGGCTACTGGTCACGGAATTGGCAGCACCAAAAATTTAATTACACCAGGGGGGTCATTCCGTAATTTTCAAAACGATAATCATCAAAACGATTATCGCTGACGTGATCGTCAATAATTTGCTTCACGTAATTCAAACACTATCTCCTCGTCTATCGTTTTTCCAGAGATTGTCAAACCATCATTGAAATGTCATAATAACAATTTGCGTTATTAGAACGAAGTTCTTTAGTGCACGGTTTATTTGTAAGCCCAATAAATCGGCAGAAATTTACATAAGATGGTGGCGCAGTGGAATAGGTACTTGCTTCTTAACCGAGGGGTTCGGCGTTCGATTCCTGCTGGCGACACGTTTTTTTTTTTTTTTTAATTTTCATATAATTTGTATTTTTCTCAAATGTTTGTTGCCATTTTGCAAAATAAGTAAATTATTTCACTCATTTAACTATAGTCGCGTACAAACTTACATACAATCATGAAAACAAATGCGAAACGATACCTATTTAGGTATCGTCCAAAAGCTATCGTTTTGACGATAGCGTTTTGATGATAATCGACTTACGTGAAGCAAATATTTGATCGTCAAAACGTGATCGTCCAGACGATATGCATTTTTAGGGTTACGTGAAGTAAGACTATCGTCAAAACGTTATCGTCGGGTGATAATCGTTTTACGGAATGAGTCCCCAGGTTTCCTACATAAATGTTTATAAAGGAAACTTTGTATAGGGCTATCAAAATTCAGAATTTGACCTGACACATTTGACCAGGCGTGGTTAAAAAAGGAAAGTACATTCCATTTCCATAAATTGGCCAAAATGACAAAGGGTAAAAAAGAAATGCACGCCATTTTGGCATTCACAATGACAAGCGGAAGCGACATTTTGACATCATATTTTTGACAGATAAGGATGCCGGCAACAAAAAGTTGCCCTATGAGCGAAGGTAAGCAACAAAAAGTTGCCGGGAAAAAAGTTCCGCGTGCAACTCCGTGCAACAAAAAGTTGCCTAGTGTGCGCTCTCCCATATAAGCTATTGAGGCGAGCAACAAAAAGTTGCCTGGTGGGCGATGAGCCTAACTCAATTCAAATAAAATTTGCAGGTGTTTTAGGCAAGAGGGGTGAGAGCAAAACAAGTTATGTTCATAGGAGAAAGCTAGCCGCTTTTCTATGACAAATTGCCTTAGATGAAAATATCGTTGCATTATACATTCTGAATTATGCAGGCGACATCGACATTACAGAGAGAGAACCGAAGAAGCTCTACAGGAATCCTTAATTTAGCTAGAATGGCCGGCAAGAAACCTAGATTAACTTGTAGGTAAATGTGATGCATGCATTGTCTGTGAGAAAAGTGAATCAAACTTGAATAAACTACCCACTCGATAACAGAATGGAAAAAGTAATTTAACCTCAACAAGGCCTATTATAGCCTATCAAAGCTCCTTAAATACAGAAACTTTACAATTTACAATCATTCCAAACTGCTTATTGAATAAGTCTGTGGTCTTACCAACATGTGGCCATATAATATGGTTTTGAAAAAATGGGACCCGACTTTTTTTTCCGAATTTGAGAGAAAAAACTTACAAAGAAATTTTAAATCCCGATCTGTATGCGACCCACCTCAAATATTGCGAATAAATCGGCTCGAAAGAACCTATTTGCTGTGCATTTAACCACTACAGAAATTGTTTACGATACAGAGATGGCAACAGGGTGACATCTGACATCGCCGCAAGATCGGGATGGCTGGAGACGTCTTGTTGAATTAGTAATGCGGTGATGATGATGATTACTTACTTTCCTTCAGAGTATTTTTCATCGAGCAGTTAGTTATCAATGTTGACGCAAAAAAAAACGAATTTAAAATTATTCCATTGAATAATATTTTTCATAGATTCAAATACTATGAAAAACGGTAAATATAGTTCGAATCAAATTTTAATTGATTTTGTTGATTGAGTTTTTGATTTTTGAAATAAACAATAATAGATGATTAAGAAAATGCATTTTCCAGCTCTATTTGTTGTTTCGCATTTCAAATATAAACCAACTCTACATTACATGCGTATATTTATAGGGAGGATTACAGTTTCAGAAAAATTCAGAAAATATTATTTTAATCGCAAATAAAATAAATTTAAATATTTATGATGTAAAGGTTAAGTTAGATAAATAGTTTAAATCATTTTTTCTTTAATTATTTTTGAAAGTATTTTAGGTTCCTTTTTATTTTTTTTTTTTCATCAAGCATCTAAGAATTAAAATATAAAGAAAACTTGGACAGGATTTTATATACAAACGTTATTCAACATAATGCGTGTTGAATTTGTTTTTTTTTTAGTATTTAATAATAGTGTGCTATAAATTTATGTATGTATAACATTTCCCCATACAATAAAATGAAAAAAAAAAATCTATTATTGTTAATAAAAACGAAAACGGAAGAAAAATGTCATCTAATTTATAGATACAATTTGTTTGCTATAATTTTTGTTTGATATAAATTATTAAATTTGCTTTACAATTTTTGTACAAAATTATTACAAAATGTTTATCCAATTATTGTTTTTTTTTTCTTTACTGAAGGATTTGTACAATTTTTGAAAACGTGTAGGAAAATATAGAGGAGATAGAAAGTATTTAAGAAATATTATTTTTTTTTTGTTGGTTGAAGAGGAAAAATCTAAATATTACCATAAGCTATTTGTTTTATATATATAGTATATATATTTAATTTGTAGGTATATATTAAAGTAAAATTATTAAGTAAAACAATATTTTTGTAGAAAAAAAAATATAAATATAAAAAAGAAAATAGTTAAGAAAGTAGTATAGTAGTAGAAAGAAAGAATTGTGTGTTTATTTTTATGGACAAAGTTAGTATGGCAATTTAGAGAGTGAAGGGACGTGAATGAGGTGAAGAGGGGTGATGAAGGAGCTTATAGTGAAATTTTAGCAAGACAAACACGGTTTTGCTCTAAAAGAAAAATAACTTGTCGAAGATGCGAAAGGGAGAGAGAGAGAGAGAGCGAGAGAGAGCGAGAGAGAGAGAGAGATTGAAATATTGTTTTGTTTGTTATATTTAAGTTGGAGGTCTTTGCATTTAAGTTTAGAGAACTTTAAACTATTTTTTTCTGTATAAAAATTGCTTTTTTTTGTATGTCCAAACACTCACTTTATGCGCCACTCAAATTATTATGACAACGTGTAAAGGTTTTCTTAGTCTAGAGACCCACCTTTCTAAAGCAATTTCCGTTAGGTACATGGGTTGTAGCGCCCATCACTTTCCCATATAACACAAAGTACAAAGTGAGTAGGAACGTACTTAGTTCGGCATAAGTTGGTGATATTCATACGAAAATGGCGGTCAAAATTAATCTACTTTTTATCCCCTAATCTACTTTCTGAAAATTTCATTGATTTTTGTCAGCCAAAAAAAAAAAAAAGGCCATATTAATTATATTAATTAAATTTTTTTTTTTATTTAGCGAGAGACAGGTTAGAGCAGCAACAGCATCGTTAAAAGCAACAGCTTTCTGTTTATATTTGAAATATCGAATCAAAGCATTTTCTTTGTGATTCCACACCAGCAACAGCAAATTAAAGATTTTTTTTTTTGAACAATTGAAATGCATTGGTTCAAAATCAATGGAAACCGCTGGCTGGCTGGCTGGCTGCTGTTAACGGTACTGTTGTTCCTCCTGTTTGTTTCCCGCATGTCTGTTGGATAACTTTCCTTATTAATAAACATATATCATAATAGCTCCAGTCTTTACCACTAAAAGTACGGCAGCACTTCATCAACACTCTAAAAAGTATTCGAATACATGTGTGACACACAAACACTCATTGATGACAAATAATATACGTCCCTTCAAGCAAATTCACTGACCAAACTCTCTCGGTCTTTCTTGGATCTGTGCTAAACTGAGTGTTTCACACACACATACAAAAATTCTTTGTATCTACAGGCATTTTCCCCACTTCTTTTTATATTTAGTTCATCTCTGCAAGTGGAGTAGCGAAGTTATAGTTTTTTTGTGTTCTATATTCTTATGAAAAATTTAGAAATGGTGGCTTCATAAATAAAATATTACTGTTTTTCGTTCATTTGGTCTTTTTGTAGCGCAATAATATATGTTTGTAAATTATATTTATATAAATGATGAAAATAGTAGTGTTGAAATGAAAAAAAAGCTTTCTTTGTTTCTTGTAGGTAAACTCGATTGGAGAAATTTGAAATGAGAAAAGCTTTGTGGGGAAGTAATTTTTTTGCGATTCGTTTTGGATCCGTTTTGGTATCGGTTTTCGCTGAGTATGGTGAACTCTCACTCTCACAATATATGCGCAAGTGGGTCAGTGGTGATTCTAATTTCCGTACTAATTTGAGCCGACAAACGCAGTTTTGCGGATCCGTACGCGGATTCCTTCATACGTTGTTGACTACGGGTGCAGATCCAAAACGGACTCTTTTGATTAAAGGGGAGTTAAAGTTATGCGCTCCCTCTAACATGTCACACACGTCACGTACATACTTATTTATCAAAAAGATTTCAAAATTGACAGATGGGTAAGTCTTATGTTGATGTTGTTTTTCGTTTATTGAGCAGGCAGATAGTTACTTATTAACTATTGTCATAGATTTATTTATTTTTTTCTTAATTGCCAAGAAATATAATATCTACTTAATGTTTCATATACTGATGATGACAAGTTGCTACTAACGTTATTGTCCAAGCCCTCTTTTACAGAAATTTCCGACGTTTAATCGCGATATAGGCAACGAGAGAAGTTTTAGAAGTAAAATTTATAGCATTTTAACTAAAGAAAAAGTTTTAAAATAAAATCAAAAATTAATGAAACTTTGACATTGTCTTCGTCCAAAATGGTAGCATCCAAGTGAGTGATGGAGTTAAAAAGTATAGGAAAATGTAATAAAAAAATGCAAATTAAAAGTTCTCTTCAAGACCTCTAACTTTTATCTCTTTGTTTATTTTTCAGTTCAAATTTGCATTAAAGAGAATATGTATGTGTGAAAATAGTTTCTTCATATTTTTTTTAAGCTGGTAACTTGTATAAAAGTACAGAGTAATATCAAATATTGTAAGTTTAAATATGATGATTCTGCAATTTATTTTTTATATGAAAAAAAAAAATAGTGATTGTTGTTTGCTTTTTTTTGAATTCTTGTAAAATATTTTTTCTTTTTAAATGCGTTCTGGTGTAAATTATTTAAATGGATGTGTGATTTCAATTTATGTGAGTTATGCGCTTCTATTTGTTTCAGGATGTTATCGTACACTTTATGATTTTAAATTAATTAATTTTTTAATAAAATAAAATTTATTTTTATAAACCTAATTTAAAAAGGGATTTTATTTCGCGCACGAGTTTTTTTTTTATCACCGATATAACTTTTTGGGAACTTTCTCGTACTGGAGTTCTCTATAACCTTTACCTTAATTTGGAGTAAACCTCAGGGTTTCTCTTATCTGGGTTTCGGGTCATTGTGGCATTGAGGGGAACGAGCGGGCGAACGAACTGGCCAGGCAAGGTTCAGCACTTCATAATTCTCTTGCGGAAAGAGTCAATATTCCCCTTGGGTTTATGAAGGGCAATATATTGTCAATTTTTTAAATGATTCCCACCGTAGTTTGCGAAGTTTAGCTAACTGCGTCATATCTAGAAAGACGTGGCCCACCTATAACAAAAACCGTACATCTGAACTGATATGAAGACCCAAGTGAGATACCTGATACCGATCTTTTCTGGTTACTGGCCGATCAGAGAAAATGCGGCGAAGCTGGGAATCCCTCACAATACTCACTGTCGTAGCTGTGGGGACCAGCAGGAAAAGGAAACTGTCGTTCATTTCCTCTGTAAACACAGTCCTTTAGAAAGGCCTTTTTCAATTACCTCAATGAACTCTCCGAATTGAAGATAAAAGACTTGATCTCTTTCCTCAACGCGACGAAATGGCTCTAAAATGAACTGGCTCTAAAATGAACTTGGTAACTCCTGCACTGTGTATCCCGTCAGAGAGTAAGGTTCACTATCTGGCTATCTGGGGGCGTCCCAGATGTTTATGTCTTTGATGCACAATTGCTTTACAACTACGTACAATTTGGTTCGGTGTCTTTTCCTCGGTGTTGCACAATGTTGCACTGCTTACTAAGCCATCAAGAATCCTGAGGTGTCTCCTTAGCTTGCAGTGGCCGGTGAGTATACCCATAACTATTCTAAGGTTATTTCTACTTAAGCCAATACAGGATGTGAAACGTTCTTGGTTGTAGTTCCCAAGTAGTATAGTTTGGCCTGTCTTATAGTTTAGAGAGTTTTTTCCAGATTTGTAGTCTTTTATTCTAATTATAAAATTTGATCACTATGGCGTATAAACAGCGAAGTATGTACGGGGCACATGCTGCCCCCCCTTTTCATATGAAAAAACTTCCGATTTTCATATAAATTTTGGGGATTTATTACATTTTTGCTTTGGGGAGTTATTTCATTGGGAAGTTATTTCACGGAGCCTTAAAAATGATTATGAATGCACTCACTCATTCACATAAATCAAGCAGTACAGTACAGTACAGTACAATTAGTTGGGTTCCGCAAATCTTACTGAATGTGACAAAACGAGTTTTAGAAAATTCATGCAGACCTCGAGTAGATATCAAATTTATCTTATAGATATATACAGTCAAACCCGCTTAAGTGAAACGACAAAAAATCCTAATTATTATTTCATTTAAGCGGGTTTTTCACTTAAGCGGATCTCGGATAACTGAAAAATAGTTTCAATTAAGAGAACCTCTGATAACTGCAAAAAAAAAGTTTCACTTAAGAGGATTTTGAACCTGAATGTGAACAAGAAGAATTAAGAAAAAAAATTTGTCTTTAAGGTTAAAGCCTGCGCATTACTTTTTTTTTGTTTGATTTTTGTAAATTTGTCCATTTTTTTTTCACTTAACCGAGTCTTTTACTATAAAAATAATAAATTACAAGGAAATATTTTTTTTCAGATATCCGGGTTTTTCACTTAAGCGGGTTTTAGTAAAGCGGAGTTATTTCCGGGAAATTTGTCGAAAAATGCACGGGGTTTAGCTATGTTGTTTACTTAAGCGGGTTTTTCAGTTAAGTGGGTTTCACTTATGCGGGTTTGACTGTAGTGCGTTAATTGCATTTCTTATTTCATTACTTCTTGTAACTGAAAAATACTTATTGTACATAAGTGCTGATTTTTTTTATAAAGTAAGTAATGGGAAGTAATGGGAAAACATTACAAAAAGTAATTTAAAATTTTTCTCATTACAATAATTAAAATATTTTTTCAATTAAAAATCACACAGAGTAAGAAGTGGTTAATTAGAACTGCTGTTTATACCTATTATTAAATTATATTGATCAAAACCCAAATGCGTATCCTGAGCAATAAAGTGTGTCTGGTCGAAGGCAATGAAAATGAAAAACATCCACAGACCTCATTTCTTCTAAATTCGACATGAATTCGAAATTCAACTTCTTTCTTTTTTTTTTTTTTTGACAAGAGAACTATAAGGACAAGGTACCTACAGTTTTCGTGTGATGAACAAAATACTATTTCGTAGGAAAAAGTTGTGTAGACTAGGTAGTTCCCAATCAAGCTGAAGCACTCTTTAGATCAATTTTTTTGTTTCGAAATATAAAACTTTGTTACGAAAAAATTATAAATAGTTTCGATATATACAATTATTTTCATCTCATAGAAGTGTACTATAACAAACTGTGATATATAAATGTATTAATTTATTAATTTTTTGTGTTTTTTTAATAAAAAAAAATAAAAATAATTAAGAAAATAAAAAAAAAATTAAAAAATAAATAAAATAAAACTGTAAGTTGTGTACCTGTAATTGTTAATTTGCATGACCATTTAGATGTTCCCTCAACGGTTGCTTGCTCAGCCTGTTCTAATGAATCTATGTGTGTATCTGGGTCCACACCGAATGTCATCCTTTAAATAATTACATTTTTAATATTTCTTTTGTTTGTTTCGAAGCTTGTTATAAATTAATTGGTTTTGAATTTTTTTTTTTGATTTTTACACGTGAAGAAAAAAAAAATAAAGATTTTTTTTTTTATGTTTTTAAGCGACTTTTAGGCTTCTATTTTATTTATTTATTGTTTTTTGTTTGTTTAGAATTAATAACGGTCGGTCTGTTTAATGAGAATTGTAATATATTTTTATATAATGGAAAGATGTAGCGTATCATAGATAAAATAATTATTGATAAAATGTTGAAGCAGGAAACAAATAAATTGAAGAGATATTTGTAATTGGTATTTTCGATGTGGAATTTCAAGTGTTTCTGCAGCTGGAAGGGCTGATAAATATTAAATTTTATGAAAAAAACATTTAAGATTCTAAAACTTTAAAATACTTGTCTTATTGGAATCTTATAAATTATTATGCACCACTTAAGCAACCTTTAGACACTTGAAAAATAATTTGCTATAAGAAAACAAGTGTGTTTTGGGGGTTATTGATTCACTGCCAGTATAAGGCTTTATAATGTCCTCAACAAGGTTCTGTACAACGCAGTACCTATATTGGGACAGTTTGGATGATCGAGAAACCCCACAACAGGAGTGTGCTTTGCTTTGTTGTTTTTTTTTTTTTTTTTTGCAAAAGTGTGTAATTTGCATGCTAAGTAGACAACAACGCCAACGATAGTCTTATACCCTTTTGAGAGTCGAAAATTTGAAAATAGAGAGAATTTACCATAACTTAGTGTACACCAAATATATAGATTATAGATGCCTATGTAACTTGATTAAGAACTTGTAATTATATATATTGAACTAGAGGACAAATAATATAGGCAATTTTGGTTTAAGAATAGTTGGCAAAAAAATATGGAAAATTAATTTTATTTTTGTTGAAAGTTGATGTATAAGTTTCATAATTTTGAAAAAAAAAATCTATTTCTTTAAAAAATTGTAATCTTGTTGGGTATACTTAGTTAGCCAGTGATTTTTTGTAGAATTAAAATAATAAAACAATTGGCGAAGAGAGCCACTGGGATGAAACGCATATTTTTTTGTAAGGACTAAAGGCTGTCAAGCTATTCTGGATTAAGTCTGTATATGTATTAGGGTGGCGCTTATTTGGCAATGTTCGAATTTCTTTCGCCCCCCACCCCTTAAAAGTGATGAGGCTGAAATAAAAAAAAATCTGTGCAAAATTTCATTGAAATCGGTTAACGTTAACACGTGCCACCGAGCAATTGAAATTTCCCTAACAAATTACAGGTAGATATATTTTTAGTCTTTTACTAAAAAATTCTGCAAAATTGTAATTGTTGGTAAATAAAAATCTTAAAAATATGGTAACGTATAAAGAAAAAATATTTTTACATTTTATAAAATTTTTTTAACCACTTAAAAATAACGATGAAAAACAGTGATTTTTCGTTTTTTACATTTTTCCTTTTACTGTGGCCAATTAAAGATGCTGCTGGTATGTTTTTATTTTTTTTTATTTTTTCGTGAAGTTATCATCAATATTATATAACTTATACATATGATCAACAAAAGTTAAATAAGAATTAACAATAAAGAAAAAACTTTCTAACTTTTGTTCAAAATCGGAGTTAGAGGAAATAATCCAATGAATTTTATTGTGGAACCTTGTTTTCTCTCTTAATTAAATTTTGTTGATCATATAAGTACACGTTGATAACTTCACGAAAAAATAAAAATAATAATAATAATACACTCAGAGCATCCTTAATTGGAAAAATGTGAAACGAAAAATGTAAAAAAAAAAAACGAAAAATCACTATTTTTCATCGTTATTTTTAAGTTGGTAAAAAAATTTTATAAAATGTAAAAATATTTTTTCTTTATAATTTACCATGTTTTTAAGATTTTTGCCAAGTTTCATTTGTATTAAGCGACAATTACAATTTTGCGAAATTTTTAAGTAAAAGACTAAAAATCTACTTGTAATTTGCATGGGAAATTTCAAGTGCTCGGTGGCACGTGTTTAACGTTAACCGATTTCGATGAAATTTTGCACAGAATTTTTTTTGCGGCTAGAGTAATGATCATTACTTTTAGGGGGGGGGGGGGGGGGGGATCAAGGATTAAGGTAAATAAATTTAGTAATAATAAGAAAGATGTTTAAATCGGAAAGAAGGGAAGATATAACTTGCGTTGACGTTGTTGCATTACTCATGCGCAACGAAGCTGATCCAATGCATCAAGAATTTTCTTGATTCCTGTTTGCTTGAAGTTTGCGGTCTGATAAAAAACTGGCAATAATGAACACGTTACAAAAATATTGATGCTAAGTTTGATGCATATCTAAGTCTTTATCGAAAATGGTTGTTAGTCATTTCTTCAATTATGAGTTACTGAATACGAAGCATCAAAGAAATTGTCATATAAAAACATTTACGAAGAAGAAGAATTCAATATAATGTAAATATAAAAAGAAATATAATTGAAATGTTCTTTTTTCCAATTAAATATCCTATGATAGGGTGTTTTTTTTTTTCTATTATTTCCATACTATCTATCAAACACATACATAAATTCGTTTTAGACAGTTTGATTATTTTCATTTAAAATTGATTAAAATGCATAATTAATGAAAATTAATATTATTTTTTTTTTTTATTAAATTTCAATTGAATACTTTCTTTTTTTTTTTTTTTTAATTTAATAGTACATCAATTGTATCTATTTTTAGTGATTAATTTTGTTTGTGTTATAATATTTTCTAAAAGTAAATATTCTAAGGAATATTGTATGAAAAAAAATATTTTTTTTTTTTTTTTTTGTTATGAATAAAGCATAGTTGTTGTTGATTTTTTTTTTCATTAAATAAATATATATCTAAAATAACTAAAAGTGTCGGAAACAAAGTATTTCGCATGTTTGGTGGTGGATTCTATCCAAAGTGGTGCTTACGTTTGTTAAATGATTTGATTGTTTTTCTTGCCCATTTTTCTATTTTTTTTTATGCCATAAACTCATTTTTTCATCAAACAGCATTCGCATTCTAGCAAGTAATATTAAGCATCCTTTTTTGTCTATATAGGCACCAGCGATTAAATAAAACAAAAATAACTTAATATAAATAATTTATTTTTCGTTTTTTTTTTTTTGAAGTTTTTCGTTTTCTTCAATTTTAACATTACCCATGAAAGTATATCCTTTACAAAAAATAAATCAGTGAATAAAATTATTGAAAATAAAATACATAAATAGAATAATATAGATCATAATCATATTATAATTTTCAAAGGAATATAATACATCGAAAACGACAATTTTACACGGAATTTTATACAATATGATTCTAATTTTACCCAACGATCTTCTTTTATGAGGGATAAATGAGACCAAGATTAAAATATGTTTAAATGATTTTACTATCGGCAAAAAAAAAAAACGATTTTAAGGCTTTTCTGGAAAAGGACGAAATAAGTCTTCTTCAAGCCAGTTTTTTTACGATGAAATACCTAAGTATCTAAAAAGGCAATTTTTTGAATATTTCTGATGAAATACGAAAAGAATTTTCACAATTTTTTTTTTTGGAAAGAAAAACCAAATCAGTCGATTTTAATACATTTCGGTATTATTTAAGCACGTAATTTTGTTTTTTATAAAAACTCAAAAAGTGTAAATAAAATAAATCCCAAAAAGTCAATTTTTCTGAAAGACCTACCTGACTGGGAAAATAGCAAGTTTTTGACAAGTTAGTTCAACTTTTAAGTAGGAAAAATCTAGAGGAGGAAAACTTGTTGAAAACCTCATTAAAAATTAATTGTTTTTTGGCTAGAAAGTTAAACAAAAAAACTGAAAAAAGTCGATTTTTGTGATTATTCTGAAAGACGAAAGCGTTTTTCATAAATCAATTTTTAGCATTTGAATGTCCTCACATCATACTTTATTTTTATTTGATTTCTTAAAAAAAATATATACATATTTATTCATTTTGAACTCGTTACAGTCTCGCTGCAATGATGGTTGCTAGGTAAGTTAACGAAACGAACCACCAGGGATGATTTAATTTTTTAGTTAATTTGGTTAAATAAAAGTACCTATATTGTCCGATAGATAATGACAGTGCTATGCTATGTGCACTAACGGTCTACTACTACAACACTGTCCGATACACTAAATTAAATATTTTGATGTAACTGTAATACGTTTTTCTTTTTTGTGTCTGACTTATCACCTCTGGAATTCTCGTTGATAAAAATTGGAAAAACTCTTTAAAAATATATATGCAAGCGCGAACAATAATCTTGACACATTTTTTATAAACTATACATTATACAAATGACCTCAATTTATATATTTATAACTTTTTTTTAAATAAAAACGAACTGAGTTTAAATAAACACAATATAAATCTATATAAACATTTAGACAACAAAAATCAATCGATTTGTTTATTCATTAAAACAAAAAAAATTAAGCTCGATGGTAGCTAAAATTATTCCAATAAGATTAAGCTAAATCCCAATTCCATGCGACTTAAGCTAAAAATTAAACTTTTGAAAATAAAATTTTCTTACTCTCAAAACAAAAAAAAAAAATCTCCATCAGTCAATTTTTTTGGGAAGTTTTGTTTTCTTTCAGTTTTTATATTCTTAAGAGTGCAGAATCCGAACCTGAGGTTGTCACCAAAACATAGAAATTAGACAAGAATACAAAAAAATTGCTAAATTTTTCAATATTTATGCTTTTTAACTCGAAAACTATCAACTGTTCGTGCATAAAATCTAGTTGAACTTCAACTGACTTTAACAAAATTTAACCAAAAAATTATCAAAGCGAAGAGAAATTTAAAGCTTCTTTTGTGGTCCTAATGGTGGTAATTTATTAATGAAAGTTTGTAAAATACTACGAAAGTAAAAATGGAAAGAAAGCAATCTGAATGGATTATGTAATATAGGATTTCATATAGAGAATACATCAATTACAACCTGGAAGGCAGACATTTTGTTGAGGAAAACACATACAAAAATATACTGCCCTCTAACCGTTGGAGCGGTTTTCTTAAAAAATAATTTTTTATATTTAAAATTTCTTGAAATTTTTTTAGAAAAAGAATTTGGTATGCCATTTTAAAGAATTGAATCAATTGCAACCTGGAAGGCAGACATTTTGTTGAGGAAAACACATACAAAAATATACTGCCCTCTAACCGTTGGTTGGAGCGGTTTTCTTAAAAATAATTTTTTATATTTAAAATTTCTTGAAATTTTTTTAGAAAAAGAATTTGGTATGCCATTTTTAAGAATTGAATAATATACACCTAAAACCATGATTTCAAAAAAAAAAATTATTAACCCGTTTTCAAAAAAAAAAAAAAAAAAAAATGATACAAAAAACTTGAAAAAAATTAAGGGAACAAAAAAAAAATCAATTTTTTTTAGTGCTTTTTGAAGAGCTGTATCTCCGTAAAAAGTGGTCGTATTGAGATGAAATAATAATCATTCTGAAGCTTTATATTTTTTGTATTGAGAAATTTCAGCAAATGATTTTTTAAGGTACCGTTATTGCGCAATCATAAGAAGCAGCACGAGCCAACAATTTTAATTTTTTTTTTTAATTTTTGAACATTTTCTTTGAAATTTTTTTTTTTGAGCCAATGTTTTGTTTCGATAACTTGGTTATTCAGCTTTAAGGTCGTCTTTTTCGTCATTCTACAGTTTTTTTTTTTCAGAAGAATATTTGGCTTTGAATGAGAAAACAGACTTTTGACTTTGACTACCAATATCTTCGCAAGGAATGACGACACGGAAAACTTAATGGTAGTTTTAAATTAATGGAATTAATTTTCTGCAAGATTTTTTTCAACATTTTATAACCATTACTTTTTTTTCTTCAAGAGTGTGGCGAAACCTGATTTTCGAGTATTTTCTAATGTTGGATCTTAAGACAGAAAAACCAAGACGATATAACAAAACAAATATTTTTAAATAATTTAACATTTTGAAACACACATATTGCACCTTCTCTTAATTTTCAATTCTTCAATTCGAACGGTTTATCGAAAAAAAAATAACTACTTTCATGGGGAAATTTGTTGGGTATATTTTTGTTGTTCTTTTATTTCATAAAGGAGATTATTTTTATTAACGAAAATTTGACAGTTGTTTTCGAGTTGTAAAACAAAAACCAAAAAAAAAAATATATTTTTTACTTTTGTCTGCATTTTTCCATGTTCTTCACGAAATCCTCAGGTTCGAATTCAGCAACCCAAAAGTCATACAAAGTTAAAAAAACTCAAAACTTCCCACAACTAGAGGCTTTTTTTAAGCACAAATTGACTATATTGTGTAAAGTGGATTTAATATTTTTTTTTAATGAGTTTTACTTTTATTTTCCATTTCAACATAAATATAATTATATATCAAACGCTGATACATAATATTGTCTAGAAGAAGGTCATCCCCCGTCCAAAAATAATGATTTTAGCTTTGAGGTCATTTTAACTGACTTTCATTTCAAGCATGGTGTTAAAAAAGCAATATTTGGCGGTAATATGCAAGCAAAAGTTGTTGCGAATTAACTGTAACACGACCGTCGACGCACGATATGTATAGTGGGTTGAGGTAAGATTATAGCGTTATAACTAGAGCCCCCTATTGCACGTGTACACGTGTACCCGTTTTACACGTGTACCCGTGTTACACGTGTAATTAAATTATCCGAGTATCAACACGTGTATTTTTATCTACACGTGTATTTAGAACCTACACGCCTTACGTGTGCACGTGACACAAATACACGTGTAGCTAATTACGCTAAGCTAAGTGCGCACACTTAATCCTCTACATGGGAGCAAGTGACAACATTATTATATTATTCTGTCTTGTTTTTTTTTTTTTGTTTATTTTTACATTTAAAAAATAAGTTAAATTTGTGGGCATTTCCGTTGCTAAAATGAGCGAGATGAGCATACTCGTATTGAGTGATATAAAAAATTGTGATTTGTTAGAAAAATATTCTTTTAGAAATTCTACAATTTCGAGTTAAGACAATGCATATTTTAAATACATTTTTTACTTTTCTAAAGCAATATAAATTCTATAAATATATGGAAGATGGAGGACCTTTTTCTAGATTAATACCAAATTTTATAAAACATTGTTCATTCCCATTTAATTTTATAAATATGTAAAAAAAAAAAAAAAATACAAAACCCTGTTTCCTTACAAGCAGCGCTTAGAGTTAACAGAACGGATTTTCTTTAAGATAAAAATGACTCTGCACAATCTCTTAAAAGTACCTAAACATTTTGTCTCGAAGCATCTATTGTTGTTAATATGTATGACAAAAAAAAAAAAAACAAAAAAAAATAAAAATCCTCAGCAGTTTATAATTTTATTGAAAAAAAAAATCTATTAAAATATACTGCCACATAAACAATCAAACTATTTACACATCTATACAATTAAAAAACATCAAAACAATAACGTTTCAAAACACGCCCCATTAGGACACGCCCCTTTGTCGCAGCACAAGTAAAATATTGAATATTATTTTAAGAAATACATGAAACCGTAGCCAAATAGTTGCACTAAAAGTGAACAAGAGGCAAGTAAATATATAAATATATATATATATATATATAAAATTATTGACACAATATTTTAAGTTAAAAAATAAAATAAAAATCAATCCAAATGAAACAACAACAAAAAAAAATAAAAATAAATTAAAGACGCACGGCAGTTTAAAGCAATTTTGTAGGGAAAATAGTTTCTCGTTTGTTTTTTTTTTTTTTTGGTTTTATTTTTAATTTATTATATCATTATTTTAAAATTTTAAATCATAATAGAGAAATTAGATTTAATGTCGTAATTCTGTTTTGGATTTTTTTTTAACGTTTATCTTACAATTGGAACTTTTTTTTATGTTTTATTTTTGAATTTTATGTGAATATTCATTCAAACCTGTTATTGCTATCTTAGCTGACCACTTGCTTGTTCCATCCAAAACGCTTTGTTTCACTGCTTTCATATGACCTGTATGAGATTTTTCCTCAACGCTGAATACCGCTCTACATTATATATATGTAAGTATTTTTTTATAGGTATATATATTTGTTTTTTTTTTTTTTTTTTAGTTAAATTTAATTGATTTCTTATAAATCAAAAATTATGCAGGTGTACAATTAGTTTTTGTTAAATTTATTGAAAAAGTTAGCTGTATTTTATTTTATTTTTTAAATACAAACGTATATAAAAAATGAAAATCGCAAAAAGAAAAGCATTTTTTTTTTCTAATTTAAGGCATTTAGTCAAAACACTTACCGGATAAGTTCAAATATTTCAGGTTTTTCACGTTCACGCTGTTTCATTCGTTCTTTCATTGCGGTTATTATAGAGTTGGCTTTGTCTTCAGCGCCATGTTTTGAGCTCTTCTCAGCCGCTCCTAATTAAAAAACAAATTGTAAAAGTTTAAAAACTTTTACTTTTACAAAATATCAAGGAAAGCTTTTTTTAAAGGGAAATTCATCTAATTCTCTCAAAAAGTAGTATTTTTAGTGAAAAGAAGTGGCAGAGGTATTACGTAGGTTCTTTATGTCTAAAATATTTTACGTAAATTGTTTTATTAAGAAGTAGGTACCTAGCGTATTGGGATTCTTGGGATTCTTATAAAATGTGTATTTATTAGTACAAAGTGAAGACTGAGTATACTTATATACAAAAAGCTTAACATGACTTGATAATAGTGGACTATTAGAAGTAGTATTTTTGATGCAAAAAAGTATACGTGCTCGTGCAGTCTCGAAAATATACTATTTCCATTAGGACCAGTTTCTAAAGCTAACTCTGAATTAAGCCAGAGTTAGTTAATTGAAATCGATGCTTCGCTATCTAAATCGAGATGGCGCCACTAAGGAAATTGTTTTTTCTATCGTGCCGTTACTCGTTTTCGATCGATTTCTGTCAGAGAAATACAGAGTTAACTCCCCAAATTTGTTAAGTTAAATCGAGATCTAAGTTCACTGAAAAACATGTTTCCTGTGCTGAATTAGGTTTAAACCCCGAGATTGGGTGATTTCTAACTAAAAAACTGGAAGTCCCTTACTTTGGCGGACTCCTTTTGGCAGAATAAAAATGTTAATACCTGAATGTTGTTGCTTTTTAAAGCTAATTTGTTGCGCAAAAAAAAAATTAGTAGCTCGCATAATTTCCGAGTTATTAAAGTTTCCGCTTAAAGAAGCCTGAAGTTAGCAGACGGAATCTAAAAAATACGAATTTTAAATAATGATTGACACCTAAAATTGTAGCTTTTTAAATGCTCTTGAGTCGCGAAAACTGCAATTTTGTAGCTCAAATAGATAAGTTGGTGTACACTCTCTACCAATTTATGTCCCCAAACTTTGAATACCTTAACTCGCCTGGCAGGCTATCCGCACCAGCAGCCCTGTACGCTTTAAGCTTGGCTATCGCTAACCGCACTTAAGGTCGGATCGATGGAAATTTTAAGCATCATCGTCCAGGTTGAAATTTGTGTTGGGTCTAAAAGCGGAATTTTGGCCATCTTCGCCGTTTAGCAGTCTAGAAAAGTCTTGTTTCCAGATCCTCAGCAACGACTGTGTGTCTACCACCATATTCCCACCATATTGCCTCACCCCTCGGTTGATCTTTCCAACACCCCCCCTGCCGCTAGAGTTCTTAATAGACTCGACCGCCCGCTTTGCTCGCTCTCTACAAATTCAGGTATCAAGATTTTTTGATTCCACCAAAAAATGTCCGCCAAAGTAAGGGATGTAAATAGATGCGTATATTGTCTTATTTCTACAGATATGGATGATGTCTTTGGAGCATCTCATTATCGAAGGCTTAAATAGCCCAAAATGTACCTTCTTCTTGCACTAAAAACTACCACCAAAATACCAAGCAAACTGTTCTTTTACAAATACTTCTTACAAAATAAACAATAAACACTAACTGCAGTCTTGAAAACAGTCCTTTTTTTAAGAAAATATATATAAAAACCTTAAATATATATATAAAAAAAAAAAAGAAGAAGAAAACTTACTTTGAAGACAGTCAGCATTTAGGAGATCCTTGCACTTTTCATGACACTTCACACCGCATTCAGTGCAACGAACACCTTGTCGGGCAATACCCCAAAGTAAACCTTCACATTCGTAACAATAAGTTGGTGATGTCGCAGTCCAAAGGACAAAATTATGTGGCGTTGTTGATGAAATGGGATAGATGAGAGCCTGCAGGGCTTTTTTGTAAACGTGCATTTTCTATAACACGCCACCGAGTGGATACAGAAAAAAAAAATATATTCAGGATTAAGTTGTATTTTTTGGTTTTGTGATTTAAATTTTGTATATTTGATGAATATCAGGCGTTCATAGAACCATTTAAAAAAGAAGCAATTTATGACATCTCGCAAATGTCAAAATGGACTCATATCAGAGACGAATTAATGATCTGCTTTTATGAAATTTGTTGTTAAAACTTAACCTTATATTGTGTTACGTAAGGTTGCGTTAAAAAAAAAAAACAAATGTGCCATAGAAATTTATTCATACCAAGTGATATGAAGAGCAAACTGTAGAGAACATGCTCAGAGTAGGTACTTGCAACCGCAAATGCAAATTCATGCCATAAAAGGCAACTGCTTCCGAAAAAAACCGGATTTTTTTTTAGCAAACGCTCTGTTTATTCATACGACCCAAAATTTATTTATGTGTATTAAAAAATGATAGAACTTACCAACTCTTCATCATTAAGCGTTGCCCGAGGTACAGCTGATGTCAATCCAGCATTCCGTTTAGTTGCGGCCATAGTCTAGTTTTTGTTGGTTTTATTTTAAAGATTACCATTAATAAAACAAAATACAAACATTTAAGAAAAAAAAAATAAAAAAGTATTTAAAAATAATTTATATAAATCATTTTAAAACTTTTAGAGAAAATTAAAAAAATTGTCTAAGCTTACTCAATTGTGAAACAAAATAGTAAAACATTTTTTTTTTTTTTTTTCAAATTTTATAATACATTTTTTTTTTTAGTTAAAATGCGTTTTCTACATTTTTAAAACAAACATGTTTAATTAAAAAAATATATATATATATACCAAATCATTAATTAACTAATATTTAAGAAAATTACAAAATCTATCATGCGTTGCAATGCATTTTGGTTTTCTGTTAAATTTTTAAATTGTATTTTATAAATCTTTTTTATGTACTCAAAATTTTTTATTTTTCATTTTATTTGTTATTATTTTGTTTAAGTGCTAAGTTTTGTAAAATTGTAACTTTTAACTACATACATGATAAGCCTTAAGGCTTATTCTTTCTTAAAATTTTGTGCATAACTAACCTTCTGCCTTTGTTTAAACAAATAAAAAAAATTATGTAACTTGTATTTGTGAGAGAATTCGACAGATTTTGCAATAATGATGTATTTGATAGAGCATGTAATAATGTAATAATGATATAGAAAGAAGAAGTGTAGGTAGTTTAATTTATTTACATGCAAATATTTTTTTTTTGTATTTTTTAATAATTTTTTGTTTGAAATTTCTGTTGTTAAAAGTTACTTTTGTATAAAATTTTATAATATATATTAACCCCCTACTTCCCGGAAAAAAAAAATTGAATAAAGCCCTCGAAAAGTGTCAAGCAATTTTTAAGCAGAATTTTTCGGTAAAACAAAAATGTTTGTATAAAATAAAAATGATAACAAAAAATAGCAAAATACTTCAAACTAATATTAATTTAATATGAAATAAAAATAATAACTAATAATTTTTCTTTGGTTTTCCTCGAAGCAAACCTATACTTGCATTGTTTTTGTTTTTTCTTAACTATTTAAAGAAAGAAATTTATTTCTTCTAAGTAGGGTTGACCTTTCCTTTTTCATTATAAAATATGCAAATGTTGCTATAGGTAATATGTGGTAACATTTTTTAAAATTATTTTTTTGTTGTTTCAAAATTGAAAAAAAAACGTGTTCTAGAAAACTATACATCGACTTCGTCGGCTGATAAGGAAGTTATCGATTTTACTGAAAACTTAACAGGAGCTTGGGCGCTAGTTTTTTGTTTGGGTTGGCCTCGTTTTCCCGACTCACGTTTTCCCGACTCACGTTTGCCCGACTCACGTTTGCCCGAGTCACGTTTTCCCGACTAATCCTACCTTTTAATACTTTGGCGACAGCACTGACTTAGGCTCCTCCCCTTTTTTAAAAATTTCGATTCCCATACATTCTGGTGACACGATACAATGAGAATCAACAAGAACGAAGGTTACTACTAATTTGGTTTGCAGAAGACTGCACTGATTTAGGCTCCTCCCCCTTTTTAAAAAAGTATATAAGAAGGTTCGGTCGACAGCAATCTTCAGTTTTTATCCGGACTTGCAAGGGTGAGGTTTACTCGTTCTCACACTTGATGAGAATCAACAAGAACGAAGTAACAAACATTCCGACCAAATGCTGTATATAAGCAGCAGTGGTTCCGCAATCAAATTCAGTCCCCGACATGCAGTTTGGATTCCGTGAAGGACACTCCACACTGCATCCACTACTGAAGTTCCAGTTCGACGTCACCGCAGCGCTCAATAGCCACCGAGCCACAGTTGGATGCTTTCTGGATGTCGAGAAAGCATTCGACAGCGTATGGATAGAGGCCCTCATTCATAAACTCCGACTCACTGGCATTCCACAGTCATTAACAAAAATTTTCTTTTCTTTTCTTTCTTCCAGGAAATTCTTCGTGGAAATCGACAACTGCAAGTCAACGGTGAGAGACATCAAGGCTGGAGTTGCCCAGGGATCGAAGCTCGGACCCTTCCTCTACAGCCTGATGACATTTGACCAACCTGTGCCAACCGACTGTGAGAACCTTCTCTTTGCAGATGACTCCCTCACATATGCATCGTCAATATCGCCAGTAATAGCAGCCAGAAGAGTTGAAGCCCACACCAGCAGACTCTACGAGTATTACCAGAAATGGGGAATCCGAATCAACACTTCCAAATCGGAATTGGTATGTTTCAGGAGGCCCGTCACCAACAACATCCGCTGTCGATCGGCGGCAACGTGCAGAAACCTGGTCCTGAAGTTTCCGGATGGATCAACGATTCATGCCAAGAAGAACGCCAAATACCTCGGAGTCAACTTCAACGAGCTGCTGAGATTCAACCCACACTCTAGGGTAGTGCTAACAAAGGCGAACTATGCATTCCACCGAGTCCATCCCCTCTTGAAGAAGAAAACAGGACTGAGTACACCAACGAAGCTGCTGATATACAAGCAGCTACTAAGACCAGCCATCAGCTACAGTTTTCCGGTATGGTTTACCATATCTAAGACTGCTATGGAAAAACTCCAAGTATTCGAGAGGAAGATACTCAGGATATGCACTGGATTACAATTCGATCATCAAAGACGAAAGCACTATTCCAACAGGAGAATCTACGAAGAAGCGAACATCAAGCCACTGGACCAGTTCCTTGCACAAACTGCAAGGAAAATTATTACAAAAGTCGCCAGCCACCCTAACCCACTGATGAGAAGGATGACCACCCAGGAACGACATCCCGAACCGAGATATCTCTGTGGAATGGATATCCTAGAGAAAATGCCAACTGACGATGAAGCTTCCTTCTATGCTGGCCAGGAGTCAGCGTTCTACCGCGGCTGAAAGCCGACCCCATCACCCAACACTAACCCACCATCTGGACAACCGGGATTGAACAACCCGAGATGAACCTTGCCAACGACATTTAATTCTAAGCCATTTATATTATGTTAGCATAATTTGAGATATTTTGTCAATGTATATAGTTAGGCCCCCTTTGTGCCAACAAAATATTTTTATAATCATTGTATTTTAATAGTTTTAAGTTAACCAAATTGTATATATATAATGTTCAATAAACAAAATCTTGAATCTTGAATCAATCAAATTCAGTTCTTATTAGAACTCCGAAGAGGTAAGGCCTCTTCGATGAATAGTTCCGTTGGAGATATTTTAACTTTTTTTTCAAATTGGGTGGGAAGACGATTATAAATGCATTTATAAGCGTTAAAGCCATTTCCTTTTACGCTTAAAAAGCATTTTAAGCGCTTTGGTAATTCTGCTGCTACTGAATTACCAAAATGCTTTTCAAAGCTTGGAAAACAAAGGATTTTCTTTTTACGCTTAAAAATCATTTTAAGCGTTTAGTAATTCAGGTACTAGTGAAAACGCTCTAAATGCTTTTGAAGCGTGAAAATGAAGGAGTATTTTGTATTATTTTTTCTCATTTAATGAAGCTTAAAATGGGTTTTAAACGTTTTTTTTGCTTTTTAAGCGTAAATCTTGGTAAAACTAATGCAAAGCCAGTGAATGGCCTAAGGTTTATTTTTAAGCATTTTTTTAGCTCACTAAGCGTAAAAACGCACTAAAAAACTCAAAATGGTGGAATTTGAGCAACGTTTTTTTGCTTTTTAAGCGTAAATCTTGGTAAAACTAATGGAAAGCCAGTGAAATGGCTTAAGGTTTACTTTTAAGCATTTTTTTTAACTCATTTACCGTAAAAACGCACTAAAAAACTCAAAATGGTGGAATTTGAGCTCTAAAAATTTGTTTTTACTTTTAAGAATATTTTTTTTAATTTGAAACAAAAATACATGGCTTTAATCACCGCATAATGGCCTATTTTCAAGACGAAAAAGAATTTTGTTATTCCTCGATGTGACGTCATGAAAATTAGAAAATTTTCAATAAAATTTTTGACTGTTTTTTAAATTTCTTACATTTACCAGTTGTATCTCAAAATTTTGATAATTTCTAATTTTTATATTTTAATACAGTGTTAAAAAACAATCAAAATCTAAACTTTTTGTATTGTTTTCATGGCGTATTAATTAAATTAAAATTATTTTTGTCTCGTTTTTGACCCCCAAAATGACCAATTTCGGCTGTTTTTTAAACTTTCGCACTTGTTGATTCTCTAAACTTTACTTTAGTAGACAATTTAACTGGGCCAATTTTAAAAAAGTGATTTGTCAAGTTTTCAGTGTGTCAGTGTGACAGTTTAAACAGTGAAAAGTGCAACAAATTACAAATACAAACAACATGGAATCAGCAGACTTGGCAAACGTAAGTATATAGTGATAAAGAAGTTTTAAAGAGACAACAAAGTGGCAGTGTTTTTTAAATTTAAAATAATAATAATAAAAATAATTTGAATTGCAAGTTATTTGAAAAAAAAAGTGAAAAAGTTTGCTTATATGATGTTTTTAAGTACCTATTATTCGAAAAAGTGGCAGTGTTTTGTGTTTTAAAAAATTTAAAAAAAAAATTAAAAAGTTTTTTCATCCTATAACAAATGGTTGGATTAGTTTTCTTTTCGACAAAGTGGCAATCTTTTTTGTTTTAGACGTTTTAAATCCCAGTTTAAAAAAAAAAATTTGTTTATTGGATGTTTCGTTTTTTTTTTTCGTTTCGAAAGTTGTGAAAGTTTTTTTTTTATCCAGTAACGAATTGATAAGTTTCCTTTTCCTATTTTTTGATTAAATTGCTATTGCCAAAATTTTATAATTTTTTGATTTTTTTTAGACATTAAAGTTTTTTATGTGTACCAGCCACTTATTCTCTTCTTTTTTATTTACAGGTAACATTATCCAAACGTGGCAAGCCAAAGCTTGAGAAGGATGGTTACCTTTTCCATTTGGAAAAAAAACAAGAAGAACGATCGTTTTGGTGCTGCGCTGAACGAAAGGCCATGCGTTGCAAAGCAAGAATGGTAACAATTCAATCGGACGGACTTTACATCATTAAAAAAACAACAAACGAACACAGCCACGCTCCACTGGCGTTCGAGAAGGAGGTCTCTGAAGCCAACGCATATTTAAAAGAGACAGCAAGGGGAACATTGCCACCAAGTGTTATCATAAGGGACACGACGGTAAGAGTTGAGCCCCCATGCCGCCCATATCTACCATCAAAGAAGGCCCAAAATATGAAAATCCAGCGAGTTAGAGCCAGCCAAATTAAAGAGCCAGAAAGTCTCGAAGCAATCGCTATCCCGGAGCGGTTTCGCTACATCGATGGCGAATTATTTGTGCTGGCGGAGACAAAATACTCGTCTGGACTTAATATTTTATTGGGCACAAGAAGCACCATCCAGCTTTTGGGCCAGGCAAAATGCTGGCTGGTCGACGGCACTTTCAACGTGGTTCCCTCCATCATGCGTCAACTTTTGTCCGTGCATGGCTACATAAACGGGATTGTAGTTCCGATGGTATACTGCCTTATGAGCCAAAAATCAGCTGCAGCATACGAAGAATTTTGGCTACAACTGATGCACTTTGCCTGCAACAACAACATCCATTTGCAGCCGGACGTCATAATATCTGATTTTGAAAAAGCAATAATCACTTCAGCATCGCGATCTTTCGAGCAGGCTGAAACACATGGCTGCCTTTTTCATTTCGGGCAGATAATATGGCGAAAAGTGCAAGCCCTTGGTTTCAAAAGAAAGTTTAGCAACGAAGAGTCCTTTTCAATCGAAGTGAGGATGTTGAAAGCCTTAGCTTTCATTCCTGCCGAAGAGATTGCAGAATATTTCGATGAATTGTACGCTTCATTCACACATGAAGAAAGCCGAGTTCTAGGCAGTTGGTTCAAGAAAAATTACATCGGAACCGAAAACCACAGGCCGCAATACAACCCAACCTTTTGGACGACTGGAGCTAGTGCGAGGGATCGCTTCTTTCCAAGAACGCAAAACAGCGTAGAAGCCTGGCATCGCCGTCTAAAAGTCGTGGTTGGCCAATCACATGCAGGACTTTATAAACTGATTGGTGACCTGGCCAAGGAGACGGTAATGGCGAAGGTTGCCGTTGAAAAAATTCAACGAGGAGAAGTTCCGCCAGCAACAAAAACAACAAAAAAAAACGAGAGACTGCAAGCAGTTATGGAAGTGCAAGCAATAACTGATAAGGTGCAATACCTAAGAAACATAGCACACAACCTAAATGTGTAATAAATAACTTTGCTGATTGCAAAATATAAGCCGATTCCAAAATCCGTCCTTTTCAGGACGACCAATAACTCATAGAGAGATTTTAATTTTTTCATAAATTTCCCTTTCCCATAAACATACTCTTAAAAAAGGTACAAATTTTTCTTGACTTTAAGCTCTGGTAAGGATGTCTTCAATAGCCCAGCAAGCGCCAATTTAAGAGTTTTCTTGCACAAAAGTACCTTGCCTGGCCCGCTGCGCGGGTTCCAAGGATTTTAACTCCCTCTTTCGCCTACACACCCGCTCACGCAACTCCGTTGCTCCGCTTAGGGCATGTAAAGTCGCCTGGCAGGCGCCGATGTAAGAGTTTTCTTGCACAAAAGTACCTTGCCTGGCCCGCTGCGCGGGTTCCAAGGATTTTAACTCCCTCTTTCGCCTACACACCCGCTCACGCAACTCCGTTGCTCCGCTTAGGGCATGTAAAGTCGCCTGGCAGGCGCCGATGTAAGAGTTTTCTTGCACAAAAGTACCTTGCCTGGCCCGCTGCGCGGGTTCCAAGGATTTTAACTCCCTCTTTCGCCTACACACCCGCTCACGCAACTCCGTTGCTCCGCTTAGGGCATGTAAAGTCGCCTGGCAGGCGCCGATGTAAGAGTTTTCTTGCACAAAAGTACCTTGCCTGGCCCGCTGCGCGGGTTCCAAGGATTTTAACTCCCTCTTTCGCCTACACACCCGCTCACGCAACTCCGTTGCTCCGCTTAGGGCATGTAAAGTCGCCTGGCAGGCGCCGATGTAAGAGTTTTCTTGCACAAAAGTACCTTGCCTGGCCCGCTGCGCGGGTTCCAAGGATTTTAACTCCCTCTTTCGCCTACACACCCGCTCACGCAACTCCGTTGCTCCGCTTAGGGCATGTAAAGTCGCCTGGCAGGCGCCGATGTAAGAGTTTTCTTGCACAAACGTACCTTGCCTGGCCCGCTGCGCGGGTTCCAAGGATTTTAACTCCCTCTTTCGCCTACACACCCGCTCACGCAACTCCGTTGCTCCGCTTAGGGCATGTAAAGTCGCCTGGCAGGCGCCGATGTAAGAGTTTTCTTACACAAAAGTACCTTGCCTGGCAGTTTTCTTAATCAAAACACATTCTATTGAAAAAAGTCACTCTCTTTAAAATCATATATAGCCCTTAAAAGAACTGTTTTTAAGCTATAAATCATTTCAGCAGCATTCTAAGCTCATTGGTAGAAGTAAATATATCTATTTTCCATTAATACACTACCGTCGGCATCAAAATAAACTTCAGCATCATCGTCACTTACTTAACAAACAATTCTTTTCGTTGTAGTCACACTAAACTGTGAGAATCAACAAGGACAAGGCATGATACAAACTTTCTGACTTTTTTTTGTATAAATACAAGTGCCATTTCGGAATTATCTTCAGTTCTTATTAGAACTCCGAGGAGGTAAGACCTCCTCGTAAAGAGGTTATGTGGGGATATTTAACCTTTTTTTCTTTTTCGCTTAATATGGGCGTTAAGCGTGTTAGGAATTTTTCCTTTTACGCTTAAAATGGCTTTTAAGCGTTAAAAACCGCAAAAATAAAAAAATTACAAAAAACGCTTAAAACGGCTTTTAAGCGTTTTGCCATTTTTTGACTTAAAAATCGCAAGAATATGAAAATTAAAAAAAAACGCTTAAAATGGTTTTTAAGCGTGTTGGAAATTTTTAGGTCAAAAATGTTTTTCTTAAGCACCCATTAAATAAAAATTCACAAAAACGCTTAAAATGCCTCTTAAGCATGAACAAATTTTTCGTTTCTGAAGGTAATTATGGGCATTTTCCAAAATAGTTTTCTAGCTTAAACTACATTTTAAACGATTTTTTTCTCTCCCTGTCCAATTCTGATTGGCCAAAATATTTTGATAAAAATATTAACTTAGAATATTTTTTTAAAATAATACTTTTTAATAAGGTACTGCTAATCCCGACAAGTATTATATTCGTACTTAAATAGTATCAGAAAAAAGTCGGGAAAACGTGACTCGGGCAACTGGCAGTCGGGCAAACGGGTTGTTCCCTTTTTGTTTGCCCTTTTACCGTGACATACAGTTGTTTGAATCGTGAGTTTATTATTATTAAATTCTCTAAAAAGCAGAATGAAAGGTTGTCCGTGAAAGTTTGCGAGAGAACGCGAAGCAGTCGATTCCTCGCCGTGCACAACGGCACAACTTGGCCAAATTCCTAAACGCAAAACTTGCGCAAATTATGCTAAGCAAACAGTTCCAAAATGTAAAACGTAAACATCCCTGCTAAGCAGATTGTCCATAAACGTACAAGAATTTATTTTTATGCGCAAATGCAAATGTATTTGTGCAAATGTCAAAAATATCTTGCGCACTTCACTTGCATTTCAATTTGTTTTTGTTTCAGCTTGCTTTTTTCATTTGCTTTACATGTGTTTTGCTCTGCAAATGTTGCGTTTAGGAATTTGCCCCCTTGTTTTGACCAAAATTAAACTATATGGACGCGGAGGAAATATGGTTTCAGTAGGACGGCACTACGTGCCACACAGCAACAATGGAAATTCTGCATGAACGATTAAAGTTATCCCTTACCGGAGGTGACGTGAATAAACACTAAGAACGTGGTTTTCTTCAGTCGCGCGCTAGTCTTGATAATAAGCCACAATCAAACGATGCCCTCAAAGTCAATATAACTCAGGCAATCGATCAAATTCAGTCGAACCTATGCGACAAAATCATAGAAAGTTGGACTTCTTGGATCTGTGTCACCGTGGGAATTCCATTAAAAATAATAGTACCTCGGACATAGTATAGCTTGTTCTATTCAATTTCAAGATCGACCCGTCCTTATTGAAAAACTTTTTAAATCTAGATTGCAACTTGCTAAGTCTTTCACAGCCAGAAGGTCCTATTTGGATTTGGATAACTATCAGCATTTTGATATTAGGTGCGTTTTATTGCTATTTCATAGCTAGCCCAGCAATACAAGTTCAATTAAACGCTATATGAACTTTTATGTTCACTCTTTATTCTGTGCCTGTGTTCACACCCTTTTGTGAATGAAAAACAATCTACGTTACCGACATTTAAGGTTCAAGTCCAAACTCTTTGTCCACTTTTATATTCACTAATTTACTGGCTTATTTATCGACACTTTTGGTTTTGTTATTGTACACCAAGGGAAATTTTACTGCGCTAGCTATAAAATTTCCAATAAAACGCACCTATTATTGTTTATTGGTGATGTTCTTTTGGATGCTGTATAGAACAACCAACACACGGATTTGATTTCTTTCGACGGTATTTTCTCAACAAAAAGCGGCATCTAAACTTTGCTGGCAAAACGATACTCAAATTAATTTTAGTTGCTGAACAGTGTATTATGTTACCGTAAAAAGCCGAAATAATGAAATTCTGTTTATACATAGGATACATTCAAAGTTTCTTTAAATCCAGATTCTTTAAATGCAAAAGAAACTTTGCATACACCCAACCACGCACCTACCCCAAATCCTATAGTTGGCCAAGCAAGGGGGCAACACGCCCCCCATACATACCTCACTGTTTATATGACGTAATGCTGGGTGCTCTAGGATTTACCGGTAGGATTACCTTTTCTGAAAATGACAAAAGGGGGATTTTGGATTCTGTTAGGGGGGACAACTGCGACCCAGGGGGACACAAACTTAAACTTGCTTTATTTGCGAGTATAAGTAGCAAACAAAAAACAATTTAATTTGTTTTTAATTTTTAATTAAATAATTAAAATGGTTTAAGCAATGTTATGTCGTATGTCAAATGAAAACCATTTAAGAATACACTATGAGATCTTATATTAGCTATATAAGGAGAGTTCGAAGTTCTTAAGGAAATAACAAGTTGGCAAAGTCTCTTGCTAAGATTGTAGTCCATAAGAAAATCTTTTGGTCCGAAAGTAGGCAAAATAGCTTTAGTAGTGAAGATATAAATTGACTGGGATGAACTAGTAGCTTATAAAAACTTATTTGCTATGAAGGTTGTCGGTGTGGAGAGAAATATAGTTGAAAGAAAAAAGGAAGGCTCCGCAAAGCGCTCAGCAGCATGGATATATTACTTTAAGATAAAGCAAAACTGCTGATGTGTAAAAATGAGGAACATTTGCATCCCCCTTTCTCATTTTTAGTCTTGGGAGAGAAAACAATTTATTAAGATAAAAAATGGGGACAATCCCACCAAAAAGGGGACGAAAAGTAAATTCTAGAATTCCATTATTTCGGCTTTTTACAGTATCATTTATATGTATAAGCAATTGACAGCTGTTTTCTGTACTTCAGGAATATTAAGTTTGTTGAGCGCTGAAATCACCCTGGGGTCGCCCCAAAACGTTTTTTGAAAACCCTGAACTCACCCTGGCAATCAAATCAAATTTTCTATTTTTTTGAAACCTGGGGTCGCCCTGAACAAGGTTTTAATGGGGCGAGTTGAGGTAACATTCGTTATCGTTAGCAATTTATTCGCTAAAATTACTTAAGTTATTTCCACGAAAATTTTTCTGCTATGCGCTTGAATACATTCCTAAAAAAAAGAGCAATCTGGCGTACCACTATAGTTGGGGGTTGGGGGTAAGAACCCAAGAAAAAAATGAGAGGCCTCTTAAAATATTTTAACATAAAATTAAAAAAATAATTGTTTTTTTTTTTTTTAATTTCAAACACAACATAACCATGATAAAGCAATACGAAAGTAGTGTCATAAAAACTTTTCTATAGTACTTAGCGATTTTTAAAAATAAGAACGGAAAATTATTTAAAATAAAAAAAAATGCATGCTTAACTGTAAACGGTGCAAGTTTTCGCCAACATTTTTTTATTACCAGCGTAAAATAAAACATTATTGTGAAATTTATCTTTTCAAAACAAAACTTGCTGTTATAAGTTTATTATTTTTTTAATTGCAAAACACTATGGATATAAGAGAAAGCTTCGAAAAATTCTAAAATTGGCATTTTTAGCAGCGAAGACTAAATAATTTTCAAAGAAAAGAATAGAAAAAAAATATGTAATAACAAATACAAATCCTTAAAGTGAATTGAACAAAAACAAAAAAACAAAAAGAAAATAGTAAAATTTTGGAAAATTAAAATTTTGGACATATACCTTGAGCACCTTTTGGGTCCAATATTTATATTTTTAAAAAAATATTTTTTTTTCGGGTTTTATTTTTTTAAAAAAGAGTCGCGCGCAGAGATAAAAATATACAAGCATAGTTAATAAATATGTTTTTAGTTTTTTGTTTTTTATTATTTTTTAGAAAAATAAATACACTTATTAATAAGTAATTTTTTTTTTTGAATATTTAGTTTTGTTTCCTTATATTTTAATCTCTTAATTTATATGAACGAAAAATAATGGACATGTAAAAAATATCAATAAATCGTTTTGGAATTCTTTCCATTTTCTTGTTTTGTGTTTATTTCTGTATTGTTTATGATTTTGCTGTTGTTTTTGAAATGAAAAATATTTTTTTTTTATAAAAAAAAGAATTAAATTGTACTTACAAGTTCTGATACGAGAGGTATCGATTTTCTTCGGGGCCGAATGTCAGGCATGCTGTCGATATTACTGTAAAAGGGGTTATCTCCTGGATGACCATTGCCTCGGCCACCGACATCACCTGGTCCTGATCCATTCTGTTACGGGGAAATTGTTTAAGATAGCTTAGCGAAACACTTTAAAAATGTAACATTAATTTTTAAGAGGGGATTAAAGCAATCAAAAAGTTTTGATGACAAATAAGATGTTTACCACTTAAAATTTAGGTATAATTTAATTCATTTCACTTTATGTCGTTTAACTTGTGAGAGAGTTAAACAGTGGCAAAAACTGAACAAATTTTAGCTCGACTTTTCGGTTTTTTTTAACACTTATATTATAAAAAAATGCAATCTATAAAAAATAAACGATTAGATCGAACGAACTAGCTCTTGTTTTACCCGGTTAGGTTCTCAAAATTGTGAAAATGTTTTAAAACGCACGTGAGCTGTGATTAATTTAACATTCGTTGTTTTTACATTTATTAGATGGTGGTTCTCTGCCAACTGTGAATCTTTAGATTCAGTCCTTTATTTGTAATGTAATGATAAATTTTCTCATGCATTTCTGGTTTCAATTAGATAAATAATTTTGAACAAGAGTTAAAAATTATACATGATGGCGTAATAAAGAATTGGTAAGACTTAAAAAAAATCAACTGACAGTTTTGTGTTCTTTTTTTAAGTAAAAAAAACTGCTTAAAATAATTCAAGAATGGGTTTCTGCTCAATTGTATGAGAATGAAATCGACTAAGAAATTTTTATTCTACACACAATTCCGTAGTTAATGACTGATACGAGTTTGGAAAAAAAATCAATTGAAAGTTTTTTTCCAAGCATAAAAACTGCAACATAAACTTTTAAAAATTGTTTAGGATATTTTTCCTAATAATTCACCCAAAATTTGAATTTTACGCCAGTTAATAGTACAGTGTTGCCAACGGAAAAAAGATTACAATGTCATATATAATTGAAATGTCACCCAGTTCTACAGTGTTCTGATTCTGTGCCTACGTTCTGTAACTCTCACATAGCAAAAATCAGTCGAGAAACGGTGAAAAATGGAACAAAACTCATATAATTTGTTTCAGTTCTCATAGTTTTTCGACCAATTTTATCGATGTGAGAGTTACAGAACGTAGGCACTGGTTGGGATGGGGCTTTTACAAAGAAATTGATATGAGACTTACTCCACCTCTTCATCCTGAAACCGTCTACATACATAAGTCCCCATTGAGTTGTGACCTGTGAGGATTTCAACTAAGAGGCATAAGTGAGGCCTGCTTTTCTTAAGAAGGTAATAAGTTTGTATGCTAGACAGGAAAGCTCCTGGAGAAGAGAGATAACACTCCGTTGTATTGAGAAGTCACAATAGCTTCACACTGTCTTTGCTTCACCAAGCTAGCTAATTTTTTTGATAAATAATAAAGTCTGCAGTGGATTTATGGCAAACGAAGTGATGAAGTCTATCAACCGCACACGCGCATACCATTTTCATTTATGGATGTGGTATTTTCTCAATTACACTATGAAAAGAGAAGCAGAAGAGATTGCAGAAGTACAGAGACGAGCTTCCCTAAAAAAATGCCTTGAGGAATTTGGTACCAATCAGTTCAGTTTAATTTAGTTTAGTTCCAGTAGTTAAAACATATTATCAACAAAAATTCTAAGTTATGTTAGAATAAAGCATAAAACGCTATATCAAAAAAAAACATGTAAAAACTTTACGTTTAATTTAATAAGCTACTCTTACCTTTTCCTTGTCTTTAGACTGCTCTTCTTCTTTAATTTTGTCCTGATTATTTCGCTCCTCGAGTTTCTTTTCTTTGAGTGTCTTAAGCAATTTCCACTTACTACTGCCTAACGCACAACCATTACCAGCCGCTGAACCTTCCATACTAGCGCTGGACTCCTGACTATTGGCTTTCATAATGGTTTTCTTGGGAACCCCATTTATGATTTTTCCTTGGCCGATAACATCTGCTCCTTCATCATCAGTTGTTGGTGTTTTAGGTATAGTTTCATCCATGTGTCCATTAATTGTTGTTGTTGCAGAAGTCAGCTTAGTTGTTGCTTCCTGCTCGTCTTGCTGCTGCTCCTTCTCTTCCACAGATTCCATACGATCATCCTCGATTTGGTCATTCTTTTGTCCCAACACAATTTCATAAGATTTTCGAGAAGAGTTGTCCGTTAGCAAGTTTTTTGTTGCTAATTGCTGTTCCTCCTTGAAATTATTGCAGTTCTGAAAGGTTTTGAAAACCTCTCCATAGGCTTGCTTCTCATCTTCATCGTATTGATTGTCACTCATGTCTGTTGGCGTATCGGGTCCCGATGTTGCCCCAGATGACCGACTTATATTTTCATCTTCCGAAGCCACATTTAAATCATTGTTCTCGACTACAGTAGATTCTGGAAAGACGACTGGAGCTGGTTCATATTTTGAATGTCTGAGATTAGGCCCTCCATGCCTGGGTTCAACCCGGCGATCATCACGATCCTCGGGACACGAAGAATACGGCGATGATGAGGAAGAAAATGGAATATCGTCAGCACTATCTTCAGCATCTGTTGGCAGCTTTCTGATATTCCGTTGACGTTTTTTCACTTTCTTTACTTTCTTCATTTGGCGCTGCTGCTTTTGTTGCTGATCTTGCATCATATTCGCTTCAACCATGTTCAGTTCTTTCATCATTTCCTGTTCCTCAGCTTCATCATTGTCCTGCCAGGCACTATGAACATCAGTTACCTTGGCAAACTTTTCATAAACATTCAGCTTAGAATTATAGACCACAGCTGATGGCATTCGCTGATGGTGGAAATGCATAGCAACTGGTGGAGTTTGTGGCAAAATGTGGTGATGGTACTGTGCCGGAATGGATGGTAACTGATAGTGTGAATGAATGCCATTTAGCATAGGAAGTGGTTCATCTTCTTCTTCAGATAGCAGAGCATTTTCTTTGTTTTTAGTCTGTTCGTCACTGAAACCAACCTCTTCAGGGACATCTTCCGTTTCTGCTTCGAAACTTTCGCCCAAGACTTTAACATTACACTTAAGTTCATCTAGCACATTTGTCATTTGTTGTTTGACTTGAGGATCTGGTTGGTATAAAAGATTGGAATGCGATGGAATCGTGAAAGTTGTTCCATCCAGTTGTTCAGCACCAAGTTGATCGATCTGTGAAAGTAGGCCCTCTTGATTCATCTGGGCATCAAGTTGGGCTTGCGTTTCAAGCTCTTCTAGTTGACGTAGCTCGTAGCAGAAATACTCGTCATCAGTATCGATGCTATCTTCGGTGCTTTGTCGCCGCGAGGAAGAGACGGTGCGATAGGAATGCTGGCTGCGGTTGTCATCGTCATCTCGAATACCGGAAGGAATATCCAAAGAAGCCTGCGAGCGTTGGCCGTATTTAATCGCTCGAGACATTGGCATTGATGATGTCGTGACCAGGGAACCGTTAAGAAACGGTGTTGTGGTCGGTTGGGTTAAGACTGGGGTCATAATTTGAGGCTGGCTAAAGCCCATAGAAGTGCAAACCTCATCCACATCGTCATCTTCTACGTACATGGAGTGAGTCTTCTGTAGCTGAGGCCCTGACGATGATAATCGCCTCTCTGATGTTCGAATTTCGTTGTCTTTGATGGGTTCTGAATCAGGCTGGATCTTGATATCTGGAAGGGAAATGTGATCCTGAACATGGATTTGTTGTGTTGCCTTTTGGTCTTGATCATCAAACTCACATTCCTTCTCTGGTGGATGGCTTTTGATGGCGTCGCCAACGGTGGGAAACATTGATTTAAAAAATACATCGCCATTTTCATTTGCCGTAGGTTCTGTTGGCGTTCGATGCAGCTTATTAACAACAGCATATGAGGCCTCTTCCTTTTCTTCACGAGTCGGTGGTGACAGTGCAGAGGGTTGTATTTGATAGGAGTCTATGGAAGCCGAACGAGTTCTTTGTACAACTATATCAAGCCTCATACTATCTTCTCCCCGTGAGCGCCGGGCCATATGCTGCTGCTGTTGGCATGTACCATTCGACGATATCTGTCGATCTTGTTGGCCGAATTCTAGGCACACATTTTCATCTGTAACACCAAAGAAGTCCGAGTCATTCTGCAATGAGTTTCGTGACTCACTTACAGTGTTATCGTCGTTGTCAGATGATGTAAAATTAGGCATTTCTTCTCCAGGGTCCGACATGCTCGACCCAGGTCGTGCCGCTCCGAAGCTATAACGACGATAAGTCTTGGCTTTTTGCATCAGGTTGCTTACAGTAGATGAGAGTGAGCGTTTCTTCTTTCTCGAAGAACTAGCCATGTTTACTGATGATGGCTTTTGGGCTCCAGTGTGAGTTGCACGCCGGGTCATGGGAGGAGCTTTTGAAAACCGCTTCATCAAACTCAGTCCATGGACCTTTTGATGATGTTTGTCTACGTAGTGCTGCTGCTGATAGCCTGGCATTGGAGTTGGACCATAACCGGCGTCATGCTCTACATCCATGTCCAAAGACTGAGACCGATTATGCTTGCCCATGCGCTTCAATCGCAAATCTGGAAAAAGATGACTAATCTTGCCCCAAACATGGAACTTTCCAACGTGTTTTTCACCTTGCAGTGGACTCTTTTGCTTCTGCTTGCCGATATGTTGTTGCTGCTGGTGATGGTTCGAGCGATTTATATGTTGTTGATGATGCTGATGATGATATGAATAGAATGATGATGGTTGCTGTTGGAAGTCTTCTCCAACATTCGTTGGAAGACTCACGTAGGCGGAGGACCGATTTAACAGGTAAGATTGTTGTGAAACGTTTCGTTGTTGTGGCTGTTGCTGCAAGTCATTAAGATGTTTCTTCTGTTGCTGTTGCTGGTGCAGCATTTCAAGCTGCTCCAGATGTCGACTTAGTTGTGATGATGATGGCTGGGAAGAGTAGCACCGATAGCGTGGTCTTGCCCCATTGCCGTAGTCTCCCTGACCCCCAATATAGTCCAAGTTGTTGCTGCTATTGTAGTCTGTCAAGCTGTTCGATGATGGATAATAAACCAAACGATCGGTCAGATTGCGGTGCTTTTGCGCAGCAGATTCAATTTCATCGATATCTGTTTCTTCATAGAACGGCGAGGTTTGAGAGCTGCTTCGACAGTGCCCATTAGTTCGGTCAGCTCTTGCATGTCGCGCTTGCATTACATTTTTGGGAGCATTTGGAGATTTTTGGTCACTTACTGGTGACTCTCGAGCTGGTTGAGCATAGAAATTCTGTTCGGTCTGGTTGCGTATCAAGTCAGGGAAATTCTGCATGGAATCCGAAGTTGGTGATGTGCCAGTGCTAACCATGTCCGCTGGTGATGCCGATGCCTCGATAGCAGCAGCAACACGTAAAGAATGTTTGGCATGTTGCTGCTCATCCCAGGCCAGCATTTCATCGACAGTTCCACTATTCTTACCCAATATACGCTCACGTTGTGCGTCAAACATCGATTTATTCTCGTACGCCGAGCAGATTGGCATGTTCTTCGAAAGCTCCTTAATATAATTGAGGTTCTCTTCGGAGAACATGAAGTCATTCCTCTCGGAACAGGAGAGCGATGTTGTTGTGCTTAAAATTGTTGGTATCTGTGAGCATGCTGTAGCTATTGTTACAGATCTGGTGTGCGTGAATTTTGACAGCATTGCTGTGTTAAATGGATTACTGTCATCTATAGTTAGGGAACTGTTGGACTTGCCCGCTGCAATAGGTCTTGCATTTGGAAGGATCGGTGATCTTTCCCAGCTGCCACCTGACATTCCACTTAACGAGCTAAGACCAGAATCGGATTTAGCTTTCTTTGCTAAGATTTGTTGCTGTTGCGTTTGTTGTTGTAGTTGAAGTTGATGCCTTTGGTAACGTGAACTACTCCCGCCACTGGAATGGCTTATAGGAACTTGACTTAAAAGTTCTTTTCGTACTATTACCTCTTCCAATTGTAAATCTTTATCCTCTATACCTATTTCATCGTTTCCGATTACTCCGTCAACAGACTGTTTACGTCGATGCATCTGGAGTATATCATAATGAAATGGATTCATCGTGGAAATTTCCTGGCTCTCATCGATGATAATATTATTAGTGTCTTCGTCGATGTCAAAAAATACCTCTTGGACTTTAAGCTCTTCATTTGTCGGTGCTGGAGGTGGCGGACTTTGTGACGTATTACACAGCATATCTTCATCACAAAGTGTTGAAAAGTCATCGATCTTCCTCTCATAGCAGGGATTTTGTAAATGCAATAAGAACAGCATTGAATTGTGCCGTTCAAGAGACTTTTTCAATGACTTAATGTATTCGTCGTTGTTGTAAATATTACTGCTACTGGATCTATGGTCGATAGTATCTCCATGTCGAAAAATCTCCTGTTCGTTTTCGATATCGACTTCAACATAATTGTCGGTGCCGAAGTATCCGTACCGTTCCGATTCACTGGTACTTCTCTGTCTTCGATGCATTTCAGTCTCTTTGTTTTCAAGCAGTTTCAACTGCTCATTCAAATTCGAATTATGGCGGATGAGTTGAGCACTGTAGCTGTATTCGTCTTCATCATCGGCATTTCCGGGTAAAATCACACTTGAATCATCGTACAGCTGCTGTTCTTCCAAAGGCAGCGTCGCCGCCGGTGGGCAAGCTGATGATGGGTCTGATGGACCAATTAGTTTTTTCAAAGTTTCGATGTTTCGATTGAGCTTCTCCATGATAACGTTGAATTTTTTGCCAGTGCTGACTTCATACTGGTCCTTCTCAGTTTTGCTGATGGGATTTAGCAAAAGGCCGATTAGATTCTTATCAACTTTTTTAATTTGCTCGAAGAAAGCACTCTCTCGCTTGATCAGTTTTCGCAACTTTGACATTTCCGTGGGTGTCAACATGCTCAAGTCTTCAATTTTGTTTATGCCACCGATAATAACATGAACCAGGTCATTTTGCTGCTCCAGGCTTAAGCTGGTCACACTGCCAGTGGTCGAGCTAGTGTCGTCGCCAAAGATCTCGTGCCGAAGAAACGATCCCATGTCATTGTAAGCACTCGAAATTGACGTATACTGGGGAAATGAGCTTTTAGCTGTGGTGGTTATGGTTGCAGCTGTACTAACCGTCGTAATGACAGCATTTGTTTTTGAAGCAGCCAAGACAGACTTAAAATTATTCAACATATCCATTTCAGTGTGAAGTTGCTTTTTGTTTCTCGCGGACTTCTTTGTTGGATCAGTGGATCGAGGGGCGGGAGCTGTGTTCGGTAAAATACTGACTGAATGTGTGGTAACTATTATCGATTCTACTGCCGCCGATCGACTGATGATGGTCGAAGAAGATACGGACGTGGTCGAAACAGACGGTTCTTGAACCAAGTCTTCGTTATCTTCATAGATCATACCCAAGGAAGACATTGGACGTGAGTGAACACCTCCTGCGTGTATCGAAGATGTATCATTCTGCAGTGTCCCTAAGAAGTCATCACGATATGCTTGATTAAGTGTTTTATAGAATTCTTCGCTCATTTCCTCGCTAATCTCCTCGCCCCCTCCTCCCGAATCATCAATAGGCACGGTCATCAATCTGCCCTCTGCGATCTTAGAGGCTGGTTGGCGAAAAAACTCACCAGTATCATTGCAATCCTCATCGCTCAGCCTTCCGAGTCTTGTTTTATATTTCTCGCGATTTACTTCAGCTGAGTTACGAAAAAAATTATACTCTTGTCGCACTTGATTGTAAGGTGTTGTTTCTTCGGCATTTTCTTCAACTGCGACAACACCTAATTGTAGCATTTCTACCATATCGTTCATGCTGTATAGGCCTTCATTTTCATTACCGACAGCAGCAGCAGCAGCTCTGAAATCACGCTCCCCTAGCATTTGCACCTTGATCTTTGCAAGCTCCTGCTCTTGGTGGGTGTCATAGTGCTCAATATCTGAATCGGAGTATAACTTTTGTCGCAAGCGATTCTGAATGTCTTGGAAGCTCTGGGTTATCCTGCTGCTTTTGGCACCGAGCTCGTCCAACGATCTGGTAGTTGTTGATGAGTGCAGTGCTTTCGATCGGCTTTCAACATGCGGAGAGATTCTCGGTGGCAAAGGTATCTTATTAAAACCGACAATGCTGCCGCCTGATAACGCTGGTTCTAGAGCCTCATTTTTAAGCTCTTCCAGAAGATTATTGAAATCATTCGTTGACGAAGGATTACGAAGGATCTCGTGCTGTGAAGAAATTTCGGCATCATATTCATCATCTTGCACTATTTGTTGCTGCGGTGCAAATAAACTCTCGGCACCTTTTGAACGAGCATGTCCATGAAGTTGCATTAAATTAGTCACCACCACCTGTTGTTCCATAGATATACCCTCCAACTTATCCAGCCGCACATACATTTTTCCGTATTCGCTCGAAAGCAGGTCTAGGGCACGCCAAGCAAATTTCAACTCTGTTTCCAGGAGACTTATTCTTGTGGATATCTTTTCCATATAATCCGAGATTATGTAGTCCGAATGTTGCTGACTATTGTACAGTTGGCTAAGTTGCTGGTCGCTTGTCATCGAAGTCATACCACCTCCTCCAACAGCACCATCTGTCGTTGTTGTGTTGATACTCATATTCGATTGATGATGCTGATGCAAATTCAAATGAGCTTGATGTTGATGTTGCAGCTGCTGCTGGATGTTCAATTGTTGCTGCGTAATTGAGTTGGCCATCATCAAGTTGCTTGCTGCTTGACCCAGCGAATGGGATTTGCTGCTGCTATGACTCGACTGCCCTTGTTGTTGCTGACGATGATTTTGATGGAGCCGAGTTGACGCTATGGGACTGCAAGGACTCGAATGAATTTGTGTTGGCACATTTTGTTGCTGAGGATGCGTATTTAAATCGTTGGAATTATCTGAAGGCAGCGGTTGTGAATGCTGTCTTCCCATTGCAGTCATTAACTGTTTGTTATGAGGCTTTGGTGATGAAATCATTTGATATCGTTGTTGTTGTTGTTGTTGTTGCGTAAATGACAATTTGATATTTTTCTTTTAGGGGCTGATGTAATTGATGATGCTTTTGGTTGCTTTTGAAAAATTAAGAAATAAAGTCTTTTTCTTGATTTTCTTAAATAAGTTCGTTTCACTTGTTTTTTTTTTTTTTTTGTACTTTTGTAAGAAAATGATTATGAAAACTTAGTTTTTGAATTTCGTAAGCTTCCTTTCTTGTTGAAAACAGTGGTTTAATATTTTTATGTATATAGGATAAACTTATTGTTTGAGACACATATTAAAAAAATGTAAACAAAAATAGTTGTTTATTTTATAGTGAAAAGTTTATTGAGTCTTTGATTGTGTTTTTTTTTAATATTTGGTTTTGTTTTATATAAATTGTTATCTTTATTATTTGTTTTCTTTGAAAAAAAAAGTAAATTGTGCGTCGCAATATAAAATCAGTTCCTGGAAAATTAAAAAAAAAAACTTTCGCATTTTTTTAATGGGTAGGGTACACAATTGATTGTGGAAAACTTATTTTTAGGCTTTTTGAAAGTCTTAAGACCACGAATCATAAAACTTGACGGATGTTATGCGTGTGATGGCGAGTGTGAATGGCAGTTTCTTTTCTAGATAAAGCCCAAGGAAATTTATAGGTCAAAGATTATAGAGATAGAAAGCTCAAGGTATAAGGTTTGATCAAGAAACAACAGCGAACAATCGAACATATTACCAAAACTTAAAAATATTCATGAGATCTTAAACTTTTGTGGAAGGTATCGAAACAAAATTTCCATATCCATCAAAGAAATAAGAATAATTAAATTAAAATGAATGTAGGGGAAGGTGGTCTAAAATGGCCCACCAAGGTAAATTGGCCGCCTCGCTAGAAATCGTAGAATAAAATTAGAAGGTTTTGTGAACAAAATTCTTCGGTTTAACTGGCAGGACCGACATACACGAAATTTTAGCAACTTCAAGCTAATGTTTTACATTTGACAGGTCAAACTATCTCTAGCCCTCTCTAAAACTAGACTTCATACAATTTTGTGAAAAATTTGTTGACAAAAAACTCTATAAAAAACATTAAATTTTGGAAAAAGCCAGTAAACGCATGTAAGTATTAAGTATTTCTCATTAATTTACTGCAATTAGTTGGTCTAGTACTATTTCAGTTTGTTCGGAATTAAAACTAAAATACTAAAATACAAAAAAACCTAAGTGTGACATTTTATACTTACATAGTGAAAATGGTTGGAAAATATTAACGATCTACAGAAAGGCAATACTGGACTGAGGACGCATTTTAAAAAAGCCCCAAAAAAGAAATAGGCTGGAAAAAAAGTATCCAAAACATTTTTCGAGTTCCAAAAACTGCACTGAGGAGACGAGCAGCCAACAAAAACAAAATTTTGAATAGCTTGCGGAACGGTCCACCTTTTCCAAGCAAATGGAAAAGGAGCTCGATGACTATATTTTGCCTTTAGTTAGTTAGTTAGTTCTTTATTTTCATAAACATGAGATACATAACTTTTCATTTAGAATACGGACGTGGCTATGTTGCCGTCTGCCTTTAAAATCACGTATGTTTGGACTCACTCGTGGTTTTGGTTAATTTCCTGGTTGGTTTACCGGATCGTTGGAACTTGAAGACTTTTTAAAATTAAATACTTTTAATACTTTTTGTCACTTTTTAAACTCGTAAAGCGAAAAAATGTAAGCGTTATTGATAAAATTTTGAAAAGAATATAACATTTGAATTTAAATGTCACTTTTTTCCGAAATTTGGTACATTTTTCTTAGGGGGGCCATTTTAGGCCACCTTCCCCTACATCATGTAGGTTCTATTGCAAGTTGTTTAGAATTTTGAAAATTTAATACATAATTTAAATAGCATTCATGTTAATATACATATTTTATTAGAAAAAAAAACGTAAAAAAAAATATGAAAATCGTTGCATTAAAATTACTCGAATGTCTTTCTTAGTTATGTATCAATTGTTATGAAAAAGTCATTCTTAAACTAGTCGTTGGGATTCTTCAAAAAATGTAGGCCCATTCTATTCCTTACGATATCTCACACATAAGCTGTTGCGCTACCAAAACTATTTTTTTTTTTTCTTATCAATTTTTATTCCATTGCAAAAACCCTTTCCCCTTAAACGGAATCTGGTCTCAATAGACACGACCTACAAATGTGCAGCTTTTTCCAATGCAGCGAAAATAAATTTACACAGGTTCTTATGGGGGCTGACATATTCCAGGCTCTGCATGCAGCCGCATCGCTGCACGATATCTCTATTTCTAATTTCGCTGCATGAGAAAAAGCTGCACATTTTTCGGCTTTAGTTAACTGTTTTTTTTTAAATTTATTTTTGATCTATAAAATTTTAATAGCAATTTGAATAAAAAAAATAATGGAAATGAAATTCGGATGAATATCAGAAACCTATTTTCTGAACAGAGATAGAGAGTTGACTTTCTTTGCATTTGATAGATTAACATATAAGAAAATCGTAAAAATTCTATACAACTAATCCAAAAATCTATTCTAATTCGCTATAAATCAATTGAAACATACGACTGGGAAGCAAGTCTATAAACGAATTACATATATAAATATAATACTTGCAATATTTGCCAATTGATTTAAATTTTTTTTGGCGTAAGTTTTTTAAAAAAACAACCCTTTTTACAGGCCACATCCATAGAATGTTGAAATAGTTTCCTTTTGAAGCCTATACTTAAGTTTTAACTTAATCATCTTAAAACATTATTGAAACATATACCATTTCTAATTGGTTGGTAAATAATTTAACCAATCCAATTAACAAATCAATAATGATTAAATATTGATATGTAGCCTAATTGTTGTTTTGCTAGAGAAAAACTTTTACTAATTTCCAATTCAAATAGCTCAATTATACACATATTAGCAAAAATATTTTGATGGCCATATTTCCGCAACAAATTTACGGATTTCAATGACAGAGAATAAAGAAACATTTCTATTTCTATTGATTTAAAACTTTTTATTTTTTAAATAATTAATAAAGAATCAAGGCCAATAAATCTATTCACATGCATAACGTAAATTGAACAGCTTGTCACTTCCAAATTTAGCTCAGAAGCCGGATGATGACATTTATTTAATTGAAATAAATGTGTGGGTCGTCTTTGAGTACCTATACTTCTATTTTACTGTATAAAAAAATAGGAATACATATTGGTTTTATTGGATTTGTAATTTCAAAATAATCAAAGTCCCGTCAAATATGTATGTCCTTTTCAGAGAATTTCCTGAATTTTGTCCTTGAATTTGTTTTTCAATAACTCGTTCTTGAAACATAAGCTGAAATAGGGATGGAATTAGGCAAGGTTATTTGTGATACCTACCAACGCTAAGTGAGTGTCACAATCAACCAATTTAATCTGTGTAGACTGACACTGATATAAAATTCTATAGCTTAAGAGCTATCACAACAAAAATGTGACTGTCATTTTCTAACGAATTTGACACTGCGATGATTAGAGTTACCAAATATCAAAGTTGTTTTTTTTTTTTATCATTGAAACAATCAAAACCATTCTTGTGAAAAAAAAGGTTCTACTTTCGATATGTCATTTTGATTTTATAAGTTCGATAGCTCATTGAAAATATTTTGATAAATAAATCAGGGTTTTTGAAAAAATATCATGTACTTATCTGTAGTAGTGGCGCAATGGTTAGTGTGTTGTACTGTCACATGCGTTGTACTGTGAAGTGCGTTGGACTGCTACTGCGTTGGTTTGGGTTCGATTGCCTTACCCAGTCTCTGCCACCTAACAAAAATATTTTACAGGGCTACTGCTTTTTGCGAGAAAGTGACACATCCTCCAAAAGTATATTTCTTGTCACAGAAAAATATTGTACAGGGCTACTGCTTTTTGCGAGAAAGTGATACATCCTCCAAAAGCATATTTCTTGTCACAGAAACGTGCCGCTCACCTTAGCTGTTCGGATTCAATAATAAACTGTATGGGTCCCCTCTATTCCTCCAGCCACGCACATAGGAATGGTTGGGAGTTATAAGTCACTAGGCTCTAGTTCTTCATGAGCTGTTTTGCCACTAAATGTATGTATCATACACATATATGTATATATTCTTAACTTAAGTATAATCATTTTACTCAGACGGAAAGCTCAGCGACAATCACATCCCAAGTAACATTTTTGCTCTCATAAGACGCTCCAAAAGCCTTACAAGACTAAGTTATGGGAGCTAAAAGCACTCTTGAAGAGAACTTCAAGACTGTTATCAGACTGTTAAAAGCCTTTAATGGCCTAGTTATCTTCATACTTATAGTAATAAATTTATCCTTCTTATGGGATGACAGACGCCACTTTGTAAAGCTGTTTAACACTTGCTAAGAGAGTGCGTCTTTTCCTATAGGAGTATCTTGAAAGGGAACAAGTATGTGCAACCTTAAAAAAAAAAAATAATCTTTCACGGTTTATATTTCTTTTTTGTATGTGTGCGTCATGCCCTCATATCAAAAACAAGTTTCTCAAACCCTCTCTTTATACTTACACCAAACCAAAAAAAAATCGATCCAAATTAATGAACTTGCCAATTGTTTCCGTCTGATACCGTATCCGATTGAAACATGAACGGAAGCAAGCTTTCTTCGGAAAAAGAACGCACTTCTGTATAATTCAATTAAAACAGCAGCTTGACATTTAAAAACTTTAGCTCCCATTCGACTCTTGAAATCTTATTTATGTATTGTTATGGGATTGTAGAGACTAAAAATGACGTTTAGCGTTCTAGTTTCATAACGAGAAACTTAAAAAACTTAAATTGATCTAGGTATATGATTTGATTACTTTGACATTTGAAAAATGCTAACGTCTTATAATAAAATTGTTAAGCATAGATATGAGATAAAAAGGATTCTTATGACAGTTTTTTTTTTTTTTTTTCAGATTTTAAGAGCTAAGCTCTGGAGAGTTTGATAGTTGGGATGTGACTATGATCAATATGATAATCAATTTATCACCGTAGGCTATTCCGCCCCAGGATATAAAATCATAGGTTTATACTAATCAAGATCAAAAAATCCAAAATTTTAATCATTTAGAGGTGGAGGTTTTTTTTTTTTGGAAATGTAATAAATAAAAATTTAGCAAAGACAACACAAGACAGGACATAATAGGTCGATATGTATTGAAAAGTAAACTATTTTTAAGACCAAAAATTGAAAAAGCATTTATAGTAAAACCCGGATAAGTGCCACCATAAATGCCTGGTTTTGAGAGGTACTTATGCGGGTTGGGCAGTAATAAAAAAAACTCGCTTAAGTGCGCATAATATTTAAAAAATTAAGAAATAATATTTCATCAACTGACTAGTATCGGTAACCTTTTAAAAAGAAAGCGCTAGATGTAAAAAAGCTTTTGTTTTTTTTCTGCTGATTTCAATTGTGTACATACTTAAAAGATTTTTTTTTTTCAGGTAAATTTCAACAAAAGTATACAAAATAAAAGGCAATTTAGCGGGGAAGGTAGTTAAGCGAAAGGTACTTATTAGATGAGTTTTATATGAACAAATCCTCAAAATTTTGGTTCTAAAAAATAAAAGGTAGGCTCTTATGCGATAGGCACTTATCCAGGTTTTACTGTATAACACCCTGCATTTTTCTTACACACGGATAAAGTTATTTTAATTTTCTTTAAGTGATATCACCCAACACTTACTGTGAAGGGTGATATCACATTCGATATATAGCTATGAGCTATCACAACAAAAATGCGATTGGAATTCTCAATGAATTTACCGTTAATTCCGCCGCAATATGACAATATAGAGTCTATAGTGTTACCACAATCCTACGGAAATGCTACAACAATTTCTGAGTTCTTTTTTTTTTTTTTAATTCAAACAATGTTCACATTGAAATGACCAAGAAAGTTACATTCCAGAAGATAAAGAAAATATAAGAATAATATATCTTAAAGATATCATTTTGTTTATATAAATTCGACAGATAATTGAAAACATTAGGTATTTGAAAATTCCACTAAGTCAACCATTATTTTGACAAATGTCATTGGATTTAATTAAATTGAATCGAATTGAATCATCTTATAGTACGGGAGGTAGCAACGTTCTTGAGAAAGAATTTTAACAGTCCTGTTTTTTTTTAATATTTTGTCCCTCTCACTACCACGGTTCGAATGAGGGGAGTCTGGCTGGTGGAAGGTGTTGCGTTTTCCTGGGAGCGCACCTTTTAACAGTCTTAATTTTTTTTTCATTGAGTTCTAAAAACTCTTCATAATATAAATATACATGTCTGGCAGGTGTCTGACGTTGCCTACGAGTTGGGATGTGCCTATCATGCACGTGTTTGTGGCATCACTATTGAGCAAATTTTGAAAGTGGGCCCAAAGTCAGTACAAAATTGCCCATGATCATTTATTTTGTAAATTTTTCTCAAAGAATTTTGTCTTAGGTACTTGTATTCTTTATTTTTATTCTAATATTAATTTATATTCAGAACTGTCTTTAACTTTCTTATCCGACCGAATTTATTTTATATCCTTATAACTGAAATATATCATAATATGTTCTTTTTTAAATTACAAAATAGTGTCCGGCAAGGTTTTAGCAACGTCAGACACCTGCCAGATGGGTTAAAAAATATTGCTAATAGTTTGTAGAATCGGATGAGATACAAATTTAAGCTGTTAAAAGGAAATATTTTGGGCTAACTTTAGCGTGGAAAAGTTTTCGCATTGAAAAAAAGTAGTTTTCGTAGTTTTCAATTTTTTCGAAAATCATAAGATTTAGAATCATCTAGTTTTTAACGCTCGACTAAAAATTGATAAGAGTATTGAATACTGAAAGTTAAACTGGTACTTAATTACGTAAAATTTTTAAGAAAACAAATGTTAAGCGTAGCATTTTTTAATTCCGAGTTTGAAATTGAATATTTAAAAAACTATTCGCTTAAATTTAATAATTTAAAAACATTATCAAAGAATACATTCTAAAGTTTTAAAAAACGTATATAACATAAGTGAAAGTGTTGCCATTGTTTTTTAATAATTTTTTTTTCTGGTTCGAATGCTCATATAATTTTTTTTCTCCTTCAATATAAAATAGCGTCTGGCAAGGATTTTGCAACGTCAGACACCTGTCAGACATGTATAGAACTCAATGAAAAAAAAATTAAGACTTAAATTGACTTTAAAAACGTTTTTTTTAGCTATAGAAAAGGTGCGTTACCAGGAAAACGCAACACCTCCCACCAGCCAGACTTCCCTCATTCGAACCGTGGTAGTGAGATAAACAAAATATTAAAAAACCAGGACTGTTAAAATCAACTTTTTTTCGACGTTGCTAGCTCCCGTACTATTAGGCAGACGATTAATAACATGTGACTATTGTTGATGTGATAATCATCAGTTACAATCTTACAATTAGCCAATTCCACCCCAGGTCTTAGCAACAAATCAGTGTTGGCACATAGATTTGAATATTTTTAAAATTTAACCTACATCAATTAGGTTATCTATAAATGTAATTTAAACCCAAAACCATATCACAGATCACTCGTTTCTATTTCTCTTTATACCTAGGTACAATACGATAAAAAATAGAAAAGTTATGCAGCTTTTAAGGCTTGAAAACAAATCTGATTCAAACATTTAGGATGTTTTGGTCAACGGTCTCTTAGCTTCAACATAAGCTTCATAATTGAGGCCGGTCCGGCTTGATTTATAAAAAAAGAATGCAGGTACATATATCTACCTAAGGCAAAAGAAAATTGGTATAGAAAAGTCTGCTTCTGTTCACCAGCTCCTTAATCATAACATTTTATCCGAACATTTTGCACAAGAAAAAGGTAGGTATAAAGTCTGCAAACTAGCTCTCTAGGTAGGTAAAGTATAGCCTAAGACTGAAAATCACCAAGAGCATCATTTTGAAAATATATTCAAAATTTTGACCTACAAATAAGGCACACACAGGTGATAAAGGAACGCATCAAAAAGACACGACAGGAGAGGAGAGAAAAATAAAAAAAAAATCCTTACTGCCTTTAAAGCATTTCCTAAAAAAAAAAAAAAAAAAAAAAAATATTTCACTGGGAGAGACAGGAAGAGGGTTGGTAGATTTCTGCCTGTCTCCGACACCGCCATCACCGCGCCGCCACCAAAGCTGTCACAGTTCATTTGAAATGGACCTGCTAATGAATGAGTGATAACACACAAGCGCACTAACAAGTCCCAATACACACATACAGCATTTCACAGCTCAAAAATGTATACCCTCCCCATACATTATACTATGTACCTATATGCAACAAAAGTAAAAAAAACTTAAAAAAGGACACATGTTAAAAAAAAAAAAAAAAAAACATTCCTTATTATGATTTTTTAAGAGTAGTTAAGTTGCTTGATTGGGTTTTGTTGTGTTCTAAATGTTGTTGATGTCAGAAAAAAAAATATCATAAGAAATACTGGCTGTGCATTGTGTTCCTAGTTTCTTAATCTTCTCTTCCTTCCCTGTGAATCCTGTGACATACATTTTCTTACAAACAGTCTTTTTTAGTTGTTGTTCCTTCTTGAGAAATTTTTAGGGATTTTTTTTTTTTTTTGAGTTCACTGCACTGATGTTTAATTGATTTTGGGAATTTTTCTCAGTTTTCCATTTAAAAAAAAAAAAAATGTTTACTACAAAGTATAACGATGGCAACGAAAATACGACAACAAGAAAAAAAAAAGAAGAGCTGTCGGTGGTTGGGAGCGTCTGGATCCTGTTTCCTGTTGTTTTTAAATATTTAACTCTTATAACTATGTCCCGTAGAGTTCTGGGAATTTTGGGGAATTTATTTCAAATTCAACCACACAAACACAAGTATTTTCTATATTAAATTTTACATATAGGTATCTCACAAAAAAGCCAGAAAGAAATTGCTTGTATGCACAGGAATTTTATTTATCAGTTTTTTTTTTTTTTTTTTTTATCGAAACAGGTATGTACACAGTGGATATACGGATCCATGATAGTACTTCTTTGAAGGAATTGTTGAGGTTTGCCGAGAAGGTGTTTTTATATTAAATATTTTGATTAAATGAAATATTGATGTTTGTTTTTTTTTCCAAAATTCGGAAGGATGAAGACTACATGTCTTTTTTTTTTGCAGAATTCTCTTTCTAGTATACCGACAAACGTCAATCCTTTGATTCCCGTGAAGTGTGTACCCTTTCAAAAATTAGCACTGTCCCTTTATAGGTACCTATATCCCTATATTTTTGGCTTTGAATTTTTAGTTATAGTTACAATTTGATTAAAAATAAAATAAATAAAAAAAAAACTAGGAGGATCATTGGGCGGGGAAATTATTTGTTTTTTTTTTCAAATTATTTGATATAATGTTTAGTTTTTTGTTTGTTTAATTAAAATAATTTTGCATGGAGTTTCAATTATTTTTTTTTTTTTTTTTGAGTCATCCACATATAGGTACACATTGAATTGGATATGTGATATGTATGCTTTTTTCTTTTTAAATTGTAAATTAAAGATAAATGTTTAACATTAAAACACACACATTTTTGTTCACATCTTCTATTAATAAATTTAACGCTTTTTCATCCGACGTTTTATAACTTAAAAATAACCTTAGACTTTAAGCTATGTTATAATGATTTGAATTTATCAACATTTTTTTTTTTTTTTTTTTTTCAAAAAATATATTTTTTGTTTTGATGTGTGTAGATAGATGTGCGGATAAAATATACTCGCGAATGATTTTAGAAGGAGCCGCGGCGATGTAAACAAGCAAAAGTCTTCATGCGACTGGTTGTTAGGTTCACTCTTTGTATACGTATATAAATGTTAAAAGTTTTTTGGTTAAGAAAATTTCAGTAGATCCAAAACGTCGTCGCGGCCGTTGTCGTTGGTGGTTGGTGTTTTCGGAGTTTTCCTTCCTGCTGCTGGCTGATGGTAGTGGTTTTGCAGCCCTAAAGACTGACTGCTACGACATTGATGTGTTTTATATGAAATACGCATACTCGCTCTTTGTTGGAAAACGGCTATGCTCAGACTCAGGCTCGGGCTGGCCACCGCCATACTACAGGAATCAGGAGGCAAGGCAGGTTCTTAGAAAAAGGGACACTGAGTGTGATAAAATTTTCTCTTGATCAAGGAATATTAACATGTGGAGAGAAATTAAGAAAGGGAAACGGAGGGACAAACCAAAAAAAAAAAAATATATTAAAAAGAATTTTCCTACTAACATACATAATTTAATTTTTTTTTTTTTACAATTTTTTTGAAGGGTTTATCTAGGATTTATTTAATTTGAATTAAAATATTTTTCTGTTCAAATATTTATTTATTTGTTCGATTAGAAAGAAAAGCTTTAATAACTGATTTAAGATTTTAGTTTCATTAGACCCTCATTAAATATTTATAAGTATCTAAAGACAAATTATAATTTTGATTTTAAACAAACACATCGCGTCAGTTGATTGAGGTTAAACTTTTCTTTTTACCTGTTGAGAGATTTTTCCGTCATTACTGGATAATAATTTTAAGCCAGAGATTTTTAATTTTTAGTCAATGACAGTCTTATTAGAAAAAAAAATTAAAATCGTAGGAGCAGTTTTTATGTTAATTAATTTTTTATATATAAAATTTTGTAAAAATTTTTAAGAACAAAAATTTGGTACACAATTTTTTAGTATTTATTTATGTTGAATTAAAAATTGAATTTCGAAAAAAATCATCTACCCGTTTTTGAATTATCGAATTTTCAAAAAAAAAATTGATTTTTTTTTTTTAATCCAAAATTTGTTTTTTTTTGAAAATTTTTATATGCAGTATGATTTTAACTTTTGAGAAGCTTTTGTATAAAAAATTTAATTTAAATTGGTTACACACATAATGAGATAATCCAAAATAAAGAAAATGGTTCTATGAGAGGTACTCTGAATACTATGGCTAACTGTAAATTTTGTTTTTGGTAGATCGTAGACCATACTAATATTAGTATTTAGAACAATTTTAATCAAAATCGTAGGAGTCGTTTTCGAGAAAATTTAAATTTTCTGTAACGGTTTTTTAACATTTATATGGAAGGTACCTTTAATTTTGACCATAAGAAAAATTTTTGTTCAAAATATTTCAGATAATGTTAAAAAACCGCTTGTTACTATGTTTCATAAAAAATCAACAAAGTCGTTTTCAAAATATTTGGTTTTCAAAAAAAAAAATTGAAACTTTTTTTGAAAATCCAAAAAAAAATTTTTTGGGAAATTTTGGTATACAAAACTATTAAAATTTTTCAGAAGATTCTCCATAAAAAAAAAATTATCGACATCGGTCTATTCCTTTTCTAGAAAAACGAAAATAAAAAAAAATGGTTCTATGGGAGGTACCATTTAAAACCATTTTTTGGAAATATAATTTTTACAAAAAGGTAGCATAAACCTAAGAAAATTTATTAATTTTTTTTAGAAAAAAAACGTGTCGGGGTAATGTCCCAAAAACACTGTATACCAAGTTTAATTCAAATCGACCCATGGGTTTAGGCTGTAGGCGAGTCCACAGACAGACAGACGGGCAGAATTGCGAGACCCACTTTTTTCGTAAATGTCAAGTTTGATTGTTATCTCGAGTTCAATTTTTTTACGAATCCATACTATATATCGCAAGTAAAAATTGCCTTACTTTGTTCATTGAACGTGCCGATTTTAGAATAGGTTTGGACAGCCAATTTCGGTGTCTAAATTAAACAACCGATGAAATGTTTATTAATACGATTTTGGAGTTAGACAGCTGTTTAAAGTTAGACATACTTTGGAATGGGTTTATTATTAAGACTGTGAATGTTCAAATATAGTGAAAATATGTTTCAGGTAGGTATGCGGGTTTTTCACTTAAGCGAGTTTCGCATAAGCGGAGTCTTTTAAAGGTCGGAATTGGTCGAAAAATACTCGGGGATGAAAAAAGTGTTTCAGATAAGCGGGTTTTTCTCTTAAGCGGGTTTCTCTTAAGCGGGTTTTACTGGAACAAGTTTTTATCATGTTGAGTAAAGCCTCTGGAAATGTTAAATCTAGACGAGGAAAACTTGTAAAGCACCTACCTAATCGTTAGGCCATTGCTAGCAAATATTGTAGGGCAAGTTTTGCTATCCCATCACAAATATTTCCTATAAATACCTATATACCATGGTATAAAAAATTAAATAAAAACATTGCACTTTTTTTTCAAATTAAGCCCAAAAAATCTTTTTTTTTTATTGTGGGAAATTCCTATTCTTTTTAATTTTAATTTCAAAAGCTCGTGAAATGCAACAGTAAATGCAACAGGAGAGGCAATAGGTTTGCTTTTATAGAGCGATTATCAACGAAATTCAATTAAAAAAAAAAAAATAGCACATACAAATCTGTTGCTATATAAAAGATCTTTAAGTTAAATCTCCATACACACTGTCATTGAAACAGGAATGTGAAAGAAATTACCAATCGAATGATTTGAAAACTGTATATTACCACACGATTTTATAAGCAAAGTACCTTTAGTCTGTTTTAATAGGCACTTATTACTTTATCATCCTTTAAGAAACTTATTTTCTGTGCTAAGGATGTCGTTTTATCACTAAATAGACTTTGAATGAGAAATTTTTCGCTTTTATAACTTGTTTGCAATAATTGGACTCTTCTATTTGATTATGATTACATTTTCAGGAGCAATTCACAGAGTCATAAGGGGGAGACTTTCTTTAACATTTATATAATCATCATATAAATTCTTACACAGAAAACTTAAAAATGCGTGGGTGAGAACAAATGATGTTATAAGTGAAGTCATCATGGCCTAGAAATCCACAAGCTTATGCTTCATAAGAAAAGAGGCTCAGTGTCATCATTAGTTGCACATATTCGATGGTTTTATTCATCTAATGAGTCGCCCATAGTGCGCTATTTCAAGTGTTTGTATACATAAAAAAAAATACTAAAAATGTATGTACAATTCGGTCTCATGGATTTGGTCTATTTTAAGAAAAAAGTGTATGAGTATCGGTACTTGCGGTGAAGATGTGTTAACGGCCATTGCCGTTGTGGCTGCCGTTAAATGTTCAGTTTCGCCATACCTATAGAGCTTAAAAATAAATAAATTTGGTGGCGAAACAGCTTATGAAGAACTAGGATCTAGTGACTTACAATTCTCAACTATACCTCTTTGCGTGTCTGCAGGAATGGAGGGGACCTACAGTTTACTGCCGAATCCGAACTGCTATACACATTGCCTTGGAATTCTGTACATTTCCTAAGCAGCAACGGGAATTGTACATATAAAATTTCCGTTACCGGAGTAAAAAAAAAGATTCTTTAAATCCAGATTCTTTAAATCGCACCTACCCCAAATCCTATAGTGGGCCAAGCAGGGGAGTTGCAGGGGGGCAGCTTCCTAGCATTATTTTAGTTGTGTAAAATACCTAGGAAATATATACATATTAGGGTGGCGCTTATATTGAAAATGTTCGAATTTCTTGAAAAAAAAAAAAACGAAAAATCACTATTTTTCATCGTTATTTTTAAGTGGGTAAACAAATTTTATAAAATGTAAAAATATTTTTTATTTATACTTTACTATGCTATTAAGATTTTCGCCAAGTTTCATTTTTATTCATCAACAATTACAATTTTGCGGAATTTTTTTTAGTAAAAGATTAAAAATCTACCTGTAATTTGTATGGGAAATTTCAAGTGCTCGGTGGCACGTGTTAATGTTAACCGATTTCAATGAAATTTTGCACAGAATTTTTTTAAGTCAGCCTCATCACTTTAAGGGGGAGAGGGGGAAAGATATTCGAACATTGCCAAAATAAGCGCCACCCTAATACATAACCTAGGAAATAATTGTTTTAAATAATCTTTTACATTGTCTACATTTCCTAGGAATTGTATATAATTCGTAAGTTTCATACATTTCCGGTAACATATAGGTACTATGAGGGCAAGTTATGAATTCGTGCAAAAAATCGAACTCGAGAGATAACAAATCAAACTTGACTTTACGATGATAGAGAACACGAAAAAAGTGGGTTCCGCAATTGCGTCTGTCTGTTTGTATGTCTCTCTGTACCTCGGCCTACAGCCTAAGCCCCTGAAGCGATTTTCTTCAAACTTGGAGCATTAGATTTTTTGGTGGTTCCCTAGAGGGGAAATCGAGATTTTTTTTAGCTCAAAAAATAACGGTACTGGCCATACAACCGTTTTAAAAAATGTTATTTATCTCAGAAACAGCGTTCTTCATACTGAAATTAAAACAGTACTTATTTTATCAATTTAAAGAACGTGTTTCATGCTTTTTGTCACAAAAAATGTAATAAGTCCCCAAAAAAATAACAAAACTACGGCTTACAAACAGTGAAGTATGTATAGGGGGCATGCTGCCCCTCTGCAACTGCCCTGCTTGGCCCATTATAGGATTTGGAGTAGGTTCGAGGTTGGGTGTATGCAAAGTTTCTTTTGCATTTAAATAATCTGAATTTAAAGAAACTTTGCATACACGGAACGTCGCACCTACCCCAAATCATATAGTGGGCCAAGTAGGGGGGTTGCAGGAGGGCAGCATGCCCCCCATACATACTTCACTGTTTAAACGCCGTTATTTTGTTATTTCTTCAAAGAAATAAGTACTGGGGACTTATTTCATAGTTGAATTTGGGGATTTATTTCATCATGAAATAACCCCCCAATTTAAAAATGAAATAAGTCCCCAAAAATCGATGAAATAAATCCCCAATTTTGGGAAGTTTTTATATAAATTTTGGGGATTTATTTCATCGATTTTTGGGGGGGGGGGGTTATTTCATTGGGGAGTTATTTCACGTAGCCTTAAAAAAAATAACAAGAAGCGTCTTTCCCTGGACTCTTCAAATGTTTGTAGCGCTCTGCACTCTGTTGCAGGAATTCTTAACCCTTGAACACAATGAAAGAAGCTGAGTGCTAAAAGAATATAATTTTTCTTTTTTTATTGTGAAAGCTAAATTTGTTCTCTAAAAAATACTTAAAATTTTTGATAGAAAAGAGAACAATGTACAGCAAATCACTGCGGATCCATTACTGCGGATTTTGTAATCGAAATGAATATAAACCCAGAAAATCAAAGTACACTAACGTCAGGATTACGTATCCTATTATTACTTAAATTTTTAATAATTATTATTTTGCTTACTTATTATCTAAAATTTCTAAAAATATTATTCTCACATAAATTGCCAAACATATTTACATGTACCTACCCTATTTCGATTCAGGTCTAGTTTTATATAATTTTTAAGTACTGTGCTTTAGTTTAAGAGGAGTTCAATGTGTAGCCCTTAAGGAGAAAAGAAGTGTTAACTAAAGCGCAATCAAAACCAACTTTACTTATTATTCTATTTTTTTTTTTAAATTAAATTTAAATTACCCTTTTTTTAACTTCAATAAATATTTTAAACTTGTCAAAAAAAATTAAGTGCCAGTTGTACAATCGTGGTTTAAATTTTGATCCCTGGTTCAGGAATTTTAACTCGCCGATTTCGGCAGGTTAACTGAGGTTCAACTATAATTCAAGGTTCCAATATGCACTAAAAGCCAATTGCATGCCTGAACCATCGTTGAACCACAGTTAATCCGCCGAAATTGGTGAGTTAAAATTCCTGAACCACGGATCAAATATTTGTACAACTGGCCCTAAGGGAACAAATAAGAGCTTAGTGCTTTTTAAAGAGCTGTATCTCTGTGAAAAGAGGTCGTATTGAGATGAAATAAAAAGCATTCTGAAGCTTTATATTTTTTGTATTGAAAAATTTTAGCAAACGATTTTGTATGCCACCTACCGCTGTTGCGCAGCACGAGTCAAAAATTTTATTTTTTTTTTTAATTTTCGAACATTTTCATTTTCTTTAAAAAATTTTTTTCAGCCAATTTAATGTTTTTTTACCGATAACTTCTTCATTCAGCTTGAAGGTCGCGTTTTTTCGTCATTCTACAATTTTTTTTTTCAGAAGAATGTATGGTTTTGAATGAAAAAACAGACTTTTGACTTTGACTACCAATATCATTGCAAGGAATGAAGACACTACAGAAAATTTGAGAGTAGTTTAAAAAACTGGAATTAATTTTCTACAAGATTTTTTTTTTTTCAAAATTTTATAACAATTACTTTTTTTGGCTCCTCACCGATACATTAAGAAAAGGTAAAAAAAACGACTTTTATAAATCTTTTACTGCTTTACAAATATTGACTGCAGGACTTAATTTAGTTAAGCATTTTAAAGAACTATAGACCAAAAATATTTCTGTAAAATTTCAAATCGATCCAATGAACTGTTTTCCCGTAGCGAATGATCAAAGTCGTATAAATCAATTAATGAAACACATTGTATAGTTCATAAACATTGTGAAATCGTCATCAAAATGGGAAAGAAAAGAACAATTTCTGTACACTTTTTTAAAAGTTTTGCATTAGTTACAATACCGATAAGAGTTGAAAAAAAAACATTTTTTTCGAAAAACAAAAATTATAGAAAAAAGTTAAAGAATTTTTTCAAAATTTTAAAATTTCAGTTGTAATTTTTTTTTTTGTTGAAAAGATTGTTTGTTTCCCTTTTAAATCTTATCAGTATTGTAACTAATGCAAAACTGTGAAAAAACTTTTTAGTAATTTAAAAAAAATACAAAATTAGAGAAAAAGGGAAAAGAATAAACGCGAATTTTTTTCCTCTTTCTCAAATTTTTTATTTGAATTTGATTAAGTATTTACTATTATTATTATTATTCTTATTATCATTATTAATTATTATTAATATATGTAAATGTACATAATGTGTACAACAAAATTATAAACCATTTCAAGCACAAGAGCAAATTCGTGCGATCCAGTCCTGCATTTTATTTCACAAAAATTCAACCTATTAAATGTCCATAATTTCTATTTAAAGCCGAGCACCTACTCACATCCATTTTTTAGGCAGTATTTAAATTAAGCGCGGAGGCACGAGAACAATGCCTTTTAAAATTAAAAGAAACTCAACAATTTAGGTATACTCCGAACCTAAAAATCGACACGGGACGTTTTTGAATTCATTCAGAGCAACGGAAAAACAAAAAATACTCGAGCACTATATACTTACTGCAAAATTAAAAGTACTTTGATGAAGCCTCAGCAGAGTACTTAGCTTTCTGGTGCGTTCCACAGATGACATTTTGTTCTGAATTCGGATGTGTGGTGTAGTTATAGGCGCCAAAGGAGTACATCGATGCGGCGATGACAGCGACCGCGTTCCTTCCGAATCGTACGTGACTTTATGCATTATCGTTCGTAAACAGTATTTACTCAAACAAATTTTAATATACCGAAAACATTAAATCGCGAGCAAATAAAATGACAGCTCTCGTCGAGCTCGATTTCTTGAAATATAACTCGACGTCGACGACTGGCCAGGCTAGGCAACAATGGTGGGTGGCGCTGTTCAATGACAATTTATCGATGGGCAGAAGGTCGTTACTCACCAGCCAGACAGTCCAGTGCACAGCAGGTATAAAAAGGAAAACTCGATTTATCTTTGGAAATTACTTTAAGACAAGAGCAGAGCTTTGAGAATCTTAGGGATAGTTGAAGTGTTCCCCTTGATGGAACGCACAGGACACACACTTTAATGGACTGTATTTGTTTTGTTCTTCATACCGAATCTACAAGTTACGTATTTACTATGCCGAAATATCAAGTAGTTGGTGATGATAATGAATGGTGTCGCCGAGTTCGTTATGCGAACATTTGTGAGACTAAATATTTCTTTTTTTTTTTTAATTTATGAAGTTGCTGCTTTACACAATGGAATTCGATTTGCGTTTGGATAAATAAAGCTTCGCCTCTAAAGTCACCCTTCACAATTCCAGAACAATACTTACATTTTTATTATCTCGGTTCTTGTTTCTGGTTGCTGCTTCTGACCTTACTTGTTCTTGATCTGATACATTTTAATTCACATGGAAATTCAAAACACCGCCGAGCCGATAACCTATTGTTAAAAAAAGAAAAACACCTTGACTTGGCTCAAGAACTGAGGACGAGCCAAAGCCGAAGCCGATACCCTCAGCTATTTTGATTTTGATTATAATCATTTGTTTGTTGTGTATATTCTAATACATTTGTTTTTATTTTTTTTTTTTTGTTCATGGTTTAGTTTTTTGAATTAATTACTGTTAAAAATTAAATTACAGTAGCAGCAGCTTAAGCCTAGTACGTAGTTCGGGAAAAAAATTCTTTTCATAAAAAATTTTTCCCAGGACAAATTTTGTCTTCAGTTTTTTTTTCCAGGTAGTACGCAGTTCACGCGCAAAATTGTGACGTTTGTACCCGCTGTAGAGTGAAGTCTCCACTAAATTTTTCCAGGAAAAACAATGTTCGAAGCATTATTTTGCGGGAAAAATTTTGACAGTTCAATAATTTTGCACGATAAACACGATCAACTATTATTTATCGATAATTTTACAAAAATAAAAAAAAAGAAGAAAAAACGATTTTTCCAAAGTTTTTGTAGAGATTAGAATTGTAGAGATAAAATTTGTCTTTTCCCGATCTGCGTACTAGGTTTTAATTGAAACTAAAAATGATCTAAAATCTAAATATGAATTCGGGAAATCAGATACGCACTTCAAGCTAAACTAAATTTTATCTCCACATTCGTATCTCTACAATCGTTTGCTAAAAAAGCACAAATTACGAAAAAAAAACTTTATGTGAAAGAATGTGTAAAGCATTATTTTGCGTGCTAAATTAAGTGGAGACTTTTTGAATTTAGCGCGTCAATGGTGTGCTAAATTAAGTGGAGACTTTTTGAATTTAGCGCGTGAACGGCGGCGGCGCGGCGGTGTAATGCCGCTAAAAATGATCCTTGCTAAATTTTTTTCTTGGATAAAATTTGTATGAAAGATAAATTTTAGTGAAATCTAGGCTGTAAACTGTTTTAAATAAGCGGGTTTGACTGTTTAATAAAGCAAGGATTTTTTTGTTAATGCTGATATTTTAATGGGGTTTTAGCTCTTAAATGATACAATTTTCCGGATATGCGTAAAACCTATTTCGACCCCAGCATTGTAGAAAAATAAGGCGAGGAGGTACTTTGAGAGTTTTTCAAAATTTGATTCTTTTTGAGGCGAAAATGTTATTATTTTTTTTTTAGCTCCAGAAATAAAGGTACCTACCCTGCCCTACAACCGTTATAAAAAGTTTTTAATTTGGGAAACGGCTCTAATGATTTTAATGAAAATGTTTGTGTGTGGGTGCTATTTTATAAGTATGTATAGGCTGAATGTTGGTAAAAAATATAACCAGTATTTTTTCGAAGAATGATACCTACATTTTGGTAGAGCGTTAGGGCTGTAGATGCGTTCGCGTTGCATCCAATTATTTTTTCAGTTTTTACGTGCGATATATACATAAGTAGGTACTATATGGCAAGTTTTGGAATCGCCTACAGCCTAAACCCATGGGCCGATTTTAATTAAACTTGGTATAAAGTGTTTTCGAAACATTCCCCCGACACATGTTTATCATTTTCTTTTTAGGACCAAAAATAGCGGTACCTGCCATATAACTTTTTTTTAGCATTTTTAGAAAATCCTATTTTTCTTAAAAATGGCTCGACAGATTTTTCTAAAAAAAAATCAATAAAATTTATTATGTATATGCTACCTCTTCGTGAAAATTAAATTTCCAAAAAGTGGTTTTAAATGGTACCTCCCATAGAACCATTTTGTTTGTTTTCGTTTTTCTCGAAAAGTAATAGACTGATTTTGATAATTTTTTTTATGGAGAATCTTCTGAAAAATTTTTATAGTATTGTGTACTAAAATTTTAAATTTTTTTTTTCTTTTTTGAATTTTTAAAAAAAGTTTCAAATTTTTTTTTTTGAAAACCAAATATTTCGAAAACAACTTGGTTGATTTTCCTGAAACTTGGTAACAAGCGGATTTTTAACATTATCTATAATTGAACATTGAACAAACATTTTTCTTATACATATGTAAAAATAAAATAAATTTGATGGCACAACAGCTCATGAAGAACTAGGGCCTAGTGACTTACAACTCTCAACCATTCCTGTGTGCGTGTCTGTAGGAATGGAAGGGCCCTACAGTTTATTGCCGAATCCGAACGGCTAACGAGCGGCACTTTTCTGTGACAGGAGATACTCTTGGAGGATTTGTCAATTCCTCGCAAGAGGCAGTAGCCGTTTTTCTTTTAAATAAATAGATGGCGAGGCTTGGGATCGAACCTTAGACCTCTGGCATGACAGTCCATCGCACTAACCATCACGCCACGGCTATATGTATATAGTCAAAATTAACGGTACCTTCCATATGTGTTAAAAAACCGTTACAGAATATATAAATTTTCTCGAAAACGACTCCTACGATTTTAATTAAAATTGTTCTAAATACTAATATTAGTATGGTTTACGATCTGCCAAAAACAAAATTTACAGTTAGCCAGTATTAAAAGTACCTCTAATAGAACCATTTTTTGTATTTTGGACTATCTCATTATATGTGTAACCGATTTAAATTAAACTTTTTATTCAAAAGCTTTTCAAAAATTTAAATCAAACTGCGTGTCACAATTTTCAAAAAAAACAAATTTTTTTTTTTTTTGAAAATTCGATAATTTTTATAGGTCATGACCTGGCCTATCACTATAATAAGTTTGGACCATTCTTACCGGGACACCCTGTACATATGTTGTGTGTCAGTACACCTCCCATACATTAATAACTTATGGGGTTTTCCTTTTAGTCCATTGAAATGTTACATTAACCTTGCATTTCATACAGGACAATTTTTATTTTGATGGATCTATATGAGGGATCAGTTTGAGTGTAAAAACAAGTTTTCGGGGTTGAACTCCCCCACTTGGCCGCCATTTTGGAAAAGGGGGCGTAAAAAGGTCTCCATGATATCTTGAGAACCATCATCGCATAAACAACATTTGTAGCTAATTAAATTCTCTACAATTTAAGTTAACACACTTTTTATCGTAAAATTGAAAACAAAAAAGTTATAACCGAAAAAAGATTACCGTTCCAAGAAATGTATCTTTATATAAAATAAATAAAAGAAGATAATGATACTTTACTTGACAATGGTCATCTTTTTTTGATTATAATTTTTTTGTTTTCAATTTTACGATAAAAAGTGTGTTAACATAACTTGTAGAGAATTTAATTCTCTACACAAAATTTGTACAATTTTGTTTGGGCGATGTATGGTTCTCAAGATATCGCGAAGACCTTTTTACGCCCCTTTTTCCAAAATGGCGGTCAAATGGGGTGAGTTCAACCCCGAAAACCCGTTTTTACACTCACGGTGATCCCTCCAACAGAAACATCGAACAAAATTTGTCCTGTACAAAATTGCAACGTTCGGCCAAAATTTTGTAACGCATTTCAATGGACTATTTGGTAAATGCAGATTTCTGCCTAAAATTTGATTTTATTCGTGCCGAATGGAGTACGATTTCAGATTTAATTTTGTTTGTCATGGTATTAGTGTATATTCGTGGCTGTGGATGTCCTTTATTTTGTCAAACAGAGCTGTCAATTGTACTGGTGTATTGTGGTGTTAGTTAACAGGGGGGTAGATCTAGCCTGATGGATTGATTTTTGTAGAAAATTTGTAGACAAATTCCATTGCACCATTGTTGCATCTGATGGTGTTCAGTATTTGACCAAACAATTTTATTTAGAAAGTTAAAGAATGGAATATAGGTTTTCAAAAAAGCTATGGCATATTGTTGTATGTATGCTTTCTCTCGTTGATTTTTAAGTACTTTTTTCCATTTTAAGTCAATTTGTCAAAAACTACCTCTCGCCGTCTCAGGGGGGATATAGAATTCTACTCATACAATTTTTTTCTCAGAATGCTCCCAGGAATCATCCGCCAAAATATTCTGCACGAGTTAGGAGACACCCTGTGTAGTATATACAGGGTGATTCACCTAAGGTGTGACAAACAGCTAGAGCGTGTAGGTTGAGTCAAGACAAGAAAAAAATCGCATGGGAGAAGGAGTGTATTTCCCCCCGTTTAGCCTGGAAGGGCAATTTCTAAAAACATCGACTTGAAATATAAAGTCGACTAAAAATTGATAGAAGCAATATAGGAAACAAAAATGCTATTTAATAACAAAAAAAGTAGAAAAAAAACTAGTTTTAACACTTTTTTTTCATTTTTTTTTTTTCAAAATTTTGAGTTTCGAAATTAATTTTTCAAAAAATATTTTCTAAAATATTTTGAAATAAAAACATAATAAAAGAACAGATTTCTGGTTTAAAAAAAGTATAGCATGACATCGTAAGTGTTGCCGTTGTTTTTTTTATTATTTTTTTTTTTTTCTATTTTAAGTCGATTTTTTGTAGAAAATGTCCCCTCCCGCCTAAACGGGGGGAAATAGACCTCCCCCGCCCTCCTAAACGATTGTTGTCTTGTCTCGACTCAACCTATATGCTCTGGCTTTTGGTCACACCTTAGGTGAATCACCCTGTATATTATTAAACGAGGGAAACGAAAATTTTTAAAATTAAATAGGAACTGTACAGATCAAATGAAAAGGAATATTATTCTTAAAAACAGGCTAAAACGGGATTTTAGAAAGGGGGTTAGATAGTTAGGGATTTTGAATTTGTATATTTTGGTGTGTGAATAATACTGCGTACAAATATTTCAAAACAAATATGTGTTTTGGATTTTAAAAAAAAGTTAAAATTTTTTTTTTTGAAAAATCATTTTTTTTTTAAATGGATTGATGAATTTATTTGAAATTATGGTTTTAGCTGTATATTATTATATTCTTAAAAATGGCATACAAATTTTTTTTTCTAAAGAATTTCAAGAAATTTTATATAAAAAAAAAAATATTTTTTAAGAAAACCGCTCCAACGACTTTTATTATTTTTTCTGCATAAATTCACATTTTTTCAACAATTGAGATGGCGTTCTTCATTCTGAGATTAAAACATTTTAAGTACTTGTTTTATCGATTTAAAGAACATTTTTCATGCTTTTTTTTTCCATATTCATTAATTATATATTTTCTATTACACTCAATTTTAAAAATTCGATGAAACTTTTACAACAAGAGCAAGTTCGTGCGACCTAGTCGTGCATTTAATTTTAAAAAAGCAGAATTGTTAAATATTTGTGAAAGACAATGAAGTAAGAAGGAGGTATTTTTAAAAACTTTGATAATATTTTTCATGTGAAACATTAACATCTATGCTGGCGCGGCCGGTGCCTGTGCAGCCGTGGGGCAGCAATTTTAATTTGTCGGTTTTTGGCGGATTAGGTGAGGTTCAATGTTATGTTTCAATTATGTGATATAATAGTCTGAACTTACAGATCAATTTTTAAACCACGACTGTACCTACACAGCTGGCGCACTAGAATAAAACCAGGCCGAAGTTTGTTGAAAGGAATTCGACATTACAGTTATGTAGGTTCATTTTGATTTTCAGAATGACACTTCACTTTTTTTAAATCAGCTGATTCTTTTCAAGTCGTCATCTCGTCATGTCGACGCGTTCGTAAAGCTTGTAAACGTAACTTAAGCCTCTCTAACGCGAACGCACCATTGGAAATCAGCCTTAAAGGTGAAAAGCAACACAGATGTCAGTGGCTTGCCAGACGTCAAATTATTGCTGCACTGATTGGCACAGAGATGGTTAGTACAAAAAAGTTGAAATCGAATTATGAAATCATTTTCATGAAGTTTGTCGTCTGCATTGTCGATTTCTATTGCAATTGCATGCCCGAATTTATGGAATTAAAAACTGCTTGTTTGGACACAGAAACAGGGTACAATAACGGAAATAAACCACATTGGACTTTTTCTTCTGAGAGGATTTCCCGCTTCCCAAAATATTTCTAATCAAAATTAATTTTAAGATAAAAACTCGTAACATTTTGACAGAATTAGAAGGAGGAGAAAAATAATTTGACACATTCATTTTTTAAAACGATGTGCACTGTGACGTACTGAAATAAATTCAAATGGAATATAATCTAAATCTTATTGTTATTAAAAACTTTTGATTGCTTCTTAATAAGTTAAAAGTTGTAAAGATGCATAAATTTAAATTAAAATAAAAAACATCACTTACATTAAGCTGCATGATGATCTTGTTGTAGGCCCAATTCCATCTTTGACGAGCTGTTATTTCGGGTTTTCGCTTAAGTTGTCCACTTGTGACCTCCTCTGTTTCGCCTCGGGTCAGAGTCTTTTTGCGGGCAAGCGGAGCCTCCTCCTTAATTTGAGTCAATTGGTCGTCAGTTTTGAGACTGTCATCAGGTGTCAGGACAATATCATCTTCGTCAATGATGCTGTCTTGTTTCTTAATCGGATAATGTTGTTGCTGCGGTGCAGTGCCATTTGATACTGGGGGCGTCATTGAAGAAGTTGTGGTCGAATGGGATTGTTGTTGTTGCGGCGTTAGAGCGGCGGATGTTGTTGTTGTCGTCGTTACCACAGGGACCTGAAGCGGTGACTCTTTGATTATAATGTCGCGATCGTCTATATAGTTCGCACTATCCTCGCTGGGATAGTTGTCGTCTATGTAGTCGTCGCGGCTCTCTTCGATATATTCCAAAGGTGGTTGTTTCTGATGCTGCATGAGCTGTTGGTGGCGTAGTTCTTTAAGTTCTTGTTCCTTTTCGAGATACTTATACTCATCCTCCTCGTTAAAGTAATCCTCGCGATAATCATAGCCACCGTCCGGCGGGACATAGTAACCGTTCGCTGCCATCATCGATGCTATCGTCGACGGTGCTGTCTGATCCATGTAGTAATCATCCTGCTCACTATCCATCCGATAATTCGGGTCCAACTCATCGATATATTCTTCCTCTTCTTCATCATAGATTTCAGTTGGTTGTTGCTTCATTAGCAAACCCGATTTACCATTGATTGCAGGCAGTTTTTTGCCGCTGGACAGTGGCACCGTCGGTAGCATTTTTTGTGCCAAATTGCTATTTGCATTTGTGGGGGTATTTGTAGTTGTAGTGCTTGTGGCGTAGTAGTCATCCTCGTAAAGGTTGCTATTTTCATAGTCGTCCATGGATGAAGTAATTGTGGATACAACTGCTGCACCACTCGCTCCACTAACCACAGCATTACTCATCTCAGTGTCATGCCGGTTCTGGGCTGTCGATGCGGCGACATTTTTCTGATCACCACCGAATGGACTTGGCACAACGTTTACGGCTGCTGTTGTCATCGCTGTGGCCGTCGACACTACTTGCGTGGCCGATTGTACTGCGGCTGCAGCTTTCCCAAGGAACGAACCAAACAGCCCGCCTCCCCCACTGCTGCTGCTGGTTGTCTTAGCTGCGGGCTGTTGTTGCTGTCCTTGTAATTGCTGTCCGCCTATCGCTACAGCAGATGTCAGCGACGACAACAGTGAAGTGGGACCTGATTTTGACTGCGAAGCCGCTGTTTGTTTGGCGGGTGCTTGTTGTTGCTGCTGCTGCAGTTGAGCAGTGGTCATGGCTGCAGTTACCTGCACTGGCGGCTTCATGCTGACATCTGTCATCGTGGTCATTGCATCAAAACTACTTGTCACCGATAATGAAGCTGTTGTCACTTGTTGCATTGTCGTCAAAACGACTGCTTCTTCGGCCATCTTCTCTGCCGCATTGTCGAGGAGTTGTGACACTATTGTTGCATCGTCGTCCATGTAGTCGTAATTGTTATTGTAGTTCTGGTTATCGGTGATGTCACCGGTCGCAATGTAATCGTTCTCGCTATAGCTATACTCATCATAGCCGTATTTGTAGTCATCGCTGTAGTCGACTATCTTGCCACCTGTTACGCTATTTGTAGTTACTGCTTTTGTAACAGCTAGTTGCGGTCCATCTAGGGATGATTGTTGTGTCAAAATCGAATCGTAACTGTCATCCAGCATCATGCATTCACCGCTAGTTGTGGTTGCATTTTCATAAGGCCCTTGATTGTAATCGGTGTCGTAAACCAAAGAGCCAGTGACGTAAATAGACTGACTGTTGTCAACGGCACCGGTCCAATCGCCCCACGTGGTCACCTCACTGCTGGTCGTCATCAAGTGATCCATTTCACTGTATTCGTAGTTGTAGCTTGTAGTTGTTGGCAGGTACTGTTGTTGCTGATTGTTGCTGTCAACCATGTAGGTGGACTCAGTTTTGCTTATGTCAGATGATGTCACTGTTGTTGCCGAAGGTGTCATAGTCTTGTTTTGTGTTGTCACAAGATTGGAAGTTGCCGACTTTGTGGTGACAGTTGTTGATTTTGCTGGTTGTGATGCACCGGTACCAAGGTTCGGTATGAGTTTGGACGCAAACCCAAAGCCAAAACTCTTCGCCGATGATTTTATCCCCGATGCTGCTGATTGTTGCTGCGATTGGGGTTGTTGCTGCTGCTGCTGTTTGGTACTATCGGCAACAGCTGCCACCCCACTTAGCACTCCATCAAGTCCTCCTTTGAGACCGTGCGACAGACTGCCAAACATACTACTCGCTTTATTTGCGGCTGCCGTTGCCGCTTTTTGCGGCGTTGACGTTGTGCTGCTGCTTGTCGATATTGCAGATTTACTAGAAACCGGTTGGTAGTAGCCACCTGTGACTGTTGTATTGCGCGTCGTCACCACAGTCGAACCACTCGCTAATGACGCTGACGATGAGGTTGTCAAGTCATATTTGGCCAAAAGGTGGTCACTACTGACATTACTACTACTGCCACTACCACTACCACTGTTGCTGTTAGTTTCGTAAAGATTTGACTTGTAATCTGTTGCTATTGGTGTTGTTGTTGAGCTTCTGTAATCGTCGAAGTATTCATTATTTGACGTCTCTAGGCGCGTCTTCGACATCGTCGTCGAATAGTTAGGCTCGGTGTATGTGTCCAGTGTGTATGAATCCGAACCGCTTCCCAGATCCATCAAGTACACAGGTAAGTCGACTTTGTACGCGTCAAGATAGGAATAGGGATCATCATTGCTAGCAACCGTGGTCACTGTCGGTGTTGGTGAATAGTTGCTGTACAAATCATCAGTAGAGGTTGTTGTTATACTATTCATAATATAACTGCTACTCATATCAAGGCCCACTGATGATGTTGTTGTACTTGTTGTTGGAACCAAGCTGTCAAGATAATTGAAACCTGACAGATCCTCCCCATTTACCATTGTGGTATTTACCTTTGTTGGTTTTCCTATCGTCAGATATTCTGAATAGTCGGTCGTTGTTGGAGCAATGCTGAAATAATCAATGGCATCTTTTGGCTTGGTGCTGGTGTACTCTCCACAACCATTATGATCACATATTGCTGTTGAAGTCTTTACCGTTGTTGGTTCGTCAATTTTCGACGTAAAATCACTGCTTAGATAGGAAGTGATGTAGCTACTTATTGTTGTTGTTGTTGTGAACGTTGTTGTGGTGGCTGTGGTGTCTGCTGTTATTGACAGTCGGCTTTCCAAATTGGTCCCAACAATAGTGGAATCACTGTCATAATTGTAACTGCTAGACGAATAGAGGCTCAAGTAATCTGAGATGTATGATGAATAATTGGTTGTTGCAATCGAATTTGTTGTTTTCGTCAACGACAGATCTGAAAGCTGTTGTTTGGAATCCTGGGAAACTTTCACATCGGATTTCAGCAGAAAACTACTGGTTTCATTTGTCGTTTTCAAATGACAGGTACAACTGTCTGTGAAAGAATTGCAAACGGTGCAATATTTGCTGATATTGGTGGTTGTCGTAGCTGTGGTTATATTGGTTGTTGTTTTTGTTGTTGAATCTGCCATGGGCGTCTTAATGTCAAATTTCTTCAGATAATCGGTTACAGAAAATAACGATGACGGGGTATTGGTATTGGTATTAGTATTAGTATTAGTGGTAGTGGTGGTGACACTAGTTGATGCTATGGCTGCTGTGACGGTTGCTGTAGAGGTGGTTGTGATTTCGGGAGGATAACTTTTAAATGAGTGGTATTGGCTATTCAAAGAGGTTTTACTTGTGGCATTGCCATCGTCATCATAATATTTTGATGTTATTGTTGTCACAGCCGTTGAATTTATTACGGAGGGCTTGTTGAGCAGTGAAGATGGCGATTGCGATTGCGATTGCGATTGCGATTGCGATTGCGATTGCGATTGCGATGCTGATACTGATGCCTGCATATATGAATTGTGAAAACCACTTGGTGTTGTGGTTGCGGTCGAGACCGGTGATATTGATGAAATCGACGGTGGATACAAATAACTAGTATGATTAGATCTATTGATATCAAAACTACCATTAACGCTAATGTTTTTGGTTGAGGTCATTGATGGTGATTGTGATGTGTATGAATATGGCAAATACGATTTGGAATAATCCATGGATGATAGAGTGACAGAATCAGCAGCATTGGCTGCCGTTGATGTCGCTGACACTGTAAACAGAGATTTATTCTGACTTTTCTGCGGTAACTTTGGTAGTTGCTTGCCAGCGCTACCATTACTCGTTTTAAGATTGGGCGTTGGCAAGCGTTTTGGCAACTTACGACCTACACCACCATTAGCACTCGATGAGAAAAGTGTTGATGTCAACGGTGTTGATGCTGACGACGCTTCTGACGCATATTGAAAGCCATCAGTTGTCGTGGTTAGCGTCGTCGTCGAATTGAACAGGTCCCGTGTGGTAACTTTTCCGCTGTCCGCATTTTTTACTGACGTATCGTTGCTATAAAAGGACGAAGGACTATTGTAGCCATAGTCGTTGTACTCTTGATAGCTAAGAGAGGTTGTGGAGCTGTGGGGAGGAACATTATTGTGATGTGTTTTGTTGGCTATCGAATTATTATATGACCTGGTGCTGGTACCATAGCTATTACTGGCTTCAGATTTTTGGTTTGGGGTTGGCAACAATTTTCGTCCCGTTCCGCTTTTTGGCGAAGGCTCAAGTTTATTATTGCTATTCACCTTGGGTAGAGCGCGAGGGATAGCTGGAAGACATTTGCCAGTATTACCGCCAATACCACCATTTGCCGTTGGCTGCGGAAGCATGCGACTTTTTTTATGGGTGACAGGTGGTGTTGTTGGTAAACTGGCACCGCGTGCATACGAAATGCCATCCACCATGCTGCTGCTGTGTTTCATTGGTATTTGAGGGAGTTGCTTAGCTGTTGTTGACATCGAGCTATGTCTGCCACTCATGCGATTATTATCTGCGTAACCATAGTCGCTCATATTATCACAGCTCCCATTGTAAAATGTTCCTCCTCCACGGCCACTTCCATACGTCATGTCTTGACCGTATTGCGCATTATGTTGTTGTTGTTGTTGTTGCTGCTGCTGCTGCTGCTGCTGCTGCTGGAAGATGTCGTTATCGTTTTTGGACGTATTGGCATAATATTGCCCACCGCTCCCTCTAAGGCCATCGCTATAGTCACCTCCACGTGTAGTGATGGGACTAGCAACAATGCTGCCATAATTGTCGTACATACTGTTTACACTATCTGAAGTAGGACGATGAAAGTTGTTGTCGCGTTTAAGTATCATGGGATCAGTGGTATGTCCAAAGCTGTTAGTTTTATTATAATTAGTGCTACTAATTGGTCGGCTGTTATATGATAAGGCATCGTTTTCATTATTGTAATAATAATCATTTTGGGAGTAAGACTGTAAAAGAAAAAAAAAAATTTAATTAAAAAAATTCCATCGTATGGCATAACTGAATTTCTCAATATTTTTGTAAAACAATTAAAAATAAAAGAATACATTTCAGTTTCTATCTATCTACATGTCTATCTATCTATTTATCTATCTATCTATCTATCTATCTATCTATCTATCTATCTATCTATCTATCTATCTATCTATCTATCTATCTATCTATCTATCTATCTATCTATCTTATCTATCTTATCTATCTTATCTATCTTATCTATCTTATCTATCTTATCTATCTTATCTATCTTATCTATCTTATCTATCTTATCTATCTTATCTATTTTATCTATCTTATCTATCTTATCTATCTTATCTATCTATCTATCTAAACAAAAAGTATCAAAATCATATCAACTTACCGTCATATTTCTTCAGTGGCCAATTATTGTGTGTTTTTTGTTGTTTTTGGTGATCCTTGTCTTGTTCCGATTGTTGGTTTCTGCTAATTTTGTTTCGATTTCTGTAGGTCTTGATATTCGGCTGGATTATTGCGCTTTTATCAATGAAGTCGAGTATTTGTTTTTTGAGTTTCTGCGGTTGATGTTTTGTTTTGCGGATGTTTTGTTGTTGTTTTGAATTTGATTTCCGGCTGTTTTGATATCTGATATGGCGTTTGTTTTGCCATTTAAACACAATCGATTTATGCTTCTGTCTATTCTTTTGTTTTAGGCTGTAGTGAAGGCTTGTTTTAAATCGCAGTTTGGGTTGTGTGTGTTGTTGTGTATGTAGTTGTATTCGAGTTAAACTCGCAATACATAAACTCACGTTTATTATCATGAGAACTTGCGTTGATTATCCTTGAGCATATTGAAATTAAATAAGAAAAAAATTTTTTGTTTCTTCGCTTATACACCCTTTGACACGTATTTAAGACCTAAGATTAGTTGTTTTCTACTAAAAAATATTGCAAATTGCAGCCTTTATTTTTGTTGCAGACGCTGATATTTAGATATTTTTTATATTTAATTTGTTATCAAAAATTCTTATTTTTGATTTGAGATTGTTAACCAGAGTTCAGAATAATAATTTCAATTATTTTCTATTTTTATATTGTTAATTTTAAGTAAATTGATATTAATTTGATTATTGCTAAGTTAAAGAAATACAATATGGATTTTATTTCTTTTTGCAAGGCTTATTTGTTTGTGTTATTTAATTTTATTTTTAGCTTTTAGGATTTTTTGTTTTTTTTGATTGGAGAATTATGTTTCAGGTTAAATTTATAAGTGAACTGCGGTTAAATTTGATTAATTTTCTATATAGTATTTTTAAAGTTTATTTATTAACAATAACAATTGTCTCCTGGGTTAATATTTTGATTGCGAGCACTTTAAACGTTTCACTAAAATAAAGAAAATAATTTTCGTCAGTAAATTATTAAAAAAAAAATATATTAAATTCATTAAACATATTTAAAAATATTAGAAAAAAAATAATTTTCATAAAGTAAATTAGGGTTTCGTTCTAAAATTTCTATCAATAAAATTCACAGATAGATTCCTTTTCTCGAGGGCTGTGTGTTTATTGCCTTGAAATTTTGGTATAGTTTGAGCTTCTGGTAAATATTTAGGTATTTGTTCTAAGATCAAGTACTTATTGGTTTTGCGAAAAAAAAAAAAAAAATTTGAGGTTGTTATCAAAATTGGCACTACGATTATGGATTAGTCCGAAATAGTGGGTTTCATCATACCGTGTTTCGGTTTGTGCGTATTATGTATGTATGTGTATGTGCTACCATGCGTCTACTATAATTTTGGGTTCTAAACGGATGGACCAATTTTCTTCAAATTTGGTGCCTCTAAACCGTGCCGCAGAGGAAAAATTCGAAATTTTAGTTTTAGCTCATCTAAAACAGATATTGGAGATATTTTTTTTTTTTTTTTAATTTTCAAGTTTTTGCCAAAAATTCGATCACGGAAATAGGGTTTCGAGCTTTTTTTTGGGAAAATTGCCTTATTAAAGAGTTATTCTCGTATAATATCATTTTATTGGAATGTATCATCGAAATCTGGTCCTCCTAACTTACTAAATTTGACATTTTTAACATTTTAATTTATAAAATGCAGCTATTTGGTTGGTCATCTGTAACACGTCTTCGGTACGTACTTACATATGATTGTATGAAGGCTTTTGACTTATTCGATTTTGGAAATCAAATAAAAAATTAACTGGAATTAGATGACCAATTGAAAAAGCCATTATATATTCTGCTGTGCTGAAAAAGAATCTGTCAAAATTTTTGTTTGGCATATCATTAAGTGGGAGGTCTCAGATCGGATCCTAGCATATGCGCCATTTTACTAATACGATTTGGTTTTTGGGGTCAAACTGACTCTATAAACGTTGACTATTTTTTGTCAGCACAACCACTGTCGAAAATTTTCAGGCGAAATGAATATTTCAGTTGCCTAGGTTTACATTATCTGTCACTTTGCAATCCATGAAGTTGCCCAGAATAATTTAGTACCTACAACATTTTCTGTACCTATACTTTTAAAGAAGATAAAGCAAACCAGAAATGTTAAAGCGTCAGCTGGCAAACAATTATAATGTACTAAAATTTATCAAAGAAGTAACCACATTATTTTTTTATTAGATTTTAGATTAAAATGAAAAACAAAACATGAAAGTAGGCTAGTAGGTATACCTAAATAAAAAAGTTAGGTTCAATTTAAAAATCTTGTAAACAATCTATAAATTAAACAAAATCCAACGGCATCCCATAAAACACGAAGGTGTACTTTTCAGAACTTGCCATAAGAGTTAAGTGAAACGTCAAAAAATACTGGGGTCTTACAAAGCGGTGTCTCACCAAAGATCGGTTGCCCGGTCCCCCGAGGGACGAATAGCACAGTAGATGAAGACCGCGACTCAGGTGGCACACTCAAATAGAAGGCAGCCTCCAGTATAAAACTGGAGCCAGCTAGCTGGAGCTGAAGGCACCGAGCAGGATAGATAGCTTGTTGATTGATGCCCATAGGTCAACCCAACTGTTCGGGTCGACCTTTAGTAAGTAAGTAAATGACTCCAATGTATCTATTCCGATATATGACAGAGATAAATTTAAGACCCGAAACATTAAAACACATTTTGATACAAAATACCTAGAAGTTAACACATCAGAGTAAAATTGAAAGGGATCAAAACGTGGGGGCAATTATGGATTGACCCTGAAACAATTTCTGTACCAAAAGCGGATGTTGTAATTACATACTGCCGGACTTGCTCACAAATGCAATATCAGAAAATGTCAAAATTATTTTTAAGTAGTGCGCCTGGAGTAAGTTTGAAGAAGATGAAGGGAATGACATTACATTATTATTGCAAATAATTAGCAACCACCAACAAAAGTCACTCTTTCACTCCCTGCGCCATCACCACTCTCTCGATAACCTTTAAAAACAATGAACGAGTTACAAATATGGAATTTAGGACTTATGTATACATTTAATAATGCCAAACAAAATAAATTACTAACCCAGAAATCTCTCTTTACTCTGCCAACATTGTTCTTAAATTTTGTTGTTTGACAATGTAAGGCCCTCGATTAAAAATTGATCTCGGTGCCTATCTATCTACCTACCTACCCGTTTTTTTTTTTTTTTTTTTATTATTATTTATTATTTCTTGTTCTTTATTATTTTCTTTTGAAACTTTCCTTGTTGAAGATTGAATAGGAAGGTATCTACGACGACGTACGATTATGTTAAAAGTTTTTTTCTTCTTTGAATCACTCTTTTTCAAGAACAATATTTTTAAACTTAACCCATTTTTTTTTTATTTAACATAATACAAACAATTTTGCTCCAACACAACCCCCTCCCCCCACACACACACACACATACACACACAGTTTGATACACGTAGGCTTTCTGTTAAAAAAATAAATACACAACTTTTAACTTTTTTTTTTGTTTCTGGAAAAACAAAAACTACAGTTAAATTTTGATAAATAAATCAATTACTATATTGCAATTCAAATTTGGTATTCCAGTTTTAGCACCGTGTTATTGCAAACACACTGATAACACAAGTTCCTAGAAAATAAGTAGGTACTCCTCTTCCGTAGTACCTATTTTTTTTTTTTTTTTGTAAAAGCAAGGACATGGAAGCTGGAAGCACTTTGTCCAAAAATATGACACTCCACAATGGAACTCATGTATAGTTAACTTATTTTGAGAACTCGCAACAAACCAGAAACTAAACGAAGCAAATAAAACGTTTTTTAAATAGGTCCATAGGTTTAGGTTTTATTTATCTATTGGAGAAGTTTGAAGGTGAGGGTGTGATGAAAAAAGAATCTTTGGAGATTTCACATTTCGCAATTTGAGGACGATTCCTTTAAGAGGGGCAAGAGCTCAGGGTCAAGAACTTCACACTCTAATTGTTCCAAGAATAAGAAATAGTGATTTTCAAGTTGCACTTACTTTTGAACAAAAAAAAAAAAAAAGAATTCTCTTCCGACGTCGATTATTCTTTAAGTTATAATTTTAATTTTTTTTTTATTATATATATGCGCAGATTATAACAGTTAAAACAAGAAAAAAAAACACATTTTAAAGGAACTTAATTCACCGAAATTAATAAGAGCTGGCTGTTGTATGTTTTGCGTTTATGTTGTTATTATTTATTTTTTTTTTTTCGGTTATCCCGTTGTGTGTTGTCCTCGTTGGACGAATATGTAGTTTTTTTTTTTTTGTTAGTTATCGGTATTTTTTTTTTTTTGTAAAGTTGTATGCCACCGAGGACTATGAATAATTTTTTAACTCACACACCTGCACACACAAAATAGTGATTTGATTCAATGTGCAAAAAAAAAAAAAAAAGAAAACAAAAATAGATAAATCTATATGTCACACACACACACACTATATTTGTTGGTGTTTTGGCACACACGGGGTTGTTGTTGGTTTATTATTGTTGCCCTCCTTGTCTGACTGACTGACACTGACGTAAGTGAAGAGATTGGCATTGGTGTAGTACTCAATTTTTCATTTCTGAAGAGCTTTATAGGTATACACAGAGCGGGGGGAGATAAAAAAGTTTAAGTCGGTTTGGGGTCGGCAGTAAGAAAAAAAAAAGCTCTTCTAACCCGTATTTATCTTTTAGGGCTCTGTACTCTTGTCAAATAGTATACAATTTGAGGGTGAGATAACAGGCTCGTTCACATGCAAAGGAAGAACTGTACAAATGGAATTGAGAAACTCACTAAATCTAATAAATGAACACGGACGAAAAGTAGATTTTTTTTCAATTCATCATACCTACCTATGAAAAAAATAAAATCTTTACTGGCCCGAAAAATAGCTTTACGATTTTTAGCAGAGAAACCCGGACAAAAATCAAAGGAATCAAAATAAAATAAAACAGTAAACAATGGGGGTTATCGCGAACAAAAATTTCCCAGGGAATGTTTCCCTCGTTCAAACATTGGGAACGTGAATGATGCGAAAAAGTTTCCCTCGGAATTTATTTTTATCGGGAATAAATTTTCCAGGGGAATTTGGCTGTAATTGCATTGGATTTTTATTCGAGGGAAATTTATTCCGTGGGAGATTCACGATAGGAGAAAAAAATTCGGGGGAAACAAAATTCCCCGGGAGATTCCCGATAGGGCCTAATATTGGAGTCTTCTTTACATAACCAGATCAAAACTAAAATCTTTAAACATTCGTGTTATCCCGAAATTCAATTTTTTCCTAAAGCCTAGTATAATAGGTATGCTGCTGATGCGAAGCGAAAAATTCCATACAAAAATGACACAACGAAATCACAAACGAAAAATTTCGTTCTGCGGTACGCTGTTCGATGAGCGAAATCGATAATTGTAGCAGATTATTTGGAGAGATCTCCCCTTTTTTTCGCACAGAATTATAATTGCCTGTACAATTAATTGTGTGTGGAAAAGTGACATTTGGTATCTTTTCATGTTTGTATTTGTTGTTTCTTTCATCACAACATGGCTTTCTGCGATTCTTATGCGTATGTATTTTTTTTTGCAAAAGGAGACGGTTTCAAGGGGTAATTTTTCTTTGAGGTTTTCGTAAGCATTTCGCATACATACACATGCAAACATGCATACTTGATGTTAATATTAAACAAATAAACAAGTTGATTCACATAAGATAGCGTGTAGGTTAGGTCGTATGGAAAGGGGGTCTATTCCCCCCGTTTAAGCTTTACAAAAAGGTATAGCATGATGTTGTAGGTGGTACCGTTGTTTTTTAAAAGTTTTTTTTTTTGAGTCAATTTTTTGGAAAACTAACCCCATCCCCCTCCTCTAAACGACCCCTTCTTATATGATTTTTTTTTTCTTGCTTATACGATCTAGCTTTAAGTCACACCTTATGCGAATCACCCTGTACACATACTATACCAGACTATCAATCGCCCTAAAATTTTACCGCCCTAGGCTATAATATAGCTCTGGTAATACCTATACCTACAGTTTTTGAAGACCACGACATAAAAAAATACAATTCTGACGAACTTCTTCCTCATAACTTATGTTCACTCAATAAATCTTTTTAACAATCTTCTCGTTTTCTTATTCATAATTTTTGAATAACGAACTTGCTGCTATAACATTTCTTCACTAGGATATTGATGTGGATAGGATGCAAATAAGGGTATTGATGCCTCTTGCCTACGCTCTACGCTCTTGCCTATACCAGTTTCTTACCCAAAATTTAAATTTTTGCAAACCCATTATCATACATATTTAATCAAATTTTTTTTGTCATTCGAGAACAACAAATTAATTTTCGTTGCATGACTGCATGTACAAAATTTATATTCACCAATTCAACTGCATAATTTGGTCTGCGTCCCGTGCCGCCGCGCCGGCCGTCGCGGCGGTCGTCGTTGGCGAAACAGTGAATCAGACTTTTTTTCAACTCTTCTTAAGGTTATATTAGTCCATTGAAATGCTACAAAATTTTGGCCGAACATTGTATTTCAGCACATTTGTGTAGAGATTTTTTTTGATAATAACTTTTTTGTTTTCAATTTTAGGATAAGAAGTGCGTTTACATAAATTGTAGAAAATTTAATTCTCTTCACAAAATGTGCTAAGATCTCTTTGTGCGATGTATGGTTCTCAAGATATCCCGAAGAACTTTGTAAGCCCCCTTTTCCAAAATGGCAGCCAAATGGGGGGGTGGGGGGTTTAACCCCGAAAACACGTTTTTATAAATTCTGCGTTAAAAAATATCGCTAAAAACTTTTTTCGCTCGGAATTTTAACAACGAAATGTAGAATTCCAGTAGGTAAAATGGTAAGCAGAATATTACAATAAAATTTATTCGTCAGGTCAGTAATCTGAACAGACCTGATATAAATGGCGCATGACCATTTTTGTTTAAGTTCGAATCTATTTTGATATGTAGCAGCTTTATCGATTACGAGTGTAATAGCAAAATACATTTTGTTCGGTAATGACATTAGCTTCAGTTATGCCGGAATAACACGACTGACAAGTCACCATTTAATAATTCAATTTTGTTTAGACATCAAAAGATCACAAATATGGGAATAAGTACCCAATTTTTGTCATGCAACATGATTACGGTAAACAGAAATGGCTAACATACTTAAATAAACATGTATCGCAAAACTATGTCATTTTTTCAGTCGTTTCAATCCAGCATCACAAAAACTTAAGAGTACCTACGAAAATAACTTCTAATATATTTTTTTTAGGTTGTTCCTTTTTTCGATTAATGGTTATAAGTTTTAACAAAAAAAAAAACTTTGAATATACATTTTCTGAAATATAAGAACACAAACCTAAGAAACTATGACGGATCTTTGAATTTTTAGTTTATACTGGAAATTTTGAAATACATAGACTCCATGAGTTCGTGTGAATGTTATTTTTTAGGACTAACCCAAATATTCTTTATCCGATTTCAGATTCCTTTAAAATTTTCTAATGCGGTCTTTTTTTTGGTAAATTCGGACTTCTGCCTGAAATTTCCTGGCGGATAGATTACGATTTCCGGTTGATTTTTTTAAGTGTATATTCGTATCCTTCATAAATTGCTTAAAGTTAATTCTTCTTTAACTTTTCGAAATTGTTTAATTAAATTGAATTTTTAGATATCTTATCGAATTAAATTGAATAGAGTTGAGTCAAGCAAATTGTATAAGTTCATTTTTTTTTTCTTCAACTTTTTTGAAGTCTTCAAAAACTTTGCTCACACACACACAGGTAGAATCACAAAAGAGAGAAATTCGTACTAGTCCAACCCAACCCAGGGCTGGAATTAATTCTAGCGGGTTTTTCGCACAATATTGCTGAACTAATTCTTTGTCTCTGCAATTCGTTTGTGGAATAGACTTCCGCATGAGTTGTAGCGAACCACCTTACCTGCTGATTTTAAAAGAAAACTACTTTCAAACTTTGCTACTCAAAATTAAATATTATCTTTTATTATGAATTATTTTTTACAAAAATAATTCATAATATAAGAAAATAAAAAAAAAGAAAGAATTATTTTTGTATAGAATTAAAATTTCTTAGCTTAACTTTTATTAAATAATTCATTTTAAGTTAATGATTTTACTCAGTAATTTAAATTATTAGATACTATAAAAGATTTTAATTTTGTTGTTTGTTATTTAAAATAAAAAAAGTGGCTTTCGAATTTAAGTCGTCATTACGTATTTATTGTGTCTTTAATTGCAGCATGACTTATTGTGATGTTAGGTGTGTTTTATTACCAACCCCGGAGGGATTAATTGCACAAAAAATAATCGCAGATAAGTGACGCCATCACAGAAAAAATTGTAGTTACAACATATACTATCCGTGTCGGATAACAAAAACCAACATGAACATCATGAACATCATCAAAAACAAAATCAAAAAATTAAATTCCATTCGGACAACGTCCTCCATTTGCTCGTATTGATTTGCGACAATTCGAGCCCTTTCCGCCAAATAATCGTAAGCGACAAAAAGTAAAAGTATCGTAAGCGACATTTTGCTTTTTGTTTGCTAAGAAACGGAACCAATTAGGCCAAATTAAAGCATTGAACAGTATTAACAATACTTTTACTGACAGATGACAAAAGGTCCGATTGCTTTCGATGCACAGAAAAAAAATTAAATAATTAACTTTATGTGACCATATGAAAATGTCGCTTACGATAATTTAACGGAAAGGGCGCGATCTATTTGCAGTATTATGTCCAATGGAATTGCAAATTAAGTTGAGAAGAACTCTCAGAAGCCCTCGACAACGGAAGCCTTCAATTCTGTTATGCTCTAATATTTTTAGGTTACTTTAAAACAATGCATTCTTGAGACTTTAGAGAATAGTCTTGTACTCCCCCTTTTCAACGAAAATAATAAAGAAAAATCGTGCAAAGTATCTCAACACGAAAAAACTGCTATCACATCACTCTGAGACTCCAAACATAGATTTAGACTTTTTTTTAAAGTTCCATCAGTAAAACGCTAAGATTTTGTTGTTAGATAAGATAAGCTGCAACTATAATATTAGGACAATATCAATATTTGCTATCTTGGAATTTGTTTTTTTTTTTTTTTTTTTTGTAAAGTGGTTGGTGAATACGTTCTTTAAATAGATATGATGTGTGTAAGTGAAAATAGGGCTATCGTTGAGAATTTTTTTTTTTTATTTGATGGCGAAATTATTATAACGTAAGTAATAAAAAAAATCAAATCTCATTTTTTAACAATTATAGGAAACTTTTTATTAATCAAAAAAGTTTGTGTTTGTTGGCGTTAAAAATTATTTGTGATGTGTTTTGTTCATTTTTTTTTACTGCGTTTGCTCTTGGTTTAAATTTTTCACTTATGTTATGATTTCACAAATATTTATCAAGCTTTTAAATTTTTGAATTACTTATTTTGTATGGAAAAACCTCATTTAAGATTTAAAAGCCTGTTAAATTGTTAAAATTGCTTTATGAAATCGTCTATTATATATTTCTATGAGAAATAATTGAAACAAAGAAAATATATTTTAAGGAAAAATAATATTTAATTTAAGAATTGAAATGTTTCAATAGTGAACCTATGAAAAATAAGAACTATAGTGAGGTTGATTTGCAAAGACTACTATTAGATTAAATAAGATTAAATAAGTCTATTTAGCGTTTCCACCGCACAAAAAGATTAAAAAGTAGATTTATTTTGACATACCAACCAACATGCAGATGTTTTTTTCGTTTTTTCTTATGATGTTTAAGTGAGACAGAAAGTTTCATGTATGCCCACTTTTCAATGACATTGTGTTCTTTATCATTGCTGTTTTAAAACAAACAATAATTTGCATTGATAGCAATCATGTTATATTCTTTTCAAACAAATTTTAGGAAAAACTCGGGCCTTAGCACTATAGCAGCTGTAGGTATTTAATAACTGTTGCGATCAGAAAGATACAAAATAATATCGAAAATTTTGCAAAACAATGGCTACACTTTTTTAGTAGTGAGTTAAACTAAAGTTAGTTAACTCTGGACATAAATTCAATTACAGTTATCTCAAAAAGAAGCTTTTCAGAATAGAGTTCATTACCGACATATAAAATTATACACACTCTTTGCCCACTTTTATATTCATTGGCTTATTTATATGCACTTTTTGTTCTTGTTATTGTTTACCAAGGGAAATTTTATAGCGCTGACTTTAAAATTGCCAATAAACACACATTTTTTCAAATTGTTATCAAATTTGTTTCGCTGTATCTTGATTAATAGGTCTATTATGTTTCTCAAGATATCGCGAAATACTTTGATCACTAACTTTTCTAAAATCATGGCCAACTGGGGAGGAGGGAGTCTTTTAACCCGGAAAACCGAAAGTTTTTATTTTGTTACAAAATTCGGGTGTGAAGCTTGCACTTGCATTTTGGACAGGACTAGAAGTTTTTTTGTTGGGGGTAAGTGTTTGTATGAAACTCATGGAGTTTTCCATTTGCAAATTTAGATTTTAATGAAAAATTGATTTATTTTGTGGCGAATGGAACACAATATCAAATTGATTTATTTTTGTCACTGTATTTGTGCATTATAGCTTCTATGTCAATATTTCAAAAAAATCTTCATCCCTCGATTTACTTTTAGAAGAGAAATATGAACTTGATAAAGTTGCCGGTTAATTTTAAACTGCTACCATTTATTTATTAGCTATTATTTTCCATAATTTTCACAACCGAAATATCAACGAAAAACATTTGCAAACTGACAGCTGGATTTATGTTTTTATTTATTTATGCAAATTTGATTTAAAATCAAAAATAAATTCATTTATTTTGCTCAATGGAACGCAAAAAGAGGGGAAATTGTCTTTTTGACAGATCCAAATCAAAAATAAATTGATTTATTTTACCAATGGAAAAACCCATCCCCCCCCCCCCCCCATCCATTCCTGAGTTTGAAAGCTACATTTGGTCGTTATATTTGAAACTTATTGTGGAATTAAGGTCTCTTAAGCTTTTTTAATTGAATTATATTCAATCACTCCACATAAACAGAAGTAATTCTTACTTAATTTCTTCATTTTCGTTATTGCATTGCAACACTATATTTTTAAATATTTATAAGCAAAGTTTTACTTTGATGTTCTTATACAATATTTTACTAAAACTTAATAGTTTAAAACCTCAATAAACTAATTGTTCATGTCTACTTTTAAAAAATGTCAACTAACCCAAATAACGTTTGTTATATATAACCTGCAGTATAACGGAAATATTTGAAAATAATATCAAAACACTTCTCGCCGAGCAAACCGCTTACGTTCAACAGTGTTTACCAACCAGTTCACAACTTTTCCCCTTTCTCTAGATTTTTTTTCTAGATTTTTACTTTTGATAGGTATACCTAGATATCCTTCAATTTTTTTCTAGATATTATGGTAGACCCCGGGCTTCCACGCATTATTTTAGTTATATCGCTTCTCCTACCCATTTTAAAGTGCTACATTTTGAAGCTTAAAAGAAGTAAGAAGTTCCATCTAAAATGGCTGCTTTTGAATGATTCTTTTAAGGTCAAATGTTTTAGACAACAATTATTTTAAAAGTTTCTAGAAATTCAAATAATTTTCTCAAAAATTCCAAACAACATTCGTCTATGATGAATCATATGAATTTAAATGAAAATATGCCTCTTTATCGCTCCATAGTTCGTGACTCGTGTCGTAAAGCTCTGGCAGCCCTGCCTTGTTGTGCTGAGCTGGAGCTGACACTGATTAAAACGTATGAGACAAGTTGCAAGTTGGGACCATACTATAAGACTATCTACCTTTGCAACTACGAAAGCACAGTGGGACAGTTTGGAATAAAATAAAACAAAAAATGTAAATAAATTACCTTTTATACCTATATCGAACTTTTTGAATAGTTAGGTCGTAGATGAGGTAAATTTTGGGTTTGGACAAAAATCGTTTCGCAAATCTTACTTCGCAATTATCAAAATAAATTTTGATCGACTCGCAATAGTTGTTTCGCGAATTTTTGTTTTGTCTTTGGATATCAATCCGCAAAACGATCATTTCGCAAAAGTTCTTTCGCGGTTTTTTATATCGCATATTTATTAAGTGGAAATTTGTTGTTTTGCAAAATCTCATTACGCTAACTGTTAATTTCCGTTTTGTTATCTCGCCGTTTAGTTATCTCGACATTTAGTTATCTGGCCGTTTTCTTATCTGGCTATTCGTTATTTGGACGTTCGTTGCGAGGTACGGGAAGGCGATATAATAATTAGCGAATTACTTTTTTGCGAAATAATTAAAATGCGAAATTAAAATTTGCTACGTGAACTTAGCAAAAAGATGATTTTGCGAAACAATAACATAGCGATATAAAGTCCCATTCACATGAGAGCGACCAACGAATGACGAATTTATGAATAAATGCGGGATTTTAAAACCTTTAATAACCTAAATTCTTCACAAAATCAAAATAAAATGATACATATTAAAATTATTAGTTTTAATACTAATACAAGATAAATTTAAGAAAACAAATTGGTCGTAACGAATTGCGATCGTTCGCGACGACCAATTAATTTTCTCAAATTTATCTTGTTTAAGTAATCAAAATGAAAATTTTAGTATTAAAAAATTAATCTGGCTTACATTTCTATCATTTTATTTAAATTTTGTGAAGAATTTAGGTTATTAAATGTTTTAAAATCCCATTTTTTCATTAATTCGTCATTCGTTGGTCGCTCTCATGTGAATGGGGCTTAAAAACTTGCTAAAGAATTAAATGCGAAATGGCTAAATTGTAAAACAAGAAATTGCGAAATGAAAAACATCCAGACATAATCCGCCACACTATACCTACTGTTCGTTTTGGTACTTCTTAAAATTCTAAATTTTAAATTTTATTTCATTTAATAAATAATTGATTAATATAAAAAAATAACATTGGGTACCTATTCTGCCCATAATTTCGTAATGGCTCTAACTACAAAATTTTCGATTTTGAGTTTAAGGCATTTTTGGACTTAGGGCAATGCCCCAACTCCAAAAATGCCATAAACTCAAAATCGGAAATTTTGAAGTTAGAGCCATTACGAAATTATGGGCAGTATTGGAGTAATTTTTTTTTTTATTCATGTCATAATTTTGTCGGTAAATGCAGCTTTTGTTGCAAAAAGTTCAAAGTGACATGCTTTCTTAATACTTAAGCCTACATTTTTTGCACCTAATACTAGGTATGAAGAATCATTAAAAATGGAGGAATGTTCTATATACTTATGCACGAATAATAAAATACTTTACAAAAAAAAAAAAAAAAAAACAATTTCGGAGGTAACTGGTCCCACTGTTCAATGTCCAGCTGCCAACGAGCCATTTCAGGTTTGATTTGTGTTTGTTTGTCCTCCATAAAAACTTAATACTCTCGCGAAAGAAACCATTCTACGTTCGAATGTCGATCGCTTCCATCGTTGTCTGTCCGTCGTCGTCATCGTTGTCGTCGTTTGGAAAGGTTTGGCTATATCGTGACAAAAAGCCAGTACTTTGTCGTTGTGATTTGCTTGTTTTTTCTTTGCCTTAATGAAACCTGTTCCCCAATTTGGAATCCATACGAGTTTCTCTAAAGTGTCCTCTAGATCGAGACATAGGCTAGATAAAACAATAAAAATAATTCAAATCTCATATAATATAGGATTGTTTCTTTAAACCTTCTGCCTTATCGAAGGTATTGTGTTTTTGTTTTGAAGTGCAGTCAGTCTGTTAAAGTGGGGGCTTTCTTACTTCAATTTATTGTCGATTGTAAATGAAGCTAAATTATACAAATAATAAAAAAGACTAGAAATCGAAGTGAAGAACGTGCCTAAAGGCTACCTGAAATTGTTGGTGCTATTTGTCTTTTTTTTTGTTGGCCGGGGTATTTTCGTAAACGGTATTTTCACAAGTAAATATAGAAACTTATAAAAATGAACCAAACGGACATTGGTTTTTTATTGTGCTTGTCTCAAATGACAATGACGGACAATGACCGAGATCATTTGCTATATCAGCATTTGAACAATTCTTACAGCGGCGGCGGCGGCGGTGATTTGCCATTATTTGCTAGCAGCGATAACGATCAGGATCATCATGAAGATAGTCATGATCACGATCATGATCATGATCATAATCATGATCATGATCAAGATTCCCATGGAGTTGTCATGGCTAAGGCAACAGCCATGTTGGTTCTGTTTTGTGCCACAACTATTTGCGGAGCGACGCCGTTCTTGATAAATCATTACTTTAAAGGGAGAGCAAACAATGCGAATGCACGATCGGCAACAGTGGTTAAGTGCTTGTTGTACTTTGGAGGCGGTGTGTTGCTGTGCACCACCTTTTTGCATCTGCTGCCTGAAGTCCGGGAGACTGTTGAAGGTCTACAAGAATGCGGGACGTTTCCGGCTGTGACATTTCCATTTGTGGAGCTCCTTATGTGCGGGGGATTTTTCTTAATGTTCCTAATCGAAGAGCTTATACACACGTACATCCATAGAAATAGGGACATTTTAGACGAGGAGACAGCTGCCTTCGAGAGGGGCCATAGTATTCGCCATAGTCATGTGATGCGCAACATTGACAAATGCCAGGAGGAAAATGGTACTCAGATGCATGGTTCGAATAATCCAAGAACTAATGTCAGTCATGGTGGTGGGCCTATAATGACATTATCGCCGCGAGATTTGTACTCTAGTGATATGGAAAATCAAAAACATCAACACAACGATCACCAGAGAACACATCAATCTATATGTCCTACAGCACCACCAGAGGCAGCAACGCAAGAAAATACGCAGACACATCCCCATAGTCATCATTCCCATCACCACGGCCATAGTCACTATCATCAGCACCACAGCCACCTACCACTTAAAGGCAAGGGAAGCGATGATGATATCATAGCATCTTCCTTGCGTGGCCTTTTGATTGTCCTCGCCCTCTCAGTTCACGAACTCTTCGAAGGTCTGGCTATCGGTCTTGAAGGCTCTGCGAGCAATGTATGGTTTATGTTTGCCGCTGTCTCAGCTCACAAACTAGTACTGGCATTTTGTGTGGGAGTGGAATTGATTGTAGCCCGCACCAGAACTTATCTATCTGTACTCTTTGTCTTCACGTTTGCCGTAGTAAGTCCGATTGGAATTGGCATTGGGATGTTAGTAAGCAATCACAATACAACAACGTCCAGCATTCCTTCGGCTATTTTGCAAGGATTAGCCTGCGGCACACTGCTCTATGTAGTATTTTTCGAGATTTTATCAAAAGATCGATCTGGATTGTTGGCTTATTTAGCACTTATTGTTGGATTTGGTTTGATGTTTGGAGTGCAACAGATTTGTAAGTACCAAACCACATATACTTAAATATATTTTAAAATTGACACCGTGCTATGCATTTTAAATAACGTTCTGTTTCTTAACAATTGGATGTCAATTGTGTAAAAAAGTGCGGCCGGATATAGGGTACGTATGTATGTACTTAGGTGAAACCTTAAGACACTAATTTTTGGGGACAAATGAAAGAAACCTTTCAACGCAATTGACACAACCTAATTAATATCAAAATTTTAAAACTGTTTTTAGAACTATTATGTCCTTATTTTATTAAATTTTTATTGTGTGCGTCTTTTGAGTTTTATGACCTATCGTCTTTGTTCCCAACCCTACACAGCTCAATGAGAAGGGTTAGAAGCCCACAATGGCGTCAAGATAACTTTGTAGAATTTTCAATACCAGGTTTTGCTTCAACAGGTTTTTAAAGGTGTTGAAGCATTGCTAAATGCGCATAGGCGCACCCTTCCTATAGACTTGAATTTTTAATCACCCAACCTTTCACAAATATGTATGCGATCTTTTTTTGCTCCATGTTCTATAAAGAAAATTAAGAAAATGGATAGCTGGAATGATGTCGACTACATGTGATACATTATGCAAAAAAAAAAATATTAATACAAAATTTTTATAATCGATGTTTTTTTTTTGTCAGAAGAATTTGATTTATTTAGTTGGCTACAGGCAGTGCTGGGGGTATTTTTAACAGAATTCCCTTCACGCAGTCGGTAAATTCCCCTTTTTTCCCACAAATATTTTCTTTTTTCCCTCTTTATTTGGCTTATATAAAAAAGTTGAAAAGTTGACTTGAAATGAAAAAAACAAATATTATAAACCAACGAAAGCACATAATAATGTTGTGTTATAGTCTTTTTGAAAGCTATTTCAAATGGTTTTTTGTATGATTAACATAATGTTCGCCACTGTTGTCAGTGCCACTGTTTAAAAAGAAAAGAAATTTTTGAATTTGAAATTAATTTTTTTTTTTTAAAACTGTTTACTTAAACAACTTGATTTAAAAAATTACTAAAAGAATGAAATAGCCTTCAAAAATTCCATTGATTTTTAGTAATTTTTTCCATTTTAAGTTAACTTTTCAGAAAATACCAACCCCAGCCTCAGGGATGGGGGGAGATAAAATGTTTCTCCCGTACAATTTTTTTCCTAGAATGATCCCAGGAGCACTTCCCGACTTCATACAATCTTGTAATTTCGCACAAAGGTAAGCCTTGTGGTGCATTCAAAGGAAAAAATCAAAAAAAATTGGATTTTCTATATAGGGGGCGTGGTACCCGCCCACTTTCACAGAATCGCTATCAATTATATGAAGTACTTCTGATTGTTGTAGAATGATGAAATTCGGAAGGGCAATAGGGCTTGCAACGTTTACACTTGACAAAATCGAAAATTCGAGGATTTCCATATAGGGGGCGTGGTATCCGCCCACTTCCTCAAATTATTTTCTGATTGTTGTAGAATGATGAAATTTGGTATAGAGGTAGGGCTGCAATGTGTGTAAAGAAAAAATAAATTAAATTTGAGATTTAACATTCAGGGGCGTGGCATCCACCCACTTTCTTAGAACTATGTCTGATTGTTGTAGAATTATGAATTTTGCTAGAGCGTTAGGTTTTATAATGCATACTGAGGTAAAACTTAAAAATTTGGGGTTTATTATTCAGGGGGCGTGGCATCCACCCACTTTCGTATTATTATTATTATTGTTTTGCTGTACAATGACGATTTGTTAGAGTGTTAGAGCTCAGGTGCATTCGAAAATTGAAAATATAAGATTTTGTGTAAAAAAAAAAAATACTTTGCAAAAAGGAGTGAAATCACACCAAAAACATAAATGTTTAAAAAAAAAGAGCCACTTTCTCCATGTATACAAAAAACCTTTATGTAACAAGTCAGCCGTAAAAAGTAATGAGATCTAAAAATTTGCCAAGGTCTAAGTTTATGAAGGTTTATTATCAAATATTTTAAGTGGAGTAATATCGAAACAACTCCAAATTATGAGAGAAATTTCTTATTTAATGATTACTGGCTAAAATTTGGTAATTTTACTTGGAAAGTTTTCTTTTTTCCATCTGATTACATACTCAAAATTCAAAAGGTTTTGAGAACTTGCCAAGTAAACTTACCAAATTTTAGCCAGTAAAAAAAAATTGAAAAAAAAACTTAACATAACGATATTAGAAAAAGTAAAAGAGTCGTGTAAGTCATATCTTGCGATTGCGATGGGGCTATGCGTCCATCTAAACAATAAGGTAAAGCATTAAAGTATGTAAAAATTTGCTTCAAATTTCGTACAAAGATTTTTTATGTGATTAACAAGATCAAACAAGATTCGTGTTTTTTTTAACATCATTAACGATTCTGATTAAACATTATAAACAAGAATTTTAATATCGACAGCAATTCCAGTAAATATATTCAGGTTCATAATGGTTGAAAAAAAAAAATTAGATTAAGCTACTCTTTCTCCGAATGTACCAACAGGTTTCCTGTTTCTGGTATCCCCCAAGCTTAGACCGCAAATACGAACCCATTATAATTTTAAATAAGAAGAATTCAAAAAATTACTCATAAAATTTACCAGGTAGGTAAGGTGCGCGTACCACGAGTATAGCTCATAAATTAATTTTTTTTTTTAGACAAAATCCCCTTGGTGAGAGCTATTAATATTCTTTGTTGCAATAATTATTATTAATATGATGGCTCTTGAGATTATCATTATTTACCTATCAATTTATGGGCCCTCTTGAACATCAGATAAATTAATTAGACTACTTGGAAATAATTGCAACAAAAGAATTCACTTTTATAAAGAAATTGCAATAAAATATTGCGCAGTATAATTAGTTTGTGGTTTTTCTTTTAAAAAATAAATCATTAGTATATGTAGGTAAAATTTGGTGATTTTTTTTCTGACTTTTTTACATACGGGGGATTTTTTGTAAACAAAATTTACTTAATTAATGAAAAAAATATTCACAAATGTTATTGATGATTCAATTTCCAAGAAAATATGCTTGTTTAAAGATGCAAATGAATCTTCGAATTGAAAGTCTACATAAATATTGCCAGAAGGTAAATTTTTTGTTTGATGACTCTTTTATTATCTATCTATTTATTATTAAAAATCACGCGACTTTATTTTTTGCTTGATGGCGTGTTATTGTTTATTTTTATAATATCTCACTTTTTTATCAGGAATGAGATCGAACTAAATTTCTACGTTAAGGTACATTTTAATTTAATTGGAACATTAACCTACATGCTGTTATATTGCAGTATTGGACTTGGAATATTGAGTAAAAGGTTTTGCTTGAGTAAAAATAGATAATCTTTTGAAACAAAAATTAAGTGTAACAAGATGTAGTTAACATTTCAATTTACAATAAGGTTAGACATTTTTGTAAGTTATTGGTATAATGACAACATCTTGTAGGGGAGAGCGGGCTAGAAGTAACAGGGGTACAAAGTAACAGCTAAAAATGAAAGGGTTCCCCTGAAAATTAAGAAATGCGTGAAGGAGAAAAATGTTCGTCTACTTCAAAGCTTACGTCAAGCCTACTTTGGCTGTGAATTGGACATCAAAAAGAAAAGTTTGAGATAAAAAGAAAAAAAAAACCATTTGACGGCTATCATTGTCAATACAAGGTTGATAAGAAAATAGATCGCTCATGTGTTTTCCTGGCTTGCTAATTCATTAAATTCTTATGCATTCATATATTTAGTACTCGTTTTCGAATATTTATTTAAATTCCTAATCTTTATGTGACTAAATACAGTTTAAAAAAAATTAATATTGATTTTGTTTCTTTTTTAAGAAAATTAAAAATTAATTAATTAATTAAATAAGTGAATTATAATGATAATTTTTAAACTTTAATATTAATTTCATATAATTTACTGCTGCATGTGCTGCATTTTTTGTTGTTTATCTTGTTTCTAAATTGATAATTTTCTTTAAAAAAAAAAAAATTACAGTTTTTGTTACAATAATTTACCCCGGTCTATGTTACAACTTTCCCCGCCTATGGGTTAAATTGAAATAACACGTTATTTTGTATAAATGTTATATTTTTACAAATTCTGATCAGTATTTTTTTGGCTTTTCTGTTGGATTTCGTAGCTGAAATGTTGCTCTTTTAACAGAAAAAGGTTTAGCTAACTCATTTTCAAAATCTTGGGAACAGCATCAACTTTAGTAAAAAGTGTTACTTTTAGCCCCACTCTTCCCTACACATTTTTTTTAGTATTTATTTATGTTGAATTAAAAATTAAATTTCGAAAAAAATTATCTACCCGTTTTTGAATCATCGAATTTTCAAAAAAAAATTTGAAAGTTTTTTTTTAAATCCAAAATTTGTTTTTTTTGAAAATTTTGATATGCAGTATAATTTTTGAGAAGCTTTTATACAAAAAATTTAATTTAATTCGATTACACACATAATGATATAGTCTAAAATAAAGAAAACGGTTCTATGAGAGGTACTCTTAATACTGGCCAACTGTAAGTTTTGTATTCGGCAGATTGTAGACCATACTAATATTAGTATTTAGAACAATTTTAATCAAAATCGTAAGTGTCGTTTTCGAGAAAATTTATATTTTCTGTAACGGTTTTTTAAACATTTATGTATATGGAAGGTACCGTTAATTTTTGACTATAAGAAAAATGTTTGTTCAAAATATTTTAGATAATGCTAAAAACCGCTTGTTACCAAGTTTCATGAAAATCGACTAAGTTGGTTTTTCAAAAAAAAATATTTAAAACTTTTTTTATAAATCCAAAAAATTTTTTTTGAAAATTTTGGTATACAATACTTTATCAATTTTTCAGAAGATTCTCCATAAAAAAAAATTATCAAAATCAGTCTATTCCTTTTCGAGAAAAACGAAAAAAAAAAAAAAATGGTTTTATGGGAGGGTACCATTTAAAACCACTTTTTGGAAATTTAATTTTCACAAAAAGGTAGCACATAATAAAATTTATTGATTTTTTTTTAAGAAAAATCTGTCGAGCCATTTTTGAGAAAAATAAGATTTTCCAAAAATGCTAAAAAAAATTATATGGCAGGTACCGTTATTTTTGGTCCTAAAAAGAAAATGAAAAAAACGTGTCGGGGGAAATGTTTCAAAAACACTTTAATTAAGATCGGCCCATGGGTTTAGGCTGAAGGCGAGTCCACATACAAACAGACAGACGGACGGAATTGCGAGACCCACTTTTTTCGTCTTCCCTATCATCGCAATGTCAAGTTTAATCAAAATCTCGACTAAAATTTTTTTTTTTACGAATCCAAAACTTGCCATATAGTACCTTCATACCTTTATATATCTATTTTAAGTAAAAATATGAAACGACGCTTTTTACAAAAGTGGACCTTGGTGCCAGAAACTAATAGACAAAATTTCAGCTTCCCACCTATATCGGTTGATTTAATATCACATGTAAGGGCTTTCTGCCCTATTTCGTTACGAATCTTGTAATTGTACGCGTCTATGACAACACAATTTGTGTGCAGAGGGCCTAAGAGACAATATAGATTTTTTTTTCCAATAAAACGACTTAATATGAAAACTTCAAATTCTGCGTGATATGCGTCCTTCCTTATAAGATCTCTAGTTTCCAAATAGGCTTTTTTAAAAAATTGGTATAAAAGAGGCTAATGCAACCCAAAAGTTCAAATCTCAAATCAAACTTTGAACTCAAAATTATACAAATATCACTTTACCCCTTCTTCATCTTAAGCTTCTTTAAATGTATAATTCTAAGAATAATGGAACGAGAACGATTGCAAGAAATCATTTCATTAAATCGTATTGCACAATTCATATGCAACGACATTCACGAAGTATTTCTTGGAATCGCTATCATGAACTTGTTTTTATAGTATTTTATATTGTAAGGTGTCAGTTACAGTTTTCATTGAATATCATGATTGAAAATTTTTAATTCAAAAGATTTAGTGCAAGTTTTGAGACACTAAAAAAGGAAAATCGGTAATTATTAATTGATGCACATATGTATGACTCTTTATGACTGATTATTACTTATTATTATTACTTAAAAAAAAAATAATGACTCAATGATTGCACTACCTTACCAACGATCATTGAACTAATAAAAGTCACCTTACGAGAATAGTTGGGCCCAAATGATTTTTTTTGACCGAATAAGTCATAATTTTTATTTTGGCATCAAAATACAGTAAAACCCGCTTAAGAGAAACTGCAAAATGTCACAGTCTTTCTTTCACTTAAGCGGGTTTTTCACTTAAAAGAACCCCGTGTGAAAAATAAAGAAGAAATGAAAGCATTCAGCAAATTTTTCGTTCACTGCGATTCATTTTTTATTGTTTTTCACTTAAGAGAGTTTTTTTCAATGAAAAATATAAAATTGAACTGAAAGTATGTTTCAGGTATCCGGGTTTTTCACTTAAGCGGAGTTTTTTTTAAGATATAATTGGTCGAAAAATACTCGGGGATGAAAAAAGTGTTTCAGATAAGCGGGTTTTTCTCTTAAGCGGGTTTTACTGTACTCGCAATCATAGCTTTCTAAACATCTCAAAAATTAAAATTTTTAATTAAAACTATAACAATTATTAGAGTTGAACATACTACAGTATGAAAAATGTTAAGCAAGTGATGGGGCTCAGATTTATATTCTACTACCAGACCCGCGCTCGCGTTGCTTCGCAAAGTTTATGAAATAATTAATTTAACGAAATAATATCGTATCAAAACTGTGCTAAATAGAGCTAATTGCAATTTCTAGCATATTATTGAAAAAATTTTTACTGAATCCCTACGTCAGTGCGATCTCCTTAGGTTAAGCACGCACTTGCGATTTAAAGTCTTTTCGATTAAAATATCGCGATCGCAACAATTTTTTGCTTTGCACGCATTTGTGATTTGTAGTCGCTCGATTTTTAATCGCTATAAAATGCAACATACATCTATAAATGGCTGTGCACGCACTTGCGATTTAAAGTCGTTACGACTGAAAAGTCGTTGCGACTGAAAAATCGCTCTGAAAATGGAACCTGTTTCATTTTTTTTTAAGCGCCGCGATTTTTCAGTCACATGTTCGTGCAGTCACATTTAAAATCATGCATTACATTTCTTGCGACAGAAAAATTGGGCGACTGACAATCGCAAGTGCGTATATATTTATTCCTTTCCGCGACTACGATTTTTAAACCGCAGATATTTAAATCGAAAGTGCGGTCACAAACATATAATTGTATTTGTTTCATTTTATTTTGCGAAAATCGCGTCGCTCGAAAAATGGAACAAATTTCAGTCACGACTTCTCGGTCACAAGTGCGGTCACTCACATTGAAATTCATTTGTTCTATTTCTTGCGACTAAATAGTCGCGCGATCGAAATCGCAAGTGCGTGCTTAGCCTTTTTTTAGGCATAAATGCAAATTCTTTTAAACTACTTTTACTAATTTTATTTTTTAGACTTGATAATAAAAAATGAAAACTTTCAATTTTACTAAATAACAAAACTGCCGACTGTATAAAATACCTTTTGAGAACAATCTCATTGTTTCTCCAAGCCCAGACCGCAAAATAAAACCCATTACCTAAGATTTAATTTAAGAAAAGTTTAAAAATTCAAAATAATGACCATAAAATTTTTTAGACGACCACGAGTTTATTTAAATTAAAAGTGCACATATAATGTTTTCAAAGGTTAATTTATTTTGATGAATGATGACTTTATTAAAAATCACACGACGATATTTTTTGTTATTGTTTATTTAAATAATATTTAACTTATTTATCAGGAATGACGATGACATGGCGGCGGCGACGAGAAGAATTCCCACATTTAGGTATATCTACTTAGCGTTGGCATTTAAATTAATTTGGTACATTTACCTACTTACTTTCAAAATAATAAGCAAAACCAGATAGCACGATAATTTGGTCTTGTAGTCGAAGGCTATATGGTGGCTAAGCATTGAAGAAATAAATTACTAGTTCTTTTTATATAGCCCAGGAAAATTAGACTTTCACTTCGAAAAAAATTCCAACAAAGCTGAATTTTGCTGGAGCTGTTTATTTTGTAGTCAAAAATTACATTGATGGCGGATTCAATCACCCCTCTAGTACGAAATTTTTACCTCTTCTTAAAAAATTTAATACAAAAATGTAGCTGGATATTTTGTATTCATTTAAAGACCTCAACCTTGAAGATCCGATTACTAGAACAAAAGTTATAGCCAACAATATCGCTAGATTTTCAATTATTTTTCACTTCAGAAATAATTCAAATAGAGCATTATGGTTGGCTTTCGAAGCTATAACTTTTTTTTTTGTTGTCGGATCTTCAGGATTGAGGTCTTTAAATGAAGCTACAATATCTGGCTACATTTTTGTATAAAAAATTTTGAGGAGGATTAAAAAATTCTATACAAGAGGGGTGAGTGAATCCGCCATCAATGTGATTTTCGATTTTGAAAATGCAAAAGTTGATGAAAAATTTTACAATTTTGAAAAATAATATTAGACAAAGATATTTCACCAACCCTTCTCTACAAAGTTGTCATAGGTTTTTGTGGAGTTAATGCCACCGGAGAGTCAGGAGAGGTGTCTTAAAGCTAAGCATTCCATTCAACCTCATTAGATACAGGTGAACTTTGACAATGAAAAAAGTTCCAGAGGGCGTTAATACTTCATTTTGTAGGTATTTTGATTCTCTAAAAGTTTTTAAATGGTCATTTTGTTACAAAATAGAATTCAAATGAGTTATTAAATGAAAACAAATTGAACAGCTGTTTCAATATGGCGGCTTTTAACTCAACCCTACCATTCCGAAATTTTTATTTCTATATTGTGAAGATATACCCAAACACAAACGATACAAACCCGTCGATACATGCAACTTCAACCAATTTTTTTTTGATTAAATCCAGTATCTTCTAAAGTTTGTGCAAGTTTTTCTCAAAGCCTATTGATTGTACGAAAAAAAAGTGTCATAACATTTTTAATGTAAAATTACATAAGCTACAACTTTTGACTTCACATTTTTTAGCAAAAAACTGAAATTCAAACCTTGGCCCCCCCCCCGTAAAAATTTAAGCCCTGGGTCAAATTTAGGGTACTTTTTGGAAAATTCTTAAAATCATGTCTCCTTCTTTTTCCCTATTAGGACACAGAGGGCGTTATAAAGTCTTACTCACCCCTATATTACGGTTGTCATTTTACAAAATCGCCACGCCCCTAGAAGCGATAATAGGCGTTTAATTGAAACTATAAAACTTTAGATTTATCTCCGTTAATCTCCCTTCTAGCCATTAAAACTTTAGTCGTTTTACTGAAAACCCAAGAGTCACTTCCAGAGTCGTTTCGTTTAACTATCATTTTAGTAAAATGTTTCTGAAAATTGAAACTAAAAATTGTTGAAAAGTGCTTCCCACATTGATTCACTGAATGAAAATCTTAGAAAATCGGCGGCGGCAAATTTGGAATTTTTTTTATTCTCAAGAAAAAGAATCAAATTACTAAGAATTTCCCAAAAATATTTTTATCTCGGTGCGTCAACGCAATATACCTATAATAGCATTATAATCTAAGCTCGATTATCAAATATCTACTTTCTACACGAAATATTGTGACTGATATTTTTTTTTTTTTTAAATTCATTGATTGATACTGGATTGATTGATTACGAGTATAATTGAACGATAAGAAGTGTCAGCGTCTAACCTGACATAATTATCATTGACTTTAAATGATAAATTGATTTATTATGAATTACTTTAGTGTCTGAAAAAGAAAAGGTTGATTTTTCTTTTTTTTTTTTTTTTAATATGAAAAGTGTTTGTCGATATAATACAAAATGACCTACTTAACTTATGAAGTAAAAATGTTTAAAAACTTCACCATGTTGCATATGTAACACTAGGTGATTAAACATTAAAATATTTTTTCATAATTTCGATGTGAACCGACCGATCACCGATGCGTTGTAAAGACTACATACAGTCAGTCAGTCGTATTAATTTGATTTGCTTAGAACACTCTTGGACTCCAGCTAGCCACTGTCTACATAGTTGGACAACTCATTATTAGTCTGCATTTACATTGTTCAACTTTTCCAGTTCCGATCACTTGTTCCTGAGAGAGCGGGGTAAGAAGTGAGGGGGATGGAAGAAATCGGTTGTTCCGCAAAACTCATCCGATTTTTCCAGCCTATTTTGGTTCTCTTTCACCTCCTTTCCAGTTTCCAATCGATGGAAATGTATATGAATACGATTTTGGAGTTAGACAGCTGTTTAAAGTTAGACATACTTTGGAATGGGTCAAGGTTTTGTCTTGAAACAATTCTTTCGTCTTATTATTTTCAAACATTTTTTTTTATAAAACTTTATTAAAAACACATTAAGCTTATAATAATGACAGCTTCTTTAAACATAACTCTAACGCAATTAAAAAAATTAAAAAAATTGTTTGTATGTATTTCAGTTTCTGGACACCAACACAGTCATGGGGGATGTTCGCAATCAGAGGAGTCTCATTCTCATTTTTCAGGAAATCAGCACGATAATCACAAACATTTGGCACCAGCAGATGCACAAAAACATAGTTTAGAGGAAAAATTTCAAATCCTACGAGAAGCTGCATCTAGTCTCAAACATATTTTGAACAAAAACTAAATAAAAATATATGTATAATCGATTAAAAAAAAAAAAAAAAAAAAAAAAAAAAAAAAACAAAGCTGTATATTTAGGAAATATAATATATTTTATCAGATTTTTTTCTTTTATACTATTTGTATACTAAGCTTTATGAATTTATGTAAATATGATTAATTTATTAAGTTTAATCCCTTTTTTATAGATATTTTAAAGTTATTTTCTAATTAAACTAGCTGAACATTTATTTATTTCTATACATGTTTGTTATTATTCAAAAAAAAATTTTTTTTTTTGTAAAAATCTTAAAAAAAAAAAAAAACTCAAGCAACTCAAACAACTGAGTATGCAGCATAGTTGGCAATTCCGCAAACATTTCTGCCCTTCTTTATTCGCATATAACCATCTTCGCCCCATTGATCACCCCACCAGTTTTTTAGAATCCAATAATCTCGTCCATAGCCCACAACAAGCATCGCATGGTTTACTGAGCCAGATGAGCACTCATCGTCATCGTAGATGCCGTCACTGTAGAATAATATGCCATTTTATAAAAAAAAAAGTGTATTACAATAATACCTCTGTTCATTTACTGTCCAAAACTGCCTATTTTAGTCCAAAGTTCTGTCAAAGTTCATATAGAAAAAATAAATTTGGACCAAATCTGGCTGTTTTGGAAGTAAACGGAAAGACCCAATAGTTGCACATATATGTGATTAAACGAAAAAACGTCACCGGGGCTTAGCAACAAAATCACAGAAAAACTGACATAAGTACCCGAATAGAATTCGACGTTGACAAAAACACTGGAGACTGAGACTGAGAAACTATCGAGGTCTCCTTGGATAAGAGTGGAGTCATGTGCCCTAAACTTATCTTATATGCGGTCTTGGCTAAGCCCCGATCATTTGCGGGGCTAAACTCTGAGGCCCGACAAAATCTACATAACCGTCATTGATAGTTTTATGTGGAAAATTCAAAGGTAAACATGTAGATTATGGAATCCGCAAAACAGTATCCGCAGTGATTCACAGTGTAGTGCTCTCTTTTCTCTTCAGTGATGCAACGTGGAAAGAAAAGAGAACAATATACTGTGAATAGCTGCGGAAACACTAGCCGTGTTATTTTTGCAAGCCCTAAGGGAATTGGATGAAAAAAAAAACGATGTCGGGCCCCAACAGTTTACGTGTTAAGCTCAACAACAAATAAGCCCATTCTGGCTTAGCTAAGCACGGAGAATTTTCGGTGCTTAACTTAAGCACAGAGAAAAACTGTGTTACCGGCATGAACTCCTTACAAGTTATCGATAGTTTGTATGGAAACTCCATGTTTTTTTTTTGTAATGGCGTTGGTAATCCCCGATGTCATTTTTTCCGACCGATTTCCTTCGAGCTTGCAAAAAAACACGCCTCTATTGCAGATTAATATCTGAGGCATCGAATCGAGCAATAGCGATGTCTACCAAATTGCCAACACAAAATTGACAGCTATAAACTTGGCACACTGACAGATGGGACTTGAAAGACAAAAAAAGGCTAATAAAGTGTTGAAAGTACAATTTTAATTGTAATGATTTAGCTATCTGTACTTAAACAATTTAAAAAAGTAAATTTTAAACTTTAAAAACATGTGCTTTCACAAGAATAAATGTCATTTTGTCAAGTTTACCATTTTGACTTTTAGAAATGACCGAGACGGTGATATATTGCTGTTTGTTAAAAAGCCCTATTAGGCGTGTTTTTTTTTTGCAAGCACGGAAGAAATTGATCGAGAAAAACGACGCCATCACAGAAAAAACATGGATTTTTCATACAAACTATCGATAACATGCATGGAATTCATGCCGGTAATATAGTTTTTCTTCGTGCTTAAGTTAAGCACTGAAAATTCTCCGTGCTTAGCTAAGCACGAATGGGCTTAGTTGTTGTTGCATTTAACAAGTATACTATTAAGCTCCGACATCGTTTCATTCATCCAATTCCCTTCGGGCTTGCAAAAAAAACACGGCTATTATTGTATTATGAAGAGAGGCCAGTGTCTTTAGGGCCAGTTGTACAAATATAGTTCACCAATTTCAACTCGCATTTCGACGGATTAAATGAGGTTCAACGATGTGGTTTAAGCTTCAAGTACTTATGTCATTATTGCCAATAACATGCCTGAACCATCCTTTCATTTCTCTGCAAAACAAGAAAGAAAAAACCGCCCGAAATTATTTCTGGCTTTCCATACAACTCTTTTAAGCTCCTTTCATTGGGAACCGAACTACACCTTTTTGTTTTTCGATCAGAGCGAAGCGAGCAAGCTCTGATCAAATTATGATTAGCTTAGAGCTCTCCGATTAACTGGCTAAACACAATGCCCTGCTGCAACTGGAATCGGAGCAGCAGCTGCAATTGCTTTCAAAAAATGTCGTACGTCATTTTTTTTTGATCTCTCCACAATCTGCTGAACAGGTTTCTGAGATTTGATTTTTAAAAATGTTTGTTTGTGATGTTCCACAAAACATCCCTCTCACTAACAATTTGTATAATTTTTTCTGACTCGTCCATTATTTAATTTTATTTTAAATTTTAACGCAAAATTTTTATTTTAAAATTTCACAAAAAAAAAAAATGATGTTGAAATTCATTTTAACCCCTATGTAAAGCAGCATTGAGTCGATCGATTCTGAAATATGAAAATTGCTGCACAGCAAAAGTTCGCGAACCCTTGAGGCTCCGACTGCAACTTCGTCTGCAGTTGCGTTCCATTGTGCTCGTAGCATTGATTTTTAGGCTTATTGTACGATTCTTTTTTTCGTTCGTTTCGTCTTCAGTCATTTCGACAGACAGGTTGAGGGGTGTAGAAAGTAGCAGAATTCCACTTACATTTCTACACCTCTCGCCCAATCTGTCAAAAAGACGAAACACAAAACAACCGAAGAAAAGAATCGTTTAATCAGCCTCTTTGTGTGTATTTAATAATTTGACGGATGTTTTAACTGCGACTCCGGCTTCCGCTCCGTTGCATTGTTTTAAGCCAGAAAATTATGAAATACCCCTGAGACCTGAGCACGGAAATTTTTTCGGATTAGCCACGTTTTCGTTTATAAATAGTTATTAAGCGAGTTCAATACAGTAATCACCCCTAACGTTTCGCTACAAATTGCTGTTGAATTGAGTGTGAGATCCCGGTGACTAAAAACTGAAAAATTAACCCTCAGATTGAGCTGAAACGTATGCAATATTTGTTTTGAGTAAAAAGTGCACGTGAGTAAAAAGTTTTAAAGTTTTTCGATAGATGGCGCTCAAAGCCAACAAATAAAAATACTAACCATCTGATTAAGCAATTTTTTTTAAATTACTGATAGATATGGCACTGAATAGAAAAAAACATACAAATTTGAATAGAATTAAAAAAATATTCATCATGTTTCGCCCATTAGCAGGACCCCAATCCCGCAAGCGTTAGTTTTTTCAGTGTACTTACACTCTAATCCGTGTACACATCAAATTTTGCGTTTCGGAAAGAGTGAAGTGCAAATTTTTTGAGAGATAATTTGTACTCGATAGGCAAATTTATTCACGCATATTTTGAGTGTGAATAAAAAGGAAAATTATTCGCACTTGGGGAATTTCGGCCCACCTGGTATGTGGCATGCTTATGCTCGGGGGTTTGGGTTGGCAAAAAAAAAAACAAAACAGAAAAATAATGATGTGATTTTGATTATAAACTTGTAAAATAAAATACAAATCGTTGCTTTTTCCCAAGGAAATTTTATGTCGAACCGAGACAAGTCTAAACATTAATATCAAGAGCTCTTATTCCCACTTACGGTTTTCTTTCACTTACCCAATTGAAAGTAATAAAACTGTTTAATGGGAATATTAAAAATAAATTATTTACCTGTAAAGTTGAAATGTTCTTGGCGCAGCATTGATTGAAACAGCAACTGGTCCAATATGAGCAACGGCTGCTTGAATTGCCTTCTCATCTTTTGTCGGCAATATTGCCCATGACGTGACATTAACTACAGCTAATTCTGGAACAAATTGACATTTACCTTTCTGGGAAAATTTAAATGTTAGAACATTTTTGAAAGAATTTAGTCGTCGCAAAGATCAACAAAACCCAATTACCCTTCCAGTGTATTTATAGTCATTTGCTCTCATTATGCCACCAGTAGCTTCAAGATATCTTAGAGTATTACGCAAAGATCCACCCGTACATCCCTGATTGCCAAATGAAACGCTACAATCAACAATTTGCTGGGGACTGATATTAAAAAAAAAAAATTAAAATTTAAACTAGAAGTTAATAGTTAATGTTTTGGAAACGTTTAACGATGAATAAGTCGAGTTCTTATAAAAAAAAATAAAAGATTCCAATAAAAATCTATCCGATTTATACGAAATAATTTTTGTATATGTAGCTGTTCCCATTAATAAATCGTAGATTTAACCGACAAAAAAAAGTAAAATGTGCATTGAAATGACAATACAGCAGCCGGTACGGTACAATTATTGAAGGAAAATCGTAATTTTAACATCCAAAGCATGTAGCCTTTTGGGAACTGGGAAGAACTTCAGTCCCTTGATTCTCCTTGAGGAGAAACTAGAATACAAAAATTTAGGCCTTCTCTGCACACGAATCGTCGTGTCATAGACGCGTACAAAATTCGTAATGTAGCGACGATTCAACTACGGCTAGCCTTCTGCACACGAAACGTCACGTCATAGATAAATCCCTACATATTTTCAACCAATTTCACAAGCTGTATACGCCTGGCGACTGACATTGTTGTACGCCCGGCGATTTGCAGTTTCTGTGCTGCGACGAAAGCATGCAGCTTACGCCTCGTGTGAAGTTGTCTATTAAAACAAACGTGAGATACACACAAGCTCCATACAAGCCGCAAACATTCGTTTTACGCGTCTATGACGAGACGCTTCGTGTGCAGAAGGCCTTAGGCTTCAAAATATTTTTGATGCTGCGATTCTTGTTGTTATCATTTAATTTATTGACAAATGTTTTACATGCCCTGTTAGTCGTCAATATTTAGGTACTCTTAGAAACGGTTACTATAAACAAAACTAAAGTTACTGGTTGGGTACGATATGTCGATTTTATGAACATCGACTTCGCATTGTCGATTTTCATAATCTCGACAAAAAATAATCGACTGGTTAAAACGCCGACTGAGCAAAAGAATTGGAAAAAAAATTTTAACTATTTTTTAAAATGCTTTTATTTGAAAAGTCGATTTTCAAAATGTTGACAGCAAACGACATTTTAAAGAATCGAGATTTCAACAGTCGATATTTTGAAAATCAACATTTTGATCTGATTTTTTCTATTTTATGACGAAATATAATCAATCGGACGCGACAAAAATTTTCGGTTCTGCAAGATTGCGAATATTTTGACAGAAATACAACACCGTACAATCACAATCGTTTCCACAACAATTTTAATAATTTTCTAGGGAATTAGGCGAATGCAAAATAACTAATATGATCTCAACTCAATTTTGTGTAAAATAAATTTTATACCTCAAACTTAATATTTTGCCTGTCCGTTTGAAAACCTGGCCCTCAATACTCTGCGCAATGCTGTAAGCATAACAAGACCCACAAGTCCCTTGATTATTAGACTTTGTGACAAAGCCTTTTTCTCGCCAGTCAAGACTTTCTGGTGTACTATTCATGAGAGGCGATCCAACAATGTCTGATATAAAATCGAGGGCATCATAACGCCTGCTTTTTACCAATCTCAGAAACTGTTTCAAATACGAGCCGCTGTTCTGGAAATAATAAAATATGTAATGGAAAGGGCATTTTACCCATCTCGAAAACTTACTAAATCTGCTAAATTATTTGCCCTCAGACGGTATGATTTCTTTCCACTTTTATACAAATCATTATGCTCTCGAATGGTTTTTAAGTTTTTTTGGTACGCGATACGTCCGCGGAGCTCCTCAAAGGAATGAGCATAAGTTTTATTTCCGTGACCCTAGAGATAATGTTACAAGTAAAGTATTTATTGATTTAAAAAAAAAAAATTGTTATTGTAGTTTTTGTATTAAGAAACATAATTTGCTACATTAAGAAAGTATGGTATTGGTTTCGTGTTAAAAAAAAAAAGCGAGGTTGTAGCGTTTTTTTTTTTTTTGGTAATCCGGAAAACGATCCGAAAGTCTCCGACCCGGAATGCCAAACGAACAAGTAGAAAAATTTTTATTGATTCTGCAGATTCCGAACGACCAAACGAAAACGCCGTAAATTGACACTATACGTATACGCTGATGGAAAAATCCAAAAAAAAGTAGGTTTCATCATAGCGTGCGTCGTGGGTCTTTGCATCCATGCTTCTAGACCCTAAACAGAGGTGCACCTATTTACTACAAATTTGGTCCAGAGCATTTCTAATGTGGTTTTCCAATGCTAAAAAAGAATCAAATTTCTTTGATCCAGATCTGTCAAAAAAGCCGATTTCGGCAGTTTTCGTCTTCCAATGGGCAAAAAAAAAATGATTTTTCTGTAAAAAAAAAAATTAATTTATCCACATCTGACTTTTGCGGAATATCTACCCCTCTTTTTGCTAACACAACTATACACCAGTACAATTGACAGATATACCAGTTTGACAACATAAGGTCCAAAGACAACGAATATACACTAATACCATGACAAAAAAAATTAAATCTGAAATCGTACTCCATTCGCCATGGAAAAAATCGAATTTTAGGCAGAAATTTATAAGACCCTAGGTCTTACTGGCATATATATGTTTGTGTTGTTTAAAAAAAAAAATCTGAATTTACCAAAGGGGTTTATAAGTGATTCGTTGGGGGAGAAATTCGAATTTTTGTTTTAACTCATCTCTGCCATTCCGTTTTTTTTTTCAAATTTTCTTGAAAACGGCTCTAAAGATTTTTGCTTAACTTTGTATATGTCAGGCTTTTCAGGTCTTCTTTTTTTTCCAAGAAAACGCACCCTAATTGTGCGTTTTATGAATTTTTGAGAGTTCTTGACGAGTAGCTTTGGTGGAGTGATTTTACAAAATTTTTTAAGTAGGTTTTTTTTAACACCAAAAAAAAAAATTTTAAAAAAAATCCATTTCATACTTTTGACTACATTTTTTCCCAAAAGGGCAAGTTCGTGCGATCCAGGCGTGCATATTTGTTTTTGTAACTCAAAGCAATATAATGAGGTGTCAAACAAAATTACATGTTTTCTCTTGGAGCTGAAATTACGTGGAATCTACTCACTTTAGCAGATATGTTGCACGTTATTTTGAAACCTACGGTAAGTACCACTTCCATCGGTGCCATGTAATGCATAATGCAATAAATTCCAAAGCAAAATTTCGGTCCAAAACCAAAATTCTAAAAGTCCAAGTCTAACCGCCATATTATTCACTCGATACATCCAGATTTAAACTTAAATCCAGCTAAATTTACATTGAATTTGTATGATTTACATCCAGATTTAAGTTTTAATCTAGATGTATTGATTGAATAATATGGCCGTAAAATATAATAATATCAAAAAATAATTATCGTTTACAGGTTTAACTTGATTTTGACATTTAAAAGAAGCATTTGCTAAAGATAACCCTAAAATGTTTGGCTCAGAACTATTTTGGACTAGTTTGCATTCTCAGTTGAAATTGTTTGAACTCGAGAAGCCGGACAACCATCAGGGTAATGTTGTCAGAGGAAACTAGAAATACTTCACCTGCCTTAAATTAAAATGCATATTTTTTACACATATTTGATTTAGTTTTTTTTGTTTGGTTTTTAAAAATAGATAAATGCAATAAAGTCCAAAGGATTTTATTGAAATACAACAAAAAATCCGCATAACGGCAATGAATATGAATATGTCTTTTTCTGAACTAAGCGGTTTTAAAAATTAATAAACAAAAAAACTAGAACTCTGAGAATTTTGTGAAAAGAAGTATTTTTTTTCTTTTTTTGAGAATTCCAATTACACCAATAAAGAAGATAATCATTTACCTATCTCTTTTTGTGATCCAATTTCATCGAATAATGTCAGTTTTACTCTAGAGTGCTCCTCACTTACAAAAGCAAAAATTAACAACAAGATGAAAGGAAATAATCCGAAATTATGCTTAGCTAAACTTGTATAGGTTAAGCTTAGCCGCAATGTCATTTTTTGTTATCCAATATTTTATGAGCTTGAAAATAAAATAAGTATCCATGCATAACTAACAACTTTTTTTTTTTCAAAATTTGTTCTAAGGAGGTAGCGCTCCCAGCAAATAAAGTTTTTAGGTACTCACTTTGAACTCATCAAAAGTATCGAATTCTATCACTCGGCCATCCTCTTCAAGGAATCCTATCGTTAAATGAACAAAAACTAATAACCACGGAAAACTATGAAAAATTTCAAAAATCATTATTCACAGAACCAACACTAACGGTGCCAGTTGTTAATTGGGAAACAAGACTTACTGTACTAAAGAACGACGGCGCTAAAAGAAAATTGTGCAGCTGCTAAGGTGTGTATGAATGACAAGGTGACAATGAAAACCTTGCTACTGAGATTTCAGAAAGAGAGTCAGCATAATGGTCAGATATTATAGCTCTATTTAACATTTCAAAGAATTTTGTATATAACTTCGCTGAGCTTTTTTTTGCAGTCAGCAATGTTCTTGAGCTTGAACTAAGTGATGTGTGTCTTGAACAAATGTCATTACTTGAGTTTTTACTTGCTCCATGTTACTTTTTTTTTTTTTTTTTCAAAATATGTATTTGAAATTTATGGAAATGTTTGTTAATACCAACTTTTTGTTTATTCTGGAAGCTCAATGTCAATAAAACGGCGGCGATTATTTTGCTATTATTCAATACAAGCGTCACATTTTTAATTACAAATAAATAAAGAAATTAGATAAATTGCATCAAAAAAACTAAAACTAAGAAAACATATTTGACTAAAACTTGATAAGAGCACTGAATATTAAAAAAAAATTCAGAATTTTTTTCAAAAATTTCTCAGGAGAAAATACCATTAAAACTTCATTATTCCCACTTTCGAGAAATATGCTTTTCTTGAAGAATAACTTGGGTTCTAATCGCCGAAAACTCAAGTTAAAGATGTTTAAATAAAGATAAAATGGTTCTTGTCAATAAAAAAAATGTAAAAGCTGTTTTTGAAACAAGCTAAAACCAGCTAGTCAAAGCTTTTACTTGTAGCTAAAGCTAGACAGTTCTAGCTTTAAGCTTAAGCCGACACTAAACACTAGCTTAACTGAGTTTTAGGTTGGACAAGTTCAAAAATGTTTTTTTTTTCGATTAGTCAGCACCGACTGTACGTCAACTGTACATTAAGTAAGAGCCTAAACGGGTATAGACCCATATGCTTCAAACTTGGTAGAGTCTATTTGTCTGTCATTCCCTAGGAGGTGAATTCAAATTTATGTGTTAGCATTTTGGTTCAATTTTAAACAAGTAATTGATGTTCGTGAGTCGTGGCCTCTGGACTTCCACACTTGTGAATTCGTCTGCTGCATGGCTTGTCTCTTGTATATTAAGGGCTATGATTGGAACGAGGGAGCCTTCCGATCATCAACAAATCTAAGCTGTTTAGAGATCGAAATATGGGTGCAATCAATAGCTCTAAAATCTCCAGAAAGCGTTAATTTTACATATCGTCAATTTTGACTTTTCGGATTCAATAATATCTAAGGAACATTAACATCCTAACATTTTTGTAAAATGATTCTAGTACCCAGGTATCTGGAAAATATTCTAATTCTTTGCTCAGTGATTTTTGCCCTCCTCTACGCTGTGCTGAGTCCCTATAAAAATTTTCAAAAAGCCACAGCCCATTTTTTTTTTTTTTTTTTTTTTTTTGAAAACCCAAAACACTATTTAAGTAATCTTTACTAATTTACTAGTTTCCTGTAAAATGTTGGTTGTCTTAACTATGCGTATAAAATCAGCCATATTTACTCTCTTATAAGAAGAATTCCTATAAAAAGAATTAGTTTAGCTTTTACTATAATATTTAAGTTTAAGCTATTTTTAATCACTTGAAAAACAAGCTAAAGCTAATGGAGTCCAGCGTAAGTTATTTTCAATGACATCTTTTACTAGCTAGATTAAGCTTAGTTTTCTTCACCCAAAACCTAGCTTTTACTAAAAAATACAAATTTTAGCTTTTTTTTTATTCACAAGACCAAATGTCAGAAAAAATTTGGATACTTTCATTTTTGAGGATGGTAATCAGCTTTTATTATACTACAAATGTTATTGAATTGTGAAAATTTCATATTTGTAGTTTTTCAATTTCGACAATCTAATATTTGATAATATAGAGATTTTAAATAACGGTAAGAGGTGATTGGCTCGTTCAGAAATTTTAATTCACCGATTTCGGTGGATTAACTGAGGTTCAACGATGGTTCAGGGATGTAATTGCATTTTTTTTTAAATACTTGAACCTTGAACCATCGTTCAACTTCAGTTAATCCGCTGAAATCGCCGAATCAATTTTCCTGAACCACGGATTAAATATTGTACAATTGACTAGTGTACTCGTATACAGGGTGATTCACATAAGGTGTGACAAAAAGCTAGAGCGTTTAGGCTGGGTTGAGAAAGAAAAAAATCGTAGGGGAGGGGGAGTGTATTTCCCCCCGTTTAGCCGGGGAGACCATATCCTTATCTTCAAAAAAAACCTCATTCGTTTTTCCCGAGCTAGGCCTGTGGTCATATTATTAAATAGGCATGCTTTTGGTATATTATCAAATAGGTTCCACATTTTCCAAACTATTATAAACCTACCTATGGTTGGAAAATGTTGACGCGGTTACCTTAGCTTGATGGGCCCAGCATACGACAATTATGAATTAAGCAAATAATGAATCGCTGAGGACAGGGTACCATCCCCCTGTCCTACCCGTAAAGAAAATGCTGGAACAATCTGTCAAGGCTATATGACATATTTTAATGAAGAATTGAATGTGGAATGACAAGATGGACAAATTTAAATCAATAATTAGTAGTACTTACTTTTTCTTGTTTTTTTTTTATCTGGTTCTTCATTTTCAAATGGTAATGAGGAATTATTTCTTCGTTGCTTGTAATTGTTTGCTTGCTTATAATTGCTTTGGTCCTTATAATTTTGTTCTTCCTCATAATTTACTTCATTAGAATTCTGAAATAAAAAATTTTTCATATATAATTTTGTATTTTCAATTTAAACAATGAAATTCATAAAAATGAGTCTAACAAAAAAATTGATGTGTGAATAATCCGTCGAGAATTGCGCAATTTAATAGATTTGTGTAAGTTTGGTTGAACACTCACATTGTGCCGATAAATTTCAAAGATAGTCAGTAGTATATAGAATTTGTATTATAAAAAAAAAAATATATATACTTCCAATACGATTCATGAGAAATATTGAGGGTTAATACGAACAAAAATTTCCTAGGAAATGTTTCCCTCGTTCAAGCATTGGGAACGTGAATGATGCCTAAAAGTTTCCCTCGGAATTTATTGGTATCGGGAATAAAATTTCCAGGGGCATTTGGCTGTCATTGCATTGGATTTTTATTCGAGGGAAATTTATTTCGTGGGAGATTCACGATAGCATACACTGGTCAAAACAATTAAGGGAACAAACAAAAATCACTTTTTTTTTTAGTGTTTTTTGAAGAGCTGTATCTCTGTGAAAAGTGTTCGTATTGAGATGAAACAAAAAGCAATCTAAAGCTTTATATTTTTTGTATGGAGAGATTTTAGCAAATGATTTTTTTAAGGTACCGTTATTGCGCAATCATAAGAAGCAGCACGACCCAAAAATTTTAATTTTTTTTTTTTAACATTTTCATTTTCTTTGAAATTTTTTTTTGATCCAATTTAATGTTTTGTTCCGATAACTTATTCATTCAGCTTTAAGGTCGTCTTTTTTCATTATTGTACAATTTTTATCAGAAGAATATCTGGCTTTGAATGAAAAAACAGACTTTTGACTTTGACTACCAATATCTTCGCAAGGAATGACGACACGGAAAATTAAGGGATAGTTTTAAAAACTGGAATTAATTTTCTACAAGATTTTTGCAAAACCTTATAACGGTTATTTTTTGTTGGCAACTTACCGTTACCTTCAGAAAAGGTAAAAAAAAAACACTTTTTAAAGACTTTGTAAATCTTTTACTGCTTTACAAATATTGACTGCAGGACTTAACTTGGTAAGACATTTTAAGGAACTATAGACCACCAAAATTTCTGTAAAATTTCAAATTAATCCATTGAACCGTTTTCAGGTACCGAATGATCAAAATCGTAAAAACCAATGAAGCTTCTTATATTAATTTGAGATGGTTTTCGACGTTCTTGCGCATTTCAGGGATATTGGGAAAATATTTTATCTCACAAGTTATAACTCCCTTCTTCTCGGTGATGAAAACGTTGCCAAGAGATGATAATCTAGTTCTGGGAGTCGGCTATATATTGTTAGCTTCTTCATCCTGCGATATCCTCGTCATGGCACCTAGTCCTTTGGCTATACTTGTTTAATCTTTTGGCTAACGAAGAGCACACGACGCTGGCACGTGCTTTGTGGGAATTTTGAAACCTTTCATAGGCCATGTCAATACTTCAGATTTGATCGCTTTGAGTCACTAAGGTGTTTCTAACTAATTTGGTTCTGTTTCTGTGTTGAAGATGGTACACGCTTCTACAGCTTTGAGCGTCATTTCAAACTCTTGGATGCACTTTCGACAATGATTAGTCCTCTTGGCTGAATGTGGTTTATTGGAACGCCCAGCCCCGTAGCCAGGATTTTTTTTTCGGATGGGGTTTGCTTTATAGCTTGAACCATCCTGACTTTTGTGGACTAAATAGCATTCAAAGCTATTTTGAATCATTTAACAAGGTCATTTAGCAAATATAAAATCTTCTGTACCTATATATAATAATGAACCCCTTTTTGCGTTCGTACGCGCATAACTCGGCTAAACATCATCCCATTCGGTTGTGGATTTTTTGTTGGATTTTTATAAATATAACACACAACGGAGCCGAAAATTGGCAAATTCAACCGAATATTAGAAAATTCGACCGAAAAAGTAGGAAAATCGTGAAAACGCCTTGAAATTTCAAAATTTCTGAAATAAAATTGTATTCGTACGCGCATAACTTGCTGATCGGAGAACTACCTCGCAGCAAAATGTCTCCGATTCGTAGGAAATCAGGGAAAATTTCGCTCCGACGGTTACCTCGATAGGGCCAATATTAAAGTCTTTAAGCTTAGGGAAAATTACAGAGCATCTTTTTCTAATATAAAAAAAGGTCTCAGTAGAATACGTTTCTGGATTATAATGTGTTTGTTTTTACGAAATTCAATTTAAAATAAGTTCTTGACAAGTTGCGATGCAGGTTAAAAAATATTTCTGAAAACATCGTCGGATTTTTTTCTTATTTTATTAAGAGTAATAAGGATTTTCTTATATTAAAATCATTTCGCAAGGCGCTTCAGCCCCTCAAGCTCCCCCTCTGGCTACGTCCCTTTACAAACATATAAATACATATATTTAATGTACTTAAGAAAGTAAAAAAGAGATCTTTCAATGTGGTTTTTGCCATTCAACTTATTAATTTTAATTTAAGTTCAGTCTTAAACCAGAACAACAAAAGCTGTTAAGTTTTTCCATTTCCTAACATGCGCCGCCTCAGTTGACCATGAATTATGATCATGATCAAACATCTTAACCACAATCCAATCTACAATCTGATCTTTATGAATTTCAGAGCCAGGACATGGATTTTTGTGCCTCCATTGGTTTTGTTTCTCCTTTGCATCTTCTGCGGAAACTTCTTTCCGACTCTTTGCATCTTCTCCGTCAGATGGAGTTCCAAGCTTTTCTAAGGATGGGAACTTTGTGCTCACCAGCATACAAAATATAATTTTTTATTCTGAAAACCAATTTCGTACCGAAAGCGCATTGGTCATTTTGATGCATTGAAATTTCATTGACTTTTACTCGAGTGAAAACAGTTCCATCTTTCTTTTAATAATGTTTAGGCCTTGAAACTTACCTATCTTGCCATCAATTATTAAGCCATTATAAGACATGCAAATGCACCGTAGACTATCGATCGCACGCTTCTTCCGCTCAAATAATTGGTATTTTAGGTTAATCTGGCTTTGAGGGTGATAGACAAATATTTGTCTCTGGTCCAATGCGTTAAACATTTATTTCATCGTTCCACACCACTATTTTCGAAAATTTAACAGCTTTAAGTTAATGAGTGTCAGCAAATATTCATAAGGCGGGTTTTGAAATAGACAGCTACGAATTTCTTCCATACAGCTGAGCCTCGTACATATATTCGTTTTGGATCGGCTTTCACCAAATTAACGGCATTCTAAACCATTTTTCACAAGCAGTTTAAGTTTAGTAATTAAATTGTTTTGAGGAATTCATACGTTGTATTACTACACTTTTTTCCGCGTATAATGGGACCCCTTTTAAAGCACATGTCCGTTTTAACTTACCCAAAAAAATTGTTATCTGCTGGAATTGAAAAAGGAAAGTTTAATATAAAAATCAAAACTGTGCTATTTCTTTGTCCACTTAAAAAAGGCTATGTAATGACATAAATAAGCGGGAATTAAATTCTTGGTTGTGGAAATCAGCTACGATGAACTCAGGCAAAGGAATTCTGAAATCTTCGATTGTGTACGATTCTTCAATTATAAGACACGACGACCAGTAGAATTCCCACAAATTCACAGGAACAAAGTTGGAGGTAAAAATAATATTTTACTTGCTTACCTTGTAGTTTAATTTGGATTTTCTTGTAATACTGCAACAATTTGTTTTAAGAAAATGGAGCTGGTCAAAGCATCAACATTTTGATTTATGAACGTCGCCCGCTTCCGCTCCACTTTTTTTTTTAATTGTTTATATTTCTAAGTTATTTTACATACACATGTAGGTACTGCGTACGAAGAGAGTGTTTATTTTTCAAGACTGAATAGTTAATTATTTTTATCTATGCACAAACTTCTTGAATCGGACAAACTTGCTTCGAATTGCTTGGTATTTTAAAACACTTATGGGCCAATATTTCAATAATATTAATATTCTAGGTTCCATCATTTTTCCTATTGGAAAAAAAATATATTTTTTTAGTGTATTTAGTTAAATGGCAAACTAGTTTTAACACTATTTAAAGAAAAAAGTTAAAAAAAAAATTCATACCCGGTATCTGGACTTAAACACCGAAAATGTCATTACCCCTACGTGTTCCCTATTTTATCTTACTTTTAGCAATGAACTTGAAAACGGTACAAAAACTATAATAAACGCGTTTTATTATCTACGGATCTGGATCCGGATCATTTTTTAACACGTAATACAAAAACAATCCGGGATCTTGCTGTCTATCTAGATCTATTACGTTTACCGTGCAGCCAGGGGGTATATACCGGCTGTATTCTAATGGTACCCCTTTGTAACCAGGTGGAATCAAAAGGTAACCTAGACCTTACCATATTATGCGGAGCTCTGATATGGTGGACCAAATTATTTCTCTAGCTACTCGTGGGACTCAAATTATGCCTAAACAATAAAAACATAAATATAACAATATGCGGATCAAATGAAGAGAGACCTCCATGGAGACGATTCGAGACCGGCACATAGTAAATATCTGAAGAGGATGCCCCACACTTGCTTACAAAACCGGGCAGTTCAAGGAGAAACGTCAACCGTTAGCCAAGGGAGAATACCTCCCGGACTACTGGAAGATGCTCCAGGTACTTTGGGTACTGGCAAGGGGAGAATACCTCCCACGCCAGTAAAAGATGTAACTAAAGCCGCAGAAGGCACCAAAGATGGGTAACTTCCCAAAACCCTTGTTAAAAAATAGTTAATTTATTTGTTGTTGCTATAATTTGCTCAATAAGAGCTATTGCATGAATCAGCTCAGTGAAACAATTATGGAATTTATGGGGACAATTTTGCTTTAAAAAAAAAAATATGTTAGAGGTTTACAACAACAAAGTCGTTATTACAAAATTATAGATTGAAATATATTGTCAGTTGAAAATATTGACCCTTAGAATAAGGAAAAAAGCATGAAACTAGCAAAATGTTTTGATCTCAAAATGAAGAACCCCATCTGAATTCGTTAAAGTATATAAATTTATGCAGACAAAATTTCAAACACTAAGTTTGTTTGGTATCTTTTTCCACTAAAATGTGTAAAAGCTGTCAAATTTTGAAAGAAGGGGAAATTTATCTCAGAAAAGCGGTAAAATGTTAACAAAACACTGAACCACTTTTTTATAAATCATCATCAAAATATTGATGATTCACGAAAAAGTAAAAAAAAATAAGAAATACGTTTCCTTAGAAGATTAGTCAAATGCTTCTATCTTAAGTGATTTTAATAGTTTTTGACCTAACTACCTTGCAGATTAGTCTACCATGACTTTCAACACAAATTTCTTACAGTCCCTAAAAATAAATTTAAAATAAAATATCCAAAGTAGGTAGTTTTTTTTTTATAGTTTTCCGAGTCACCTAAAACCTTTTATGAAAAAATACTTTTTTTTTTCCACAAACAATATATTTTGTTCTAGTATGTAACGTAATATTTATTGTTTTTCTTAATTTCATTTATTTGTTTTTATTTTTTTTTTCTTTAATTTCATTAAATGTAATAATTCCTTAAATGTAATATTTTTTTTTTTTATATTTTAGTAACATTCACGGCTGTTTACATATACATTTATTCATATTTTCTTTATATCTTTATTTTAAATATATATATATATTGTTTAATTATTTTTAAAATAATTTATTCTAAAAAGAATATTACATAAAGTATTTAAATATTATTTATTGTATTCAGAATAACAACATTTTATTTATGAAATCCACTTTTAATGAAGTTTTGTTCTTTTATTTAAAAAAACTAAAATAATAATAAATTATATTATGTATAAGGTGGTTTGCATAAGATGCGATTAAAAGCTAGCCCGCGTTGGTTTGGTCGAGGCATGGAAAATATTGTTGGAGGTAACATTAAAAAATTAAAAAAAAAAAAAACTTAAAACGGCTGCATTTTTAATACTTTGTCATATCTGCGTTTACAGACAGAAATATATCCTTTATAGAAATGTTTGAACAGTTTCTGATAAAAGTATTTTGAACTCAAAATCTAATCAAAAAAATGAAAAAGAAATACGTAAATAAATACCTACTAATTTGGCTTCATTTTCAATGCTCTTATAATTTCAAAAAGAAATTTTGCTATTATAAAAGAGAAAATTGAAAATGAGGAAAATTATTTTTAGACACTTTTTATGATTTTTCGGGATTTTCAACGTTCGATATATAAGAAATATTACACTGGTTTTATTTGTTTGCTGTTGCGGAGACTTCCGATGGTTTTGGATGTTCAGAAGTAGGAAATTGCTCAATTGGATGATATTATTTATCTTAATCCGTTAAAATACTAATGTACAAACTTATAATAATTTTAATAAAATAGGCTCTTATTGCGATCCCTGTCGATAAACAACTTTTGTGGAAAATTTAAAAAGTTGTTGCATCAGATCGAAAATTGATGACGGGGTTGGTGCAGGCGTCTACTCCGACAGACTTAATTCAAGAGTCTCTCCTTTTCGTCTTCCTAACCATTGAAGCGTGTTCCAGACGATAACGGTCCTATCTTGGCAGATATCAAATAGTGACATCAGCATCTTCTCAGACAGCCAAGCCCCTATTTAACCCTGGACTCTGTCGCTACAAACTCTATAACAGCAGTAAAATATTCAGATGGCACAGCAGTTCAATATTCAGCTCTGTTGGGTGCGGGCCGTAGGGACATTCCAGGACACTGTAAAGCTGATGAAATCGCCAAAAGGGGAACAATACTACCTATTTTGCCTAAAATAGTAATTAGAGGTATACCCAACGCTACATGCAAACTTATGCTGAAGCAAAATTAGCTGAAACAATATCACCACTTGTATGGTGACAAATTAAATCATGGACACAGCTTAATCTGTAGGGCTCTAAGTGTTTGTTATCTCTAAGCAGATTACACATCGGCTCTGTAAAAATACAACGAGGCTCGGAATGATTTCTGCAGAAGCTGTATGGACGAGAAAGAATTCATTCTGTACATGTACTGCTCTTTCTCAAAGACGTAGGCTCCATCTAGATGAGTTCTATTATATTGATCGAAGCGATTTGGCAAATATAGATATTAGTAGTGTCGCACGCTTCATAAGGAGCTCTAAGTGGTTTAACGAGTAGAAAGAATTTTTGCTTGATTCATGTGGTATCACAAGGGATCAACTCCTGATCTAAGTGTGTCAAGCACTCACGCTGACAGCCACGTTAACCTAACCTAACCTGCATCAGATGTCATAACATACATATGTTTATGTGCCTACATATTTACGCTCATCACTAACTCACTGAGGTTCGAACGCCGAACCTTTCGGTTAAGAAGCAAATACCTATTCCATTGCGCCACCGTCTAATGTAAAATTCCGCCGATTTTTCGGACTTCCGAACAAACCGTGCACCAAAGAGCTTCGTTCTATTAAGGAAAATTGTTGTTATAGGTGCGTTTTATTGGCAATTTTATAGCTAGTGCAGTAAAATTTCCCTTGGTGAACAATAACAAAACCAAAAGTGCCGATAAACTAGCCAGTAAATCAGTGAATATAAAAGTGGACAAATAGTGTGGACTTGAACCTTAAATGTCGGTAAAGTAGTTTGTTTTTCACTCAAAAAAGGGTATGAACACATCCAGAGAATAAAGAGTGGACATACAAAATGATATAGCGTTTTATTGAACTTGTATTGCTGCGCTAGCTATGAATTACGAATAAAACGCACCTTATGACAATCTCTAAATAAACGATAGAAGAGAAGAGTGTTTGATTTACGTGAAGCAAATTATTGACGATCATATCAACGACAATAGTTTTGATGATTATCGTTTTGAAAATTACGGAATGAACCCCCCTGACTTATTGATTCTGGAACGCTGTAGCAAATTGTTAAAAAATAAAATTAATAAATTTGATGGCACAACAGCTCATGAAGAACTAGGGCCTAGTGACTTACAACTCTCAACCATTCATGTGTGCGTGTCTGCAGGAATGGAGGGGACCTACAGTTTATTGCCGAATCCGAACGGCTAACGAGCGGCACTTTTCTGTGACAGGAGATACTCTTGGAGGATTTGTCAATTCCTCGCAAGAGGCAGTAGCCGTTTTTTTTTTTTTTTTAATAAATAGGTGGCGAGGCTGGGGATCGAACCTTAGACCTCCGGCATGACAGTCCATCGCACTAACCATCACGCCACGGCTACTACAAAAATAGCAAATCGTTAGTAGCTTAAAAAGCTAAAATCGATGTTTGACAAAAAAAAAATCCCTCGTCGTCGGATATTCCTGAGTTGAAATTGTTTAACGCGGTCCAGATTTTCTTAGGAATTGAAACATATTGCGACACTGTCCATGTTTATTTATTTGTTATTCGATTGGCGTTTTATAAAAATTCACAGCCGCTGATAACTGTTTCCGTTTACTTGACTTGTGTCAAAAACTATGCGAGACTTAAATTTGGAAACTTCATAGGAAATAATTGGCATTACTGGCATCCGATTCTATTTTCATTTGAAAATAGAATCGGATTTAACTTTCGAATAGAATCAAAAGTAGAATCGAGTTACATATTAAAGCCTCAGACTTCGGCAACCAAAATTGTGTTGACAAGTTTATTTATTTTTCTTTCTGACAACGACGTCGACACGACTAACGTTTCGAAGAAATCACTGAATTAGAGTGATTACTTTGGATGGCTGATTGATGGCTGGTTGATTTTGCTCAATGATAAATATCCGCAAAAGTATATTTTAAAATTTGATTTTTTTTAAATTAATATTATACACACGTCTTGACTAAACCTATGCGTTCTAGTATTTTGGAGCATCGTATGCGAATCACCCCGTATACTTGTTTTAGGAAACAAAAATGGCATAAAAGAAAAAATTAAAAAAATATGTTATTATTTAAAATAAATTATTGAAAACTATATGGTAGCGTTTAAGAAAACAAACAAGCCTGAAGACTTAAATTAGTTTAAGAAAGACATTTTTTGTAAATTAAATAAGTTGTAATGAGAAAACAACAAAAGTAAAATTAATAGATACGAATGGCAAAAAATGTCTGTTACTATTTTTTTCTATCTATCGAAAATATGCAAAATTAAAAAAAAAAAATAGATTTTTAAGCTAAATTTTTTTTGTATATAAAACGGAAAATAACAGACATGGATAAAAATTACAAAATAAAATCTGTTCTTGTTTGTGTAGTGTTTTTTTGTTTTGTTTTGTTTTTATTTTATTTAAGACTAGGGGAGCTGCATAAATTGGTGTTTTGCATTGTTTTATTGTTTTGATTGCTTAAAATTGGTGTTTTTTGCACTTTTATTTAAACTTATATTTATTTTGTTAATTAAGATTTATTAAAAGACTTGCATATGAATGAATTCTTTTTCTTTTTGTTTGCTTTTATTTCTGTATTTACTTGTTTTTTTTTTTTTATATGTAACAGAATTGAAGCAGCTGTATTTTTTTAAATTGTATTTGATGCCTTGTCGTTTTTAAGTTAAGCAACAACAAAAAATAATAATAGAAAATTGGGATTGATGGGATCAATTAAATTTTTTCAGTTGCTAGTTTTTTTTTTTTTTTTTTTTTTAATTTCTGAGAAAATATGAGGCCGTTAGAATCAAACGCTGATAAATCTATTTAAACTAAAACCCTTTTAGGAGATCAATATTGATTTTAGGTTAAGATTAGAGGTCTAGATTAAATTTAGTAAGCTGTTGTTTTAGTGAGTTTTTAGGCAAATTGTTCCGCTGACGAATAAAATACCCTTTTTCACTTAAGATTACCCTAAAAGGTTCAAGAATGGAGACCGCCTCAACTAACAGAACAGTCTCTAGCCAGCTGCCTGCACTAGCAACATTAAGGTGCTTTAGAAAGCAAAATACTACTTGAACTCACAATAATTCAGCACGATTCGTGTGGATTGGCTATCGTTTTACATTTTGTTTTTAAATATATTTAGACTGTCTATAATCCGACTTTGGCTCAATATCACCGCGTTTAAAAAAAAAATGTTTTTCCTAAGCGGTTGTGTATTCTAATGGCCTCAAACATTTTAAATCACGAAAGAGTCATTCTTTTTTTTTTTTTTTTGTTCAATTTGTTGTATGTTAAATTACTTCGTATAATATATTTATGTATGTATAGGTTTATATATGCAAAATCTGACTTAAATGTTCACACTGTTTTTAATAAGTGTGTCGTTTTGTATATTATAATTTTAAAAAATTTATTTACTGTTATTAGCTGCCAAGGAACCAATTCGAGATATTGATGGCTCCCGTTTTGGTGGGACAACAGGTTTATTTGGCGGAATAGGTGGAGGAACACCTCTTGTTCCCACTATTGCACTTGTAGATAATGGTAATGGTGCTACTGTCACGCTGGCTATTATATTATTTATGGGAACGGCAACTATATTTTGTGATGCTGATGGTGGCCCGGTTAGTGTAGTTGCTACTGCTGATGCTCCTGGAGGGAGTGCAGTTGCTTGAATCGAACAACTTGCATTGGCCATAGCTGCTGCAAGAATAGGTGATGTGATGGTATGAAGCTGTGGTTGCGGTGACTGCTGCTGTTGCTGCTGGATTGACTGTGGCAACTGAACTGGAGAGGATGTGGCAGATGCTAGTGGAGTGCGATGACTGACAGCTGGTGAAACGCCTAGGACACTGGTCGTTGTTCCTTGCTGTACAAAATGATTCATGGAGATTTTAATTGTTTTTTTGTTTTTTTTTTTTTGCTTAGGCACTAATAACATTTAGGGTGTCCCATAGTCATGGCAAAACGAAAACTTTTAGCATTTGGTATAGATAAATACTGAAGAGGCCATTATTTATGGCCTCTCCCCAGTTTAAGTTTAAGAATATGACTTTTGAGAAACCCTGCGAAAAAAAAAATTAATGAACATAAAAGCGTTGTGTGATATGAAGGATTCAAGAAGAATTACAAAAAAAGTTTTGAATATCTTTTCGGGTATTGAAAAGTTAACTACACTGGTCAAAATAATAAAATTACCGATCTTCCAACCTCTCCCCCTTTGATACGTACTACGAATTGTAGTCTATCAAAATAAGGTACGAAGAAAAATGAAGGCGGAACAAGACAGAATATTTAAAGGAGTTTATAAAAATACTGATGCATTTGATAAACAAAAAAGGACATCTCGACCTGTGACGTGCCATAAGCGGTGGAATGTGTAGTGCCTACGACTTCGAAGACTGAGCAAATCTGATATGCGTGGGTTCAAATCTCATGGTGTGCATGTAGAAAATTTTTCACAATAAAATTGGATTAAAGCTCAGCACCACTAAAAGGAGACTGATGATAGGGCTTGGCACCCCTTTAAATAGCTATATCTCCAGCCAATCAAAAGTAAAACGCATTAAAATACCTAAAATTAATTCGTTAACAATTGGAGGTAGCGCCTTTAAGTTGTTGTTGTTGTTGTTGTTGTTGGTTTCGTCAACATTTTCATTTACAACTAAAATTTTGTAAGGCTTTCTTGGCTCCAAAAAACTAACTGTCGATCATTTAAAAAATTTATCGGCCCATGAAGAAAAATTTTCTGATTTGAAAAAAAATCATTTCCCAATCTTGGATAATGCAGCCAAGCCAAGTTAGTGAATCTTTCTGATATGTATTTCAAATGTACAGTGTGTTCAAGGAAGAACTCGCGGAAATACAAAACGATGAGTCAATTAAAACTTTATTCGAAATAAAAAGAGCGATGGCATGGCTTTGTGAGGAATCAGAAATCAGATACCCCAATGCAGCCAAATAAGCAAAAGAGCTGTTGTGACCTTTTCCATCTTCATATTTAACTGAATGCAAATTTAGTGCCATAAATGACTTGCTGACACGAAGAGTCTTGAGATTGAACCTGACATAAAATCTTTTTGCAGGAAGCATCTAGCGCAGGGATCTTACTAATTTTAAATAATTTTAAATAATTGATACTTCAATTTCTGTTCTACATTATTATGTTTCGAAAACAACTCACTGTGTTTCCTTTTTTCTATATGGATTTTTTCTGATATCAGCCATTTTATTTTTATTTAACATTTCAGATTTTTATGTTAAACATTGTTTAGGTATCAACATTATAATGTTAGGGGGCATGAGAATTTTGGAAATGTTGTGGTGGGGCATAGTACAAAAAAGGTTGGAAAACACTGCCTTAAACAATCTTTCATTTAGATATGTTTGATTTAAACGAAATTATTAAATTTGCCCTAATGAAACATCATAATCTATAAGCACAAACCCCTAAAGCCGGGGCATTATGGAAAATCCTCGTCTCTTTCGATTGGCAATATAGAATCTCTAAAACTCGTTACATTTTCGAGACTTGAGAAAACAAGCATATAAATTATTTTTCTAATGTCCCACAATTCCATCTAAAATCTAAATGATTTTCGATCAAATTGTGAAATATTCAAATTAACTTTTTTTGTGTAAATACAATAAGGTGTAATAAAGAATATGAAAAAAAATATTAGACGAAATTTAACTACAAAATGAAAAGCAGAAAATACTAAAATCATGTGTCAATGAAATTAAATACAATATATACTTGTAATTAAATATTTTACCTTAACTGGTGGCTGCTGCGTAGAACCGGAATTGGAATCTTCAATTATTATAATATTGGCCGCCCGTAGAGTCTGACTAGACGATATAGATCTTGCAATTCCAGTTGCTAAAAATTTTCATGATAAAGTAAAAAAAAAAAAAAATAAATAATTATTAAGGAACAATAATTAAATAAAAACTTAATTTACTTGGACCAGATACTGGAACACTGGATACTGTTGCCGTTGGTTGAACTATCTTTGCTATGTTAACAAGAGATGATGGAGTTCCACAGGAGTCATCTTTGTTTAAAAAAAAAAAAAAAAAAAACATTTAAGATATTTCTATTTTTTTTTTTTTTTTTGTAGAAAACTATTTCCAATTTACAACAATTTTTCGTAAATGGGAATTAGTGAAAAGGAAGTAAGAACAATTTTGAAAAAAAAATTACCTCCCAATGGCCTTGATTTAGCTGGAATAATTGGGACAGGAACACTTTGTATAGCTTGCATGCGTTGCGGCAAAATGTTTGTCTTCTTAAGCGTATCATTTTCACTCTTCAATAGAGCCACTTCCGTTTCGAGTTCTTTTATCCTTAAAAATTATATTTTTTATTATAATATATATGTATGTACCCATAGCAATGCAAGATGTAAGATAATAATAAAATATATGAATTACGGATAACACTCTACGAGCACTCTATTGTTGAGTGCGGTAAATTTTTACAAGCTATCAATTAAAAAATGTTGTCTGTTTAACTATTTACAAAAGCGTAGATATTTTTTGCTTAAACACTTACAAACAAGTAGTGTAACAGTTGAATAATAATAATATTTTTTGATTCTGCCACAATTTCGCTGAGCGTTATCCGTTACATGTGAAACATCAAAAATACGATTGCTTAAAATGTGTGTTTTATATGTAAAATTTAAGCAAAATGTCGGCGTGTACTGTGATACACATGTGTTACATGTGGGACAAGAAAAAAAAAAGGTGTTTGAAGACTTTTTTCTGAGAACCAAAATCATATTTACATACTTTGAGCTAAAGTATATGATTTCAACGTAACGAAAAACTAGTGTCTTCTGAACAAAAATGGGAAAATGAACACCAAATGCTCAGAAAAAATATACCAGACTTATGTATTTGATATAATTATGCATTTACCTATAAACATTGTATAGTTAGATGCTTGGATCTTCAGGACATCTGATATCTTTTTATAGGATGACGTATTATTCGTAAGAGATACAGAATTGCGGCATACTTTTTTACAAGGGTTAAAGGGTGAAAATATAGATTTTTTTGAAGTTTTTTTGTTGCGTGCAAATCCTTTCAGCTTTCTAGAACTTCGAAAAGTGTCTTAAAGGTTTTTCATGAGTGAGTGGTCAGTAAAGAGTTTTGACCCAGCCAGAATTATTTTTTAAATTAATTTAAAATATATGAAATTACTTAAATGTTTAAAACAAGTAGTTTTCCAATTTTACTTATTTAAAAATGTGTAAATATGGATACGCCTTAAAACTGTAATTTGAAAAAAAAAAATATTTGTTTTATTCCCAAAAAAATAATAATTCTCGACTATAACGTTGAAATGATAGTTCTGCGACACGTAACATTTAGAAACGGTATCGGCTGAATGATCACGTTTTGGCAAATAAATATTTGCTTCACGTAAGTCCATTATCCTCAAAACGTTTTATATGTATATACTTTTTCATAAATGTAACGTTGAAAGCGAATGAATGATTGAGTATTCAACTGTAATTTGCCAAGGTTTGTCAAAAGTGATAAAAGTTGGACATTGAAGAATACATTTTGGATGGAGCTATTTCCGATATTTTTCAATAAAGATAAAAAAAAAAACAAAAACAAACCTCTTTTCTTCCTTAGCTAGTGCCAGCCTCAAAGTCTTGCGTTCATTTTCGAACGTTTTTGATTGCTTTTCCAATTCGGCTTCCATGCGCAGTGACTTCTTACTCTCCTCCTCCAAACCCTCCGCCAAAGAATCTGAACGTTGTTTCTCTTCACTTAGTATCTGAGCCAAATCCTCGGATCGCTTACCCTCCTCTGTGTATTTCATTAATATCTTCTTCCGTTCGGCAATCAGTAGCAAAACAATTTGCTTCTGTCGACCTCGTTCAAAGTCCAGCGTCTCTTGCAGCTTCTTAATATCTTTCTCCAGCTTCTTAGTCTGTGTTCGCTCCGCTTCCAGTTCTTGCTTCAGTTTGGTTCGTTCCATTTCTAAGCCATATGTTATATCATCACCTTGAGCTGTGTCGTGTTCGTGTTTGCGTTTCTCCTCTTCCAGTTCTTGTAACATTCGCTGATTATTGTCCAACGAATCAGTTAATATGCTCACCATCCTAACGTGCGTAGCCCTTTGCTTATGAACCATCTGGTACAACGATTCCATTTGCTGTTCGATTATTACACGAACTTCCATATCGGCTTGCACCGCTGCCGTCGATGATTGACGGCTAATTAAATTTCCTCCCAGAGCGATCTTATCACGAAAAAGTGCCGCATGCGGATCACTGTGTTGAATAGGATTCGAGCGGAGATGAGTAATGAAGTGTTTGACCCGCTCGTTTCGCAAAGCTGCTATCACTACTTCCCTAGCTTGCAGCTCTCCTTCGAGGTATACGAGCATTTTTATCAATTCACTCCGAGGCATGTCTGTCCGGGAGGACTTCTAAAATAAACATAAGTTTTTTGTTCTTAAAGAAAATATTCGGACATAATTACGAGATTGAGATGTCTAACCTGATTATTGGCAGCTTTCATAGTTTGAAAATCAAACTTGCTGCTCAGGGTGCCTGCGGCGCCCAAAGCAGCTCCAACACCACCCAAATCCCCAGAGCTGCTCCCGACGCCGCCAACATATCGAGCTGTGCCGTGAGTGCTGTCACTTCCAAATGGATCATTTCTATCGGAATCTGTTCAACAAAGGACAATGGTATTGGCAAATATCACAAGGGGTTAATCAGGAGCAAAAATTGTAGAAACTCACCATAAACGTGTAAGCTACTGTCGCACGTCGAATTAGAATTATTACTCAATTCCCTTTCAGCCTTAATGCAATCACTACTATTCTGTGCTCCTGCCATGATTTTATTATTCCCTCTCTATACAAGTTTTTTTTTATGAATCCTTCCTGTTCCTGCTGGTGATTCTTCACTTTAGCTGTTCAACGCCCGCAAATCGCACAGCGTGGACGATTCTGGACGATAAACCTCGGTCGCACAGACGACCAACCCTTTAGTATCTATTTGTCTGCGGCATAACAAAGCTTATTCCCAAATTTTCGTATCGCAAATCCGCAATCCCAGTTCCCAGAGATATTCTGCTGCTGCTTGTTCTAGGAAGAGAAGCAACAACACCAACAACACATTCCATATGCCAGAAAAATAATAACAAAAAACAAAACTAATTAATTGATTCCTTTTTTCGTTTTTTTTCACTTTTCTCTTTTTTTGTGATGTAAGTTTCTTGATATACAACACACAAAAAACTTTTCCTTCCTTCCTAGTTTTCCTTTTGAATCATTTTTTTCAGGGAGAGCGCAGGGAAAATATATATTTTACGCATAAATTTTATTAATTAACACTAAATTTTTGTTGTTTTTCTTTTTAGTTAGGTATAGGGAAACACCGCGACTAACGGAAGGAACGGATATCCTTTACAAAGAAGTCGCTCGAGAAAAGATGCGGTATTAAATATCAATATGCCGATGTTTTTTTATTATAATTCTTTGTAAATTAATCGCAAAACAATTTAACTTAAATCAAACGAGTACATTGAGTTTTGTGTTCCACCAAGATTTTCTTTGATTCTTTTTCTCCTCGTTCTCCTGCTACCGCTGATGGTTCAACAACTTTCGGCTTTTATTATTTATACGTTTTGAGTTTGTATTTTATTACAGTTTTTTTTTTTGACAAAGAAAATTGAAATTTTATTTAAAAAAGAAAACAAAATATTCGCACACGGCTTTTTTGCGTAAAATATAATTAGAGAACAAAAGTAAATTCATTTTTTGCCCCGGAACATCAACCACACACACAAACAGAAAGTACAGTACAGTGTATTACTCGTGAAGAGACAAACCCTAGAATTTAATGACTGACGTCCGTCCAAATTGCATGAAAAACGGCAAAAAACCAAGTAGGAATGAAAGAGAGAGAAACACAAAAATCTCTATATAGTGCTACTGTTTATTAGGAGAAAATCAGTGCTGTCACTTCATAGTACGTTTCCGCCCAACTACTACTTACTACGTTTATATTCAGGATCGAGAGATTGAGTTGGAAAAAGGTGGGATTTTCGACCCAGGTTTTTGGTCCATCGATTTGAAAGCTCGATACGATAGTGAGTTGAATTGATATGGTGTTGAGATGAAATATGGTGTTTCTCAGATTATTAACTTCTAAAACCAGGTTTCTTAAGCAGCCCATACACACGACACTTGTGCATAGACTTGTGTCGGTGGATTTAAATGTGTGTTGTGTATGGACTGGTGTGTGCACAAAAAATCAAAACATTTCGATTTTTATGTCTGACATCGGTGCACACACTTGTGTTGTGTGTATGGGCCGCTTTAGCACAAATTTCGACTCGATTCTAGCTCATTTCAATTCGATGCAGGTATAAAAATGGTCGCAGTGAGCTTCAAGCTCGCTTAAACATAACATGTAAACGTAGTAATTGACTGGGCATAATTGGTCGTATTAATGAACACTGTCTAACTTAAGACAGCCATCCAAGTTATAAAAAAACCTTTCTAATTGTTGCTAAAGTGATCTAATTTTGTATCTTACTTTAGACAACGTAATCGATTTTCTAAACCTTGACAAATATAATATTTTTTTTATTAAATAAAGCATATTTCCGACTGTTTCGAAAGACTTAGACATAGTTTAAACAGTCAAAAATCTAATAGATATGACAAAATAAATGCGGATTCGAAAGCGCTTTGTCCCCTTTCATACGAGTTTCCAGCAACAATCAGTTCATAGGTGAGAAGGGCAGGAAGAAAGAGGGGTAAACGAAATGGGACCAGTCAACAATTTCAGGAGATTTGTTTGACATTCCTCTTCACCCTACGTATGTATGTGTGCTTTCAACCAAGGTACTTTAAATTTTAAAAGGAAAATAAAGCAAACTTCCTCCGATTTTTTTCTTCGTTTGAAAGGTACAAGAGATTGTTAAAGATTTTAAAACTCCAAAGAAATCTCCAGCAACTTGTTTCTTCGTGTGAAAGGGGACATAGCAACAGCAAAGAATGAACAACTCGCACAAAAAAATCTTTGAACGTTCGTTCAGGAATTAAGAGGGTGTTGCTTTTTTTGTTTGGCCACTTGAAATTTTATTTAATTTTTATATTTTTTTATAAGAATATTATTTACATTATGCCTGGTATTAATTTTATATTCATTTCGTTGTTTTGAGAAAATTAAAGAAAATATACAAAACCATTTCAACTCAACTCAATATCGAGCTCTGAAGTGGTCGAAAATTCGACTCTAATCTAACTCGAGCACTCGATCCTGCATGTAAACGTAGTTTCTATTTATGTAAATAAACTGCGAATGTGGTTGTTGTTTCTGAAACGGAAATGTAAATGCAGGTTATCGGATACACGATCCGGATACTTAACATCTGCAAATATGCATTGATTTTCTACTTTGTTCGCGCGGGAATTTTAAAACATTTGTTTGAAAATGTTCGGTTAAAATTTGAATTTGATTTGTTTATACTTTTCTCAAAGCTACAGGAAGTACCTACAAACCTTGAAGTTAGCTTTTTTTCTTTCTTTAAGCCTAGTGCAGTATCACGCTGTTCGATAAGAGTGAAATTAAAAAATTGATATTTGTAGCAAATTTTTTAGACCTCCGGCATGACAGTCCATCGCACTAACCATCACGCCACGGCTACTACATCCACAAATGATTAACATTGATTATTGCAGATGCGGATGCGATTCGGTTCCGCGATCGCGGTTGTAAATATCTGTAACATGAGCAAACTAAACCAGTTCGTTCTTGCTGTTCTCTCTAAAGGAAAAACACATAAGTTGCTTCTTCAACCATTCAATGAATTTTGCAGGCAATCCTGCTTCTATTTGATTTTTTTCAATGCTTATGACAAAGCTTTGTTACCTATAAACAAATATAATAGTCGATTTTTTTTTCTTTCAATAGGAGGAATTTTTCCAGAAAAACCGATTTTTTCATCTAAAAAAATCGATTTTTTTGTTGAAAGGAATTCAAACATTAGTTTAATTTTCAAAATTTTTTTCAACTTTAACGTTGAGGTAGCTTATGTTACGTTGGTTTGTGTACATGCTAATAGGTGCCAAATCGTAACATTTATGCCCATCGCGCGTCATTGCTATGTGTGAGCTTTAGCATTGAAAGAAAAATCAGCTTTAATGCTTGCTATTCGTTAAGTTTTTAGTGAATTTGTGAAGTTTTTAGTGAAATAAATAATTAAAGCGTTTTAAGGTCAAATCTTTTAGTGTGCTTAACTTCACTTTTGCCTTCAACATACATATTACATATATAAAGCATACATAAAGAGCTTAAGTTTTTTTTTTATTTATTTGCTTTACTGACATCCTCTGGTTTTAAGTATTAGGGGTTGGCATCATTTGGTTTTTAGCATAAACTAAAACACCACATTACTTGTGTCGTGTGGTGTAAAGATTTTCTCTGAGCTTGTTAGGATAATCTTCCTAATATTTACTCTTTCCTGGTCCAACAAACGTTTTTCCAATCCTTGCAATGATTTTTTTTTTAAATTATGCTTGCACATTGTCACGTTTTACACAAAGTTTGATATAAGACCTATTTCTTTTTAACTATCAACCGTCAATTATTTCCTTTTGAGCAGGACGTATATTATAATGTTTTTAGTTTTGTCAATAACTATAGTGTTTAATTTTAATTTTAATTTTAATTTTAATTTTAATTTTAATTTTAATTTTAATTTTAATTTTAATTTTAATTTTAATTTTAATTTTAATTTTAATTTTAATTTTAATTTTAATTTTAATTTTAATTTTAATTTTAATTTTAATTTTAATTTTAATTTTAATTTTAATTTTAATTTTAATTTTAATTTTAATTTTAATTTTAATTTTAATTTTAATTTTAATTTTAATTTTAATTTTAATTTTAATTTTAATTTTAATTTTAATTTTAATTTTAATTTTAATTTTAATTTTAATTTTAATTTTAATTTTAATTTTAATTTTAATTTTAATTTTAATTTTAATTTTAATTTTAATTTTAATTTTAATTTTAATTTTAATTTTAATTTTAATTTTAATTTTAATTTTAATTTTAATTTTAATTTTAATTTTAATTTTAATTTTAATTTTAATTTTAATTTTAATTTTAATTTTAATTTTAATTTTAATTTTAATTTTAATTTTAATTTTAATTTTAATTTTAATTTTAATTTTAATTCACATTAGATTATTTTGAATTTTAAAACAGGAAAAACTCCCTAAGCCGGAGAGCATTTGTCGCTGTAAACACGTTTTTAATGAAAAAAAGTGATTTAATTACAATCCTGAAAACAAGGGTTGAAATTTAGAAACTTAAAAAAAGTTTTTGTCCGCATACATAAAATTTATGGAATTTAAATCCAAGATCAACGGTCGTGAGAATTTGTCCCTGACCAACAATTGATCTTCTCCAGACTGTCAAATGTAAATTCACAATCTACAACAGCAAGACGCATTCCATAAACTGGCAAAAATACTAATTTTGTACAAAAATGCTGTTCTGAAAGAAAAGGTACGCAACTAAATTTTTTACTATTTATTGGGATTTCTATTTCAAACTAAGTACCTATTCTCATCGCGTGTCGTTCAATTATCCCGCCTAGGACCAGTTTATTGTTTAAACCAGTATTTACTTATCAAAGAACGGAGTCTTATTTTTTCAACTCTTCTGAAAGTACCATAAAATTAATTATGGCTGAAACAATATTAAATATTTCGTAACCAACATAAAATGCTGAGATAATTTTTTTTTTGTTTATTAGCTGTTCTAACTTGTGATTTTTTTAATGCACCTCATCTTTCCTGTTTTTATCCGATAATGAATTAAAGTTCCGAAAACGAATTCTTTCTTTTCTAAATTATCCCACATCTTTTTGGGCAAAAAAAAAAAAAAAAAAACAAAACTATGCGCTCTGAAAAATTCGATTTTCTCATCATCATTTGAAATGACAAAATAAATAGAATTGTTTTTTTATTTTTTGGAGAAATATTTTTAACATTCCATCATAAAATTGATTTCTCTTCTTTTTCCATTTTGGAATTCATCTGCTTTGGTTGGTATAGACAGGTGGGTAGGATATGTACAATCAATGTTATGTAGGTGTATATGTATGTCATATGGTATAGGTATCTTAGATTTTATTTTGATCGAAATTTTATATTTATTCCCTCATTCCAGCGTTTTTTTTTTTTTTTTTTTTTTTGTGTAAACAGCAATCATAAAAAAGCACTCCCTTATGTTTGTCATAAAAATGATAAATTTTGTGTGAAGCACAAACTCTAAACTCTAAAGTAATTAAAATGCAAAGAGTCTTGTATCCGCTGAGGCATTTTTACTGCACAATTCCCTACAGTTTTTTTTTATTTTTGCTCATAACAAAGTTTGTTGAATTAAAGAAAATAAATAACAAGAAATTTGATTTTTTTATTTTTCTTCAAACTATGGGGCATATTATGTAAGAATTAGTTCAATTTAAAATAATTTTGACATAGTGGCATGTATAGAAGGTCCAAAAAAAAATTTAACGGAGAAAGTGTATGGAGCAGATTATAACCTTTTAGAAGAAGTAGGTAGGTATTACACTTTTAAAAGAAGATAAGACGGCAGTACTTTATTTAATAAATTTTAAAATATTAAAAAGTTTACACATATTATCATCCAGTTTATCTTGTTCTCTTGAGTGGGTCCACGAAGAAAACGAGGATCAATTTGATACATCCAACATACTTCAATTCGACGATTGTTCTTTCTATCTTTCTTTGTATTGACAATAGAGACGTCTATCAAATTGTCAGTTTCAAATGACAGCTAAGAACTTGACACACTGACAGATGAAATTGGAAAGAAAAAAAAGTTTTAATTACAAAAATTTAGCTATAAAAAGATTAAAACATCTTATATAAAGTATAAAAACATTTTTACTTGCAAGTTTTCTATAAAAAAAAAGGAAAAAAACAATTCCAAATATTTATTTGCCTCCAAAATAAAAAAAAAATCCTGCCACTTAAATGTCATTGTGCCAAGCCAAGAATCTTAGTTTGGCATTTAAAAATGAACGAGACAGAGATATATTGCTGTTTTTTAAAAAGCTTTATCACCTTAGCCGATTCCACCCCAAGTTTAATCATGACGATCGTAGAAAACGGAGAAAAGTCGCAGTTTTAGGCCGGGCGCGCACATGCAACTAAACAGTTTGGTTTCGATTTTGAGTACTATAGGATTATATGAAAGTCCGCACACATAAACCGGCGCGCACTCCCATATAAGCCCATTGTGCTCAAAATCGAAACCAAACTGTTTGCGCGCCTGGCCTTAAGGTTGCGAAAAACGCATTGCTGGACAATAAATAAAACATAGATTTTCAAGCGCTAGGATTGATACTTTTTATTTTTCGACAATCGCAAGCCGTGAGATTTATCAGTAGCTATTTAGTCCAGTAAGAATAGACGAAAAAATGCCAAAAATCCTTTTTTTAGGCCTTAGTTAAAGGCTGAAATTTGGCGCGGACGTTGGTAATGGCACTCTTTAAAACCTGGGAGAGTTCCCAATCGATCCGATGACCGCTAGGTCCGTTATAAGGGGTCCAAAGGTCTAAAAATGAGTTTTTTTTTTGCAAATATCTCAAAAATGGTTTGTTCTAGAGAAAAATTTTGTTGCCCAATCTTGTAGCTGAGGCCATTTTGCCACAAAAATTGTCTCTTCGGTTTTTTCGAATCATTAACCGTTAAAAATTTACAGTAAATGAAAAGTTAAAAAATCTTTTAAAGGGGGTCAAATGTCATGAAAATGGGAGTTTTTTTTGCAAATATCTCAAAAACAGTTAGTGTAAGAGAAAAATTTTATCCTCTACTCTTATAGCCCATGTTATTTCCAACAAAAATGCATTTTGTCACTTTTTTTCGTAGTATTAACTGTAAAAAAGTTACAGCAAATGGAAAAGTCAAAAAATCTCTAAAAAAAATAAGTGGCAAAAAGACATGAAAATGGCAGTTTTTTTGGCAAATATCTTAAAAACAGTTTGTGTTGTAGAAAAATTGTATTCGCCAATCTTGAAGCTCATATAATTTCAAACAAAATTGGCTCTTCACTTTTTTTTATAACATTAGCCGTTAAAAAGTTACAGAAAATCGAAGTCAAAAAATCTCTAAAAAAAAATGGCTTTAACTTGATTTGAAAAAAAAAAAACTATCATTTCAAAAGCTGCTCATTCTTTCTGAGGACTGATGATTGATTTGGGTCATTTTTTCAGTCTGTTCTTTCCCACTTTACTTACATCTTCATGCAACGCAACTCGTCTCCCAGTACTTTTTTTTTGTTTGTTCTTTCGCTCATCGCTGGTTGTGTTTACGCATTTTTACACCGTTTATTTTTTTCTGATTGATAACTGTTATAATTTCTATTTGGCGTTTTTGTTTTGGTTCAAAGTGGAGTTAATGGTTATTATGGCTATAGGCGGGGATAGGGTTTGGACCCATAAGACCCTAAAATATAGAATTATCATAAATGGGTGTGCAAAAATTATTGGGTGGCTTATTATTGTTGCCTTTTTAGTAAGTTTTATAGGTCTTAAAGAGTCTCAGGAAGAAGTAAATGACAAAGGCAAGGTTCTACTGCGATCTTTGAGACGTACTTACGTACGTCGACGACGACGTGCCTCAACAGCAGAAAACAATTGCTGTTATTTTGTATTCTTTGATGGTAAAAGTGATCATGAAGATGTCTTTTTTGTAAAATGGTGTGTATGGTGCATACTCATAGCAAGCAGCACATAACTGCTTGATGTCCATGGTGCACTGGGTCCCGTGTGAGTTGCCTTGTCTTGGTAACAATGCGTTGATGTTGGACAATTTGCTACAATCATTTATTGAGAAAAAGGTGTTAGCACGAGGGCATAATAAACAGGCAGCAAATAATTAAAATATCACAATGAAGTATTTTTTTTTTTGCTGTTTGTATTTATTTTTTTCAATTAAATATTTTCAATAGAATTGTTAACAGAGAGGGTAAGATTATAAACAGAAATACAATAAATTTGACATTATTGTTGTTGATGGGTCGACAAGACAGTGGGTCACCTTGAAACCAATACCTAAACCCAAGCTCTACTAGCTCCTCTTCTAACCCTTCCTTATACCTACCCTACCTATCCGAGTGAGATAATACGGCTTGCCATATTTCCACCCCTCCAAACCTAACCTAACCTTGAAACCAATTTTCAAACCATTTGAATGAAGTCATGGTGGTCTAAAGTTGAAAATTAAAAATGTAGTAGAAGTAGTTACTTTTGGTATTGTTCCACTGACAACTAAACCGAGATTTTATTTTATTTAGGGTCAGATATACTTTGCACAAACGTGGCGGTTCAAATATTTGATCTGTGATTCAGCATTTTTATTGACCAATTTTGGGGAATTAACGTTTGTTGATTAAGGTTCAAGTAACCTATGTGATAATAGCCAACTAAGTACCAACACGCTTGAACCATTGTATAACCTCAGTTAAGAAATAACTTTATAAAATTATGCAATAGATAGAATTGAATTGAACGACTTAGGTGCTGATTTCAGTTTTTGATTGGAGCCACCCACTCCGGCGGCGGCATAGCGGCCATTTTCAAATATATATCCATGTACTTCTGAAGCTCTCAGGACAACAAACTTGGTGTCTAATTTTATGTAAATATATATAGTTTGGGCCGGGGAATACGATTTTGAAATACATCATGGGCATGAGGGTCATGACCTCCCGCAGAAAAACCCAAAAAAGTGCAATAAACAAACACGCTTAGACTCCAGAATAGACTACGCCCTCAACCAAAAAGCCCTTCCATATAGGTACCTAGTTCCCCTATGGCCCTATAGCTAGCTTTCTCCAGTTATACACACTAAGGCCCAAGGGATCTATTACACAGTTATTTATTCGATCTGGAGAAGATTCCCACTTAACTAGCTGTCAAAATGTTGAATACACGCAAATTCAATGTTGCGAACACAACGGAACGTAGCCGCGTACGGAGCTGCAGCCGCAGACAGAAGAGTTCACCAACTTTTAACTTTTCACGTACGACACTTTTGACGTTTCAATTTGTATGAAGAAAAAAAAAAACTTTTTGGGTCGGAAAAAAATATTATGGTTATTTGTACCGCGAAAAAAATTATTTATTAAAAGGAAAATTATCAGAAACAAAAAATGTGAATTCTGAGCTTGTACACAAGAATATTCTTTTGTTTTTCTTCAAAATACTTTCAAAACTGTACAGCTGCATTGTGGGCACGTAAAAAAAAAAATAACGTACGGCACTTTTTGACAGCTCTTCCAGTCACGTCTGCGGCTCCAGTTCCAGCATTCTATTCTCTTCGGGCAGTAAGTCATACTGGGGATTACCAAACAAAAATACCCGTGCAGTGGATGAAGAAGTGTTTTTTAAACATATTTGTGATCGCGCAGTTTTTGCGAACTATTTCTACGACCCAAATTGTAGAATTACATAAACTCCAATAGGTGCGTTTTATTGCCAATCTTATAACTAGCGCAATAAAATTTTCCTTGGTGACAAATAACAACATCAAAAGTGCCGATTAATTAAGGGTATGAACACATCCAGAGAATAAAGAGTGGACATAAAAGTTGATATAGCGTTTTATTGAACTTGTATTGCTGCGCTAGCTATGAACTACGAATAAAACGCACCTAATACACATAATATGTGTGACTATTTTCTACAAAGATGTCTCAGCTTCGAGAAATTTGCAAAAAAAAAACCCTTTTTACCATTTTTTTTTTCTTTTTCAACTCCCATAACTATCACCATTGTATAATATGTGAAGAGGCACAATCTTAACAGTAGCTCCGACATAATTTATAAGACAACTCCACAAAAACCCAACTTTCGTGGCATAAGTGTAGAAATTTCTAACCAAAAACAGGTGGTTAATTAATATTTATATAATATATACACTAAAAGACAAAATAAAGTGCAAAAGTATTAGATTAATTTTCAAACTACCGCTATTTAAAAGCAAAGAGTGTTTATCATTCCATTTCATGTTCTGACGTCACATATTCTCAGTTGCTAACTCTTAAAAAAAAAAAAACAATCCATTGTTATGTCTAATTACTATTAGTTGCGGTATTTTTGGAGCATATACAATTTAACTCGCGACAAAATAAAGTGCATTTTTATTATTCCCTGCCAAAAAGTTTTAAGTTTTAAAGAAAAATATTTACAATTGATAAAATATAAAAAGATAGAAGCAAAAGATCCCAATTTATAATAATTTCCGTGTTAAATTTTTTTTTTATTACTTAAATCTTAAGTATGAAACCGTTAATATCTGAAGTGAAGGAATTGCTTGTTTTGGACCGTCAACGGGGCTTTATATTCCATAAACTGGCAGAAAAATATGGATTATCCATTTCTATGGTAAGAAAAATCTGCCTCAATTTCTTTGAACGAGGAACTGTTGCTAGTTTTAAAAGTTCTTGCGGAAGGAAGCGGAAGACAACTGCAGTTTATGACCGCAGGATTAAAATTCAGGCTTGAAAGAACCCTTTATCTTCCGCCAGAAATATTAAAGAAGAATTGCAGTTTAATATAACAGCAAGGACAGTACAAAGGCGACTCCATGAAAGCGGTTTAAAAAACTTTTTTGCAAAGAAAAAGCCGTTACTCCGTTCAGTTAATATTCAAAAACGGTTAGCTTTCGCTAGAAAGTTTTTAGTGAAGCCACAATCGTTCTGGGAAAACATTATTTGGTCTGACGAATCCAAATTTGAATTAAAAAACTGTAAGGGAAGAAATCGAGTTTGGTGCAAGCAATCCGAAAGACTCAGCCATAGGTGACTCAAAAAACGGTGAAGCATGGAGGTGGGTCACTTATAGTTTGGGGATGTTTTCTTTTAGTGGCGTTGGAAATATTGTCAAAATTGGAACCAAAATGACGGGTTCTAGTTACGTGAACATTGTTAGGGAAAACTTAGCTTCTTCTGCTTCTAGAATGTCTTTGGAAAGTTATATTTTTCAACAAGATAACGATCCAAAGCATACAAGCAGAGTAGCTAAGCAGTTTTTTTTACCGAAAATAATGTTGAAGTACTAGAATGGCCAACCCAATCTCCCGACTTAAACCCTATTGAGCACCTTTGGTCCATTTTGGATGAAAGGATTCCCTTAGATCAACGTCGCAATTTACAATCTTTTTGGGAAACCCTCCAAAATGAATGGGAGAGAATTCCAGATCAAATCTTGAAGAACCTGGTTAGCAGCATGCCCAAACGTCTTGCTGCAGTTATTCAAAATAAAGGAGGAGCCACTACCTATTAACATTTTTCTTTTCTGAAACTGAATTCCTATTTTACGTGATGATCTTTCGAATTTGCACTTTATTTTGTCTGATCTATTTTCTTTGAATATTGCTATTTTATTTAATTTCTAACCTACATTTTGTATATAACTTTAAACGATTACTTCTGTGGACGTAAGATAATCTGAAAAATATGAATAAGTTATTTTTTTTAAGAAAAATAAATCAGAACATATCATACTAAATAAAATATTATTGAAAATAATTTTTGCACTTTTTTTTGTCTGACAGTGTATGTAGTGTATACATATTTCCATATACCTGTCACATGTGCTATGCAAATAAAGTTCAATGTTTTTTTGGGTCAATTTCCAAAATGAGAATACTTAGATTGTTAAAACCAACTATCTATCAGATATCACACACATCATAATAAGACATTGCTTCCCGTGTCAATTTTGGACAAAAGTTTCTCTCTTTCTTTCCTTCCTTCTATTTTATTGAATATTTTTTTTTTTCAATAATAAAAAGACAAAATTATATTATTAAAGAGAAAATATCAAAAAATTAAAAATTACTTTACCTTAACCGCCCTCCCGCGTCACATTTTGCTATGTTAATTCGAAATTACATATTTAAAGTCAAACTCAAGTAGCCATCCATATGCCCGGAAAGTCTAACATGACACACTGTCATAACCAACAAATAATATTAAAAAAAAAAAACCTAACGCGCACACTTCTGAATTGATAAATATATTTTTTTTTTTTTCAAAAAGTCGATAAATACGATTTTCACTATATAATTTTTTTGTAATTGAAAGTGGTGGCAAGATTTAGATATTCTTGGGAGGAGGCAAGTCGGAGGAGAATTACAAATGTGGGTGTAAATAATTCAAGTTTTTTTTTTTTTAATTCTTCTTATGTCTGATTCGCGCATACCTTTGAGTATGATTGGAATAATTATACAGCCATAATAATTCAACTTATTCATTGTAGGTAGGTACCTACACCAGGCAATAAAAAAAAAAAAAAAAAAAAAAAAACTTACTCACGCACAAAAGCACACGCATTTTTTCATTCACCGTTGACAGAACATTTTACTTATATACAGCCTCAAGGTATTTACTCAACTTCGGTTTATAAGAAACTTATAATGTTGGTAAAATTTGATCCCTTGGTTAATTTTTGGTTTTAACATCTTGATAACAGTTAATATATGCATAATTAAGATTTATGTGAGCTTGCTGACTATATTCTGTTTGCATACATCATCGGTCTTAAATTCAGGGATTACAGGCCCTGTAAATAAATTAATAAAAATTTGTTGTTTTCCAGAAAGATCAAAATTGGCGTTTTTTATTTTTAGTTCAGAGTTGGCTTAGAGCGGAGCCTAAGCAAACGTAGTAAATCTGAGCAGAAAACTGAGTACTGAATTGTCATATCTGTCAATGTCAAACTCATGGAAACTGTATGAAGTTGGCCGCGCCCAGTGTTTTACTCCGTCTGCTCGGTTATTTTATTCTGAGCTCATAGAGCTAATTCCAAGCTCTCAGCGCTCTGAACTCAAAAAGAAACATAACATTTTTGTTTGACAGTTCGCAACAGCTCTGAACTGCTCTGAATTAAAAAAGAAAAACGTCCAATATTTGGTTTGTGGTGCTCTTAGCTTTGCATCCCATATATATGGGATATTCGCAACAATAAAAGTATGCAGTCTAAAAGGTCAGTAATTGGCCATAAAAGGTCAGGTAGTTTAAGAAATTGATCAGGCTTAGAAAATTTTTAAACCAGGGTTGAAGTTTTTCAAGATCACCCGCGATTTTTGGCACCTCATTTATAGGATATTCGCAAAAAAAGTATACCACTTGAAGGGCCGCTGGATAGTGGTAAAAGGTCAGCTAGTTTCAGAAATTGGTCAGGCATAGCTTTTTTTATAATTTTTAAAATTTTTTTCACGGTTATTACAAGGCCACGCATGAACTTTTAGCACCTCATTTATGGGATATTCGAAAAAAATGTATTCGAAAGGTATCTCAATCCTGATAAAAGGTCAGATAGTTTCAGAAATTGGTCAGGCAGATTTCTTTTTTTAACAAATTTTTAAAGTTTTTTTTCTCGGTCACAGTATAAGACTTTTTGCTAACACCTCAATTTGGAAAGTTTTCAAACAAAAAATGCATAGGTGCCATATATAAAAGGTTATTTTAGACATAAAAGAGTAACTTATTTCAGTAATTGGTCAGTCATAGACTTTTTTATGAATTTTTTAAGTTTTTAAAATAAAAATGCAAAAAATAAACACAAATCCGTTGAATACAAAAAAATTAACTAAGGTAGAAACACTTATATACGCATGTTTGTGAAATCACCGCGGCTTCTGTTAGTCAGCGAGTGTAGCTTATCTACTAGCTGAACACAATATAGGCGCGCACTCGAACGCGCGTGATTATAAAAACTTTTTTTTTTTTTTTTTTTTTAATTCAACTGATTTTGATTGAATAGAAGCTTGATCAAATGGTTACCAATAAACACGTTAACTGAAATTTGAACGGCACGTAGGTACACTGCAAATCAAATTAGTTGTTAAACTCAAGTTTAACTCAAAAGATTATAACTTAAACTCGCACTGTAAAACTGGCCATTAATCTTGCAGTATAATAAGAAGATTTTTAATTTTTTTTTATTTACTCATACTTTAAAATTTATATAAATATTCCACTGCGTAAGTTTTAACAGATATAAAATTTTAACTATGAGTATGTGATATGTTCCGATCGTTCAATTCAGAAAGTAAATGCTGGTGTGCCCCAAGACTCAGTATTGTCTCCGACACTATTTCTTATCTTCATAAATGATCTCCTGTCACTATAACAACTAATCCACTAAACTGTTTCGCTGATGACAGCACCCTTAGTTTTTCATACTCCTTTCCAGATTCACTTCCCAGTTCTTCGAATGTGGAGCTGCAATGGCAGAATATGTTGAGCTCTTTAAATTCAGACCTAAACATTATCGTCCAGTCCAATGGGGCATTAATAATAATCGTGTGGAATTTTATGCTTCCAAAACTCAAAGCTGTCTTTTGTCGTTGAAGCGGAACATACCCCTTCACCATTATTTAAGATTCAATAGGTTTAAATATTTTTATTATTTATTTCATCAATGTCAGACAATCCTCATTTAGATTACAAAAAAAAAATGGTACTTGCATCGAAGGAACTGAAAAGCTCTCGATTCTTGGTATCTGTGTCTCTGACCAAATTCCGTCGATCGACCACATATTGGATGTCGCTTATGTTTTTTTAAGACGATGCAAGAACTTTTTCTCCCCATCCGATCTGGCTTCTATTTACAAGGCATACATTCGTCCAAAGCTAGAATATAACACCCGCATATCTTGTCGGGAGCATCAAAAACATCAACTGCACCTACTGGATAGAATTCAGAATAGAGCTTTAAAGCTGACAGGTGACAAATCAATTTCAGAAACATTTGATTCCTTAGAACACCGTCTCTTGCTTATCTTTGTTTTATAGCTACTTTTTCGAACACTGCTCTAGTGAAATAGCCAGTTGCGTTCCTCCTTTTACACAATTTCAGCGTATTGAGCCAAACTTCGGACGTACCGTCAAATAGAGATTCCTTCTTCAGCCATACCACACGAATGTGGAATTCCTTACCCAACTCTGTTTTCCCTTCCTATTTCAATATCCAGAGTCCACACATTCAAGACAAATGTGCATCGTTATTTCCTATCTAATTCTCCCTCTATTTCCTAAATGCTCGCACTGTGCTTATTGTTAAACATTAAAAGGGTAGCCATAACCCCTTGAGTGCGCGTTAATTATAAAAAAAAAAACTAGGGAATTCCTCGTTGGATGTTTTATTATGTTTCCACCAAAGCAAAATCTCGGATTTCAGTGATATGATTCCAAATCTTCATTATGTACCTATATCGTATTCATATGGTATCATACTCTTATTTTTAGCATAATTAACTTCTCAATTGACCTTTGTTCACCACTAAAATACTGCATTACGATTTGTATATCAAATTAGAGTATACCTACCTAATTCTTGCCTTTTCGGTAATCTCGGGTGACCGATCACCGATTGCATTCAATACGGCTAATAAAGGTACCTATATTGTTTTGATTATCGGGTACAAGGAAGGTTATTGAGTTAGGTTGGATACTACCTATACCTCGTATCTATTAAATAGAATTTTAAAGTTTCTGTAGTTGCCGAAAAATCCCTGCAACATTGTAAATTAACAAACATAATGTTCCTACAAATAAAACAAAAACACTAAAAAAACAAATTCCCACAGCACTTAATTTATATATGTAGTTAGATAATAATCTCCCCCTCTAATAATAATTTTGTACTTGACAAAACATCATTGTGATTGGATAGATGCAAACTTTGGGGGCGCGCGCGATAGTTTCCTCTGTTTTCTCAGTTTATTTTTTTTTTTTTTTTTTCATTTTTATTTTTTGCAATTTACAATAATTTAAATTTTACTCTGCAAGTGAAAAGAGAGATATGATTTGCAAAAGTTTTTTTTTTTTGTTTTTCTTTCTTTTTTACACATGCATTGCATTATATCTCTGCCGTGGAGGGACCACCCTAATAGGGAAATATAGTAGAGGTATGCATGTACAAGCTGTAACGACTTCAGAGTGACGACGAAAAACAAAAACATCAACGAAGTCGTTGCTCGTCGCCGTCGGTCGTTGCGCATTTAGTGGGAGGTGCAAAATATAAAGCTCTAAAAATTTGAATAAACTCGGCGAAAGTATCTCATAGTTTTTTATTATTGCCCATGGCTGTGTTGGCATGAGAGTACATTTGCACACGTATTTGGGGCGCCTAACCTTAAAGGGCGTTAATTAATTTTCTGTTTTATGTGTTTTGAAACAAGTTTTTCTGCTTCTTCACATATCGTCTATATTGCAAAACGTTATATTGGTATCAAGAGTGACAAAAACTGTAATTGGCCAAATATTGAAAAAAAAAAAAACGAATGAATTTATCTGAAATGCAAAAAACTAGAATGACAAAAATCTGTATGTGTCCTGATTTAAGCTCAGATGATCAGTTTACCAAATTCTATTATTCCATTGTTTTCCACTCGAATTTTGTTTTTCAAAGAAAAAAAAATTAATTATTGGTGTAAAGGACCATGGCCAATTTTGTATGAAATTGGGCCAACTTTTAACTTTGCTCAATAGTGATGAAAGTTATGTTAAATGAAAGCTTATGGAGAGTTATTTATTTTATTATACAGCGGCTTAATTGAAATCGAACACGAAACAAACTTACAATGGTGTTTTGGCGCTTTTATAAAAAAAAAAAAGTATTTAAAATGAAAAATCTTATCTTTTTTGAAAGCCAGACGCCTGTTCTTTCATTCCTTTTTTTTTAAATCAACTTATTTCTGTCAATAGTTTTCAAAAAAAAAAATACTTTCAAACTCCAAAATGTTGAAAAACAAAAAACCCACCACGCGTTCGTTACTAAAAATGCTTTAAATATCGTGTTTATGTAGATCGAATCAAATTATAATTAAAATACTTTATTTTGTCTAAGTTTTATATTTTACATATCTATTCATTGACTTAGGACTTTCGAAATGTCTGAATGCGCTACTGGTAGGTAAATATGTGTTTCTCCTATTCACTCCTATCTGATTTTTTTTTTCTTAAGGCCACTTTACACGATAATAGAAGTCAAAAGACCCGTCACTTTAATTTCTGTATGATTTCTCACAAGAGTTGTCATTATTTGTGAAATCATATCGTTTTCAATTTAATATGTTTACACGTCTATGACTTTCTTATTTATTTTTCGCATAACTAGCTTCATATTTTCACTTTCCACTTTTATTTTTTTAACAAATAAAATTAGATATTAAGCACAAAAAATACAAAATTGCATTGTTTTCAACACTGAATAGAATACATTCTACTAGAAACACAAAAAAAATTGCATATGACTTGTCAAATGGAATTAGATCCAGTCCTAGTGTCAAAAAAATCATATGCTGTGAGTTCAATGAATGCGTTCAGGCGATTTGATTTGATTTTTTTTTACAGATATTTTGAGAAGTCATATGACTTCTATTAACGTGTAAAGTGGTCTTTAAGCCCCATTCACACGAGAGCGACCAACGAATGGCGAATTAAAGAATAAATTGGATTTTAAAACATTTAATAACCTAAATTCTTCACAAAATTTTAATAAAATGATAGAAATGTAAGCTAGATTAATTTTTTAATACTAAAATTTTCATTTTGATTACTAAAACAAGATATTTTTTGAGAAAAGAAATTGGTCGTCGCGAACGATTGCAAATTCGTTACGACCAATTTGTTTTCTCAAAATTTATCTTGTATTAGTAATTAAAATGAAAATTTTTGGTATGTAAACGTGAATTTAATTTACTTTTCTACATCATTTTATTTAGATTTTGTGAAGAATTTAGGTTATTAAATGTTTTAAAATCCCATTTATTCATAAATTATTCGTCATTAGTTGATCGCTCTCATGTGAATGGAGCCTTAAACCTCCACCACTACTTGTGTGGTGATTCGGAGGGATCGGATATTATTGCTTGACTGTGTGGTGACTGTGTATCAATATCAAAGGTTTTCACGGCTGCTGCTTCATTATTCAAACAAATGGAAATTATTTTCGAGGAAAAATACAAAACAAAAAATCATTTCTTTTTTGCCTGATCAGTGGATTCAAAGTCAAGAATCGCATACATACGCCCATTCCCATTAAATGCATGCTGAATATTTCTTTCCTTGCAATTTTTTTTTCTCATAAATATTGGATACAAATTTGAGATTAAACCTTTTGGCAGTACCTAGTGTTAATTGATATAATTTTCTTGACATGGCGTTTTATTTTAGTTTTCATAAAAATGTTATTGACTTACAATTAGATGCATGCGCGGGCGATTGAATTTCCCTAAAAGTATTTTTTTTTTTTGTAGTTTTGCCTTTTGATTGTTAAACTGAGTAGGTATATTTGTTGATAACATAATTTATGGTATTCTCTCGTATGATTGGAAATTTGACACTTCCTTGCTTTTGTGTGATTTAATTTTGACATAGATTTTCTAGTTGCACAACTGCCAATATGATTTATTAATTGTGGAAGTTCTTAAAGCCAAGATTATGAATAAAAAATGAGTTTATTGAATTTTTGTTGGTCTCCCATTTTTCTAATTTACCAGTAATTTTAATTTGTATGCATCAGCAAAAATTGTACGGCAAGACTCACTTGCTTGCTATATGTTAATAAGCCAAACCAAAGTTTACATTTTATTTAAAAGTGCATCAGTTTTGCTTTATTTTTGTTTATATAAAATCATACACTTATATCGCACAGCAAGGATATAAAGTTGCTATGTTTGGCCAAGTTCATAAATGCAGAAATGCAGCAGTCCTGTAAGATTTGCGTTCATAAATGAAAATAGACTGCATTATCTGTGCATTAGGAGCAGTTGACTCTTGCATTCATAAAAGCAACATGACAGTCAAAATGCGATCACGACGTTTGCAGTGGTTTTTTTGATTTGTTGCCGTGTTGCAGGAGGAATAATTTTAATTTCTGCCATAGTTTAGTTTACTTGATGTCTTTTTTGCAATGCAGAACTGCCGCATACTTGCAGCAGTTTTTCTGTTCATAAATGCATTGAATAAATATTTTATACATTGCATGTGCAAAAATGTTGCAATTATGAACTCAACCTTTAGTTACTTATAAAATATTTTTACGATGAAGCCGATCTGCAACACTTTTATCGGCAAATAGTAGTGGTGGATTTCGGCCCGGCACATCGACTTTAGACCAAATCCCCAAAGTCAGACAAATTTTGGAAAAGACCAACGCGATTCAAGCTGATACCAAACACATCTCTTTTTATCGAGCTTTATTTGGCGATGGCCAGGATTTCGGAAAAAATGATCAATCTGTGTCGCGACACATTAAAAAACACGCAAAACAATGTGAAATGTTTCAGATGGCAGGTTTTAACAAGAATCCATTTTTAACAGATCATTCCGACTACTTGGGTTTGCGGGTGGTGGATAAAGACATCATCGTTTGCTTCCAAAGTATCATATTTTGTAGTCCTTCGCGGCGATTTAAGAATAGGAAAAGCTTGTTGGTCTTGAAATGAAAGAGGATAAGATCAAGTACCAGTTAAAACCAAACAAGCTATACTACTTTGGCTTAACGACAAAAAAAAATGAATTCAAAACTCACGCCCTATATAGATAATCCTTATACTGCCCAGAATTGCTTTGTGGCGCGCGCTGAGTGCTGGACGATAAGCTAAAATGGAGAGCTGAGTTCTTTGAAAGGAAAATTGTGCAAGGAGGGTGAACTCTATGGACTGTGCCAAAAGATGTGGGGGTAGTCTAAAATGCCAAAACACGTCGTCGACCTCCAGTTTGAAGACCAATGTTATCGCGGATGTCAGAGCTTATTTGAAATAACGTGTTTTATGACCAACACTGTGCACAATATTGCATAAAATACAGCGAAATTAAACGACTAACAAATTTTCAAAATTCATTACAATGAGTAATCGCACTTTGAAGGCCAATTTCCAAGCGAACATTTCCAAGAGGACATTATCATTCTTTTGGTTTTTCATGATTTGCAAAATATAGTTTCAGCAATAATACCTATATAATAGATACCTATGATTCTAGCAGACAAGGAAAAATTAATTGTTAACAGCACAAGATTGGAGTAACTCTTCCATGAAATTCTTTTCATTAAATTCAATTAGAGTCGGAGACAAAATCAATGTTTGACTTAATATTGACTTCTTGTCAATCCAATGATAATCTCTTTGGATATATATATATAGACTATTTATGTGATATCGAATATATAGTATATCGCGGTCAAATGCTCTAAAAATAAACAATTTCTGAAGTTGAATCCTTTCTTCAATAACAAAAACTACTCCACTGCTTCAATTTATGGAACCACAAAATAATAAGTTCGGATAATATTCAAACCTCAAAAGATGCGGATCTTCATCATCATTTCTAGCAAACCGAATCATAAATTGATGGAGGCTATAAAATATTTAAAGCAAAATAAATTAAAAATAATATTTTTGCTTTCGTAAATAAACTGTGCGGCGGCGCAGCGGACAAAAAACACAAACGATCAGCACAATCATAACACAACGGATTTTAAGTCCATTATCATGTCGTTTGGCGACAAAGACAAACATTGCAACATTGTTGTGTCCCGCATCGTTAACTTATTGGCAACATCATCAAATTTTTGAGAGTTTGCCAAATCTAAAGCAGAGTTTTTATTTATGTATTTCAAATAATGATTTTCGTTTAATTGATGCCTTTGGCGCTCTGGGTATTTTTTTTTTGTTCGGTTTTATCTGACGTGACAAAGACTTAAAAAGGGAATGTCTGAAGCGTAAATCCTGCACTTAGATATCATATTACGTGTCGTCCCCTAACCACATACATATCCAAAAAAAAAAAACAAAAACAAATAGTTTTGAACACATATAGACAAAACACAAGATATTGCTCAATAAAACACAATGGGCCTTACCAATAATCAAATTTAGTTATGACTTCAATTTTGCAGTGAAATTAACCATAACGTTGAAATATTTAAGTCGTAACTAAATTTGATTATTGGTATAGGAGGGCCAAACATATTGAAAATTTAATTTTTAACACTTTAACGGCTAATTTCTTCACAAAGTTCTAAAATCAATTTAAAACTCGATCCAGTAACTCTTGGTTTATCTTTGGAACTTAGTTTTAAAATCATTTAGAACTTGATCATTTCTCCACTTCTAATCATTTCCTTAGAACTCATTACTTAAGACCTCAATTTAAAGAAAGGAAGTTTTAGTGTATATTTTAAATACTTTCGTAGCATCCAGTATCATTTTCTGACAAAAATTTCCGACGAAAAACTTACATGCAAGTTGCATGAAAAACTTGCATGAAAAACTTGCATGCAAGTTGCATGAAAAACTTGCATGCAAGTTGCATGAAAAACTTGCATGCAAGTTGCATGAAAAACTTGCATGCAAGTTGCATGAAAAACTTGCATGCAAGTTGCATGGAAAACTTGCATGCAAGTTGCATGAAAAACTTGCATGCAAGTTGCATGAAAAACTTGCATGCAAGTTGCATGGAAAACTTGCATGCAAGTTGCATGAAAAACTTGCATGCAAGTTGTATGAAAAACTTGCATGCAAGTTGCATGAAAAACTTGCATGCAAGTTGCATGAAAAACTTGCATGCAAGTTGCATGAAAAACTTGCATGCAAGTTGCATGGAAAACTTGCATGCAAGTTGCATGAAAAACTTGCATGCAAGTTGCATAAAAAACTTGCATGCAAGTTGCATGGAAAACTAGCATGCAAGTTGCATGGATAACTTGCATGCAAGTTGCATGAAAAACTTGCATGCAAGTTGCATGAAAAATTTGCATGCAAGTTGCATGAAAAACTTGCATGCAAGTTGCATGAAAAACTTGCATGCAAGTTGCATGAAAAACTTGCATGCAAGTTGCATGAAAAACTTGCATGCAAGTTGCATGAAAAACTTGCATGCAAGTTGCATGAAAAACTTGCATGCAAGTTGCATGAAAAACTTGCATGCAAGTTGCATGAAAAACTTGCATGCAAGTTGCATGAAAAACTTGCATGCAAGTTGCATGAAAAACTTGCATGCAAGTTGCATGAAAAACTTGCATGCAAGTTGCATGAAAAACTTGCATGCAAGTTGCATGAAAAACTTGCATGCAAGTTGCATGAAAAACTTGCATGCAAGTTGCATGCAAAACTTGCATGCAAGTTGCATGAAAAACTTGCATGCAAGTTGCATGAAAAACTTGCATGCAAGTTTTTCATGCAAGTTTTTCATGCAACTTGCATGCAAGTTTTTCATGCAACTTGCATGCAAGTTTTTCATGCAACTTGCATGCAAATTTTTCATGCAACTTGCATGCAAGTTTTTCATGCAACTTGCATGCAAGTTATCCATGCAACTTGCATGCAAGTTTTCCATGCAACTTGCATGCAAGTTTTTTATGCAACTTGCATGCAAGTTTTTCATGCAACTTGCATGCAAGTTTTCCATGCAACTTGCATGCAAGTTTTCCATGCAACTTGCATGCAAGTTTTTCATGCAACTTGCATGCAAGTTTTTCATGCAACTTGCATGCAAGTTTTTCATGCAACTTGCATGCAAGTTTTTCATGCAACTTGCATGCAAGTTTTTCATGCAACTTGCATGCAAGTTTTTCATGCAACTTGCATGCAAGTTTTTCATGCAACTTGCATGCAAGTTTTTCATGCAACTTGCATGCAAGTTTTTCATACTACTTGCATGCAAGTTTTTCATGCAACTTGCATGCAAGTTTTTCTTGCAAGTTTTTCATGCAACTTGCATGCAAGTTTTTCATGCAACTTGCATGCAAGTTTTTCATGCAACTTGCATGCAAGTTTTCCATGCAACTTGCATGCAAGTTTTTCATGCAACTTGCATGCAAGTTTTTCATGCAACTTGCATGCAAGTTTTCCATGCAACTTGCATGCAAGTTTTTCATGCAACTTGCATGCAAGTTTTCCATGCAACTTGCATGCAAGTTTTCCATGCAACTTGCATGCAAGTTTTTCATGCAACTTGCATGCAAGTTTTTCATGCAACTTGCATGCAAGTTTTCCATGCAACTTGCATGCAAGTTTTTCATGCAATTTGCATGCAAGTTTTTCATGCAACTTGCATGCAAGTTTTTCATGCAACTTGCATGCAAGTTTTTCATGCAACTTGCATGCAAGTTTTTCATGCAACTTGCATGCAAGTTTTTCATGCAACTTGCATGCAAGTTTTTCATGCAACTTGCATGCAAGTTTTTCATGCAACTTGCATGCAAGTTTTTCATGCAACTTGCATGCAAGTTTTTCATGCAACTTGCATGCAAGTTTTCCATGCAACTTGCATGCAAGTTTTTCATGCAACTTGCATGCAAGTTTTCCATGCAACTTGCATGCAAGTTTTTCATGCAATTTGCATGCAAGTTTTTCATGCAACTTGCATGCAAGTTTTTCATGCAACTTGCATGCAAGTTTTCCATGCAACTTGCATGCAAGTTTTTCATGCTACTTGCATGCAAGTTTTTCATGCAACTTGCATGCAAGTTTTTCATGCAACTTGCATGCAAGTTTTTCATGCAACTTGCATGCAAGTTTTTCATACTACTTGCATGCAAGTTTTTCATGCAACTTGCATGCAAGTTTTTCATGCAACTTGCATGCAAGTTTTTCATGCAACTTGCATGCAAGTTTTCCATGCAACTTGCATGCAAGTTTTTCATGCAACTTGCATGCAAGTTTTTCATGCAACTTGCATGCAAGTTTTCCATGCAACTTGCATGCAAGTTTTTCATGCAACTTGCATGCAAGTTTTTCATGCAACTTGCATGCAAGTTTTCCATGCAACTTGCATGCAAGTTTTTCATGCAACTTGCATGCAAGTTTTTCATGCAACTTGCATGCAAGTTTTCCATGCAACTTGCATGCAAGTTTTTCATGCAACTTGCATGCAAGTTTTTCATGCAACTTGCATGCAAGTTTTCCATGCAACTTGCATGCAAGTTTTCCATGCAACTTGCATGCAAGTTTTCCATGCAACTTGCATGCAAGTTTTTCATGCAATTTGCATGCAAGTTTTTCATGCAACTTGCATGCAAGTTTTTCATGCAACTTGCATGCAAGTTTTTCATACTACTTGCATGCAAGTTTTTCATGCAACTTGCATGCAAGTTTTTCATGCAACTTGCATGCAAATTTTTCATGCAACTTGCATGCAAGTTTTTCATGCAACTTGCATGCAAGTTTTTCATGTAACTTGCATGCAAGTTTTTCATGCAACTTGCATGCAAGTTTTCCATGCAACTTGCATGCAAGTTTTTCATGCAACTTGCATGCAAGTTTTTCATGCAACTTGCATGCAAGTTTTCCATGCAACTTGCATGCAAGTTTTTCATGCAAGTTTTTCATGCAACTTGCATGCAAGTTTTTCATGCAACTTGCATGCAAGTTATCCATGCAACTTGCATGCAAGTTTTTCATGCAACTTGCATGCAAGTTTTTTATGCAACTTGCATGCACGTTTTTCATGCAACTTGCATGCAAGTTTTTCATGCAACTTGCATGCAAGTTTTTCATGCAACTTGCATGCAAGTTTTCCATGCAACTTGCATGCAAGTTTTTCATGCAACTTGCATGCAAGTTTTTCATGCAACTTGCATGCAAGTTTTCCATGCAACTTGCATGCAAGTTTTTCATGCAATTTGCATGCAAGTTTTTCATGCAACTTGCATGCAAGTTTTTCATGCAACTTGCATGCAAGTTTTTCATGCAACTTGCATGCAAGTTTTTCATGCAACTTGCATGCAAGTTTTTCATGCAACTTGCATGCAAGTTTTTCATGCAACTTGCATGCAAGTTTTTCTTGCAAGTTTTTCATGCAACTTGCATGCAAGTTTTTCATGCAACTTGCATGCAAGTTTTCCATGCAAGTTTTCCATGCAACTTGCATGCAAGTTTTCCATGCAACTTGCATGCAAGTTTTTCATGCAACTTGCATGCAAGTTGCATGCAAAACCAAATTTGCACCACCTGACAACTTTTTTTAGCAAAAAACGTAATTTTTGGCATTTTTTGGTTTTTCTTGAAAAATCTCGGCTTCAGTATATGTCTTACAGTTAAAAATGAAACACCCAACCGTGGGTAATAATATTAGCTACCATTTTATCGAAAATTTTATTTGTTAGAAATAATAAACAAAAAGATACAGTTTATTTAATTATTTTTTTTTGTTAAAAATACACTTTTTCGTAATTATTAAGAAAAAAGCTCATCTAATGGTAAACTTTTTTACTTTTTTGTTGCTTATTTTGTAGCCCTTGTCATTTTCTACAATTCCAAAAAAATTGAGCCCTTTACAACTAACGAGAGCCGAGCAATCCATGAATGAAGATGAGTGCATCGGTGCACCCAAGCAAACATAATTTTATGGTGCGCCAACGGAGCCAACACTTTCAGGGACGCCTGAAAGGCAAAAAGATAGTCGCGGTTATCGATAGGAGCGATATCGATGGCACGATTTCCTCTGATCATTGGCAGATGGTCAAATTGAAGCTCTCGGCTAGCTTCTTAAGTATAATGAATGAAAACACGGGACCACCTCCTATCACAAGCGATGGCGGTTGGCATCAAGGCCATGTCAAGCTCATCGCTTGTGATGATCTGAGAATTTTCGAGTAAACCAAGAAGCCAAGCCAGGCTTTTGTTCAATTAAAAAGTTTGACGCACTTAAAGTATTAGCAACGAAACTTCTTCGAATTCATTATTGTCGTCAGATTTTTTTTGTTTATACAACTTTGGATAAACAGATGGCAATTTGATATTCGACACTTTTGTGTCCACATCATTTTTATCTTCATCTCTGAAGTCTTTTCCAAGAGAACTCCAATAAAAACAGAAATGCAAAAATCAGCAGCTTTTTTCTCCCTTTATCCCAACACCAGCAATTTGCAATTAAAGTTCCCATCCATACCGCACAGAGGCGCAAAATCAGTGACTAATAAATTTGTAAAATTAAATTCAACACAGCTGCAACCAACATCTGCATTGACCTTATCATATAACAAAATAATATAATTAGTACGACGTGCATATCCAGCAAAAATAATAAACTTTGAAATGCATTGCTGCTGCAACACCTAATTGCATGAGGCATATTCATGAAAAAAAAAAAAAATGGTATTGTTGTTCCTAGAATCTACTGATGTATCTACTCCACTTACTTACAACATTAATTCGTAATATTCACATAAAAATAATGAATGAAAAATTTTCATTGAATAACTTTATTTCTTAATCAATAATTCTCGAATGGTTTTGGATTTCGTTCGTCCGTCCGCCCAGTGTCGTCCCAGTCTACCAATCCAATCCCGATCTCTCAATCTTATTTGCTTTCTTATTTTCTTTGTGTCAAATCAATGGAAACCAAACAAAAGTTTTAAGCGCTTCTCGTGTTTTACACTTCTGAACGAGCACACTAGTGAGTCGAATAAAAAAAAAAACTAGAACGTGAATAAAATTAATTAACTAATAAACTGGATGGTTATACAATAGCCTAAACCTAATATCCAGTGATAATAGACTCGTAGTATGGGGAAAGGGAAATATGGAGTATATTGAGACACTACCTATTATTTTTTCTTATAAAAATATTTTGTTTATCTATCTATCTATGGTTTTCGTTTGTAACCACATCACTTACGAACGGCCCGGTGGATTTGCTTGATTTTTTTTTGCATTATGTTGGGTGTTTTCTGTGGAAGGTTCTTAAGCAAAGAAATTTTTTAGAGATTTAACTCCTAAATAAGTTATTTTAAGCAAAATGTTTATTTTTACATTTTGTTTATTTGGTTGCTATGCTGTTTGCAAAAAATGTCCATAGAAACTAATTTAGTTTTGGTTGATCTGTTGTTTGCAAATTTTCCATAGCAACAAATTTTATTATTAATTATAGAAAAATTGAAAATTCGCTGAAAAGAGAGGTAACCTTTTTAAAAACTGGGTAATTTTCTTGAACTAATTACAATAAAAAAAAAAAAAAAAAATAATGAAAAAAATTTAAAAAGAGGTAAAATGTCGATTATAGTTAACTTCAAGAATTACCATAGTGCGATGCCAGCTATAAGCAGTATCGGTCGTCCAAGCCGTACGAGTTAATTTTCGAGTAAATCAAAACGATAATCAGGGCGTGAGTCAAAATGAGTCGGTTCGACAACAAATCTCAGAAGCTTGAAAGATGCAGACGCAAAAAGAGAGACCAGCACAAAATCCAGTGAATAGAATGAGACACAATCTGGCAGTAGTGCGGTACGATGACGTACGACGAAGATTAGTCGTTGACAATTTTGTTCAAAAACAGAACAGACGACAACGCAGACAAGCTTATGTTCTGCAAAATCTTGAATGTGCTGCATTCCACTAAGACACTTTGATTGATTACAGTGCGAATAAGATCATTCACTATTAGATCGATGAGCATTGTTTGTACTCATCGTAAGGCTCATTCACCAGGGTTATGTTGTGCGTGTGCCAAAGTCGAACTATAACTATTTAAACCCCCACCAGAACCTTTGCGCTCCTTAGTGTCTGGAACAGAAGGTGATTCCAAACATTTTCTGCAGAATACACAGAATAATAATAGAAGATAGCCTGTTTCACAATGCGACGAGGAAACGAGCCGTGAACGTGACGAGAGCTCGACGTAGCTGTCAAACCAATTTCAAGCATTGAGAATATACCAGAGTATTCACAATAAAGCGTTTCTCGTCGTCCGGTCACGCCATGAGTTCGAAAAATTGAAAAAAAGCACGACGAGACGACGATTTTCATTTTGACAATTGAGAACAGGACACCGAGCGTATCTGTATTTGTATTTATATTTATTAATTCTGTAGATAAATAAATAAAATACCGAAAATGGCGAGCAAATAAATGTTTTTATTTTGCGACTAATTAATTTTATCTTCATTAACATTCCCACCGTCTTCTTCTGCTCACACTTTACCTTTTTTGTGCCTTTTGCTTTTTTTTAAATAAACACTCCCAAAAGTACTAAAAGCATTTGTTTTAACATTTTCATTTTCCTCTTTTTCAAATTTTGTATTTTATTTCCCAAATTCACTGACAAACACGAATAATTCTACGCTGTGAATTGGGGAACGATTTTATAACAAGAAAAAGATGAAAGCGTTTTTCGTCACGCTGACGTCTCGTTTTCTCGCCGCATTGTGAAACAGCCTTAATAGTTGTTTTTAAATGACTTCATTTGGTGCAACACACACATAACAAGAGAAAATTTCATGCCAACGTTTAAAGTTGTTTTGAATTTCCCAGAAATATGCAGGTCCGTCAAGCTGGGTTCACCACAACGGAAATTCAAAAATCTAACTATGCAGGAATTAGGGGCTAATTTATTACTCCGATCCCGAAAGAGTCCCAAATTCCCTTCACCCTAAAACTTGTGGTGGACTCAGCTTGACGTCAAGCTGGGTCCATTGCACCTCCTAATGCAAAATTTCAAAAATCTAAGTATGCAGGAATTAGGGACTAATTTATTACCCCAATCCCGAAGGAGCCCCAAAATGCCCTTCTCCTTTTAGAGGGCAAAAACTGTTTTGATGACGTCATCAAATAAGTTTTTGCTTTCTAAAGGGTGAAGGAAAATTGGGGATCCTTTGGGGTTGGGGTACTAAATTAGCCCCAAATTAGCCCCTAATTTCTGCATCATTAGATTTTTGAATTTCCATTGTGGTGGACCCAGCTTGATGGCATGATGACGTCATCAAATCAGTTTTTGCCTTCTAAAAGGAGAAGGGAATTTTGGGCTCTTTCGGAATTGGAGTACTAAATTAGCCCCAACTTATAAGTTTGTTGCGACCACGATTTTTTGATCGCAACAACAGAAAATAGCCTGAGTACGCTATGAGCCTAAGCTGCAACACTTCTCTTTGTTTTTTTTTAAACTAAAACTAAACTTTATATTATTGTTGTTTTTATTTTTTTTGCCAAACTTTGATTTTTTCATATAAATTTTAAATTAGTAAACAAAAAGCAAAATCTTATTTTCCAAATAACCATGCATGCATATATACAATGTTAATGGAATTATAATGTTTTGTATACAAATACTAAGCAAAAGAATGATGTCCCATTATGAATTTTTATTCAATATCCATAAATAAATAAAAATATTTCTTTTAGGTGTTTGAGATTGTAAGACTCAGAATTAAAAAAAAAAAAATGTAAGCCAAAAGTAAAGTGTGGAAGAGAAAGAGCACCAGCAACGTAGCTCCTATATAGGTTGTGTGTGTTTTGTTAGTTTTGATTTGATTTTTTGCTTAATATGGGAAGCGTTTTTTTTTTTTTTTTTATTTTTTTTAATTGAAGCTTTTTATTGTTGTTTTATTTGGATGGGAGGAATTTCATTAACAAAATATATGGCATGTTGACGAGCGTGATTGGAATTTTTTTTTTTTTTTGTAAAGACAGTTGCGTTGGCTTTTTGTGTCAATGTTTTGGATTTTTTTATTACAAATTATGAATTTCTACTTTTTTGAATAATAATAATTTTCTGCTGGCTGTAAGAAACCTTATTTTGCAGTAGGTACATTATAAAAAGTATGACCTTAAAAATGATAGAGGAGACAAGCAAAATTGTTTCCGCAATTTTTTTTCAACTATAGGTATCTGCTTGTTAGCACCTGGTGTCTTTTGGATGAAGATACTCGGAAAAAGTGGATTTTAAACATACAAAACAGTTTGATTCCTTTAAAAGTATTGAAATACTATTAAAAATAGTATTGAAATTCGGAATTCATTTGAAATTCGGAATTCATTTGGGATTTTTTGGAATTCGGGATTCTGGCATTCGGGATTTTGACATTCGGGATTTTGTCCATTCGGGATTTTGGCATTCGGGATTATGGGATTCGGGATTCTCATTTTCAGCCATTCGGGATTTTGGAATTCGGGATTTTGTCCCCTTTCCGTTTTAAATATACCAATATTTTAAGAAACTAATCAAAAGTATAAAAAATCTTCGAGAGTATTTTATCGCTGTAGTGTACCTACCGACCGTTATTTTTGCTCCAAAGAAATAAAATAAAATTAATTTATGCGTTTAGGCTTAAGCCGAATAGAAAGACAGAATTGTGAGATCCACTTTTTTGCCTTTCCCCTTTCATCACAATTTTACGTTGGAGCTCAATTTTTTTTTAAAGTTGGGAACCATTGCTTATGGCTGGCATTAAAAAGTTCACTTCAAAAAAGCAATAATTGTTTTTTTTTTTTGTCAGGTAGATATTTTGACTTTTGTTTACAATTCCTCTTAATACTGCATTTTCATTAGAGCAAATGAGGTTATTTCATTCAAAATTTACAAATTCAATTCCAAATCATATCATTTCCCATACAAATTCAAATGAGGTAATTTCAACCAAATTTGCATGAAGTTCGGTAGGAAATTACGTAAAACTTTTATGAACACACCCAAATGGATTCCATTCAAAGTGAAACCCATTCAAAATGACAGAATTCAATGTAAAAAACAACGAAAACAAGCGATTGACAATCTGGGCTTTCAAACAAAATTATGAAATTTGAAATGTGAACACTTTTTTGTAATTTGCCAAATTACCTCATTTCAGCTTTAATGAAAACGCAGTATATGTAAGTCGTAAGATTTTTTTTTTTATTTTAAAATTTTTGGGCGTTTTTATTTTTAGTCCAGAGTATTGGTTCAGAGCAGAGCCTGAGCGAATGGAGCAAACTCTGAGCAGAGATGTGTTCAGAACAATAAAACATTTATATACAAAGATGAAACACACCTAAACACTGAATTGTCATGTCAAATAACATGGAATCTGTACGAAGTTGGTCGCGTTCAGTTTCTTACTTCGTCTACTCGGTTATTTTATTCTGAAATCATATATAACGCTCTCAACGCACCCTGAGTGAAGCGCTCTGAGCTTCTAATGCCTTTTGCCCAGGCACGACAAATAAAAAGAATACGAATCTGCCAAACACACAAATCAGCTGATTCTTTGACATTTCTCTTTCAATTCATACTCTCATATACTTGCTCCACCTCAAAAGTATAGATGCAGAGAAATTGTTGTACCAAACTGTTCTAAAAAACTTAATGGAACACAAATTAGTGACCAATGTAGAACAATTCAGGGCAATGTTTTTACTCATGGAACACACAATCATGTATGTACACACTTTTCTAATCTTTACTTCGAAGAACAGATTCATTTAGCACATCTACAAGAATCATCTAAGTACATCTACCAACAAGAATTCCATAAGTGTGGACTCTTCTGATTTTGTAATCAAACTCAGAGGTATTTTCTCTTGTTTTCGAAAAGATGGTGATAGAGTTCAGAGTGGGCAGGGTCTGGCTCTGGGTGTTTTTTTTTTTTTTTTTTTTTTTTTTTTTAATTTTGTTACTTTTTATTATTTCATAAACTGAACAAAATCAATTTTTCATTTAATATAGCGCATCAGGTTAGAGAAATTCAAATTGTAGATACATATATTTTTTCGACGAGATACTTGGGCCGTGTGTGCATTGAGTTAAATAGCGTAAAATTCTATCCGAAGATTAATGTTTGACACTATTGAGATGAATCTGTATGTAGAAATGTCAAAATTTAATCTCGGATAAAATTTTATCGAAATTTTAAACGAATTCGCACACGGTTCTTGTAGGTACTTCGTGGTTTCTCTACATTCGACAGTTTTTACTTTCGAGATATAAATTTGAATTTTCGAGATAGTAACGATTCCAGATACTAATTAACAAATATATATCTTCATTGCTTAGTTCCTTTACCTTATTAGCTTAGCAGTGGACCATCCGGACCTACAGAAATAATTACGTCTGCTAGCTACGATCTAAGCCGTGCCTATGTACGTACCTAATATCTACAGAATGCATTTTCAATGTTAGATCATTTTTGTCCCTAAATTGATCATTATGTTTCTACCGTGAGAGAGCTTATATTTATTATCACAACAGTTTTGTAACCCCCCGCACCACCTAATTCCTCTTTACCTAAAAAATCAAACAATTAACAAAAAAAAATTCCTCAGATTCTCTGTCTAAAATGCAATTGGAGCCGCGCGATCATTTTTATTGTCATTCGATCGGTATTCGGATAATGACAACCACTCAAAAAAAAATATCTTACAAATACCTACTTTTTTCCATCTTTCCTTAAATTTAAAGTCATTTAGGTATTATATATACAAGTGTACCTACCTACTGACTGCACGCAGATATATCTACTCCAGAAGATACATTCAATTCACAATATAAAAAAAAAAATAAAAAAAAAGTTAATTTAACGAATTGATTGAAGTGAACAAGCAAATAAATAGATTCTTATTATGGAGACCATAACCGTTTGGTATAGGTTGGATGCGGGGTAACCCACTTCGGAGTATCTTTTAATGGAAAAATAATTTGTGTACAGTTTGGAGTCCATTGTTTTCTTTACACAAATTTCATATAAAAAAAAATCTAATCCAAGCTGAATAAAATAATGTCTTCGATTTCATTTATGAGGTTTAGACACTTTTTTTGTAGATTTTTTTTTTTTTTTTGATAATAATCTGCGCGATCTCTGACAGAGGACATGGAGCTAGATGTAACTAGTTTTATTGTTTTGAGCTGGCGAACAGATACAAAAAAAAATATATAAAATCCACGACTGGGTCGCACGTACTTGGTCATGAACTCACATGAGCTATCTTAGAGTTTTTAAACGAGTTAATAATTTTTCGAACTTGTTTGAAGTCACAACTTATCATTTCTTATTGAAGAAAGACGTACGACTGGTAAAAAAAAGAGTATTTCATTTTTTAGTATAAATCAAAATAAGTCATTCGTAAGTTGGGAAAAAAACACCTAATAGGAACCTACTAGCTATACCAACCTATGGCTTTCGTAAGACCAACTTTGTGAATACAGGGTGACCGATAGCAAAAACTAATTTCTCTTTTCCATGCTTTTTTGTATTCCTATTAGACACCCTCTGTTTAGGGTTGCCATACTATAAAATAGGATAGAGGGATTTTATAAAATTTTTGGGATGATTAATGCGTTTCCAGGGAGGACAAAACCCAAAACTTTTAACAGATAAAGAATTTTTATTTAGTTCGAAGATGGAAATACAAAAATAACTGAACTTTGTATGGTATGTTTGGTCTTTAATAAGAGCGTAGGTATCTCTAAGAAAGTGAGAAGAACTGATACAAATCTTCGGTTCAGAAGATAAACGACACACAACTTAATATATGAAATTTTTAAGCTGATAATACAATTTTGAGAAGACAAAAAAAAAAACTATCAGTTGAAAAATGCACAGACTCTACCTACTAAAAATTGATAACTTACAAAGCTACTTTGTGGTCTTGATATTTTAACAAATAGGTAAATGGAAATTCAAATTTTATTTAATTTTCTGTTGCCTATTTTGAAAAATAAGATTTGTTGAAGTTGTGTCGTTTTTCTTCTGAAGTGACAAAATAACTTATGTGTTAAAAGAGGAACATAATAGTTTTTGGGAGCAAAATCTAAAAACGGGGGCGGGTGCATATTTTTTTGGATATTCTTCAGGGGAAAAAAAATTAAAGGGATATCTAAGATTGTATTTTTTTGCACGAAACCTATACTTGCCTTATAGAGAAAATAAAAATCAAAGATATGTCATATTTTTCTATTTCTATGTCCGTAAAGTTACTTGATTTTTGACTGCCACTGCTGTTTGTTTCGGATTTTTTTTTTTTGTTTTGTTTTTTTTTTTATGATTGACACTTTAAGTTGACTTTTGAATTCAGATCATATTTAAATCTTATTTTCTTATTATTTGGTTTGATGTTTAAACTGGGGGCGGCGCAAGAACCCAGTCGTTGTTTTTATCATGAAAAAAAAAATTATTGAAAGGGACAAGCACTATAATATTGAAAATTTAAAAGAGAAGTTTTGTTGTAATGTATAGGCAAAGAAATAAATCAATCATCCATATACCTACCTACGTATTTTTTTTTACTTAAAGTGAAGATAATATTAATTTCAATGAAAAAATATGGATTTTCGTCATTTTTAAACTTAGATTTCTAAAACTGATCTAAGTAAATATTCTATAAATCGATTCATGATGAAATGAATTTCTATCTACATGGCGAAAAAAAAGATCCGGATAATTTTTGTAGAGGATTTTGTTATCTGTTATTTTTGTTTTTGTTTTTTTTTTCACATATACATAATATACATACATAGGTAGTTAGGTTTTTGTCATAAAGATTTTTCAAGAAAAAACTGTTAATGGCCGCGTTCAACAGCACATTTGACAATTCTGAACTGTCATTTTTAGAGCTTCTGATTGGCCAGCAGTCATAAAAATTCAGTTGACGTTGATTGACATTTAGTTCCGTTTCTTACGTTTTTTTCTGAATTTTCAGATGAAAAATTCTATCTGAAAATTCAGATGACAGGTTAAAGCAACAAAAAAACAGTTCTTGATCCAGTTTTTTTTTTTTTTTTGGTGTGTGGTCTGATCGTCTGGGTCTCGTACAGCTTTTCAGGTTATGATTTTAAAGTGCAAAAAATAATAAAAACAGAATAAATAATTTCAGACTTTTTTGTGCGTTCAGTGTTACGTTTTTCAGAACTGAATTTTTAGATCTGTCAAAAACGTGGTGATGAACGTGGCCAATATGTTCTTAGTTCAGCTTAAACAGTTACTCAAGAGAAACAGCTTCAAAATTGAAACATCATCAAAATGATTACCCTCCACACCACTTGTTTTAGGTTTAAGCCTTAAAAATTAGTTTGAAAATTTTTAGTTTTGATGTAAAACCAGTTGGAATTTTCTTCCTGTGAGAAAGTACCTGTTCCAAGAACAAAGATAAAAGATAATTGAAAGGAAATTGCAAAGAAATATCACGGATTCTTAGAATGAAAGGGTATAAATAGTTTTGTCATTTTATTAAATTTTATCCAATAGGGACGGGTTCTTTTTCGATAGCTCGTGGCGGCCATATTGTTTCCTTTACTTTCTGTAAAATATCGTTTTTTAATCAGTCACTAAAGACAAATCATCATGGCAAGCTACAGCGTCGAGCAATACGCTAATTGGGTTTGGGAGCAGTTAGAAGTTGATCCCAATTTCGGCCATATCTTTAGGAATGAGGCCCATTTTTGGATGAATGGGTACGTGAAGAAGCAAAATTACCGCGGATTTGGGACGAGACCAATCAACGCGAGATTGGGCTGGGGGCGTCATCGGTCTGTACTTCTTCGAAAATGATGCTGGCCATCATCATCAACGGCGATCGCTATAGGTCGATGATCACCAACTTCTTGGTGGTCTGAATTGGATGGTAAGGACACCGAAGACATATGGTTTCAACAGAATGGCGCTACGTGCTATACACAGCTCAAGACACAATCGATATTCTGCGGAGACGGAGACGAAACCGGAGCCGCAGCTGTAATAGCTGTCAAAATATTGGATACACACAAATTCAATGTTGCAAACACAACGCAACGTAGCCGCAGACGGAAGAGTTCACTAACTTTTAACTTTTTACGTACGGGACTTTTGACGTATCAAATTATATAAAGAAAACAAAAAACAACTTTTCGGGTCGAAAAAAAATATTGTGGTTAATTGTATCGCTAAAAAAATTAATTACTAAAGGGAAAAGAATTGGAAACAAAAAATGTGAATTTCGAGCTTTTACACAAGAATATTATTTTGTTTTTCTTCAAAATAATTTCAAAGCTGTGCAGTTGCATTGTGGGCACGTAAAAAAAATAACGTACTTACGACACTTTTTGTTAGCTCTTCCAGTTCCGACTGCGGCTCCGATTCAAGCATTCTATTCTGTTCAGGCAGTAAACTTGAACGAAAGCTGAGACATAATTTATAGAATAGTTTGGACTGCGTGGAAATCGAAACGTGGGTCATTATTTTGTATAAACAAAAAATGAAACACATTGTGCGCGAAGACATTGTGGTCTTAATTTATAGATTTTAAAAGAATCCATCCATGATTCTGTAGAAACATTTCAAACCATAAATATAAGTATAAAAAAAATATTGATGACACAACTTGTCAATAGAATTTCGTTCATGAGATATTAATCGTTAAAAAACATTTAAAAATTGTCTCGCCAAAGAAGCGCCCATCATTTTTGGGGCTAAGAAATTATAAATAAATAACCGACCGTAAGAACTCTTTAAATTTAAAAGAATGTATACAAACTGGTAAATGTGGCGAGAATTATTTTAAAGATTACCTCTCAACTTAACTTGGCTTAATTTTCATGCCACGATAAAAACGGATCAAATTAAATTCAATTAAATATATATATAAATAATTCAACAAGCCCAAAAACACACTTTTTCTATATTAATTCAACACTAACTCTTGTAAATAGTTACATGTACATTAATTTGTTCTCAAACTGCACACAATTTGACTTGTCAGGGCGGGTCTTCCTCCACCATTTCTGAAAATCATAATTTTTTATTTTTTGTAATTTCACTGTTATAGATTCAACATTCCACAATACACTTCGAGATTTTTGATCATTTGTTGAATTCAGAAAACAATATGATGTCATTGCCATTCAAAAATATATTAATTCTCCTCCCACTCTATCGATTACCGCCATACAATGGGTCATTGAGATCGTCGAGGAAAAGGATGAACAAAAGAGTACTCAAAGTACACCCCTGCCTAGTGCCCATATTTGTTGGAGACCATTCAGACAACTGACTTCCATCCTATACTGCAGATGCAGTGGTTTTGTATACATATTAAAAAGGATTTTCATCATCTTTGTTGGCAATCCTTAAAAAAAAAGGGCATTTCGGTCGATAGTAAAAAACATAAAGCTCTGACTACCTATATCAAGAAAAGACTGAGCGATATTTATGAGCATGAAAATATGATCGATTGTTGAGTACCTACCCTCTTTTAAAACCTGCTTGGTTTAGCCACGTTTTAAGTCTGTCGAAGAGTTTAAATTACAGTGAAAGCTCCCTTAGCCGGACAGCGACGGTCGCAACACTTTTGTCCATCTAAGGGAGTTGCCCGTCCAAAGGAAAAAATAAAAAATAGTTATGTAAGGAAATGTATAATACACAGTAGCATCATGAAACATTGTTGCATCTAAAAGCCATGAAATTCATTCAAACTAAAAATGAACAAGAAGATACAAGAAAAAGATACGAAAAAGATTTGATCCCAGACAGAAATTTGGTGAAATGACATCTAAATCGCTGTAAACCAGGGGGACCGTTTTTAATAAATTTATGTAAAAGTATTACTAAAAATATTGGTTGAAATTTACATACTAAAAAAAAGTTTTTGTTCGCCTAAGGGAATTTAATTTAACAAATCGCGGCTAATATTCTTGTCCGCGTCCGGATAAGGGAGTGTCCGCTTAAGGGATCATAAATTGTATGGAATTTACATCCAAGATCCACGGTCATGAGAATTTGTCCGCCTAAAGGGAGTTGTCCGCAATAGGAGCTTTTACTATATTTGTATGTAGCGTGGTTAGTCCGCGGATTTAAAATTACAGTAAAAATAATATTATAATCGTCCAAATATGCAAAAATTGAGGAACTACAGCTACAGCGGCATGCACCCTTCCGCATCATCGCGGAATTTATTTAATAAAAAAAGATGCTCCATAAACAGATGAAATTGATTCAAATGTGCGGTCCACTAGGGCGTATACGTACTTTTTTTTTTATTTTATTCAATCTTTAACAAATATTGCTACAATTTTTATTTTCGCACGTCAAATTGGTTTACGTCGATGATTTTGATGAATTAATTTTCTCTAATCTAAGAAAAGATGTGGACACAGTGTGCAGTTTGCGGGGATAAGTTTTTTTTTTTTTTTTCGAAAGCGGCAATTCATCCATCTACACAGCCGCTGGCTGGTGCTGCAAGTAGCTGTGATTATAATGTTAATTCTATTTTCTGCAGGCATAATATGTCAATTCTATTCTCAATCAGCGGGGGAAAATACAATGTGAGGAGCTGAAACTTCAAGTACAAGCTGGAGAACAGTGAAGGTGAAACTGCTGCGTTATTATTTTTTTTTGATAATTTTCTGCGTGAAAAAGATCTGCGACGAAATCCAGGAGAGGAGGCGGCAAACTGGATAGATATAAACGTTTATATGAAGTTACGATCCTTGCATTTGTAAGCCTGAACCGAGCTGAAATTGGCATGCTTCGATCCAATCATTAAATTAAAGATAAACCTAGATTTAAAAAGATTAATAACCGATTTAATTATAAAATTAAAGCATTACAAAACATTTCACTAGATTTTAGCAGATCCAAAAAAAAAATACAAAAATATCTGCTCTCATCACCACCCCGCTCTTATCTTATCAGTTGTATTCGCAGCTTCAACGTTCAACCTAAACACGACAAAGTCTCGCTTTGAAACGCCTCTCAGGCATCAGGATGGGAGAGTAAAGGAAATATTTGATTCTTTTTTTTTAAATCAACAGTTCCTCGCTGAAGGTTTTACGACACGATCATCAAGTTATGTCGAGAGACTTCCACAGAAAATGATTTCATTTTAATTTATTTTTGTTTTCTTTTTCTGTTTGTATATTAAATCTTTGCCTGATACAAAATATCTGCAGTCCGCGAGTCACATTGAAATACACAATTATTGTTATGTGGAATGAAGTCGATGACGGTGGACCGACCGATAGCGACAGACGGCCAACTGGCTGCCTCTGGTGCACACAAATTCCCCATGAATCCGTCAAAAGGGAGTGTGACTGCTTTACATAGAACAAACAAAAAATAAAAATAACAAAGCAGCTGAGTCGACCGCGGTTTTTCCACGTTCTCGGAGCCACTGATTTAGTTTCAAACAACTCGACAACTAGATACAAACAGCTTCAGACAAAAGGGGAACGGGAGCACAGCACCTTGACTAGCAATATTAACAATTTGTTGGTAATTGTGAATTTGGGGTTAATAAAAAAAAAAAAAAGAAGCAAACTAACTGATGCAGGCTCCATGGAAATCCTATCCTCTTTGCCGGCTGTGCGACTGTTTTGTTGAATTCCAACTTTGAAACGGGTGGCGATTTTAATATCGGCATCACATCGTCCTTCAACCCCGACCGCCATGCCGCCGCCGGCCGAGCATTTTTCTTGGTTAAAAGTGTTTCGTTTGTTTATCATTTTTGTCAAAGGAGATTTGAGACCGATTCGTTATAGAGAGCTCTTGGGTGTCTTGAGTGGCGAGAGAGTTGTTGTTGATGAGTTCTTGAGGGTTTCATTTCATCAGGAAGCTCGCACAGCTTCACATATCATGGTGTGTGGGATATTGATGAGACCTGGGTCTGGGTCGTTGGATTGTGGATTTTCTGAAAAATCTCCATATTCGTGGAATTAGAGCTGATGTGTGGTGCGCGATACATTTTATTTTATTTTCTTATTTCAGACGGCAAGAGTTTCAGTTTAGATTTTTGCTTCGTTTAATCAGACTGCTATGAGTTTAAATTGTCTGCACATCCATTATGTACATCTAGCTATAGAGGCTAAGCTGTTGGACAAATTTTCTTCAAATGTAATTATAATTATTATTGATAAAATATTATGCTACGTGAAGTGGAGAGCTTTAACATGAAAAAATGTTATAGCTTTAGGCAGTTTTTACCGCCAAGCTCAAGAGAAAATTTTTCTGGTGTCAGAAGCTTAAAAGTAATGAAATTAATTTACTAAAACTAAAACCAAAGAAAACATCATTGTTTAAAAAAAAATGAAACAAACAAAAATTGGGCAAAGTGGCTTTCTTGAGGGACACCTTCAGAGATATACCAATTGTCCAGCGGTACAACGCGGCGATGCAGAAGGAAACCATGGATCCTGAGTTCATTTTAAGTCGATAAACCTAAGTGGTAAATTTCTCGTTTTGGCTTCCTTTTCGACTTCTAACAGTTTTTATGATTTTCGGTCTCGTTTCTTTAAGAGTGGCTATCTATAACTTTGTCAAAATTACAACCGATTCTTGAATATTTTTACTTGCAATATATATGTAGGTACTATATGGCAAGTTTTGGATTCGTAAAAAAAAAATTGAACTCGAGATTTTGATCAAACTTGACATTACGATGATAGGGAAGACGAGAAAAGTGGGTCTCGCAATTCCGTCTGTCTATGGACTCGCTAAACCCATGGGCCGATTTAAATTAAACTTGGTATAAAGTGTTTTTGGGACATTTTTTCATTTTCTTTTTAGGACCCAAAATAACGGTACCTGCCATATAATTTTTTGTTAGCATTTTTTGAAAATCTTATTTTTCTCAAAAATGGCTCGACAGATTTTTCTAAAAAAAATCAATAAATTTAATTAGGTTTATGCTACCTTACTGTGTAAATTAAATTTCCAAAAAATGGTTTCAAATGGTACATCTCATAAAACCATTTTTTTTATTTTCGTTTTTCTCGAAAAGGAATAGGCTGATTTTGATATTTTTTTTATGGAAAATCTTCTGAAAAATTTTAATTGTATTGTATACCAAAATTTTCAAAAAACTTTTTTTGGATTTTTAAAAAAAGTTTCAATTTATTTTTTTTTTTTTTTGAAAACCATGTATTTCGAAAAGGATTAGGTTGATTAATGAAACTTGGTACCAAGCGGTTTTTTAACATTATCCAAAAATCTTTTGAACAAAAAATTTTTTTATAGTCAAAATTAACAGTAGTGTTCAAAAATCGTTACAAAAAATATAAATTTTCTCGAAAACAACTCCTACGATTTTGATAAAAATTGTTCTAAATACTAATGTTAGCATGGTATACGACATGCCAAAAATGAAATTTACAGTTAGCCAGTATTAAGAGTACCTCTCATAGAACCATTTTCCTTATTTTGGACTATCTCATTACGTGTGTAACTGATTTAAATTAAATTTTTTATACAAAAGCTCCCTAAAAGTTGAAATCATACTGCATACTATCAAAATTTTCAAAAAAATAATTTTATATTTAAAAAAAAATATTTTTTTTTTGAAAATTCGATATTTTAAAAACGGCTAGATATTTTTTTCGAAATTTAATTTTTTATTCTATATAAATAACTACAAATTTTTTTTTCTTGTTTACAAATTTTTATATACAAAAAATTAATTTAAAAAAAAACCGCTCCTACGATTTAAAATTTTTTTTTTCCAAAACTAAATAAATCAGAAGTTTTTTTTTAATAAATTTGTGAATTTTTAATAATTTTTCAATTTAAGCTCTATACATGTATACAGTATACCTAATACTAGTTAATTAATTAAGGCTCCCGTAAAAAAAATTATTTACTTATGTAAAATACACTCAATCTTTTAAATTTGAAGAAACTTTTACTACAAGAGCAAGTTTGTGTGATCCAATCGTGCGTTTTTTTTTTTTTTATTAACACAAGAACAGTTAGGACTTTTTGCCCGCGCTACAACTTTTTTCTATGCGGTATGAAACCCATTTGTTGTCATTCAGAGCTTGTATTTTTGGCTTTGATATTTTTTTTCATAATAAGTATTTTTTTTTTGTTTTGAAAATATTTTTAAGAAAATTTTGAATGACACTTTATAAATCCACCAGTCCATTTAGCACCGAGCCATTTGGCTCTATCGTGTATGGCCAGCTTTATAAGTATGTTTTTTGAACCTCAGGTCATATCCAATGAAATCGCCGACTTAAAATTCCTTAACCACGGGTTAAATATTGAACCACGTTTGTACAACTGGCCCTTAGTTTAGGCAGCATTGTTAATATGCATTTTTAAGCACTATATACCATTTAGAGTAATATTTGCCTCCCAGTCGTGCATTTTTTTAAATTATCATGCCAAAGTTCTTTTATTGGAAAAATAAAAAAAAAAATCGAAAAAAAAAACAAAAGAACGTACGGGAGGTGTTTAGGTAAAACTCATAAGAATATGGTATAGCTTAGTCTGCGTGTTCCTTTTTTACAATTTTTATGCTCATTGACTATAATAGAAGACCTATAAAAACAATTATAGAAAAAAATGCCAGCCCAAGAAAAAAACGGGACACCGAGTACGTTTGTTGTATTTAAATTTGTTTCTTTTTCTTTTTTATTCTTTTTGTATTTGGTTGTTAATGTAATAATGTTTTATCATAAAATTTCTCTGTAAAGGAAAAGTTTTTTTTTTTTTTTTTATTTGTCCATAATGGTGATCGTTGTTGGCACATAAATATGTGACATTATATTGAGGAAATGAAAATGGAAGAACGTTGGTCATAAAAAAGACAAAAAAAATTAATATGAATAGAAAAAAAAAATAATAGAAAAAAAATTATGTTAACTGAAAATTGTGCGAATGAGTCATGAGTTGCAAGTTGCAAGTTGCAAGTAGGTAGTCAAGTCGATGAGAATTAATAAGACAGTTGATGTTTCGAGTTAGTTTTATTATTTTGAAATAAATTCCTAAATCAGATAATATCTCTGTTAACTTGTTTTCTAAAACTACCAATTTTTGCCAAATTAAGTTCAAAGTTATGTCAAAGTTCATTAAAAAATAAAATTGGTGGAATTTGGTACCCGTGGCACGATGGTTAGTGTGTAGGACTGTCATGCCGGTGATCCACCTTAAAATGATTAAAACAAAAAACCGCAACTGCCTCTTGCGAGGAAGTAAAAAGCGTCCTCTAAGCGAGTAGGTAACTTTTGTCATGAATAAGTGCTTTTCACAATATCCGTTCGGAATTGGTAGAAAACTGTAGAAAACATTTCTGCCAATAACAACTGTGAAAAAAAGTAGACAAAAATTGTTCTTTTCTTTCCCATTAACAATTTCACAATTTTTATGAACCACCCAATTTGTTCCTTTAATTGGTTTTTACAATTTTGATCATTCGGTACGTGAAAACGGTTCAATAGATTAATTTGAAATTTTACCGAAATATTGGTGGTCTATAGTTTTTAAAAATGTTTTATCAAGTTAAGTCCTGTAGTCAATATTTGTAAAGCAGTAAAAGTTTTACAAAAAGTCTTTAAAAAGTCGTTTTTTTACCTTTTCTGAATGTAAAAGTAAGGAGCCAAAAAAAAAATAATCGTTATAAAGTTTTGCAAAAATCTTGTAGAAAATTAATTTCAGTTTTTAAAACTACCCTTGAATTTTTCGTGTCGTCATTCCTTGCGAAGATATTGGTAGTCAAAGTCAAAAGTCTATTTTTTCATTCAAAACCATATATTCTTCTGAAAAAAAAATTGTAGAATGACGAAAAAAGACGACCTTAAAGCTGAATGAACAAGTTATCGAAAGAAAACATTAAATTTGCTCAAAAAAAAAAAAAATTAAAGAAAATGAGAATGTTAAAAAAAAATTAAAATTAAAATTTGGTGGTCGTGCTGCTTCTTATGTGCAATCATAATAACGGTCCCTTAAAAAAATCATTTGCAAAAATTTCTCAATACAAAAAATACAAAGCTTTAGAATGATTTTTGTTTCATCTCAATACGACCACTTTTCACAGAGATACAGCTCTTTAAAAAACACAAAAAAAAAAGTTATTTTTTTGTTCCCTTAATTGTTTTGACAAGTGTAAATGAAGTCTTAATTCGACAACATAAACCTTATTTGCAGAGAAAAAGATGAACATATCAAACATCAAAGATATGTTATACTTATGCTCTTGGACACCATCTCTTATTACGTATTCAGGCTGATCGACTTTGCTGGAGCGCCTATAGTTCCCAGCATATTCTCAAAATGAATCGTTGGCATACTCTTTTTTGCATCATATGTGGGCATTGTGATCTATTCATTACTTAAAGTATATAGGGGAAGTGGGGGGCAAGACCGCACCTTTAGTGTTTGACTGCCTTAAAATCCATTGAAAAACGTCTTTTAATAAAAATAAAGTTTTTATTCACTTAGGCTTACATTTCTTTTATGAGTTTAACTAATTATAATAAATAAATAAATAAATAACTCAAACAAAGATAATAAACTTTTAGGAAACATTGTCAAAAAAACGGTCTTGCTCGTTTGTGGGGGGCAAGACCGCCCTATCAAAGTTTAATGGGGGCAACACAGTATTTTTCCTTTAAAATGCAACCTATTTGCAAAAGTCACAGATATATGTGACTTCTTCATCTGCTCCAACTCCATCAAAAGCTTCGAGAGCCCACTCAGGGCACATGGTGCATTTAATCTACCTATATTAGTTGGAATCGATTTGAAAAATAGCTCCAAAAAGAAGATGCAACTGCCATCTGGAACACTAGTGTACTTATCTTCACTTTCAACGAAATTCCTTGGAACCTGTCACTTCACTTTCTTTGCCGGCTTTTACGTTGACTTACTTTTTTTTTTCTTTGTCAGGAACCGGAGCCCATGTGCAGTTTTTCCCCTTCCAGATTTTACCCGAAGTTCATCGAGTTTTTATGAAAAATCACGAAAACTACCGTAACTTCTCGACGTCTCAACCTAACTACCTCGTGCTGGAAGATATGATCGATCATACCAAAAGCCACATGTTTTTCGTTGTAAGCGTTGACATTTCCATTTTTTTTTTTTTATACAACATAGTACAAAAACGGTCTTACCCCCATTTGCGGTCTTGCCCCCACTTCCCCTATATTCTTAATTCATTGCCTTTTCTAAAACTAAGTACCTATCTACCTAAGTTTTACAAATCTCATGCTGCTGTTAAAAAAAACAATTTCAGTTTATTAACAACATAATATGTTATTTATGAAATATTCAATAAATAAGGTTAAAAAAAACTGCTGGCTCTATTTTTTGATAATAAAACAAAGTAGGTACGTAGAGACATTACGGTATTATTTTAAACAAAATTCCTAATATATGCTAATTATGAGTTCTTTAATATTCATTAAAGGTTTTGACAAAATAATTGACCTTTTATTTTGAATCACACTCCCAAATGAATTCCTCATTCATTTCTATATACTCGACCGTCTATGGTCAATATTATTTATCAAATAAAAACACACAAAACGAATTATACCTATACTCACAACGAACATAATTTACAAAGAAAAGGATGCTTTAACATTTAGCTACAACACTACTTGTGTGTGTTGTGACATTTCCTGCAATTGCTGTCTAATTATTGTCTAACCCTATCAATTGAAGAGAATATTAAGCCGCCAGTGATTTAATACCCACAAAACTAAGAATAAAACAAAATTGTTTTTTTTTTTTTTATGCACATCCAAAGGGCTCTTAGAAAGCGCAAACACAAACGTTCAATTCAGCAATAACACACACTCGCCATAAATCTAATAATAATAATTAAAAAAAATAATAATAATAATTAAAAACCACTTTAAGTGAATTTTATTTCGATTGCAGATGGTTTACTCAAAAACTATGAAATATTGCAAATTTCATAGAAGACACAATAAATAAAAAAAAAACACAAAAAATATTAGAACTTTTCCAGTCCAGCGGTAAGAATTGGCGCGCGGGCTACATTCGAGTGATTCCGCCAACAAAAATTAAAATCAAATTAAATGAACTTAAAGAACGACACACTATGCAGCATCAGAGGAGACACAGATCACGATCAGAATACAAACAAAAAATAAAAACAGAAACAGAAAGAAAAAATGATTTGCCGGCCCGGCCCTTGTTGATGTGCATCACTGTGCGCCCATTAACAACACTACTTGTTCTGACTTTTGTATATTTTTTATTTGTTTTAATCCTACAAACAACTTGCACGTTTTTTGAACAATTCCCTACACACTCTCATCTAATTTTTCCTGCCTAGTACCAGCATAACTCACTAACCACCCTCTCCTCACCCTTCCCCAAAATAATCAAATAATTCTTTGGTCTGACACCAAAAAGTTATAAAATATTAATGCATCTATATGTATGTGACAAGAGCGCGAGAGAGCGGCCCTTGTGCGTCTTGCGACTTGCCGCACGCCGTGTCGCTGCCGTCATCGCACTTTACAGTGCGAATTTCATTTTTGTTACAAGACTATAAAGAGTTATTTGGAAGATATTTCATATTCTCTAATTTGTGAGGGAATTAATTCTTGATTTTTTCCCTCATTCACAATTTTAAGGAAAAGACATATTTTGTGTTGGCTGTTGCGTGGCCTGCCCGGTTTTTCGATTGTGTGATGATTTTAACAATATTTTACACTCTTCACAAAAAAAAACTTAACATTTAATAAAACTAACTTTAGTTTAATTCAGCATTAACTTCAGAATTGGAAAACTGGTCCTAAGAGCCAGTTGTAATATTTTATCCATGGCCGGGACAGCAGCTTTAACTCACCGCTTTTGGCGGGTTAACTAAGGTTAAAAGAAATTAACTAAGGGCCAGTTGTACAAATTTACGCTGAACCGCAGATCAACTAAACTCGAGTTAAATCGTGAACCAAGTTTAACTTCGAGTGCGTTGTACAGTCGTGGTTCAGGTGAGAGTTAACTGAACTCGAGTTAAAGTCTATATACTAGAAAAATTGAGTATATAATATAGCTTACGTCAATGTCAAATGTCAGTCGATTGCTCGATTTGTGAATTTATCGCACAAACATCATGAGTTATTGCACAAGGTTTGCTCAAATCATTCTTTTAAATGCCGAATTCTAATGATAATCCTCAATCGAAAAAGAAAATAATACTAAAAATAAGATTGTGACGACACAAAAATTCCAAGATGGCGGCTCGGGTGTATTAAATAAGCATACCTTGTATCTGTTTATCGTGACTGTCAAAAAAATTCAGTTTGAAGTGAGATAGCATGTAGAGGTACAAGAAACATTCTACATCAAAAATTATAATAGCCAATCACATCCTTGAACCCTGGCTGACTCTCAAGTTAACCCGCCGAAATCGGCGAGTTACATTTTTCGTGGTTCAACGGTGAGTTAAGTCTTAAACCTCGATTGTACAACACTTCATAGCAGTTGAACTGAGTTCAAATCTTGAACCACTGCCGAACCTCGTGGTTCAGGAATTTTAACTCACCAATTTCGGCGGATTAACTGTGGTCCAACGATGGTTCAGGCATGTAATTGGCTTTTAGTGCATATTGGAACCTTGAACCATCGTTGAACCTCAGTTAACCCGCCGAAATCGGCGAGTTAAAATTCCTGAACCACGGATCAAAATTTAAACCACGATTGTACAACTGGCACTAAATATAATAAGTTAACTCAGGATATAAATTGATTGAAAAACATGTTTGAGGAGTTAACTCGGATTTTTCGGTCCTACGAACTAACTCCCACAAGAACTAACTCCCCACTAGCTGAAATGAACTAACTCCCACCAAATTTGTCAGTGTGACTTAGTTCATAATGAACAAAGTCCGAGCTGAACTAACTAAGTCCCAATGGAAATAAGTGGGAGTTAGTTCCGCGACGCGCCCATGCACCTATCCGCGTCCGCGTAGTCGCACCCGCACGCGGTTGGGCGCGTTAACCCTTTTTTACCCTACTTTTGATGGCGTTTAAAGCTGAGGATAAACTACCGGCCTCATCAAGCCCCTCCAGCCAGCTCGGTCCCTTATAGCTGGCTGCCTCCAGTCACGCACTCCAAGTTGGTTGTGGTCGTTTTCCACGTGTGTGCGCCGTCTGTCTTCCCCCTCCTGCGCAGACCATCAGGGGTAGATTCAAAGACTCGTCGGGCTGGTGCGTCGGTGTGCATACGCTCCACGTGTCCCAGCGATCCCAGCCACTGTATTTTCAGCTTTTTGACCAGGTCGGCGTCGCTGTAAAATCCGTAAGGCTCGTTGTTAAATCTTATCCTCCGTTATCCATCGATACAGACTGGACTGAAAATCACGCGAAAAACCAAGCAGATTCTTATCCGGTTTTGACAAGTTCCATATGCTTCTGTCCCAAAGAGCAGGACTTGGATGATTAGGGTCTTATATAAGGTCTCCTTGGTTCTTTGAAAAAGAGAGTTTTACTACTCAAATGCCTTCTTAGCCCGAAGAAACAGCGATTGATGGCAATAGTAATTCTTCGTTTGATCTCTAATGGCCCTGACGTCATTTTGCGAGGTAATAGTGGAGCATACAGGTAGACAAAGTGCTTGACGATTTCAAAGTTGTACATATTCATCGCGACGATTCCTCTCTCGATGATATACTTCGTCTTGTCGTCATTAACAGCTAAACCCATTTTTACCGCCTCCGATTTAATACTTGCAAACTCGCCGGTAACAGCTCGCTTCGTTCTCCCAATGATGTCAATATCATCTGCATAAGCAAAAAGTTTAACGGACTTTTGTAATATTGTACCTCTGTTTTTGACTTGCGAGTTGCGTACAATTGCTTCAAGAACGATGTTAAACAGGTTGCATTGGATAACGCGTCGCCTTTCCTCAAACCTTTCGCGACAGCAAAGGGTTCGGTGGTGTTATTGCTGACCTTGACAGAACAGCGAGATTTCTTCATTGTCACCTTGCGCAAGCGGACGAGTTTGGCAGAGATGCCGACATGGCTCAGTTTTTTTTTACGCTATCATATGCGACTTCGAAATCGATTAAGAGGTGGTGTGTGTCGTCTTGAAACTCCTGGGTTTTTTCCAAAATCTGTTGGAGTTTGATAATTTAATCGACGTTAGGTTGATTTACTGGGCCTAAGACCACATTGATAGGGGCCGATCAGATCGTTGACAAATGGATTGATGACAGGATTTTGTATGCGACGTTAAGGTTAAGGAGACTCATGCCTCTGTAGTTGGTACAGGTCAGGGCATCTCCTTTCTTATGGATGGGGCACACTATGCCCTTCATCGGGCATACTTTCATCCAACCAAATTTTAGAGATAAGTTCGTGTATACTCCCTACAAAGTCATCTTTCCTTGCTTTGAATAGCTTAGCTGGCAGGCTATTCGCACATTGTACGCTTTAAGCTTGGCTATCTCTAAACGCATCACTTCATTTCGAGTGGACGGAAATTTTGACCGTCATCGTCCAGGTTGAATTGGAGTGTTCTGTTTAACAGCGGAGTTTTAACTTTTTTTTGAACTTTCGAACATCTCCCCTGCCGCTACGCTACATTCCTCAATAGACTCGAGCTCCCTCTTCGCATGCTCTCTCCTTTTCCTCCTGAAAAATCAGCGTTACTCCCTTCGTTTTTGCCCGTAGAGATCCCGGACTTTTTTCTCAGCAGCTCTGGTTCTAGTTTGCAGATTGGTAGGCCTCGTTCTTGGCTCCATGCACAAAATAAAAACTGTTTTTGTGGGCGCCCAAAATTTCCTTTCATTTCCTTTATCACCAGATATGTTAGCACAAAACTTTGAAACCATGGCTGCATTTTTTTTTTTTTTTTGAAGAGTGTTAAAATCAACAAAACAAATTTGCGCTGTCTCCAATTTTTGGCGGAACATTACGATTGCGTTCCTGTCCCTTCTTTTTAGGTGAGCCATTATCTCATCTATCTTTTTATTCACTTTTTTTATATCAAATAATAATTTATTCGGTTAGTTTTTGTGTCGAATAATTTTATACTAAATCTTGGGTAGGTAAAATAATAATTACATACTTGCATGTCTGCACAGCACATTCAATTTCGCTTATTAATGCCAAATTTTCATTTTTTTTTCCGTTGTAGAACGAATAATTGCGGACAGCTATTCCAGATTATTTTTAATTGCGATAAAGGTGCAAGTGTTGGGTTTGTAAGAAATCCGTTTTTTTTTTTTTAATTAAAAAGTAGAGATTTAATGAAAGAAAAAATTGTGCAAATATTGTGCGCATACCATTTTCCAATAAAAACTTAAAACCCTTTAGTGATATTCTTTGTTGATGAATCAAAAAATGTATCGATGTTTCACCTATCTTCAGTGCCAAACTTCGATATCAATAGGTTTTTAACACGAAAAATACCAGTTCTGTCAGAAATATCAGTTAAGTTAATCCATCAGAGTTAGCTAGCAAAACTTATTGAGTTAAAATATTAATCCGTGGCTTAACAATAATCTTAACTAATCGATTACTGCTGATTAAGCGAGGTTTAACGATGGTTCAAGCTACATGAACTAGAATCGACTTAAAATTGCTGAACTATGAATTAAATATTGAATAAATGGTACAACTGGCCTTATACTGAATTGACTAAAGTACATGTTTCAAGATTCAACTCGGGTTAATGTATGTATGGTATGTTGTGTTACGGCCATATTATTCACATTGGATTTAAATTGAATTTGAGTGAACTTTAAATCCAAGTGGATTTATTTAATCCAAAAATTTAAATCCATATCCATTGTCCATATTATTCACTCTTATCCATTTTTTATTTTATTTTTTATTTTCCAATTTTTCTTATTTTTTAACTGGAATTTATTTATTTTTAAATCCTATTTATGAATATAACATTAAATTTTTGAGCGCAAAAATCAAAAATCATTTGAGACTTGTGACGAATATAAATTGAGTTTAAATCTGGATGTAAATACTTAAACTGTCCTCCGGAGAGCAGTTTAAATTCAATTGGATTTATTAAATCTGGATTTAAAAATTTGGATTTAACTATGGATTTAATGAGTGAATAATATGGACTTCAATTTAATTTTTGGATTTAAAATAATTTACATCTGGATTTAAGGATTAAACTAGTGAATAATATGGCTAAAATGTTAAGAAAATTTTTAACTCAAATAAAAGACACTATTTTTTAAAAATTTGAAATTGAATTGAAAAATTGATTTAACTGGGGCTCTTCAACGCATAAAGAAAGTATATACGTGCAACCCAAACGAGTACTTTATTTTATGTTGATTTGATTTTGAAAAATGTGTGCTGCACAAACAAGAAGAAATTCCTTAAATTATAGTTAGGTCGGTATAGGTACATGATTTGGGTGGATTTTGCGATAATTACTTCTTAAAAGTTGTTTGTTTTGATTAAGGCTTATTTAGGTGTACATTAGTGGTGTTTTTGATGCGGTGTTTATCCCTAAAAGTATGGTGTATTCACATATATAGTAAAATTGTTTGGAATTTTGAGTGTGAAAAAGAAAAATTTTGACTTGAATTTTAAATATTTTCTTCTCAAAGTGCTTATTTAACTGTTTTTTTTTTTTTAAATCTATTTTTGAGTAATGGGCCTTGTGAATAAATAAAAAAGAGAGCATCTCAATATCTAGCTAGTCTTAGTTTTATCTACTTTTTGTAGCTTGAGCTGGAAAATTTTATTTAAAGCTTCATGTTGTGTATTTATTTAGTTCAGCAATTTAAACTTGCCAATTTATGCGAATGACCTCAAGGTTCAAATGCTCAACGATAGTTCCATATTTTAGTATGTGATGCCCACAGCCAATTTCATGCCTGCACCATCATTCAATCCGCCGAAATCGACGAGTGAACAGAGGATTAAATAATGTCCCTCATGTAAGCAGAGCAAGGTCAGCAGAACAAAGTTTTAATGATGTCATTATTAGGTGCTTAATAGGTGCTAAATTAAGTCCCCAACAACAAAATTAAGTGGTCCAGTACTTTTGGAAAACTTGAAATCAAGTTAGCAGGAGCAATTTTCAAAAACTGGTTAAAACGCATGGAAAAATAATGGTTTGCTCTCATTTTTAGGTGTTACTTAAGTGCTCTACGAATCAAAAAAAAAATTGAATAAAATTGTTTTTTACAAAAAATAAAAAATATTTTAAAAATTTTGAAAAAAAAAAATAATTTATTTTTTATTTTTTCTACTTTTTTTGTCATAAATATACTTAAATAATTAAGATTTCATCTCGTTACAATTAAGTACCCTATTTTCCAAGATCTGAGGCAAAAAAAAATAGTTCAAATTCCCATACAAACCCTGGTCTGCTATGTTCTCGAAAAGTTCAACTTTTTTCACCCAAGTTGAATTATTCGAGAAAAATCGAATTTAAGTAAGCAGAGCAGGTTTTGTAGGAAAATTGAATTATTTATTTTTTTTTCTTCAAATCTCGGAAAATTTTTTGGAATAATTAGATGGAATCTTAATTATTCAAGTATATTTATGTCGAAAAATGTAGAAAAAATAAAAAAAAAATTTTTTCAAAATTTTTAAAATATTTTTTTTCTTCAATTTTTTTTTTTTTTTTTTTTGATTCGTAGAGCACTTAAGTAGCACCTAAATATGAGAGCAAACCAATTTTTTTGCATGCGTTTTAACCAGTTTTCGAATATTGCTCTGCTAACTTGAAATCAAGGGAGTTTTAAACAAAACGATCAAAATACCTTTTATCAATGGCTACATTTTTCTCCCAGTTTGAGTTGCAAAGAAAAATTTTGTTTACGTTCCGTTGGATACAAGGTCAAGTTCTAGCAAAGTCCTTTCTGCCTTTTTCTTAAAAGTTTTTACCTATAGCTGCTAATTTAAATAAAATGAACGACAACGTGTCACGTTAATATCAATTGTTTTACTTGTCATGTAGATGATACCTGATGTGTGTCGCAAATAAAAGGAATCAACTTGTGCGTACATATACATAATACAGAGATGCAATATCTCTTTATTTTTGCAAACAAACAAAATATAAAATTGATTTTATTTTCCCCCACCAAAAAAGAAATCACATACAAAAATAAACAACATTTTCATCCCTTGCCAAAACAGCCACCATCAACCACATATAACATTATCCATATTAAGTTATTTATACGTTGTACCCCGTTTTGCAAAAAATAAAAAAAAAACAATCATTATTAAAAATCATCCCTAAAATGGAAATCGGGAATACCCAATCCTCTGAAATTCGCAAAAAAAAAAAAAATTACCAACAAAAATTACAAAATATACTTGAATAAGGAAAAGGATAAATGAAAAAAAAATTGATAGTTTTGCTTTAGCCCCCATTACTACAGTCATCATGCTGATCTCATCCCTTCCCTTAAGAGAGCGCAGCCGTAGCCGTGCCCTATTAAAATTTACAAATATGCTAATTTTTGCCAAAAACGATTCTTTTCCTTTCACAAAATCTGCGCACAGATTTTTTTTCAAAAGAAACAAAATTATGCAAAGTTTCACTCACGCATGCGAAAAAAACGGAAGAAAATTTGCATAATAATGGCAATAGGTATATATGCATGCAATATTTTGCCAAATGGGGGAAAATAAAATTATAGGTATACATATGTGTAGAATTGAAAATTTTCGAGGTGCGTGATGCGTTGCGATCCGTTGGTTCTGTTAATTTCAATAAAAAAGAATAAATCCACAAATTTGAATTTTTTAGATTTTAACAATTATTCAGGATTCATCTGGTGATTGATGATGGTTATACGTTTTTTTTTTTTTTTTTTAGTTAGGTACATGAATAAGTATAACTCGTTTTTCCACCCCTTCATGTTTTATTTCTAGTTCTAGGTTGTTTGGTAGAAAATTTTAAATTTTTATTTATAAAAAAATTTGTATTTCTTCTAATTTTAATTAAAAGGGTCGTGAAAACTTGGATTATTTGAAGTTTGCGGTCAAAGCGTATTTCGCACTAGACTAGAATACCCGAATATGCATCTGGCCAACACTCAGTTCGAAGTAACGGACAAAAGACCTATTGAAAATATTTCTAATGATTGTAAAAATGTTCAGTCTGTGAAGAGCGATCTTTTGCGCAGATGCACGACTCATCAGAATTGACTGATCGGGTTGGACATGGACTTTTACGAACTTTAAACAATTTCTATCTTAAGATGACGAGTATCGCCTTATGGTAAAATTGGGCTTGAGAGCTACCAATAATCGCGGATGCTATTAACACATTATTTTAGTTGTATACATTACATTTACTTTCTTGAGAATGTTAAAGGATCCGCGGCATTCTGCAAACCAAAACATTTCGTGGACCATGGTATGAATTAACGGATTTCATGTCTTGAAATGACTCAACACACGAAAACAACAACATTAGCTCTGGTTTATTATCTGCAGATATGGATCAGGGTATTATTTTAACACGTAACAAAATACAAAACGGGGAGAGTACGTTAATTCAGGCGCCGCCACCGCAAAATAATAGCGGATTTTTATAGAGAGGTTTAATGCAATCATTTCTTACTATGGGAGGGGGGGTCTATCTTGCCCCGTTTAGAAGGTAGAGGCAATTTTAGAAAAAAAATATTTAAAATTAAAAAAAAAAATTATTAAAAAACAACGGCAACAAGTATTATTCCGGTTTTGAAAGTCAAACATTTTTACTTTAGCATAAAATTTTTAATAAATTATTTAAAAAAATCTCATAAAAAAAGTAGTTTTAGTAATTTCCAATTTTCTCAAAAACTGGTAGACATAAAACTATTCAGTTTTTTGTGTTCGATTTAAAATTGATATACGCATTGACCACAAGAAGCCAATTCAGCACTTCATTTCACAATTTTAAAAATAAAAAAATGGTATAAACTTTTTTTTATTAATTTTTTTTATCAAAATTTTGAGTTTGCATGCGAATTTTTTAAAAACTAGAAAAACTAAAACTTTATTGTAAGTGTTGCCGTTGTTTTTTTAATATTTTTTTTTTCATTTTAAATCATTTTTTTATAAAATTGCCGCTACCTTCTAAACGGGGTGAGATGGACATAATCCCAAATTTTTTAGAGACATAGAAGAGTAAAAATATTTCGCATTTTATTTCTTACATAAACAATAACTTTTTGGTGTTTTATTTGAACAAAAATTAGGAAAAAACAAAGAGCACGATGATATGATAACTCAGACTACGGGAGGGGGGTCAACCTCGCACCTACCCCAAATCCTATAGGGGACAGCATGCCCCACTGCAACCCCCCTGCTTGGGCACACTATTGGATTTGCGGTAGGTGCAAGGTTGGGTGAATGCATATGTACATAAATGCATAAAAAAAATTGATTAAAATCAGTTGAACCGTTTAAATAAAGAAAAGTAAAAATAAAAAAAATGGTTCGATGGGGAGGTACCGTTAAATAATCATAATAGAAAATGTCCACTTAAGTGTACGAACATATATAACCTACTTATTAAATTTTAGTATTTTATTGCTAACTTTTTTGGAGTTCTATTTATCATGTCACATCAAAGTATTTTTATTCGGAAGACTTTGAGGTGCACGCATCGTGACCGTTATTCCGTACCTATGTTTATTCAATACCTACCTATGTTTATTAAATCAATTGCTATTAAATAATGTTCGCCATGAGATTCTCGGCCTGATTAAAATCGTTAACGATTTCGCAACTTAGTGTCGTCTTGGTATTTTGTTAATTTTCTTCTTTTTTTTTTTGAAAGAAATTTCAACTATGTACCTTGAGTTTGTTGCTTAATATTACAGGAAAAAAATTAATTTTACAATTAAAATCGGTTTCTACAAAAAAAAAAATACCTACCTATCAAATATATACATAGTTATACATATACACGCATTAGCAAAAATACCGTGTATTATGCGAATAACTCTGCAGCTGTATTACATGATTTTTTTTTTTAAATAAAAAATAATCAGATTTTTCCATAGGTGTTTTTTTTATAATAGTTTTTGCAATAAATTTAAATTTTTTAAATCCTTAATACGTCGCTGTTTTGTCATGTCAGCATCTCTGGCTGCTAACCAAACATATACTAACAACAACTTAAGCCAATGAAAAATTTACAAAATTAAATTCAAAAGCTCAGCGCTATTAATAAGAAGAAAACAAAAAAAATTCCTATCAATATAAGTATACGACATATACACCTGGAAAAAAAAACACCCATTTTGTATTTTTATTTTTTTTTATAAGTAGGTATATACACAATCAACAAAAAAGTATACACCCATTCTACAGCCACATTTGATTTGAGAAAATACAAAAAAAAATGCGGACTAGGTCAGACTCAGAACTAAACTTACGCTCCAAAAAAACGTCACCAGAGCTATAACAAAAAAAACAAAGTCAGCCAATCTCTAACAACAATTTACGCAAATGCGGAAAAAAGAAGGAGATACGGCAAAAAACAAATAAATTGTAGGTATATATTTCAGTCCAATGTGGTTGCCTATTGGTTGAACGAAGTATTTTTTTTTTTTTTATTTTATTTGCGATTGTGAATAATAATGGAAAAGATTTTATTTTTTTATTAAAAAAAAAAAAAAAAAAAATGAAACTAAAACTTTATGTAGGTGTGAAATTAGAATTGTGGATCGTAGTGGGACGCACTAAGATTGTCATGATCGGGGATGAAAACTTGATAAGTTGCTTATTGAGAGAAAGATTCTTCAATTTCGCTAGGTAACATTTGCCGATCAAAAATGGTTAGGTATTATGTGGATGATTTGTCGTTTATGTCGGTATGATAATTTCGAATTTGTCATTCCACGTTTTTTTTTTTTTTTTTTTTTTCGCTTTGATATGAAATGAACTTAGCGAAGCTTCTTTAATTTGCACATTGCTTAATAATTATCCGTTCGGACGTTATCTGACAGCTGGTATAGGTACAATGTGTTTGTATGCGTAAATTGCATTTTTGTCAATATTTTACTTGCTCTATAAGGGCTCAATTATACCTACGGCAAATAGGAGATTCGATTTGTAAAAAAATTGAAGCTTTGATCAAAATAAATACCTTTCGATCGGACAGACAGAATTGCGGGACCCATACATTTTTCAAGTTCTCTATCATCGTATAGTGTCAGATTAAATTAAAATCTCGGGTTCGTTTCTTACGAACTTAAAATATGCCCTACATATACAGTGAAACCCACTTAAGAAAAACTGCAAAATGTCAGTCTTTCTTTCAATTAAGCGGGTTTTTCACTCAAACGAACCCCGCTTAGGTGAAAAAAATTTCCCGAGAAGATAAAAAAAATTCACTTAAGCGGATCTAAAAATTCCATCAAGCGGAGAATTAATGCTAGAAGCAATTCAAACCTTAAATTTTATTTAAATCTTTGAATTATGAAAATGGAATTTTCTTTTTAATAAAATGTCAAAAAAAAGTATACCTCTTGACCCATTTGAAATGTTGTTTTGGATTTTTGTTTTGAGAGTACAAAGCAATTTGTTTATAAAATGTAAATGTAATCATTTGTGAAATAAACAGAAATTCAAATATCATTTTCTTGGTGAAAATGGTGAAGGTGAAAAATAAAGAATACTTAAACGAAAGCATTCAGCAAATTTTTCGTTCTGTACGATTCAATTTTTTTTCACTTAAGAGAGTTTTTTTTTTTTCAATGAAAAATATAAAATTGAACTGTATCTTTCAGGTATCCGGGTTTTTGACTTAAGCGAGTTTCGCTTAAGCGGAGTGTTTTAAATGTAATTGGTCGAAAAATACTCGGGAATGACAAAAGTGTTTCAGATAAGCGGGTTTTTCTCTTAAGCGGGTTTTAAAAATGCTTATAACTTCTACAGTTTTGCCGATATCGAGTTATTTATTTCAATGGATCAAAGAGCGGACGTTTAACTACATGCTAACGAAAAAAATTTACGTTTTCTCAGCAGGCCATCGAAAAAATTCGCATCGAAGACCATATAGTACCTGACCCACCACCGGTGGTACATGTGGCCTCCTGAGAAAAAATTTCCTAACCCACCGGTGGGTCAGATTGCAGTCAACGTGGTAAAAAATTGCTTGCTATATACCTTCTTATTCTGATGGATAAAAATTCATTTATTTAAATTAATAATTTTGATATTGGACCAGTTTATTTATATGGCTCTACTCTAAATTTGGCGTTTTTCTTCTTGGCACAATGACATTTAAGTGGCAGCCATTTTTTTTTTTTTTTTTTGAGGCAAATAAATATTTGGAATTGCTTTTTTTTCCTTTTTTTTATAGAAAACTTGCAAACTTTGAACACGCTTTGAAAGAAAAAAGAAACACAAATTTGAACTGTTGTACACTTTGTGCTAAAAAAAAAAACACGATTTTTTGTTTGACAGTTCAGGCTGTACTCTGAACTAAAAAAGAGAAACACCCAATAATATTCAAATTTTTTCGACGCAAGAATCCAAAAAACGTTTCTTTTTTTGTAAAATATATAATTTGAGTCTAAGTTCAGAGAATTTAACCGAAAAATAATAAACAAAAATTCCAAAAAGTCTAAGTTTGTTCTACTTCATTCGTGATCTTTTCTGAAAACAGATTTAAGTTCTTGAAAGATGCTGCCATTTGATACTTCCTTAGGCAATGGTTATAGCTTATTATAGTAGACTAGACGATAAGGCTTTTAACCTTACTTTACTAACCCAATTTAATTTTTATAATATCTCAAAAAAAAAAAAAAAAAACGACGTCTCCTTGGTGCCGCTAAATCACATGCAACAGAAATCAAATAAAATAAAAAAGAGTCAAATATCAAAACCATGACTTCGAACTTCGAAAGAAAAGTAAAGTTATTCGGTTCGTATAGGTATCGTTCATGTTTTGGAATGCAAAAATTTCAATAAAAAAAAAAAAAAAAAACTATAACTTTACATGCAATGTCGGCGGCGCGGTGGCCGGCACGGCGCTAATCGAAAAATTGAATAATTTGCTGATTTTCCTAAATGTCATTGGATACACCATCGACCACCGACCGTCGACATGAGTTTTTATTTTTTGAAATTTGTATTGTATGTATATCTTGTCAAAACACTAAAATTACTAATGAATCATAGGAGACTCAAATGACATAATTTTATTTAATTATGTTGAACTAATGTGACTTCTTGTTGAGCAATGTAAAAACGAAATAAAATATAATGGACATATTAAAAGGTTCTATTGAATTATGGAAAAGTCGTGAGATTTTTTTTTTTTTGTTTTGTTTTGCTTATTGATGTTACCTGATGAATTTTTTATGTTTTCCAGAATATGAGATCGAGGTTGGATTAATATGAGCAATTCAATGACCTTACTGTCTATTGGGTAGTTTATCTCTATCGAAGCAATTGTTTTAGATGTATGAGTAGCAATTGAGTAGTTTTCAACCTAATATCCAAAACCGGATCGATTTATCTTTGATATTGAGAAGTTGACAACAAGAAATAAATCGCCAAAATGTATATGACAATCGTATGAAAATGTATATGAAAATTGGAGATTTATTTCATCGATTTTTGGGGACTTATTTCATTTTTAAGTTAGGGGGTTGTTTCATCATGAAATAAATCCCCAAATTCAACTATGAAATAAGTCCCCAAATTTGGGTACTTAATTCTTTGAAGAAATAACAAAATGACGGCGTATAAACAGTGAATTATGTATAGAGGGGAGTGTCCCCCCCCTGCAACCTCCCTGCTTGGCCCACTATAGGATTTGGGGTAGGTGCGAGATTGGGTGTATGCAAAGTTTCTTTAAATCCAGATTCTTTAAATGCAAAAGAAACTTTGCATACAGCCAACCTCGCACCTACCCCAAATCCTACAGTGGGCCAAGCAAGGGGGTTGCATACATACTTCACTATTTATACGCCGTAGTTTTGTTATATCTTTGGGTACTTATTTCATTTTTTGTTTGAGGACTTATTTCATGCGCTTTTGGGGATTTATTTCATCTTTGAATTTGGGGACTTAAAAAAAAAACATTTTGAGGAGATATTTCATTTTTGGATTGGGGGGTTATTTCATTGAGGAGTTATTTCACGCAGCCCCATTTTTCACATGCCAACAGAGCGATTAATTTTTTTTGCGTCAAATAAGTAGCTGCAACTGAGTAGCAGCTAATAAATTACCATATACTTTTTAATTTCCAATGGAAAAAGTGATCTGTTAAGTTGATACACATCACATTTCTGTGATTACACATAAAAAAAATAAAAATAATGTCCATTCGATTTTCTGTTTTTCTAAATAGTGTCATGATCCAGAACAACACCATCATATGTGATTTATAAACATTTGTTGTAGGCACATTTATATTTTAATGTCCAATTAAAAAATTTGAAATATTTCTAAAAATTGTCTCTAAGGGGGGATGGGCTTGCTTGTCTACCTAAGCATTTTTGGACCAACAATTTTTAAACATCAGTATCAGTTAAAATTTTGCGCCAATGCAATATTAATCTTTGGAGTAAACTCGATTTATTCACCTCAAAATTGGTCTTGTGAATAAAAAAAAAAGTAAAAGCTTTTTTTTTTTTAGTAACTAATCATAGCTTTTACTAGTAGCTAACACTTTAAAGTTTTAGCTAAAGCTTTATTTCATGTGAATAAAAAAAAAATGTCGCTAAATAGCGTCAGCTAGAAAATTCTAGCTTTAGCTTTATAATTTTAGCTTTTGTTTGTTTATTCACATGTTTTAACTTAAGTAGCTTTAGCTTAAAGTGAGTAAAGTAAGTAAGTGCTCTATTAGGATAAATATTGGTTGCGTGCAAAAAATGTTTTATCATATCGTTTATCGTCCGTCAGTCTCTGCATCTGTATGTCCCCTGTACTGATGTACATCGAGCTCAAGATTAAAGGGGTGGACCGATTTGGTTAAATTTTTTTTTATTTTACTGTGCTATATCTAGTTCATGTAGACTGGGTAGCACAAATTAAATTGTTTAAGTATTTTTTAATGTTCGCAAACGGATCTTTTTTAATATTTAATTTTAATAAAACCACGTTACAGCTTTCAGCTATTGAAAAAATAGTGTTAAATTTTTAAAGAAAATTATCTCATTTTTGGGGATTTTCCCGTACCTACAATCAACAATCTCCCAATTTGTATCTAAATATTAAGAAAGAAAGAAATTAAACTCACATATCTCAAAAATATCTCCATCCTCATCTGATCAGAGGTTAATGCACCTCCTCTACGCTACGCTAGTGGATTCCCCTAAAAATTAATTAGAGAGCAACTGCAAATTTTCTTTTGAAAACCAAAATATACTATGAAAGTCACTATCACTGATTTCCGACCGTTTTCTATAGAATTTCGATCATATTCGCACTAAAACTGAATAGAATAATGACAATAAGAACTATAGTCAAAATTTTCTAGACAGGAATGAAAGAATCTTGAAATTTTTTTAGCTTTTACTATATTATTATAGCTTAAGCTATTTTAATGAATAAATTCTATTAATTAATTCTATAAATTTTAGTTGTAAATATTACTTAAAATTAATTAGTTAACCTTCACTTTCTAAGTATTACAAAAAAACTCAATTTTAAAATACTTTTGCTGAAATAAATAAATACTAAAAATACTAAGCTATTTTTATTCACACAATTTGAAGTTTAAGCTGGAAAAACAAGCTAAAACTAAATGAATTTAGCGTTGGCTATTTTAAAATAGCTATTACTAGAAAGGATCTTTAACTAGATAGCCAAAGCTATTTTTTATTCACACAAAACTCAGCTTTTACTTAAAAATCCAAGTTTTAGCTTGAGCTTTTTTTTTTATTCACAAGACCCAATAATGTTGCGAGATGCTGTATGGCTCATTGGCCCGTCTGCTGATAATAATTTTTTGTTCTTCATCAACCATATTTGTCCAGGTTCCTTTTCATTGAAACAATGATTTCTTAAAAACAATGATTTCTCAAAAATATTTCCGACTGACAATAAGTAGGTAAATTTCATCAAAAAAGGAATATCAGAGCATCAATATTTGCTCATACTAATTTAGCGATGTAAATCGTGTGTTTGATGGAGAATTTTGTTGCATCCCGCAAAATTGTATCTTAGAATTTTAATTCGGAAGAATTACATTCTAAGATACAATATCTTCCTTACTATCAGAAATAAACTCAAATAAAAAATCAAATTTCCTTTAAATCCAAAGGTGTGTGTTAAATATTGTTTTGATTAAGTGATGATCATCAGTAACACGGGGGCTACCCCAGAAGCATTTTTTTTTTTTAGGAATCATGTTGGACAAAGTACGTCACGTCTTCGCCACAAACATGATATTTACCTGTTGTATTATAACATCAGGTTTGGTGCATTCGTATTCGTATTATCATCATGATGGTGATTCTGCTCTTCTTTGGATATTGCTCTCCTATTCCTCAAAATATCTCCTGAATATCCATCGTTACTGTGTGTCGTCATCAACTTAAGTTCCACAAAATGAACTCTTAACACAATAATAATTGTGTATCGACTTAGCAAGGTGGTGGGTGAACGATGATAGTGATATGATAATAACTAAATAAATGTGCGGCAGTGCGGCATTCGATAGGTAGTGTGGTATAGGGACAGACGGCACGGCACAGCCTGACTCAATAACCTGAACCACAAAAGAATAAAGTAAACGAATAACCAACAACTCCTAGTTGCAATGCAGCATAGTGGCACAACAATGGTTCTTGGTGCATGTTCTTTGACAGCGTTGCCACTTAACTACAATTGAAAACTATTTTTTTTAATTCTGAAATTTTTTCAATTAAGTCTTATAAAATAAATGATATTTAGAAAGTTTGATGAGTATAATATTTATATTATCAAAATACAATTTTTTTATCATAAAATAAACAAAAATAATTTCCGATTCACATTAAAAAATAAAAATATATCAAGTTAAATACCCATTTAAGTATTATGGTTAAAGAAAGAGACTCAGTACATAAGTTTGACTTTTTTTCTACCAAAATTAATTTCCTAAATTATTTAATTCCGTGTTTTCCTACCACTTTTCAAAATGTTTTAAAACGTTAGTTAATAATGGCAATTAGGGCCTGTTTCACAATGCCTAAGTAAAGTTCTAATTAATTACTCATCACTTTAATGATGGCACAGAGTCTAGAAAAAAAATCATATATGTTGTCTATGGATCTACTTGAATAGGTTATTCTTATCACATAATCCAAAAATTTATATTTTTTACTGTGGACTTTTAAACTTTTGCGAATATGTATGTGTCATATAACTATCATAGATCACACTATGTGAAAAAACAACCCTTAGGGCCCCTTTGTTCATAGCTTATCATTTTTAAACAAGATTTATTGCAACTGGTAAATCATCGAATGGACATGTTAAATAAATTTTGTATCAAGAAATCTATATAATGTGGGTTTTTAATCATGGAAATCGCTTATCAGCCAATTTAGCTTGAGCTGGTCTATTTTGCCCTGATTTTGAAGGATGATGCATCAACATATCTCACATCGCACCCAATTCCATGTTTTTAAGAAAACGGAGAGATACGAATCATATGTTCCAAAATTGCCTGAAGATTGTAAGAACGAAGTTCAGTTACTCTTCAATGTCATATTGCATATATAAATCAATGTCAACTCCAGGCGCTAATAAGAGATTCGAGATTCTTTATCATTCTGAAGTTGTCAAAAATATCGCACAAAAGTATCCGCAATTATTTGTGAAGCCGCTTCCTTTATTATGGAAACTGTTAAGAAGGAAGCCAACAATGAGCCAATGCAACGGATGGACAATAAGAAAAACTGCAGAATTATGTTAAGCCTAGGTACTCCAAAAAATAAGAATTTCCTCAAAAAGATCGAAGAATTCTTGGTTTAGGTAATCGGAAACCATTTTAGGATGACCAGGGTCTATATTTCAAGTGAGCCACTTTATATGTTTCCTAACCGTTATATCCAAATAATAAGTTTGTTGTGATTTTGAAAAAATTCAAACTCTGGACGGCCGATTATAAATTAATTTCACAAAAAAATTACTCAAATATGATTCTCTGCCATTTTCCTGCAAATTCAGCAACATAATAAGAACATCACATACGACATACCAACTTAACCGCATTTAGACTGTGGGTTTACTTTTATGAATTAAAGCGTTGCCTTGCTCGCAGAGATGATGCTGTTTGTTTACAATTATGAAAGCTATTTTCGCAGGACTGTGGAAGTTTTACAAATACGAACTCAGCCTACATTTCATGTGAGTAAACTCATGAAATATAATTTTAAAGCTAAATATTGGAGTTTGTGAAATTTTGTTTAGCTTTAAAGACAATATTTTAGCCAGATGTTCTATTTATTTTATAGCTATTCAAATTTTTTTTATTCAAGTTCTTTACATTTCTTATCCAAATATTTTGTGTCCAAAATTTGATATAAATATTAAATACCTTAACACGGAGTCCCTAGATTATGTGTTTTTTGTTGAATAAAAAAAACAATCATTTTCGAACCGTGACACCTTCTACTTCTACTCATCAACTACTAAAATATTTCTTTAAAATTTTGATCAAAACAAAATTTTAAAATTATTTGAAATAATGTTTTGAACTTCTAAAAATTATCTACAAGTGGCAACGCACTATTATTACGCTCCTTAGTAGTTGTTGTAGTGTAGAGACACCACAACAAGGTACAATGATTACACATTTTTACACATTCATTCATTTATAATTCACTTCGATCATGGCTGAGGGGGTCGAGAGCGAGAGAGAGAGACACTTTGATGGCGATGGCTGATGGCGGTAATAAAATGAATGAAAAATATCAAAATGAATCTTAAAGCTACATTATAAATTCATTCGTTTATCGGGATCGGGGTTGTTTAGAATATTTCTTCTGCCAGTCCGCCGGCTCAATTAGACCGTCAAACATTGTCAACACGGTCGCGTGTGTTTTGAATCAGAGTTAAGCTATACGTGTTGTGACACAAGAAAATAATTAGTTATAATAAATTAGATACAAAAATTAATCTGTCAATAAAAAAAAATATTATATTTTTTTTTACAAGAAAATAAAAACATAAATTTGAAAATTTAACACGATCGTTAATTTTTAGAGTTTTTGACATAGTTAAAAAAAAAAAAGTGATAAAAAAATACGTTACTTTCGCATTTTTAGTTTCGTGAAATGTATTATCGTTAAAAATATATAGAAAAAAAGTGTTACAATATATTAAGTCTCTGAAATTATAGCCAGGACTTTAAAATTATGAGTGCTTAATGTTCAATTCAACAAGTGTCGACTTTTTGTTTTTTTTTTTTAAATAAAACTTTATTGAATTAATGGAACACCGAGTCAAACGAAGGAAACTTTAAGAAGTTAATTCAAAAAAGGTTCGTTTTTTTTTTTTTGAGATTTAAAGTTCAAAGGTTGAACAATAAAATTTTTGTATTAATTTGTTTATGTACATAATAAAATTTGGTATAATTGTTAGAATAATGTTATATGGTCCTTAGTAAGAAACTAACCTAGTTAACCGACGGCACCGATGCGACGCTCGGTAAAGAATGATGTTTATTTAAAAAATTTATTATTATTTTTAAGTTTTTTTTGGAATTATCTATATAAAGTTTGGAAAGTGATTTTTGGCAGAATACTAGATATTACCCATCTACTACATGTCAAACAGATCTATATAAAATTGAAGTAACTCATCCAATTCTTTTCGAGAATTTTATAATATATTAAAATTTTTAATATAGTTATGCCTGTAACCTGGAATAGGACAGTATAAACAGGAGGTAGAATATTTATTTTGTTACACAATAAAACTAAATTGAAGTTCGAAGAGATATTGTAATTTATTTATTTTTAAGGAGTGGTGGGAGGATTGATTTCCACAAATGATTTCATATACAAAAACCTGTTTTGGTATCCAAATACCAGGTCAAGGTTTCAATTTAAGGAAGTGCCAATTTATAACAGTTTTGTTTATAAAGGTACCTTTTGTTTATTTATTCCCTTCGCAGTTGGACATACATATATCTACTTTTGGTACACATATATCTAGTAATTTGTTTCAAGTCGTGCAAAGCGCTTTCATGCACACCCACTTTTAATGGCGATTAACTGTTCTAAACTTTTATAAATTTTGTATTAGTACCGTCCTTCATAATTGACTTTAATTGCCTAAAATTCAAAATAATATACTATATCTACTCACTCCTCAATACTGTTATTTTAAGCGCGCAAATTAAAAAAAAAAAACTATACAAAGTGTGTGATCCAAAAATAATAAACATGGATTTAAAACGCAACGGATTTTCGTGCTCCACTGAGAACCTAGTTCCAAAACTTGGAATATCAATATAATATTTGGAAACAACAGAATATGTGCTATTTGGATTGGTTATAGGTCCTACATAATGATCTAATTGATCTTAAAATGGAGTTTAATTGCTTTGCACATGAACTGCGAAATGCAAATGCTAATAAATCTTTTATTTTTTATTTGTTTTAACTTTGCGACGCAGTGAATAAATGAACCGAATCAATCAACAAATTTAAATAGAAAATCGCGTAAGATTATTTTAAATTAGAAAATTTTGTATTTTAAAATTATTTACACGACCAAAAACGTATATCTTCTGCGAATTGTCAGACGTCAATTCGTAAGGAGTAGGGCGTATTCCACAAACTGACGAATAGAAAAATTCGCTTGAATTTACCCTCGAACTCTCACACTTTCATTTTTCTTGCTTAAAAGCCTTACGCAGAACGGGGAAAATTTTTTCTTTTCATTCAAAATTTTTCCCATGAAAAATTTTATCTTCAGTCTTTTTCCAGGCAGTTCACGCCCAAAATTGTGACGTTTGCACCCGTTGTGGTGTCAAGTCTCCACTAAATTTCGCCACGAAAAAATAATGTTCGAAGCATTATTATGCGGGAAAAATTTTGACAGGTCAATAATTTTGCACCATAAGCACAATCAACTATTGTTTGTTGATAATTTTACAAAAAGAAAACAAAATAAGAAAAATATTAATTTTGCGTGACTTTTCTAACGTTTTTGTAGAGATTATAGAATTGTAGAGATAAAATTTGTCTTTTCCCTATCTGCATACTAAGCTTTATGTTTTATGACAATTCGCAATTGTCAGCAACCACTCATGTGAATGGCCACATTCAATCCCTTACGTTTTACATCTGAAATTTAAGATTTCTGAATTTTTGAAACTGATGATGGAGCTTGCTCACTGAGATTTCTCTATTCCCTTTGAAATTTGACAGGTTGTTGAATAAAAAAAAAAGTACCGGAATAGATTAAATTTGAAAAATGATACTTTGTCTGCTTTAGAGAGATGCAAACTCTTTTGCGGTTATTATTATTGGTGTCCGGTTGGTTTTGGCTTTTTATTTTTATTTTGGGGACATTTTGATTTGGGGCTCTTTTTTTTTTTTTTTCTTGAAATCCTCTTTTTATTGTCTCATTTCCAAAGTCTAGAAAGGTAGGCTAGGTAAGGAGGTTAACCTATATTATTGATTTTTAAATGCTTGTTTGACATCTAGTGGAAGTTCATAACTGTCAAAATCTATAGGTTCCTACAGTCGAAAAATATTTCTTATGTTTATCGCTTATGGTTTTGGACTAGCTCCGTTCAATAATTTAATCGGCCAAACATTCGGTCACTATATTAATTGCATTAACTGTAGTCTCACTATATACAGTATTGCACGTTTTCGCCTAGAAATCTTAAGTTGCAAATCTAAAATTGAAAAATTCGCCTAAGTGGCATAGGCTGCAGATCGAGGTATACAGGCTGATAGCCAGACTTATTTAAAGTCAAGTTCACGAAGTGTTTATTATTCACTTCAAAATCAAAAGAAGAACAAGATTCCATTCTCAATTTTTACAACCATTTATTAACAAGAAATTACAAAATTTACAAATAAAATTTACTTTTCATTTTTAATTTAGCGCCATCAGGTACATATATACTGATGTGTTTGTATTTTTTTTTTTTTATATATTTTTCCTTTCTATTGTTTAATTAATTGTATACCTTGCTACACACTTTTATTTATTTTGTGTAAATTACATTCAATTAGAAACACTTTAAAAATAGACAAAAAAAAAAAGTAAATCGGAATGTTCAAAAAATGTAAAAATAAATTTAAAAAAGAACGAATGCAAAATAATCTGCGTTGAGGTGAACAACAGCAATAATTAGGAAAACCAACCCAAAAATAAAAGAAAACAAAAAAAAAAAAAAAAAATTACCATGCAAAAGTTGGAAAACCATCAAGTCTTACATAAATTTGCGAAAAAAAAAGATCTAAACTAAAAACTAAAAAAAAAAAAAAAATAGCAAACAAAAAAATAAAACGGTTTGAATTTTGTTCCGTTTTTATGATATTTTTAGGCTTTTGAGAGCCTATTTATTTTTGTTAATCATAGCTTAAGAATCAATGAAAAAAGAAGAATTTTGAACAACCATCGCTTCATACAATGCCGTAGCGCAACGTATAAGGGCTAGGCGGGCTTTGCCTCCCACGCATTTTTCTAATATATATGAAATCGATAGTAAAAAAAGAAGGAAAAACTTTAAATATAATCGAAAACAGAAATAATAAACAAAAATATTTTTGTAGTTTATTATTTCTGCTTTAAATTCGAAAAAAAAAAAAAACATTTAAAATATTTTTATTTTGAAGAAGCGAGGAATATTTAAATTTTATTTTTTTAAATTATTTACATTCTTCAATAACTTTTTGAATATTTATAAAAACTAATTTTAAAGAAGCAAAAGCAGTTGTGGTTATAATCTATTTATTGTATTGACCCACTTAATTTGGAACTTTTGGCCCATCAGTGTGATTTTAAAGTCCACTTGTAACCTCCAAGTGAGTCAGCGCTGATGAAATTTTCATAAATACCTTAAATTTACATAAATGTCTTGGACTACCCCCCCCCCCCCCACACAATTCAGAGTAGCTACGGAACTGTCTTCATAAGAAACAAATTTATGTATAGGCTCATTAATTAGGCTTCCTGGCCTGGGTTATATGTATAAATATAGTCTATATTGTTTTTTTTAACCTATACATTATGTTTTTTTTGATTTCTCAAGCTTTTTCTACCTTTTTTTCTCCAGTACTTATTGCTTTTGTACTTACAACAACTTACTTGAAATAATTTGCAAAACTTTTCGATCCAGATATAAATTATTGTGAACACGGCCCTGATAATTTATTTTTTGTAACAAATTCCTTCAAATGTTTGTTTTATTAATATAAATTGTATTCATTATAAAATATGTTTTTAATTGAAAAAAATAAATAAATTGTTCAGAACCTACAGTTTATTTTTATTGTTCATATTTAAATTTTAATTACCTATATATTCTTATTTTAATTAAATACAAAACTCCATTGTATTTATTCAGCGGTAAAAAAAATTAGAATGATGAAAAAATTTTAATTATTACCTTAAATAATATATATTTTTGTTTTGAAACCACAACCCAAGTTCTGTGAAATAGAATTAATTTTTTTGTGAGTGTGAAAAATCACACTTATCAGTTGCAAGTTCCTTTCGTTTTACCTTTTACTTATATATTTATTTAACCCTCCTCGCAGTGTTATGATCATGATACCTTGGAAAAAATTGCATTAAAAATTCGCAAACAAAAAAAAAATTAATTAGTGTACCTCTAACTTATTTTAGTTTTCTGTGAGTTTCCTAAACATTGTGACCCAAAAACATTTGAAAAGAAAACAGATAATAATTTTTGCATAAAGAAATGTTGCACCTTGTTGCTATTTTTTTTTATCTTTTTTTTTTTTGAATCATCCTGATGTTATTTTACAGTATACTTAAATATTTTTTTTTTATAAGTACATCAATTTCAAACGATTCATTATTGTTTCGTTGTGGATAAAGGGGATTCTTTATCATGAGGAGTTTTTCTTTTTTATTTCGGAGTTTGTTTTCAGAGCAGAGCACTGAGTAGACTCTGAGCGAATGGAGTAAACTCTTAGCAGAGTATGTTCAGAGCACTCCGATTTAATTATGAAACACACCTGAGCACTCAATTGTCATATCTGTCAAATAACATGGAAACTTTATAAAGTTGGCCGCGCTCAGTTTTTTACTCGGTCTGGACGCTCTTAACGCATTTTGAATGAAAAAAGAAACACAAATTCCAAACTCTCTGAGCGCTCTCTGAACTCAAAAAGAAACACAACATTTTTGTTTGACAGTTCGGGATCAGTTCTGAACTGCTCTGAACTAAAAAAGAAAAACGCCTATATGGACACAAGAAGTAGATGTTTGTTTTCATACAAGATAAGAGACGGAAGTAACATCACGGAAGTGACGTCACACCATATAGCATATTTAACAGCTTTTTCTTACTCTTCAAAATTAATTTATTTAAATGCTTAAAGCTTCATTTACACGACAGACAATTTGTCTTTTCTTCCTCCAGTTTTTGCCATATCATTTTTAAGAATTTTATTTATAAAAGTACTATTTATGCTATACCCTGCCCGCAGGGCTAGGGCCCTCCGACACCGTTGGGCATACCTTAGACTGCAAGTATTTTTTTTTTTTATTCAACATACACCCTATTTAAATTACAATAAACTGTTATAAAAGATGATTGTGACGTCCACGTCACAGAAATACCAAAATGCAGACTTGGGTGCGTATATTGAATAAGGGTGCCTTGTATAATATCTATGTGTACCTATTTATACTCTGTTCAACAAAAATTTCCAGTACAGGGCTTGCATAAACAAGTCCCTCTTTGAAGCTCTCACAGATAGTAGAACAATATTTTTACTAATTCTGATTAAAAATGTTTTTTTTAACGAAACATGTATTTTTTTAAGGATAACGAAAAAAATTGCATTACAATTTAATTCAATTTACAAAATGACATACGTCATTTTGTGAAAGTCAAGATTTGAGAGGAAAAACATGCTAAAGGTACATAAATGTTTTAAAATAACGTCATTTTATTGAAAGGGGCGGGTGGTATAATTAACTTATTTTTGCACGCCAGATACAAAATATACACAAAATGGTTCATTTCTATAATCATATTTTTGGGCAACTATTTAACAATAATTTGCAGGTCGTAGACACGTCCAGTGAGGGTTAAAAGCCATTCATAGCTTCACATATAAACAAACCATCATCATCGCTGTTCTGTAATACCCAACCAACAACTCTTACGGCCATATTCTTGACTTTCTTCAGAACTAGTTTAACCGAAAAACTAGATCTATAGCGGTTTCGAGTTTTATGTTTTTCACAAATTTGTATTACTTTGACATCTAAATCAAATTATTCATACATAGTTTGACATCTAAATCAAATCAATATTTTTTTTTGAGAAACTTAAAACTCGAAAACCCTATAGAACTAGTTTTTCAGTAAAACTAGCTTTTAAGAAAGTCAATAATATAGCCGTTAAATACTTAAAACGATGATAAAGAACAAGAAAATTATCCGGACGAAAGTTAGTACGAGCAAGAAATAAATGCAAATCAAAATAAGGAATTGTAGAGATTAAGATATTTTAAACTAAATGTTGTATAATTTTATGTTAAACTTCGAAATTAATCGGGATCAATTTAATCTTAAAAAAAATTAATATAAGACATTAACTGTTTTTTTTTCGTGCTTAATGGATTCCAATGAAATAAATGGTTTAGTCCGTTTTTAAGCTCTATAAAATGCAAATTTTTTCAGAATATGGCATACTGAGGCAATTATCTCTAAATCTTCCATAAATATAAAATACCTATAGACACCAAATGAAAAATTATATAGCAGAGAAAATTATTATTATAAAAAATATTTTCTTTGGGGAGGGGGTAGGTAAGCTTGAGTTGTTTGAATAAATTTATATTCAATGAAATACCACCAATTTTCACTTGCTTTATATAGGGCAAACAAAATTAAGGTTGTTATCAAAATAAACAGTACGATAATGGGGAGGTCCGAAAAAGTGGTTTTAGCCATACCATCCATGCGTTCGTCGGTCTATGCGTCTACTGAAATTTGATATTTTTTTTTTTTTAGAAAATTGCCTTATTTTTTTGAATAATTCGCGTAACTATATCTTTTGAATGGATCAACGAATTTTGTTATTCACACAATATTGGATTTAAAAATAATTGAAAATATATTTTGTAACAAAAAAAAAAAATTAAACAAAATGTTAATTTTTGCCTTTTTAACATTTTTTCATTACATTATTGAACCAAGAATCTTTACATTTTTTACAAGTGCATAGCTAAATCATAGTTAATTACAATTAAAAAAAATGACGATCACAAATCCAGCTATACGCGATTGCACCCCTGAATATAGATATAGGGAAAGTTGCGGGGTAAGAACAAAATTCACATTTATTAGTTAATTAAATTTTATGTTAATATATACATATAGTATACATATTAGGGTGGCGCTTATTTTGGCAATGTTCGAATATCTTTCGCCCCCCCCCCTCCCTCCCCTAAAAGTGATGAGGCTGACGTAAAAAATTCTGTGCAAAATTTCATTGAAATCGGTTAACGTTAACAAGTACCACCGAGCACTTAAAATTTCCCATACAAATTCCTGGTAGATTTTTAGTCTTTTACTAAAAAATTCCGCAAAATTGTAATTATTGGTGAATAAAAATGAAACTTGGTAAAAATTTTAAAAACATGGTAAATTGCAATGTACAAAAAATTGCAATGTTAGCTCAAAAGTTGCAACTATTGTTTTCTGATAATGTCGTAGTCTCGTTGACAAAAATATATTAGAGATTTTTAACGCGTTAATTTAACGCGTTAATTTACCTACCTCAGTGAAGATAAAAAAAACAGACAGAATATAAAGAACAGACTTCTGGGTTTAACAAAAAAAAGTATAGAGCATGACTTTGTAGTTGTTGCCGTTATTTTTTAATAATTTGTTTCTATTTCAAGTCGATTTTTTTACAAAATTGCCCCTCCCACCTTAACAGGGGGGAATTTACCCAATATCCTCTATAATTTTTTTTCTTGTATCCTGTAGTTTGGGTTGAGATAAAAAAATAAACGTATAGGAGGGGGTCTATTTTTCTTTGTTAAGGCGGGTGGGCAATTTTCTAAAAAATTTTTAAAAAAATTATTTAAAAAAAACAACGGCAACACTTACAATCCCATGCTATACGCTCCTGTAAAGCCAAATATACAAATTTTTATCCTGTTTTTAATAAAAAAAAGTTTTAGTAATTTTTTATAAAAAAATTATTTTTAAATTTTAAATTTTTAAATAAATAAAAAATTGTGTTCAAAATTACTTTGTTAAAAAAATTTGTTGGCAACAAACTAAGTCAAGGTTTACTCAGGTATCTGAAAAATATTCTTATTCCCTGCTTAGAAATCTGTGCCCTCCTCTACGCTCAGCTGAGTCCCCTTAAAACTATTCAAAAATCCTTTGTCCATTTTTTTTTTTTAGCCCAACAAAAAAAAACTAGGAAAGTAATCTGTACTAATTTCTTTACTAATTTACTAGTTTCCTATAAAATGTTGGTTGTTTTACGCGTATAAAACCAGTCATATTTGCCCTATTTCTATAAGGAAAATTTTTATAATAAAAACTAGTCAAAGGTTTCTCGACAAGAATGAAACAATCTTGAAATTTTTGTAGTTTTTACTATAATATTCTAGTTAAAGCTATTTTTAATCACACGAATTAAAGTTTAAGCTGGAAAAACAAGCTAAAGCTTATATTATCTGTAGCGTAGGCTATTTTAAAATAGCTTTTACTAAATGCCATCTTTCACTAGTTATATAGCTTGAGCTAAGTTTTATTCACGCAAAACCTAGATTTTACTTAAAAATCCAAGTTTTAGCTTTAGCTTTTTTTTTATGCACAAGACCCATGATTCCCTATTGACTGCACTACAAATTTCTATTTCTTTTATTGATTAGATTTTGCACTTACTTCACTGATGAAATAAAATTAATTTTCTCTTCGTATTTAATATTTTGTTTACACATCAGACAATCGTGGGAACCGCTTTGCCATTTCCACCATGCGTTTACTTAGGTACTATTATACGCTCACAATTTTGTACATAATAATGAATTCAAATATATTTTTGAAAATAAATCATAAAAAACTTTGGTGTAGAAGCTATAAGATTCAAAGGGAGTCAGATTATATTTTCAAATAATTTCTTTCTTTCCGTATGACTTGAAAATTATAAAATATATAGAGTTGGCTTGATTTTGTTCACAACTAGTTTTTTTTGTAATATGGATTGACAAACATGATTATGGTTCGAAAAATTCATTTCTAGCCTCAATTTGCTGCCCGCATAGAAAAAAATTACTATTCCAGTTATCAAGACACTCATAAAATAAAAGCGTGGAAAAAATAGTAGGATATTAATTTCATGTCTTAATTAATATTGGAGACGAAAATCACTTTACAAATGTTTTTTTTTTTTTTTTTTTTTTGATTATTTAAGAATTATGTTGCTTAATATTTTTTGGTGGATGGGTGAATTTAATTAAGATGTACTCATTTTTTTGTGAGTTTAGAGATAAACAAAATGGCCAGTGGAAACTTACATACTACTGTCGAAAATTTAGTCCGTATATTTATACATTGGCGACTTTGATATGATATATTTTTTTGTAGTTTTGGACATATGTAATTAGCCGTCACTGTATGATTATTTTAATAGTCTGCTGGCTGGTTTTCTTTCTTTTGTATTTGTTATGATATTTCTGTTTTACCTTACATAGTTTTTGTTTTATTTAACAAACATTTTTTTTTCTTAAAATTGTTAATGCGATAAATTGGAAAGAATACTTAGATTTAGTATGATACTAAAAAGATAAAATAGGCATTTGGCGATTCTAACTTTAGTAAAATGTTAAAAAGATAATACGGTGCTAACTCGTTTAAAAATTGGAAAAGCCTGTTTTTAAGCTAGCATCATACTAAAAATTATTTAACATCATACTAAATCGTTTAAAATTTTGCGCCATTGTATCTAACCAAACAATTTTTGTCTAATTACATTACTCTTTCCCACTGGACCTTTAAGAGAGAGTACGTGTGTGACCCACATTATACACAAATCTAAGGTAATTGCGCAGGTTATATCAAAATTAAAACTGACAGAATTAAAAAAAAAAAATCGTTGTTCGAGTGCCCCCAAAATCTTCACATCGCAATATTAAAAACAACAACAAATATCGACATTTGTCAAATAAACGGGCACTGGATCCACCATTTTCTATGATTATGACAGATGTGGAGAATAGAACAAAAATGAATAATGTCCTTTGGCTATAGGTTTAATCACGTCAAAGAGAAAAATTGAGAAAAACAGGAAGGAAGCAACTTCCAGAAGACAATGAGTTCTTTTTTGCCGAAAACAGATGCGCAGCTTTTTCCAATGCAGCGAAAATAAATTTACAGAGGTTCTTATGAGAGCTGACATATTCTAGGCTCTGCATGCAGCCTTTGCTGCACGATATCTCTATTTCTAATTTCGCTGCATGGCAAAAAGCTGCACATCTGTTTTGGGCTTTACTATATGGGTATTTACACTTCCAGTCCACAGATAGATGAGTTTCCTGCAGAGATTGTTGAAAGTGGTATAATTTTTCTCTTGCTGGGAGAGGTTTATGTTGGAGAATGGAACCAAATATACTCGCATTGCAATCCAATTTATCTTCGTGTCCATTATACCCCACATATGCCCATTATGCCTCAGCACCGGGGCATAATGGGCAAATTGAATGACTTTTTCAAAGTAAAATAAAATGCACGACTGGGTCGCACGAATTTGCTCTTGTAGTAATAGTTTCATCGAATTTTGAAGATTGTATAATGTAAAACATAATAATTAATAAGTATATATGTATTTATCCATTTAATAAATTTAAGAATAAATATTTTAATATGGATGAAACACGTTCTTTAAATTGATAAAACAAGTACTTAAAATGTTTTAATCTCGGAATGAAGAACGCCATTTTAATTCTTGAAAAAATGTGAATTTTTTTTAAAATCGTTGGATCAGTTTTCTTATAAAATAATTTTGTATTATTAAATTTCTTGATATTTTTTTAGAAAAATATTTGGTATGCCATTTGTAAGAATATAATAATATACAAGACCACAATTTAAAAAAAAATTCATCCACCCGTTTTCAAAAAAATGATTTTTCAAAAAAAAATTTGAACGTTTTTTTTAAAAAATCCAAAAAATTTGTTTTTGAAAATAATTGTATGCAGTATTATTCACTTGATATGACCTCCTACGTAAAAATTTTAATCAAAATCGGTTGAGCCGTCAACGAGAAAATCGAAAATAAAAAAAAAAGAAAAAAAAACGGTTCTATGGCAGGTACCGTTTATAACAGTTTTTGGTCAAATTTTGTTTCACCAAAATATAGACCATACCACTTGTAGTACACACAACTAACTAAATTTATTTAAAATGGTCCTATGACAAGTACCGTTATTTTTTGAGCTAAATAAAAAATCTCGATTTCACCCAACAATCTTATGCTCCAAGTTTGAAGAAAATCGCTTCAGGGGCTTAGGCTGTAGTTCGAGGTACAGACAGACATACATACATACAGACATACAGACAGACATACAGACAGACAGACGGAATTGCGCGACCCACTTTTTTCGTGTTCTCAATCATCGTAATGTCAAGTTTGATTGTTATCTCGAGCTCGATTTTTTGCACGAATTCATAACATGCCCTATAGTACCCACATACATACATATATCTCAAAAATGTACCAAATAATTTATTTTTTAAAAACTGTATTTCATTTACTTATTCATTAATAAATTTTCTTTGTAATAAAAGTTCTTAATAAATTCTTAATATGTTTTTGCAGTTTTTATTAACAATAAGCCTTAAGGGCCCCGTTATGCCCTACGAAAAAGATAAAATAGGTATTTTGTGATTTTATTTTAATAAAATGTTAAAAAAATAATACGATACTAACTCGTTTAAAATTTGTAATATCCTGTATTTAGCCTCGCATCACATTATAAATGCTTTTCGATCAGCTCTAAGATGCACCGACAAAAAATATGAAAAAAATATGCACTCCTAATATGTACTGTACATACATACCTACCTAATTGCCCAAACATATCTTTTCTTAAAAATATTTGTTAACAAAAAATAAATTTGATTATTCTTATGCATATAAGAAAACAAATAAGAACATTCTAATCCACTCCAAACCTCTAGATTGAAAATTCAGAATTAATAAAACTAAAATAAAGAAATATTTTTTCAACAAGATGACGATGAATATGAAAAGATAAACAAAATTGAAATACATAAGTTCATCAGTTCATCTTGATAATTTATGTGTTGTTTGACAAACTGCAAATGCTTTACCGTTTACCTTACCTACCTTTCTAAATTAAACCGCCTACTCTTCATTTCAATTAAAAAAAAAAAAAAATATACACAAACTTCTTTTTTTTTGAATTTTGTTCATCAAAATTGAAATTTGATTAATGAGAGGAGAAAATTATTAAAAAATTATGAAAACCTATTTAAAAATCACTTGAACTCACTGCTCTTCAAGAGATGTTACTTTTTTTTATTGTTGTCAGGTAGGTACTTCAAAATAACTATGAAAAGTGTGGGATACACTTGAAGATGTGATCAATTCAAAAAATGTCTGACTTTTTTTTTTTTATTGTTTTCCCGCTTTTTTTTTTCTTTTTTATAAAAAAAAAATAATGTCAGAACAGAAAATATGTCAACATTATGTAAATAGAAAAAATTGAAATCCTAGAGTATTGACCATCAGAGCTGCTACGAGAGCTGAAGGGAATAGAAATAGACTGGTTTCTTAGAAGAAAAAAATATGAAGAAGATTCCTATCAAGGAAATAATTGAGGCTCAGAAGTTTTACCGAAAAAAGGTAAAACCAAAAGGCAAAAAGAACCTGTCGAGGCTATATATAGAGTTAAACCCAGAGCTTTTAAGGACGATCAAAGGAACATCACCGGTCAATGCTGATGTATATGCCAATGAAATTAGTAGGATAGTTTTTGAGAAGTCCGAAAATAAGGTCGAGACCGTAAGATTTGCACTTTTAACTAGCGTAATCCGTTTAAGCTAATAATTGAAGAACAACTAAACGAACAAACATATTATTTTTTATTCATTGAGATCTAGATGTTCCGAAGATACAGGGTGGGACAAAAGGTATGAACCTGTTTTAAAGGGATGTAAAACAAAAAAAAATTCAACTTACAGAAATTATGTTTATATTGTTTAATTCAGTACAGAATCTAGTTATTTTTAAATTAGGTTTTAAAGATGATATCATGTAGGTGGCAATCTTGAAGGCAAATTCTGAAGTTTTCAACCGCTCTTCTGCACATTTCAATGGGTATTGCCGTAACTTCCTCTCTGATTCTGTCCTGAAGTTTTTTTTCAGGGTTTAAAACTTTTTCCTTTATATACACCCAAAGAACAAAAATCACAAATGCTCAAATCTAGTGGGCGCGCAGCCCCCCCCCCCCCCCCGTCACCCCTCAAAGAGACGAGGCGCTGGGGGAACACTTGCCTCAATCTGGCCATTGAAATCCTAGCAGTGTGGGATGTAGCCCCGTCCTGTTGGACCCAGATGTCTTCCAGATTAGTTGCTTCACTCAATTCTTCCAGCTCGGGTTCAAAAACTCTTCCAACATTGTCACATAGCACACAGCGGTGACAGTGACGGTTCGCCCGCATTATCCTCGAAAAAGTTAGGACCAATTGCCGAAGGAGTTGCTGTTGAACCAGTGTTTTCTAATGTCCTAGCCCAACGTCTAATTGCATTATCGCCAGGGACGTTAGCCCCCAACAGAGATATTGAAGTGCTGTCGGAAAGCTCTCAGCGTGGCGATAACAGAACGACCAATTTAAAAAAAAGCCCTAACAGCAAACCCACGATGCTCTCCCGTCCAAACCATGGTTGCTACTGAAAACTAGACTCTCTCACTGCCACAACGAGACCCCTCCCCTTTTTCCACCACAACCACAGGCCGAGCGCCAGCCGGTCAAAACCAGTTCATACCTTTTGCCCCACCCTGTATTATTATATGTCAGAAGCCGTTGGGAAATTAAGTGGAAAAAAACTGTAAAGATAAAACTTTCAATAAAAGTGTTGAAAGAATTTAGCTATAAACTCGGCCAAAAAGAAGTTATAAACAAAAAAGAAAATAATTATATTTTTCGAAAGAATTTTTTTGACGATTTGTTTACGATGATCGTTTTCTCGTTACTGTAACTTTTTAACAGTTAATACTACAAAAAAAAGTGAAAAGCATTTTTTGTTGAAAATTACATGGGCTACAAGATTGGGGAATACAGTTTTTCTCTAACACAAACTGTTTTTGAAATATTTGCAAAAAAAAAACTCCTGTTTTCATGACATTTTGTCCATTTTAAGAGATCTTTTTTAACTTTTCACTTGCTGCAACTTTGTTACGGTTAATGCTACAAAAAAACCGAAAAGTCCATTTTTATGGGAAATCACCTCAGCTACAAGATTGAGCAACTAAACTCTATCACAAACCGTTTTTGAGATATTTGCCAAAAAAAACCCATTTTCAAGAATGTTTGCCCTTTTTTTAAAAGAATTTTTGACTTTTTGATTCGCTGTAACTTTTTAACGGTTAATGCAACGAAAAAAGTGAAAATGCATTTTCGTTGGAAATTACATGAGCTACAAGATAGGTGTATAAAATTTTTCTATGACAAAACATTTTTGACATATTTGCAAAATACTCCCATTTTCATGACATTTGGGCTATTTTAAGATATTTTTTAACTTTTCATTTGCTGTAAATTTTTAACGGTTAATGCTACGAAAAAACCGAAAAGACCATTTTTATGGGAAATTTCAGCCTCTAACTAATTATTTCCTTTCTTTGGCATTTTTTCGTCTATTCTCACTGGACTATTAGCGAAGAAGCATAATCTTATCTAACAATTCAAAACTCTTGCAATACTATGTATGAAGTAACAACATGGTTTTGCAAGAAAAAAAAAACCTTTGTCGTCTGGCTTATACCGAGAAGTTTATTGATTGAGACCCAAGTTCAAGCCCAGTGCCTTTGGTAAGTAGGCAACTTATAGAATAAATGATTTCAATTTGATAAAGTTTTTGGTTTTAATACTTTAGGTTCAACGAACTTTTGCTTATCTGTCTATATCTATCTATCTAAAGGCCAAACCATCTCCAACACAGCTCTTTTCAAAGACAGACAAAAGAAATATAAAAAAAAAAAAATCCTCCTCATGAAAGGATCCAATGAACAATTTATTTTAGCTTTAACGAAATTGGAAGAACTGACTTCATGCGATCCCTAGATCCGCCTTGATATTCATTTCCTTAATTTTTTTTTTTTTTGGCTTTTTTCTTTAAATTCTTATCGATTATAGGAATCAAATTTACTTAGAACAGAAATTAAGCAAAACTCTCAAACGAAAAATGAATGAAAGTGCTCCAGCAGCAGCACCACCGACATCAGCAGCAAGCATAGCAATGTCCAATTGTGTTACACACACAAACAACCAGCATCAGGATGAGGATCATAGCGCATCAGGAACAGAGAACAACTCAGTTACAGGGCCAGGAGAGAAGAAGAATCGATTTCTTAAGATTCATCCGTCGACTGTAATTTGAAAAAAAAAAAGAAAAAACAAAAAGAATAAAATTAAGACCACCGAGCAGAAACATCTATAGACAAAGTCTAAGGGCGGGCGGTCTGCACTGCGCCCATGTGCAGCAGGGCAGCAGCGACGGCATTTGCGCTGCTTTTGCAAAGAAAGCTTCCATGTAATATTTTTATTTATTTTTTTTTTTTAATTTTGAGATATATTTTCGCTGGATGGTGGTTGTTGTTGCTTGGCTTGTTCTTTCGGGTTGCTATTTCGATTTCATATGAGAAAAGAATACCTGTGCGCATTTGCATACCACAAAGATGCAGGCAAGGGCCAAAGACAGACCAGGGACAGGCGCAGGTACAGCGATGGGGAACGCGCGCGCTCAGGCACAGATAGACAGATAGATAGATAGATAGATATACTTGTACAGAGAGATATAGAGTATCTGTGACGTATGTGCATTTAAGAATCGATTTTTAATTGCAAGAAATATTGAGAATATTGTAGAGACATTAAAAGATTTATGCTATAATTCATTCCCGATCTTTTTTTTTTTTTTTTGCGCGCGCGTTCGATTAGTATCTGGTTTTTTGTGTTTTTGTTGAGTTTTATTAGTTTTTGTTTTTGAATCTTGTTTTTTTCAAAGAGAAAGAGATTATCCATCTCTATTCATTCTGTATCTTTGTGATGTAGTTTTTTTTATTTTGTTCTTGTGTAATTTTGTTTTGTATATGTTTGTGCGCCCTCTGCGCGCGCACTCAAAATGGCAATTCAATATGTTTATGGATTAAGTGCATTTTTGCTATTGTAAGAGGCTGACTATAGGGACAGCGGAGAGATGAAGCTTAAAGATTATAGGCTGGTATTCCTTTAAATATACAAGAACAAAAATATTGAAAGAACAAAAACGAAAAAAAAACACAAATGTACTTCGAATGAACATGAATTTAGATTTTGTTACCAAACGGCACTGGCACTGATGAGATAAGATTATATTCTTTTTGAGTATGTCAGGCATCTCTTTGTATAATTCTATAACTTTATGTTTTTCGTAGTCTCCAAGAAAGGATTGGTTTAGATAGAAGCCACGTTTATTATCTACGGATCTGGATCAGGATCATTTTTTAACACGTTATACAAAAACAATTCAGGCTTTTGCTCTCTATCTGGATCTATTTAAAAGACCCAATAATTAATTCTTAATCTAGCGGGTAGATGGCTTTTATGGTAAGGTAGTGTTAATTGCTGTGTAAAGAAAAAAGACAGGAAGAGTTAAAAATAAATTTTGGTGGCACAAACGGCTCATGAAGAGCCAGGGCCTAGCGACTAACAACTCTCAACCATTCCTGTGTGCGTGTCTGCAGGAATAGAAGGGACCTACAGTTTATTGCCCAATCCGAACGGCTAAGGTCAGCGGCACTTTTCTATGACAAGAGATACTCTTGGAGGATTTGTCACTTCCTCGCAAGAGGTAGCAGCTCCGAAAATAAACTTAAGGTGAAAGCGGCTGGTATTGAACCTAGACCTCTGGCATGACAGTCTAACGCACTAACCATTACGCCACGGGCTATACTACAGCTATTAGAAACATTAATTATAGTAATGTTTAGTGCTGAAATTTGGCCACCAAGAACGTATTAACCGATGAGACTTTTTTTGTGGGATTTTTTGAAATCGCAGGTTCATGCCAATAAGGCGCAATCGACTGATGCTCTCAAACTCAACATAACCCAAGCCATCGCTCAAATTCAGAGTCAATAACAATTGGACCTCTCAAATCAATGCCACACGCCGTGCAAAGCCGCAAAGCCTACAAGGCTTTCTTTTCTCTTTGCTTAGTACTATTTTAAGCTTAAAAGAAGCTATAGAAAAACTTTTCTGGCCTTTTCGATTTTCGCATGTAAAATATGAAGTGAAGTGATTCAACACTGATCTCCCCTGCTCCGAGTTTTCTGTAGACTCGGAAATTTGAGACAAGAAAATCTAATTCATAATTGAAGAAAAAAATCTATAAAATAGGATAATTATTTTTTTTTAATAAATTATGAATAAAAAATGCATAATGGAAATTTTGTTAAGAATAATTTTTAACCCTGCCGATGTTATATTAATTCATCTAAAACGAATTATTTTATTGACGTGACAGCACGTAAAGAACTATGATCAAGTCACTTACAACTGTATCATTCATTTTACCCCCTTTGCCTTCCCGCTGGCCAAGGATTTACTATCGACGGCCCTGCATATAAAAAACATACGTATGTGCTTGAAATTTCATTGAAATCTTAGGAGCAGTCGAGAATCACTTTTAAAGGGCACGCGCCAAGGTCGTCATCATAGTCATCATCACCCGAACAAACTACAAATAAGTATCTACAACTTTAAAAGTGATTTTGATGATGATTGGTCAAAGAAGCCAAAGAATATAAGTTTAAAGACGCAAGAGGCAATTTCTACATGTCGACCTGGTGGACACTATCCCATCACAAACAAAAAAGAACAAGAGTGTGCTGACGGCAGGCAGGGGAAATTGCCTACCTATATCTGAGGTATAAGCCAGCCCTGAGCCCAGGATTCATCCGAAATGTGCGTGTTGTGTACTATTATTGTATTGTTTGTATGTTGTATTATTTCAACGAGCCATAAGGCCCTATATTGTCGTTTTTGTAGGCTACTATGCATCGTGTGATTGCCTATGACTTCTGTCTTGAAAAGGGATAGTTATAGGAAGATTTATTGATATAATATGCTTATAGGTACTCTAAATGAATTAACTGGCATTTATGTAGTCACATTAGAAATAGAAATATGTACCTAATATTTTTTAATCGCCCATGGATGAGGCACATTTTTAATTGTGGCGATGTAGGATTCAAATGAGGTAAAATATACCATTTTACAAGCCGCTCTGTAAACTTTAACGATCGTATTTATAAACGTTGTCTAATTTTAGACAGCCGTTCAAGTTATAATTAAATTTTTATATAATTTTTGCAAAATTAATCTAACTTTTTATCTAACTTTGGACAACGAAATCGATTGTCTAAACCTTGTCAAATGCAATACATATATATTTTTTTTTATTAAATAAAGCATATTTCCGACCGTTTCCGTTAAAATCTATTTTGAATCAATATAATAGTCCCGTTTTATTATCTACGGATCAGGATCATCCTTTGAAAATAAAATAATACAGATTATTGAATGAAATGTTTTATGAGCATCTCCTGTTTACTTACGTTTTGTTTATTTTCAATTATTACCTATCTCTTTTCTTTACACTGCAATTTACACTACCTTACCATAAAAGCCATCTACCCGCAAGACTATGTATTAATTTTTGGATCTTTGAAATAGATCTAGGATCCCAAATTTTTTTTGTATTATGTGTTAAAAAATGATCTTGATCCAGATTCGTAGATAATAAAACGCGACTAATAAATCAACAAGTCCAAAATTGAAAAGTGTTATAAAAGTCTTCTACAAGGCAGATTTTTTTCAATTTAGAATTTGATGATGATTTTATCCATTATGCTGTCACTTTTATAGCAGAAATAATGGCAATTTGTCACTTGTGTAAATGCAAAAAATGATCTGAATGGATCATAATGAAAATGATGTTAAGCTGATGGAAGAATGGGGCAATCTAAAGCGAGATTGAAAGAATTTCAAGGCGTTTTCAATATTGTTGATCATTTTTTGGGAAGTTGGCTTGATAAAGACAAAGAGTATAGGTCGTATTTTGGTGGTTGTTCCTGTGAATTTTCGTATCTGGGTTGGATTTCTCGCGTTACGTGTGTAAATTGTGCTGGAATTTTTTGCACATCAAAATAAGATACCTATAAAAACTAAACCTTACCTACTTAATTATCCACGAACAGAAAAAAATCGTAGAAAGAGTGTATTCGAAAGCTTAAATAAGATCTAAATCAAGGAAGGGGAAGGTGGCCTAAAATGGCCCATCAAGGTAAAATGGCCACCTCGCTAGAAATAATAGAATCGAACAGAATTAAAAAGTTTTGTGAACACAATTCTTCAGTTTATCTGGCAGTACCGACATACATGAAATGTTAGCAACTTCAAGATAATGTTTTAAATTTGACAGGTCAAACCTTTTCTAGCCATCTTCAAAAGTAGACTTTATACAGTTTTTTGAAAAATGTGTTGACAAAAAACTCTATAAAAATACATTTAATTTTGAAGAAAGCAGTAAATGCATGTAAGTATTAATTATTTCCTATTAATTTACTGAAATTTGTTGGCCTTTCGGAATTTAAACTTGGTCGGAATTAAAACTTAAATAAAAAAACCCTAAACGGGCAAAATGGCCAACTAAGCACTCGGCTAAAATGGCATAGTGTGCCATTTTAAACTTACACTTACAATTTAATTTTTTTATAGTGAAAATAGTTGGAAAATTTTAACGATCTACAGAAACGCAATCCTGGACTGAGGACGAAATTTTAACGATCTACAGAAACGCAATCCTGGACTGAGGACGAATTATCAAAAGCCCTATAGAAACAAATAGGCTGGAAAAAAGTATGCAAAACATTCGGAATTCCAAAATTTTGAATAGCTTACAGAACGGTCCACCTTTTTCAAGCTAATGGAAAAAGAGCTTGCCTTTAGAATCACGTATGTTTGGACTCACTCATGGTTTTGCTCAACTTGCCTGGTTGGTTTACTTGCAAGAATAAAATGGCATACCAGTATTCCATTTTACCCGGGCAATTTTTATCGTTGGAATTTGAAGAAGTTTTTAAAATTAAATAGGTACTTTTAATACTTTTTGTAACTTTTTAAACTCATAAAGAGAAAAAGTATAAGCGTTTTTGATTAAGCTTTGAAAAGAATATAACATTTAAGTTTGAATGTCACTTTTTTTCCGGGATTTGGGACATTTTCCTTAGAGGGGTCATTTTAGGCCACCTTCCCCTAATAAGAATAGTAAGTGGGAGAAATGGCAGAAGAAATATTTGATTCACTTGTTATTTCACGAGAAAAAGAAAGATATTTCCAATTTCAATAGTTCAGTCAGCAAAAAAAGCCAATGCAAAAGTCCTAGACGCCCCTGAATAACCAACTAACACAAGCTTTTTTTACAGTTTTTTTTTTTTTCTTCCAAAAATCAAATCAAACTAACTAAGTAGATATACTCGTGGCTAGTTAATTTCAATTAAGATGTATAAATTACCGCCAAATAAAAAAGTGCGTGTATCTACAATTTGTATCTCCAAATTTATCAACAAATAAAAAACTCTCAAATGTGAATACAGAATCAAAAATAAAATGAAAAAATGCCGAGATGAGATGATATTTTTTGTTTGTCTAATAAAAAAAAAAAAAAAACAGGTCAAAGTGAGGAAAAAGTTGATATAAATTAAATATTTCGGCTTGTGTGTGGCACACCCAATATACCCAAAAGAATTGAAATGGAAACGCAACGTCTTGAGAAATTAAATTAATCCCGGAGGCGGGATTATGATTTTTTTATTTTTTTATCTTCACAGTTTTAAGCTTATGATGATTCGTGTACCTTTAGGTACATTTAATTGTCTTTTTTATTTTCGATTTTAATCGAACAAAAAAAAATTTAGAAAAAAATTGTAAAAATTGTGACACAAAGTAGGTAAGAAATAGACAAATAATAAATCACGATTTTTTTTTTTTTTTTGATTGTTTGTTTCATATGTGTGGAAAAATAAGAATTGAAGGACACACAATTTATTGATGAAGCTTAAAAGAGGTATGTACTTGTACATATTTTAATTTTTTTTTTTCGAATATTTTGTAGATAATCTTTTCATCAAAAAACATTATATCCATTAAATGCATGTTTACTTTTTATATACAATGTACACATATACATTTAAAATCTATGTATGTATGTAGATATACATAACGGATTCGTTATGCCAAGTAATGGATTCGTAAACCAAGAACTCGAGATTTTGATCAAACTTGAAATTAGGATAAGACGGGAGCAGTGGGTCTCGCAACTCTTTTCGTTCGTCTATTTGGATCAGATACAATATCTGTTATATATAAATTTCTTTAGGAATAAGCTTTCTTATTTTTTTCGTTCCCCAAAAATTATTGTCAATAAACCTCCTCAAATCATTTTTTTTTTCACGAAAATTTTTGACAAATTTTAATGGAATATGTTTTGTAAGCCGCAATTTCCTAAACAAATAATTTTTAGATTAAAAAAAAGTTTATTTTTTTTTTAGAAATTGAATAGTTATTAAAAATATAACGATTAAAATAATTTTTTTTTATACAAAAGCTTTAATTTTATTGCATATCGATTTAAAAAAAATGTTTTTGGATTTAAAGAAAAAAAAATAAATAAACCGCTCTGAAAATTTTTTAAATTTCTTAAGATTTGTTAAAGAAATGAGGAATCCGGCATAAGGAATTGTCTCCTTAAATTCCACGGATGGATCACTTGAAGCTGAAAGGTGCCTTTTAATAGGAAATAATGCCACTTTTAGAGTAGCAAAGTGGGACCCGAAAAAACACCTAATGCTGGATTTACACTATTGGAAGATAACCATATTTCCTGACATTATATAAACGCATTTTCTGTCAGTGCGAATGGGACAGTACAGTACAAAAAAAGTCGAAAAAGTAAGTCCAATGTAAACACTGTCATACAGTTTATTCTTAAACGAAAAATGTATTTCTGTGATAACATGGCTAAAAACCGAATGATTCAAAAACTTTGAGTTCTTGTCTAACCTATCTCATATTGAACACATATCTACATATCTTTGTGGAAGCACTAGTTTTGCCAATAAATGCCTATAAGTAAAGTACAACAGGAGTGGTTGAGAGTTGTAAGTCACTAGGCCCTAGTTCTTCATGAGCTGTTGTGCCATCAAATTTATTTATTTTTTAAGATTTCAAAATTCTAGGTGACTTGAATTGAACCATATAAATTCAAGTACTTGCGACACATAGATACATTAAAAGTTAACTCAAACGGAATGAGTAAGTACAAACAGAAAAATACTCAATCCCTCTCACAACTCTTGTTCTTATATTCTCAGAAATGTAACTCTATATTTTTTTTGTTTTTTTTTTAATCAAATCTTTTATTGATTGTAACAAATCTCTCTTGTGTGTTTGCGATCAGATTAAAAAATTATGTAGATCAATTTTGTAATAGACATGAAGAGCCAAAAGATACATTTTATTGATATAAAGCGCGCATGCGCGCATATTAAACTCAAAGACGTTAACTTATATCAAAAGGAAAGAAATGCAGGAAAATACGAAATATCTAAAAAAAAAAAAACTAAAATAAATAAGTGCGTATATTATGATCCTTCTTTTCCTGTCCGAGAGCTTGCATTCAAATAGCTCACGCTCAATGTAGGTACGTCGTTGTCGTTTGTTCATAGTTCAGCCAAACTCAACGTGTAGTTCGAAAAAGTACAAAAAAAAATTAAAAAAAAAAAAAAAGAATTAATAGCAAATTTACATATATTTGAACGTTCTGCCGTCATCATAATCATTGTCGTTGTCGTTTTCTGCAGCGAAGTTTACAGTGGGACATTATGTAAAAAAACGTGAGATACACACAAGCTCCATACAAGTCGAAAACATTCTTTGTACGCGTCTTTGATGAGACGCTTCGTGTGCAGAAGGCCTTAGCCATATTTCAGCAGTACATTAGAAAACAAAAAATAGCACCTTTTTTAAAACAGTATAATATTTTTAGGCCGTGTGTAAATTGGATTAAAATCGTGTTAAATTTTATCTAAAAATTAATTGTCTGACTAATTAATCTGTACCTATGTGAAAACGTCAAAATTTAATCTGGGATACAATTTAATTTAGTAGCCCGTGACGTAATAGTTAGTGCGATGGACTGTCATGCCAGAGGTCTGGGTTCAATACCAGCCGCTTTCACCTTAAGTTTATTTTCCGGGCTACTGCCTCTTGCGAGGAAGTGACAAATCCTCCAAGAGTATCTCTTATCATAAAAAAGTGCCGCTCACCAGCCGTTCGGATTAGGCAATAAACTGTAGGTCCACTCCATTCCTGCAGACACGCACTCAGGAATGATTGAAAATCAATTTTTTCATCCAAATCTGTCAAAACACCGATTTCGACAATTTGCGCCTTCCAATGGGCAAAAAAAATGATTTTTTTCGGAATAAAAATCAATTTAGCAGATCTGGATTTTGCGGCAGATCTAGACCTCTCTTTTTACTAACACCACTATAGACCACACTGACAACACAAAGTCCACAGACACGAATAAACACTAATATGTACCATGAAAAAAAAAAATTTAAATCTGAAATCGTATTCCATTCGCCACGAAAAAAATCAAATTTTAGACAGAAATCTGAATTTACCAAAGGAAAAACCTATAACTCTCTCACCACTACAAAACTGGGGCTAAAAGTAAGTTAACCTAATCTCTCAACTATATACTCACTTATTTTTTGATCCTTAAATTTAAAGGCTTTATTTTAAGCCTTAAGCTGCCCACAGTAAGATGATGGTCTAGAGGAGAAGTTTGGCTCGTCTATAGGGCAATCCAATGCAAAGGCAAACAAAAACAACAACAACGACGAACAAATACTGGACGCATATCTACATGAGTGTAGTTAACCCAAGATTGAGATTATTACTATATTACTCGCTTTTAATCAATGAAAAGGTAATAAATTAATTTTGTAGAGATACAAACAAAATAAATAGAACGATGAACATTGGGAGGCTGAGGAGAAGTACGAGGCAAACTCTATAGGCTCGCATTTGTGGGGTAGGCCATAATTGCATATGAATATAGCAACAACAGCATACAGACGAAAACTCCAAAAGTGTACCTTCTATTTAAAAAAAAAAATATGCAGATCATGAAGTTCCTTTCTATCTTTTTGTTGTGAATTCTTCTTGTTTTCATATTCCATTTCCATGTTATTTTCTTCGTTTTTTTTTTTGTTTTGTTTTTTATTTGATTTCTTTTATTTTGAAGAACGTTATTACAATTTTTTGTTGTTGTGTTCTTTGGATGGCTATAATATATACCACTACCACGACCACCACACTGCACTACAATAGTGGCATGCATCTTCTGAAAGGAAATGCATAAATCTGGATTCATTGACAGCTTTTTAAATGGAATAGGATTTTAATTTGCCTATCTTTTGCTCTCCACACGTCGCGCCGCGCCGCCGCTTAACCTCCCCCGACTGTGTTTTGTTGCTCTTCATCTTGGAGATTTGTATAAATTTTAATTTTTGTTTGTATCTTTTAAGTATTGGCTGTCAATGATTTAAAATTAATGCAATTAAGCTTGATCGTTCCAGAGACAATTTGTATGTACATATTTTGGAAATTTGTAACAATAATGGCAATGATGCCGATGAAGGCGATCCTTAAGAGGTGTGACTTTTGATTGCATAATAAATCAATTTTTTGATTGAAATCTTAATTTACCAATGGAAAACTGCATAAGATTTCAATCAAAAAATTGATTTAATTTGTGGCGAATGGAACACAATTTTAAATTGATTTATTTTTGTCACTGTTTTTGTGCATTATTGCTTCTATGTCAATATTGCAAAAAAATCTTCATTCCTCGATTTACTTTTAGAAGAGAAATATGAACTTTGATAAAGTGGCCGGTTCATTTTAAACTACTTTTTAATGGACTGCTTCCATTTATTTAATGTAGTAACCCGTGGCGTAATGGTTAGTGCATTGGACTGTCATTCCAGAGGTCTGGATTCAATATCAGCCGCTTCCCCTTCAATGGGGTTTTCCTTTGGTAAATTCAGATTCTTGCCTAAAATTCGATTTTTTTCGTGGCAAATGGGGTACGGAGTATAGTGATGTTAGTAAAAGAGGGGTAGATCAAGATGAAAAATCAATTTTTTTTGCCCATTGGAAGACGAAATTTGGTGTTTTGACAGATCAAAAAAATTGATTTTTTTGAACCATTGGAAAACCCCATAAGTTTCTTTCCGGGCTACTGCCTCTTGCGAGGAAGTGACAAATTCTCCAAAAGTATCTCCTGTCACAGAGAAAAGGACCTTAGCCGTTCGGATTCGGCAATAAACTGCAGGTCCCTCCATTCCAGCAGACACACACACAGGAATGGTTGAGAGTTGTAAGTCACTAAGAAGTAAGTCACTTTTATTTTCCACATTTTCCAACATAATTTTCACAACCGAAATATCAACAAAAAACATTTGCAAACTGACAGCTGGATTTATGTTGGTATTAGTAGGTACAAGGAGGGGTAAATCTGGCGAAAAATTTAGATTTGAAAATTTGATTTAATTTTCAAAAATAAACCAATTTATTTTGCCCAATGGAACTCATCAAAAAGGGGGGAAATTGTCTTTATGACAGATCCAAATCAAAAATAAATTGATTTATTTTACCAATGGAAAATCCCATAAGGCATAATATTCCTGCCATAATTAACAATAAAATTTGATTTAATTTGTAAGTGTGGTAAAAAGATTATGTTACATATTATTGCTGCTGCTGCGAATCATTGATCGCCTCTTTTAGTACGGGTTCCATTTTTTTTTTTTTTTTTTTTTTTTGCAAAAACTCTTCTTCGTTATTCACCGCTTACCCATTCAGTCATATAATGTAGCTTGAAGAAAATTTTATTAAATACTTCATAATTTTAATTATAATAATTTTTTTTTTTTTAATTTTCTTCCAGTTTCGCTCTAGAAAACATGAACGACGCTGAATCCAAAAGCGAACAACAACAAGATCATGAAATTGCTCAAAAAAAATCAACTTTTGTTCATCATTGTCAACAAACCGATTCTCAAAATACAACTGAGTTCAATGAGCAACAAAAAAACCAAGAGCACTTCAGTGAACAACAAAATAGTGAAACAAACGAATCACAATCACCAACCGAATTGTATACAAAAATTACAACAACAACAACAAATTTGTCAGGACGAAACAAAAGAAAAAATTTCAATCCTCGACCAACGGCACTCGATTCGAATTCGACAATGAACGCTACTTCGTCATATAAAAATCTAAATTCATCGAGAACATTAAGAAACAACATTAGTGAATCATCGAAATCTCAATCTACTTCACCAGCATCATCATCCATCATTCCAACAACATCATCATTAGATAGAAGCTATTTTCCCGAATCTTTAGATTTAAATGTTGTTTCGCAACTGACACAATTTCATCCATGGTTGCAAATGTTTAATCATTACGAACAAATAGTTAAAGCAGCAGGATTGAAAGCACATCACTATCAACAAACATCCTCAATCAATAATGGTCATCAATATGGTCCAGCTTCTGCGTCTGTTTCTGCTCCTGAGATGTCTGAATGGGTAAGTAAATTTGGCAGTAGTGAATCAGCAGCTACAGCAATTCGTGACATTATAAAAGTCTACAAAGGAAAAGCTGAATGGGATATTTTACATCAACAACATCAGGATGGTAATAGCAGTGGTAAGTAATTCTGTAATGTTATCCCCTTGTCTTAAAAATTTGACACCGCATTCTATTGGGGGGTTAAAGGTTTATGGTTAATTGATTTGTTTGGATGCAAGTGTGGAAACAAAGAAGTCGTAGGAATCTAAATGTTTCCAAAGCTGGCCATACTCGATAGAGCCAAATGGCTCTTCCGAGCCATATTACATCATGTGAATGAGTTCGGCCGAGCCATTTGGACTTTCAGCAGGTTATAAATCCACCTGTCCATAATTGGCACCGAGCCATTTGGCTCGATCGTGAATGGCCAGGTTTAGAGTTTCACGTGCTTCGTTGAATATGAATATTTTATACCAAAATTAGGAATAGTATCCACTTAAAGTAAATTAAATATTCTGCCTTCTTCCCCTCTTTTTCAATAAATTCAGCCCTAGCACGAATTTCATCGTAATCGGAAACTTTACGAATCCCCCCCCCCCCCCCCCCTTCACCATACAACCATCACGGTTTATACGCCGTAATGCTGGGTGCTAGCACGCTTACATAAATTTGTTTTCAGTGTTCGATTAAGAATTTACAGTAACATCAAATAATTAAACCAATTCAGTACTTAAATTCACAATTTTGAATAAATAAACAGTAACATTTTGTTTGATTTTTTTTTTATAAATTTTGAATTTGAAAGTATAATGAAACACGTTATAAAAAAATAAGTTCCTGTCTTTCAGAAAACTTATAATTTTTGTATAGTAAGTGTTGCCGTTGTTCTTAAATCCTTTTCTTTAATTGTATTACATTTTTTAGAAAATTGCCCCTTCCGCCTAAACGGAGGGAGTTAGACCCCCCTCACATAGTATAACATGATTGTATGAAGCCCCTTTACAAAAATTCGTTATTATTTTGCGGCGCCCTAAGTTATCGTACTCTTACCCGGGAACTCGAATCAGAACTCATTTTTGTTGATTTTTTTGGATTTTGAAAATTTTTGGTTCTAAGTCAAAGGGCACCTAAATTTCCGAATTACTTTTGAAAAATTAGTTTAAAAAGAAAAAAGTTATTAGGAAAATGTTTAGAACTCTTTGTTTGCTATCGGGAACTCTCATTTTTTATTCAATTTTAAACAATTACTTTGCTAACTTCACAGGATTGATTAAGTGCAATCCCAATTTTTCGTTAATGTAAACCAATTGCCACCTTTTTATCAGAAGTCTTTTGTTGATGACGTCATATTAGATATTAGATTACGAAAGGTACTCATCATATCCATTTATTATTCATTTTGGGTGCCGTTTCCCCACACTTTTATTCTTCACGATTACAACTTTTTTCTACAGTCATCGTAGGTACACTCTGTATCATTTACAGCTTAACATTCTCGTTATGTGAAAAACTGAAAAACTTACTGTGTACATGGCCAAAAACCCTGCGAAGCGTTCTTCGATAATGCCAGGAAATTCTTTGCTTGTTGATCGTCATTTTTTTTTTTTTTTCGGAACATCACGAATAGAATTTTAAAAAAATTAATGCGATGACAAAAATATTAAAAATGGATTCAATAATAAATATAATACAGCAAACGACAGTGAACCTAATCATTATATTTTGTGATTTTTTCAAACTCATCAATTTAAGTTCTCGTCTTTGCGAAGCCATCTGGAATTTCCTCCTGCCTGTGACTGGCCCATATGTCCAATGTCCAGTGGGGATAACTAAAATTCTATAGAAAAATCAAATCCCCTCATTCAGTCAAAAAATTAAAAAAAAAAAAATTCTGTCCCCCAATCACACACAAAATTTAAAGAGGGGAACCAATTTGTCTGCTTTAGCTTTTTTGTTCAAACCAGGCCAGGAAGTATGTTTCTGTATATGTATGTGAGTGCCAAATTATTACTATTTTTTTTATTTAAGGCTTAATTATTTACATTTTTTTTTTAAATTAAAATTCATGGCACGCTTGATTTTTATCCACATTTCATATTCATAGAACTTTTTTTTTTTTATTGTTGTGTCTTATTTTGAATTTTTGGATTTCTATTGTTGCGTCATACACGAAGGACGGGGATGGACAACTGTCGTTTTTTTTTTTTTTTTTTTTTTTTAATTGAGATTTTATATGACTAACATTAAATTCGAGAAAGTACGAGTATATAAATTCCTTTATTGGCGGAATTAATATAATCTATGGGTTTTAGGTTTGTGCTTATGGAGATACTGATAAAACGAACGGTAAATGGGCATTTGTTTGTTAGGTGGGGGTGTATATGTATATGTATATGTAGATAATTTTTTTTACGAGAATTACGTGACTATGCGATGCACATTTTATATTTGCGGAAGGAAAGATCATTTATAAAAACTTTATTAGCACATAGGTATTTACAATAATAATTATGTATTAATTATTAGGTATGTTAAAGAGAAAGAAAAGTAGATACAATAAGCTTAGGCTGCGGTTGTGGCAAAAAGAACTCATGCTGCGTGAAGCGCGATTCTTAGCAACTTCGGAACCAGTGGAACCAGCAAACGATTCAGATTTTAAGACTGTGGTTTAGCTGGGAGCGAATTTTACTCGCACTAAATTTTTAAAAATATTATTGAAATAGGTACACTATACATATGACATACCTGTCTATGTACAAAGGTACTCATATTATGTTAGCAAAGATTGTAATTTTTTAATTTTTTAGGAAATCTGTTCTCTCTTCAATTTCCTTCTTTCAAAAAAATTACAAAATTTTAAATTAGGTACCTAGGTATATGTGAAAAATATGTGAAAATAAAATTGTTGTTCGATTTTTAGTTTTGTTTAAAATAAAATAAATATATTAGTTGCGTTTTATTGGTAATATATAGCTAGCGGAGCAATAGTCTACTATTACACGATGACTCTAGAGTCGTGACTCTTTTCAAAAGTAATGAGTGCGAAAGAGAAAAAGAATGAGATGTAAAATCTTTGAACCGGAGAGTCGTGGGCCAAATTTTCGGCGACTCTATTTGACGTTTTCCTTTTCTCTTGTTCGTTATTTTACCATGTCGCTTCATTTTTGTGTTTGTTTCTTGTCGAAAGCACATGTATACTTGTATGGTGCGGAAACAAAGAGTATTAACACGGACAACAAAACTAAAAGAGAACTGTCAAATTTGAGTCATGAATTGAGAGTCAGCGTGTAATAGCACGCGACTCACAGAATGATTTTTAAAGAGGAATTCGAAAAAAGAGTCATGACTCTAGAGTCAACGTGTAATAATACAAGTTCAATAAAACGCTACATAAACTTTAATTCCACTCTTTATTCTCTGGATGTGTGCACACCCTTTTTTTAAGTGAAAACAAACTACCTTACCGACATTTAAGGTTCAACTCCACACTTTTTGGCCAATTTTTTATTCACTAATTTTACTGGCTAATTTATCGGCACTTTTGGTTTTGTTATTGTTCACAAAGGGAAATTTTACTGCGCTAGCTATAAAATTGCGAAATATTTGCAGTCGTACCTATACCTAGGTATGCCAGATGGTGCGATTTATCGCAAAAACAGTGTTTAATTTATATTTGTGGTGTAAAATTTAAAATTGCGTTATAAGACATTTGTTGTCATTTTTTCGATATAAAATTAAACCAGAATTTCCAGTGTTAAATGGAGTTGAATGTTGTTTCTTGCCAAATCAAAAGTATTATAACAATAATAATGTTGTCCACAATAGCGAAATACGAACATGAATTTATTATTTTAATTAAAAAAATATATTGTTTTACCTATCTGAATTGAATTTTTTTTTATAATCAACCCAAATATTCCCCAGGAAAAAACTTCCCGGGAGACGCATTCTTTTGGGAGTAAAATACTCCGATTCCGAATCCCTCGGTAGTGGGAATGAGAGTTCTGAATGATACAAACAGCTTTTTTTCAGTATTTGACACATAAATCAAATCGTAGAAGAAAAATAATTTATTCCCGGGAATTTTCATTTAGAATTGGGCTGAATAAGTACTTGGGTTGACCGCATTCATATATATAGCAATGTGGGCCAATCTGGTTAACGGTTGATAGATCAGAAGATTCTCTTGTGAGATATTGAAATATTTGCAGTTTAAGTGTTTAAAAAAAAAACCAAATCTTTTACGTCGTTTTGCTCAGAAGCGTGTTCATCAGAGGCGTTTTTTTTTAGTAGCAACTTGTTCAGGAATACGATGATTTTAAAATGAATTCCTTAAAAATAGCAATACCTATACATACTCCCTTAAAAATTGTCAAAAACTGAATAGGTATATCGTGAGAAATAAATATTTGTTTGGTCAATTTTTTTTAAATGTTCTCTTTTTTCTAAGAGATCGATACATTCCTACTTTATTTAGACGCAAAATGTGTATTGATTTTTTTTTGTTTTCAATCTAAAATTTTCTATTTCTAGTAAACTTATCGACGGAAACAGAACCACCAACACCACCAACAACTCCCCAAACAACATGTCATTCCAGCTTGCGATCTGTATTAGCAAATGGTAATACAGATCCACCTCCATCATACCAATCCTCGCTTATATGCAAAAATTCAGAAATAAAAGAAGAAACACAAAATTCATCATCTCCATCGCCACAACAATTAAATTTAAAGCACACAAACTGTTCCGAAAATCATATTTGCAATAAAGTTTGTGAACAAACGTCGAATAAGATAGATTCCGAAGTTGATGAGGATAAATATACATCAGTCCAAAGCTGTCATGATGAGGATTCGGATTATGAACGCAGCAAAGGTGAGGGGAATAATGGGGAAGGTGAGAGGGGACCAAATGCCCATAAAAATATCCGTGAATGGTGTGAAGATGTTCAAAAAATCGACAAAACAATAAAAAACGAATGCGATGATACTGAAACGACTGTTGATGATGATGGCGATTGTAATGTTGAAAATAATATTTACGACGAAGAAGATTACCCACCTCGTTCGCCAAATGATTTTCCTGATTCACCAAATGCTGACGATGACGAAAATGAAGATGACGATGATGATTATGATGATGACAGTTATAGCTTGAATATGTTTTGTGATGACGAACAATCGGAGCCAGATGATCAACAAACACAACATCATCACAGTACAGAGAGTGATCGGACTGTTATTCCTACTTTGACTGCGACTGCTGATCCTGATCCTGACCCTGAGGATCCTCATGAAAATACAAATTTAGCAACTGCTGAAAAAGAAAGCACTTGTAGTAATAGTTCTTCAAGGATATCGGTTAGAAATTTGGGAGGATTCTATGAACAAGGCCAAATGGTGAGTTATGCTTTTTATATGAATTATGTAAAAAGAAAAATTAGGTACCGTACCCAAATATGTAAAAGCTGTTAATTCTTATTTATTAACCCCGGGTAAAGTTCAACAAAAAAGCTATTATAATTTTTTTTAATAGTCTCTTTGTTTTTTAGGAATATCACTTCGTTTGTTTTTGGTTTGTCTCTCCTTTAATATAAAATTAATGAAAAAAAAAATAACATTTTCCACGTTATTTAAATTTTCCATTTATTAAAAAAAAAAATATATATATTACGTGATTTTAAATGCAAAAAAAGAAAATTTTAACTTTGCTAAAATTGAAAAAAAAAAAAACACAAAACCGGCATGATCGATCTTACCATAATGAAAATAATTTAGAAGAAGACGATGGCTGAGATTTATTTGTCCTATTATTAGAGATAACATTTTCATACAAAATAATAAATAACTTTGACCTTAAGATTTCACCTTTTGGCCGCCGGCCGCGCGCCGGTCAGCAGTGTTTTATTTTTATTTGCGATAGACTTTTGAAAATATAGAACTTTCAAAAATATTTTATAAAATCCATTTATAAATTTAAATATGTAGATTAATTGTACATAATTAACTTTACTTATATCTACATATATGTATGTCTCTTTATTCCATTTTTAACTCGCGTAAATATATCCACCTAAACTAATCTTATTTTTTTTACTTTCCAGAATTTGAACCCATCAAAACTGCGTTCTGGAATCGATGAAAAAACTATGCACCGTAAGTATTGAAAGATTTACTTAATTTCAAAAAAAAAAAAATAAAAAAACGAGGTCATTCAATTAAAATCAAGATCATTTAAAATAATAAAAAAAAAAAAAAAAAAAAAAACATAAAGAACTTCCCTTGTTATATATTAAAAAATAAAAAAAAAATCCAAAAAAATAATCATAAATTGAAATGGATAGAAATGTTATGTACTTTGTCCCCCTACTATTGTCGTTGCCGATCGTTGGCGGCGGCGGCGGCGTCGGTCGTCGTCGTTCGGTCAGTGAATGATTTGCTCTTCTCAGTGAAAACAAACAAAAAATACTAGAAAAAGAAAATAGCACTTACACTCAATTTGTTTCAATTGAGAAAATCAAAGTTGGGTTAATATTCCCACGATTTATATAGTAAGCCTTTTATTGGCTTAAATTGGTGGATAAATTCTGACTTCTGTGGTTTTGTTCATATTTTTTCTCCATTTTTATGGAAGATGAGGAGATGCCGGCCCCGGCAGCAGTTTGTCTCCGTGTTCTATGCCTCATCAACCCAGCCATGAACGTGCGTCGTGTCACACTGGATCCATGAGCCAAGTTCATTCAATGCGTTTCGTATTTCGCCTGACGAAACTATAATGTGTCAAATGTGTGTTGTCGGTAAGGCTGCCGCTGCCGCTGCCGTAGGTAACCCAAACAAAATTTAAAAATTATGTTTTGGTGTTAGCCAGCCACCAGCAGCAGCAAGTGAATTATTGTGAATCTGATGAAAGCTTTTTTTTTTGAATTGCCATTCTCTGTATCTATTTGAATAGGGGTTTGTCTATAACAATATAGGGGAGGGTAAGTAGTGTCACAAACTAACCGATAATAAATTTGTTTATTAAGATTCAAGCGATGAGAAAAGTTAATAATAAAAATAAAAATTGAGGATATTATTAGTTTTAATTCATAGTTTCACAACCGCTCAGTGAGATAACTTTGAAATTAAATAATGAAATCAGAGATTGTTTGATTGTTTTTTTTTTTTTTATTTTTTTTTTTGAAGTGGATTTCATTTATTATCCTCTAGTCTAGGTTAAGAAAAAAAAAGAGCTTAAAGAGCTTTGAAGTAGCCACAGCTTATTAAAATACATTACGATCAGAGTGAAAAGTAAACACCTTATCCATCCTGTACTGGAAATTTTTAGTAGACAGAGTATGTGGGTCGGATCACTTAGTAGCTGATCGGGTAAAAGTTTCTAAACTTCTAATACCACTTCATCGATAGATATTTCCAAATTCAACTCAACGCACATGGGTTGCCTAGCAAAATGTGGGTACATGACGTCGAAAACGGGCCGTATCCGTATCCGGTGCATATCTGTCAACTTGCAATTCGTATTAATAAATATGTAATGGTCTGTGATATGGTGACAGCGAGCGGATAACTTTAACTCGACAAATTTGGCGTTTAACACGTGTGTTAAGGAGCGAACAGTGACTTTTTATTAATAGGGCTGTATATGTTTTGTTACACAATGGTTAAAGTGGCAGTGGCGGTGCACTGTATACATTGTGTACACACTGCAAGGGCTTGACGAAATAGAAAGATAAATATAGGGTTGCCTAATTTAAAATGGATGCGTGGTCTTGGCAACCCTCTAAATCTTAGGTACCTACAGTGTTTGGATCTTTTAGTTCATCGAGTAAAAGGTTAAAACTAGTGTCAAATGAAAGACAAAAATACTAGTTTTACTCGATGATGAGCTAAGTCTTGCACCAAAAAAACACCCATTTAAAATTATACCCTATATTTTTCTTTCTATCTTGTCAAGCCCTATCGCCTGAGTGTAATTTGAACCTTTTACAAGATGCGCTTAATTGTGGTCCGAAAAATGCACCGGAAATAGCACATTTTCGACGTCATGTGCACAAAATTTTCTGAGCAACGCATGTGCTTTGAGTTGCTTTTGGAAATATCTATCGATGAAGTGGTATTTTTTAACGAAAAAAGACGACCTTAAAGCTGAATAAACAAGTTATCTAAATAAATTATTAAATTGGCTCAAAAAAAATTTCAAAGAAAATGACAACGTTCAAAAAAAATTAAATTAAAATTTTTGAGTCATGCTGCTTCTTATTATTGCGCAATAACGGTACCTTAAATTTCCCAATACAAAAAATATAATATATATCAGAATGCTTTTTGTTTCATCTCAATACGACCACTTTTCACAGAGATACAGCTCTTCAAAAAAACACTAAAAAAAAAAGGGATTTATTTTTGTTCCCTTAATTGTTTTGACAAGAAGTGTAATAAGTTTTATCCCTTTGCGATGGGGTGCTTCGCTAAATTAATATCATACATAGTAAAGCAGCAGAAAAAACATAAAAATTATTGAACGAAAAATTCGAAAAATGCACCGGAAATAGCACATTTTCGACGTCATGTGCACAAAATTTTCTGAGCAACGCATGTGCTTTGAGTTGCTTTTGGAAATTTCTATCGATGAAGTGGTATTATTTAACGAAAAAAGACGACCTTAAAGCTGAATAAACAAGTTACCTAAACAAATTATTAAATTGGCTCAAAAAAAATTTCAAAGAAAATGACAACGTTCAAAAAAAAAAATTAAAATTAAAATTAAAATTTTTGAGTCGTGCTGCTTCTTATTATTGCGCAATAACGGTACCTTAAATTTCCCAATACAAAAAATATAATATATATCAGAATGCTTTTTGTTTCATCTCAATACGACCACTTTTCACAGAGATACAGCTCTTCAAAAAAACACTAAAAAAAAAAAGGGATTTATTTTTGTTCCCTTAATTGTTTTGACAAGAAGTGTAATAAGTTTTATCCCTTTGCGATGGGGTGCTTCGCTTAATTAATATCATACATAGTAAAGCAGCAGAAAAAACATAAAAATTATTGAACGAAAAATTCGAAATCATCCAAATTAATTAACGGCAAATTATCCACCTACAATTGCTTTTCGATCTGCGAATATGTTGCCTCCTTAACTCTCCTTTTTTTAATTTTATTTATTTATGTAGAAATGTAATTAAATTTTTTTACTTACTACTTTCTCCGGTTTTGCCTGAAAAGAAAAAATGCAATTTAATATTTGTATATCTGTTTGAAAATGCATTTTGTGAAGTTAAATATAGGACGATTATTAGAAGTAGTACCTATTAGAAGTTTATTTCCCAAAACTGCCAATTTTAATCGAATTTTAATTTCTTATAAGAACTTTCACAGAACTTGGAAACTAAAATGATAGATAGTTTTGGGAAGTAAACGAATAGAAGATGTAAAAGTATCTAAAAAAATTTGTAAAATAGGTGAGAAAAATCAAAGGCAATTATTAAACTGTAAACTGTTTTTGTTAATGCTGATTTTATTAAGAAAACTAAAAACTCGAAATTTAGGTAGTCTAAGGCAAGGACACTAAACTTAAAATTAAAACACTACACATAAAAACCTATTGGTCACATTTGTTTTTACTTCCTTTTTAAATCATTTTTTAGCTGATTTTGTTCAAAACATGAACAAATTCACATCCTACCTCGAGTGTCAAAACGAAATGTGTCGATTGGAAAATCTGCGCGAACATTATCATTGCCATGATTATCCGTGTTTTGGTAAAATTTTATCGAAGAAAGAAGAAGTAATACGGCATGTTAAATGGCATCGAAAACGAATGGAAAGTCTAAATCATGGTTTTATGCGTTTTTCATCATCAGACGATTGTAGTGCGACTTTTGGCGTTCATTGTCAACATAATCGCAAGCAAACTCACTATCATTGTTTCCAGCCGAATTGCGATCGAATTTATATAAGCACGAGTGACGTTCAAATGCATTCGAATTTCCATCGCAAAGATTCAGCAATTCATAAGGAAGGGTAAGAAGACGTTGATTTTTTCCAAAAGGAAAAACTCAAAAATTTCAAAAATTTTAGTTTTCAACGTTTTCGAGCTAATGAAAAATGCAGCGCAGACTACTGCATGTTTGCCGGCCAAAAAACAACACATTTCCATTGCCGGCGAGACAATTGCCGGTATACATTCAAAAACAAAGCTGACATGGGTATGTTTTGAAATTTATTTTCTTTAAAAAAAAATCTTTCAACACTTTTCTCATAATTATATCAATAGAAAAACACAAAACTTATCACATTAAAGACCTCAAACTGGCACGAGATGGTTTTAAGAAATTCCTCAAAAACGAAGCATGTCCCTATAAGCAATGTAAATTTTCAAAAGTCTGCAATCATATACATTGCGCCCGCGAGAATTGCTTCTATGTTCTGCATTCAAGTGGCCAACTGCTGAGTCATAAGCGAAAACATGAAAGAATCGATAACGAACAAACTTATTGCCGTTACAAAATGCTAGCTGTAAAGGCTGCTCTGATGGGAAATCCTAGTGCTACAGCAGGAACAGTGTCGACCAGCGCAGAGATGCCTGCATTTAATTTAAGCAAATCATTGATGCAATTGAAAGATCTTGAATCGAATACACTTAATCCAAGACCAAGCTCTGAGGCTTCAAGTTTCCTATCAACACCAAAGCAAGAGCCGATTTTTCAGAACAAAGACGATGAATCCCCCGGTGCACCATCATCAGTCATGTCAGTCGAATTTCTGCAGCAAATGAAAAAGAGACACGAAGAAATTCTTAATCAAAAAACACACCATAATGCAGAAATTTTAAATAAAACCGCCAGCGGCCCTGAAGTTTCCATGTTTCCGGTTATTAGAAGAACCAACAGTCCCACTCAATATGACATGGCGCTGCAACCCAGTCATCTGACTCCATCTGTCATTGAACAGTTTTTCACCTCAGAATGTCCGGCATTGGTGGCGAAGAAGTCTCCGGTAAAGGACGATCAACCATTGGATATGAAGTCTATTCCCGAGAAAGCTAAGGACTGTCCCTGGAAAAATCACCCCGAACCACATTTGCATTGTATACTTAAAGGTTGTGAAGCTGTGAAACCAAATAATGTTTTAGACATATCTGCGCACATTCGAATGCATGGATACAATCGTGATGTTTATGCAGCAACAATTGGGGCTGCACCAAGCCCAACAGCAAGCTCCAGCAATCCAATGCAAATTACAACGATTGATGGATTTTTCAATCGAAAACGTGGTCGTCCACCAAAGAACCGTTTCGTCGAGGTTTATAAAAATGTAGGCACTTCGTATTTTGACTCATAATAAACCTAGATGATTTTTTGAATATTTTCCTCCACAGGCACAACAATCTCCTCAAGCAATATTCACAAGTTTCAAGCTAGAAAAACAAACAACGGGCAAAGAAAGTCTCGATGCTGCGGAAGCAACTGGACAACAACAGCTCTGCTTCGATAATTCTACCTCCTTTACCGCACAGCAGCAGAAGCAGCAAAAAGAAGAATCTCCACTAAGCCAAGATTTACCTTTGTCTCCCCCGCCATCCAGTTCACAATTTTTAATTTACCATCAAAATGAAAATTGTGGTGTTGCAGATGCTGGCTGCCCACTTACCATGCAACAGCATTATCATTGTTCTTCCGCAGCTGATTGTAATTTTGTTACAATGGAACGAGATCTGTTAAGAACGCATCTTGAACGACAGCACACTGCATCTTCTTATGCTGATACAATAAGCAAAAAATTCAAACGATTTGATCGAAACATTGGTCTGGACTGTGGGATTTTCGAGTGCAGACTAAGAAAGGTAAGTTTTCCAAATTCAAAATACTCGAGATCCGTTTTTTTTCCACACCTCTAATGAAATCCACTAAAAATGGAACCTTCGTCCACAAATTTAGGTTTAAGTCTTTGCTAGACAAAGCTTTTGCCAGTTTTAGTTAGTTTATGAACCAATTTGTTAGCTTTATCAAGTAATCTGGCAGAAAACAATGCAAAACTTTGGTTTGGAAATGAACTAGTATAAGGTGCAGGGCAGGGTTGCATGTACTTGATCGTAAAGCTGAAAATGCTCAGTTTAAGGATTTAATTCATACAAAAAACAAAAATTTAGTTATTTTTTTTTTCAAGATGTTTAGAATGCAAAATCTATGACAAGTTAAAAATTATGACTCGATTATTTTTTAGACCCGGCCTCATCTTCATTGCCGCCAATGCTATCGGCAAATATCACCATTTGATTTAGAATCACATGTTTGTGGTGAAACGAGTATTGAACAACGGCCGTCGTTATCGAGCTCGCCGGCAAAGAAAATATCTGCTGTAACAAGCTATTGTCCCACCGAATTACCGAGCAACGAACGACAATCCTCCCCAGCTGCAGGTAAAAATGTCATCAGAGATTATTCACGTTTGCCATCGGTTACGTTTTCTACACTCAATGAATTGAGACGAAAAGTTTCCGAAATAGAACCTGAAGTTAGTTCAGGAACCAAGCGAAGCCATGAAGATGAAAAAGTTTTGGGTAAGAATTTTGAAGACAGAAGTATAATAAACTTGTTTTTTTTATTGAAATTTAATTTTAAAGTTGTTCGAGCAGCTGGTACATACTTCCCTGAAAATACAAGTGACCTTAGTAAAACTCCATCACCAGCTCAACAAAGACCTTCGGGAACAACAGATAGCCATCAAACTCCGCCTGTAATTCCATCAAATACGACTTATTGTTCGACGCCATATTGTAAAAAATCACGTCGACCGCACGATCACTGTGATACATGCGATCAGGCATTTGTAGACCCTGTCAAATGGAGAGCCCATCGACTTAAGCATTTGCAGGCTACCAACCAACCGATACCATTTCACCTGTCACATTTTATAGAACCAGAGGAACCAAAACAAACGAGCTACCATAAAACTCCGGCCAGCTATCATGATGAACAACCTCAAGATCTGAGTCTGTCTCCGAATACAACAATAAAACCTGGTGCGCTGTTGGACGAGCAAATGAAACTCTACAGAGAATCTTTTCCTGCTTCACCGCCAGCGGCATTGCCACCACAACTTAACCCAACGCCTGGACATTTGCTCAACTACTTTCCTCAAGACCTCATGTCGAGCGTATCGATACAAAATTTCCACCTGGCTCAGTTGGCGACTCTGTATCAGCAGAATCCATACTATTATCAGCATCTGTACCCATTCCTGAGCAACACGGCAGCTCTTAATCGACATCAACAACAAAATCGATCAACTGCTCAAACATACGGGATTGCAAGCAACGAAGACAAGCCAAGCTATCTCCCATCTCCATCAGAAAGTCTCAAGTCGCAGTCACCATCAGCTGTTATTCCAACTCTTCATCCAGGGTCCTCCAAACATTTTCAATTTCTTAATCCACTCTTAATGGTTCGATCACCCATAGAACAGTCCAAATCATCACAAATAACTTCTTCAAACTCAACTGGAGGACTCTTGCCATCGCCTCCCAAATTCGAAGCTGCCAAGGCACACAAAAGAAAGCTACCAAATGGTAACGAAGAATTTAGCACTTTAATCGATGCCTTGTTACCGTCGACAAGGAAACAAATACAATTCGCCTCAGCATTGGCTGCACCTGCTGCTTCCAATAATACAAGTCCCATTCAACATGGAGGTCCGTCCTCTTCTACTCGAAGCACTCACGACCAACCTGCTCAACATTTTAAAATTAGAGACGAGCAAATTCCGAACGGTTATTTAAAATTCCGATTCAACGAAGATTGTTTCTTCCCAAAGTGCGGCTATCGCAATCATCAATCACATTTCCATTGCGATCGCAACGATTGTCATTATAGCTTCTGTGATAAGACTCGCTTTGTCCAACATACAGCTAGGCATGAACGTTTGGATAAGTTGATGGGAAACGATTTTCGCCAATTCCGTGCCAACATGAGCTGTGGCTATGAAAACTGCCCTTACTACAAGAACTTAGGTACGTATGTTTTTTTTTTTTTTTTTAAATAAGTGGTTGAATTTTAACTGATAATTTCAGGCTCGGCCAACAAATCTTCACATTTCCATTGCCTCAAATGCGAATTTATATGCTCCGATACAAATAAAGTTGTCGCCCACAGACGACAACACAACAAAATGGAATACATTCGAATGGCCGGTTTTCGAAAAGTTACCAATAGCGAAAAATGTGATTCGACTTTTGAGGCAACCGTTCCGACCAATGGCAATGAATTACCTGGAACCGTTGAGTGTAGTTATAGTCAAAAGCAAACGCATTATCATTGTTTGGTTTGTGACGTAAGTGTATTGTCAAAAGCACAACTTGCTTCGCATAAACACAAAACATAATTTTCTTATTTTTTTTTTTTTGTGAATATATTTTAATAAATAATTAAGAAAAAATATTTGTAAAGTTTTTTTTTTTTTTTAGAAATAAATTATTTTCATTTGTTTATTACTAGAATATGGAAAATTAATAATTAAATAAAGCTTAAATGAATTTGTACATAAAAAAATATAAAAATCTTGTTGCATACATAAAATGAAAACCCATACAAAAATGAAATATCGTGTTTCTTTTATTTTTCAAAAAGTTTGTAAACATTTTAGGAGAGAGGAGTTAGTTTGGTATTTGGCATGGAAATAAATCACAAGACCTTGGATGAAAATACTTCGGCAGTCGGGCCTTTCAGATGATTTCGGCTCTGAGGTTTGAATAGTGATTAAATAAAAGGAAAACATTTTTTTGGCTAGTGTTAAGCTGAGTACAGCTTCAGTAAAAAAAAAATTGTCCCAAATGTCTCACAACCGTGTGAACTTAAAATTTTGTCTGGCAATATTGCCATTACGCCTGATTCTTTTTTCGGCGGTTTTATTTTTGGTCTTTTTGGATTGATGTGTAGAAATTGAAGGGGAATAAAGCTATGTTTCTACATCCCTCGTCAATCTGTAAGACTTCGGGACAAAATTTGTTGGCCGTGTGAACAAACAATTTAGCATTATGAGGTATTTAGCTATTGTCACCTTATTGGCAGATCTGACAATATTGTAAAGGTCTTTCCGATTGGTGACAGAATGACTTACGATAAAAAGATAGAATCAGCCATATCCTGCTAAACATTCGCGTGAAAGCTTGTATTCTGTCATCCGTCGGAGGGAAATAAATGCTCCAAATTTTGTATAAAATTCGATAAAAACAGGATTTAAACAATGAGATTCTTTCAAGAATTTCAAAACTAAATATCAGATAAGATTTGCATTCTAAACACTGAAGATTAAAAAAAAATAGAGGCAAATTGAATGAAACTTTCACGTGAATCGAAAGTTTCGATGGGATCAAATAGCAGAATAAAGCTGAATGCCTCTGAATATCGGAATAAAAATCAGAAGCTTTCAAATGTATTGAATTGTTGTTCCGCATTACAAATCGAAAAGGCCAATCACAAATCGAAAAGACCATAAGAGCTTAAGGCCGTGTGTGAATTGGATTAAATCGCGTTAAATTTTATACGAAGATTAATTTTTGACACTAATGAGGTGAATCTGAATGTGGAAACGTCAAATTTTAATCTCGGATAAAATAGAAATTTTAAACCAATTCGCGCACGACCTGAATTAAAGACGGAAAATCAAAATGCAAAACTTTTTAGGCAGTTGAGGCATAAATCAGTAAGGTTTCTGCATCAAAGAAGAGCCACAAGCTGTTGGCCTTCAGTTGTGCAAAGAGTTTGAAGAGAACAAAAATCATTTTTCTAATTTGAATCCATGCATCTTCTCATTAAAAAAAAAAAAAAAAAAAAAAAAAACAACATATTTTTGTGTCTTCTTTATAGAAAAGAATATAAAATATCAATGATTCTTTATTTTTAAAGTACCTGGATTAAAAGAATGTTATGAAGTATTTTAAAAAATTTAAAAAGTCGAAAAAATGGAAAATTAAAAAATATTAAAAAAAAAAAAATTATAAAAAAAAACTCATTTTTTATCAGCAAATTTAAGAATTCTCGTCAACATTGTTGTTGTACATGGAATTTGTTTTTGCTGATGCATCATTGGCAAGTCCGGTGTGCATGATTCAAAATCAAACGCAACACGTTGGCATACAAACGTAAGTAGAGTTAGAATGTCATAGTTTTTGCCATTATCGTCAAGTTCTTTACATAACGATTGCATAAACCAAGACCCTTTGGTTGTATTCCGCCACGAATAGAATCCTTAAAAAAAAAAATAGTCAAAGTTGATGTTTTTAACATTTTATTAAGTTAACAAACAACTCACCTGGAATTGTGGAATACGCAATTAGAAAATCAGCATGCACTGGTATTCTATAACTCATTGAAGATTCACCATCGGTTTCAGTCTTTTCAAGTGTTATACCAGAATCCAAACGATCCCCTTGACAAGCTTGAATAAAGAATAGTTTTGGCTTGCCCGCAAGTGTTTTGCAATTTTGTGCGGTAAAGCAGTGTGCGATTGAGTCCAGTTTGTATTGAGTGTCTTTGGCATAAATGTATCCCATTTCCCCGTGGGATAGAATAGCAATTAGAATACAGTCACTGTCAGTATGATCTACAAGGGCGGCTGTAATAAAAATAAGACCAATTCAACACTTGGTCAATAACAAAATTGAGAGTAAAATGGCGATGGGGAAATTTTCCATGGGTGACATTCTGTATGGGGGAAAGCTATTAAACGTTTTCGTTTGTGCGAACTATTTGCTTCTTGTAACTTGAAAAACAAAAATATACGTTAGTGCGTGCGACAGAAATAAAACAATAGTTAATTACTTCAATTTGTTTATATTTGTTAGGATAATGCGGTGTTTTAAGGTGAATTAGAAAAATAAATACATATAACGTACATTAATTAAGTTATTCCGTGGTCAAAAAATTAGTTTTGTTTTATGCACTTCTTTCCAATCACCGATTTTGACCATTTTCGCCTTCAAATGAAAAAATTGATTTTGTATACCTATCGATAAAAAACAATTTGGCACCATTATACGTCAGAACAATTGACAGCTATCAATTTGAATATCACTGTCAGTTCCACAGAAAATACACTAATTTCCATGACCAAAAAAAACAATGAATCTGAAATCGTAATCCGTCAGCCACAAAAAAAAAAAAAACAAAATTCCGTTTAGAAATCTGAATTTACGAAACGATTTACCATAAGATTGAATCTCACATTATATGGTAAGGAAAAAGATAGAGTCATTCCATATGAAATGGTCTTATCAAAAAGTCAGCACATTTTAGATTTTGCTCAAGTTTTGTGAGAAAGTTGGAAATCCAAGGTTATTTAATTTTCGCAAGCTACAGTCCTCCCCTGTCCCCTTTGAAACATTAGGAAATCGTTATTTTAAAGCTTAAATGTTTTTATTTCTAAAAATATTTGTATTAAAGATATCTGTACGTTAAAGATGTCATTTTACAGCTGAATGATAGAAGGTAGTTTTTAATGAAAAACATTTTAATTCATATGGTTCATACCAAACATTATCAAACACAGTACTGAAAAAACGAGTTTTTAAGTGATTTTTAACTGATTCTAGTGTCTCGACTGTAGAATGTAACTAGCTAATATTTATCAGCTGGTAAGTTCTCGTTCAATGCGAAATTAAAACTTAGATTTTGGGTTAAAAACCTCTCAACTGGCCAAATCTTGCAAAATTCCCAAAAGTTTCTCGCGAGTTGCTGAGAGTAACCATGAATAAAGTTCCGCGATCAACTTAGAGCAACTAAAAGTTGCCTAGTGGGCGCCATCCTATGTAAGCTAATGTAATTAGATTGGATCAAACAAAAATCTAAAAGTAGGCCTAAGAGACACGATACCAAACAATTATTCATTTTTTCATTATTTTTTTTAGAACGAAATTCTTTAGCCCAGTTGGATCGTAAATCAATAAAACGACAGATCCTTTTCGACCCACGGTGGCGCAATGGGATAGTAGGTTGCTTCTTAACCGAAGGGTTCGGCGTTAGAATCCTGCTGGTGACAATTTCTTTTTGTATACCTTTTTTTTTTATTCCGCCACATGCACAATGTGCATTGTAAATCGTATTATTTTCATTTCTTCACATGCACGTATTAATCCATTGAATCCTATAGCATTTTGAACAGGGCAAGATGCAAATGAAAAAAGTTAACTCGGTTTATATGAGATTCGAACCAGCGACCTTCTGGTTACTAGCCGTCTATCCTTTCGCTAGGCTAAATCGCGATAGAGAATTTGTGTCTTGAAAATAATTACTTTTATCTTGAGCATTTTAATAAAATGAAAAAAAAAACTTAAAATAAATAAAAAAATTCAGCCTTACTGAGACAGGCCTAGTTCCAAAATGCATCAGATGAGCATGTGCTGCGCATTTAGCTGCTTCGAGGGGGTACATTAGTTCTTTTTTTGTGATTTTCATATTTTCTTATCATTCTAAAGTATTTATCGAAAGTCAAAACGAGAAAAAATTGCGTTTTCAAACGAACTCGTATGTTAAAAAATATTCGGTGTATCGGATCACGCTGAAATTTTGCACACAGCTTTGATTCTTATGATGGTTATTGTTTGCTCTTAATGGTGGCGGCTGACTCGCATGTATGTATATAGGAACTTCGTTCTCACCGGGGGTGCTTAGCACCCGCATCTACTACTTTTTTTAAAGAATAGGACCTATGCGAAATATTTAACGCAACTATTGAAATTTAAAAAATTAAAAATACAATAAACGAAATGGCGTTGAATTTAGTTTTGACATTGTGGTTATTCATTTGATTCTGACCTGAAATGGGTAAAAATTATTTCACTCGGAATCCCCGTAGGACTCCCGAACGTTCATTGGAAATCGAATCAGTAAGTTGGAGAACAATACAATCAGCATTGCAAACATATTGAAAAAAAAAACAAGATATATTTTATTTTAATAAAGAAATTTATGAATTATTCAGTCATTAGAAATAAGTAGGTACCATTATGATAAAGAAAAAAAAAAATAATTTTCTGCAAAATGTGGTTTTTTTTAATGCAGTGTAGGTACTGTTCTTCTGCCCACCCACTGATTCAATTCAATATAAAAACATACATTCGCACGAGTAAATCAAATAATTTACTCAAACCACAAGATGAAATGCGTGCACTTCAAAAATAAATTGAATTTGTGTGAATAGAATAGCATAACCTTTAGTGTTTAGGTTTTGTTGATTTTTTTTTTTTACAACCCGTGACACAATGCAAGGTGAAATATGCTATTAAAACTAAGCATTTTTGTCTGCGATAAAAATCATACAACAAAACACGAGCTTGCCTTGCGCAGTTTTCAAATGGCAAACAAAAACATATCTACAATAGAACAAATGAAAACAAAGAACAATCCCTTACCTGGGGGACAGGCATTCCTATCCCCCATCGCCATTCAATCAATATATCAACGCGGTTTGAGACTCAACTTACCATCTTTAATGATGTTTTCTATTTCCTTCAATTTTTTATCCTTATGTACCTGGACATCGAAGTGTAGATTCTTCAATGATGCATACAAACGCTTGCAGTCCTCCTCGGTTCCAGATCTCGATTTGAGCGATGTTATTTCAAAGCTTTCGTGGTTGAAGATGAGCGCTAGCCCTCGGTTTTTGTGCTTCATATTGTATTCGGCTGCATGTCTCTCCGTGGGCATACGAGCTATTGGCTTGTTGATACCAGTATAACATCTGGCAACCGCAGAAAAAAACAAATCATACTATTTTAGCAGAGAAAAATCATAAGAATTTAAATTAAGGCCGGCTTGTCGCGCCAAAATCTTCACCGCATAGAAAATCACAAAGAAAATGAAACAGAAAAAACCTTTGTATTTGAGATGCGATAACCACCGAATATGGAACTCATCCATTGACCACATGACCATAAAAGTCAATTTCCAATTCTAGGTCAATGGAGCAAATTTTTTGAAATTTAATTTATTTAAGCCTTTTTCTTATGAAACGAATGACAAATCAAAAAATCACTGCGCTTTGAGCAAACACACAACAAAAAAAAATAACAAATCACTCACCCTCCAGTCACAAATGCATCTCCAATGTCATTTGAATTAACTTCTGGCTGCTCCTCAGTCATGGTATTTTAGGATTTTTGTTAAAAGTTAAGTTTATTTACACAGCAAACTAATATAAATTTTTGTTAGTTAATAAGTATGGCAATTGTTTTTATTATGAAGATTCACTTAGCCGCTTTTCGAGGTACACGAAATTGCTATTTCTGCATTGACAACCTCTTGGTTTGAGTTTTGGTTTTGTTTTAGCAGTAGCTGTAATTTGTTAGCTGTGGAAAGTGGAACTGTGGTCTACTTATACTGTTCCCAGTATTTATTTTTACTGTACCTTGTGAAGTGCATGTGCAACAAATATTTTGTGTTTATATGCAGTGTTGAGATTGATTTTGAGATGAGTTGAAATAAGTTTCGTTCGACTCGATCCTATTCTGAAGTTCCGCCAAACGTCACAAGCAAAAAGAAAAAAAAAACAGCAAAAAAGAATTAGCAAAAAAACTCTAAATGGTGGGAAAACAAACACACTCTTATGGCGCGAACAGTATCGGTGTGCATTTATGTTTGTTTATATTTGCCCCCTATCTAATGTGCGCGTTCGGGCGGCAGTCCAAAGCTATCCGAATAGGTTTGTTTTGTTGTAATCTCTTGTTCTGATGTCAGCTGATGCAACAAAAACTCAAGCTATCTGACTAACACCCGATCCCGAACGCAAGCAGTGCTTCTTGATTAACGAACTGTCAAAATTAAAAAGAGAAATGACAATCTGTATATGAATATGTCAAAATTTAATCATGAATTGGGCTTTTCCAGAATCGGACTCTGTCTTTTCTCTCTAATCTAATTAAAATGCGACCAAAAAGTGTGGCCCTAGTGCCAGTTGTAAGATCATGGGTTAAATGTTGATCCGTGGTTCAGGATTTTTAAGGGCTGTTTCAAAATGTGACGAGAAAACTAGACGTCAGCATGACGAGATCTCTTCACAGTTGTTCTTTCTTAAAAAAGAATTTTAAACAGTAAAAAAATATATAACTAAGCGCAAATTTTAATGCCATTGGTCTCTTTACATCAAAAAAAATAAAAAGGAAACACACGATGGTGAAGTAATCGAAATCGTAATGAACAAAAATCGAAATGAACAAAAACCGAAATAATCGAAAAAAAAAAACAAATAATATAACACGAAATGAACTTTAAATTAACTAAGTAAAAGACTCAATGATATTTTTTCGAAACAAATATAAACCAAGTAATTGGAAAACATTTTGATTTAGAAAAATAACAAACGAAATACAAAGCGACTAAAACGAAGTAATCAAAAAACGAGATGAAAAAAACGAAACAAACCATACCCGTTATTTCGTTGTTTGATACTACGTTTTCACCGACCACGACCGAGATTTAGGTAGATTTACCACAAATCTCTTCACAAATCCCGTGATTTACCATACAAATTTTAATCTCCTCAAATCAAGATTTAAAATAAATTTCATTTAAATCTTCATAGGTAAAATTCGAACACACCTATTCCCCTATTCAGCGCAATACAAGCTGCTAAAGCAAACTTGCCATCTCACTTCCACTTCATAAGAAAAATGACCCACCATCTGCATTTTTAAAGGTTCTGTCAAAATTAATCTATTTTTTAATCTTTTTTTCTGGTGAAAACACTATTTGGGATTTATGAAATCTAAACGAGATTAATCGTTTTAAATACTACGTTTCCATGTGGTATTTAAGCGAGCTTGAAGCTCACTTTAACCCTTTGTATACCTGCACCGAGTTGAAATGAGCTTGAACCGACTCGACTCTGCTTCAGGAGCGGAGTCGAGTCGAAATTTTGCTAAAAAACCTGAGTTGAGGAGTTAACTTGAGAAACAGCATATGTCATCTCAACACCATTTCAACTCAACTCAATATCGAGCTCTCAAATCTATGAACGAAAAACCTGGGTCAAAAATCCGACACAAAACCAACTCGAGCTCTCGATCCAGAATATAAACGTAGTAAAAGTCAGCTATTACACGTTGGCTCAAGAGTGATGACTGTTTTGGAAATTTAATGAGTGGGAATGAGAAAGAGATCGGATTTCTCTCAATTATATTAAGGATCGATATCTCGAGTTGGATTAAGGCCTACGGCGCTGTTGACGTTGCTATTCGTATCTGTGTTGAGCAATTGCTTGCGTTCGGGTGGTATTCACCTATCCCAAAAATTTTCAGGTAGCTTGAGTTGTTGTTTCATCAGTTGACATCAGAAGTTTTTCAACAAGGGAAAAGTGCCCTACACACGATCAATGTTTATTGGCAATATTCATTGAACAGGTCATTTTCACTGAATATTGATCGTTTGTAGAGGCTCTTCAATGTCATTGTCAATGAACATTGACCACATTGATAAATTTGGTTTTCATCAATGTAACTGTCAATATTTTGATGTTTTACGGCAGAATCAAAGTTTTCTCAATGGTGATGTTGTGTTGTGTACTTTAAGGAAAAAAAATTAATAAATGAAATTAAATAAGAGAAATGTGTAATTTACGTTTTAATTCTACCGAATTCCGACGGACTTTTTTGAATTATTGTCAATAATCATTGATACATGTGGTGGCAATCTTTCATCAATATTCATTGACAAAAAATATTCACAAAAGTTATTGTCAATGAACATTGATCGTGTGTAGGGCCCCTTAACTCCTCAACCCCAGGTTTTATAGAATAAATTTCGACTCGACTCCGCTCCAGAAACGGAGTCGCGTCGGTTAGTCCCCTTTCACACGAAGATACTAGTTGCTGGTGATTTTTTTGACGTTTTCTTTAAATCTCCTTAACAATCTCCTGTACCTTTCACACGCAGATACAAAGTTGGAGGAGACTTGCTGTATTTTCCTTTTAAACTACCTTGGTTGAACGCACACAAACGTAGTGTGAAGAGAAACGTCAAAAAAGTTTCCTGAATTTGCTGACCGGGGAGATTTCATTTCCCCCTCTTTCTTCCTGCCCTTCTCGCCTATGAACTATTTGTTGCCGGCAACTCAGTTGCCCTGTGTGAAAGGGGACTTAAGCTCATTTCAACACGATGCAGGTGTACAATTGGTCAAAGTGAGTTTCAAGCTCGCTTAAACCCCGCATGGAAACGTAGTATAATTAAGGCTGTTGCACAATGTGACGAGAAAACGAGACGTCAGCGTGGCGAGATCCCTTTGTCCCCTTTCACACGAAGATACTAGTTGCTGGTGATTTTTTTGACGTTTTCTTTAAATCTCTTGTACCTTTCACACGAAGATACAAAATCGGAGGAGACTTGCTGTATTTTCCTTTTAAACTTCATTGGTTGAACGCACACAAACGTAGTGTGAAGAGAAACGTCAAAAAAGTTTCCTGAATTTGTTGACCGGGGAGATTTCGTTTACCCCTCTTTCTTCCTGCCCTTCTCGCCTATGAACTAATTGTTGCCGGCAACTCAGTTACCTTGTGTGAAAGGGGGGACTTTACACTTGTTCTCTCTATACTACGTTTATATTCAGGACCGAGAGCTCGAGTTGGATTTGTGTCGGATTTTCGACCCAGGTTTTCGTTCACAGATTTGAGAGCTCGATATTGAGTTGAATTGAAATGGTGTCGAGATGACATATGGTGTTTCTCAAGTTAACTCCTCAACCCAGGTTTTTTAGCGCAAATTTCGACTCGACTCCACTCGTGAAGTGGAATCGAGTCGGTTCAAGCTCATTTCAACTCGATGCAGGTATACAAAGGGTTTAAGTGAGCTTCAAGCTCGCTTAAATACCACATGGAAACGTAGTATTTTTGAAGTGAGCTTGACTCCACTTCAGGGGCGGAGTCGAGTCGAAATTTGTTTTTAAAAACCTAAGTTGAGGAGTTAACTTCACAAACACCGGCATATCCCCTCCTCAAAAATTGTTACACCAAAATTTAGCATTGCATAATATTCTGGCTTAATTTAAAGACTTTGTAGTAGAGGGATGATTGAATCCGCCTGAATGTGATTTTAGATTTTTAAAATGCAAAAGTGGATCACAGGAGAAGCAGCAGTGGTGTCTTAAATCTAAACATTTGATTAGATACAGGTAAGCTTTGACAAGCAATATCTTTAAGTCCCAGAGATCGTTAATATCTCATTTTGTAGGTATTTTTCTCTAAAAGATTTTCATTGCCCAATTTGTTACAAAACAAAATCCTGGCGAGTTATCGAAGAAAACAAAATGACCAGCTGTTTCAATATGTCGGCTTTTTCGTAACCCCTACCACCCCGAAACTTTTTTTTATAAACATAGTTTTTTGAGAAATTTGGAAAAAAACTGAAATTCAACCCCACCCTAAAAAAAATTTAGCCCTGGTCCAAATTTAGGGAACATTTCGGAAAATACTTAAGATAGAAAAATACCTAAATATCGCCACAAAAATTCAGCTTGTAATTTGGTCATTTTTTAGTCTAATTTTCCAGAACATCGTTTTCTCTTTCCTGGAGCCTAAAAAAATGTCTGCGACAAAGCGTGTTATGGCCACTGATCTCTATAATACACTGGATAGCGCATCCATACAAGAAAGTTGATGCCATTTGAGAATTGTTATAATGTTGAGTTGCCTATTTTTTTGTATAACGGTATAACTGTATAACATAATAAAATGCAAATTTTTTTAGAAAACTGCAACTAAAATATTTTAAATTCACTTTTACAATTATTTTAAGTTACAAAAAATCAAATTTACAAACAAGTGACGTTTCTTTTGCTTTTTTTTTCTTAAAAATTCCACTTTGGTTTTTGCCAAAGCCTCACTGAACATACCTAAAGTGTTGAGTTGCCTCACTGAACATACCTAAAGTGTTGAGTTGCCTTCGTACTTGTCATCTTCAATTGGAAGTAGAAAAGCTGTTATACTTTGTAGGGAATCCACTATCCAGTGTATTATAGAGATCAGTGGTTATGGCGCAATCGTAACAAAATGTATTAAAAATAGCAGTGCTTTGCTGAAAACTGAAATTGAAAGCAGTTAAAAAGAAAAAAACAAATTCAAAAACCTGCTTTCGAAACCTACTTAAAAAAATGCACTGCTTTTCAAACCTCAGTTTTTGAAAATTCAGCTAGAAAGCGCTCCAAATAATCAAAAAATTTTTTTTATAATTTCCAGAGCTTTCTAGCTGAATTTTCAAAAACTTAATTATCCAAAATTTTTCTGTTTTGAAAATTTAGCTTATAGAAAATAAAAGAAATTATTTGCATAGCTTAGTATTATTATATTATTATAATATTTTTAAAATTTTCTTCACAAAACTCTGTATTTTTAAAACCCTATTATTAAAATTTCATTTCTAAAAATTTGGCTTGTGTGCAAATAATCGTTAAATCCTATTTATAACTCAGTTTTAAATTCATATCAGAATTTCTAATTTCCAATTTTAAGTAATTGTGATACCGGTCCGATTTATCAAATTGAAAATTTTGACATTTCCCAACGTCTCGAGGTCTCTGGAGTAGATAGATAGATAGATAGATATAGATTTTATTAATATTTCATTGTGTATAAAATCAGTACAATTTTTTTCACAAAATCTTAATAATGTAATATAGATATTACAGTATTATTGACATAACATTTATTGTTGTCTGTCAGGTTGGCGAAATATATACTAATATAAATGATATTATAAAATTATTGAAATAGTAGCTACATCGTTTTTTTTTTTTTTTTTTTTTTTTATATTTATTCCTAATTATCATTAGTTTGTATAAATATTTCCTATTAACAAAATTCATTTAACAATAGATCTCTATACTTTAAACAATAATTTAAAAAACTGAAAAGAGATTGAAAGTTTTTGCCGTTTAAAATCTCATAGAGCTCTTCAGGAGAAAGCACACTTTTACCGAAACATATAAGTCTAGAGTTCTTGAAAACTGGGCATCTGCTAATAAAATGGTACGTATTTTCCACTTCATCTAGATTGCAAATTGTGCAAATACCGACTGTATCTTTTTTGAGAGCTTTGGCGTTAATATTGAGGAGCCCACCCCTAGCTTTGAGAACTAGGCTAACCAAATGGGAAGAATTTTCGTCAACAAAGTATGGTTTCAGGTTGTAATCAAGGTGAGGATAAAGATCATGGAATTGTGAATTTCTGGCACTACTGATGTTATCAGTGGTTTCGGAATTTTTCAAGCTTTCTAGAATATTCTCATGCAGATCGATCAAGGCAGCTGAAGAAGTAAAAGAGTTAGTATCTATAACTATATCTAGGTCGTTGCATATATCTCTCCACTCGCGGGCCCAATAAATGTTTTCAGCGATTGTCTCTTCCGCAAGGATACGTGTCTCTGGAGTACGTAACAGGAGTACCATGTGTTTACGTACCATGGCACCACTGATAACTTCGAAAACCTTATTAGTTGTGCAATGAAGGGAAGACCAAAGTTGGTCTGTTTGCTATGGGACACGAAAAATTTAAATTTCAACAATTTTTATATCAATTTCTTTTGCAGTTTTTGTTGGCCTAGAAAAAAAGTCGTCAATTGAATTTTGTTACAAACCCTTATGGCATTGTGTGCAGACTTTAATTTTACCATAGTTGATACCGTTGGTTGTTTTAGAAATATTCGAGCCGAAAAACATTTTTTAACAATTTTGAGCAGTTTATTTTGCAAATTTTTTTTCTAATTAAAAAAGACTGAGTTGATTTTTTTGTTAAGTCTTTCCAATTTCTCCATACTTATTATGCATAGAATGAATTTTCTGCATGATACGCCCTTGTTATCTATAAAATAATATTTATTTGGAGTCGATATCTCTATTCGTTCTCGAGATATCGTCGGCGAAAAAATGCTCCCGAACGTACGAACGTTTGTACACACAATACACACTCTAGAGACCTCGAATCATGGAGAAAATTGCAATAACTTCCAATGGGATTTTGTAAGTACTTACAGTTGTGAAAATATCGGGCTTAGGAAATATACTTCCAAAATCAATTTTGACACTGCCGGGGTCACGATTTGGATGAAATTTCATCAAAAAATTTTTTGTCGAATTTTGTTAAACTTCGTACATGGGTGGAAAGGCCTTTCAATTTGCAATTGAATACTGAAAACCACAGCCATTTAGGATGTACGGTTGTGGAAATATCGGGTTTAGGAAATATACTTCCAAAATCAATTTTGACACTGCCGGGGTCACGATTTGGATGAAATTTCATCAAAAAAAATTTTGTCGAGTTTTGTTAAACTTCGTACATGGCGGGAAGGGCCTTTCAATTTGCAATTGAATACTGAAAACCGCAATCATTTAGGATGTACGGTTGTGGAAATATCGGGCTTAGGAAATATTCTTTCAAAACAATTTTGACACTGCCAGGGTCACGATTTGGATGAAATTTCATCAACAAAATTTTACTGAATAAGTCGGTAAGTGAATCAATCAACACTTTCTTTTATAATAATAGAAAAATGTTTTGATACATCATTCATCTTACTCTAACACCCACCTACTCAGCCTAATAACAGAGAAGAAAAATATACCAACACAAAAAAATATACTTTTAAATCTCGCAACAGGTAAATAATTTCAACTATGGTTGCCAGATTACCAAATATGCAACAATTGTGAAGACATATTATTTTAATAATATATGTAAATGCAAAGTGATATCAAAGCCCTTATTTAATATAATATTCCGGTATGTATAAAAAAAAACCACCTATGTGTGGTGAGGAAGTTTTCGTTCACCTCACTAGGTGCTGCCCTAATCGTTCGTGTCCGTGATAGTACTATAGATTTTATATACATACAATGAAACAACTACTCAAGCGACACCCGAAAACTGTAATCAGCTGTTCCACAAATTGCGCATCGGATAGGTTAGTATCGCGAAAATTTTAGGATAGCTTTACTTTAGATTTGTTTTTGACAACAGCTGTTTGGTTCATCAGCTGAATTTTCCTATGGGATTACAGCAACACAAACCTATCCGGATAGGTTTGAATTACCGCCCGAACGCATCCACTAAGTCGGACAACGTTTATAAATACAACTTTAGGTCTTTATTTTCTTCTTATTGATTCAATATAATTATTTAAATCACTTCGTTATTGGTGCGTAAGTAGGTAACTTTTTTTTTTTTTAAATCTGTACTGGGGATTAAAAAAAACGTCTATTTAAATAAATATTTCCTTTATTTTATTTTGCTTATACAAATAAAAAACATATAAAATCTCAAATCTTTAAAAATTTATATAAATAAGTTTTTAAGTATGTAAGGAATTTAACATTAATAATCCAATATTATGAGTAAAATAAATAGCTTATTAAAAAATAATACATTAAAATTCAAATAATTGAATATAGTTTAACAATAATAAATAATAATATGACATTTTTTTTAAATGCATAACAATTTTTCTTAATAATTAATTTTTTGTGATTTTGATACATGCAAAACCACGACTAAGTTATACAGTTGGCACACTTTCTTTTGTGAAAATATAAATTATTCAAACCACGCTAAAATGAATCAAATCCTGATACATCACTATCCTGTAAAAATAAAAAATAATGAGAAAACAATTTAATATTTAAAAAAAAAAAAAAACAAGAATGCTCTGGTTGCTCTTGTGGTTAAAGGCTGTAATGTAAGGTGACTAAAAGCTAAATATTGTGACAGCCGTATTTATTAGATTTTCTTAAAACGCCTGTTAAAGGTAAATAAAATAAGTGTGCTTAAATATTTAAATGACGTAACTTAAATTCTTATCTATAACCTGTTTCCTAGTGATATTTAACTAAACAAAGCTTGTGTCCCGTAGCGAAAAAAAAATCTGCAAATCTCGTACAAACAAAACGAAATAGTACTGCTACATTTTAAACATCTCAGCTGTTTTTGAGAGCTTTCAAACGAATACAAACACGAAGGGAGTGCGTTTACTTATAAGAGAGAAAGAGAATCAACCCCATTTTGCTTTAAGGCTCTCCCAAACCAACGCGAAACATTCGGTGCGACGATAAAACTTTCGCCTGTCAAAATTAATTTACATGGGGGTAAATGAGAGTACCTATATTATCTAGAGAACCGACTTAAGGGGTTCGTTCTGTTTCACCCTACAAGCTGTAGTGAGAGAATGAGACCATTTTGTCGACTATTCGTTGAGTTGTCACGTGCATTTTAAATGGGAGCCCATCCACCATTGCTGTAACAAACAGTATACACGTTTTGCGCAATTATGATCGGTTCCCGTGCTCAGATACATATTTAAAATAATAATACGTTAAATTCAAAAATTGAAATTAAAAAAAAAAAAAAAATCAATAAAATTACTTTAAACAACTGTTTAATGGACCGAAACAAATTTGTTTAGTCTTGTCTTGCGGAAAAAAAGAGTAAAATAAGAGAATTTTCTCTTACTCAATTCAAATAAATTTTGCGGGTGTTTTAGGCAAGAGGGGTACGAGTCGGTTCTCTAGATAATAAAGGTACTCTATGGTGGTAAATAAAGGCTGTTTCACAATGTGACGAGAAAACGAGACGTCAGTGTGACGAGATCTCTTCGCAGTTTCTCTCTCTTAAAAAAGAATTATAAACGTTGAAATAATGCATAATAAAGCATTTCTCGTCGTCTCGTCTCGTCACGTCATAAAGGTCGAAAAATTGAAGAAAAAAAAGACGCAACGTGACGACGAGAAATACTTTATTATGAATTATTTCGTTGTTTGAAACTCGATTTAAAGAGAGAACAACTGCGAAGAGATCTCGTCACGCTGACGTCTAAAAAAAAACGGTTCTATGGCAGATACCGTTAATAACGGTTTTTGGTATTTTTTTTTCCACCTAAATAACGATGCTTTCGTCGTGTTTTCGCACCGATTGATTCGCGTTGGTTTGGGAGAGCCTTTATGATAGTTTTATATTTGTGTTCGCAAACTTATTTGGTTTATTGTGAAATTTATGTCTTGGCCTTTTTACATACATAAATAGGTAGGTATATGTAAATAGACATATAAAATAATTTATTTAGGAAAAACCACGTATCGCTTTTTATAATTAATTAAATGTCAAAACTCTACTTCCTACATACATATTATACCTATTCTCTAGTAAAAAAAAGTTTCTTCTCAGAGATGTCAAAAAATGTGTATTAAAAATTTCTCTGAGTAACATAATGCGGGTTATTATTATTTTTTTAATTGTTCGTGTCGGTTTAGCATTGTAAAATCTTACCCTGTCTGGCTTATAAAGATGCGTATGAGGTAGTAAACAAGTCGACCCAATGTCCCGTTCAGCCATTGTATTTGCTTCCTAAAAAATATTGTAAACAAAAAACACATACAAAAATTTATTAATTTTAATTAATAACTTACATCGAGGCCATTGCTTTGTGTTTGTGATAATTGCCTCTCATAAACGCAACGAAGTGACTTAGTTGGTGCGTGAATTATGGTTTCGTTAAATGATCTTGCTTCAGCTGCTCTGTAAAATTAAATTTAACAATACAAATATGTTGAAATTTAATCATATTAAAACTCACAATTCCTTTTGTTGAATTGTGTCAATCCAGACATCCATAGAATTAATGAGTCTATAATATTCAAATAAAAAATTAAATAAAATTTTTTTGAAAATGCAGTTTTAATACAAATTAAAAACCATATATACTTATTCTCAAAAAAATTATACTTCATTTTAGAACAATATATTTATACATTATTATGATGATGGTTGGAGTACATCTTGACCCAGTAAGATATAATTTTTATAACGGTTTAAATGTTTTTCACTTAAATGTTGGTAGCCATCATAAGTCAAAGTACAATACGCTATATCAAATGCACGGTACATCAAAAATGGATGTCATTTTGGTTTCGGAATCTTGACTTGATTCTGATATCTCGTCTTATATTGTCTTAATTCCCGGGTTCTCACTGCATCCGTTAATAAAACGTTACAAGACAATTGGTTTAAATGTTCTTGGATTTTCTTTTTGTTTTATTTTGTTAATAATTTTAAATCTATTTTTGTTCATATGAAAATGTGAAGAATTTTGAAGAAAACAAATTGGGCTTTTAAAATAAAAAAAGGAAAAATGAAGGCAACATGAAAATGCCAACAAATGTGTTTTATATAATAAATTGCGGGAAAACCGTTAACTACATAGCAAAATTTGTAGGGCGGGTAAAAAGTCCTAACTAATCTTGTGTACGTAAATAAAAAATTCAAGAATCGGTTTTAGTTTGGCAAAGTTTGAGCCACTTAAAGAAATGAGACCAAAAATCATAAAAAAAAATTAAATAATTATATCTTTTTTTATACTTACTGTCCACCATCTTTATAGTTGTTGTACTGTAATTGTCCATCATTATAGTTAAATTTGTTAAAATTAAGTTCAGGAGCCGAATTAATCGATTGACTGCAACCCCTATTAGCCTGCGATACAAGATTTAATGTCGAACCATCAGTTAATTTTTGTTGTTGCTGATTCGCTATATTTCTGACAGTTGCAGAAACTTCAAAACCGGCGGAGACTAGGGCACCAGTTGATTTTGTTAGAAGAGCCCCGTGATTTAAGCTGTTACTACCGCTAATACCAGTGGCAACAGTTGCACTCTGTTTTCCTGAATTATTACTAGGCATCTGGAGTTGTAGAAAATAAAACCAAAAATATAAGTATGATTAAGATTATTATTTTTTTTTTTTTTTTTTCAAAAAAACCTGTACTTTTTCATTGCTGCACTGAAATGTGGAGGCGCTCGAACTGGAACCGGAAGTATCTGATGGAACAATCTTCAATTGAGGTTCACTACTATGTGCTGTTAGATCGACGCCATCGGATAGAGGGTTAGGAGGAGTTTGTACTAAAACGGAGTGATGATACTTAGCTCTGGGGATCATAACAGTTAAAGAACGATCATTTTGCTCAGAGAAATTGTGACGCTGATGGTCGATTTCAGTAAAAGGCGAAATAAGGAGTGTCGATGATGGATGACCGCGCTGATTAATTATCTTGGCTGGTTTATGATTCTGATGCTGATAGTGATGTTGAATCTGCGCGTGATGGTTATTATTTCTTGCAACGCTTTCAACATCTCTCTGTGTCATAAAAAGAATAAAAATACCATGAAAATCACAAAAACAGGATATTATACATACCTTTAGGACATAAGGCAGCGAATTATGACTACCCTCACTACTTGAATCCTTGATCATTGCTCGTTTATCGATTGTCAGATCTTTTGCAGATGAACATTTATTTTTCGGAGCAATTATTTGCATTCCCGATATAAACGATTGTAAATTGTGATTGTCTCGACGTCGTGTACAAGTTACAAGTACACAAAATAGCAATAAAATAAAAAGTATCGTTCCAATTGTTATCAATGCTATTAAAACAATTTTCAGATTCAGCTGACAAGATGCCCCCGTATACCATGAGAAACACTCACACACCACCACCAGAGGTTGGTTTGTTGTATTGGTTTCAACACATTTGCCATGGAAGTGACATTTTTCACAACCGATAACTTCTGCCGAACAAATTCGACCCGGGTAGATCGAGTTCTCCGACAAATCAGCAAATCCTTCTTGACAGCTGCAGGTGTACGTGCCTTGTAGGTTGAAGCATCTTGAATTTTCGGAACAATCGTGGAATTGGCTATGAGCACACTCATTGAAATCTATATTTTTGTATAGAGAATTTAAAGAGCCAAATTATCGATTAACATATATTTTATTTAAAATTAGATACTTAGTTATTTTATTTTATCATTTAATTATTTTTCTCATCCTATTTCCTCTCCATATCTATTACATACAGGTTCGAATGAGGAAATTGAAAAGTAAATGTTGGTGACGAAAAGTATGACAATATTACTGTATTTTTGGTAATCTTTGATTTTGATTTATGTTTATTTTAAAGAGAACAAAAATTGAATTTAATGAATTTAAGAGATGGAAAAATAACTCCAACGTATAGGGCGACAACTATCAAATTTTTGGTTCGAACTCGAGATGTTGATCAATCTTGACATTAGATGATAGGACAGATGAAAAATATGATGGGTCTCACAATTTCATGTGTCTGTCGCGGATCGCGGACGCAAGGTATTGCGTAGACCAAATCATGCGGGGAACACCAAGTGTTATGCCCCGTAAACTATAAATGTAGAATACACGATTTTCTACGTGTAAACAATTCATCATTGTCGACATTAGCTTTACAACAATGTAGACAATAAAAGATTTATTTGATACTTTTGCCTGCTAAAAATTACCCAAAAATTATTAAATTCTATCTTATCCTGTCAGGAAACCAAACCGAGACGACACCGAAATGAGAATCTATTTTGTAAACAGGAAATTTACCGAAAGTTTCGGCGCTCTATGTGATCTTAAAAATATTGCATTTTCAGATTAAGAAATTGTATTTAGCAGTTCTAGATTTAAACTCTAGTTCGATACTTCATCCACAAAAATACAGAACAACACAGCGATGCTAGGAGATGAGACCGGGACGACCAATACCGAGGCGACCCCATAACCTAGTAAAGTGAGAAGCGGGTAACCAAAGCCAGTTAAACGAGACCGACACCGATCTCGAGACGATATTGAAATTACAAGATTTTTATGAGACCGGAACGTAACTTATTAGACTTTCTTTTTTTTTTTTTTGATATTGTTGACATTGCTTACGCAATTGTCTCATTAAAACGTAGACAATTAAAGTCGACACGTAGAGGAACAACACTGTACAAATAAATTGCGGTAAATCAAGGGCATTTCGGTTGAGGATAATTTTTCCACCTTTTAAAGCAAAGCCCTAGTAGTTTATAAGAGTTTATTAATTTTGTTTCTCTTACCATTAACTTCCAACGAATTGACACCATCTTTTGTGGTAAAAATTTCGGTTCCACCTAAACTGAAACTATTTTGTCGCAGATACTTTTTGAAAACATCAACAAGTCTTTTTTCGTCACTATTGTCCGATAACTATAAAACACACATTAGTGACACTTTCGATACTTCCACAAAAATAATAATTATTACCTGAATAAGAAATTGTCCCAAAATTCCTCCTTCAGGAGAATTTGTTGCATCGAAAGATGTCACATGAACACCATGATACACATCACGCAGGTCAGACTGCATTACCATTCGATCCACAGCATTATGTGTTATGTCAGCCAAGTGTTTGAAATCATCCGAATCTCGGATGCGGTATTGATTGTTAAAGTGCAGGACTTGTGTATCAATTCTATGAATCGGAATCTTTAAAGCATAGGTATATGTAGCTGGAAAGAAAAAAAAATTAAGTTTTTTTCGAAAATTCATAATTAAAAAATAAAATTAGCTTTACGTCTACATGGTCGATCAGGAAACATACGGGCGAATCCAGGGCGGCATAGACATTGCTTTCGATTGTGGATTTGTTGGCAGAGCTCATTGCGTGATGCCTTGCAAGATGGTCTGCATGTACTACTAGATGAAGTAAGCCCTTCATTTTTGTCACTCGATTTAGGAGGTGTTGCAATAAGAACTCCACCCAGCAGCACATGATTGACTTCATTTGTTTCTGCTTCTTCGTCTCTTGTTGGTAAATAATCAAATGTGATATTATAATCGTAGTCCAGTTCGATCGAGCTTTGAATTTTAGGGACTATTGCTGCTTCGGTTCGTTCCCCTCCAACGCCGATAGCATTGATATTCTGAGGTGTGTCCATTATCGATGGACCGATACTGAAGACCCCACCTTGGCTATTTTTGTCCGTCATAACCACAAAAATGCTGTTGTTTTCCAGTTCCTGATTTGTAAGATTTGAATTTGTGTTCGTTATTGCCTCAACAATTCTTGTCGAAGTCGAAATTGAATTCGAAGTCGAAGTCGACGCAACAATAGCTGGAATTATTGTCGGCCTCATTTCTGACTCACTTAATTTTCTGCTTGTTTGAAAAACATTGCTAACAACTTCTATAGTTGGTTCCATTTTGCTACCGGGCCGGTACTGATGATGATAGTCTTCATAGTGGATAATTTGCGTAGCCGTAGTTGTATGGCTCTCTGTCACTCTGGTTGGCTGCAATAAGGTATGAGTTTCGGTAACAGTATCAACCAAAGTTGATGTTTTAGTTTCGGTTAGTGTTAACGTTAAGGTTTTTGTTACTGGAATTCCAAGACTTGTTGAGACACTTAGTTTTGTTGTGGTGACAGTTAAATAATGTGGCTTCGTTATGAATTTAGTCGGAACAATAATTGGACCTGTTAAACTTGTTCTTGCTTGTGTTCGATTATTAAAATGATTCAAATCAAAACCAAACTCGGGACCTGAGGACTCAGCTTGTAGCTTAAATTTCGACAGCTGTTGAAGGTTTCCTATCGAAGTTGATTCTTTGCTTATCAATATTGAAGTTGGGTTCGTTTTTGTTTCCGTTTGATTTTCTATAAAGTGGCTATTTGTAAAATGTGACTGTCTATGATGCTGCTTCTCAGATCCTTCAATTAAGATTTCCTCTGGAATTTCATGACTTAACAATATCATTGAAGAATCGTCTTTTGAATCGAATTTTACAATGCTCGAAGACGATTTTTCAGCAACTGTTATATCTTTTGCTACAGTTGGAGAAGAAATAGAAGAAGAAGCAAAAGAAACCAATGGAATGACATTTGCTCTTGTTGGTTTTGGAATAATTGAGGCCAAGGAAGATGATTTGGTTGTTGTTGTTGATACAGCTGAATAGCTTCTATTGACAGTTTGTGCCCTAGTTGGTTTTGTTGTTATTGCTGTTGAGTTAACTGACTTTGATAACGGTTTCGTATTCAATTTTGATTTCGTTTGCGGTCTTGAGGTATTGGAATTTTGTTTTGAAAATGGCGATGCACTTATAGGTCGAATCGGCTTATTTATAGGATTCATTGTCGCCGTATGAATTTGCGCTGGTTTTTCTGTCAAATTCAAATAAGTATCAACATTATTGGATGTAGCTGACGGCCTGAAAGATTCTTCAATTGGTTGTGGTGCTAGTAATGATGTTGTTATTTTTGATGATGGTTGTGGTGGTGGTGGAGGAGGATTAAGACCCATAACTTTTTCAGTTTGAGGCTTAATATCAGCCGATGTTTGATATCCTAACTTATATCGATTTTTTGTGTTTTCAAAAGCAGGTCTGTGATGGTGTGACATCATTGTGTCAGTTGACACATATAAATTATGTTGTTCTTTGCTGGTTTTTGTTGTAGGTATAGGCTCATCGGTGATTATGAATTTATGATTGTGCGGGTTGATACTTTCATGGAAATCGAAAATCTCTGCAGATTCTCTATGATGATATGACATGTTTCCAGCATTGACGATACTTGGTTTGGTGAGTACTTCCATTTGGTTAAGATTTAATAATTGTGTTGGTGGTGAGTAAGTTAATGTTGCTGAGCTAATTTTTGAAGGTTTTTTAGTTCTTTTTGTATATTTAGGATTGAAGGGAGCTTCGGTTTGATGAGAATTACTAATCTTTTTGTCTTTGTGCTGTTGCTGTTTATCCTTGATGATTTCATGAGGAATCGAATCTACTGGAAGTGGTATGTGATAAAATTCATTTTGTGCTTGATTTTGAGCGTTTTGAAGTTTGAAGCCTTCACCATTATTTAAGACCACTCTTGGTACATTAGTGATATTATTGAAAGAAAAAGGCATTTTTGTACTGGTTTTACTGGTTAGCTGTGTAAATGGTCGCCCCGGCGATGGTTGTTTAGGCAAGGCTGTAAAATTTTGCAGTGATGGTGGTGGTAGTTTATGTTCTTCAATATATAAATCATTCATTTGGTTTATAATAATTGGGGATGGTTGTTCTGGAATGAATTTGTTTGTAGTTGAAGGTTGATTAATGGTTGAGTGCTGGGGTTGATTTTGTTGTTGAGGTTTTGGTTGTGGTATTGAGTCTTTGGTGGGCATTGTTTTTTTTATTTGTGATTCTACAACGGTAAAATCGTCATCATTAGCCTTTTTATCAGAATTTAAAGCCTCTTCTTGTACTCCAATATTCAAAGATGACGAAGGCTTTTGATCATCAACTCCATTTGAGTCTTCCGTTGGATAATTTTGATGATGATTTTGGATATTACCTGTCGATGGAGGTAACTTATCATGAAGATAATTGTTGCTGGAGAAATATTTGTTTCCATTATTTGAAAAGTCATAGAAAAGATTAACGAGAGGCACATGGTCTCTAGCAGGTGGTTTTGGCCTGTGGCCCTGAGAGTTTATTTCTTCTATGTTCGAAGTAGATTCGGATTGCTTAACTGGTGCTGGATTGCCCTTTGAAAATATTTGAAGTGCTCCTTCTTGGTATTTTTGAGGCTTCAATACTTGGGTTGATAGTTGAGCGGGTAATTTTTTCGAAGAATTATAGAATTCTATTTTACTTTTTAGCGGAATCACATTCGGATAGGGATGATGAGTTTTGTCAAAATGCTGATAACTACTTGCAACTGGTGTTTTTTTTGCATTATTGATGCCCTCAAAATAATTACTTTCAAATGGCTTTAAATGCTCTACCGCAGGTCGTTGTTGTTGTTGTTGTTTAGTGTTATTGATATAAAATGATTGTGTTTGAGTTGTTGTTTCTTCCATACCATGCTCGAGCTCGAGGATCTTATAGTTTGCTTTATTATTTAGAATGGCATTCGCATCGCTTACAAATTGTCCGGACGATGAAGTTTGAGTGATAATATTTTGCGGTGTTAAATTGACCTGAATTTGATTATCAGTTAGGGGTATTGTAACATGTGGAATTTTCAACGGTGTAAACGGCTCGTTTTTCTGAACATGTCCGCGCACCGGAGTGGAATGGGGAAATTCGGTATCTCTGTTGAAAGTAATTGGCGGTACATTTATGTCAACGTTATGACTTAAAACATTCGTATCGAGATTGATTTGCTGATTTGATAAAATTGGTTTGCGAGGCTGATTGGCTGATGATGATGAGGATGATGATGGTGATGGTGATGATGATGATGAGGGTGATGATGATGATGGTGAAGCTAATGGTGATGATGATAGTGATGATGGTGATGACGATAATGATGATGAAGATGATGATGATGATGATGAAGATGAAGCTATTGCAACACTTCCTGTCATAAAAGCATCTGAATAAGTAGTTGGTTCATCATAATAATGGCCGTTCTTATGCAGCTCCACTGAACTCTCGACCACTAAAATGGACGCTGAGTTGTCGCGTGGAATAACAATGTTTGTGATCTTGGAGGGCTGTATGTCGACCAACATTGGCTTGTCGGAGTTAATGATTTTTTTCACAAATGCCTTATATATTCCACTTGGGTTTTTGGTTTGGGTACCATTATTTGGAAATGTTGATTTGGAAGCCGGTAGATCCGTGCTATATACCTCGGGAATGCGTTTGATTTCAAGAATTTCATTGTTGCTTATATTTGCTAGATTTGAGGCATTATTATCATTGTTTTTTTCATTTCTTGGCGGATGATGTTGCTGATCGTAGTCGTATGGAGTATAAGGAATGTAGTTCGGCATTGGTTTGGGATGTTGAGAATCGAGCAGCCATTGCACTTGATTGTTCTGAAGGTTCGACATTGGAATGTGTTGTTGTTGAGATTGCGGTGTATAATGCTGTAATGGGTGATGCATGTGACTAGTCGCATAGTGTGATCTATAGTTGGGATTCAGTAGACTATTTGGTGGCTTTATTTTCTTGTGTTGGTTTTGATGTTGCATAGAATGGGGTTTCATTGAAGGTGGCTTTAGAATTCCGTCCAAGATCAAAGAAGATTCTGACAACGGTATCGGACTTGGACTGTCTTTAACATGATGCTGTTGATATTGAAACTGGTAGGAATATGGTGTAGTAGAAGGTCTCGATGGTGGTTGAAGAAGCGTACTGATATCGTCGGAATTTTTATTACTGTACGGCTTTCGCGGCTGTATTCCATTTGGCTTACCAACGATAACATCCGAATTAGCTGTTATTACCTCGCCCGGACTTATCGGTATACCGCCATTAAGCAAGGGAGTCTCATACTTGGGTTTGCCGTTGGCCAAACTTAGACCGGGCCCGCTTTCTAATTTGACGCGGTTCAATTTACTGTCTATAAACCAACTACTAGCTTCCGGGGGAGATATATGCAAGTTCTGATGAGGATTGGAGCTTTTTATTTTTTCCGGACTAAGATAGGAATTGTCATTGGGCAAACTTTGAACAGGTATATAAATGGGTCCTTCATGCCAATGTTCCAAACTACCATTATAACTGCTGTTTGCTGAAATATTCTTTGTTGCTTGTTTTCCCTCCAAACTGTAAGTGGAGACATTACTTTTAAATGCATGATTTGGATTATGATTTGAACTCGGAATGGTACCGAAGCTATTTAAATTATTTTGAATGAGACCAGCCATTGCATTAAACACAGGACCTAAAGCTTGTAGACGATTCAAGTTAAACGATCCTATTATTTGATTCACCGATGGAAAATCAGTTGTTATACCTGCAGTCTTTGTATTATTCCGAATAATCGAACTTGTGTCGGCCTCAGAAGCTGCCAGATATTGGTCGGCTAAATTTTCTTCATTATCTGAACTTGCAACTTCCGAGTCGAAGATTTCATTAGAATTTTCAAACGGTAATTGTGTATTAGACGATAGCGAACTCAATTCCGCTTTAGTTATATTCGTGTCTATTTGAGTGGCTTGATTTTTCTTGTACGATAGTGATGGATGTAGCATGTTCATTGCGGTTATTTCAAGAGATTGGCCACCAGTCAGAGTGACCATAGTTACGAAACTGTTGTGATTTAGTGGATTCTTGAGTTGAGTTTCAAATGCTGATAAGAGCTCAGTATTGATTATAAAGCTCGGAATTGATTCGGTGATGACATTTTCAATTACTCGAGTATGGAAATTCACAACTGTTGATGAATCAATATTTCCATCTTTATTGGTATTCATTTGTGTCGTGAAGTAGGTAAAAGTTGTGAGAAAGGTTTTTGTTGCATAGATATGCAAGTCGGTTTTTAGTGGTTCCAAAGCCATTAAAGAAGTGGGAAAAGTAGATACCGATGATATTAACGATTCTCCCAATTCTGGAATCTTGTTATTTTTTATGTCTGGCTTTTTGTTTTCGTCCTTATCATCAACGGTATAATATGCATATGTTGGAAATAAAACTTTATTTAGCGAACTTTCAGTAGCATCATGTGCGTCTTTGGTTGTTGTTTCATCAATGTCAAAAGCAACATAGGATGATACTATCGAAGAACTTTGTAGTGGTTGCAGGTATTCTGTGACTATGACTTGTGTCAAAACATTCGAAGTGCTTACAATTTTTTCCACATCGGATTCGTTTATTGTCTTGGTAAGGCTTATTTTGCTAAAATACGTATTTGTCTCAAGAACTGGAGTAGCTTGTTCTGATGGTTGAAGAAACGAAATGTAGTCATCTGGTCCAGTGATTGTGTTTGTAAGGATATGTTTCGATGATACCACAATTGAAAGTTCACCATTAAGTATTGTATTATAGTATGTGTACGTAGTGTGGAAAATTCCTACAGCTAGTTCTGGTGTCTGGAAATGTTGAAAAAAATAATTAACTAATAGGGTTTTCGACTGGTCACCCAGAATCCTTCTGAACATTTCAGAAATAAAGTTCAGAATTGAAACCAGAAGGACGACCGATCAAAAACTCTCATACTCACCCTGGATAAGGTGATTCCTAATGTTTCAGTTGGTTTGATTTTCAGATAGTTGCGTTCTTCTGTAGCTGTATTCGAAACCACTTTCTCGCGGCTCTCGACGGTTGTCTTGTCATCTTGAAGATACGTTGTTCGATATGTATATGTTGTGAGGCACGTTTTAGTTATGAAATGTTTCGAATCTATCGGTATTGTGTATGTTTCCTAAATTAAACAATTATGTAACTAATTTGAATGAGAACCAACAATACAGTTGACAAGTTTTTTTTAACTATTCTCATCATTTTCTTAAGAATCAGTGTTGTTCTACTTTTTTACTTTACGTAAAAAAACGTTTTTTTACATTAGTTTTTTACCTGCTGTATTTTTACTATATTTATGTAAAAAACGTAAAAAATGTAAAAAGGTAAAATAAAACGTGAAAAGTAATCAAAATTTATAAGCTTCAAAAAACTGAGAGGAAGTAGCTCTAATAATTATTTTTGGCACTTTATGTATAAACAATCCAACTCACTTGAATGACTGCTAACTTTCTTTATTAAAATTTTGACAGATAGTGACAATTCCTCTCATTTTCTCTCTTTTTTCTCAGTAATTTACTTTTTCTACTTCTTATTTACCTATTTTTACGAGTTTTTTTTACGTTTTTGACCCGATTTTTACATTTTTTACACTTATATACGCGTTTTTTACCTACTTAAACGTAGAAAAGGTTAAAAAAATAGTTTTTTACATGAATTTGAACATCACTGCTTAAGATGTTGCGGATGAATAAAATAAAAAACTTTTAAAATTTTTTCAAAATAATTAGCTAAAAAAATTAAAACAACAATTACCTGAGCAGTGGTTGGCATAATCAATATCATTTGATCTTTTAAAGTGCTAGGTGCAAGTGTCATTGGTTTACGCGACAAACTCGGAAGTATTCTCAATACATTCGGCTTCGCAGATAGTTTGCTATTTTTTTCGCCAGCTATTATAACTTCAACACCATTTGACATAACACGCGTTTCTAAGTTGTATCTAGCCTTATCATTACTAATACGGGTAGATGTCCCCATAATGTCATGGTCAGTATCATTATCAGCATCAGGGCCATCATCATCAACAGCAGCATAATCAAGGCTCTCCGAATTTAAATGTGGCCTAATGTCAAACGATTCAAAGTGAAAAAATCGTCTATTGTTGAGTGTATCGGTTTCATCAGAGGACTTGCTATTTTTCAAAAATTGTGTGCTTGGGGTTTCATTCTGGTGGTCAAATATTGAGTTGTGTGTATTTTGGTCTTGAAGTTGATGGTTGTTTGTGTTTATAACGGAGTCTGTGTACACATATTACAAATATTGTGAATAATAAGGTAAACATTTTTATTAAATTTATGTTTGTTTGTTTTGAGCAAAATAATGTAAAATAGCTTATAAATTTAAATTATGAAAATGTAGTTTTTTACATTCTTAGGCCGTTTGCGAATTGGGCTAAAATTTCGATTAATTTTTATCCGAGATTAAATTTTGACTTTTTCACGTACACTTCGGATAAAATTCAACGCGATTCGCACACGGCCTTACAATTAGATACCAAAAGCTTTCCCCTTCTTATTGCTTAACTGCCATCAAAGGAGATCTCTCAATGAGTAGATATTGAAATTTACAATTAAAATGTTGGGAACGCAAAGGTTTGTTACTCTGCATTCCGAAATTCTGTACAACGAAAATTCTGTTAACGAATTTTTAATTCTGTATGACGATATTTTTGTGTTACATTTTCCATTACCAAACTTTTAATACAAACTCTTTCTGAAAATGGTGAAATATTTTTTTTTGTGATTCGTTTTGGATCCGTTTTGGTTTCGATTTTTATTGAGGATGGTTAACTCCCACAATACATGCGCAAGTGGGTCATTATCAGAGATGTAAAAACTTGAGTAAATCGACTTAAATGACTTAGTCTTTTGACTTTCAAAATGAATTTAACTTTAAATTTACAGTCAGCAGTCATGTACAATATTCTGACTTATAATAAGTCATTTGGGGAAGTCAATTGACTTACAGTTATGCGTGAAATAGATTAAACCAGCAACAGCACCAGCACCGTCAACAGCAAACAGCACGCTGGTCAGCAAAAATTTCTCAAACACATTGCTACCAGTCACAGCACCTACATTTGTATCTGTTTGACGTTTCAAATCAAAGCATTTTCTTCGTGGTACCACACCAGCAACAGCAAATTTAGGACTTAGGCCTAACGGCGCCATTGACGTTGCTGTTCTTATCTGTGTTGTATAATTGAAATACATTGGTTCTAAATTCATGGCGGCCGTTGTTGCTGTTGACGGTGCTGTCGCTGTTTCAATCTGTTTCTCACTTTAATTGACTGCATTACTTTTTTACTGGTTGTTTTTTTTTTTTGTCTTTTTTCTTGGCGATAATTTTTTTTTTTGGAACAATGAATTTATTTCAGCATAATACAATTAAATTCAATACTTAAATTGTACATTATAGTTGATATTTTCAACAGGAAATCCAAACAACTGTGGAATTAACCATCCACTTACCCGGATGCCCCTTTTTCCAGAATGGCAGCCAAATGGGGGGGAGTGCAACCCCGAAAACTCGTTTTTACACTCACACTGATCCATCCTACAGATCCTTTATGAAATGCAAGGTTAATGTAACATTTCAATGGACTATTATAGCACATAAGACATGTAATCCATGTTCGGTAGGTGCCACAAGGGCGATCTACCAAGGGTATTTTTTTTTGTTGAGTAGGGCACAATAATAATTTAAAAAAAAAAACTATTTTCGATGTTAAAATGTTTCTTTAAACATGTCGTTCGTCATTACAAACAAATCGTTTCAATATTTTCCTCAAAATTAACAAAGAATACAAAATTTTTGAGGTAGATTTCTGTACTAACTAGCTAGGTGTCCGTTCTTTCCCAAACTAGCTAATATTTTTTGATCAGACACCCACTAAACCAAAGCTTTATGCCCTACAAACATTTTATATACAAACAAATTCTGTCATTAATCTATGCCTCTTCCATAAAAAAAAAAGAAATAGATTAAAAATTATTTTTTTTTGTAGATTTTTTCTTCCTTTTCTTTTCGGTGATTTTAAGGTTCAAGGCCCTGTTAAGCGCCCTTTGTATGAGGAAATTATTTTCTTGTTCTGCGGTATATTAAACAATTTTTTATTTTTAAATGTTTGCGACTTTACTGAACCTAAATTTAGAAAATTGCTTGGATTATATATTTAATTTTTTCTTTTTGCAAATTTCTGTTTCACTTTGATATTTGTCGCAAAAAAATTAAATTAAAATGAAATGATTTGTCTAAAAGTAATGAATTTTCGGCGAAAAATCAATTCGTTGACTGAAATACGGCATTGCAGGCCATACCGTTCGACTGGAAGGAAATGTACAATTCGCAAACCAAAACACTTAATTTCTGTATTAAAAAAAAAAAAAAAAGTTATAGTAAAATGCAGTACGACATACAACTTTTATAATTCTCAAAAAAAAAAATATCAGCGAATTTGTTTGCGATGGGAATTCGTATGAATTTTTCAATGTGATGGATTCAGCATTTATAACAACTTAATATCATCAAACTTTTAAATAATAATACCTACAGCTGATTATTCTAAGTGCCAGTTGTACAATCATGGGTTAAATGTTGATCCTTGGTTCAGGAATTTAAATTCGCTGATTTCGGCGGATTAAATTGAACCACCGTTGAATTTCAGTTAATCCGCCGAATTCGGTGAATGCTCTTCAATCAAAATTTGAACCATGATTGTACAACTGGCCCTAACTATTTAAAATAATTCTTAAGCCGGATCCACACATGTCTCGTGGTGTGGTGTGTTGTGGACTGAGTAGTGAGTACACTAATCAGGCGTGCAGGCGTGTTGTCTTACAAACTGTCATTATTTATTTTTTATTATTCTGTTTTCAAGAGCATTGTTTTCTCTACCCCGCACTCTAAAAATAATGTCTGCGCCATAGTCCCCTTTCACACAGGGCAACTGAGTTGCCGGCAACAATTAGTTCATAGGCGAGAAGGGCAGGAAGAAAGAGGGGGAAATGAAATCTCCCCGGTCAACAAATTCAGGAGATTTTTTTGACGTTTCTCTTTACACTACGTTTGTGTGCGTTCAACCAAGGTAGTTTAAAAGGAAAATAAAGAAAATCTCCGGGTTTTTGTTGCTTGCGTGTGAAAGGTACAAAAGATTGTTAAGGAGATTTAAAGAAAGCGTCAAAAAAATCACCAGCAACTAGTATCTTCGTGTGAAAGGGGACATAGCGTGGTACGGCGCAATCGTAACAAAATAGATTTCGACACAACACACGACTCCACAACACACCACACGAGATCGATGTGGTTCCGGCTTTATGCATAACTGGCTGAACAGAATAGAATGACGGAACTGAAGCCGCAGACGGAACTGGAAGAGCTGTCAAAAAGTGTCGTACGTTATTTTTTTTACATGTCCTCAATGGAGCTGTACAGCTTTGAAAGTATTTTGAAGAAAAACAAAAGAATATTATTGTTTACAAGCTCAGAATTCATATTTTTGGTTTCCAATAATTTTCCTTTGAATAAATAATTTTTTTCGCGATACAAATAACCACAATATTTTTTTCCGACCCAAAAAGTTGTTTTTTTTTCTTCATACAAATTGAAACGTCAAAAGTGCCGTACGTGAAAAGTTAAAAGTTGGTGAACTCTTCCGTTTGCGTCTGCAGCTCCGTATGCGTCTACGTTCCGTTTTGTTCGCAACATTGGCCACGTTCATCACCACGTTTTTGACAGATCTAATAATTCAGTTCTGAAAAACGTAACACTGAACGCAAAAAAAGTCTGAAATTATTTATTCTGTTTTTATTATTTTTTGAACTTTAAAATCAAAATCCGAAAAGCAATACGAAACCCAGACGATCAGACCACACAACAAAAAAAAAAAATAGATCAAGAACTGTTTTTTTGTTGCTTTTAGCTGTCATCTGAATTTTCAGATAGAATTTTTCATCTGAAAATTCAGAAAAAAACGTAAGAAACGTAACTAAATGTCAATCGACGTCAACTGAATTTTTATGACTGCTGGCCAATCAGAAGCTCTAAAAATGACAGTTCAGAACTGTCAAATGTGCTGCTGAACGCGGCCATTGAATTTGCGTGTATTCAATATTTTGACAGCTATTCCAGCTCCGGCTCCGGTTCCGTCTGTGTCACCATTCCGTTCAGCCAGTAAAGGCGGCCGCACATTGGAGGCGTCAACATACGAATTCATATCGTACTTAAACGTCGTACGAATCGAGTGCGCAAACTGAATACATTTTTCTCCTCATCGCTTTCGCGAAGTTCTCTTTCCACATATTTCAATGTTTCAACGTACGAAAGTGTTTAAAAATCCCAACAAGATCGGATTCATTTCGTACGTCGGAAGTAAACGTACGTATACGTATGACTACTCGCACCTAGTGTGCGCACTCCCATAGTACCTACTTAGAAGGTTAGGATTATTCGTGCGTTTTTCGTAAGTATTCGCACGAGTAAAATCCGTACGATAACGCATTCAATGTGCGGCCGGCCTAAGTGAGCACTGCATGTTTCGTTTGTGTTTTTTATCTATATTTATCATATAATCAAATCTATCTAATACCACTAAACGATCAACTCTGTATAGTACAACTTTGTAGTCTATAAATTATTAGATTTTCAAGGTAACCTTGAAAATGCCGAGCGAAGCTCATAGGTACTTAACACTTAACTGTCCAGCTTACCCACTTTCAGTTTTATGTCTTATTTCCAATTGCAATTTATTTATTTTAAAATTTTTGATTTATTTATGTGTACATGGATTACATATTTTTATTGTGTAGCTAGGTCACCCAACCCATCAATCACATTAATTCTTGGTACTTGTATATTCGTAGCAATAATGGCGCTTGCAAGAATTTAAGTGCTGCAAATTGAGCTGTTATCTACCCCAAGCTTGATTACTAGCAGTAGGTGTCTACTTAATTTATAACTCAGAAGATGCAGCATTGATTTCATGAGTTAACAAACAGCTTTATTTGCAATTCAATTTTCCAACGAAAAATTCTTCCTTATCATTCTATTGGGTGCCGTGCAATTCAGGTTGCATTTAAAGAGCCTTAGGTTTCACAGGCATAGTTAAACTATTTACCTTTTGATTTTTTTAATTTTGAGTTATATATATTTTTTTAATTTGACTTAAAAGATAAAAATAAAAAAAATAAATATTTATGTTTTTTCGTTGTTTTTCAATTTTTTTTTTTTTTTACAAAATTGCTTTTCACTCTTTAACCATTTTATTTTTATTTTCTCAAAATTTACATCTGACACGAATCACCTCATTATTATTCTCAACATGCAGTATAATGTGTATCATTTTTATATTCAGATCTACATAATATATCTGGAAAAAAGTGAATAAACCTTATGTATGTATTGTATACATATATGTTTTTATATTTAATGATTTAAAACAACTTTCAAAATTATTAACAAAACACAACAATGAAAAATAAATTTAAATAAAAATAACATTTTCTAAAGGAGTATTCATTTATCAGAAAGAAAAATAAAAAACAAAAATTCTTAAGTTAATATTATATGTAGTATGTACATCAACTTATTTTATTTATATATATAAAAATATTAAAATAGAAGAATTAAATTTTAATTTTAGGCAAAACAAAATTATGGCAAAAAAGAGAAAGAGAAAAATAAAGAAATTAAATACTATTTTACATAAACAATTAACATTATACATTAATCCTGTTCAATTTGGCATTCTACAAAAAAATTGTGCAAAGAAATTCATCTTTAACACAAAAAATCAATATAGCTAATTATTATATTCATTTATACACAAATTTTTTATCGATAAAATTATACAATTTGTATTATTTTTAATTTATTACATTTTTAATTCGATATTAATTTCCCCACCAAGAGCTTTGTTGTTAAGAGTAGTTGTTATTGAAAGAAATAGAGCCGGTTTAGAATGAAGTCACTGTACAGATGGCGCTGCTTTTTGGCGTCCATTTTCTGAAATTTCCATACTAACAGTTTTTATTTTTCATATTTCATAAGTAGATACTTACCATTTAGACTTGATTAATTTTATTTGACGAATTGCTTTGGGGGTTGTTTTGCTTATTTTCGTTATTCTACTAACATTTTGTCTTAAATTTCGTTAAAACGTAAGTGGTTGTCAGTTTGTTGGAGCCGTACTGATCAAATAAATTGAATAAATTTGTTACAATTACAAGTCCGTTACGAGTAAATGCAGTCCCGCAGACATTAGTACCTTTTTTTCAATTAAAATTCTGTCATAAGTTGAGATTAGTCATTCGATTATACCTAAACGGTATGTGAAACAATGCCGAATGTGATAAGACCAACGTTTTGTTTTTATAAGGTATTCATGTAAAGTCGATAAGCCATCGTAAACGTCAGAAAGTTAACGAAGTCGTAAACGAGATTTCAAAATTTGTGTGGGACATCTTTTCCAACAAATCGTATTCTTTCCGACAAGGTTTTGTGCCGTAACATGCCGCCTCCACAGGCCATGAACGATGGCAGGATTATGACCATGTCAACAAAAAATCCAATGGAGGCACAAAAATTCATGTCCATGTAATGAACATAACGACGAAAACTAATTTTTGAACAAGACATGAGCTCTGTTCAAAGCTTGGCCATGGGATTTGACGTTCCATGTATGAATGTGTGAGAGAGGTAGAAGTAGTACTGTGAGGAATTTTTGTGTGATCCTCTTGCTCTAACTTATTAGTGGAATTTATCGACATAACTATCGACATGACATAAAGTGCCCAGTGCGAAAAAACAAGCTGATTGTTGATTGGATCTTGGGCATCTGTATGTCATGTGGAGTCGGCGTGTTACGATTTTACGACTACGGAAATTTTCCGACTTTGCATGAATATTCTTTATATACGTGTGTTCCTGTACTTCTCCAAAACTCTCAATATCTATCAAAATTAGATCGCGTATTCAAAAAGTTTATATAGAAAAATTAAAAGTCTAAATTAAGTTAAAATTGGCAGTTTTGGGTAAATATACGTCGAAATCAAAAACTGAACGAAATTATGTTTAATATGTAAAATGTGAAAGATTCACAACATGTCAGTGCATTTTTTTTAATAACAAGTTCCACCAAATGTCAGTGTCATGGATGTTGCCCGAACGTAGAAAAGGGAAACTCTTTTCGAATACAATCTGGTGGTTTTAAAATTAAAAAATGTTCAATATGCTATTGCAGAAAACCTGTCCTAAAACTGTAACGGCGCATACGTTGTTTTTAGAAAAAACTCCAAATATATTTATTAATCTATGTATGATGGATTTTGTATGTGACTTGTTTTCGATTTTTTTTTTAACTTATAGCAGGAAATGAGTTTCGTTTTAAGCTTAGAGCTGAAATGAGGTAATTTGGCAAATTACAAAAAAAGTGTTCACATTTCAAATTTACTAATTTAGGTTGACGGTCCAGATTGTCAATCGCTTGTTTTTGTTGTTTCTTACATTGAATTCTGTCATTTTAAATGGGTTCCACTTTGAATGGATTCCATTTGGGTGTGTTCATAAAAGTTTTACGTAATATTTCCTACCGAATTTCGTGCAAATTTGTTGAAATTACCTTATTTGAATTTGTATGGGAAATGAGATGATTTTGAATTGAATTTGGAAATTTTGAACGAAATTATACCTCATTTGCTCTTATGAAAACGCAGTATTAGGCACATCTAAACATTCAGCTAATGTTTTTTCCTTGATATAGCATAGGAACAAAATATGTAATTGTAAACCCTAATATGTAAAATACTACTGTATTTTGCGGTCGTTATCTTTAAGAAATGTCAATTACTAAAAAATGGATTTTGAACAAAATGATTTCGAAAAAATATGCAGTTTTTGACAATGTGATTCAAATATATTGTAATGTCATATTTTACATTGGTCATGTCTCATGTATATGTCCAACATTACAGTGCGCTAGTACTTGTAATTGCATTTGTAAATAAAACTGTCGGCTCGATAATTTGAGTATTTGTAAATAGAACTATGTTGGTTTTAAATAGAGTATGAGTTAGCGTTTGCGTTTTGTAACGTATCAATGTCGATGATTGAATTTGATGTTCATTTTCATGAACGCGTTCTACAACATACGTATAAGTCTTTGGAACAATTTGTGTTTCAACGGACAACGATGTCTCTTTTAATGTTGACGTTTCAATCATTGTAATTGTTTCTTTCGAGGTGGATTGAAGTATTTCTTTTGTTTTTGACATATGCTCCTCCTGCGATGTTACTTTGAGGGTTTTCTTTTTAATTTTTCGACGTCGTGAGCATTTCTTGATGTTGCACCTTCGTCCCATGCGCCTAGGCAAAGATGTAGTTGTTTGTTCTTGGTATGGTTTTGAGCTGGGCGCCATTTCTTGATTTGGCATTAATGTTGTTGACGTCATTTTCAATGACAATGATGTTACTTCATTTGCCAACGGTGATAATTGACAGCTAGAACTTACTTCTATGGCTGATTTTTGTATTTCAAACGATACTGGTGATAGATTCGGTGGAAATGATTTCGGTACCAGTGCCGATTCAAGAGCATTTTTTGTTGTGCTACTTTGAATAGGTATTCGTTTTCGAACGACAACATGCCAGCGTGATGGTGCACCTATTCCGGGCATCATTTGATTTGGTTTATTCTCCTGCAACGGCCTTAATCGTCGTATTAGGGTTTTCTTAATTGTTCTTCTTAACGCTAATTTCTCTTGGCTCGAATCGTCTTCAGTGCTACTTTCTTGATTCTTACATGTATTACTTTTAGGTTTTAAGTCTACAGCAGTACGTTTGTTTCTTATCCTAGTTAAATTATGCTTTTTGTTTCTATTCGAGTACGGTATTTCTTCACTCATTATTACATAGTTATTGTCTTTTGGTATTGACGTTGAGGTCATCGAGCGGTGAAATAGGTTTTTCTCCCCGCTAGTGACATTTCTCACCGAACTATTGACCTTAGACCTGAGTGGAGAGGGCTCAGTAAGGTCAATTAGGCTAAAAAATTCTTTGACTGAGAAATAAAATCTGAGTCTTTTACTATTAAAGGAGCTATAACATTATTTGACGATGATGATGAAGACTCCAAATTTGTGTTTTTGTTACTACTACTACTTATACTATTTTGCCCTAGAAATTCTTCATAGATAGTCGAGGGTTTACCATTATTCGAATCGTTTACAAACATAGCCGAGGTTTTAGTAAACCAAAGGCCTACATCACCTACTATGCTCTCAAGGCTTTGAGTCTCTTCAGACAAAGAGTTACTCTTAACGTTGTGACTAGATGTCATATCTTTATTGGCAGGCAATAAGTATTCTTCGATCTCACTGCCATCTGAACTAAAATAATCCTCAAAGTCATCGGGTGACGTTGATCGGAAGAGAGGTTGAACGTGGTTGATTTGACGTTTGCGCAACGAAGGTTCAGCTCCTATTTGAACAGTTGACAGAACAGTACTAAATTCTCCGGGGCGTCGTCCTGATACATACAGGGTGATTACGCTTGATTCTATGATAGGATGAGCTGGTGCTGAAGCATGCTGCTTATGAAATTTGCGACCACCTTTTTTGCGACTGCCAGATCTTTGGGCATTGTGAGTGTTGGTATTTGTGTTGATGTTTTGAGAGGACTCGACGGTCTGCTCATACTGAGTATTGTTGGGGTAATCTTCAATGTCTTGGCCATAATCATTGTATTTTTGAATGCCATTGTGATCTATATCTTGTAAATTTTCAGGGAATAATAGTTGTGGTGGAATGGAGTTTTGGATTGGTAGGACTGGTTGAGACGGCAGTTGTTGGCCTTGAGCTTGGAGTTGCTGTTGCAGCAAGTATGGCAAAAGCAGACTGTTAACTTGCTGAACTTGTTGCGCTTGTTGAGAAGGCGTTATTACTATTGTTTCCGTAAAATACTCCGTGGCAGTTATGACATCCGACGAACTATCATATATAGTTGTCAAAATCTCCTTTCCGTGAAATGTGAGTGGAATAATGGTTGACATTCCATTTGTAACTGTTGTTACGTACGTTGAAGATCGTGTTTTGTATTCTGTAGTTGGTACCCCTGGAACTTGAGAACTTGCTTGTGTTGCCGCACCTAGAGCCAAAAGAGGATTGATATTCGGTTGATTCAGGCTTCCCAAATTTCCTAGCAACAGCTGGGAAAGTAGTATGTTTGCCAGTGGTGCATTTGCTGCTATTTGCGGTTGCATGGTAGATATGACATTTTCCACTTGATAGGCTGTTGAGGGTATCATGTGTGCAAATGAGGTCTTTCGACCTCTAATAGTTGTTGGTGTAAATATTACAGTAGTGGTTGGTTGTTCGTGAAGTATGAACTGAGTGACCTCTGTAGCTCCGTTCAAGTTCACTGAAGTTTCTTCGCGATTAAGCACCAACGTTGAACTGCCGAGTTGTCCAATTATTGAAGTGTACTGATTTGGCGGTACAACCTCAATACTCGTGGTGGTTGTCAACACATTTTTGTATTCTGTCACTTTACCATTGACAATCGGAATTGTAACTTCGGTGGGAGTCGTGTGCGTCACTGTAATGGTTCCATCAAAAGCTGGTACTATTGGATCAGTGGTGAAATCATTGCGACTTCTACTTCTCGCTGTTGACCTCGATCGGCTGCTGGTCGGAGTTCTACCGCGCGGACTACTGCTATGAGTTGTTTCGGTAATAGGGTTACCATAGTTTTTAATCCTCGGTGCTTTAGGGCGGGAAGCTGCCGTTGTTGTGCGTCTTGATGATGGTGAAGAAGAACCAGTACTAGGTAAAGGCCGTCTGAAATTCGTTGCGAGACGTTGTGACGAATGTTTTGGTGTTGTGTCTTTTTCCCGCAGAGTAAATTGAGCACGATTGCTTGAATTAGGCTTGGTTGGGCGTATGGCTCGGTTGTTATGTTGTGCCTTGATGCTGCTTGTTGAGTGGGGAGATGTGTGAGCTTGGGAGTGGGTGCGAGGTGTAAAACGTGAAGATGCGCGCGAACGAACCGTACTAGTAGATTCATCCTCAATGGGATCTTCAGCTCGTTCTTCGGGAACTGATTTTACAGTGGATGGTCGACGAAATCTGTTTCGGAAATTATTAACCTGTCGCTTGGATCTCGTCTTTACCAAAGATTTTGAAATATTTTCACTTCGACGACGACGACTTACATCATCTTGTTCCTCGTCTTCAATTTCTTCATCATCGTTTTCATAATCCGATGAATCGTTGTCGGCTTTGTCGTTATCGAAATCATCACCAGCACCAGGCTTTTGTCCCTCTTCTAAACCTTCGTTTACATTTTGAGCTTGGAATAGTCTCCGTGGGGGGAAAAGAGCATTCTGTGGTCTTGATCTATTCTGAATCTGTCCAAACGATGTTGGACGTTGACCAGTCCTTGGGCGTGGACGTTGGGTTGTTGTCGTGCTTGTTGAAGTTGTTGTTCTTTGTTTTTGGTTTAGTGGATTTCGGCGAGGTGTAACTTGAAATGCTGCACGATTCAACTGTGGTCTACGCAAGCGTAACAGATTGTTATTATTTCTTCGCAAATTCTCAGTTGTAAAATCGGATTCTTCATCACTTTCATATCTCTGAGTCACTCCACTATCATCTTCGGTGTTTTCTGCTGGCAAAGTTGTGTAACCGGCCGTGCTGGATAGACTATCGTATGGCAGAGACGATGATGGTCTTATTCTCAGTCTCGAACTTCCAGGATAGCTGCTTGAAAACGCTCGAGCACTTGTTGAAGAGCCCCTAAAACTCACACCACTTCGACGTGAGTTCGGGAATCCGCCACCACCCCCATAACTCGATGAAAATCCCTGCTGTGCCCCTCTTGATGATTGGAAACGATTACGAGACGACGATCCTGGATAGCTTGATGATGAACCGAATGCTCCAAATTGTGAAGACTTGCTAGGACGCCCAAATCTTTTACCACCTTGTGAGCTGCTGCCACTTATTCCAGGACTTGAAAAGCCTACGTTGGATTTTCTTGAACTACTGAAGCGTCCACGTCCATCTGATTTTATAGCTGGAGTTGCTGTAATTGTTGGTGTTAAATCAGATCTAGTAATGATGGTTGCACTGCTCTGAAGGATATTTTTACGTTTCGGTGCAAATTGGGGTCGATTTCGTGAAACAAATGGTCGTATAACAGGCGTAAAAGTTTTCTTCTTAGTTTGGAAAGACAATCGAGTTCTTGTACGACCACTTTCATCACCGTCCTCGTTCTCATCTTCATTTAGATTTTCATCGTCACCTTCATCGCCTTCATAATTCTGATTATTGTTTTCATCTTGGGCATCACTTATAGAACTTTCAAGGGGTTTGTCCAATTCGGCAGTGATGAGAGCAGTTGGCTGTACTAATGAAGGATTTAGCGTTGCCGAAGTTTCTATTGAAAAGCCTGGAGTTGTGGTTTTTTCTACAATAAAACTAGATGTACTCTCGATTATCTGGGCATAGCGCTGATCGATAATTGTTCCGATAACTTTTGATTGATAAACAGTTGTCGTTTGGTTTGATAACTTTGTTCCTTCAATTAGGCGCACCAATCCGGTTTTGTAAGTCCTAGTTGACCCTGATTCACTTTCTTCGGGTGATACCTTCGTGGACAGAGCTTTTTTAACTTCATCAATATTGATGGTTGATGTGCTCGATGCAATTTCTGTTGCAGTTCCAGAAATAACTGTCGATAAAACTTGTGTTTTAAAATAAAGTGTACTGATACCTTCGGCATCGATGATTGTCTTAAAGTCGAATGAAATAGTTTGGGGTGGTTGATCCACATCAAGAGTACTTTCTTCAGTGAGTTCAGTGACTTTATTTGAAGATTGTTTGCTGGTCTCTATGGGCAGTGGAAGTGATGAAGCAATACTTGACGGAATCAATACATTAGTGACAGTCTCAAAACGACTGTCGGTCACTGTTTGATCGCCGACGTATGAAGTTGTATAGTAAGTATAAGTGGTGTAATAAGTTGTCGGTTCAATGTCTTTTGGTGGTAACTCACTCGACGACGATTGACTTTCACCATCCAGCAATGGATATTCTGTTTTTAAAACGGGCTCAACAATTGAAGTCGATTTTTGATAACTATCACTTAATCCAGAAAAACTTGGCGTTACGACATTCGAAATAGTCTCTTCACGACTCAAAGTAGTTATTTCTCCATCCTTTGCTAGTTTAGTCCAATATGTGAATGTTGTAAAATATGTTATCGGTAATGTTTCTTCATACAAGCTCAGAGTCTTGGTTGGCTGCAGGGTTTCTGTTACAATATTGGTTATAGTTTCTAAACGACTTACAACATTGGTGGCCTCATTGCTATACATTGTTGTGTAGTAAGTAAAAGTAGTAAAGCTAGTCTGTAAGAGCAACGTAGCTGAGGGTACTATTTCGTCTGTATTACTCTCCGAACTTATCTGATCTTCAAGAACGCCATTTTCAACTTTTTGATTTTGTCCCTTCAAGTTAACTGACGATGGGAATTCGGACTTCAAATCCATTATAGCAACAATTTTTTTCTCACTTCTCGATGAAGAGCTACTTGAAGATGATTCTATTTCTAGTGGATGACTTTCGTTGAGTTCAGATTTTCCATTCCATAAAGCTGTTGTTCTTTGTATGGTGTCATACGTAGGTTTTGGACGTGCATCAATAACAGCATTATCTTCATCAGAAACCGTCTCGTCAATTTGTAGATTCCTGGCTGATGGGCTTATTACTGTATCTGATTGAGATTTTCCAACTATATTGGTATTGACTTCGGTGCGGCTCATAATTTCTGTTTCACCATCAACAAATATCGTCGTATAGTATGTGTAAGTTGTGAAGTAGGTCTTGGCAATTTTACTATCGTCTAATTGTTCGGTGAGTTTTCCTGGTTGGTCGGAATCTTCTCTCAAAATACCATCGATTTCGAGAAGATCGGATGATTGGAGATCGAATTTAGCATTCGAACGAAGTGGGTTATCGTTGAGTGATGGTGTAGCTAAGTTTTCTAGTGAAGATTTTGTGGCTGTAGGCTCAATTTGTCCATTTTCTGTTGAGCTTACACTCTCAAGACTCATACTGGATGTAATTATATTTGTTACAATTTCCTTGTGACTTGAAACACTGGTTGTTGAGTCATGAAAGAATGTTGTGAGATATGTATAAGTTGTGTATAAGGTTTTGTAAATTAATTCAATTTCTTCACCAGATTCTTGATCGGCACCATCGTCATCGTCATCATCAGAATCATCTTCATTTTCTGTGTTCTTTTCAGTTTCATCCTCATAATTATCACCATCACCGGAGGCATCAGTGGCTTCAGTGACTTCAGCATTCTCACGTACTATCATCATTGGCGTTGTTACTTGGAGCACCGAATTTGTGTGCTCATCAAGGTTTGAAGTTATTTCAAGTGGGCGTTCCAATACTGGTGGTACACTGCTGACGGTTTGGGCAACATGAATAGCTCGTGTTGATTGAATGCAATAATGTTTTGTAGCTTGTGCTATATCAAAACTTGGAACAGCATTCGTTTCGATTGAGGTTAAAGTTTCCGAATTATCATCATTCGGAATAAAGAAAGTTGTGTAAAAGTTTACAGTTTTGGGTATCTGTGTCAAGTAAACCTGTGATGTCCGGACACAATTTTCAACTTCTTCATTTTCTTCGATTTCTTTGATTATTGGCTTAAAATCTTCTTCGTAGTTATCGTTCTCAATATTTGAATCGGTTGACGACGAAATAGTGGTGTCTTCTTCCATAATTGAAGGGTCTGTTACAGAAGACTCTGTAGAAGCGTCCGTTATAGCTGAATCATTTTCCGGTTTAAGAGTTGTTTCGAGTGATTTTGTTTGTTCAACTATAACTGTTTCCGTCGAACTTGGTGAAACAAAATCTAAGAACGGATTGTCTTCATAGAAAACTGTTGTAGAACCCCCTTCGATATGAATATCAGGTTGAATTTCTTCTGGCTCTTCTGTTGTTGTTGTTGTTGTTGTAGGTAGTGTTGTTGTTTCCAATTGTTTTTCATTGGTTGTTATGATTTCAGGTGTATTTTTAGTTGTTGATGTAGTCTGAACTTTAGTTGATTCTAAGCTATTGATTTTTGAGGAAACGTCACTGGATTTTTGGGCGGCCAGCTCTGCTTCTGCCTTCGCCAAAGATGAATAAATTTGTAATATTTCCTCATCAGATGGTCGAGAGAGCATAATTCGAGATGTTGTTTGCGTTGGTGTTGAAATAGAAATTTCTTCGACGCTGGAACTTACATCAGGCATTGATGAAACCAAATGAACATGTTCAACTTGATTGTTATCCAAAGCTTTTTCAGGAGATTGTTCGTCTTTGGTTGTCGGCAGTGTTGTCATTGCGTTCTCATCATTTTCTGTGGAAAATGTTGTTTCCTCTTGATGAGATTTTTCTTCAGTATCTTTGATTTCATCATAGAATGTAGGATCAGTGTTAAGACTGACAAGAACAGGTTGTTGATTTTTAGAGTCGTTAGCTGTTGTTTTTTCAAAACTTTCTTCATTTCTAACTTCTTCATTATCTTGATGAGATTCCACATATTTATCTTCTTCTTTTTCATCTTCTTCAATTTCTTTTTCTATTTCGTCCTCTTTATTCTTTTCTCTCATATCCGTTGGCATGATTCTTAAATCATTTACGTCAGTAGAGAGCATTGGAATGACAAAAGTAGGCTCGATCAAATCTTGAGTAATAGTTATAGCAACTTTAGAAACATGAGATTCTTCTTGGGGTCCTAGGGTCGCCTTGCCCTTAATTGAAGTCACTTGTGCCAAAGGAATTTTCTCAGCTGATGTACTCGGTGAGAAGACAATGACACTATCACCAACAATAGTTGTGAAATCAGCAAAGCCATAATAGGTTACCGTTGACAATACCCTCGTGTGTTCGTCCGTCATCACTTGATGGTAAAGGAGTTTCGGAGATCTCTGTACTGAGAAAGCGCTAATATTTGTAGAATTAGTGTCGATGTTTTGCTGGTTTTGTTTTTCCATTTCCGAAGAATTCTCCCAGGAAAATCCACTTGGAGAAAACATATTCTTTATAGTATATGTTGGCAAATCAACAGCCGGCTGAACTTTGTTTGCCATAATTCTAACAACATCATGATTTGGTGTGACATTATCACCAGATTGCGGTAAATCGTCAAGAAGCAAATCCACCTTAATTTGTTCTGCATGCTCATTTCTATGTTCTTCTGTTGCTGCTTTTGCAGGAAACACAATATGCGAACGCTTTGGTAAGCTACCAACAAAATCAGTATTACCAACAAAGGAGTTCTTTTCTAAAATGATTCTATCATCGATGTCCTGCCAGTCCTTGTCAGCTACCAAATCGTTATGGCTTTGGAGCAACGATCGTGGTTGGGGGTAGATAATTTGATGATGAGCAGAGTCTTCGCCAATAATGCTCGTATGCACCACACCTCCATTATTGTTTGGAGCACTAGGTGCAATGACACTTTCCTTGTCGTAAAGCACCCTTGAACTTTTTTTCAATAGTTGGGCGTAAATCCGTCCATTTTCTAAAGTTGTTCCAACCACCTGGGTGGCATATTCAGTGGTAACACCTTCCTGAATAAAAGTTCGAGCAGTGGACGTTAGAAGGCCCACATTTGGACGGACATTCAAATAACGTCCATGCGATGCTGAGCGATTGTCATTGCTTACTAAAAGGACTGTAGTCAAATCTGGTTTTTATTTTATTTAAGTTAATTTTTTTTTTGGTATCCATTTGTATATTAGAATGTACATGTGTTTATATTTACAGTTTTGTTAAGTTTAAGGGACAGTTGAAGTGTAGAGTTGAAAAGTAGGAGTACAGAGAAAGAAAGAAATAAAAATACATAAAATTAAAAATTAAAGATACAAAATTATCGCTAATCTTGTAAGCATTTTATTTTTTTTTATTTAGAAAAAGCATATTTACAAGAAAAATTATAAAACATTTTATTTTTAATAAATTTAAAACTTTAAATAACAAAAGAATTACCTTTATCCCCTAGCCGGAGGGCTGGTGTTGGTTCCACAAAATAGGGTTCATCTGAAAAATATAAAGGAAAAATAAGTATTTTTACATTTAATTTTATGTTAAGCAATGATTTTAACACTGTCAAATACAAAAACAACTATTTATAAGAAAATTCTTAGAGCAATTTTTGGTCATAAAATTAAATTAGTTTCAACAAAATTATTTTTTAATTTTAAGTTTGAAAATGAATTTATTTTAAACTGTTATCTGGCTTTATAAAAAGGTTAAGCTATCAGGCTATTGAAAACAGAAAATGTACTGTGCTAAGCTCACATAAACAACTGGATATGGCTGGCTCATGCTCTTGAAATCTGGTGCTTCTAGTAGTCCGGGAGCCCGCGACGATTAGGGGGCTCACCAGTTTCCGCGTTAAATGCAACAACAAATAAGCCCATTCGGGCTTTGCTAAGCACGAACAATTTTCGGTGCTTATAACTTAAGCACGGAGAAAAACTGTGTTACCGGCATGAATTAAATACATGTTATCGATAGTTTGTATGTGTGGCTACAACAGCCTCCAAAACATGCAAAAAAGTTGGCCAATTTTTTTTTTACATATGTCACACCCACATACTATATAGCGTTGAATATTCAAAACAAAACGAGCCTGGGTGTGACCCACACTGATAATTTCGCATTGATGCCCTTTGAAACTCGATACCTGATGTTATTTTTTATAACAAAATTACTAACTCAAAATCTTCGAAAACCTATTATAGTTGTGGCAATCAAACGGAAGACCAAAATTGGGCTCTTTGCGACAAAAAAAAATTTATAATTTTTTACAGTTCTTTTGCATGTTGAATTTTTTTTTAAACTTAATCAATTACTAATTATTAATTTTTTAAAAACTATTCAATACAAAAATTAATTTAAAAACATGATGAAATAACGATTTTTTTTTTGTCTCGACCCAACTCACACGCTGTAGCTTCTTGTCACACCTTATGCGAATCACTCTGTACTCTGTACATACCTATGATCTACATGTATCTAAACATTTTTTTTCGCAACCTTCATTCCTCTGGCATGACAGTCCAACACACCCTAACCATTACGCCACGGGCTAGTACGAGGACTAGAGCTTGCGAAAATTAAATTACCTCGGATTTCTATTTTTAAACGCTTAAAGAAGATTCTCACAAAGTTTGAGCAAAATCTAAAATATTGAAGAAATAAATTGAATTTTTCATATGGAATGACTCTTTTCTTATTTTTAAAATGGAAAATTCTTCAACATTATATGCCTTCTTTCATGAAGGCGGATACACCAAAAATATAAACATCATCACATAGTTATCTCCATACATGTTATGGTCGATTCATGTAAGTTCTTCCAAGAAAAAACATTAAGTCAGGTGCAACTTTGAAAAAAACACGACACTCGAGTGTGTATTAAACTTGTATTTTTTCTAGAAAAACATGTTTTATCTTCATCATCCATAGAAAATGTACCTATGTACATATATAACTTTTTTTTGTTGTTGCTGTTGCGGTATAATATGCCATCGTCATGAAAACCTCATTTATAGCATAAATTTTTCTGCTTTTGGTTTTAACGTGTTGCGACCATTTGTGGTGATTGCAATCTTTTGAAAATAGGCAATTTTATATTTGATGTACATAGATGATGAAACAGTGCAGTGCAAATTAAAATTTATTTTAGTGCTTTTATTTACGATGTTAAGTTAATTCCTCTTTATTCGGTGAGATCCAAAGGCCGAATTTCCAAAGTTTTATTTTTAAAAACTTGCATGATTTATCCAAGAATTAATACAAATATATTTTTATATTTTTTGATAAATGGAATCACGTATAGAATTAATTCTATTTTATTTTATTTTAAGTATTTTTTTTTTCTTATTCGATTGGATATTTTAATGTATTTTTTATGTATTTCATTATTTCTTAATGTAATCGTTTTAGTTCATCTTCAAGTTGTTAAAAAAAGGTGGGTCTTTCGTAATTTTTAAAATGATAATCATCAAAACGATTATCGTTGACGTGATGGTCAATAATTTGATTCACGTAACTCAAACACTAAGTCTGTTTGGTAACGTGAAATTTCTTGCAAATTTTCACATTTTGCTGTCAAAACCCACAGCTAAAAACAAGACAAGTGTGGGAAACTTAGTGAAAATTTCACGTTGACAAACGTTCTATCAATTTTTCCGAGATTGTCAAACCATAGTTGAACTGTCAAAATAGCAATTTGCGTTATTAGAACAGGGTTCTTTAGTGCACCGTTTGGCCTTACATCCAAAGTCAACACAATCTTGCGTGTTTGCTTCTCAACCGAAATTTCGGCGCTCGACTCAATTGAGTCAATAAAATAAAGTGCTGAAGATGGCATGTATTGTGCAGAAATGCATTCAGTATTGACGTTTGTTTTTATTTCTTATTATTTTTTATTTATGTTAAAAAAGTAAAAATAAGCGGAAAAATTAACTGAAGTCAATAAGGCGTACTTTTCTGTGACAGGAGATACCCTTGGAAGATTTGTCACTCCCTCGCAAGAGGCAGTAGCCCAGAAAAAAACTTAAGATGGAAGCGGCTGGTATTGAATCCAGACCTGTGTTTTTTTTTTTTTTTTTTTTTTTTTTTTTTTTTTTTTTTGAAAATATCATTCGACCGAAATTCTGTTTTAAAATTCTGTTTTAAAATTCAATGGACTTTTTTTTTCTAGACCAAGAAAACTGCAAACAGTTTTTCGTGTCGCATATATTTAGAGCAAACAGTCCAATATTGGCCTTCCCTTGATTGCTGATTTCTAATTGGAAATTTTCTTATTAAAAATAACATTAGGTGTGGAGTTTCAAAGGGAATCAATGGGAAGTTATTAGTGTGGATCACACCAAGACTCTTTTTTTCTTTCGTATTTGCAATTTATTATCAAACTACAGTTTTTGCACAAAAAAAAAAACTGTTAATTTATTATTAATTTAAGGCCAGATACATTACAACAGCACTGTATCTTCAAGTTGAATGCGCCATCAATAGGGTTACTTTATGTGTGCCAGATATTGTTGCTCCCGGTTGTTGCTGGGCAACTTGCAACCAGAAGGATGTCACCAATGTATTAGAGCAAGAACCAACGACAAAAGTCAAGCCATATTGTAAGTGAGGCATATCAATAGAAACCCTTTGGGGCGTTGAATAAGAATCAGCTTGTCTGCATGCATTTTCGTGTGACCAATAAAATGTGTAAAATCCGACACAAAAGTGTGACAAAAAGTAAAGAATTCAAGCCGTTGATTTAATGTTGTAAGGCATATCAATAGAAAGCCTTTGGGGCGTTGAACAAGAATCAGCTTTTCTGCCAGCATTTTCGTGTGACCAACATATGCAAAATTTAATAAAAATTAAAATTATTAACTAATTTGCGTAATGTTGTAACTTTAAATCATAACCGGAAGTAATTTGTATGTACAATTTTTGTTGCCGCCATTTGTTACACGATACTCCCATAAGTGTCAACCAACACGCAAAAAGTTAGGGAAAAATTCCTGATTGAACCCGCCGGCAGACATCTTCGTTGACAATTTGAAATTTTTCAATAAAATCCAGTTTTTTTCTATATGTTTTTATGTAAAACTGTAACCAAGAGTCACTTAATAAACCTCCAGTGTACGTACATACATGTTTACGTATTTCTTGTTGGGTTATCTTATCAACAATTGTCCATAATAGAGATCTCTACCAAATTGTCAGTTTCAAATGACAGCAAAAAATTGCCAAAATGACAGATCAAATTGGAAAGAAAAAAAATGCCATAAAAAGATTAAAATATCTTATATAAAATATAAAAACATTTTTAATTGCAGGTTTTCTGTAAAAAAAAAGAAAAAAAAAACAGTTCCAAATATTTATTTGCCTCCAAAATAAAACAAAAAAATGGCTGCCACTTAAATGTCATTGTGCCAAGAATTTTAGTTTGACATTTAAAAATGAACGAGACAGAGATATATTGCTGTTTGTTAAAAAGCTCTATAAGTAGGCAATAAAGAATGAATAATTGAAATAAAGTACCATTATAAATGAGTTAAAATGTAGAGAAATAAAAAAAAAATAAAGCTATCCCAGGAGGAAATTTCTAAAAATTCAGTGCTGAATAATGTGCTTTTTCCTTGAGGAAAAGAAGTTACACCCGCCACTTGCCTGCTGTTTTCCATGGGTGATGGGCATGTCATTGGCGGTTGGTACATGCCACATTCTTGCTTTTCCGGTGACCGGAAATATTTTTTAAGCTTAAAATTGAGATAAAAAAAATTATCCGTGAAAGCTACAAAATTAATTTTTGGGCAAACAAATTAGCATTTAAAAAGCTACATAACATCATTTGATTTGCAAAGGGTTTTTTCTTTCAATTTGTATGGAACCAGATAAAAACACAACAGAGCCAAAAATTGGAAAATTTTATGGAAAATTAAAAAATTCCACCGACAAAGTCAGAAAATCGTGAAAACATCTTAAAATGTCAAACATTCTGAATTAGTTTTTTGTTCGTACGAGCATTACTCGGCTCAACATCATCCAAATTGGATGGGGATTTTTTTGTTGGATTTGTATTGAATCAGATAAAAATTGGAAAATTTGGCCGGAAAAGTCGAAAAGTCGTGATAACAATAAATCGTTTAATTTCTGAATTGTTTTTTTTTTTTTTTTTATTCGTACATTGCCGGTTGATACGAATTGGTAGTGTATCGATACAGAAGTTTATTGCGAGATTCTATTCAAAATTGAAAATAGTCAAATAATTTATGCTGTTGTTATTTTAAAAATCGTATCGTTAATATTTTCCATTTTATTATTTTAAATTTCTTTTGATTGCCATAAGCCAACCCATGTAACCCGGGTGTAACTCATTCGAAATAACACTCTTAACTAAAACTCTTAACTTTAATTTATAAATCATCTAGTTTGTTACAAAACACATTTTTTGGTATTTTCGGTTGTTTTTCACAAAAACACGTAACTAAGTAAAGTACCTAACATTTTTTTTTTTTTTTTGAATCGCAATTTTTTTATTTAAAAATACTTAGAATTTTTTTTAGCAAACAAATAAATTTAAAATTTTTAACAAAATAAAAAAAGGAAATTTAAGAAAAATTGAATATAATCAAAATTTCGAAAATGAATTAGAAAAACTCTTTAAAAAAAAAAAAAAAAAAAAAAACTTACAAAAAAATTGATTTAAGTGTTCAAATTTTCTAGAATTTACTGTTTTTTTTTTTTTTTTATTTTGTTAATAATTTTAAATGTATTTGTTTGCTAAAAAAATTGTGAAGTACTTTTAAAACGAATTGGCTTAATTACCTACTTGTTTTTGTGAAAAAACACTAAAGTAAAAAAAAACAACCTAAAAATACTAACAAATGGGTTTTATTGCGGAAAAACCGTTACCAGTATAAAAAAAGTTATATAGCGCTTAAAAATTCCTAACTGCTCTTGTAAAAATACCGACCGCGGCACACCCTGTATATTGAGGTAAATTCAAAAAACTTACAAATGAAAACAAACAAGAATATTAAAAAAAAAACTTTTTTGTTTATCTATATAATATGTATACAGTGTGTACGGTAAACATTGGATAATTCTGAAACAGCGTATAGCCCACTTTATGACTGCTATGAAACCGGAAATAAAAAGGGGCTACCTCAAAGAGTACTCAAAATATGTGCATTTTTCTGTTCAGTGTATTTTTTTTTTGTTTACTTACTTTTCGTTTTTGAATGGATGAATTCCATTAATTTTTTTTTGCAGAAATTTTCTTGACTATTGATGCCAAAACATAATTGGTAGAAAAGTTTAATAGCTCTGGACCTTATCCTCAGCAGGAGACTGATGATAGGGCTCAGCACCCCTTGAAAAAGCTATACCTATCTCCAGCCAAACAAAATAAAACGAATTAAAAAAATACCTCAAATTAATTCGTAAACAACTGGTGGTAGCGCCTTTAAGTTGTTGTTGTTGTTCAAAAATTCAATGAAATTGAAGGAATAATGAATGGCTATTAAAAAATTTCCTATGGACGCACAATGTGACATTTCAACAAATTTTCAGAACTTAAAAGTCACACACAATGAAAAATTTAACTTGCTGTGGTGAGTTTTTTTTTTGTGAGGTTTCTTGTTTTGTGAGGACTGTCTCAGAAGTCAGAATATTGAAAATGTCATCGAATCACAACAAACCTCATAAGGAATCAACCTACGGCAGAATAGGGCTATAAATTTGATGGGCACACGCACAACAGCTCATGAAGAAATTGGGTCCTAGTGATTTACAACTCTCAAGTCTCAACCATTTTTGTGTCCGTTTTTACCTACAGTTTATCGCCGAATGGCTAATGTCAGTGGTATTTTTCAATGACAAGAGATACTCATTTCCGTATGGAGATATTGCATCTTCTAATCATATCCGCCCATACTTCAGTATAGTGCCGTGCCGGTAACGATACAACTCACACACACAAAAGAATGTCAATTGGGACATCAAATCCAGATGATGAGAGTGTAACATAAATGTTGAGAAACTTATACACATATAGAATGCATATTTCTTGAATAATACATGAAAAATTAACAAATCTTATTTTCAATGAAAAATGACATTTTAGTATGTTTTTTTTTTATGAATTTTTGTCTAACTTGTTGTTAAATAAAAATTCAAATTAATTCGAAATGAAAACAAATGAAAAAAAGTTGCAATATCAACTATCAGCACTCAACGTCATCAACGTGTATAATAATATAACCTTGCTGCTGCTTTCGAAAGACGAATTCCGTTCAAATTGAGGGGACGCTTTCACTTCTTCGACATGAACTGAACACCACCATCACAATCACGACATCGATGGCTTGTGGTTAGGTTTTTCGTTTTTATTTATTTATGGACAGGTTTTTTTTTTTTTTATTATTATTTGAAAGAAATCAGAATATTTTATCCATGATACAAGACTTATTATTGTATAAGGCAAATATGATATACTTAATAACAATGAACTTTTGGGATTGAAATTATGTATGCATAAATGAAAAAAAAAAAAAAAAAAAAAACAAATCCAAGGCAATCTCAATTAATAGTTTGGGTGCAGATGTTGATTTTTGCATGCCATGCAACAATTTAAATCAAGTTATAAATAAATGAATTCAAATAGAGTCGTAAATTTTATTTTTGCAATGTTTCTATTTTGTTGCAATGCAACTTTAAACGAAACTATGTGCGTCGTGCGAGTTGTGATAAACCACATCATCGCTAGATTTGTTTGAGTCAATAAATTAGACTTGGATTTGAAATGCAATGGAATAATCACTATCATCGTTATCAGTGTTGTATTTTTATTTGCCTACATAATCATCGTACAGTAGATGACGGATAAGGGAAAGTCTCATAGGTATAAGAAAAAACAATGATGCGCCGTGTAACTTTCACAAAATTTCTGAACCCACCCTTATTGAATTGCCAAATAAGTGACAGATTGAAGATCGGCGATAAAGAAAAAAGCCCATTTCTTATAGGCATTTGTATTTATATAAGAAACTTTCTTTCTTATATACAATTTTTTATGTAAGAAAACATGGATATAAGAAAGGAATTCCTTGGACTTTTTTAGTTTCGTCATTTACTGTAAACCTAAAAACAACAACGGCTCACGAAGAACTAGGGCCTAGTGGCTTACAACTTTCAACCATTCCTGTGTGCGTGTCTGCACGAATGAAGGGGACCTACAGTTTATTGCCGAATCCGAACGGCTTAAGTGAGCGGCACTTTTCTGTGACAGGACATATACTCTTGGAGGATTTGTCACTTCTTCGCAAGACGTAGTACCTAGCTCCGAAAAAAACTTAAGGTGGAAGCGGCTGGTATTAAACATAGACCTCTGGCATGACAGTCCAACGCACTAACCATTACGCCACGGGCTATTACTGAAAGGCCTAGAAAATTTTTAGTCCAAAGGTAGTAGGTATGTACTCATAAAAGGTTAGCTAGTTTCGGAAATTGGTCAGCCTTAGATTTTGTTTATTGAATTTTAAAAACTTTTGTTCAAGGTCATTACAAGGTCATATTGATTTTTAGCACCTCATTTATGGGATATTCAAAAAAAAAGTATATACCTAACCTTTTAATGATCTTTTAAATTGCTTACATACTTGTTTTTCTTAAATTCCATTAATGAGGTGCTAAAAGTCTTGTACTGTGACCTTGAAAAAAAAAACTTTAAAAACTAATTTAAAAAAAAAAAAAAAAACATATGTTCGACCAATTACTGAAATTACCTGACCTTTTATCACTATATTAGTGGCCCTTCCAATCAATGGTATACTTTTTTTTTCAAATATCCCATAAATAAGGTGCCGAAAATCGTGGGTGACTTTGAAAAATTTTAACCGTGGATTTAAAGTTTTCTAAGTCTGGCCAATTTCTGAAACTACCTGACCTTTTATGACCAATTACTGACCATTTAGATTGCATACTTTTTTTTTTGCGAAAATTCTCTATTATGGGTGCTCAGATCCAACAGCCGAGGTTCAGGTGTTTTTCTTACAGACAATAGGCGATCTTACAAAAAGAAATCAATTCCCACCAAAAACATTTCATGTAAAATAGGTCCCCAGGACTCACAAGCTCATAATGCTTTCGCTATGAAAAAGTTATGAGATCTCCTGATTGCCCCTAACTCTACAAATCCTACATCGTGGTCAAAAAGTATGGTTTGGTTTGTATTTAACATACATAAAGGGTTATCATAAATGATCACGATAGAATTAATTTTTAGAGAAAATAGAATTTTGAAGAAAAAAAAAATCATATAAATTTTACATATTCCGCTCAGCGTTTAATTTAACAAAGTGTGTGTTTTTTTAATAATCAAAATCACGACTACTAAACACTCCTTAAAGTTTGAGATACCTACTTTATTATTTGATAAAAAAAATCTTTGCTTCACAACAAACCCTAGGTTCAAAGCCAAACAAGCTATTAAAGCAACCCAATAAACTGGATCATGAAGTGAAATAAGAAAAAAAAAATTGATATAATTCTCAATCGGTGCTGCGGCACAATAACAAGAATTCCTCAACTTAAAAGCAACACGTTTTATTGATTCAAAATACAAATACTAAACAACGTTATTCTGCTGTACGATCTTTGCCATGCCAAACTACGACGACGAGGATGGAATTACTTAAGACGGTTGCGTTGGTTGTTCTTTTTTCTTTTTATTTCTTTCGCTATGCTGCGCTGAAGCAAGGTTGCCACTTTCCTGCAATTGCAGTTTTAAACAAATGCATGTTTTAAACAAATAACCCACAAATAATTTTTCAATTTTGTCATTGATTAAAATTATTCTAATTCTTCAGGAAATACTCACATCCTACTTAACTTATTAGTATCTACGGCTTTCGACTATATCGGTTCTGTTTTGATGAATATTGAAAGCTGACGGAAATCTTGTTTTTGTTAATTTGAGTTTTTTTTTTTTAATGTTGCAAATTGTGGTTATATGGGCAAGTTTTTAATAAAATCTGCACAAAAAGGTTACCTAATTAATACGACACATTTTCTTTTTGTTTGAGATAACTTTTAGCCTAATATTTAACAATAGGTATGTATTTTTAACAACTTTTTTTATTTTTGATAAAAAATATGTTACCATATTTTTTTTTAATTACCTTTAATATTTTTTTTTTTTAATTTGAATCTTCCTTTTTTTTTGAAAAAAATAATAATAAAACAAATCTACTGCAAAAAAGTTTAATCTACTGCATTTTTTTTTTTTTTGTGAATCTACTGCGGAAAGTTTGCCAAAAAGTGGCAACCCTGCGCTGAAGCAGTCGCAGTCGCTTTTCCACCTAAACTGTGAGCAAGGGTGGATACTGGATACATGGTGGGGGGGGGGGGGGTCATGGGTGCCATAGGTTTTCACAATTCTACACAAAAATAAATGATATAGTTCATTTTTAGGCCTTGTTGCAAAAGCATTCCGAAAATAAACAGGATTATTAACCTAGTTCGCACGCAGGTCGTATACTCGCTTCAATGGGCCTTACCAATAATCAAATTTAGTTAAATATAATAAATATTGCAGTGAAATTAACCATAATATAATGGATCCTAAATAATTAACCATACATTATATTTGCAATTTAGTACATTCAATTCGATATATGGTTTATTATTTATAGTACACATAAATATTAATGTAATACCATGCATATTTTATTATTTAGAGCCCATTCCATTATGGTCAATTTTACTGAAATATTTAAGTTTATTTAACTAAATTTGATTATTGGTAGGGCTCAATTTCATGCAGGAACAATTTACAATTGAAGCGTCTAGAATGAGAAGGGGTCAAGTGACATTTTTTGATTTTTGGCTTTTTTTATCGATAAAGGTGTTAAGCGACAACTTAAATTTTGGTCGAATTCTCGTGTACCTACTGTTATTATTTACAAAGTTAACTTCAGATAAAGGGGTTATAGATACACGTTTATTTTGATGTTTTGGCAAGAAGGGGTTAAGAATATTGAACACCTCTTTATGAGCTGAGAACTAATTTTTAATAATTTTGTTTTTTTTTTGCAAGAGGGTGGTAAGTGCAAACCTAACCTTTAACTTTATACCCCAAGAACACCGTTAGTTATATGAAAAGGTCATATCTGAGATTCCTGACAGCAAAAAGAGGCCTAAAACCAAACATTAAAAACCCAACTGTCAACTGTCACTTAACCCCCTTTTTAGCAAAAAAACTAAACTCATCTTTGCATAAAGGTATCAAGTGCAGAGCTTTTTTTTTTAAACACACCCCTCTCATGAATTTAAATAAAATTTGTTGATATACAAAAGTTTGCGTCACTTTTAGAAAAAAAAGTTATAAACGTAAAACGGTAAAACTTTAAACGCTTAAGCCCAGGACAAATTTTGTCTTCTTCTTTTTTTCTAGGCAGTACGCAGTTCAACGCGCATAATTGTGACGTTTGTACCCGCTGTAGGGTGAAGTCTCCACTAAATTTTGCCAAGAAAAATAATGATCGAAGCATTATTTTGCGGGGGAAAATTCGGACAGGTCAATAATTTTGCACGATAAACACGCGATCAACTATTATTTATCGATAATTTTGCAAAAAAAAAAAAGAAGAATTTTGTAGAGAATAGAATTGTAGAGGTAAAATTTGTCTTTTCACGATCTGCGTACTAGGCTTTATATCTCAAAACTTCAAAAATGTCTCTTGAGCTTTTCTCATTCTAGACGCTTCAATTACCATTTCTTGTATGTGTGAGCAGTTAGATTTTGATGTTAATTATGATCGGTGGAGATGAGTATTTTATTGTTCTACTGAAACTTACTGATAACCGAAAAAGTAAACACATAAGATGGTATAGGTACTATGTGTTCATAATTCACACTGGATAAGTTTAAAAATGTTTTTAAATATATTTTGGCAAACTTATGTCGAAGTGTGTCTGCAGGATAATGTTTAAATCAATAAATTAGTATAAGTAATTTGTAAATCGTTTCAACTACCTTAATTTTATATTTTTTTATTTGCTAAAAAAAATGCAAATAATTAAAGAAAATAAAGAAACCAAAGAGAAAACAATTCCAAAATACTTTCACTAGGTACTAAACCACACATCACACATGATCATGTCACCCATCGGAGTTAAAATACCTTTCATACCTTTTTTTTAATTAAAAAAAAAAAAAAAAAAAAAAAACACTTCAACAACGACCGACGGAGACGCAGACCGATGGTATGTTGATTATGGTGAGAATTGTATTTGGATATTTATTTGAGAAACAGGTATATCCGTTATAAATCCACCACAAAATTATCTAAAACTGAATCTTTTACATTGTTAGGTCTGCCTTTCTTCGGAAAGAAGGTTGGAATATCACATTTATTATAAGTTAGTGTGACATTTGCTTAGGAGAAAATTGAACTTCTTCACCGCCTGCTTCCAACCGATGCTCCTGGACAATTAGGGATTAATCGATGCAAATAAATACAGTGAAAGCTCCTGTTGCGGACAGCTTCCTTAAGCGGACAATCCCCTTAGGCGGGCAAATTCTCACGACCGTGAATCTTGGATCTAAATGTCATATATTTTATGATCCTTTAAGCGGATACTCCCTTACCCGGTTGCGGACAAGAATATTAGCCGTGATTTTTTAAATCTCTTAGACGGACAAAAATATTTTTTAGTATGTTAATTTCAACCATTTTCAGGAATACTTTTACATATCTTTTTTTGCCTTAAAAACGTTCCCCCTGGTTCACATCGACAGTAGATTCGATGTCACATAATCACCGTTTGTGATCTGTCTGTTTTTTATCATGTTTCTTGTATCTACATGTTCATTTTTAGTTTGAATGAATTTCTTGGCCTGTAGGTGCAAAAATTTTGTATGAATGCTATACATTTTACTTATATGTAGGTATAACTTTTTTTTTTTCCCGGACGGACAAATCCCGTAGATGGACTAAAGTGTTGCCACCATCGCTGTCCGGCTAAGGGAGCTTTCACTGTATAAGTACACACTTGACACTTTTGATTCGATACCTACTAAATACTTTTAGAATCGATACTTTAAGTTGCGATATTAATTTTCATGTTTTTCTCCTATAAATCTAATCATCCATTAGAAGAGTGGAAACATATGAACGTATTCTTTCGTTCTATATGTAAGCATGCAAGAGAGAGCATCAATAAATCAGCCAAACCAGAAAACAATTAGACGGAAAACAGTTTAGGCATGAACAATTTGTCTTTTTCTTTTGAGAAAGAAACGTTTAAAATAAGGGTTCGTGGTGGAGTTTTCTTATATGGGAACTTTTCAGAATGGGAACTCCCCAATATTACCTGCTGAAAAAGTTCTCAAGACATAATGCCTAAAGTCACATGCATGGCACAAATTCCATTTTTTCCTATCCCTTGTCTTAACCAAAAGTTAAAAAAAAAAATTTTTTTTATTTGTTGAAACAAAGTGGATTTTAATAGACCAACCCTTTCAATTCATAATCATGGACATGGTTTAAGAACGATGTTTGACGTCATGGACGTCGTCATCGTTACTAAATTTGTCATAACTTATGTTGAATTTTACGATGTAGGACTTTAAAAAGGTGGTTTTAGGAAATTTCTCGAGTGTACCTGTATGAAAGTACCCCACCGGGGTTGGCACAAGCAATGGGGTACTTTCGGACGTTAACAAAATAGGACAATGTTAGGTTTGTTTTGGCAGTATATTTTTATTGTTTAAAAAAAAAATTGATAAAAAAAGTCCCTGACCATGAGGACTAAGAAAAACTTGCCACTATATCCCTCAGGTCAAAATTTGATATTTGATATCTATCTAATAACCGGGGAACCGAGTCTGTGGAAAATGGCATTTTATTTGACAAAAGTATAATCAAAATTCTGATTACGATTGACGTCCTCCTAATTCAAAATTATATTCATTTGATTTTGCCTTTTTTAACTTTTTTACTTTTTTTTTTTGCCTGTTTGACATTTGTTTACCATTCCTACCGATTTTTCGCAAGTTTTACTTAAGAAAAATTGAAGAGCGTATTTACAATACCTATGCTTACACGCAGGAGCGGATTAAGTTAAAGGCAAGAAAGGCAAAATGCCCCCCGCCCGTGCATTGGGGCCCCGCTTGTCTTGAACAAAAAATTCATAGGTGTATTGCTTCTTATTTTTTTCAATGTCAAATTCCTGTCAACAAAAAATTCGATTTTCTTCCTATCAGTAGAAGGAATTTATCCAGAAAAATCGTTTTTTTTCTTCTAAACAAATCGATTTTTTTGTTAAAAGTAATATGACATAAATTATAAATTGAATTTGTGAATTATTGGGTCTGTTCCTTTACTTTGAAACTCTGTGATTTTCTGTGCATTGAAATGCCGTTTTATTTTTTTATATGAAATTTAACTGAACTGAACGTTAGACTGAAATTCACACAAATGCACAGAAAATCACAGAGTTTCAAAGTAGAGGAACTAGGCTATTGTTAATCAATTTCAAAAATTTCGTTATTGTGAACTAACCACAGATCACAAATAACTTTGTAAAATTCAACCCTCACCCCCACCCCCACCCTGCGTTCGCCCCTGGCGACCGGTTATAGCGGAAAATGCATCAGGAAAAAATTACATTTTCCATAATTTACTATTTAATCATATATACGAATCGATTACAAATTACTTCACATATTATTTGTTTCATAAATAAAATTTCCTTTATAGGAAATATTTTATATCTAAAAATAAATATTTATACATTTTCCTGATGGAAATTCCGTACGGAAAACGAATGTTTATATCAGTAAATGCTCTTTGACAAACAAATTTCCCTCCAAAGAAAATTTTGTTTATAACCAAAAAAAAAAATTAATTACAAGTGATTTAACATCGATTTGTATTCTTTAAATATTTCAATGTGTGTGATAAGACATTAAATTATTCAAAAGAAAATTTTTCCTGATCGCTAAAGAAATTGTTGCATTCAACATGTAAAATGAGTAGCTGCGCTGATTTAATATTTTTTCACGGACTTTGAAAAAACGTGTCCTTTGATAATATTTTGAAATGTCCTCTTTTTTTTTATTCACATTATGGACACCCTACATTACGATGATCACGGACATAATGATTAAAATTTCGAGTTTGGGTTTCGTTTACAAAATGTAAAACTTGCATTCATTAAGTATGTATGATGTATCTAGATTATCTCGAGGAGTAAAAATAAAAATCCATATGTCTACTTTGTATCTGTAGCTGTACATACATACCTATATGTATATAATAAAATTCACCGATAATTATTATCATAAATGATTCATTATTGTGTACCTTCTTACAACATGTTTTGTTAATCTCTACGCTTAGGCTTGACGACGCTTTCCAATCGCACATTTCTTTCTTCTTTTTTTTTTTTTACATTTATATGTGAAAAAAATTAAGTATTTATATTATGTATTTGATTGAATAACTGACTGCAAAACTGGCCAATCTTGCTTTCTTGAAAGTAGAAGAAGTCAAAGAAACAGGTTGGTGCCTACGATTATACCCATGTAGATAATATGAAACTTTTCCAGTTTAACGAATAAATTTGTGTTGGCAATTTTAACTGTATATCTAACATACCTACATTTAAATTGTATTTTGAATAATTTAAATTTGAACAACTTAGAGTTAGAACTTTAAGCTGAAAAAGACCAGCGCCAATTAGTCACAAATTACCTGTATTGTCTTTTTTGGCATTTTGTCCAATAGAGAAAGTTTTATCAAGAAAATGGATAGGTACTAGGTATTGAAAAATTGAAAAGAAATTACCTACACGTTTAACATTGTTCTACTATACAGAATACCGTGTAACCTTGTTATTATTATGCCATGCGTTAGGTATACGAGGGTTGAATAAATTCTTTGAAAAATTCTTTTAGCTAAACTGTTAAGCTGCATATTAATAGCCAAGCCACTATATGTAGAACAATGTCAAGATGAGTTCTTCGTTTTTTAGACTAATTATATTCGACTTTTATTTTATTATTTGTATGGAACAATTATTGAATACCAGAATTTATTCGTGCCTATACGATCTCAAACAAGAAACTCACAACAGCGTGTTTCAAATTTCAATGGTAATTTGTGGTTAGTTTGGCTTTGGTATCAAAAATTTAGTTTTTACAAAAATTTTATTTTTATTGTTTAATTCTGGACTCCAGTTTTTGGAATGTCGAATCTTGAAATAAAAGTTTATCTGCAAAAGTTCAAAAAATTTAGGTAAAACAGCTTCTATTTGATGGTATTGTCAAAAATTAAGTTTGGAGATTTCCGGAGAGTTTTTTCAGCGCCATCCATATTGTTAGAAGTTGATGAGATAGTCCGCTTTCACACAACACAAGGCAACTGAGTTTCCAGCAACAATCAGTTCATATTAGGCGAGAAGGGCAGGAAGAAAGAGGGGTAAACGAAATCTCCCCGGTCAACAAATTCAGGAGATTTTTTTGACGTTTCTCTTCACACTACGTTTGTGTGCGTTCAACCAAGCTAGTTTAAAAGGAAAATACAGCAAATCTCCTCCGATTTAGTATGTCCCCTTTCACACGAAGTTACTAGTTGCTGGTGATTTTTTTGGCGTTTTCTTTAAATCTCCTAAACAATCTCTTGTACCTTTCACACGAAGATACTAAATCGGAGGAGATTTGCTGTATTTTCCTTTTAAACTAGCTTGGTTGAACGCACACAAACGTAGTGTGAAGAGAAACGTCAAAAAAATCTCCTGAATTTGTTGAGCGGGGAGATTTCGTTTACCCCTCTTTCTTCCTGCCCTTCTCGCCTATGAACTGATTGTTGCTGGCAACTCAGTTGCCTTGTGTGAAAGAGGGGACTATCTTCGTGTGAAAGGTACAAGAGATTGTTAAGAAGATTTAAAGGAAACGTCAAAAAAATCTCGAGCAACTAGTATCTTCGTGTGAAAGGGGACATGCAGGCTTCAATTTTATGCACCAAATAGTCTGTGTTATAATGAAGTTCCTTTTAAATCTATTGTTATGAATAATTTGAAGTCCACTATTTCATTTTTCTATTTTTATTTATTTTTCTAAAGAAAATTTCAAACTTGATTGATTTTGTTGTTTAAACTAAAATGATTAATTTCTGCTTTAATTTAAAGTTAAGTTTTTTTTAATACCATATATTTTTATTTTGTTCATATCGTGGAAGTTTTTTTAGTGTATATTTGTGTCTGTGGAGCTAGTAGCTACAAAAATTATGGCAAATACAGTCACCCTTTGAGGGGTCCCAGGACACCGAGACATACGTGGGAATGAAATAGCGGATGAACTGGCGAAGAAAGGGTCATCTCTTGACCGTAGCCATACTGACTACTCAGTGTTTATGCCACTATAGAACAGGAAAAAAGTAGTTTCCTCAAAGCTGCAAGCGACAGATGATCAGCACTTGATACCTGTCGGGTCTCGAGGAATCTATGGTCGGATCTTTCTAAGAATAAAACAGACTATACCTTCTCGATCTAAACTAGACCTCAACTATCTCTATTGGTTGGAATCCTAACAGGTCACAACTCAATAGTAACCCACATGAACAGAATTGGTATAATCACATTTGACTTATGCAGAGGGTGCCACGATGAAGAGGTAGAGGAGGGCCCCCATCACTTCCTTTGTGAATGCCCCAGTCTAGCTAGAACCAGAAAGACAGCCCTCGGAGAATACTTTTTCGATGAATTGGGCGACATCTCGTTTTTGCCACTAAAGAACAATCTGAAATTCATCAAGAACTCAAAATGGTTCAGGGAGGCCCCCCATTCCTAACCCCAATCTCTACCAACTCCTCTCCTAGCCCTTCCTTATACCTACCCTACCTACATCCTGGGGAGCGCAATGGATCCATTTGAGATCCGAGTGAGATGATGCGGCTTGCCTTCAAAAAAGTATTTAAGATAAAATGTTTTCATTCCTGGAGATATTGCTAGTGGAAAAAGTTAAGTCTGGGAAACGAAAATGATGCAAAGAAGTCGGGAAAAGACGCAGATTGAAAAACTCTACTTTTAGACGAATCTATGTTGTTTGATGCAGAAATAAATGTATTCAAAAAGTTTAAGATTTCAGATTTTTTGAGTATGCCTAGCATTAAAACGTTGCGTTGTGGGCGGAATCTATTGTCTAAGCCCTTTCAAATGTAATGTTTTTTTTTTTTTTTTATTAAATAAAGCATATTTAGGACTACATATTTCGAAATACTTAGATACTGTCGAAGTAGTCAAAAATCTGATAAATAAGATGTAGTAGTCCGTGGTATAATGGTGAATGAATTGGGCTTTCATGCCGGAGGTCTGGCTTTGATTTTTCAGTTATGCACATTCATGCTTCTGGAATGAGGGGAACGATATGTACGCACATACAGGGTGTTCGGTATAAGGTGCACTAAAAAGCTACAGCGAGTAGGTTGGGTTAAGACAAGAAAAAAATCGTATGAGAGGTGGGAGGGGCGATTTTCTAAAAACAATCGACTTGAAATTAAAAAAAAAAAAATTACTTAAAAACAACGGCAACACTTACAATGTCATGTTATACTTTTTTTTAAAGCCAGAAACCCATTCTTTTATCTTCTTTTTAATTTAAGTTACTAGAGAGAATAGTTTTTGAATAATTTTATTTTCAAACTCAAAATTTTGAAAAAATAATAAAAAAAAATTGTGTTCAAATTAATTTTTTTCAAAATTTTACTTTATTAAGTAATATTTTTGTTTTTAATATTCGATGCTCCCATTAGTTTTTAGTGAAACACAAAAATCCGGATGCCTAAATGATTTTTAGTTTTTGAGAAAAAATAAAGATAACTACTTTTCTGCTTAATTAGTATAGAAACAGAATCTTGGGGCAACAAAATAACCGATTGTAGTCAAATTCAAGGAAAACTGACATTTGTTACTTTCAATTTTCAAAAAAACTGGAATAAATTTTGACATCTGGTTTTTATTGCTTGACTGAAAATTGATTGAAGCATTAAATATTAAACACGAAAATATTACTTATTAACATAAAATTTTGAAAAAAAAAATAGTTTGAACACAAGTTTTAAATTTTTTTTTTTTTTCAAAAATTTAAGTTTAAAAATTAATTTTTCAAAAAATGTTTACAATATGTAACTTATTTTTAAAAATAAAATAAAAGAAGAGGTTTCTGGCCTTACAAAAAGGTACAACATGCCATTGTAATTGTGACCGTTGTTTTTGAATAATTTTTTTTTCTGTCTTAAGTAATTTTTTTAAAAAATTTACCCTCCCGTTATTTTAAATTTTCACAAAAAAAAGAAAAGTATTTTCTTTTCCGTATTTTACTTGAAATTGTCAGCAGCATGGAATATTAAAAAACAAAACTATTACGTAAAATTCTGAAAAAAAAATAGTTTGAATACAATTTTTTTCGTTATTTTTTCAAAATTTTGAGTTTAAAAATTAATTTTTCAAAAACTATTCCCTGTAGTAACTTGAATTAAAAATAAAATAAAAAAATGGATTTCTGGCTTTAAAATAAATGGATAACATGACATTGTAAAAGTTGCCGTTGTTTTATAATAACTTTTTTTTCTATTTCAAGTCGATTTTTTAGAAAATTGCCCTCCCGCCTAAATGGAGGGAAATATGCACCCCCCCCCCCCCACCCACCCCTCCCATACGATTTTTTTGTCTTAACGCAACCTACAGCTCTAGATTTTTGTTGCACCTTATACCGAACACCCTGTATGTATATGATCAATGACATTTAAACGGAGGAAAATCATTTGTTGTCCCACGTCTTTTCAATTATTTGTTCTGTAGATACTGATCTGGTATTACATGGATTTAAAAAAAAAAAAAACAAATCCATCCACACCTGAAGGAAAATTCAAATAGGTATTCTTTTCAAGAAATTTTTTTTAATACATTTTTTGGTAAAAAAATGCTCGCATTCAAAATTAAACAACTTCGTTGCAAATCACGTTAACCTAACGGTAACGGATTATTATTTTTGTAAACTAGGTTTTTAAGTGTGAAGCAATAAATATATTTCAAGTTCGCTTTTTAATGTCAAAATTGTTTTTAAAAATATTTTGAATATTTAATTTAATAAAAAAAAAACTTCAAACGCTTGTGTGGAAATTTATTTTTGAAATAAATAAACGCTTAAACAATGTTTATAGAAAAATATTCAACTAAAAATTGCAACAAAATAAAAATAAGAAAAGAAAATGAAAAACGTATGTTAGCATTCTTTAATTAGGTATTTTCTTTGTTTTATGGTTTACCTACCTGTTGGTTGTGTTAGCCCAAAAGGAAAAACTAACAGGGCAATAATTGCTAGTATTTGAGGCTGTTGCGTAATCCTTAGGCCTGTGACACGTCCTGGTATCATAATGATGATGTTGGCACTCTTATTTTCTTTAATATTTATTTTAACTAAAAATTATGTTTTTGTATATCTTTTATGTAAATACAGTATATTTAAATTGGTCAAATGCAAATTTGTTTTTTTTTTTTTTTTTGCAAGACGACACACTTTCTAGCGGTATGCAATATGTGTACCACCGTGTTATGACATTATAACTATCATGAATAAATTATTACACCTCAAATTCACTCTCAGAATTATTTAGATTCCCACGTTCATAAGGAATTTCTTAATCCAATTATTTTTAAATTAACAACAAACAATTATTAAAAAAAACACACAAAACTTAGATATTTATAATTCGCCGATTGAGCTTTATTTCATACCAAAAAAAAAAAAACAAAAAACAAAAACAAAAAGATAACAAAAATGTGTACTCTGACGAGGTGGGCTTCCACCTTAAACAAGACACTCTGTCTTACGTGAAAGACGAATGTTCATTTCGAGTGATTTACGAACAACTGACTTCAACAAAATATTTTTAAGACCTCTGCAGGCCAAATTGTGAGTGGTTCTTTAAAGCGGTCATACAGGTTTACAGAAAAACCAATAGAGGGGAGATCTAGCTTTTGAATTAGGAAAAGAAAGAACATGTAAACTTCGCGTCGCGCCATGCCATGCATCGCCTCGATTGTCCACTGCTCGTCGCTTTTGCGCAGCCGCACAATGATGGGCCCATGTGATACCTTATTTTGACACAAAAGCAAAGAATATTAAGAATCAATCAAATGATTTATCTTAACGTACCTATACATACTTTCTATTTGAATTCAAGTGGCTTCGAAATTTTAAGTCTTATAGGTACTGTATAAGAAGATGGCTCTATTGATTTCATTTACCCCCAGCGAATTAATTCCTAACAAGAATAAAATGCATATGCACGACTCGGTCGCACTAACTTGCTCTTATGTACGATCACACTGCGGTTCTAAGGTATGAATACATAAACATATTCATCTGATTTTAAAAGAAATAATTTTTCTATGGGAGCCTTAGGTTTAAGATAGTATTTTGTTTGTATAGATATACAAAAATTAAGAATATAGCACACTGCACATCACTACATAGCATAACATAACAGCTTAAATTAAAATAAAAAATATTAAAAATCAACATAATTCGAAATTAATTTAGCAATCTTCTTAAATTGTTTTTCGAGCTTTAAAAAGTACACCATCTGATTTCCTTAATCTCAGTTTTTGAGAAGAAAAATACCTCTTGCGACGAAGTGACAAATCCTCCACACACAGGAGTGGTTGAGAGTTGTAAGTCACTAGGCCCTGCCCTGATTGTTCTTCGTGAGCCGTTGTTCAACCAAATTTATTTAGGAGTCGTTTTCGAGAAAATTTAAATTTTCTATAACGGTTTTTCAACATCTATATTATGGAAGGTTCCGTTAATTTAGACTATAAGAAAAATTTTTTTTCAAAATATTCTACATAATGTTAAAAAACCGCTCGATGACAAGTTTTGTAAAAGTCGTTTTCAAAAAAAAAGTATAAAACTTTTTTTTAAAAATCCAATTTTTTTTTTTTTTTGAAAATTTTGCTAGGTAGGTATAACTTCAAAAATATTTGAAATTTTTCAGAAGATTCTCCATAAAAAATGTTTCAAAATCAGCTAATTTCTTTTCGAGAAAACGAAAATGAAAAAATTGTTCAATGGGGGGTACGAGTTAAAACCATTTTTCTGAAATTTTATTTTCACCAAAAGGTTATCTGCACCTTATAAAATTCATTAATTTGTTTTTAGAAAAATCTTTAGAGCCATTTTTAAGAAAAATAAGATTTTCCAAAAATGCTAAAAAAAATTATGACAGGTAACCATTACTTTTGGTCCTTAAAAAATGAAGAAAAAAAAACTGTGAAGGGGAATGTCCAAAAAAACTTTAGATACCAAGTTTACTGACTGAAAGAATAGAATGCTGGAACCGAAGCCGCAGACCGAATTTAAAGAGCGATCAAAAAGTGTCGTACGTTATTATTTATTTTTGTTTTTACGTGCCCACAATGCAACTGAACAGCTTTGAAAGTATTTTGAAGAAAAATAAAACAATATTCTTGTGTACAAGCTCAGAATTCACATTTTTTGTTTTCTATACTTTTCCTTTTAATAAATAATTTTTTTTTGCGATACAAATAACCACAATATATTTTTTTTTGACCCAAAAAGTTTTTTTTTTCTTCATTGAATTTGAAACGTAAAAAGTGCCGTACGAGAAAACTTAAAAGCTGGCCAACTCTCCCGTCTGCGGCTGCAGCTCCCTATGAGGCTATGTTCCGTTGTATTCGCAACATTGAATTCGTGTGTATTCGATATTTTGACAGCTATTCCAGTTGCGACTCCGGTTCCGTCTCCGTCAATTTTCTGTTCAGGCAGTTAGGCTGTAGGCGAATGGAAACACAGACCAGCAGACAGTCAGTCAGACGGACGGAATTGCGAGGCCCACTTTGTTCGTCTTACGTATCATGTTAGTGTCATGTTTGATCAAAATCTCGAGTTCCATTTTTTTACGATTCCAAAAATACCTTATTCGTAAGTAAAAATGAAAAAAAAAGCTGTTTGCGACCCACACTGCTAACTACTCATTGGTGCCCTTTTTAAAAATTGAAACTTGCTACCCGATGTTATTTTTTTTTTACAAAAAAATAAAACACCAATTTAAGATCTTCGAAAACCTTATTAGGTTTGAAATCAAGAGACGACCAAAGTTGGACCGTCTGCGCTAAAAATATATTATGCGGCATTTTGTTTCTTTTTCAGTTTTGTTTGCTTAAGAAAAACGTCAATTGATTTATTTACAAACTCTAGCAATTATAAGTTATGGCATATTCTGTTGTGTAAACTTAAATTGTCCCGGAGATATTCGAAATTCGAACTGAAAAACATTTTTCAACAATTTTTAACAGTTTATTTTGCTTAGAAAAGAAACTTTCAGTTGAATTTTTTTCTATCAGTATACGGCATTGTGTGTAGAAAGAAAAATATCTTAAAGCCAATTAAATTGTTTCTTCTCGAGATATTCGGGCCGAAAAACATTTTTCAACAATTTTTAACAACAAACAACTTCTCTGTTAGTTTTTTTTACTGTCAATTGATGTTTTTCTTTACACTCAATTTTACCCTACAATACCATTTGCAAAAGACACGAAGCCATCTACCCGTTAGAGTTAAAACTATCTTATTTTGAGGTCTTTGAATGAAACCCAGATAGAAACCTAGATCCAATGATGCTTTTGAATTACCTGCCCTAGAACACTAAAACAGCCATGAAGAATCTACAAGTATTTAAGAGAAAAATCCTGAGGATCTGCACCGGGCGTCACTTTGATCACCAACGACAGAAGCACTATAGAAACGAGCAACTATACGCTGAAGCCAAAATAATCCTGCTGGACAAATATCTGATTACATCAACAAAGAAGCTAGATAGAAACATTGACCACCACCCCAATCAATTAATGAGAAGAATGACAGACCAACCATTACGTAGTTAAACGTGGTTAAATTTACTATGCATACGTAGTTAAATTTGACTATGCAAACGTGGTTGAATTAACTATGCAAACGTGGTTAAATTTACTATGCAAACGTGGTTGAATTTCCTATGCATACGTAGTTAAATTTGACTATGCAAACGTGGTTAAATTTACTATGCATACGTAGTTAAATTTGACTATGCAAACGTGGTTGAATTTACTATGCATTGTAGTTAAATTTGACTATGCAAACGTGGTTTAATTTACTATGCATACGTAGTTAAATTTGACTATGCAAACGTGGTTAAATATACTATGCAAACTTGGTTGAGTTTACTATGCGTACGTAGTTAAATTTGACTATGCAAACGTGGTTGAATTTACTATGCATAAGTAGTTAAATTTGACTATGCAAACGTGGTTAAATTTACTATGCAAACGTGGTTGAATTTACTATGCAAACGTGGGTTAATTTACTATGCATACGTAGTTAAATTTACATATGCAAACGTGGTTGAATTTACTATGCATACGTAGTTAAATTTGACTATGCAAACGTGGTTAAATCGGAAAAAACTTCCGATCTGACGATTTTTTTTGTTCAGGGTATACGAATCATATCGTATGGTTACGCCAGTTTCGACAATGGACTATTTAGGCAGTATTCCTTATTAAAAAAAAAAGATGATTGCGTTTAATTCAAATCTTAACTTGCATTTTTTTCCGTAGTAAAAGTACATTTTGCCTTGGCTATCAGTATGTTTTCATTTCTTAATGCATGTTTAATGCATGTCTGCCGCAGGGTTCGTCAAGAAATTTTTAATCTGATAAAATCGGAAACATCAGAGTATTTGTTTGAACAACTAGTTTTTTTTTTTTCGGTCACTAAAAAGCAAGGTCCTTATTACCCCTAGTTTTAGGTACACTCTTTCCAAGTGACAATTCTTCGTATATGCTGCTAGTCTTTGGAATTATCTTACCTGCCGGGTTGAGGAGGATTAGCAACTGCAAAAAATTTGAAACAGCACTTATTAATTAATTAAATTATTAACACAATTTTCTTGTTGTTTTCTTTTTTCCTTAAAATGATTGTTGTAAATTCTATTAAATAAATAATAATATTGTTATTTTTAATTATTTTAAAACTAAATTTTCTAGAAAAACCTAAAAATTGTTAACCTCCTTATACTAAGAGTTTCTTAAATAACTATTATTGTTTTATTATACTAATGTTTCTTCATAAAATAAATACAATTCGCAATCCACAACAGCAGGACGACTTTTACAAACTGGCGAATAGATAAATCGCTCAATTCAAGAACTCTCATTTTACTTCCTTATGTTTTATGACAATTCGTAATTGTCAGAGACAGCGACCACTCATGTAAAATGTGTTCGCTGGTGTGTCTCATGTGCAAGGCACTGTTCGAAATAGTGCCGAACGGGGCCGAATCGCGTCCTCCGTGAACGAGTAGCTCGTATGGGATCGTGACTCGGAAGAATACCTCGAAATAAAACTCCTTCGATTTGTATTAAATCGGACAATTTTCCGTTCCAACGAATATCTTGCTAGGGCCGAATGTTTTAGCTATTCTGAAAAAAAAAAAACAACGATGCATTCTTATGCAATTTATTTTTGAACTGCGCGTGGATTAATACTCTAAGAAAACAAAATATTCTCGACTTCCGTTTTTTTTTTTTTACAGATATTTGATCATTTTTATTGCTAATATTACTGGACTATAATTAATTAAATTAATGTATAAATAGAGATATATTTATTCATATATATATATATGTATATTGTATGGCCTACTTAGAATATGGTATTATTTTTTTTTTTGTAATTATTCTGTTCTGCTTAATTTTAATTTATTATAATTCATTTAATTTGTTTTTTATTTAATATTTGTTTTATTTCTTTTGTTTGTTTGTAAGTTTGTTTTTATTAAAGTACATTTTTTTGTGTTAAGCCATGATTTAGTTTCAAATTTAAAGATTTTTTGTAAAACACATAAATATAATACGAATGGTATGCACGTCATACACACATTTATTTTATAGATTTTTAAAACCAGTCTAAAGTTGTTCATTTATCGTTCAAAATGCCTTCTTTGTTTTTCATCTACATATTTTTAATATATCAAACTTTTATATACAATTGTTTTAAAATTAAAATAATTTTTAATTCTTATTTTGTCTTTAAGATTTCTTCTGTTAAGCAAACAGGACAAATTCAGTAGGCGATATTTAATTCTCAACTAAAATATATAGAAAATATATAAAAAAATATAAAAAGGAAAGAGATAGGTGCCTTAAATGAAAATATTTAAATTTATTTCTTAATTGCTCAAGGAACATAATAATGTAAATGCAAAATTATTTATTTCCCTATTGATTTTAAAAATAATGTAAGTAAAAAATTAAAGGTTAGAGAGCAAAACTATTACGTATGTAAATTTTCGGAATAAAAATGTTTTTTGTTGTGTATAATTTGGTATGTTCTTGTTTTTTTTTTTTTTTTTGTTTTTTGTTTTTTTTTTTTTTGTGCAGGGAAATATACATATTAAGAGATTTCGTAAAGTAAAATATATTTCGTTTACAAAAATATCACAATTCAATAAAACACAATATTAAACAAAAATGTGTGTAAAAATAGGATAACATAAAGTGTGTGAAACCAAAAATATATTGCTTCTTTTCTTCTATTTGTTATCGTGTATGTTGCTTTTGATGAAAAGCAGTTCAATGTTCAATAATTTTTTTTTTTTTTTTTAAATATGTTTATAAATGTAAAAAAAAATAAAATTATATTATTATGATTAATGATTGAATGATTAAAAACAAAGAAATTAGAAATAGGTTTTCATTAGAATTTTAAAACTAAACATTTAAAATCAGTAGAGGTTCTTAATTGATCCTTTATGGCAACGGCAACTTCAGCATTTGATGATGTGTTGTACATGTTATTGGTAGCTGTCATTAAGGGCGCAGTCTCAATCAAGCTGCTGTTATTATTGTAAATGAGATTTAAATCTAATTTATCACCTGTCGAAAGAATGGAATTGTTAAAAAGAGAAAATAATACGTATTAAACTTGCGAACAACCCTGTCTACGGAATCCATCGTCATCGGAATTGCAATTCGGTCAAAAATCTCGACCAACAGAAAATATTACAGAAATAGAGCACAGATAATAGAGTTCCATAGATATTATCCAAGGGAAATAAAAATGATACATTTTTCAATGGATTTATTAAAAGTGATCTATCGTACCGAAACCATCCAACCTATTTCAAACAATGCATAAGGCCCCAGCCCTGACGGATAGTGTAAATTTGTCAAAGATCTATGATACTACGTTCTTCCCGTGGTGTTTATTCCCATCCCCATAAACGATGTTAATCTATGATATGCAGGGTATTTTGCATAAGATGCAACAAAAGGCTAGTAGTTATAGCTATTTCGCGGTCGCCAGGCCGATCATCAAGCTCTTTTAGAGCATCCTAAACTGGATGGGCATGATCACATGACCTTCGGTAGCGCAGTGCGTAGTGCAACATGGCCTGGGGACGCTTGGTCTATAGTTCGAGCACTATACACTTAAAAGTTTTTCAATTAAAATTTAACATACAACACTAAAGGAGTTTGATGATTCGCCTGGCGACCGTAAAATAGCTATAACTCTAGCCTATAAAAACATGGTGGTAGCTCACACAAGTTGTTGTTGGTTTATTCAAAACCTTCATGAAAAAAAATTGTGTTCAAACTAATTTTGTTCAAAAGTTTCGAGTTATTAAGCTGTATTTTTTGATTTAAAATTCTAATTTCTGCCTAAATTTTTTCTAGTTTTTAATAATTTTTTACTATAAGCCGATTTTTAAACTCAAGACACAAACAAATTCAAAACTGTATATTATAGTAATTGCTCGTTACTCTTATTAATTTCAAAATCTTGAGGCCTTTGAGTTTTTCGCTGCTATGCCAAAGTCCACCAAACCCTTTGATGTCGAAAGCATGAAGTCAGGGCAGTGCGTTATCATGCAACCTCCTTAACATCGTTCCTGAATCAAAAGAGCGCAACTAGCAAATCAAAAACAGAGGTACAATTTTTAAGAAGTCCTTTCAGCTGCTTGTTAAGCATAGTACGCTGCTGATGCGAAACGAAAAATCCCATACAAAAATGACAAAGAAATCATAAACGAAAAATTTCTTTTTGCTTTTCGTTTTGCAATATGCTGTTTGACGAGAGTGTGGACTTCGATCAAACTGGGACGTATCAGTAAATCTCTTTCGGTTGAAAAGTGATGGCTTTTCGGCGTGCAACTTGCATTTTTGTTTTAAGTTCGGAGGTGGTTAAGAGCATAGCACTGAGCAGAGAAGAGCCTGAGCTCTGAATTCAAAAAGAAACTATGTTTGTATGGGTTCAGCTCTGAACTAAAAAAAAAAACCGCCTAATATAAGTGGAACTAGAGTATCTGGGATGCTAATTTTTGTTTTTATTTCTAATAACGATGTGTTCTTTAGCGAAATAGAAGTTTTTTTTTTTTCATTTTTTTACTGTAAGACAAGAGTAAAATAATTAAAAATTCCTCACCCGATATATAAGTTTGATGTCAGCAAGCTGATGTTTCTTCTCCATCTAAAGTGCATGCCACATTCTCGAGTTTATGAGCTAAGTGCATTTTCTTACAATTCACATCTACTTCCAACGTGTGCATTATCTTCAAAAAAAAAAAAAAGAAATTAAACAAATTTCAAGAAAAAGGTAGATTGACATACTTGGTCCCTATACTTAGTGACATATATATAGAGTTCCTTTAACGCTGCTATAGTATCAAATTCCTCACTTTGTTGTACAGATAGTTGTTGCATAGCTGTGTTCATTTCTTGATCACTTATCTGTGGCAACCTGGCAACTTCGCGATAAAATTGTTTAACCATTTTACGATATTGTGGAATATCCTGTATTAAAAATGAAAGATATTTAGTGTGTTTAATAAATAAAAAAATGGACAAAAACAAACCTTTGCAAATAATAACTTGTTTGATGGTGAATCTTTACCCAAACGATGCTCTGTTGTGGAACAGGCATCAATAAATGTATGCGCAATAACACTAAGGCAGGAATCGACTGTTGTCGTTTTATTTACATCGAATATAAAATCAGGATTCTTAATGAAATTCACCCAAAACCGCAATGGCAAACTATTTGATTTCCAAGCATGAACGATTTCCTGATCACTTATATCATGACGTCGGGCAGCTTCATCAAGCAAATCAAATAGCCATTTAACTGCCGGTGGTAATTCTTCGTTAACTGTTAGAATGGTTGCAAAGAAATCATCGACAAATTTTTGTATTGTTCCTTTAGTGGCTAACAGACGTGTTAGATAGACTTCGGGAATTGTTTTATGAGCACGCTCATTTGCGCCAGCGCCACCTCCAACGCCACCACTACACCCCACACCACCTGAGATGGCCGAGTTTTTCATGTTCATATAGTGATCTGGTACAACTGGTTTGACCAGATGATAAAACCTTGGCTGTTGGAGACCCGATTCTATGTCACTATTGATTATGATGTGGGATTGAGAATTGTTAATGTAGTAAACTAAAAAAAAAAAAAATTATTTACTCTGAATTATAAACAAGAAGCAAATATTAGTTACAATTATGGAAAGGCTGTTGTTGTTTGCTATAATTAATATTATATCCGTCATTTTGTCGTGCTATTAGCGACATTACTGCTGACTCCTTCACACCATAATGAGAGAGTGTGTTGAGACGTTTCCAACCGACTTTTGTCTTAGTAGTTAAATCCTCATCTTGTAGAGTTAAATGGCCACCGCGGCCATGTCGCCACTCCAAATCGACTTCATGAATCGATGGACGCATTGAGAAAGGTGTATTCTTAAACAGTGCATCCAATATCTTGGATTTAACTTGTGAAATCGTATCCCAATCTAGAACCTTACACTGTACCTTCTCGTCTAGATCATCTTGCAGTATGTGCAACATAACAACCGAATGATCGATTTGTTCGTGTAATAAATGTTCTTCAGATAGCGAATAACGGGCGGCATGCGTAACTGCATCAATTAAACCCTTTTCAATTTGATGTTTTATTGCTTTGAAAAGCAAAAATAAACTTGAACCGGCATATTCTTTCAAGTAATCATACATGCATATGGCCATGTAATTTGTAAGCATCTTTTCAACAACACTCTCCGTTCGGCGGAGCATCAATTGTGGATGTTTGCTCATCACAGACTTATCAATAAGGCGCAAAAGAAGACATTTCAGTATTTCCGTAGCATATTCCATTTTATTCATTAATACTATCATCAATAAAGATGCCACATTCACTCTATAAGAAGAAGAAGGTATTAATACAATTTAATTTTTTTTTTTTTTAATTTAGGCAAACAAACACTTACTTATCACGAATATTAAAAGACTTTTGAGCTTCTAGGGTCTCAATAAATGCCAATACAAAATATTTATTACTAATCAGTTGTTCAAACTGCAACATTGCCGTATCGTAATTCGTATGAGGAGCATTCATTCGGAGCTGCTAACGGAAATGGGAAAATTTTTTTAGTTTGCTTTAATATATAGGATGAAGAGTAGAAATTAAGAGAAATATATAAGCAGTGTAAGAGAAGAAATAAATTAATAAAATCATTGATAAAATTGGTTGAAAAACGATATGAACAAAACTCTTGTAATTTGTTTCAGTTCTCATCGTTTCTCATTTTTCCACGAAGTTTTTGTTCCAAAAATCGTGAAATATTTAAATTGCCCGATTTTTCCAATGAGATTTTCTGTCGTTGAATGCGAAAGAGAACCAAAACAGACTGGAAAAATCGTGTGAGTTTTTAGAAAAAAAAATCATTTGTTACATCCCCCTCACTCACAGTTGGGCTCACGAGCATACACATACATTTTGAAAAAAAAAAAACAAACAACCCTTACTTCAAGCATAGGCATTATGATGTGTGTGTGTGAAATCTGTTGTTATTTTAGAGGTTTTATTTTGCACTTACCTTGGGAGAATTCAATACAGGATGATCCGAAACACCAGGGAAGAAAACTTTCATTATATAATTGACATGATCCAATGTCGGTATTCCGGAACTCTCCAAGTCGGCGGTTAAATCTGTCATATCGGTCTGGAGTTCAGCAAAAGCCTGTTTGCACTCAAGACGCACGTTACTCTCCAATGTAATCATTTGAATTTGAATTCGTTTATACTCTCGTTCTGCCTGTGTGCTCTTTCTACGATAAGTAATGATCACGACGAAAAATATCACAACTACGATAATAGCAAAAGCAATACCAAACATAGCATGTGAGAAGGAATAAGGTTTAAGCAGATCATATTTCAAATAACCAATTTGGAAACGTAAGTTTCGACCGACTTTAACCACTACTAAGGGCAGATCAGTATTTGTTTCGACTCCATTTTCATCGGTGGCAGCTGGTTGGTGTTCGGGTGGTATGCATACAAGTTGTGTCAAAGCTAAGCTAGTTATATTGCATTGGACAGTACCGATTGTTACACTAACATCATATTCATCAGAAGCAATATTTAACAATTCGCCTTCGATGACAAGTGTATCACCTTTGTATAGCTTCTTTCCATCGGGAAATGAAAAATAATTCGGATCGCCAACATACACAATTGTGCTGCGTATATTTTGGAAATACTTGCTGAGATCCCTTACGATTTGAACGTTATCCATTATAAAACCAACTTGTAAGCTAAGTTGGGTCTCATGGATTTTCAAAGCTGCCATATCACTAGCACTGGCACCATAGCTTGTTGTCGTGAAATACGAATTGTCTTGAACGCTGCGACGACGTCGAAGATTATGGAAACTGTGGTACGGTGGCCCTTGATACGAAGAATGACCTTGAATCCGCTCTATTGAGAGTTTGTATGCATTGAATTTCGCACTCACCGATGGCGAAGGGCATTCCATTTGATTGGGATTTATAACAATGCATGAAGTTTTATTTACTCGCCCATCATCGAAGAACACCTCGAGTTCCGGTCGCTGAATTGAGTGTAAATTTGTACCATGTACAGTCAACATACGACCACCACTTGCAAAACTTCTTAATGGCTTGATTTGCATGATTCCTGGGTCTTGAGTATAATTATAGATGGAGCAGTGACCATTTACACGATATGCGTAGTTCCCTCGTTGGTCGTATGTGCTACATCGTTCATATGTTCGATTTGCTCCGTCAACAATGAGCTTTAAACGGCGAATGGGTTCTGGTTGAGAAGCTTCGGATGTTATACACGTGAGCCTGCTACTAGATGCTTGAGTAATATTAATATGACACTCGTATTCATCCAGAAACGCCCGAATGTGTGATCCAATATTAAGGTATCTGCCTATCAGTGTAACGTATGTTCCGCCACTTCGAGGACCCATAGTTGGATGAAGCCCCTCTAGCTGAATGTCCTTGTATTGAAACTGAACAATTGACTCAGCGGTTCCTGCATCATTTGCTACTTTAACTGGAGCAATTAGCTCATGACCAACTGGGCCAGTTCGACATTCAATCTTCACCGATATCTCATAGTTAACCAACTCACATGGTATATTACCAATGCTAACTTTATCTCTTACATCTTCTTCTCGTATTCCCAAATTGCTGCCTTCGATGGTTACCAAAGTACCACCTTCAATGGGACCACTCATTGGCCTAATCATATCGATTCTTGGTCTTGGACACTCGTTGGTACGTTGGATGTTGCATGTTTCATTGTATACACACGAATCACCACACCATGCACATTGATATTTTGCATTTCTTGTCACACACAAGCTGCAATCGGCATGCTCACGATGTGATCCTAAAACATCGCATTTATAAAGTATTACAGAAGCCGTATCAATGTAATGTTGTCGATTCCAAGTTATGTCAACTTTGGCTTCATATTCATGAGCATTTGTTTCATAAAAGTACTGCGACAGTGAGAGAAAAATGATTTATATTTAAATTTTTGATGTTGAAAGAAAATACAAAAAGAATATTCAGCCTTACCGGTGTTTTCTCACAAACAACTATTTTATTCGACTCTATTCTAGCAGGGAGTAGCATATGAGCCTCTTCAATATGGACTGTGCATAGAAATCCCGAATGAGCACTTTTCGGCTTAGGTAGATTTTCAATCTCTAGTCGAATTTCTTTTGGCACACGAACTGGCAGCAATATGGGATTTCGTTGACGTTTAAGATGAGGACATACCTACACACATAACGAAAATTAAATAAGAAATGAGAAAATGAGGAATAAACAAAAAAAAAAACTTACTTCTGCAGTGCTTATGACACTTTCCATATTTCGGCAGTGTTCTGTGCGATGCACACATTTATTATCAAAAATACACCAATTACAACCCCATTGGCTCTTCACACACTTCTGACAAGTGTTGTGCTTCGAACAATCGAAAAAAGCAAACGATCGCGATACAAAGTCTTTATTTGTTTCAGAACTTCTCACCGATAACGGAACTAGGACATGATCTTCATTCGGTTCAATTACAGGTCTTTGATCTATTGGAGGTGTCATGCATGCTAAACCATTTTCAAGAACTTCCGCATCGATTGGCGTTGAATTACCAAATACACAACGATACTTTGCATTTAATGGTTCTGGCAGAGTTCTTATTATTAATTGAACGTGACTTAATTCTTTTATTGGAATCTTATCGGGAACTATTGACTCGAAATCAATGCATTGTTGTCCACTGCCAAGTGAGAGCCAACGAGCAGCACTGGTGTCCTTTTGACATGTACTTCTGACTGTACATCTTTTTTCCAACGAACACCATCCACAAAATGGATCCCTCGATTCCAAACAAGAAGAACAATTAGTATAGATGGAGCAATGTTCGACTCGGAGTTTAGAAATCTAGGAGAGTAAGTTTTGATTATAATATTAATTAACATCAACATCATTTTGCATACCTTTTTCTTTGAAAGTACATATAGAAAATCTTTTTTTGGCGACATCATTGTATCTTGTAATATTCGATTTCCTGGGTCAACAACTACTTCTTCATATTCACCCAGCTGCTGACCCGATATTAAAACTTTTTTTATTGACCCGGTTTCAGTTCCAAGAAAAGCCAAGGAGTGGGGACCTGTTGTTGTTGCTGTAACTGATGTTATTGAAACATTATCGAAATGAAATAATGCATGAGCTGTGATTGGAGAGACTCCGCTTATTTTCAAACCCACAGTACAAAAACTATATATGTTGCCCAAAGACTGAAAAGGAATAAATTTAAATGATTAATTGAATAATGTTATCTTATTAAAATTAAGAAAATTATATGAATATCTAAAAATATCGAATGGTTCACCGAGCAACCTAAGCTCGGTGAACGGTGACCCAATTAGCGCTGAAGAACGCCGTTTTGATACCATAACTCGTGTGACCTATTTATTTGAAACCGTATTGAAGAGAGATTTACGGGTCAAAATGCTAGGCTGGACAGATTGTTGATTTCAGAATCCGTTAACCACCTGCTAGTGGTCTACGGAGACTGACGGGAGACATGGTGCGGTAGCTACCAAGTTTACCTTAGAGCCATTTCGTCCCGTTTAGGAAAGAGATCAAATCTTTGATCTTCAGTTCGAAGAGTTCATTCATATCGTCGAAGAGAGAACCATCGAATACTCCCTCCATCATAAAGAATATACTATAGTTGCTTTCCTACCGCCATATTATTCGCTCGATACATCCAGATTCAAACTTAAATCCAGATGAATTTACATTGAATTTGTATGATTTACAACCAGATTTAAGTTTTAATCTAGATGTATTGAGTAAATAATATGGCCGTTAGATATAAAAGGCGCTTTTAGTAACGGCGACACATCCGCAATCACGGCAGCATTGTCGTCTCTGATTGTAGATAGTTCGCTTGGGGAATTGGTTAATAGAATACTCAAAACTGGGCGGATTTTCTGCAAAAAGATGTGCTAGTAAAGGTACGCTGAAAGGTGGTGTTCTTTCTTCCCTTCTTTGAAGCTTAGTATTGAATAAGCTACTAATCAGCCTGGAAGCGGAGACTACTGGGTTATTGCCTATGCGGACGACGTTGCTATAGCTATATCGGGAAAGCACCCTAATACGTTGAAAGAACTACTACAAAACAATTTAAATTTGGTGTGGACTGTAGGTCAACCCTCATAAGACCGATCTTGTTTTCTTTTCTAGAAAATACAAAATTCCTCATAAAGATCCTCTTACTATCAAAGGTGTACCACTAACTTTTTCAGATGAAGCGAAATACTTGGGTCTTATTTTAGATAAGAAGTTAAGCTGGAAACCTAATTTAAATAAAAGGGGCAAATAGGCCACAGTGGCACTCTTCTCATGTAAAAAGGGCGTTGGGAACAAATGGGGTTTGCAACCCCGTATTACTCATTAGCTATATACTTCGATAATCAGGCCGATTCTAATATATGATGTGACAGTATGGTGGACCGCCTTAGATAAAACTACGAACAGAAAAAAACTAAAAAATGTTCCAACGCTCAGCCTGCAAGTGTATGGGTGGAGTACTTCATTCAATCCCTTTGCTGCACTTAATATTCTTTTTCATCTAATACCACTCGATATTTTTGGTAAACAAAGAGCTGCAAGCATAGCCATTTGTCTTAAAGCTTCCTCACAGGGGACCGATAATGGTATTGGCCACTCTCCACCATTCTGAATTATTCATTCAGATATATATCAAGCAACGCAGACTACATCATTCCTCAATTACAGTTCGATAAAAACTTCCCGATCACCATCCCCTCCAGATCCATCTGGGAGGAATCAACCTTTGTATATAGAGACGACACAGTACTTCTTTTGCAGATTCGTTGGAGAATTGAGGATGGGTGGCAAATTAGAGATATATAAATAAATATGAATAAATTTTGTGGCACAACGGCTCATGAAGAACCAGGGCCTAGTGACTTACAACTCACAACCATTCCTGTGTGCGTGTCTGCAGGAATGGATGGGACCTACAGTTTATTGCCGGCTTCGAACGGCTGCTGAGCGGCACTTTTCTATGACAAGAGATAATCTTGGAGGATTTGTCACTTCCTCGCAAGAGGCAGTAGCCTCTCCATTATATGGAAACTACATGTTTTTTTTCTCATGGTGTCTGTAATCCCCGATGTCGGTTTTAGCGATAAAGAAACTTAGGCAATGTGAGAATTGGGTTAATTTTCGATTAAATTTTATCCAAGATTAAATTTTGACGTTTCCACATACAGATTCACCTTAGTGTCAAAAATTAATCTTCAAATAAAATTTAACGCAATTTTAACCCAATTCGCACACGGCATTAATTTGTTTTAGCTATTTAATCTTAAAAAAAATTGTTTCAAATAATAAAGGGAAGCTAAAAAACGTTGCATTAATTAAAATTTCAATTTTCGATTGAAGTAGATAGGACAAGTTTTAGTTCTCATATAATCATATAAAAATTATAGTATTATAAGATTGTATTATAAAATTGACACTTACCCCAACCATGGGACATTGTCCATCGTTAATAGGTCCAGATATGTACCCCAAATTACGATCCTTTATAGAGCCATTGAAGCACGTGTGGATATTTTCAATGAAAACCTCTTCGATTTCCTTCAAACTATAAATGCACATAGCCGATTTAGATTCTGGTTGTTTGGTAATTTCCTTAGATGGTGAGAAGACTGTAACCAATACATGATCGTCCTTTTTAATACCTAGCTGTTGAGCTAATTTCTGCCCAGCTTCGGTAATTTTTGCATCTCGTAATATATTATAATCGATATTATCGTGTGTTGCTTGACATTGTATAGTTATTTCCGTATAACTATCATAATTCGAATCGGTTATGCAAATACGTGCCAATCGAGTTACATAGCCAGCCTCCTCGGCCAAATGGGATTTCTTTTGTACCAGCGCAAAATATGCATATTCCGATGAATTAAATCCATAAACATAATCTACAAGAAAATGATCACGATATTTTACATCGATATTTATAATCGATTGTTGAATTGAGAATTCGGCATAGTTTAAGTCTTCAAGCTTGCGAGAGCTTATGGCAGGAACATCATGACGATAATCACCGACATTTGTGAATGTTGTACCAACATATAGAATATCTTCTTTCTTCCATGATTGATATTGCGATGGACCGATAAAAGCGTACGTTGATGACGTCTCATCATTCGCGGCCAATGGAATTGCTATGAATTGTGATGATTGGGGAAATTTCGAAAGATGATAAATTTCACATGCCCCTTGTCGTATGCTGCCGCAAGCTATTAAAATATCATCCACATAGTTGACTATTAGAATCTTATTGTGATTGTTCACTTGTTGGGTTTCAACTTCTTCAGGACAGCCACCCGCATGACACTGTGGACTATCGTGTTTGGGGCCCGTTACAGCTTGAGTTAACACTCGTAGATTCTCATTCAATTGTAGAATTTTATTTGTGGCTCCCGCAAAAAAGACATTTCTTTTCTTATCGTATGATAAGTGAGTAAAATAATTTGTATATGACAATGATATTGATGATTGGGTAGTATTTGCTAGTGTTGTGGCAGTTGACGACAGTGC